>CM060482.1:12745769-14060144 GCA_030544235.1 Lepturacanthus savala | reverse complement strand
TCCTGGTGACTTCTGGGATAGCGTAGTGTTGTTCATTGCAAAATATGACCAGGTGTAGAAAAGTATTATTCCCCTTCCTGTCGAAAGCCTACTAAAGCATTGGGGTGTTCTAGATAGTGGATTCCTCATTTTTGCCTACTACAAATTCAGGTAGTTGCCTATTTTGGATGCGGCTACTAATTGAAACCTGGTCACATGACCAGCAGGTGATTAGGTAATAAAAGACTGCAGCTTGCAGCCCCTTTTGCCTGGCTCGTCATTCTCCCTCTCATACAAGGACAGGTGTAGCACTCAGCTTAGTAGTGTTTGAAATGCACACAAATAAACCTGCATCTTTGATTTTAGCCAGGGGGGTATGTTATGGTAATGTTTAGGGCATGATGTATATATTTTTGGGCTTTTTCGCCTTTATTGATTGTATAAAATTATTACTTAAGGAGAGACAGGAGAAGGAGGAATGGCAGCAAAGGGCTCCCATAGCAGGATTCAAACCGCGGCCGCCTGTGGTGAGGACTGCAGCCTCTCTACATGGGGCGGCTGCTCTAACCACTGCGCCACTTGCCGCCTGGGTTATGTTTTACTGTGTTAGAAACTGCTGCATGGGTTTTGGTTTGTGTTATATTTTTGCACAGGTTTTCCTTTGTGACCGCTAGTTTGGATGTTAAGGGTTAATTGGATGCATTTCTAATGTGTTGTGTAATATTTAAAATAGTTTAGTCATTGCTGGTGAATATTTGCATGTTTCGGTAGGACTGATGTGGCCATTTTTATTCATTTGAATCCTGAGCCAGGTCACCCGGTTGTCGCTGAGCACCGCTTCTATGCGGTTTCTGTGTGCACTGGTTTAAATAACCAATATAAATATCCTCTCCATCTCTTTTCTGTTTTCACAGCTGAACAGTTTTGTATAAGGCCAGGTCCACGTTACCACACCTCCCTTCTGTGGTGGAACTGCGCTGGTGATCTTGTGGTGATAACTCAGCTGTTGCATGTTATTTTTTTAGTAAATACTGTAGGTATTATTAACTGGTACTGCATGTTATCTTGTCGTGAATGTTGTATACATTAGCTGTGTCGTGCATCCTCATGGAACCAGGCCTGCTGAATTTCTGTCTTCCACTTTCTTCTGGGAGGGAATCTGGGAAACATTACTAAACCCAGAGTAAGAAGAATCAACTCTTTAATTATTGCTTGATATTCTATGGGTGCAGGTGTTTGTTTCAACCCAGCAGTAACACACCTGAATCTACTAAAGAAGCTCCTTAGCAAGGGCTCTACATGTTGATTAGTAGAAACAGGTGTGTTACCTGCTAATTTAAGAAGTGAAAATAGAATAATTGATATTTTTGCTTTATAAATGAAGTGTTTCAGTAGACTAACTGATCTCTCATTCCATCACTTCAGGAAAGAATGTGAAACAGTGCTGCTATATCTTTAAATGGCCGACCATCCATGAATTAGCAGGTTCAAGTGTAGCTAATCTGATCACCACCTGCCTTCAAGGCGACAGCCAGGCATGACAGAAGCTGTGAAAGGCCTCTTTGTTGAGCCATGTCATTATTTGTATTCAGCGGGATCAAAGTCCCCTCTGTGGCTTCAAAATGTCCCGTGGCTTGTGTTGCCAGAGCAGTGAATGACAATGTCAAGTGATGGACAAGAGCTGCACATTTACATAGAAACAGCCCTCAATACTGTATGAATGAGGACTCAAAGCAGACCCCGGAATTTAGGTTGGTGTAGGCATCTGTATCCGCCTCAGAGAAAAAAAATATATATAATATAAAAATAATTTAGCCTTTTATTAGTTTGTATGGAAGTGAAGTGAAATCTATTTTAAAACTTGCCTGAATGTGTTTTTTTTTATTTTGTCAATCTATGATTTCTAATGCCATTAAGGGGATGTTTATTAGGTCAGAAATAAAAAAAACACACACTTTTCTTCATTAATTATTGGGCTCTTGACCTTGAGTAACACTAAACACAGATTCTGTGTATTTGTTCAAATGTGCACATCATAGACCGAGGACAGTCTATGATCTGTGTTCTCACATTTAAAAAAAAAGGGTTTCACTGAGTGCTCAGATCTGTTACTTTCAGGCCACATGTCTCTACTTTCTCCTCTTCATCACTCGGAGAGAGGCTGTCAGAGCATACGCTGATTGTACTGTAGCCGCACTGACATCCACCATCTTCATTATTATGTAAGACACACAACAGAAAATCAATAGGGTCGTTGTAGACTTAATAAAGGTAATTTCTTCATAGTCTGCCTCATGCGGCGCCAAGGTACCGAGATTATTTCCTTGACTTGTTCTAGCTCTTCACCAGTGTTCAGTCTGTTGCAAAATAAATAAATAAATAAAAAAAACAGCAGCTTGTCGAAGAGAAAGGTCAAGCCTTTCTTTTGGGATTTGAATGAAGCCGTGATTTTCAGTTGAATGGCTTATTTAGTGCGGTGGACACAGCATTTTTCCGAGCCCTCTTTGTCCCCTCTTTTGAGAAATGTGTGAAGTTGAAGGTAACTGTGAATCAAACTAATGAGGTATTTCAGCTGTCTCCACGGCACCACGTCAACATATAATTTACACTGCATCTTCAGCGTCCTATTTAAAGAATAAGATTCATATCCACGCTTACATCTGACATTACACTATTATCTTTCCCCGCACTGTAAGACTGCTGTTTGCCTCACTTTATTGTTGCTGCATATACTTTTTTTGAGGAAGAAATACCGAGCCGATGTCTGTGAAACTTGATGGTAGGCTGTAGAATGAACCCATTGAATTTTTCACAATGATTGTTTTATGGATTTAGCAACTATTAGCAGCTCCTTTTGGTCAAATGACAGGAAAGTGCGTCTTCCAGATTTCTTGGATGACCCTGTTGGTCCTCTGGACCCCATGGCCTCCAATAAAGGTTCTGCTGTTTGAAGCCTTGGGGTCACTTTCGACAGTGCCTGCAAATTTGTCAAACAAATTAGTTCTGTTATTAAAGCTGCCTTCTTCAAGTTAAGGCTCCCAGCCAAGGTCAAGGCCTGTCTCTCCTGTAAGGATTTGGAGAGGGTTGTGCATGCTTTTATTACCTCTTGGCTTTATTATTGTTGTTTTATGTAGGTTTAGATCAGTCCTCTGCAACAGGTGCAGCGCAACCACATTACACCTATTCCAGCCTCTCTACACCAGCTTCACCAGCGTCCGCTTCAGGATTGATTTTGTTTGCCTTCATTTCATGACAAACTTAGCATCCTGATAAATCTCTTTTACGCTGTGTATGGTGTTTCTCTTTTTGTCTTATTTATTACCTGCTGTCCTTCTTTGGTTGGTTGGTGCATATACTCATGCAGCACTTTGGTCAACCAGGGTTTGTTATTAAATGTGCTTTAGAAATAAAGTTTAATAGTTTTTTCGGAACATAGCCAGATATATTGCTAGTGCATATTTGCATGTCAGGAAGAAGTCTATATTTCATTTTATCTCAGTTCCTGTTTTCTTAAAGGCATAGATAAAGTGGCGTGGTGTGGCCATGGGTAGTGCCTCTCAGGAAGAAGGTAGCAGGTTGCCATGGCTTGAGACTTTTCTGTGCAGAGTTTGCATGTCCTCTCTGTGTCTATGTGGGTTTTCCATGTTCTCCCATAGTCTAAAAACATTCTCTGTAGGTATAAGTGTGTGAGTGAATCGCGTGTGTGCCCCATGGTAGACTGGTAACCTGTCTGGGATTTATCCCTGCCTCTCACCCACAATTGGCTCCAGCGGACACTTGTGACCCTAGTGAGGAATAAATGGGTATAGAAAATGGATGGATGGATGTACAGACCAAAGTTTGACTAAAGTTTCTCTCCCCTGGCCTCCACACTTGGACTAGCAGGTTAATCTGATGCAGCTGGAGCACAATAGCATCAGGAAACTGCTCTCAGACTGTAGGGAGGGTGCAGTTCAACCAACTGAGCCAATGTCAGAGTCATGTGTCTGTGAATATTCTCATTCATCCAGGTCATTGTCCTCTTTCTCAAATTGAACTGCAGGCAATTGGACTTGTATTTATATTCTTATCTTATCCAAGCGGCTTCTTCAGTTCTGGGACTTCCATCTGACTAGTCTACACTAATCGGACCAAAGCCTAGGAACACCTTCCATTTGACTACATTTCAATTTGAGAGAGAAAATGTCAGACATCCTCACTGCCCAGGGATGCTTAAATGTAAATGTAAAATGCAATATCTGATTTAAGGTCTTTTGTAAAGCAGACCTATGAGGGCATACATGCCTCCGGTGAGCATGTGAGGTGAATTGACAGCAGCTTTGGTCCTTGTTGTGCCTGTGCATATCAACCTGAAGCCCACATGCTCATCTCATCTCCTGCTTTTTCGCCATGCCTTTGGATTTAAAGCACTCCTTTATGAATTTTAATGCCCACCCCTGCTCTTTACCCACTGGCTGGAGTTAAAAATCTCAAACACTACAGAACTATGACATACTTTCCCAGCATGTGTACAGTGTCCCAACAAAACAGACACACAAGAGCAACGAAAGGTCGATGGTGTTCACTAAAAATGAGGAGCGTGCTGAATTATTTAATGGACATTGAGAGGTAGAGCGGTGAATAATGGATGATTCAAAGAAAATTGAGACTTTGTGTGTTGTAGCCATATAAGAAGGATAGTGCTTAAGTGTATTAAAGTGGAAACAGACAACTTTTCAACCCCCCCCCCCCCCCCACCCCACCCCCTTTCCAAGTGGTAATAGTGTTTGTGCAGCAAACAAAACCTCAACACTTTCCCTCTGAGCCATGAAGAAATGATCAACAACTAATAAGAGAGAAGAAAGAAGCATGTTCACTGAAGAGGTAAATTGAAATTGTCTCATTTTATATTGAAATTGGGAAATAACAAAAGCTGCTTAACTGATGAGCACTGAGTAGTAGTAACACGAGTAAGATTATAGCTCCACGCAAACAAGTAACTACAGCAGGGGGTCAGTGTCGAGTTAGTGGGGAGTGTAATGAATAATAAAATAGAATAAATAAAATAAAACATTCAGAGAAAAAAAAAGTGTGGTTTTGATCATTCATTCAGTCTAATGGACACATGAAAGACTGCTGTAAATCAAGCCTTCGTCTCCCCAACCCATCAGACCCAGTGGCAGACAGGATTGCATAGAGACCCTATGCGAGATACTCTTTTATTTGGAGGAAAAGTGGAAAGTGAGTGCACCTGGAATGTGTGAATAATCTCCTGCTGCAAAACTGAATATGTACCACTATCAAAAGTGGGTTCAGTGCAACTGTGAAGTCAGTCTGAAAACTAAAACACGTCCTTTTGGGTCATAATTTTACCCTTTATTTTAATTTTCTCTTCCAAATAAGTTTGGTTTAATTCTGGGGTTTGTTAAATCCTATGTAATCATGTATGTCTGACTCCTGTTTGTTATAATAACCAATAGAAAACCTACCCGAAATTATGAGAATATGCCCCAAACCATAATAAACCTCATTCGTCATTTTTAATTTGTAATTTGCACCATAGACATTTTATTGAAGGACACATCTGCTGATGTGTGTGTGTGTGTGTGTGTGTGTGTGTGTGTGTGTGTGTGTGTGTGTGTGTGTGTGTGTGTGTGTGTGTGTGTGTGTGTGTGTGTGTGTGCGTGTATAGTAAATGGGCAACCTGCCTTCACAGAAAGCCAGAGTATATATATCCCAGCATGCACTTTTCCCCACTCTCTTTTCATTCATTCACCCAGCACTCTCAAACACACACACA
This sequence comes from Lepturacanthus savala, assembly GCA_030544235.1. Taxonomy (NCBI): domain Eukaryota; kingdom Metazoa; phylum Chordata; class Actinopteri; order Scombriformes; family Trichiuridae; genus Lepturacanthus; species Lepturacanthus savala. The sequence goes on along the minus strand of CM060482.1, from coordinate 14,054,386 downwards.
CACACACACACACACACACACACACACACACAAATGGACACCTGCAATTTGCATGAAACACCGTGCCTGTCACACCAGTGAGAATCCATAATGTGACACAAATCAGCTTACTTTGTCTCATCAATGCAGACGCTGAGCCAGTGGACAGTCAAAACCTGCACCTCACTCCCTCCCGACAGCTCCCTTTTTGACTTTGAAGGCTGCATTTGTTCACCTTTACTGTCTGTTTGCAGGCAAAGTTTAATCCCAGATCGACAGCAGAATACAGGCCATGAATACTGAGAGGTGTCACTTATTCTTTTGCTTGCCTTGTGCTGCCCTGAAATAGCAGTTTTTCTTTGCATCATCATCCACTTATCTCACGTGTGTCTATATATGTGTAGGCCTAGTATGTGTGGGTGAGCTTACATACATGTAAAAAGTAAAAATATGTACAACATATGTCTCGGTTTTCATCTGAAAGCGAGCAGCCATGTTTGCGTGCGTGTATCACTGCGTGGCTGAGCGCTTCGTGAGTGATTTTCTCGACAGGCCAGGTTATAATGAGATCCCTCGGGCTGCACGCAAGCTGCCTGTAAAACAACAGATGTGACTGGACCTGCTCAGTGTCCCCTCTCTCTCCCTAATAGCAGACAGAGCTGTCACTCAGCAGGGAGCAGGATGATTGACAGGTGAGGAGGGCTCCGGTGTGGGGCAGGAGATGGTTAAACTGCCATGAGGAGAAGGGAAGCAGTCACCTGGGCCGACGCTCTGAACAAAGTAGTCTAACAGCTGACACATCACAAATGTCAACAGCTTTATCGCACTGGAGATGTGATGGTGGTGATGAAACCTTATGCTTCTGTTACTGATGCTACCGCTCAAAAGCAAGCAGAATAATCTGACATTTAAATGGCATTTGGAGACTTTCAGATAAGGCGCCTGTATAATCACATCGGAAACGACCAGCTACTAATGTCTTAAATGCAGAAGGTGGAATTTCTCATGAATATACTAAAAGTAAATTTGACATTTTGCCCTCTTCAAAATACCACTTTAATTTCCATTTAATAGAAAAAAAAAACTATTCAGGATATGATTTTTCACCTGTCTTTCTTTAAGTCTCCAGAGAGAGAGCAAGGCGGAGGAACTGGCAGAGACCCTCAGTCAAATGCAGAGTGCCAGAAACATCACAATAGAGGTTCTGTGTAAGGGGAAGAGCAAATAGGCACACACACACACACACACACACACACACACACACACACACACACACACACACACACTAAACATCCCCTCTGCTCCTGGGCAGACAGCCACTGCCCACTGCAGCCTCTCATTCAATAGACACGTACTGTGCTTCCTCCAACTGGAACCTGCTGCAGAAACCTGTTACTGCCCCATTAAGGCCAGATCAAATTAAAAATAATTAGCCAGAAGTGGGGCGAGATACAGCCGTGATAGTGATCGGGGATGATGTCGTCACACAGTCAACAATGAGTTGTTCTATGTAAGAATTTGTTCATGTAAAGACTCATTGATGCTTTTAGTCACAGTCGTGGCCTGAGGAAATATCTGACATATCTCAGAAGCTATTGTATGGGTGTTTATACAGAAAATGTGCACAATGTTCATGGTTTCCAGAGGATGAATTCATCTGATTATGGTGATCTCTGGATTTTTCCTCTATCGCTGCTAAATATATGCCATGGAATTTGATGTAGATATCCATGCCTCTCAGAAAATGTATCCTATTATGACTTTGATGATACCCTGAATTTTCTCCTAGTGCCAAGTTCTACTAATCTAGGCAAATGTCTCAAATAAATTAGTTCTCTATCTCTACTAAGGCACCAGCTACACTAGTGTAGATTTTTTTTTTTATCCGAAAAAGATCCGGATTGCAGTCGCTACACTAATAAAACCAGTTTGACAAAACTCTGGAATAGCACCAGTCTGGTTCAAAGGCCAATTTGGTTGGAAAAATGTGGGGATAAAACAAAAATCTAGATTTGTGTAGTTGGTGCCTCAGACATTTGTTATTTCTAGATCACGTTTTGAATGGCTTCCAGTGATCCTTTGAGTTCCTCTCTTGTGTCAGTAAAAGGTTGACTATTTGTGAATTTGAGTGAAATACCTAAACAGTTCTTGGATGAATTACCACTTACCAACAATTGTGACACAGGTATTCACATCCAATGTCTCATATTTTGGTTTATGACCAAACACTGTCACAGCACAACTGGACTTTCAGCTCTAAATAGAAAATTCTTACATACAAACACAATAACATGCAATGGTTAAAGTAGTAAACATTGAACTGGTGAACTGAACACCAGCATGTTAGCATGGTCATTGTCATCATGACGATGTTAGCATTAGTTTAAAACCAAATGTGAAGAAGTGCTGTAGACTCTTTGTATTAGTATGAGTCCCATCACCTCCATTGTGTTCGGGTGGACATTGGAGACTATCTCTGTATCTAAATGTGACTTAGAGCAAATGTGTTTTGTTATAATTCCTGTACCACTGACCCTTTAACCCGACGCTGGCATAGCATACAGTATATAAGCTCTGGTCATTTGTCTGTAGTGCATGTGAAATACTTTAGGAGTAGATACACTAGTTAATCCCTTTCGCTGTAGCTCCCCGGTTTCTTTATGAGACAACATGTCATTAGCTAGATAATCAAGCGTGTTCCCATTATTGCTGCTCATTTTAATGAGCTGTGTACATCCACGGCATGGCCTCTAGAGATGTGCCATCACACAACAAGGCAGATTTTTGTGCTAATGCTCTGATAATGTGTTTACTACTACTACTAACATTTTTTTTGTAAATCCGCTGTCTTCGGAGCTTGACAATTAATGTTATGCTGTCAGGACTGTTTGCATAGCGCTTTTTCTAATTAATAGCAGCCTTAGAGCTGTACAGCATCTCCACTTCTGCTCCATTGCCACTTGACAGGCTGGTGATTTTTTTTTTTTTTCAAAGGCAAAATATGCAGCATCTCGATCATCAGAGGAGGCTATGATGCGTGACCCGCTTGACTCAGTTGATAAATGATTTATCAAAAGCACACGCCACCAGTTCAGGTAAGAGTTGTGGACAGAGATACGCAAGCAGGGAGCGGAATGACAGCGACTGCTGAATCTGAGAGCAGAACGTTGAGGCTCCAGATGGCGTCGATGACAGGTGTGATCATCATGGGGAATTAAGGTACTCTTGTGATGCTCTGACTGCACAGTGTGTGATAATTCATCTCTAATTTCATCTACACATCATGCCCCAAGAAAGTGCCTTGTACATTAACATCTTTTTGAAAATTAACGTCGAGAAACATAACCAAGCAGCCGGCCTCTGTTTGAAATGTAGGGAGAATATATTGTTTCCAACTGTTTCAAAAGCACATTGTTTAATCAAAGTTAAATTTTGTCAAATTCATTTTGGAATTCTTTCATAAACCTGAGAATGAAATAATGTCACATTTCTACAAATAATATTTCAATATTTTAATTGATTTTTTCATTATAAAAAGGTCTAGGTGTAGCTATAATATAATATTATTATAATAGTATACTGGACTTCCATACTATCGTGTACACTGGAATGAATATGTTTTTTGTATAGAATTTTGTTTGAGTTTCTTGTATTTTGTTTAGAGCCTTATATTTTTGTTGCTACTTTAATCCTGCTTTTGCTCTTAATTACACCAGAGAACCCGTGTGTTTTTATTGACACCTAAAATACTCCGCAGCGTGTGGACATTTATACTGTCTCCAGAATTTGTAAGTCTCTCAGGTGGATCCAGGCAGATTCTCGGTTCAACCTTCATTAAAGCTGACGGCGGTATATTGTTGAAAATGTGCTGTGTGTGTTTATGCGTCTCCTAATGCTCACCATGGGGTGCATTCAAAAACTCACCATTACTAACTTCCCTTGCGAACATTTTCTCTCCATTTATTTCCTCTTTCTTCTGGACACAAGAGCGCTCTGTGTTACCATTCCTTGCTCATCCTCATTCCCCTCCTGGCTGTTTAAAACTCCCCCATTTGTGCATACAGGTAATGTTGCTGTTGCCACGATCTCTATTTTTAGAAGATGTCTAAATGGACTTGCCCCTTTAGCCTTTCTACAAATACACCAAGAAACTAGAGCTGCAGCAGATCCACCAAGTGGTAACTGTAAAGTTTCATCAGCTTTTTCTAGCTTTTTTTTATTAACTCACTATTTGAATCTCTTTTTCTCACAAAAGCTCTTCTAGGGACTGGTGCTGCAAATTAGCCTCTGCTGTAAGCACTGTGATACTTGTGTTTTATTGCTGTTTTCACTTTGTTTATGTGCAATGTCTCGGTTCCTATCAAACAGACTCTGAAATTGCAGCTGTCCAAAACTGAAACCAATTGATATTAAAATCTGGCTCAACCTAATCTGATCTTTTGGCTTGAAATATAGCCAATGTTGTCGTTGTATCTTCCTCTCAACGATTGGCGTTGATTCCGTGTTAGTAAGCTGTGAAAATGTAATTTCCAGTGAGCATTGCACTGTCTGTAGAATTGGCTTTGCCTGACCGAGATTGCCCCAGCCCCTGTGCCGAGAGGGGGCAGGTTAATAGATCGACAGCAGAGGAGGTCGAGAGAGAGAGAGAGTGATATGGACAGGGCGAAAAGAAAAGAACAGGAGTGTGGCGATTTAGAAGTAAAGGGAGGGGAGAGACATGTGGAGGCGCAAGGGGGGTAGTAAGTGATTGGCTTGATTTCCCCTGTGTGTCTGTCATCATCGGGGAGAGGGTCTGGCTCCATCAGCTGACCAGAGGTCCGTCTGCGGCTCCTAATGTCGCTCCTGCCCACATCACCTGGCCATTTGCAGGAAGGCGCTGCGGTTTGATGGTCAGAGATATTGGCCATCATTGCCTCTTTGCAGGAATTGAACAAACAGAGATGATTGGCAGTTTCTTATTTGGTCTCCCACTTTCCTTCCCTCCTCCCATAAATATGGTGCGAAGATTTGCTATACAGTGTTTATTCATGCAGAAACTCTTTCATCAGGCCTTTGCTTTATAGACTACTGTTTACCAGTTTTCTGTCTGTCCTTGGTTTTCTTGCTTTGTTCTTCATATCGTCTGATTCATTCTGGATGTTTGTGTGTGTGTGCGCGCGTGTGCGTGTGTGCGCGCTGCCTGTCTGTCAGATGTTTTTATGCTAGGTTTTGTGAGATGTGTTCTCTTTATTGCCTGTCTGGTTCCTTCCCGAACCACTTGGCTTTACCACAAGTCCGTGTGATAGTTGGACGCCGCTCAGGACTCCTCGCGGCTAACCGGGCAACGCTGGCACGTCTGTGTTTATGAGACAGCGGGCATGTGTTTGGTCCCACCTGGCAGGGGGAGATGGAGGGGGAGGGGAGCTTGAAGGAGTGTGAATGAGAGGCCTGTTGTGACACCGCGGGGAGCGGGTGGGCATATTGGAGAGCAGCAGGTGCTCAGCCAATCTGGGAGGTGCCTAAGCCCCCAAAACAGCCACCTCAAAGGGAGGGGGGAGCCTTTGATTGGCTGACGATCGAGACTGACGGGGGCAGCGATCACGTCGCTTTGCCAAGGACCCAGTCTGAGTGCACCTGGCCCGCAGTCACATGACCGGAGACGTCTCAGACAGACCCTGTGTGTGGTGTTTGTGCGTGGCTGCTTTGAAGTCGCAGGCTTTGGCTTGTTTTGTTGTGACCACATGGGGCGTAGAGGCAAATCTCTTCCTCTCAGGAGAGCCGGTGGGAGTGGCTCTGTCTGTTTGCCAGTCTGCATGAATGTAGACGCTTTTTTTTTTTCGGCGGATGCCACTTTGTTTTCCAGCTAATTTGATTTTACTCTCACATGTCTCGTCTCTCCAGGGGTGGCCGATCGGCTTTCAGCCTCTTTGCTATTAGAATACCAATCAAACACCCACCAGCACCAACTAAACACTTGACAGACCCTGAGCCAAGACGGGCTGCCTCCTCACCTTGTGCCTTTCGAGTGTATACTCGTAGGCCAACAGAGCCATCTGGAAGGACCACTACTGCTGCTACTACTGCTGCTGCTGCTGCTGCTGCTGCTGCTGCACATGTATTCCACACAGGTTTGTTGGAAGTAAATAAAGCATTAGGATATTACCGCAAAGCTGGTGTGGTCAAAACACTGGGACTGACAGCTAATGGATATTTAATAGTCATGTTTCTGGACTAAAAAAAACACCTTAACCCTTTTCTACTTAAGGTATAATATGTTCCCACATGGAAAGAACCTATATGAATGTATATGTGCATATATGTAACCTATATGCAGTTTATCTGCCATATATGCTGCATATACAGCATACAGCATATATGCACATATATGATGATATATTTGCCACAAATATATAGCATATATGTGTATATATGCAGCATTTAGGCCACAAATTGAAGTCCATATATGTGCATATATGGGCCATATAGGTCTCCTGTATTCTTCTTTATATCCACATATAAGCCCTATATGTACATACGATATACAAGTCTCCTATGTAGCTCATATACCAAGTGGCAGGTTCAGGTCATACCTATTGTAGCTTATATCTCACTTTGGTAACAGGATGTCTAGCTCATATTATTTAAGTAAGTTTGCTCTCTCATTAATTATTATGTCTAAGTATTATAATGTTGTTGATTCAAAAAGTGTGTTTTTTTATTTTTCCTTTTTTTTATCAGACAGAACCCACCATATCAACAGGGCAGAATGATTCAGTCCATGTCCTGTCTCCTCCTCAGCTCTGACTCACTTCTTCTCCTTGACCCTGACTGACCTCTGACTCAGGCAGGCTGTGACCCAAGGAGATGAAATTACCCAGAGAATATAGTAACCCCCACCTCTGACTGCCTCTGACCCCCATTTGCAGCTCACAAAGAAAAACTCTTATGTCATTATATCCCCCCTCAGCAATAAAAGCCTGTAGAGGGAAATGGAAGGAGATAAGAGCAGAGGGGGGGGGGCAGAAGACTCAATAGGACAGTATATTGTCGTGAAAATGTTATTTTTTTCTGTGTCAGAACAAAAGGGAAATCAATTTACATTGATATTGATATTGATGTTGTGCCCAAGGCTCATTTATATCCCCCCTGCTTTGTCAGTTTTCTCTCTCTGTAAATTGGGATTTTGAAGATGTGTATTTGATGCATGTCTTTTTTTCCCCCTTTCTTAGATTGACGTCAGAGAATTGTTTTGGTAAAACAAATGAGTTCACCACAGATTTTAGATTTATCCAAGTATTGATGTGAGCAGATTAAGGTTTTTATTATTATTATTTTGTTGTTTGGTGACGGAATAGTTTCAGCCTGTATTATGTTTGGTGTAGAACACTCATCTGTCACTCAAGACAATCCTCAGTGTGACTTTGGGAGTCCTCCACCAATGCTGTGAAATTCAGTGACCCCACCTTTATTCTGGAATAGCATGTGTGTGTGTGTGTGTGTGTGTGTGTGTGTGTGTGTGTGTGTGTGTGTGTGTGTGTGTGTGTGTGTGTGTGTGTGGGTGTGTGTGTGTGTGTGTGTGTGTGAGCCTGGAGCGTCTCATATGAGGTTACTTGAGCAGCTACTTTGCCAGAAATGCAGTTGAACTGATGATCAAATGTATCTGTGTGCAACACAATTAAATAAACTCTCATTGTTTTAATAAAGTCAGTAAGAAAAAATAGTTTGATTCTTAGGCTGAAGTGTTTCCAGCTGCAGAGTTGTATGCTAATTGGGTTCCAGCTGTGATGACTTGAGGTAATGACATCGAATGCCGGTGCTTTCTAAACGAGCACACAAGTGAAAATATGGGAATAGTGTTAAAATTGTCTTTTTGTAGATGCTGTCATAGGTTGGGATATATAGGCTTGGTTAGAGTGTGTAAGTTAATACACTGAATTGCTTTGGAAGAAAAGAAATATGATGGAAAAGTAGTGTCAAAAACAAGGTTTGATTACAGTCAGTCAGTCATTTTCTATACCTGCTTATTCCTCATTAGGGTCACAGGGGTCTGCTGGAGCCTATCCCAGCGTGTTACGGCGAGAGGCAGGGATACACCCCAGATGGTCGCCAGCCAATCGTGGGGCAGGTTTGATTACAGGAAAATCTTTAAGTGAAAAATATTACATTTTCTACAATTTTACAGGAAGAATGGATTGTTAAATTTGGGGTTTGGGGTCTTCATACTTGCATTTGACTGAGGTCTCAATGACTAGATAGACCGCTGAGTTGACTCTCAGCTTTTCATTATGTATGGCCTGTATCTTTTCTCATCTCCTCTCCCGTCCAGGTCTTTCATTTCCACCCGTCTTCCTGCTTCAACAATTCATAATTCTGTAAGTGACACATGTTTATTCTCAGAACACAAAAGCCCTCATTCCCTGTTTCCAGGAGACAAACTGTGTTCAATAAATTACCTTCATCTTACAAGTGCCATCATTATCGGCACCCACGCATGTGCTATACTACAGTCAATCTACATAATCTTCTTTCTTCCCCACATAGATGATATGTGCACAAGGGCTGGGACACATAAAAACGCCTATAAACAGGCACCCAGCAAAACACACACATACACAACTGCACACACACACACACGTAACAAGTAATTAAGTCGGAAAATCTGAAATTAAATCACAAACACACGCTAATTTCCTTGGCAATAGCGCGGTGAACACATCTCTCCTCAAAGCTGGCCATTTAGACTGATCCTTTGTCATTGTCTTAGCAAAAGAAGTAATCAGTGCAATAGAGATAACAAATTAAGAAAATAATTATAGTGGAGCAAGAGATGAAAAAGAGAGGGGTTTAGAGGAGGGGAGATTGATGGGAGAAAAAGAGAGAGGGGCCTTTGTGAATGCAAGTGCTAGATGTATACATTTATAATCTGCTTAATTTTACATGCTGTTTAAATAGGCAATCCATTTTTAAATACTTCCATTTTCCTTGGCAAGCACCTCCTGTGCTGAGGTAAGAGGGCTTTTTTTTTTTTTTTTTACTTTTTGCCATTTGCTGCCTGGCTCAGACACTCAGACACTGAGCTGGGAGCACTGAAGTCATTACCGCGATGTTGTCATTAAGCCAAGTCAATTATGGGCACAACTTTATTTGAAAACATCATGCCGGAAAAAGCCTTCTCTGTCATTTCTGCGAGTTGGATCCGTAATAATCGAATGTTCAACGGATCTTTGTTTCCCTGTTATCTTTTGTCAGTTTTATTCCTCCTCATCCCATATCCATTTAGACCGTACATCTAATACGCACAAGTCAAATAGGGGAAGATAAGCACCATCAGCGAAGTGTCTGATTTGGACACTCAACCTATGTGCGGCGAACGAGTTCATGAAGAAAAATGCTCCTCGTATTGAAAGTGACGACTATACGTTTTCATTCCGCCCCTTGTGCATATCAAGAGAAAAAGCTGCCTACTGAACATTTTTAAGTTGTCAAGCGTTGTTTAACAAAACCGGCCCGTCTGTACTAGAAAGCCGTACACGGAGAAATGGCTTGTGAAAAATGGAAAGCAGGAGCGCAGCGAGGGAAATAAACCACTAAGTTAAAAAAATCATGAGTATTTCTGTCAGCAAACCAGCTGTCAGCTGAGTACCTGCGCCTCTAAGAGAATAACACATCCTTGCGGCCGCTAGCTTTTCACTAAGTCAACAAACCCAAACATGCACTTGTTTTTTTTTGCCGCAGGACATCTCCCCAGCGTGAGAGTAGGTTTTTAAGCTTTTCTGGCAGCAGTGGCCAGCTAAAGCCATTTGACTCTACCTACTGTAACTTCCCTCCAGCGTGCCAGGACCTGACCCTGGCTGCAGGCCGTCTGTCTGCCCCGGGGGGTGTGTGTGGGGGGGCTCATTTATAAGCCAGGATGACACTCCGGTGTCGAATGCTTCCTTATAACCAGCTCGGCTGGTTTCTGACTGATCTGAAAATTTCATTAGAAAAGCCACCAGCTGCAGCTCGCATGTTACGGGAATGTGAATGGAGTGAGGAGGCTTTTTACCCGCTGTGGTTTCCTCCTCCGTTACTGTGAGAGCAGAGGAGAGGAGGCATCTCATGAAAATGAGATAAACGTTGAAAAATACATATTTTTTGTATGAGAGAGGGATATATATATATAGCTCTGGAAATAAAATAGGAGCATTTTTTTTCTGCATTTTTTTTCTGAAATCAGCATCTCTACATGTATTACACCCATTCCCTTCCAGCGTCTGTTGAATTCCAACACATGCAGACCTGAACTGGAATAAAGTCACCCAAGAACAATGTGAAATACTTGCGGAGAGCATGCCAAGATACATGAAAGCTGTCATTAAAAATAAGGGTTATTGCACCAAATATTGATTTCGGAACTTTTCTCAAGTGTAAATGTTAGTATTATGTTGTTTTAAAATGAAATTGATCTTGTTCCTTTGCATTGTTTGAGGTCTGAAAACATTGTATCTTGTTATTTTGACAATTTGTCACTTTCTGCAAATAAATGCTATAAACGATAATATTATAATTATATTATTAAAATTACATAATTTTTATTCGGAGTTTGGGGGAAATGTCAGTAGTTTATAGACTCAAACAAAAATGTTACTTTTGCCCAAACACATACCGATAAGTAGTAAAATCAGAAAAACTGATAATTTCGCAGTGGTCTTTTATTTTTATATTAAAGTGTCTACGAAGGAATGGGACCATCATTTGTCTTCAGAGGACTTCAATATTATTATATTTCCTCTGCTGAGTAGGAACATATATATATATATATATATATATATATATATATATATATATATATATGATACTATCATATCACTGCAGTCAAATAAAAGATTTGAGAGAGAGAAAAAATCCGGTCGGGTGTGTCTTTGCTGTGGCTGCTGTTGTTTCTGGTGATGGCTTTCTGTGATGCACTCAGTCACTCAGTGGGGGAGGCAGTGATTTATGTGCCGTGCAGGACGGGGACGACACATCTTGCTGACACAACTCTGCCATCAACAGGAGTTACGTCCCCCCCAAAACAACACAAGGCAAACTCAGAAGATGGACCAAACCGGAGCATAAAGCATAAAGCATAAAGTTATTACCTCGCTCTCTCTCACACATACGCTCAACCACACACACACATACACACACAAACACACACACACAGTCACATACATACACAAACGCCTCCAGGCCAGCCCTCCTTCACTTGTTTGTTCATCTCTTCCTCTCTGCCCCAGCAAGCAATGTATGCATTGCCACAGAGCAAAAACAAACATTAGACACACATGCACACAAGCAAAGGACAGAGATGTACACACACACACAAACACACACACACACACACACACACACACACACACACACACACACACACACATTCAATGTAAAGGCCAGTTCAGATCAATGACTTTTCAACGGTGCAAAATTTGCAGAGTAATCCCAAGCCATCTAATTGAAATGCTCTAAAACTGGGTCGTTCACATCAAAGCAAGCACATGGACACAGATGACCGTTTCCATAGCGACGAGACACTGGCATACCCCTCTTTTTCTGTGTTGTTACGTTATATAAAGTGGATTAGCTGGATCTCTATTTGTTTTTGAGCGTACAAGCTATATTACAATCAGTGAACAGATTAAACATTAGCACCTTTTGACTTTTGTTTTGCTATTATTAAATAGCTTAATGTGAATAAAAAATAACGAGGCATAACCTGGACAAACTCAGGATGCTTGGGATTGATTTTAGTATGTTTTTTAACTGCAATTATAAAAATGATGTCTGCGCTTCAAAAGACTGGATGAGCTGGTCTTCCCTCTCCTCTGTCCAGAAATCTGCCATGTTTTCCTACTGGCTCATGTGCTGTTTCCTCATTTGCTAAACAGAAATAGTTACGTCCTTGTGTTCTAAAGCTGCACTTTGACAATTGTTGATGCTAAATTGGACGTACCAGTGGGAAAAACTTTCATGAGAGTGGTTAGAGTTAAAGTTAAGGTTAGCATACAAATCATACAAGAGTTTTGTAACATAACATTCATCTGAACTAGATTTAAAACAAACCAGATCACAAACACTCTCTCACAAGCACAGGACGCTTCCTCCCACTTTATAAAAGTCAGCAGCCAACCTGCATGTGCAGTTTGCAGAAAGGAAACAAATACTAATTAGCCTTTATTTATTAGCAGGTTACTTTGCCAACAATATGTTTCTTTTGAATTAATGAGGTAATATACCTTATCTCATCAGGGAGACACAGACTGATGGATGCAATTGTAGTTATTAACAAAGTAGAGTCAAAACAAAAGCAGCCCGGCTCTCTTTATGCATGTGAGTGCACAGTAACATGCAAATGCATAGATTTGTGGTCATGGTCTTGAGGTCTCAATCTCACACCCGCTGCACTCCTCTGAATCACCAAGTGAGAGGGAGCCAGCTTTATACTGCTGCCATTTCACTGCAGAGGAAACATATAATGACAAACTCCACAGCAGCAGTCCACATAACACAGTTTCCATTCTCTTTCTTGCTTTGGCCTCTGTGTCTAAAAGCAGCTGATGCCAACTTGGTGATATGCCATCCGTAACTGGCAGCGATGGCTTAGTTGGAGCTGGATCGCGGCCAATACATCCCCCCCCCTCCCTTTTATGAACTACACATGCTCACAGAATAATACACAGCTGCACTTGCGAAGCCAATGCAAAGTTCAATATAATATGTGGGAACAAGGCAGCATATGCATGCAGTCAGTGCACACATTCATAAATCCACACACACACACACACACACACACACACACACAAGCTCGTTAGAGAGCCTTGAGCTGTGGCTTAATGCAAAGTTTTGTTGTTGTTTTTTTTGTCCCCTAAGTATGAGGAGTTATAATTGGAACAATCATGGATACACTGTGTCCTCCAGGTAGCAGGTCAGGACAACATTAGTTTTATAATGTGAAGCCAGACAAAGCAGGATGGTGGAGGTGGGCGGGCTAAACACACTCCAAACCTTTGTGTCATGTCTGAGTGTGTGCTCAGGGCTACACAGGCCTGATTAGGAACAGCTCACTGGCTTTTTTTTCAGTACCGATAAACCACCCATGTCCACAAGTCCTCTCCTTATTTTTTCCCCCCTTTTGCTATTCCTCCCAACATGTTGTTTTCGTTGCCATGTGTTTGTGCTCCGAGTACCTCCGAGTGATTCACATCAGCCAGGTAACTGACAGCACGCCTTGGACATCAGCGAGCTCATTAACATTCTGAAGCATCACCAAGCCACGGTTGCCATGGCGTGACGTCAGCGTCTCTGTGGTAACACATTTTGGGGATCAGGGTCAGACTCGCATTCTGCCGTGTTACTATTCATCCCGTCAGGTTGTCAGAGGACCCACTTTGGATAATTTGTTGTATGTTTCGTGTCTGCTTTCTGTTCCCGTAATAGCCATAATTTATAATCAACATCGCTGTTCTGTGCTACTGACAAAGAATTGTTTGAATTGCCTGCAGGGCGCAAACCTGCGTATGGGAAGAAAAATTCAACAGCAGCGAGAGGTGACAAAACACCTGACTGGCTCACTAATGTGTGTTTAATTGTCCAAACCAGGCTCATATTGTATCAGAGAACCTGTTGGCTCATTTGAGCAGCAGGATGGATTTTAGCACCAGATTAGTCAGCCAGAGTCAACCTGCCCTGTGATACACAGGTGGGCATTTTTTTTTCTTAACATAATCGTCCCACCTCGTCCGCACTGGCCACAAAGATATTTTCACGATGCACTTTTACCGTATAATAATCAGCTTTTCAGCGACACATTGCATGTTTTGCCCTTATGTGTCAAAAACCGCAGCAGGCTAAAGACACTGTTGGTGGTTGGACTTTCCCCTAGCTTACCACGATTGTTCCCTGACCTTAACCATGAGATTATAATTGTAGCCATGATGATGAATGTCCCGTAAGGTGGATGACGTAGTCGTTTTAACCCAAACCATGACCTTTCCGCAACCCTACGTTGTTTTTGAAGCCTAAAATGTGACCACAGCTGTGTAACATCTGAATCGTTTTCACAGCTGGGATTTCTAATGGTTTAGTGGATATATGGAACACACTGACAAATGACTTTGTCTTACTGACTTTCTTACGGGTGTTACATCAGAAAATGCTCCTACAATGCGTTTCATTAATCATAAAATTAAATTTCTTTTTTTTTTTTTTTGACTAGCTTCCTGGCACTGATACAGGGATATGACTGCTATTCATCAAACTTTTTTATCCAATTATTTAAGTGTTATTGACTCTATTGTCCACTTAACTACATAATTGGAAGAGGAACAGAAGGGAATATGACCACTGGATGAGAAAGTAGCTTTTTTTTTTTTTTTTTTAGTTTAACCTGCAAGCCAGTTTCACTCCAGTCTCACTGCTTATATTTTCTTCAGTTACTACCCACTGCTCAAATTTAGATTTTAATTATGTGCTTGCTGACCAAACTACAAAGTTGAGCAAAACATCTTTGAAATAATATGTTTTTTATGTTGGTAATATTGTTTGTTATTCTGTCAATTATTTCAAGTATCGCAAGAAAATGAATCCATTCAGTTCTCTGAGATTTTATATTCTTTTGCACCGATTTTTATTTTTCACAAGTTAAACTACAACACTGATAAATAAATAACCATCACCCACTGGCAGGATGTGTGAATAGTTAATGTGCTCCCCTCCCTCAGTGGTTGACAGTGATGTGCCCTTTATTAAGGCGCTAAGCCCCCAACTGCTTCAGTCGAGCTTCTCGCTGGCTAAACAGTGAACAGCTAAAAGGGCATCTCCCTAATGTGTGACTATGTAAATGGGGGACGCCCCGCAGCAAATATGAGGATTTCAGGAGGAACCCAAGAGGGTGTGGTGGTGGAGGGTTGATGTTGGTATTTATTAACCTCCCCGAGGCAACACACACACACACAAACTATTTATATCACGCATCTGCTACATAAAATTCCTGATTGTCAAATTGTTCCAATAAACACAACAGACATCTCAGCAAAAAACACATCTCTATGGTGATGATACAGCAGGCGGCCCAGCAGTCGGGTGACCTCTTGTCCCTAAAATTGAGAGTAGGAAACAGGGAAACTCAAGCAGTCTGCTGGATTGTCACAAACTGCACAACAGCTGTTTGCAAGGTGACAAAGTATTTCAACTGCTACTTGCTGCAGCAGGCGCCCGCCACCTAATGAGCGGTTGTCAGGCGGTTTGCCAGCTTGATCATATGGCCTGAAAACAAGTTTCCATGGGATTCGGCTCACAGATATTCTTGGAGCAGAACGATTTTATTATTTAGCAGAAACTTGCTGTATCAAACATTGTTAAGTGTCGCAGCCTAAAAGCAAAGTAATTTAATAAATGGAGATGCAGGACAGGTAAGTGTGTTTCCTTGGCTGAAGATCGACAGGCGGAAATCATAGCGGGGACACAGGGAACGTGACCCCGCCTTTCCACAAAGTTGTCCTCCTGAACATCTTTGTTAAAAAAAAATAAATGATTTTTCATATTAAAGAAATTGAAAATAAACACACAACACATGTAAAACAATGCGTTTTTTAATTGGTAAAAAAAATTCTAGACCTATTGATTGTTAACAAGTTTAAATGATGTAAGTTATGGTAGCAGCGGTGAATAGGGGGAGGGAAGAGGGACATGGGGTGTCTCCATTAACGATTTTCATAATTTTTCCCTCATTTATTCATGATCTCATTTGCTTTATGGATAAATATAAATAAATATGGAACACTGCTGGAACTACTATTATTTCATGTCCCCTCAAGAAATTATTCTCTAAAAAGGTACTGCTTACTGTCCCCCGCATCAATGAAATGTGATTTTCACCTCTGGTTGTATCCATGGAGACTTGTGGAGCACTTTAGATGAGAGCTGTGATGGAAGACCAAAATACTGCTGCTATTTAGCAACTTATCAGCACAACCAGCAACAAAGTCAACAGACTGTTTCTTCTCTATAACGTTACCCTAACACACACACACACACACACGCACACACCAACGATGCGCCTGATGGATTTTGCAGTTTCATGTGGATGGAGTTTTTTTTTTTTTTATCACACAAGTGGTATGCATGGGGTTTTTTTCTTTTTTAAACGGGGACCATAAAAGCTTGGTTTCAAAAATACGCGTGATTGTATGGACTAGACCAGAGACAAAAACATGTGTGGAAGTAGCAGCACATTTTATTTTGTTTCAGTTTTCTTCTATGTTATAACGGTGATCCTCTTTAATATGCTGCCTTATTACTTCTGATATTGACTAATTGTGATAGTCTTCCTATGTTTTTTTTATGATTTGTGTTAAGCTGTGTAGAAGTGTACATTTTATGAAATATACTTTTGCTTCATTCCATTTAGACTTACTGAGTGCCTCCCATCATACAGGTGTGTGTGATTAGTGCATTTGATTTATTGTACCTCCCCATTCACAGGTGGAGGTGATTGTGCATTATAAAAAGAGGCTGGTATCACCGTGCTTCCTGATGCCCTGATGAAGGCACTATGTTGAAATGTGTCAGCCTAAATAGAAATTTGATGATCTGAGCTTTAATGTTAATTTTGTTAACTTTAATTTTTGGAATGCTGCTACTTCCACCTGTGTGGTGTTTTTTGCTCTAAAAGTAGCTAACTACTTTGTATCAGGTAAAGCCTGGATTACCCTTTGATTGGGCCGTGTTTTGCCATTTTTATGTTTTATTTTGATTGATTTGATTTTTTCTATTTATAAAAGGGTGCATGCTTTTATGGTCTAAAAATATAGTCTAGTTAAACCTGTAGCAGCAATGCAGTCTGCCTTCACACACACTCTGGAAACCCTCCCTAATGAAACTCCAAGCCTAACACTGTCAGAAACGTGTCCTCAGCGAGCTGGGGTCAGCCTGAGAGACATAAGTCAAGTAGAAACACTCTGGAAGGAGGGGAGGCAGCTCCTATTAACTTCCACTACTGTTGTGACATCACAACAGGAGTCATTTCTAGATGGCCTGTGTTCAGCTAAGTTTCAGCAACACTACAGAGGAGGTCAGACCACAGTGGAATGAGTGGGTGGGTGGTCTTATTTCATGTTTTGTGTGTGCGCAGGATCACCAGAAACCCCGATATTTACACACAAGCACTGAAAGTGTTTGTTTTTGTCATAATAGGTTGCCTTTTAAAGAAAAAAGAAAGGCCCAGTCTATCTGGCCACAGCCATGCAGCTTTCAATAAATACTCAAAATGTGTCCTTCACAACTGAACATAGTTTATTTTTTCATGGAGGCCCGGGTGTTTATCAGTCTGCAGACTAGTCAAAAAAAAATAGTGAATATCGTTGCCAAACCATCTTTTGCATCTTATCAGATCTCCCCCTCAGTCACACAAGCAACTCATACACAACCTTTAATCCCTCAGGGAAATATGTGTGCATCCACCTGAAAACACACGATGGGGGGGAAAAGAACCACCTTCTAAAATATCAATAATTTCTCCCATCACTCAACGTTATGTTTTATTTTCTCTGTAATAAGGTGCCATTCCCAGATGTAAATTCAGACGTGCAGGCAAATACAGATAAAGACGTAGGCTACACACACACGCACACACACCAGCAGCTCCACGATCACATTCACACATTTTAATTAGCGACATAGTGCAGAAAGCATTAAACCGTAAGGCTAATTAATCTCCGCAGTGTGTTTTCACTACTTAAACCACCTCGGGGAGGGGCCCGGGTTGGTCCCTATACTTTGCTGGTTTTATCTGCTGGGAAACAGGAAACAGTAAGGCCGAAAATATTAAAAGGTAACGGGGGAAAGGTCATCGATTAATATTCTGTTGAAGGCGTTTTCTTTTGCAGTACACTGATGGTCAATCTCTGCAACATCATTGTGGAATGCCAACAATGCTTCCTGTCTGTATATGTGTGTGTGTGTGTGTGTGTGTGTGTGTGCCAGTTCAGCTTGGTCACATACTGCTTCTCATTACAAATCCTCTCATGACTGTATGCAATTTGCGGCTCGACTCTGTAGCCTTTTGTCAGCATGCAGGCCAAATACTGTCTCTCTGTCCTTCTCTGTCTCTATCTCTCCCTGTCGATTTCTCTCTCTCTCTCTCTCTCTGCCATTTCTAGGGACACAGCCCCATCTGCAAATTGTAGTAATTATCCAAGAATGTCTGTGTGTGCGCTTCCTGTGTAGGATGACGTCGGTCCTGGCCATTCAGGGATGAGATGACTGGGCTCTCTGTGCTCAGCGGAGCCACTTGGAATAGCACAGAAGGGAAGCGAAACTCAAGAATGCAGAATCAGAGCGTGAACCCACAAAGGTACTTCTAATCCGCCTGGCGTCTCAGCGGTAAAGGGCAAGCGTCTGATCAGATTGCTGAAATCGAGTCTAGACATCCTGCTGTAATAAACCTGCCTGTGAACGGGGAGTAGATCGTCGAGATAAGCTCTCCATTCCTGCCTAATTTCACAAACAAAGCGGTGGGTTTTTATGTGTCTTTCGCCTTGTCATGAGTGCGCATCAGCATCTGGATTAGTGCGTCGTTTGATGGGCGTGCGGGGCTGATGGGGAAATGCAGGTTGGTGCAACAGAGCGGTCTCCCCCTCCATGTTGAATGCACAAACACACACACATACACACAGTGGCACCACATGACTAAATCCTCTTAAGTGTCAGTCTGAACTGCAGGGGCACAGCAGGTCTTGCGCCCCTGCTGTGGGTGCTGGCCTCATTTCCACTGCTCATTTCCTGCCCAGGGCAACACCTTCCTCCAGCTGCTGTGTGATTCCTACGTCCACCACCTTTCTTCTGCTTAAAGGACTAGGCTGGCAATTTTCAAAAATTGCCAACAAATCTCAGATGGCATAGCCATACTGATCCATTCATAGGTATGATGTACACTGATATATCATATTCCTACTATTAAAAGCAGGTAATTCAGTCACACTGCTGCACTGGGTGACAGTTTCCCTCACCGAGAAGGTTACGGTTACGTTAGTTTGTTTAGAAAACGTCTCCCAGGATGAATGACGCTTTCAATCTCAGTGCTGAACTTTGTTCTAGAGTTATTTATAATGTATAGCGTAGTACAAAGTCAGGCGGTAGTGATATGTAGATCTGTTAAGGAACAGTCTTTCCTGCGTTTGCGCAGTGCTGTACGCGGAACTCTCCGGAGACTGAATACGTGATCCCTGTTGAGTCTTTGGAGACGTTTCTGAACAAACTGGCTGGAACTATTGCAGCGAAGGAACACCCATTTTTTTTGGAGAAAACCATGAAACCATCTATGGCACAGAGGAATATGATATATCAGACTGGATACACACAAAGTACTTACAAGTAGTATTACAAGTATCAGTTCATTGTGGGTTTGGCTCTGAACATTAGATATGTTGACATTAAGAAGAATATAGAAAATCGCCAGCCTTATCCCTTGAGGAATACGCTGAAAATCCTTTGAGTATGAGAGACACTGTAGGCTCTGAAAACTTAGAAGCTTGCTCACACAGTGGCATACAGTAGCTTAATTCACAGCAGTTAAAGTGGGTTTCATTGGAGACCAGTTTCATGACCAAATAAAGTCATGCCTTAACATTCATAACCACCCAGCTGCATAATCCACTTCTCCATCACTGACCCATGCATACACTGTTTTTCAGTCACCATGAAATGGTCGTCTGTATAAAGGCTTTGAAACCTTTTGCCAGAATAATGCCTTGGACCTTTCTTTATTTTGAGCTGTCTTGCGTTCCCTATATAAATGTTGTTTCTAAGTTCTCTGGACTTTTTCTTTCTAAGGAAAAAGGTTTTTTGTTCAGCTTCAAAGCCCGGTTATATGCTATTTGTTATTTGTTTGCAGGTTTTATGTCATGCAAGGGGACCCCAGGCAATTCTACAGGCAGCAAGTTTTCAACAGCAACAGGTACGATTGTGCTACATCTTGCAGGCCACTCAACATTGCGGAGGAAATAATTGGTATTGCAACAAACTACTGCGCTCGAATAACCACCGAGAGCCACCAGCGTATCCAAGATACACGACCTGTTTCATGAGCCTTTATTTTTCCCACATGAGGCTGGACACAATTAAGATGTGTGGTTCGCTTTTTGAAGTGAGGGATGTGGGGAGTGATCTCTAATTGGTACTGAAGTCATGGAAATGTTGCCAACGTGTCCGTCTGTTGCCTGTTGAGCTTGTAATCTATGACGTGAAAGTGTTTTTTTTTTTAAAAAACTAAATGCTGTACCTGCGGAGTTTCTGGCAATCTGTCATTGCTTTATGTTAATTGATTTCTGACAACAAATGCATACATTTACAAAAAGCGAGCATGTCTTTTCCACTGACATGTTGAAGAGTAATGAAGTATATATATATATATATATATATATATATATATATATATGGCAGTCCAAGTTATTAAAAGTGTTTAGCCTTAGACAGGCCTGCCCACTCTCACCTCTGCCTAAATGCTGTCAGGGTACAGCAGCTTTCCAACTGCGAAAACACTCCAGACAGAAACTCCTGCTGACTACAATAGGCTCTGAACATTTAGACTGACCAATGGACTGTTTTAGCGAGGCAGCTCGGAGAAAGAAAAAAAAAACTGAACGGTCTGGAGCCCCCCCAAGATCAAGTGGATGGCAAAATTGCTCTGTGGTTGAAAAAGCTCACGTCATGTCATCTGTCGTATGAAACAGATTTTAAGATCCTTCAACAGCACGGAGTCAGTCACTTAAAAACACTGTATCACCACCACGGTGCTGCTGCATTGCAGTTTGCGGTTTCAATTTAGTTTTTGCCAGCTGAGAGCTCTGCACATTACCTCGAAAGACTGATTACTTCCTGAGGCTGCAGTGCTGTTTGAATTGCATGGCAACATGAGAGCGCAGTGATGGCATTAACGCAGGAAATGGACAGTTATGCTTCTCAGTGATTTGGTTTTTGAAGCCTGGTGGAGCCTAATACCGTTAAGATAAAGGAGACGAACATCAGCCAGAACGATCCTTTCACTATGCAGTCGAGCCGAAGCTTTATTTTAGACTTCAGTGAAAGTACAACAAAATAACCCTAACATTTTACCACTTTATTTTCCACAAAGAAACATCTTTAAAATAGGGATAACAGCATTAACGTCAGAGAATCAAACTTGACATGATTGGAATTGATGAGAAAAATAGTGTTAAATGAGCAGAACAGAATCAGATACTGTATTGTTGTGACTTTTTTTTTTCTCTAAAATGCACTTCTGGTAGTAATGCTTGCACACACCTTCACAATATTTCAGTAACAAAAGCTCAGTTCCCAGCTACTAATGTTTGGTTTGAGCCATCATTCACCTAATCAGTAGAATCCCTTTTCAGCATTACTGTACATACAGGTTTTCCTCTCAAACATGGCGACTGGAGGCAGCTTCCGACAGCGCAGATAGACAAAACTCATCATGTCCGCTGAGCAACACTGTTGAAGACGAGCTTCATTCCCCAGACGTCCTGCTCCATCACGCTTCCCCTCGCTCTCCTCTCATTTCTTCCATCCGTTTTGTGAGAGAGCGGTTTCAGGAAATTAATTCCTCCTTAATAACTAGCACTAGACGGCACTTCCACTATCACAGCTTCCTCATGTCCAGAGGGCTAGTCCAATTTGCCATCATTGCCAAACAACACAAATATGTAAACAGCTTAGAAAATATAAACACACACAAAACATTATTTTTTTTTTTCAAATCCAAAGCATTTGTTTCCACTGCGCAGCGTTTCTCTTTTTCCTCACTCCTCTGCAGTGCAAAAAAATAAAATGAAAATACGAGAAAAGAAAAATACGAAAAAAAAAAACAATAAATAGACTTCCTCTGTTATATATTTCTGTGTTTAAGTATATATTTCTGACGAGTCTCTACATGAGCACGCAGCTCTTGGCCCGGTCTTTCCTCATGACCGGGGCCTGGTCCATTTGCTCAGTCCGACCCGGCAGGGGCGGGAGGGGCAGCTGTGACACCCGCTTCAGGCCCCTTCGGGAGCTGCTGCGCTTTAGCTGCGGCTTGTGCGGCCTCCGCACCGAAGACACCGTGGTGATGTGGAACACGTCCCTGACACTGTTCTCCGAGACCTTGGAGGAGCACTCCACGTAGGCCGCCGCCCCCATCTGTCGTGCTATTGTGCTGCCCTGCAACACAAAGAGACTCTTAGAGACTGTTTGCCAACGATGTCTCACAAACACATGCATAGGAAAAAAAAAATCCAGACATCTACATCTTTAGACTTCATCACGATTCCTGTCTTTTTGTCTTCTTTCAACGCTTTTCACCAGCTTTGTGTTCTGGTTATTTTTCAAACAGAACAATAGAACTCTCTTGCATCCTCGTTAACATGAGTTTACCCCACTTCAAGGTGATGTCTGAGCTTCTCACAAAGTACAAATTTGAAGGCTCTCGAGCGATTAGACCAAATTATCTAATAAACGAATATTTCAGGATTAATTTTTGAAATGAATCGCGTCATTTATTATTTCAATTGAAATGGAATTTGTAAGTGATTCAGTATTATATATACATTATAAACTGCGGTAAATCGACATCTTTTTAAGTCCCCATACATTCAGAACATTTTACGTGTTCATATGCAATAATGGCTATAAAAATCAAACATCTCAACTAATGTCTTTATAGACTTTTAGGATTCACTGGGTGCTCTCATGGTTTTCTATCAAGCGGTATTTGTGCTGCAGCAAAATGCTTTGTTTGACGTTGTTTTTGTCTAAGGAATGAAAGAAATGTCTTTTAAATTGCTTCCTTTCAGTGTTTCATAAAAACCTGTTAAGGACTCATTGATTCCTTGTGTCTTGTGTAACTTTTTAATGTCTTCACCTTTTCAGAATTTGTATTCTTCATTCCCACCATAACAAATATGATTCAATCAAGACAGTTAATACCTTAACCATTTACTTGCCTCTTTCAATTATGTGTCATGTAATCAGGTCATTTTTTATTTTATTTTTTTTTTAAAGGGGGTTTCAAAGAGTCCTTTCAGGAAACGTATCAACATATTTCCATTTTCATGTTTTTTAGTTGTTTTTTTGTATAAAAATGTGTGACACATCACTAATACAGGCCACTAAGGGTTAATTTAGTTTGTTGATTGAATCACAACTGTCATTGTGGAAAACAATTCAATAACATACCAAAAAAAAAAAAAAAGATCTTAAAATATCAACCCATTACACAGTTATTCCCTCAGCCAGTCTGTCTGTGATGGTAAATGAGGAAATAAGTTAGCAATTGAGTTGGTTAATGCTAACAAAGCTACTATCGGTGTTGTGGACAGTTGTATTCATGTTCAAATAGTGTAGTGTCCTATAGGGTCAAAGGCCATATTAATCTGCGTAAATTTCTTTTTTATGCATTATTATTATTTTTTTCACAATTAATCAAAATGAACTTGACCAAGAAATATCACCGTATGCACCGCGTTCTTCATTGTATCTCGACGTCAATAGGCCCTCCGCGTCATCAAGTTTAAATGTTCAACATCTGAGGCAAACATGTTGATCTCATCTGTAGACTGAATGTCAATGATCTAAAGCTCCTCCATCTGCAGCATGAATAATGCAGATGCGCCGTTTTCTGTGGAAACGGCAGCAGCACGGAGCCCACTGGGACGGTTTTGGTCTGTGCAGCTATTGAGAGAGAAGAGGCTGAACTCTAACAGGACCCGTCCAGCACCAGAGCTCATTCCTGAGTAATGGCACGATACACCCAATTAATTGAGACTGTAAACTGTTTGCTCGAGAATCAAATCAAAGACACGGTGTGTTTCGCGATCAGACGCCGTTCTCGCAGGAACGACACAAGCGAAAGGTTGTAAGTGACAAGACAGGACTGCATTTCCCATGACTCTGATATCTCATGCTCTCCAGCACAGAGAGAGCTTTTCATCTGCAACGGACGTGGTTCCATGTTTATCACGGCCGTGCAATGAGCCACATAAAAGAAGCAATGAAGTCCTCATAAGGGTGGAACGGCAGATTCAGATTCGGGGGTGGGGGAGCGGAGATTGTCGCGATAAGTGGAGAGGCTTGATCGAATCGGGCAGATTAGCACGAAAATGTCTGGAGTTCACCCAGTGGTCACTCTCGCTGACGAATCCTCAGCTGTGTTTGAATTCAATTTAAGATCAACAACAGGATAGCAACACAGGCCATTGGATTAGAGTGCCCAAATGTTTATTGTGTGTGCGGCGCGGACATCTGCTGTGTGATTCACATTTTCTAGTCAAACAGTAGCTTCCACGGATGAGGAAAAAGTGACTGAGAAGGAGTAGAACAATCGCTTCATTTCATCCTGCAGGCCACAAATGTTCCCATGCTACTTTACATTAGCTCTGCGGTTTGCCACTCCCTCTCGTGTTAATGCATCTTATTTACATGACTGGTTTGCAGTTCCTCCTTTTTTTTTCTCTCTTTTTTTTGATTCATGCTTTGAGCCTCCACCGAGCTCTCAGACAGCGGCGTGGAAAAAAAAAAGCCTCCTTTGTTCTGATGGCTTTTGTGTCGCGGTGAAAAAGCCCCTCCACTTTCAGTATGTCCAACACGGGAGAGCACAACACAAACACGCTGAAAGCTGATTAAAATTCACAGATTTACAGAACAGTTTATCATCCCCTCCTTCTCCTCCCCGTCCCCTTGGCTTAGAGGTCATGGCAGTGTGCGATAAAAGGGCTCACTCATTTGTCAATGTCCATTTTTCTATTCATCCTGCATTTTGAAAATCCCTAAATCTGCATGAATATTTCATCGAAGGGAAAGAAATATGTCCCTGGTTCTCAACCTAGCTCTTCGTCAGCTCCCCCCATACACAACCTTACTTCGCCTGTCAGCAAATTTCAGTCAAAACACCAACCCAAGCACCATGTCCCCAAGGGGTTTCACACACACACACTCACACTCACACACACACACGCATACACACACGCAATTCTTATTCCATGGCCGTTGTTTGTGTTGCGTGAGCCGTTCTTCTCCCATACGGCCTTCCTGTGGGACTTCACCAGAGCGCTGATGCCTCTGCTGATCCTAGATGGTCAAAAAAATCGCTGGATTGCTTTCTAATTTCTTTTCCGCATCCGTTGTTGTTTCCAAAAAGCAGCCTGCCTTTCCCAATGCGCCTTTCCGAGTCCCTCCCTCATCATTTATCTCAAAAAAACAAAAACAGTTTCTCCTCAGATATCTCACGCGCCGATTCTCACCTGCTCGTGGGTGACGGGGATGAGACGCTGCTTGGAAAGTTCCCTCAGAGTGTTTACGTCTGTCCTCATGTCCAGTTTACAACCGACCAGCACCACTTTGGCATTGGGACAGAACTCCTGCGTCTCTCCTTGCCACTGTGGAGACAGCAGAGAGAGAAAGATATCACTGATTATGCCACATGTATTGTACATGCATGAAAGTTTATATTGTCTAGATATTGTGCAAGAACTCATTATTGCATTCTGTACAAAAAAAAGCTGAATGGTCATCCTTGTCTGTCAGGAGATGTACTCATTGGTTGACTTTTATTTTATAAGGCTCTACTTGGTATGGTCCCTATATCGGATTTCACCTTGTTAGGAAAATTGGACATCAACAGCCTATGATCCACTGACTTTTTCACCCTGACTGTTCCTTATGTTTCTACTGAACTGGGGAAAAGGGCCTTTGGTTATGCTGCTCCCTCTGCATGGAACTTCCTGCAGATGATGTAAAAATGTTGATCCCCGTTGATAGCTTCGTTAAAATTCTTACAACTAAAGAACTTGGGAGTATTGGGCTTTGTCACTGTTCTTAAATCAGACGCTATTCATTTAAACTATCTCATTTAAGCTATATTTTATTTATTTTATTTTTCTCAACTCATCGTACAAATCTTATTTATGCTATCACTTGCTCTGAAAGGTTTTGCTGCATCTTGGCCAGGTTGCTTTTGAAAAAGATGTTCTACATCTTAACAAGCTAACCTGGTTAAATAAAGGGTGAATAATACTAGAATGTACAGTGATGACTGGCTAGTGACTATTGAGATATAGTCAGCGGTGTAATGTAACAAAGTAATAATACTTCACTTGAGTTTTTTATATTTATATCAACTTTCAATTTGACCCCACTATATTTCCCCAAACTTGCTACAAAATTAAAAGCAAACTTTGGTGACCCAACACAAACATGACTTGTGACATCACAAATAGTTTGCAAGCCAATTCTGATTCAATAATGCTGTGGAAACCTGAAGCCTCCATTGACGCATAAACACTGAGAAGAAACTTCTCAAAAATCTGACTACTTGCTGGTTTATTAACAGCATTCACTTGTATTTTTACTTTAAATACATTTATTATCAAATAATTACTTTCGATTAAGTACAATAAATATAAGATACTTTAAGACCTTTACTTACATAAAATTACATAAACTTTAACTTCCACCAAAGTCACTTTATAGTAAGGTATTTGTACTTTTACTCAAGTGTGATGTTCAGTTACTTCATACACCGCAGTGTTGCTATATTTGTAAGTTCCAGCCTTATAACAAATAACTCACTTTATATAAGGAGGGACCCAAAAATGCCTGAAAGCCATGGAAGGCACAGAGTGGAGTGCTGTTATCAGATTTACTGCTAGGTTGATTTTAAATCAGTTATTCAGAGTGTCGTGTTGTGAGCCTACTGCAGTATGACGTGGCTCCGCAAACTTTAAACTATATAATCAGATCCAAAGATTAATGGCTAACCTGTGGCACACTCCTTTCAAGTAACTCAATACAAGAACATGCTCAGACTTTTTAACAGTATCTCCTCTGACTCTTTGCAAGTTTTATACAGAAAATAGTAACTTCTGCTCTGTAAAAGGTGGATTAGTCCCTCAACATAAATGCAGACCCTGAAGAATTCTTTTTAAGTATCTGTCTAAAACGAAACAAAATCACTGTGCTGCTAACTGAGAGCTGAATATATAATGCAACGACATGTATGATGACGACATGTCATGTTTCATGCATTATGTGTGCCTATGGAAAATGCCATATGTGTAACTGTATGTGTAACGCATGCCTAAGTCTCCTGACCGGAATGCGCCTAAGAATGCAAAATGAATTTCACTGTAAGCTGACAATAAAAGTTGCATCATATCATTTGATAGAGTACGCCTGCAGCATGGTGAAACTGAAATTGGGAGAATCGCAGGAGGCTCTGGACACAGTGGCAAAAGATAACTACAGGAAATATTTCCAGAGGTGGAGGAGCACTGGATAAGTCTCTCATCTCAAGGACAGAAGGGGATTAGAAAGATAGAACTGAAAGATTTATTAATAGTAATTCTAATGCTATCGTAACAACTATCTCCAAGGCTGCGCACACACGCCCACGAGCATACGCACACGCACGTGTTAATTGTTAATAAAGGCAAGCCATATTTTTTCATAATCCCCTGCACTGTTGACTGATTCACTGTGAAATTAAACTTTCGTAACATAAGATAAAGAACCATGCAAGAACATAACAACTTTATTCATGCCGGCTTGGTTCAGGTTTCGGCAGCACCTGATGTACTTTGTACTTTCCTCCCACCGTCAATGAATCTATTTTCAGGTTCAGCGCTGAAAAGGTTGAGGAGTCTTAATTCTGAAATCACCCTGAGTTTAAATGTCACTTCAGAAAGCCACACAGTTTGTCCTTCCTGTGACACAAATACAAAAAAAGCAGCCTGGAGCCCTGAAATAATCCACATGCCGTGTGCAGAATGTCAGGGTGTCCATTCATCCTTCATGTTTGAAAAAAAAAAAACCCTGCTCTATCAAGCTTGCCACCCCCCGTTCTGCCGATAACATCTAATCAAAAGCTTTGATTGTTTAACCCTCTCTCCTCCCTCAGCTGCCATCCAGCAACCTTGGTGACCCGCTTGCTCCTGGAGTTCAAGAGTCTAATTTGGGATGGTGATTGACCAACAGGTTTTGCATGTGGCCCTGAGTTTCAGGGATTACCAGGGTGAGAGTTCGGGGTCAGGGGTCGCGGCGGCTCCACTGCAAAGGGATTCATGGGAAAACTGAAAAGCTTGACGGCCACACTGCCTCCCTCTGTCGACTGAGTGCACCGATGCTCGCGAGATATTTGTGGGTTAAAAAATGGTGTCTGGGGTTAGACCTACAAAGTTAGTAAAGGGGCATTTCAGCAGCTCCCTTCAGACCACTAAACACGTCAATGGGCGGCCGTGGGAACTTCCCTTTGATGGAGCGAGGTTCAAAGGCAGCCACACACATGGCTTCAAGATGACAGGTCACTTAAAGGTACAGGCCTGTTTTACATGACACGCGTGCATGCAGACAAACCCCATGGAGACGGGTGTTTCTGCAGACAGCACCGCTCTGAAGTTTGGACCCACTTTCTCATGCAAATGAATGGGAAGGTGTGTCCAAACGTCTGACACTGGCTGTAAAAACACAACCATGACCACAACCCCACCCGGCCAGGATCGCAATTTGGCTAACACCCCCCAATATCAATTCTAGTGTCACCGACACAGTAAATATTCAAAAAAAATTCAAATGGCTAGAGAATTTCAGTTTCTAGCACTGAAGCTCAGTATTAGTGAACCGGCTCTGCAACAGCTCCTCTTTGATATGGCTGGTGTGGCTAATTTGCGTATCTGGTGTTCCTCTCCAACCCACCCGGCTGCAAAGCCTCGTCTCTCATTCTTCATTCTGACCTTCATTCTTCAGCAAGGAGCGAGGGTCAAGTATCCATATATATTTGATGAGATAAAGGAATGGGAGGCTCTAAGTCCCGTGCTGCTGCTTGGCTCTATTGTTGAGACACGAAACCGCAAGTGGATACAAGATGCTGAACAGGGAAGAGATGTTTTATTTTTCCCCCCCATTTAGTTCTCCACTGTCACAAGCAGATATTAAAATGCTGATCCAAAGTGTTGAGAGGATAAGAAATAAAATCACTGACCTTCTTTATGACACTGTCCAAAGTCTCTGGGCGGCTGATATCGAAACAGATGAGAACCGCATCAGAGTCAGGGTACGCCAGCGGCCTCACATTGTCGTAATAGGAGGAACCTGCGGATACACAATAACATATGGCATAAGGTCACGGCGTCTTCTGAGTAATTCCTGCATGTGCTGGTTTTTAACCTGATTTAACCCCATGAGGTTTGTCGCACCAACCATATGGCTCATCCTGTCAATTAGAAACATGCTGCACATGTAGGAAGGTGATCCAGGGGTCATTAATACATGGATCGCCCATTAAAGCAGCGGCTGTGACATGCACTTGGACATGCTGCAGCTTGAATGCGCTCCGCGGATGCAAATGAGTCCTGATTTTAACAGTTGCGGGCGCATATTTGAGTATCTTTGTCTCCTGGGCATCCACATGCCACAGCTGTGGCCTCCCTTTATCGCAGCACTTCGTGAGGAATGTCGAGGGGTTATTCGGAGAACTACACACACGCGCGCACTCAGAAATGAATTATAGTGAGTTGAGGACCCGAGGACTTCTGCACACAATCCATAATCATCTTGAAACGACAGCGTATGCTGGCACAAAGGTCAAACTAAAGGTTGAACCCTTTAATTCTCTCGACTCATCCCTCATCCTGTCTCTCATGCAAATGGTCCCAGTTTTAAGATCTTCCTTTTTTTTTCCCGCTCTTAGATTCACATGCACTCACACGCTTCCCCGCGCTCTCTTTTCAATTTGGTACCTTGATCAAATTTGAAGGCAGAGTGGCGCCTCTGTACTTTCACAAGCCTCTCGGTTACATGGCTCTTGCTCCCTTACAGCTCTCATTAGGGGGCTTGTAAAAATATCTGGGTTCTGTGGGAACTGTGGCTGTGGCCGCCCACCCTCCTGCCACCAATTTGAGCTGGCACAGGCCTGAACTCTTTACTTAGCAGCGGCATCATGGCTGCATAAAATTGAGTGTCATGAAAACTCACAGATTTGGGACAAATCGCTCCTATTTACATGTGCCACTCCTAGCTATGTGTATAAAGCTGTAAATCACATGTAAATGAAAGTACTTTGGAACATTAAACATTTCCAGTACATTTAATCACACAAACTGATAATTATAGATTATCTTTACAGTCTCTGTCGCTGTGCTTCACACCAGACCGGACACAATAGGGAGTCAGCATTAAAGAGCTCTGTGCCTTTGTCTGGCATGGTATATAGTCTGCACAATGGTGCTACAGCCTGTTTTAGCATCACTATGTTCTCTTTGTTAATGATGGAATGAGACTATGACAATGGCTGCACGCGGCCCCAGTCATTCAGGTGGCTGGTCTATATATGCTGGTCTCCTCCCCACTGAGAACAATGCAGCAGACTGCCTGACAGAGCCTGCACAAGCTGAAAATCAAGGATTGATGGCTTTTTTCTTCAAGCGAGTGAAACGCTTTTGTTTACAGTCAGTGTTTCTCACAAAAATGGACTGTGCCACCAAGGGCTAACAAATATCACAAACGCCATATAGGCCTTTTTTTTTTTAAATCCATTGTTTACTTCTGCTTGCAATCTTCTTTTTCTCTCCTTTTATTATGGAACTGGCAGCGCTGTCGATATGCGTTACAGCCCTCGAGAAAGTCTAAAAAGTTATTCAGAACTTTTGGTCCCATAAAAGCGTGCATGATAAAGACATTGTACGCTTTTCTTTGGTTTTATTTGGAGGTTTGATAACTAGATAACAAGATATATTTGTGGTTTTACGAACAACAAAACATCTCATATAGTTTTACATAGTCCCTCCTTAAGCTTCTCTCTGGAACTCTAGAAAGAAAAGGTCATTTTTCTGTTTCTGTGTATAGGCTGTGTTCATTTCTCTGTGGACTGAGAGCTTTACAACACAGGGCAGTATGTATATCACACCTAGTCTTTCTTATAATCAAAAAGGAATTAAAATCTCACTTTCTAAATTATGGGACCTTTAGGTGCCCCTCCCATCTGAGCCAGCTGACTCACACATAAAGGTCATGTAATAATAATATAAGGACACATCTCTTTGAAATTGTGTCTGTATTATCGGATCTAATCACTTCTGATGATACAAATCATGATTATACTTGTTTATGTGTGCCATTGCTCTTTCTCTTGTAATCACTGGTTGTGGAAAACGAATTTGGACACAGTTGACAAGTGAGAATTTGAGCGAAATCTCAACTGTAGTGTTTCTCCACCTTTAAATTATTTACACTGCAAACATATTTTCAGTGCTATATAGAAAAAAGTAATTGTCACTTTAGCCTACACTTTACAACACATAATCAGAAAAGGTATAATTTTCTGCCGTGACTTATTAATACAAGATTGCTATACCACTGAACAAAAATATACCCGCACCAGCCCAGGACCGCCGTGTCCAGAATCTTCACCTGCAACATCGTCTGACAGCAGCCACTCGGACAGCTGAGGCAACAGTTGGTTTTGCACAACTGAAGAATTTCTGCACAGCTGTCAGAAACCGTCTCAAGGAAGCTCATCTGCATGCTCGTCAACCTCGCCAGGGTCTTGACCTGAGTGCAGCTCATTATCAGGACCGACTTTAGCGAGCAAATGCTCACCTTCAATGGCGTCTGTCACTTTGGAGCAGTGTTTTCTTCACGGATGAATCGTGGTTTGTACCAGGCACATGGCATACAGTTGCTATGGTGTCATGTGGGGTAAATGGTGGCGGTGGGGTCATGGTATGGGAAGACACAAGCTTTGCAATTTATTGATGGTAATTTGAATGCAGGGGGGGTTGATTTTGATCAAGATTTATATTATAATGTAATATCTGTTATTCCTGGCAACACAACACATCTTTTTAACTATCTCAAACAAAAGCACAAAGTCATTCATGCTGAATAAAGTGCATTGCGCAGTTAAAATATAATCATTTGAATAATCAGGATTTCAATATTGACTAAAATAATTGTAATAATGATTTTTTTTTAAGCAATGAGCGTTACTGTTATGACATCCTGAGGTCTATTTTCACAGCCCCATGTTGTAAGAATCTGTACCCAATTCCTGGAAGCTGAAAACATACCAGTTCTTTCATGGGCTGCAGACATGGCACCCCCTAAGCAGGTTTGGGAGTGTGTATAACAGCATGTTTCAATTCCTGCCAATATCCAGCAACGTCACACAGCCAATTAAATAGAATGGGCCAACATTTCACAGGCAACAATCAGCAACCTGATCATCTCTATGTGAAAGTAATGTGTCACACTGCATAACGCAAATGGTGGTCACACCAGGTACTGACTGGTTTTATACAACCAACACAAAAAAAATTAAAATCTGTAGCCCATACCTGTGAAATCCATAGTCAACATCTTTTTTTTTTTTCAAAATAAAACACATTTCAGAGTGATCTTTAATTGTGACCAGCCCCACAGCACACATGTACAAAATCATACTGTGTTATCAGCAGCTTCAAATGCCAAACCTGTCAGGTGGATAGATTATCTTGGGGAAAAAAATAGGAGAAGCTCACTAAAATGTATTTCAGCAAACTTCAGGATAAATAATCCTTTTGTGTGCATAGAAAAAAAAACGTAGATCTTTCTTTTCAACTCGCGAAAAATGAGTTTTATATATTTTGTTCAGTGTATGTTGTAGTGCTGAGTGGGCAGGACTAACACACACATACACCATCATGAAGTAAAAAAAAAAAAAAAAAAACAATTCCACGGATGCCAAGTCCAACAGTCAGCAAAGCACACATTGTACGACGGTGAGCTCTGATTGGTAGCGGTCACACATGAGGTGCTGTAACTGCTGAAAATGGTCTTTAGTATGTATCACAGTGCAGCAGACCTGTTCTGAGGTTAGAGCTGAAGAAGAAAAGACAGCGCATGCTGGGGTGCGAAGGGGACAGAATAGATGTAATGACTTTGATGCTGGGGTGTGCATAGGGCGCAGCAGCATGCGACGATGAGAGAAGCAATCACGGAATCAAAGCAAAGCGTTGAGACAGTGGCGCTTATTTTACTTAAAATGCAATTAGAGGATGAAACAAGGCTGCTGGGATCAATTTGTCAATCCCGGAGATCTAAATGATTGGCGGGTCACGGTCATGACAGGCCTTGTCACAGCGAAGCGGTCCAGAGCTTTTCCAGCCCTGAGCAATAGGGAAGCTACCTCAGCACTTTTGCAAAGTCAGGAAAAAGTCCTTTGAGGAGAGAGGGGAGGAGAAAAAGTGCTGTGTTTAACACAAACAAGGGGAGGCACAAAATTAAAAAAAAATCGATCACCATTTTGATCAAGAACACGAGGAAGAGGAAAAGAAGGAGGGATGTGAAAAGGCTGTTCCGCTTCCTGCTCCCCTACATCATTATTAGCCGCATTATTACTTTTTGTGTAATGTGCAAAATCATCATTTTATTTATTTTTATTTATTTAAAGCACACTATACACATTAAAAACCCATAAAGTGGTAAAATCACATGATCACAAAAAGCAAATCTCTGCAGAAAGCACCGTCTAAAAGAATCTTGAATGTTTCCATAGAGATGAATCGATTCCAACTCAAGAGTGTCTTGCAGCGTGTTCCACCTATTAGAGCCATAAAAACTGAAGGAGCTCTCGGCGGTGTGTCGGGGATAGTGAATCGTTACGTCCTCGTTTGCAGTGGGGGGTGCAGGGCTTTGTTAGGATGTGGGAAGAAAGGTGAAACCGTCCTGTAGCAAATGAAAGTTAGTTGAACTCGGTGCACTCATGAACTTTTTGTGTGTACTATCTTCCGCCTTTTATATGGGGTGGCGGCACTACACTGGGGGAGAAAGAGTAATTACTCAACCCTCCTCCCACCCCCACGCCAAGCAGGCAGACATGACCAGCGATAAAAAAAAAAAAAAGAGGATGTAGCTGTAGAGGCGTGGAGGAGAGGGGGCGTGCAGTGGGTGTTTGGGTAGGTAATTAAAGCATTGGACTCGGCGGGACAGATTGGTGGAGCTGGCCTGTGCCCATTCACTGTGAGGTGGAACAAAAAGTCAATTGAATTTCAGACAGAGGCAGGACGAGATGGATGGGGCAGCAGGGAGGGGAGCGCCGCCTGGCAGGAACCACTAAAATCATCACGTCCAGCAAGGAATGGGACCCCGCTACGCTGTGCCAAGGACAGACATAAAACACCCCCATCACGACGCCCCCTCTGCCCCTCCTCGAGCGTTAACGTTAGCCTGATTTAGCATTAGCAGTAACCCATGGTGGAAGGTGGGTCTCTTGTCATTCTTTCCGCAAGGCTGATTAGCGGCGAGCCACGCCGTGCAGGAGGCTCCACCGCGCAGAGGTGACACAGGTGACACAGGTGGGAGGACAGCCTTCCTCGCCTGCCACACACCGGCTTCATCAGTGGTCAAAAATATCCCAGAGGGTGTGGAGGCGGACAGGAACACTAATGTACAGTAATAAGACTTGAGGCTTTTGTGGTATGACTTCCTTAATGCCTCCATATTCCTCATCCCTTAGGGATAAACTGTCTAAGACATGACACCTCACTATCTGTCAGTTACTCAGTCATTTTCCATACCCGCTTATTCCACATTAGGGTCGCAGGGGTCTGCTGGAGCCAATCCCAGCACATTACAGGCAAGAGGCAGGGATACACCCAAGACAGGCTGCCAGTTTATCATGGGGCATGCACACCATTCACTCACACACTCATACCTATGGGCAATTTAGAGTCTCCAATTAACCTATGCATGTCTTTGGACTGTGGGAGGAAGCTGAAGAACCCACGCAGACATGGGGAGAACTTATAAACTCAAACAAAAACGTCCCAGAACCTTGAACCTGTGACTTTCTTGCCTGCGACCTTCGCGCTGTGAGACAACAGCGCTACCCACGGCCCCACCGTGTCGCCCCCTCACCTCTTCTGTGAGAAACAATAAAATATGGCTTAAAGGGTTCCTATTATGGGAAAAAAGTACAATTGTGTAAATATATAGGTCTGTGGTGTTCCTGCTGACACACACACTGTAAAATAAGACCACCCCCTCATTCTGTTGTGGTCTGGCCTCTTCCATAATGTCACTGAGACACAAGTTATTTAGAAATGGTAGAAAAGTTAACAGTAACTAGGGTTGCAAAATTCTGGAAACTTTCCATGGGAATTAATGGGAACATATAGGAATTAACAGAAAAGTATGAGTATAAACAGGAATAAATCCCAAATTTACAAAATTGAAGGTTGGCCCTTGACAGGAAACCTAAATATAGTTGTGGAAAATATATAGCACAATCTTAGCTAAAACAATTGGCGAAGACAAACAGATTTAAAGGGATAGTGCAACATTTTTGAAAATTCGCCCATCGTCATGATTCATAGTAATAGCAATTGGTGCTATGTTTTTTGTGAAAATCCTTTATTTTTGGATATATAAACGAATTGGGCCCTCCATTTAATTGGTCTGATAATTTATTAGCGTGTCAGATATATTGATAATATCACGAGAGAATGAACTTTGTGCCACACTATTATATTGGACATTTTTGGGCCCTCTCTTGGAGGCACAAAATGGTTTAGTCCAATTACGCAATTCATACACTGGCATGGATATGGGCCCACTGACATTAAGGGTGTACAGGGCTGAGAAATTGGTGCTATACCCATGGAAGGCTGACTGCATTGATGCTAGAGGTCAAGTGCTTTTGAACCATAAAAGTATGCAAAGTTTTACAAATTGACCACTAAACTTAAAATATTAAAATGAGAAAATAGCTAAAAACGTTCCCTTAAAAAAAATGGTGCAGAAGCCTCCCAGTTGTCAGAGCATTAATCTGTAGTATCACAGCAGGAATTATCTCTTTCTCTCTCTGTTTGTTACGTGCACATTGCAGACGCAGCTAAAAAAGCAAACCATTATGAGAGAGGGAAGAAGAAACAGTCTTTTGCCCGGAGGCTCTCTGATGTGTTGCAGCACATATGGCAGAGAATCAACAGCACAAGTAACAACCTCATTAGACCGTACAGACACTCAGAGAAACACCCAATGCACACAAACAAAAGCTGGGTAGGAGGAAACAAACACCCTCTCAAATGTCACCAAATAAACCGAAACAGTTTAGATTGATTGAGTTAGCCGCAGCCTTAGAAACACAACGCATTCAGCACCAAATACACTGTGTCTTTTTTTACCCCCTTCGCCTCCTGCAGCTGTTTTCCTCATGAAATCAACCTTCAAAGCAAAGGCGAAGCATTTCAAGTTGGGACGGCCGAGTATCGTAGCAACCTGGAAGGATGCAAATGGCTTCATTGTGAGGCCCTGAAAGCGAGTAAGGGAGGAAGAGAGCAGGAGAGTGAGGGGATCGCCGAGGCTAATGACTTCGGTGCATTGATGATTTGAGGTGACTAAGAAGGGGAGAAGAAGAGGGCTGGCGATCCATTCTTAAAGATTTTGAGCAGAGTTTTCATTGCTTAAGGTCCGGTCTGAAATGTGCGACTCTTACTCACTGCTCCCGAATCAGGGTTCCACTCAAACAGAGATGACCACTCAAACGGAGATAAACGGAGAGTGCTGTCGGGACATTCTTTGAAAGGAGGTGGAGCAACTTTAACCCAGTGTACCGCTCTGAGTGTGTGCATTTTATTATGTCTGTATAAGCTTGCACAAAGCTTTCTTTTACAGCCCCACATCAGGAATTAAACACAGCTTGCCACATATGGTCCCACAGCAGAGATTTAAAGCTCACACCCCAGGTGGGGAAATTCAGCTGGAAGATTGGCATAAAACCTGTGAGGATTTCTATTAGGAATCTGAAGCAATGCAGCAATGTCATTTCCCATGCAAGGAATTGCAATAGATATAAAGATTTTTGTACAATATATACAGGCAAAAGGCTCATCGACAGAGCATTTAGCACCAAAAAATGTATAATGAAGTAACCTTTGGGTTCATATCACTGCAGTATGACATATATGTGATACAAGTGTGTGTGTGTATATATATATATATATATATATATATATATATATATATATATATATATACATACACACCGCACACACAGATAAAGCTGTTGATCTGTGATAAAGATGGCTGTGTCAAGTCTTCAAAGGCGTTAGCACACAGCTGGGACAGTGGAGGTGACACTGGGTTAAATGGCCATTAACCTTCCATGTCTGCAGTCTTCACACAGGGGATATCGATCAAAGCCCCAGTGCCAAGGAAGTGCAACCTTTGAAGGGCGTCAAGCAGCTTCAATGGATCAGCTGCAAGCTTTGCTGCCGAGGACTTAATGCCCGTGTCTGTCGTCCAGCCACAGGTTTAAAAGCGTATGTACTGCATTACAGAAAGTGTGTCCACTTTCAGCTTCCCCTCAATCCCCGAACCCCTCTTTTACCATTACACATGCCACAGACACACACACACACACACACACACACACACACACACACACACACACACACACACACACACACACACACACACACACACACTCCTAGCTATGCTTTTCATGTCTGTGCCGTTTGAGCTTGGTGTCTTGCTTTTAATTCCATTTTATTAAATTATACAGGATTACTATTGTATTTTAATTTATTGTCAAGTACACTACTGTTCAAAAGTTTGGGGTCACCTAGACTCTTTTGTGTTTTCCATGAAAAGTCACACTACTATTTACTGGAGTGATAGTTGCTGGAAATGGGCCTCTATACACCTACGTAGATATTGCACCAGAAACCAGATATTTGCAGCTAGAATAGCCATTTACCACATTAGCAATATATAGAGTGTATTTCTGATTATTTTGAAGTTATGGTCATTGAAAAAACAGCGCTGTTCTTTCAAAAATAAGGGAATTTCTAAGTGACGCCAAACTTTTGAACAGTAGTGTACTTAACAGCATAAACAAGAATTTATTCCAATTTTACTCTTTGACCTGCTTTGTTGTAGCAGTCGATATCTTTGCATCCATCACTGACAATACTAATTGTATAGGATAATGTATTTTTCTGTTCAATTTTCTTATTTTATTTTTCTTCAATCTGTGTATTCATGTTCCTTCCCATTTTACATGGGTCTTAATTGGCTAATGTTCTTCTGGGGTGTTTAATTTCCTCCTTGATGTTTTCTTGTAAAGCACGTTGAGCTGCATTTCTGCGTGAAAGGTGCTGTACAAATACAGTTATTAATTCCTCTGAGATGTTCATGCGTTCAGAAGTTATAATACAAACACTCCCCTGCCTGTGTTTGTTTGTGTAAGGAAGTCCCAGTTGCTGTCAATGACACATGTAGGACCTGTTTTTATCTGTTTCTGTTTCCTCAAGCTCTACATCTCTCACACCAAAACTGCTGAGTCTCATCAAGTCAGCGGCGGCAGACTGTTTGGACAAGATCCACCAGCACAGTGAAAAAAAACAGGCAGGAGCCCATTAAAGAACACCAGATGCTGACTTCAAGATGATCTGTTCTAGAAACTCATTCACTACTCAAACCCATCAGTGTTTGACCTCAGCTGGTTCTATCATCTACAAAAATAGAGTGAAAGTTCTTTTGCTTTATTTGTTTTTGTCTGGTTTCTCAACATGAATTTTTAAACAAAACAGGAGGGAAGGGATATTTAAGAAGACTTGTTGAAATATCCGGTTTCGCTTCTTAAAAGCTGATGTGTTGATCATATCAGAACATCTGTCCTACCCTGGGAATGGAGGAGAAGCTGCTTTACAAGGACATTAAGATGAATTTCAGACCAATGTGAAGCACCATATTTGGCTTTGATTCATGCTGCAGTGCTACAGTGTGCACAACATTTCCTAAAACCTCCCAAATTCATCTTGTGTCATTTACACGTATCTTATAAAACAATATAACGCATAAAGTTAGTATGAGTAGACTTGAGATAACATTACATTACCCCAATGTCCATGTTCATATTAATGCCCTAATGTTACTAATGTTAGCACATCTTGAAAGTGCGCAGCCTTGTGATGTGATGGGACCATTGTGACAGCACAGAACGGTCCGGAAAAATGCTGAGTCATCCGAGACAAAGGCTGAATCGGGCTCAATTTTGTGCCACAAGGCAGGACAACATTAACCAACAAGGCACTGTGTTAAATAATCAAACATATAATAATAATTTCTCAGTTCATGAGAACTGTGGCCACGTTGAGTGACAGGTGGCCTGCAGTACAACTCCTCCCCAGCTCTGCACTCTCATTTGTCAAAATGCAAATCTCGAGGCTTCAAAACAGAAGTACAACACACCAAGTGACTTTGTCCATTATTTATACAGTATAGTGCAAGCATGCTAACTATCCTGGTAGACAAATATAACACTTTTGACGACTAATAATATGTAATACATGCCTGCGTTAAATTTTCTGTCAACATAATGAGCCAATCAACATTTGGTTGAAAAAGTCGCACAAATGTTGACATGAAGTATTAGAACAATGTTAAAGTTTTTTAACAAAACATCAAAAATCATCAAAATACCCAATCTTGCAATACAATATCCACATTGTGTATATGTTTATGGTTACATTTAAACACTGGCCTCACAAAGTATTCACAATTTTTCCATTACTTTAACAAAAGGGCTGCTGTTACCTAAACCAAACAAACCTCGGCCTCTGGTGTGTGTGTGTGTGTGTGTGTGTGCGCGCACACGCACACCTGCAATCCACATAACCATAGCACTTTATTCATTCAAAACATGTTAACATGCAAGCAGATATTCGCCTAGATAGAGTTGCTCAAAATCTGATGGTATAAAAAATGTATGTTAATCTATCCATCCTGTAAGGAAACCACCATACTTCAAGCTTTATTGTGTTTGGTGTATGTTTTACAGCAGTATTTCCAACAGTCTTTGAGATCACATTCACTGCCAACGTTAGACACCCACTCAGGTAGTGGAGATTGCCATGTCACAAGGAATCCTGCTTTGAAAAGCTCCCACTCCTCCCAAGGCACTAAAATCACCTCACATACACTCAAACCATATTCAAATTCAATCCCGTTTCATTCCTCCTCACTGTAAAACAGCACCACATCCTTTATTACCACTCCTACACATCTTTCAATCTCATACTCTCTCCTTTCAAAACTTCACACCACTCCTGCTTGGGGAATTTCATTAAAACTTGTAATAACACTGACTGCAGCTTCTCTGTCCACAGCTGCCTGATATGAAAGAGGAACTGAAAATATTCAGGCTGCAGTGACACAGGCATATAAACGAAAAAAAAGAGAGAAAGAGAGAGAGAGTAGCAGAGGACATCCTCTGCTCCATCGACTCCACTTCTTCCAATGCATAACCACCCAAACACATCCATGGTGCTATCTATCCGCCATCCCACTCTGCAACCCCCCAGGGAGACCAGGAGGGAGACATGGCTCGACTTCAAGTGCAATTTCACTTCCACAAAAGCAACGGAGGGCGAGAAACAGAGCGCATTGGACCTTGTTTATAAATAAAGTCATCCATAAATGATGGGACCTGTCGAGTGTGTGTGAGCGAGGTGCAGGTGGTGGAGGAGGCTTGGGCGGGGGGTGAAGCTTGGAGGTGAAAGACGGCCTCTCTCGCCGTATCCCCTTACGCTTGGTTGGGTTGTAGACGGGTGACGAGAAGGTTTCTCCTTCCTCGGAGGTGGCGGGCCAGAGGGGCTGAACACAGCTTTAGGCGCAGCAGAAGCAGCCAGTGTGGCTGTTTGAAGTGGGCTGATCAAAGCTGGAGTGGCATCGGATTCTGCTGCACTCTGCAGAGGGAGCGGACCGAGAGAAAAACACACACAGAGAGAGCCCCGATTCCTGGGGTCGGTTTCCCTGGCCGGACGACTGAAGCGTTCACCGCATCCACTGCCTGGTTTGGCATCGGGGTGCATCACATGTCCATGCAGTTTCTATTCTTGGCAGGGATACACCCCAGACAGGTCGTCAATCTACGTGGGGCACACACACCATTCATTCACACACTCATACCTACAGGCAATTTAGAGTCTCCAATTAACCTGAGCACTTTTTTTGGATTGTGGGAGGAAGCCAGAGAAAACCCACGCAGACACAGGGAGTACAAACTTCACACAGAAACGTCCCAGCCCAAAGTCCTTAGTACTCCACATAATGTGAATTGTAGAGAACCAACTAATGGTTTGTTAATTAAATTCGACATATTAAAATTTTATGATTTTATTGATTTCAAGACTCGATAAGTGCATAAGGGCCTGTTACCCTGAAAGTAGCGAACAAGAAAGGAAAAGCAAATATGGACTTAGAGGATTATTTATGTTTGAAAAAAAATGAAAGGTAAGGACAAACACTAGAGGACAGTGCATTTAATTAAATGGGGTTAATTTATGTAACAATTTTTATGATGAACTAAAAATATAAGGCATTTAATTAATATGCAACACCAAGGGATATTTGCACCATAAGTTAACTTGAGAGCATTATTTGTATATTTATATTTGGCTGTAATGAATTTATAAATTAGTTTGAGTGATTATTATTTGAGTGATTAAATTTGTGTTTGGTTGTAATGAATTTGTAATGGATTTGCTTGGTTGTCAGAGTGAAATATGAGTTCATAGAGGAGTGAGAAAGTGGTAGAAATATATAACTTTAACTTCTACCTGCTCCTTTTCAGAGGCCACTGGTATGTTGTTTTTTCTATCTTTGCAGCAGCAGCCTCTTCAGTAAATAGCACGAATAAAGCACAAAATGGATACTTTGATAAGTGAAAATACTCTTCACAGATTCAACAGCCTTATCTTTTGACTTTAAAGAGAAGGATATCATTTTAAATTGCAAACCGTGCCCGACTGAGATCTGTCGGAAAACCTTTTGAAAGTCTGTATTCATTAAAAAAAAAAAAAAAAAGGAATTCAAGTAAGAAAGGTCATCTGGTCAAGTCCATGTGCCTTTGAAGCCATTCCATTTAGGATCAATAACCTCCTATTGTCATATTACATCATGTTACTTTAGGTCAATGAAGACATAGGCTGCAGATGTTGGCACAATTTAAGCGAGCTACATGACTGCTTTATATCACCATATGCACATCCTTAGCTCATATATAACATATAACAACAGTGCTGTAGTGGTTTTAAAATTGTGACACAGTTGGCTTTTCTGTGTCTGCTTTCCCCAAAGGACTAGAGTGGGTCAGGTCCCAAGGGTGCCGCCAACAAGCACAAAGCTTTGAAGGGTGGGGGTGGGAAAAAGCACAGATGTACACTTCTGCTTCCGTCTGCTCCTTCTGTCCCTTTCCCAGTTTTCAATCTAGTAAACACTTGCTGCTCTTGTAACACGCTCTGAGGGAAGCTCCACCCCCGCGCTTTTACTCACTTCAACCCCTCCATCTCTTTGCTTATTGGTCGAGGGCAGCTGCTGCGCTTTCCAGCTTCATTGTGGCCCTGGCTCCCACCACAGTGCCCCTCATCTCTCCCCATTACACGTCTGGTCAGCTGAGAAACAATACGAGGGGTCATGGGGTCAGAGCTCTTGGGATTCCCATAGGCAAACTCACTCAATCATAGACCTGTCCACACACATGCACTCACATGTATTCAACATGCATACACATGTTCCTTTTTTTGTCTTTCCCTTTACAATACCTTTCAATTATATATGCTCACTATACAAATCAGTTTTGGGGGATTTAAAGCTCATTTAATTTAGAATAACAGTAAAAGTTGCTCAATATATTATAAATTGCCTGTACCGCCATGAAGAATATGGCAATTGCTAAAATGTCTTATTGTAGTATTGTGTGCATATTCAAAGCCTGACCTCTGTTTGTTCACTCTGTGTGATGTCTTTGTATTTTAGTAATGCTATGACCAATATTTACCAAAATATCAGTATTGAGCATCCCTGCTATTAATATCAATATATCCTCATATCAACTACTTAGAATTCCGTTAGGCTTGCCAACCAAATAGCTACAATCTTAATTTTATCCTTTCATTCTCTGAATGTCATTATAATGGCTGAATGTTCCTCTTTGAGTAGCCCAGCATGTCTTAAACGAGTCAATAGCAGTTCATCAAAAAGCCTTAAGTGCTCTTTTTTTCCACTGTGTAGCTAAATAGTCCTTTTAATTCCATCTGGTGAACGTTCAATTCCTAATAAATTATCGCTCTTTTTAGTCCTTCGCAGCACTAACCGAGTCAAAGCCACAGACAGCCTATCGGCAGCGTGTGGCGCGTGCAGCGGCAGGCGCCGTTTAAGCAGATTATGCACGTTTGCCTAAGACGACGGTGAAAGATTCCATTCCATGAAGGAATGTGCGCCGGTGCTCAGTTCATAGCTGTATCCGCGGCCATGTTTACAGGCTCCTCTGAAGGAGATAAAAGATCAGGCAGGGCGGGAAGCTGCGGCCTCCATAGGAGCTTGTTTTCTTGCTTATGAGCAGATGTGGGGCTGCTGGCATTTTTTGCATCTGCCTAATAAAGTGGCCGAAGAGGTTGGGCGACGAGATGCAGGTGGCGTGCTGCGTTTCTCTGTGGCAAGCATGTGTGTGTGTGCTTCGCTGTGTCATTGAGGAGCGCAGATATTCTGTGCGGTAATTACAGCCCGTGTTACAGTCAGCGTGGATGGCTGGCTTTCATGAAGCGCTCCTGCCCACCACCCCCGGGCTTAACACGCCGCCT
This sequence comes from Lepturacanthus savala, assembly GCA_030544235.1. Classification (NCBI taxonomy): domain Eukaryota; kingdom Metazoa; phylum Chordata; class Actinopteri; order Scombriformes; family Trichiuridae; genus Lepturacanthus; species Lepturacanthus savala. The sequence continues at coordinate 14,010,764 of CM060482.1, read as the reverse complement.
GACCGATGGTGACCTAAAATCCCGGGCCGACTTGACCGAAAGGGGCTATCGGGGATGGAGAACAACCACCGGAGAAACGCCCCCTTCGTTTCTCCCACTAACTACTGTAAAAAATAAGGCCGCCATTTCCTCTTTGGCTCGTTCTTTGCGTAATAGTCCGTGACTCACAGACGCTGTGGCTCCGTGGATGGAGCACAGCTGCTCGCCTGGTCAGGAACCAAGACATCCAGCCCAGCGGCCAGGGCTGCCGGTTGTCCTCCGCAGTGTCACACAAACCCACACGGAGGGGTCAGGGTGCGAGGGCTTAATGAAGTGCAAAGAAGTATGCCTCCTCCACGAGGCCATCATTATTCAGGGAGAGGTTTCGGGATTAGAGATTGTTTGTGAGAGGAGGCGCAGACGGAGGAATTACCCAGAGCACAGATGGGATTCATTTAATGCACATGTTTTCTCTTATTTGTGGTTTAATTGTATTTATTTGGTTGTATTAGGGAGTTACTTCAAATAATTACACTGAACCAAAGGTTACATGTTTTACAAGTTTTGCTCATTGTTCATGTTCATACATATATGGTGGCTATAATTTATAATACGGAGACACACTAAGTCACACGTTGTTTGATTTCTAACATGCAAATTGTCTTTGTGGGCTCAGCCCCATTAATTGTAATCCCATAGATTATCAGGTACTCCCTGCCAGAGAGGCTCCCAAACTTGAAGATGAGGATGAGAGGACGGACATATTCTCTGTGATTCTGCCATCGAGCCCAGGAGGCTCCAGGCAGACAGGACGGTCGCCCCATCTGTCCAAAAATACACCCAAAGGCATTCCAGTATCTGTCTGTGGACACTGGAGATGTGGCACAAAGGCGCACGATTATTTCCGGCCCTTGGAAAAACTCAATATGGCAGTCATGTGTTGAAACAGCATGATGACAAACTGCTCAGTGATTAGCTGTTCATTTGAAACACAAAAGCTCTGTTTAACAGAAAAACAAAATGTGATATGTAGCAGCTCAGTTTTGTGATTTTAAAGCAGCATGAGCAATCAAACCGTCTTCATTATCAGGAGACACTTAAAGATGTTGTGTCCATGCGAAACAATTAAGAAAAAATTAAAACCTATCCATTTTGCCTTCTGTGAATTCCAGCTGAAATTGTGGCACACAGAAACAATTACATAATTAATTGTTTAGGTAAATCAAAAGAAAATCAATTGACCATTATTTTGACAGTCCATTGTTTAAGTCATTTATTAAACCAAAATGCCTGTCACTGATTCCATCTTCATCATGTGAGGGCGTACTTCTTTTTCCTAGTTAATAGACACATAGCTATACCTTCGGGTTGGACTGTTGCTTGGATACATCTAGGGCTGCAACTATAATTATTTTATTATTAATTAATAATAGGATAACAAAACAATGCCTTTTTAATTGCGCACTCAAACGTGATGTCTTAATTTTTTTTTTTTGTCTGAGCATCAGTCCAAAATCCAAATATATTTAGTTTCATATGTGAATTTCTTCAGCTCAAACCAGCAAATCTTTGGCACCTGTATAAAAAAAATAAATAACTAAAATTAAGATTATAAACATGGTTATCTATTCATTTTCTGCTGATTGTTTAATCGTTTTTTCAACTAGTCGATTCATCGACGAGTCCGTGCAGCTCTATGAGACAAAGAGGTTGAAGCTAATGGCTGATATTTTTCAACTAATTGATTACCTGAAGGAAAAAAAACGGAATAATAAAATAAATAATAATAAATGACTTAATATACTACAGGATAAACTGGTGGGTGACAGTTATTTTAAGTTACAGTATTTCACCAGCCTTCTGTTTACTCATTACCCGAAACTGTCATGCAGTTGGGAGCGCCTTCCAGTTTGCTATGCATCATCAAAACAGGTTTGGTTCAGGCAGTTATTGCCCTGGGCTGGTTAGGCGAAGAGCAGGAGCAACTTTTCGGGGCTTAGGATCAGTGCAGACATAGGCTTGTGTGAACAGCAGTTTCAGTATGTTGTTAAAAATATGCAAAAGGTATTTTTATGCTCTGCTGTGAAATATGTCATAAATATGTCAGTATAAGAGTTTCCAGCAAGTTCCAATCTACCAAACAGATTCTTATTTGCAGATTGCACATTTAAAAAAAAAATGCTGATTTAAAGAGGCCAGATAAACCGACTGATAACGTTATCTCCTTTGATCAGTGTGCTCTCTCTCCCAGATCACATCAGGTCTGATAGCAGTTTCTGAGCACCCTCCGGCTCCACTGAGATGCAGTCGTGAGCACAGAGGGAGGTCTGTTGGTTTTATTTCTGCTCTGAGTTGCTCACTTTACATTAAAGATTAATCAAGTAGACAGTGTTGCGGAGCAGAAAGACCACTGAACTCGGCGCGTGTTTTCACAGGGCCCCTGGATGCCCTAATGGTCAAGTGCACTGAGAATGCAGGGCTTAAAGAGCATAAAGACACCAGGAATGTTGGAAAGTCTGCATGAGAAGAGGGAAATAGAGAGAGAGGGATTGTGTGTGTGTGGCACTGGGAGTGGTGTTAAGCACTTGTAATGCTGTGTTTTTGTCTCTCAAGTCAAAAAACAATCACACCTCTGGTTGTGAAAGCACCAGACACCTGTTTCATGTGGAATGAGTCACGCAAGAGAACATTAAACACGACTGTAACAGCCGAAGACTGTAGAAAAAAACGTCTCTGAGATCTCTGAGTGGTAGTGTTACTTAAGAAGGTGACATTTTCAGATAAATTATTATTTTTTCCCCTTCCTCAGTGCTGTATCACTGACTGTGCTGCATAATAGTACTTCAAACTGCAGCCGGTTCATGAAAGCACTTATATTTGTTGCTGTCAACGCCCGGCGTCAGGCGGCTCGACTGGAAAAATCCTCCGCTGCACATCAAGTGATGCGTTTCATGTTCCCCAGCAGCAGCAACAGCACTTTGTTTGGAAATAAATAGAGAAAGTACTAGGCGGCTGGAATTGGAAGTGATAGCCCACATCGCCACATTTCTGCGAGGGAAACGATTCAATCGGAACCCTCGCAATTCCATTGGCAGGTCCTCTTCGGGGGGTAACAAGTGGCGGATGATCCCTGGGAAACTCTGTGCCAAAAAACGCCGCAGCAGGAGTGATAAGTAGCAATTACCAGTATCAGCACGGAAGATGAAAGAAAAACAAGACGTGTGGATTGCCACTTGAAAGCACACTCCAGCATGACTAAACAGAATGTAAGCGTTACAATTTTTCCGTGTGAGAATCGGGTCAGGCATTAGAGAGGCGGCGGAGACGAGAAACAGAAACAGGACCACAATGGAAATAAAGCCTCTAAGGCTTTATTGTGTTAGCCTGGCTTTTCCTTTTAACGCCCGGTCTTTTTTTGCTGAGTGAAAATGTCAAATAAAATAACAAAATCAACTAATCAAAAAGGAAGCACATGAGTGTAGGAATTACAGGGGGAAACCCAGCCTGTCATGACTTGGACTTATAAAAAAAAAAAAAGAAAAAAGAAGAAAAAGAAAATGCAAACTGGGGCCAGTCAGAGGCCAAGGTTAGCAGGAATCTTTCCCAGGCACCGCTACCATATTGGGAAAAGAGAGGAAGAATCCAATAATGCCCCTGGCTTGGGAAAAAAAAAACAAAAAAAAACAGACTGGGTGACTAAAAGGCCCCTTGAGCATCGACAGTATTCATTAATGGTCCTTAGATGAGTTATCACGAGCCGCATTGACATTTTGACCATTTAACAGCTTGGGTTACTTTAAAAGTCAATTAAGACACGGAGACATGCGATGAAGAAACAGACAACACCATCTATCACCACCAGTGGCAGCTCACTCATGTAACATAGATGCAGGCATGCGTTGTTGTTTTTATTCCCCCTCATTTGAAATCCCCCTCAATCACTTTCTAATGAGTGTAAGTCATCACATGGTCCAGGAGCTGAATGCTGGACAGAATACAAAGCACAGCTGAAAGTTGCCCCCTGGTTCCCCAATGCTGTAAGACCTCCCTGTTGATGTTCAATGCTTTTTGAAATACCCGGTCATTGAGGGATTGCTGTAATACCCTCTGTAATTACCTCAATTAGATAAACACCTCACCCTTTTTCTCGTCTCATCATCCGGCGGAAGAAGGTGTGCGGTGAAAGCTGGAAGCACCTTTAATGGCGACATATACATCGAAAACATGCCAGAGAACTGTAAACATGGCTAGACGCCTTTTTTTTTTTAAATAGCCTCGCTTCAGATCGGCGATCAATAATGCTTTGTGGGCAGAGCCGGGCCACAGCAGGCAGCGGGCTTCACCAGCAATTAAAAAAGGAGACAATACTTCACAGTGAAGGGGCTGGAATCTTGTTGGAAAAGAGAGAAAAAAAGCAGCTGTATGTCGGGTGGAATGATTCGCAGGTCAGGAAGAGCAAGTGGAGGATTGACTGCCGTAAATGTCAGGTCAGAAGAGAAACACCGGACTTTTTGCCACCGGGAAGTGCCACAGTGAAGTTTTTTTTCTTGCACATCCTCCGAAAATAGCAGCTAATGGAATCTGGATGACGTACATACGGCTGCTGCCGCTTGTGACGCGTTTCAGTTATTCTAAAGGAAGCTCCTGCTACTTTCATTTGGAGCATAACACTATGAGAGCTTCCTTGTTTTTTTGTTTTTTTTTTGGACACCGTGCCTCCAAAGGTCAGGGTCCCAACCCAGCAAACAACTCAAGCCCAAAGGTCAAAGTTCACCAAAGTTGAGCACGAACTGAGTTCACCTGTGCAGAAGTGAATCCAGCGTTTACAGCAGTTCATTGAAATGAATGGATGTTTGTATGAAGTAGCTGCGGCTGCTGCTGCTAGTGCACAAAAGATGTTTTTTAAAAAAAAAAAAACAAGGATGGGGGATTAAGCAAAGAAAAAAACATTTGATTCTAAAAGAGGAAAGATGGGAGACATGGTATTCTCTCCAGATGAAAGCTTTCCTCATCTAAGTGTGAGCCAATTATTTTTTCTTGTTGAGAAGAAATATGAACATCTGTGTTTGCTGTGAATCAGTGAATCATGGCACCACATAGGGATCTATGAACACACAAACACATACACCCACACAAACAAGTACGCAACACACACACACACACACACATTCGCCCTGTGGGTTGGGTGACGTCATGTTTGTTGTGGGGTGGGAGGCTCCTGGGTAAAGATTAAAGACTAAACACTGCCAAAGGTGGTTTAGGGTTTAAAAGATGGACAGAAGCACAACATTCCCACTCCATCGTTAGGCTCTTCCAGCCTAAGAGATAAGGAACTCCTCCTCTAAGTTGTGGCCCTGGGCCCCAGAGGACCCCGACCCCTCAACTGACAAGCTCCAGCAGATTTACTCCTCGGGGTCGACACAGGGTCGAATAAAAACAACATTCTTTCGCCGACTGACCGTGTAACATTAAAAATACTCCCAGCGTCTCTCCCCGGGAAGATAGTTTTAGGTTTTGGGAATGTTTATGAAAGAAGGAACGCTCCCTGAAAGGATCCCACATTCAGGCCTCCGACTGGTCCGGTAGCTGCTGGGAGCTGCCGGTCTATAATGAGATGCAAAGTGTCAGAGCAGGTCAGGACAGTAAATCCATCCACCCTGACAAGGCCGAGATGAAAGCGGAGCATGGATTTCTATGCAAATGTTTCACTGATGTGACTTATTATCCCCCCCCCGAAAAAGGAGAATAACAGCGTTCACAGGAGCCCGTTGACCAGCCAGAAGGAAGAAAAATTCATTTTTAGAGAAACAAACTCGAATGCCGTCATTGATCTTTTTGGATTTATGTCGCCGGTTCTTGTTATTCGGAGTGTGCATCCCACAAGTTTATATTCAACAATTTAAACATAAAAAAAGGTCCTGAAATAACATTTATGAAAACACAAATCACCAAATTGCTGAGTTGAAATATTGACAAATGTATCTGGGAGGAAAATAAATTGTCTCAATGAATGAATTTCTTTCAGGGTTGCGGCGGGGAGCTGGGGTTTCCAGCTGTGTAAACTCTGGAATAGATTGCTCCCTTTTTATTGAACTAATTCCCACCCCAAAAAATGCTCATATCCAAGTAGATTTGTCTGGCAAAGATGTGGCAAAGGGGGAATTTCCTTCCCATCGGCAGACGATGCAATATCCGACATTTATCCCATGTGTGGGCAAACTGGAATTACTCTGATACAAACGCAAAAAAAAATAAAAAATACTTAACTTGTCCCTTCAGGGTCATCCTGTGTGAATTATCCACACCCTCACTCCCACTCCCACCCCACAGTCACCTGACCCTGTGCCAGAGCATGGGAAGCGACAGCCACAAACAGAGGACAGCACAGAGAGGAATGCAAACACAAGGCGCAGAGACATGGCAGGCACCGACATTTCTAGCAAAGACAACAATCATAAATAGCAGATGCCCCAAGCTAAAAAAAAAAAAGGGTGGGGGGTGGAAAAAAAACACATCCATCTGAAGTTGGCTAGGTCAAAGCAATTTGTCCTAGAGATGAGAGAGTTGGAGAGGAGCATCCTCCCACAGTCACAACCGCTGCAGCATGGGCTGGGACTCACAGACAGAGACAAGAGATCTTACCTGAAGTGTCCCACATATTCAGCTCAATCCGGTGTTTGTCTATCTCGAAACTGGCTGTGTAATTTTCGAACACCGTGGGCACGTAGTTCTGTGAAAAAAAGATGATTTTTTTTTTTAGTTTTCCAATTATAAGGGACAAGATAAAGTCGTGTTCACGCAGCCACTGCTTTCACAGGAGCAGATAAGTGGGAATATCACATTTATGCAGGGGATGCAGGTGGCAAATAAAGTAGGTTAATGGCAGAGACTGTTTCACAGCGCAGCTGGAGATATTACACAGGGAAAAAAGGGGGTTTATAGTAAGCTGAAGCTTTAAAGTCTGTGTTTAAGCAGGTGGAATCTGCTGAACAAGTGCTGAAGTTGTCCGATAATGGATTTTAACAGCGCCAGCGCTCCTCAGCCAATAACAAACTCCTCATCTGAAACTGCTTCTACATATAACAAAATAGAAAATAAAAAAAAAATGAAGTTGGTTTTTTATACATATAAATAGATAGAGATATCCATACCTCTGGATAGCAGTCTTTGGCAAAAACGTGCAGGAGCGCCGTTTTCCCACATTGCGTGTCACCGACCACCACAATCTTACAGCGGCTGCCTAGACTGTCCATGCTTTGTCCGTCAGAGGTGTGCTGTTGACGCGAGGATGAGATGCATCCAGCATCCGATACGGGACGCGGCGGCGGAATCGAACACTGGAAAACGGGGGGAGGGAAACGAGCAAATACATGCGCCGACACCGTCCCCCGGTGCGCTTTTCTCCGGCTCCTCCTGTCCGGCGCGCAGCTCTGGTCCCGCTGACGGACTCTGACTGACTGGATGTTACCTCAGCCACGGGCAGGACGCACCAGCCCTCCCTAGAAACTCCGGCACTTGGATTGATGGCCACGCCTTCCAACAGCCCCACTCACATCTGAGTCACATCACTCAACTCTAATAGGCTGTTCTTATGGGAAAATAAAGGGTTTGGTGACCTCATCGTCCTCTTTTGTTTTCGCCTCCCATGTAGCAGCCTCGTGATATCTCAATGATCAAAGGAGTCGGTGTAGTCCACCGCTGAGACGCTGCCTCCTGTTCTAATCCTTAAGAAACACCTGTATATCCGGGGAACATTAGGCTTGACATTATCTTTGGATGGAGCCAAAACCTCGCAGAAATAATGTTGCTTTTGGACCTTCAAAAATAGGAGCAGTTTTCTTATCATGTTTTATCTTTTATCTTATATGATACCATTAGGTCTGCAATATATCTATGATATTAAAATGTAATGAGTTGACTGAGACCACGTGGACCTATTGCATGTGTATTATCCTTTGTTAAAGGATGGATTCACAGTTTTTTTCCAAGTCTGTCTCAAAGCAACGGTCAGTTGCTCCCATATAAACACTGAAACAGGTTTTACTTGCTGTAATTATTCTTTTTCCTGGTCATAACAGTGGATTTCTGCCTCATTAACTTTTTTTTTAGCATTAAATTCCACCTTCATATGGGTTAACTTTGAAAGATGCAGACTTGATTTGACTAATCTGTATGACTGAAGGACATAAACACGTGAATACATTCTATTACAGTCAATGTGTGAACTTTTAATACTGTGACCAAAAACAAGTTTGAGAAACATGAAGGAATTAGAGCACAGGATGGGCGATAAAGTGTTGTGAGTGATAAAGTCAACTCCTGCTGCTCAGTGAGATTTAATTTAATTAATTTGATTCCGATGATGATTTTTTATCACCACAGTGCTGTAATAATCTGATGTGCAGATGGAATGGATCTTATTTAGAAATATAACCTAACGATCTATTTCAATTTGGTTTACTCTCCTGTTTATTTGCAATAGATGGCCCTTACTGTGCTATAAACATTCACAACCAGATGGGTTTATAAGTTGAGGACTTTAAGTGAAAGTGTTTGTGCAGTAAAATACCATTTTTCCATCACTATCAGGAGAGCGGCACAAATACTCAGCACATCAATTCCTCTTGATTTAATGACAGTACGACCTCGTAATGGAGATACAATAAATGCAGCGTGCTTAGATAAAATTGTCCATCAAATTAAGTAGTTAGAGGTGAGTGGGCTGTGTTTATGGGCCTCATTGCCCCTGGATTTCATTTGATATTCACTGGAAGCAGAAATTATTGGTTTCATGAATGATAAAATTATCACGTGGAGTGCAGGGTCAGCAGTGTTGAGTCATCTTTTCTCCTCTGTTAGCCAACACTGCTCTCTATTGGACCACAATAACATTACACTACATTACATCTAGAAGGGGAGGAGGGATGACACAGTAAGCAGGACAATATGACTCATCCCAATACAACAGATCTGAAAAGTTGCTGAAATATAATGCTCTTGTCACTTGTCCAGTTTGTTTGTTGCATTGTAGTGTTGGTGGGTTGTTGGAAGTGTCTCGCTTGTATTTTTTAACTCATCTTTCTTTTTTCTTTTTAACCTTCATTTAACCAAGTTAGGTTTATCTCTTTTTCAAAGGCTACCTGGCAAAGTGGCAGCTACATTTTACAGTACAATTAGTAACCTAAATAAGATATGTACAATGAGTAGAGAATAAAATAATTTAAATGAGTGGCATCTGATTTAAGTCACAAAGTCCAATACTTTTAAGAATTTTAACAAAGCGATAAGAGGGATCGGGTCTGACATTTTTAGATCACCTTGCAGGGAGCCGCATAATGAAATGCTTTTTTCCCCAGTTCAATACAAACATAAGGAACAGTCAGGGTAAAAAAGTCAGTGGATCGTAGGCTGTGATGTCTAAGTTCCCTAACAAGGTCAAATCCGAGGTGGGACCATTTCAAACAGTCTACAAAAATAAAATAAATAAAAATAAAGCAATGAGTAAGTCTCCTGACAGATAAGGATGACCATTCAACTTTTTGTACAAAGTGCAATGATGGGTGAGATTCTTGCATCAAGTGACAAACCTCGATGCACAATGATAGTATCTAAAGAACGTAAACTTGTGATTGGTGAATGCCTGTAAAATACATCACCATAATCAAACAATGGAAGAGAGGTTACTGGCACAAGGCTTTTCCTGGCCCCATGAGAGAAGCAAGATCTATTCCTAAAGTAAAAGCCCAATTTTACCTTAAGTTAAGTAACTAAACTTGAAATATGGTATTGGAACGTTAACCGAACATCAATATGCAAACCCAGATAATTGTAAGACGAAACCAGCTCAATGGCTGCACCCTGGCAAGTTAAAATACAGATATTTGATCCCACAGTAGCCCTGGAAAACAGAATTGCCTTTGTCTTATCAGAATTCAATACTAATTTCAGCTTTTGCAGGCAGGGCTAAATAACATCAAAAGCAGACTGTAGAAGAATAAATGCTTGCCCAACAGATGATACAGAATAATAAATTATTGTGTCATCTGCAAAAAAAAAATGTCAAATAAAAAGTGTCTGACAGATTGTGGCAAAGCTCATTTATGTAAATTGAAAACAAAATGGGCCCTAACACCAACCCTTGTGGTACCCCCTTAGAAACCCTGTTTGATGATCCTGCCATCTGGACACATTGTGATCTACCAAACAGATCATTTCTGAACCAAGAAGCTGCATGCTCTAAAAAGCCTACTTTTGTGCAATAAATCTAGCAGGATATTATGATCATCAGTGTCTAACGCCTTAGATAAGTCTAGAAATAATGTAACACATACTTTCTTTAAGTCCAGTGCTTCAGTGATGTCATTTAAAACCTTAAGCGCAGAATGGTATCTCAGTATGATGGAATCCACACAACTTTGCTAAAATACTGTTTGGAGTTGGCCTGTAATTGTTAACAATTGAGGGATCTCCACCTTTTAGCAGGGTAAGAATGAAGGCAGACTTCCATATACTTAGGACCGCACTCTGAAGCTGAGATTAAATAAATTTGATTACCAGTGAAATTTGCAGGCAACATAAGAAAGTAAGCTGTTTAGGATCAGCAAACAGTTTTGACTCCTGCTGTTTTAACTTACTAGATACATCAGTAGCAGTCATAGGAAGAAACTGTAACAGGCCTTCTACATTTTTTTTTTTTTACAAACAGGCAAGACGTTTCTCTTTCTTAAACATGTGAAGTAGACAAGCAGGCTGACTTGACTCATGACTAGATTCAAAGAAAAAACCTGCAGAAATAAAATGCTCTTTAAAACAATTAAAAATTTCAGATTTTCAATTATGATAGACAAGCCTTTATTGATAAAGGAGAGTGGATCAGTGGAGGAAACCTGGCCAGCCGGACCTGATCATTTTCCAAAACTTGTTTGGATCATTTATGTTTTTACTGGTTTCCTAGAGGTAGCACACTGGCTTTGCATTTTTATGGAATGACTACAGTGATTTCTGAGCTGCTTAACTCTGAACCAATCAGTTTCAGGTGTGCAGGTGGCCCATGCATCATTTCTAGAAAGAAGACTATTTAGCTCAGGAGAAAACCTGGGATTACTGTGATCTTTTACTCGCAAATTGATTGCTCACAAAAGCATTTAAGGTCTCTTTTGATAAGCAGTCAGGGCTTGGATTTAACACAGTGATCAAAATCAAATCAAGCAATAGTGACTTCTCGGGACAATTGACATTGACATGTTCCTGCCTGAACAAGTTGTGTGAGATTGAAAGAGCCACACACCAATTTGAGGTTATCTAATGCTGAAGTCAACCAGTCATAATCCAGGTCCCCCACTAGTAGCAGCTCATTTGAGTCAAAATTAGATAAGTAATTTTCTAATGAGGTTAGGGCTTCAGCAAAAGCCGGGGATGGCCTGTAGCATCCAATAATATTAATAAATTGACCCTGAGCAAGATCAAGTTTTGAAACTAGCAGCTCACATTGATTGCATATGAACAGTGAGAATTAAAGACTAATATGAAATCTATTTTTAGCATATACAGCGATTATGCCTCCCTTCCTGGGGCAATCACAGGAATGGACAGTGTACCCCTTTACACTGATATCTTTATCTGGGACTGACTTACAAAGCTTTCTGATACAACAATTATAACAACATCTGTTGAGCAGGCCCACATTTTGATTGAATCATTTTTTGGAAGCAAGCAACTATTATATCAATATTACTGAGGCCAGACCTTAATTTGAACTCCTCTGATGTGGAGATACATTTAAGATCTGGCTCTTTCTACCTTTCTAAGAGACCAGATTCATAATTTTCCATCTTACCTATATGAGCATAGAGACAATCATTTGTAGATACAAAAATGTTCTTTGGTACAGAAGGATAGCCATGAGAAAGCAACATAACAAAGGTAAAAGAATCTGGATACCAAGCAGGTAGCTGTAACAGGGCTAGTGGAGACTCATTGCTGGAAACCACGTCCTGCAGGGCTGGTGGAGGCTAGTTGCTGGAGGCTGGATGATGTAAGGCTGGTAGAGGCTGGAACCTTTATATATCTTTCTAGAGGTTACAGGACAACTAAAAACAGCCAAACCACAGCTGCTGAGATTTAGAGACTACAGGATAATTCACTGATATGCAGTGAAGGACATGTTGATAAAAAATAGTAGACTATAATAACCTACCATAGGAGATCAAAAAGTGGAAAGAAGACACATTTTCTATTGTAAGATCAGAGCGATAAGAGTCCTCAGAATATGAATATTAATGAAGTCATTTGTCATGGATATTATGTGCATCACTCCCACTCCACCGTAATAGGCTTCCTGTCTAACAATATTAGAAATGATGAGAGCAAAATATTCATAATGGGATAATGGTAGTTTTTCAGGGCTTTGCTGCAGTATCGGGACTAGTGGGGGTTCAGATATTCAGATACCTGAATATCTGAACATGTACAAACTAAATATCTGCATAGTTAGATACAAATATTTTTGCACAACTGAGAACATTGGATATTGTGATTTGAGGGAATAAACCCTTTAAAATCAGAGTTGATCCCCTCAGGAGATCAGCAGGTGGCAGTATAATTTTACTTCTCCATAATTCCACATCTGTAGAAATAAGACACAAACCTGCTGTAAAATTTACTGCCAAAAGCATTTTCACAAGTGAAATGAAAAAGAATCTCTGCATCTAGGCCTTGATGACTTTCTGTAAATTAGATGGTTCCTATATCAGTTTTTATGAACTGAGTGTACAGTAATGTGCACAGGGATCTCTATTGTGCTTGCACCTTATACTTCTGATGGGTCAGGCGGCGTTTTTAGGTACACTGGACAAAACATGGGAATATGTATGCCACAGTGTGCAGAAACATTCATTTCTACATGAATGCATAAATACAGTAAATAGTGTTACACTCACACTCATGCTGTCTATTCAACACAGCCCACTGCACTTCCCAGCAGGGGTGTAGTGTTCTGCTTTCTCATTGCTTGCTCACTGCATCAGTAGGGCTGTGCAGAGAGGTTTTGTGCTACAGTATGTGAGGCTTTGTTGGATATATACTCAACCAGTAAACTAATTACACTCCTGCACCAAGAGTGCAGAGATGTGCCAGATCACTCTGCAGAAGAGAAAAATGTGTAAATGAGCAAAGATTTAATTGGTGCGGAGCCAGTATGCTGTGACTTCTGATGTAGTTTTCTGTAAACCTGGATAAGTGTAGCATGTATCACTGACACACACATCAAACTAAAAGGCTGCTTTACAGGCTGACAGGTTGCACCTCTAATGCTGGTGGTATATTTCCATATCATTTTTCTTTATACAAATACTACATCACTGTAATAAATACTGCACTTTTACTTAAATGACAGCATTAGTTATAGAGCGATGCAAATGTATCGCTCCGTGCAACCTCCCATGTGTTTTCAATTACTCTGGCTATTAGAATTATAGCCAGGTATATGTCAAGATTAGCTGTCTAAATGAGAGTGATAGCAGGCTAAGTGGTCCCGCCCTATCAGAACCAGCACAACAAAATCAATGAAAACGTGACATAGATGTCAATCAAGAGCAATTAGGCGAAGGTACTGGTATACCATTAGGTGTGCAAGAGTGCTAAGATTTGACAAAATATGCAACCACTTAAATAAAATATGCATTTATTATTGAATGAATATAAAACAGTATAATAACTAGACACAAAAAAACATATTGATGCCACACAACATTTTGTATTGTTTACTTTCCATTTCAAAAATGCTGAATAATTTTAACATCTTCTAGCCTCTACAAACCATTCGAATGAAATGATCTAAGAAGAGAACATAACATAACATAACAGTGGAGCACCTTGGTACCCGGCAGAACTATACCTGTTTACTGAGATATACTATGTGTTAGGCTCATATGTGTTTAAAAGAAAACCACAGTGGTGTCACTATCATTATGGACACATTACATTTACATATAGTTAGCAGTGTTGGACGTCTAGTATCCCAACAGGAAGTTACCATAGTAAAAGGTATCATAGGGGAGACCAGAGATGGTTGTAACACTTTGTTTGAGCATCAGTAACTCTGGTGGTTTGTGCGAGATCTCTCAAGCTTTGATATACTGTACCCATAGTTCTCTGCTACAAATGGACATCTAAGATACCATCACAGAATAAGTGAGTTAATTTAAAATACAAGTGTTCCGTGGTTATAACCTATCCCACTACTGGGGTTGAGTTTCAACAGGCTGAGGATAAATGTTACAATTAATTTGCTCAAATAAGATCTACCCTATTCACTTTATGCAAGAACTTTATTGAAGAATAAAGGAAAACAGTTTTGAACTATATAAAACTACTATCAAAAGAGGAGAGGCTCATTAATATTAATGTGACTTGTAAAACAAACTGATCTTTCTAGAGCTTCAGAGACTGAGAGAGATGTAAAACTATATTGAGATGAATATTGGTACTTAACACCACAAATAGATCTTGTTAGGGATATTAACAACTCATAAACATATTCATTCTATAAAATGGTGTTTACTAATAAATATATCTTCATTTTAAACAATGTAAAAGCTGAAATGGCTGAGAACTGATGGTTTTAGAAGAAGAACAGCACTCAAACTATGACAGAGTCTGAATCATACTTACATACTACCGTCATACTTTCAGTCTGTTGTAAGCAGTTAAGTCACAGAACATGAACATGAATATATATATATATATATATATATATATATATATATATATATATATATATATATATATATATATATATATATATATATATATATTACTCCACTCAATTGTGGGGGAAATTGCAAGTTATAGGACAATTTTACAAGATTTGTTGTATATTCCAGTATGTAGCTATATAGTAGAAAGTGAGATTTTAATTTCTTTTTAAATATAAGGAAGATGTTATATAGCTAATCTCCCATGTCTCAAAACATTCAATCCATGGAGTGCACACAATCTGTAATCAGGAACTGTGCCCTAAAACAAGCTGTCAGCACTTCTGAGAAGCTGTGATGTTTCAACTATAGAGTCACTGCCTTAAAGAAGCCAATCAGAGGAAAATGCTCATTAATATTAATGAGAGACATTAAACAACCAGAGTTCCAGAGAGAAGCTTAAGAGAAGAGATGTAAAACTAAGCACTGGCACTTAAAACCACAAATAAAGCTTGTCAGAGACATCAAAACTTTGAATAAAACACAGAAAAGTGAACACTGTGAAACCTTTAATGTGAATGAAAATACCTGTTTGTAGTTCAGACTCATCCTCAGAGACCATGCAGACTCCCTGCAGACTCAGTCTATTTGCCGGCAGAGTGGTGACACAATACTTTATCCAGGCCAAGTTACACCGCTGAGTAACATCATGCATTTAGTATAACCTACTTAGACAATAAAGACAATAATGCTGCTACATTACCATACCGGGCCCCTGCCAGATCTAATAAGGAGATGAGCCACTCTGCTAGAGGCCCCCAGCATACTGATGTATATGCGGGGTGGCTCGGTGCACTTGGCGGGGCTGGACAGAAAGTCTGCCTTGTAACATTTTGCCTGTGTCATTGTGACGATCAATAACGCCTGCATCCTACATCATTAAGCCCCTGTGGGATATTGATTGGACGTTGCTGACTTTGGCCTCAGATTTGCTGAATGGCACTTTACGGCCACAAGGTGTCTCACCACTCTTTTTTTTGTGGTCACAGCTCTCTGAACAAGGCAGAGAGGGTTGGTCTCTCTTAGCCCTGCATGCACAGAGCTGGAGAATGCGAAGGGAATCTGGTCTTCTGCGTTTATGATCACAAAAGGTGTTTAACTGTTTGTTTCTCCCACCCAAGCCGACAGGACTTAGACCTGTGAGTTTCATCAGTCGCCCCGTCCCATGCGTATTAGCTTTTGATAGACAGGTCATTCCGCCCTGCAGCTCTGGCTCCGCAGACTGAGGTTATAGCCTATCATTTAATCAAAAATTGGCATGACCTCAACACAAGCTCATATTTTTCTGCAGCTGCCTGCGCGGGGAAGTTACAACAATGAGTCGTACGCAGGCCCAAAGTTCCTGCAAATCCTACTGTAGAATAGGCAGCATAAACAGACATTTCCTCTGGCTGCAAAACCTCACATGGAGCCAGAAATAAGCAAATACTTGATGGCAGAAATATGCATCCCTTAATTGTGTGAATAAACTTGTATTTTGTGCATATCTGATGCACAGAAATGCATGATGGAGCTATTCTAGATATTACTGGGCCCTGTTCGCCTCTTAAGGTTCGGCCTCTGCTTTACAAATCTTCGTCTGGGGGCTTAACAAGTGTTTCTTTGGCAGGCTGCTCCTTTGGAGATTTGCAGCAATCAACAGATTTTGAAAGGAGGGTTGTTTTTTTTTGTTTTTTTGCAAAGGCAACTTTATTTCATAATGGACATTTTTGCAAATCACCTCTTGATGCTTGATGCAATAGGCTTATCGTATATAGCCCTACCCAATCAGGCAAAGCCCATCCAATCACACACAGGAATCCGCGGTTTCATCAGCTCTCCGTGTTTTCCATCCTGCCTCCGTCTCGTCCCACTCACACAGTCTCTGTCAGAGCGCGGCGTTGACAGCCACTGGCCACTAATCAGCCCACTTCGTCGGGGTTTGTGTGCATGCAAGACTGCTGAAAAGAAAGAAGCTCTGAATCTCCTGTTTTCTTTTCTTTGCAAAAAAAAAAGGCACGAACAAATCGAGCGAAACGCCCGTCCACGGCTCTTAACAGAAGTGAACAACAAACAATAAAAAAAAGCCTCTAAGTCATTTTCCATCCCTGTCTCACAGCCACCGCTCCCTGCACAATGTCTGGAGAGGACGCACCTGCCCAGGAGCAAAACGCCGTGGACCAGAAGCAGGAGACCAAACCCACAGAGGAGCCCAAAACCGAGACGGAGCCCGCCGCGCCCGCCGCCGGCGCCGCCGAGGCAGCGGCGACCACAGAGAAGGTCCCCGAAGAGGAGGCGTTCACCTACCGCGCGCTGGTGCTCACCGGCTACGGGGGCTACGATAAAGTCAAGCTGCAGACGAAGAAGGGCAAACCGGCGCTCAAGGCCGGGGAGATCCAGGTGCGCGTCAAAGCATGCGGGCTCAACTTCGCCGACCTGATGGCCCGCCAGGGGCTGTACGACCGGCTGCCGTCCCCGCCGGTCACCCCGGGGATGGAGTGCTCCGGGGTGGTGGAGGCTGTGGGGGAAGAAGTGACGGACAGAAAAGTAAGAACCGCACCTTCGCACTCCTTCGGCTCCCCACTCACCGCTCATCAGTCTCGTTTCAAAGTGTCTTTGCGTGTGTATGTGTGTGTGTGCGTGTTTTTATTGTTTAAGTGATGAACGTTTTAAGTCTCGCTTTATTGTGGAACTGAGCCGCTACATCTGGACATGGGCGTGTCAGACTCTGCGTGCTAGAGCCGTGGCTTCACTGTGTCAAACACTTCTTTTTATGATTTAATGGATTGAATGCCTACAAGCTACCAATTAACACGATGATAATAATGACCGTGAATTTATATTTGCATACATAGTTTATGTTTCATCTGTAAGAGGTGTTCATCCATTAATTCCCTCGTGCGTAAAACAAAAAGAGACAACACTTGTTGTCCTAACGTGTAAAGAAGAATGTTTGTGTTCATGCAATGTTTCATGTCTGTAAAAAAAAGTGTCTTAAGTGCATGAGTTGAGTTCAATGAGAGCAGCAGCGGCAGCAGGCGTCGCCCCTCTTGTCTCCCCGTTTTTTCCTTTTTTTTTTCTCCAAGTTGCGTTGTGCGCAACTTTACGTGCTACAATGACGCTTGCGGCTGCCGGGATGTAGACGGGTTTTTTAAAGTCTTAAGTCGAAATAAAACAAACACGTGCTGATCCGGGGGGAACGTCTCCCCGACCTGACTGCACCTACGCTTTCTACTGCGCTTTTAGATGTGCGCCAATGCGCGGAGAGAGCTGCGTCAAGCCTCACAGACGCATCCACGAACAGACCGGAAATGAGACCGCCGTTCCTTTCAAAATGATGGCTTTAGATATTTACCTGATTTTCTTTTGTCCTGTTTTTTTACACAAACGAAATTAAGGACATGTTAGAACATACAAGGCACGTTAAGTACTTTGATTGATATAAATAATAGAAACAGTCTATAGGCTGCAGTAAATGTGTGTAATCCAGTCGTAGCCGATATATATTAAAGCTCTGAAAATTGGCACAGGCTGCTCATCCTGTGATTGTAACTGTAAGAAAGGCGTCTTTTGTTCGGGGGAGGAAAAAAAAACTTACTGGTTTATTACTAATAAGGGATTTTATTTTGGAGGCTTCGGTGCACAGTTTTCAATATGGATAACTTGACACCGGTGGCTGAGACCGGAGTTACCGACGCCTTTTGTTACCGGGAGCGGTGGCGCACAGACTTCACCGAGCAGAAAGGGCGAGGCGCGACGCGACATAGACAGACAGACAGACGGACAGACGGCGCGAGGAACGGCATCACTCGCCCCCTTTGTCAAGAAAGATAATGGCGCGTCGCCCCTGATGTGCTCATAAAATATTACGGTCATCAGCGTTATGTCATAATTAAAGTTCACTCTCTGAGACAAAGAAGTCAAATCAATTTAACAACCATAATCAAAAAAAAATGAGGAAAAAACACTTGGAGTTCTATTTGATATTCGGTTGCGATATAATTATGTGGCAGTAAGAAAAAAAAAAGATGACATGTCGCTTTCTTACATGCTGGAGCATGATGAGTCACAGGCCTATATGTCTGTCTCCTGGCTGCATGGCATCACCAAGGCAACGCCTTCCTAAAGGCAATTAAACTACAAAGCCGAGATGTTACACAGCAGCCAGTGATGAGTCACTGCTGTTTGTTGTAAAGAGCAGCGACTCACACCAGCCACTTTAATATCTCTGGATAGCGCTCATCACATGTGCGACGCAAGGTGCGGAGTCCGCCCAGCCAAGCTGGGAGTGGCAGCGTGGATCCACATGAATGGGGGGGCTATGCATAGTAATGGGAATATGATTTGGGGACGGGTCAGCCAGACACCATAGAGGACGCGTTTCTAAAATACTTCATCGCTTCTTTCCACACTGTCAGTAATGTAGATTGGATTTAAAGGTCAGGCACTACACCCACGCACACATGCGCAAACACGCTCGTCATCAAGATCTCACACTCGCAAGTCCCCTTTCCAGCCCTTATAGAATCAAGAGCCAATCCTCCTAATGGATGGAGATCTCTGAGACCTTTTGGCAGCGAGTTCGGATGGAATGTGCTGACCCTGATGGGACAGAATTTGTTGGGAGGCTCATCACTCAATGCAGTTCTATCTGTCTGCCAATGTATCACTGTTACCCCCTTTTTCTCGCTCTCACACACACACAGACATATGGACACATGCAACATGCATATGCAGCTAGGAAACACAATAATGACATTTAATTAGCTCATGTAACATAAACATCGGTGGCCAATTGATTTTATTTGATCTTTCAGTGTATTCTCCACACAGGTATGAGGACAGTTTCAAGCTTGAATTTCTTTTATTAAATGAGAAAAAAAGTTTATATTGTAGAAAAGAAATATTGAACCCAAGTAGTGAAGTATTTAATTTTTAGTGTAACTTTTAAATTTGCAATTTGATTGATTTGAAAAAAAAAATGCTGCACTTGCAACCATGATTTCCCCGAATCACCCGCCTCAGTATCTTTGGCTTGTTCATTGTTTTGACACTTGCTGGCTCTCATGTCTTTGTGTTCTTCGCTCTTCTCCTGCGTGCCGTGTATTGTGTTTCGAGAGCCGTCGCGTCCCCTTGAAAGGACGACAGTAAAGTGAAGTCATACTACAGTGGCCTCACCCCAGTTGACCTAAGAGGGAGCGCAGGGAAAAGTGTAACAGTGAGTAAGCGAGGGAAGAGGGGAAATATCACACTGCAGCTCCCCTGACACCGAGAGTCAGCACATTTGTCTCCAGACCTGCTTTTTTTTTTCTTTTTTTCTTTTTTCTTTTTTTTTTTTTAAATTCATGCTCTCCCTCGGTGAGTTTTGGTAGGATCTGACCCATATGTTCTCAATTACCTCCCTCTGGCCCACATTGTCAGTCTGGTATTTCCTCCATCCCTCCTTTCCTCCCTCAATCCATCTCTCCTTCTTTTGTGTAATCTCTTGATTCTTCCTCCATTGATCGTACTGTCAGTGGATCCCTATCTTGTCTCTCTCTCTTTTATACCAATTCATCTCCCTATCCCTCCCTCTCCCTATCCCGCTCTTCCATCCCTTTTTTGTCCTTTTTTTTCGACGAGCTTGCAACATTGAGTTGATATTTCACATGGCCTGTTGACAGTTGGCCATAAGCTGCTGATGAATTCGAAAAAGAAAATGCAGATGTCTGTGCTTTCTCGTCCTCCCCCCCAAACTCTGTCTTGTGGGGGTTTGTCTTGATAAACCCTCTACATTTTTGAGGTTGGAAGTGTACAGTTGCATCAAGACTGCTCATGTTAATGGAGCTGCAAAAACATCATGAATAATGGTGTTTTACATGGAGATTTGCATAATCAGAGGTGCAGTCTTGTGCAAAAAAGCAGATCTTGCTGTATCTGAGCAGGGCGTGGTCTTTCTGCCTAACATCCTACAAAGGTGTGCACAATAACACTTACACTCACCCTGGGGCTTCATTATGCCACTTTTAATTACATTTACAGGAGAAAGGCGAGCTGTGGGGGTGCTCGTCTTGTGTTTTAACCTTCATCCTTTGCTGCAACCTGACTCAGGAACAGAGTATCAGAAATGTTGGTCCTCTTTTTTTTTCTCCTCCTGATAATTTTTTGCTGAAATCATCAGTGCTGCAAGCTACGAAGCAGCTGACCTGGAGGCCCGCATACCCCGAAATTGAATCACCGTCTGATTAAGTCCATTCATATACAGCTAACTGGAAGTGTCTTTGTTTGCTGCCCCTGCACTCCTGACCCCAACTATGTTTGATGCAGTGTGATGAAGGCTGAGGGAGAAAATGCAAGAAGTGCAAATGTGTGTGTGTGTGTGTGTGTCACATTGTAAAGATGTTGTAACAGAAGTGTCACAAGGCTCGTTCGCTCGGCCTTGAGTGTTCCTGCCCAGCATCTGACTGACAGTAAATCACATGCTTTACAGTACGTGGGCACAGAAGAATAGCTGCAGATGCATTCGAAAGCGTGAGAACGTGTGAGTCATGTTTGTGTTTGTTTCCTGCGAAGGCCTCAACTCCCCCGTCTATCGATTTGTGCTACACTGTAGCTCCAATTAAACCAGCGAGGCTGATGAGTTTGAAGACTCCGAAAGTTTTTTTTTAAAAAAAAAAGGGAAAAAAAGGAGATGGAGATGGGAGAGAGCACGTCAGCATGAATAACAAAAGGAAGGAGGGAGAAGTAGCCCACGGTGGAAAAGTGAAAGTGTAGTTTGAAAATAAACCAAATGACCCGGCCTCAGACAGAAAGATGCGGCGTATGAAAGGAGAAAGAGAGAAGGGAGATCTCTCTAATTGGAGTGGATAGACAGCGAGGCGCATGGCTCCCTCCAGACCATTAGAGAGGCCCGGGTGGAGAGGGTTTGTTCCCAGGAGGAGAGAGCTTGTCTTATGCTCAGCCATGGGGAAGAATCTGGCAGGGACTCTGATGAGTGGAGAGAAGCCAGCTGAGAAGATGGGCCCCATTGTCCTGTCTCGCTGATGAGGAAGAGGGGGGATACAGGACACTTCTCACAAGGGATAAAGAGGAAGATGATGGCGGTCAGATGAGGTACAGACAGAAAAGGGGGACAGTTTGGAGGACGAAGAAGCGTGGGATGAGAGAGGCGGCGTCGAAGAAGGCGGGAGAGACCCGCAACGCAGACAGGATGAGATGGGGAGACTGGAGAAGGGGAAGGAAGACATTCTAAAGTTGTAAGCGGAAAAGGAGTCAGGAAGTGAAACAGAGGGAAGGGAAGAGAAAAAGTGAGGGGAATGGAAATGGGGCGGGAGGGAGGGGCTGTGTCAAGAGGGCTGGATAAGAGGAGGAAGAAAACAGGAAGAGAGTTATAATGCCGCAGTCGTCTCTGTTTCCGTGTCCCTCGAGGGGCGGGCTCCTCTGATTTTGAGGTGTGAGGAATGGAGGGGGGGGTGGTTCTTCCTTTTGGAATGAGACAGTTTGGAATCTGGGATCCTGCTTTGATAAGGAGAGGTCGAGAGTGAAAAAAAACAAGACAAAACGGTGATGACGCACGTCGAACGTCTGAAATATTAAACAACCAAAAACCACCTCAGTGTAATTTCACGTCCACTCTCTTAAGCTTCTCCCTGGGGCTTCACAGAGAACAGGTCGCTTTTGTATCTGTCTCATTAATATTAATGAGCCTCGCCTCTGATTTGAAGGGCTGTCAATGGGAAGTAGGTGGCGGCTGTGTAGCTGTGACATCACAACTTCACGGAATTCCTGACAGCAACCGTTAAGGATCGCTTTCTGAATAGGGGCCATGTGCATCTCTGAACATTTTAAAACATGGGACAGTATTTATATAGCACACCACATCTCGGGCGACACGGTGGAACAGGGGTTAGCGCTGTTGCCAAAAACATTAACTGAGGTTAATTGGCGGCTCTAAATTGCCCGTAGGTGTGAGTGAATGGTGTGTGTGCCCCACGATTGGCTGGTGACCATCTGGGGTGTATCCCTGCCTCTCGCCATAACGTGCTGGGATTGACTCCAGCAGACCCCTGCGACCATAATGAGGAATAAGCAGGTATAGAAAATGACTGACTGACATCACATCTCACTTCCTATGATATACTTTTCATATAAAGAGCAATTATGACATTTAACAAGGGAGACAAAACTCTTATTACATATCTTGCAACATCAGTGAATTAAAGTCATATTTAATATACTTATACATTTCCGAAGCAATTCACTTCACATTCCTTTTCTGTTCTGATTCTTCATTGTGTTATTCACCTCCATCCTCATTATTAATGGAGTAGTTTATATTACTGAAACATGAAAAGCAACGCTTTACCTGTGGTTATTTATAATATTTCCAGATTTGGTGAGATGTCATCCACATGAACCTCATCTGTTTTTAGAAGACTCTGTCTGCAGCACAGCTCCACATCTCTCCGCTTATGTCAGCGCATTTGCAGCATAATCTAGATATTTGCAATTCAAGTACAGACCGGGAGTCTTTTTGCTTTTACCCTCCTCACTGCCCATCTCTTCCTCTGCTCTTCGTTCCAGGTCGGCGATAAGGTGATGGTGCTGAGTCGTTTTGGGCTGTGGCAGGAGGTCGCGGTGGTACCGGCGGCCCACACCTTCATCATCCCAGATGGTATGAGCTTCGAGGAGGCGGCGGCCCTCCCTGTCAACTACATCACCGCCTACATGATGCTGTTTGACTTCGGCAACCTGCGACCCAACCAGAGCGTCCTCATCCACGCCGCTGCAGGTACGACTCTCACGTGGGAATACTACGTGCCTGGCACAATTAAACCGTCCCGGGTCATTAGTCTCAAATCGATGGTTGTATTCATTATGGACGAATTAATAATTCATGCACAAACTTGCTGTAATGTAGCTGTGAATATCTGTCACTGACTCAAAGTTTCTCTGTGATTTAATGTTGCAATGCTGCAATTGGAAACCACATTCAATCAGTTTCATTTAAGTATGTGTCAGCCCATCAATTATGGCGTGACCTCTGCTATCGCACGTGAATACGGTATTTATGTTATAAAAGAGCCTTCCTTTTGAAATCCTCTGCAGTCTCAGCACAAATCTTGAATTATGGTGTTGAGAAAACACCCTGGAATGTTTACAATGTTCACTGTCCTTCTTCCTTTTCCGCGCCTTAGTGTTTATACATTTCTTTTCCTTATGAATTATGGCTGTTGGAGAGGGTCTGTCCATTCGTATGAGATATTGCTTGCTCAAATGTGCGTTTTGCACTCTCCAAGACGACACTAATGCTGTAGCACCTGCACCTGGAAAGTTCAGAGGGAGTGGGTGGAGAGAAGGATGGGGATTGAGGGAGTAAAAGCACCTGTTTTAGGGTGTAATGCACTGAGCCTGAGAGCATTTGATTTTGCTCTGTTTACTCAATCAGGCCAGCTGGAGAGAATGGGAGTGCATTAGCCAAAAGAAATTGTTCTCTCCCCTCTTTTTTCTCACTCACTATATTTGCTGGTCTGGAGCTCTCACTGTTCCTTTCATTCCCACTCTTCCTGTGCAGAGGGAGTCAGAAAAGGGGTCCCTCTGCATTTGGGACAGTACGTGGGTGTAGAGTGTGAAGGCTAAGAGAAGGGATCCCACAATGAAACCTAGGCCTGGTTTCTCTCAGTGAGATGAAAATAATTGAGGGTGGATGTATCTGTTGGTGTTGAAGGGGCCCTATTTTGCCATTTTCCCAGTTTAACATGAACATTTTCATGGTCTATTCAGAAAAATCAGCACACTTTTATGGTGCAAAAGAACTTAGTTAGACCTGTAGCAGCAATGCAGTCTGCCTTCTCACACACTCACTCACACACACAAACACTGTTTCCACCCCTTCCCTACTGAAACGCTCACTCTGTTGTGATTGGCCAAGCACTGTCGTAAATGTCTCACTCTTCAAAAATCTAGGATCATTTAGAGAAACAGAAATCAAGTACAACCACTTCGGAAGGAGGGGGCAGTGGCTACATAGATCCATGGGACGGTTACTTTTAACTTCCTCTCCTGTTGTGACATCACAACAGGAGCCCTTTCTACAGTGGCTCATGTTCAGCCAGGTTTTGAGCACTACAGTGGAGGCCAGACCACAACAGAACGCGTGGGTGGTTTCAATTCACAGTTTGTGTGTTAGCGGGAACACCAGAGACCTAAATATTTACACGCAAACACTGGAAACGAATAAATCTCTAAGATTGTCATGTATCCGCGTGTAGACCTGAATGGCAACGAGCAGGCTCATAGTTGCGGGATTGGCGGTCCACAGAGGAATCCCGAAAGGTCTGCATCCAGCTGATGTCACTCATCCCTGTGAAACACACTTTGCCAGAGGTTGTGTGTGCAGTTTTCTATAAGGAGGAATGCAGTGGAATTGAAGGTTGAGACACTTTTCCCCCGCTGGTTTTCGTTCAGGCGGCGTCTCTGGTTTCTCAGGGCAGGTTGCCAGTCTCGACTCGCCAGCTGTCCGGATGTCAGTACTGTAAAAGCACATTACTGAAGCTACGACAATAACATTTGTTTAACGGTCTGCTTCACTGCACTCCGTCATCCTTTGCATGTGTAAATCATCAACGTACTGTATGCTGGTCTCATGTGACTGTTACAGCTTTTATTTGTTACATGTTTTGTTGCAGCTGTATGTGAGGGGGGGAGGGGTGCAGGGTCCTACCCATGTGCCTGTCAAAAATAGTTCCCGATGTTCCCTGATTAGAGGGATCAAAGATATCTGCTGTGACAGAGCCAGAGAGAGAGAGAGAGACAGGAGTATGTGTGTGTCTGTGCCTTCTGTTCGGTCTTCTCAAGTCCGATATTTTTTGTATTATTATGAAGGGAATTGAAGCAAGGGTTTAATATTACTCACTAAATTCATCCTTCCTTGGGAATTGGTTATTAAAGCAATATTGTAGCCAGTAATGTAGCACTACAAATAGTAGCATTGAAACTATTTGTCACTGTCAAGTCAACAATTTTAGTCATCAGTTAATCCGCTTCTAAAATTGGCTGCGTTTCTGTTTTTTTTTTATTCTAGATTAAATATTTTTGAGTTTTGTGAGCAATTTTAAACACATTTTTGAAAATAAATTTTAAAATAATTTTTGTGGCTTCTCATGTTAAGCTTTACATTCCCTAGTTCAACCTCATCCCATCTCTTTTACATGGACTGACAAAAAAAAGATTTTTCGTCAGTCCATGTAAAAAGGATTGAAAACAGTATTTCCTGGTTAGTCTTTTACTTTGTCTTTTAAAGTAAAAGACTAAACAGTAAAACATGGATTTTATATTACTGATTTTTAGTAATATTGAGCAAAAATAACTGTTGCCATATGGCAACGCTGTGCAATAAAGGGTTAGATTCTGTTCACATGTAATTTGACTATATACATGCGTCCTGTGAACATATGGAGCGCCACCACGAAACACCATGAAACGGCAATTAACAAGTATTCTGTTACTACTCAACCCTGCCCACAACCTCAGTGATCTCCCCATTTAACCGCACATTTTATTAAATGTGCGGTTAAATGGCTTGACTTCACCTCATCAGTCGGTTTCACAAGAATTTTCAACCGACTATTGCAATATGCCGCAGCAGGTTTTATTTGCTAGACAGAACACTGCATTCCTACTAGATCGGTTTATGTTGTTCAAATATAAAAAAGTGAGCTTTTACATGAGATTAAAAACAAGACAGACAGCTATTTGTTTCTCACTCTCCATCATAGTGGGATAATTGTGATTTAAACCCATGTGATTTCCTTCTTCTTTGGAAGCTTGTAGATCAACTGATTTTTTTTATCACAGCAGCCATAAACTGTGTGTTTTAGGAGCCATTTTCTTTTTTTCTGCTGTTATAAATTCTTTCATCAGCACATCTTTCCAGTAAATGCTTGAGGGGTTCATCCGCAGTTGACCCGCCTCATGGTTGACCTGTTTATCCTCATAATAAGGATATAATCCGCTGATTAAATTACTTTGGGAAAATAATCAACCGCCTTTTCAATTACTTTTACATCAAAATTCCCATGGACCACGCAGTCATTCTGATTGATTAGAACACGCGGTTTAACTGGTATTGAAGTTTCGGTCAAGACATGCAGAGTAGCACCTAATCTTGTGTCCCTTGTCATGAATAAATATTGCTGTAACTTTTTTTTCTCAATGGAAGAACACAGAAACAGAAACTCGAGTTAATTTGCTGCCAAAAATCACAAGCATGTCTCAACGGGATCGACAAACTGAACGACACAGACGCGTTATATCCTTGCACCCTAATTCATATGACAAGAAACTTCACAGAAATGTATTTAATATGTTAAAAAAGGGGGAAAAGGTCAGTAGGAGATGAGATTTTCAAGACCAACAGTAGGTGTAACAGTACGCAACAGTAGTAGTGGAGTAGCTGTAGTACAACAATAGTGAAAAAACAAAATAATGATACTAAGTTTTATAAGATTAGATTATTATTAAGAGTTCTGGGAAAAGTGTAAATCTGTACATGCTCACATTAAATAGTTCTCATACATTTCAGAATGGTCTCAAATATTGCTGAAAATGGACACGCAGAACCTGTTGCCTCTAGAGAAGAATGACGAGTATCCATCATCTTGCTTCTTGCATCATTGTCTTGTTAACAGTTAATAAGCTCATCAAGCCCAGAGCCATGAATATCTGTCAAATGAATCTGGACATAGCTTATAGTCGATGGTATCACACACACACGATGACATACCTGATACCCGATAGTTTAGCGCTCATTTGCTTTGCAAATGCGATCTAAATTACTTAGAACACTTTCTAAGGCTCCATCGAAAGGCAAATTACCGTCTGTCGCCATGTTGGATCCACAGTTATCAACACAGTCGCTTCTGAGTTTCTCCGTCATCTTGTTGCACCCTCCCCATTTCTTTGATTGGCTCCCTAAATGAGGGAAAAGCTGGGTCTTTGGTGTCCAGACTAAATTTTACAGCAAAGCGAATTCAATGAAGGATGGGAATACCCGGGCTACAGCTCAATAGCACTGCCTAAAAACCATTCTCTCCTCAAAAGAGCAGCGACCTATACCCACCGAGATCAGGTGATCGGTGCAAAACTGGTGCTTTGACTCTATCGGTCAGTCATGCCCCTCTGTGTGTGTGTGTGTGTGTGTTAGTAAACTCTGGTGAATAGTCCTCAGCTGCCTCTCTCGTGGGTCTGCTCCTGTCCTCTATCTATCAAACAATAGCTTGTTGTATTTCCTCCCATCGTGCCTCTCTTCTCCAGCGCACCGCCACATCTGCATCCTCCATACCCCTCCTCCCCCTCTGGCCCTCCGTAACCTCCGCTCCCTCCGCCCGACCTCGCCATATCCGTGCTCGGTTCCTTGTCATCGGGGAACGTGCGCACGTTTCCCCTTTTGTTTTCCCCAGAGGGCCTGAGGGCGGGGGGGTTGGCGGGGGGGTATTCAGTGACATTTGGATGTATCCCGTGGGGCTTCCACTGTGGCCCCGGCCAACAGCCTTTCCTCTGACCTCTCCCTGAACTGGTCCTAATGTTTATGAACCCTGGCCAGCCGCCCCGCCACCACACCCACACAGCGCATTCCTGCATACATGTGGGGTTCTTCAGCATCCAATGATGACGTCCACCCTCGTCTTTATTTATGAGCCCTCCAGTGGCTGCGGGCCAATGTTTGTTGCAGATGCGGAGTGCGTAATGTGACTTATTTGGTGATCAAGGAGTCTGTGTCAGCTTTTTATCTGATGATTTAGCTTCACGGCCTCAGCCACCAACCCACCGACCCACGGTCAAGACTTTTTGACAAATTGGCACCAACGCTGCCAGCTGGAGGTTCTCATACTGTAAAAAAATAAAATAAATAATAAGAAATAATTTAACCAACTTAATTAAATAGTTACAATTGGTAACACTTGAATGGTTTAAGTTCAGGGAAATTAATTTATTAAGTTGGAGTAACACTCCAACTCCAATTATGTAACTTTTGGGCTACTAAATAACATATGTTAATGATCATCTCTACTCATGAAGCTTTGTTTGAAGTTGTGTTAGATTCCAGACATCCTCAGTGCTGTTCAAACACGCCATTATTAGATCTTTTATTTTCCCATACAGCTTATTATAGTGGCTTCCATACTTTTGCAGCTGCTCCTTGCAGCAGTGTCTGTGTGTGAGATAGAGTTACGCCAGGTTACACCGAGGATTATCTGGAAACACTTGATGTGAGAGGCTGCCAGCTGCTGCATGTGGGCACACTACAACCTTGAAAGTGATGGCTTTACAGAGTCAAGCCATTTGTTCTGAAAAAAAATATTTTACCACTGTACATGTGTTTTTCTGAAGGTTTTCCTTCAATTACTTTCCTCAAACTTGAAATGAGGGAATCATGTTTCATCATGGTCGGTTTTCATCAATGGTTTGTTGCAGCTCAGTGCAAAACACCAGTCAATAGATGCAGAATTGATCCATAATTGACCTAGAATCTGCCGGTCAACTACATGGATTATTCAGTCTGTTGAATATAACCTCTGAATATATTATCAGGTTTCTACAAAGCATAATCTTTAGCTTCATATCACCATTACCGGTGCAAAAAAATCTATTTAAAACTCGGAAATGCTCCTTGGGGGTTGTATTTGACCTTTCTTTTTTTATTTTTTTTTTTGCTTATCTTCGGTACAGATGACTAAACCAGCAGAAGTTCCTGCCCATTTTATCTTTGGATTTGCTCCAGTAGTCTGTCATTTAGTGCAGAACCTTAAAATTTTAATATTTTATTAGTTGAGACTGACAGAGAAGCAGATTTTTTTTAGCTTTTTAGCTTTAAACATTTGCAGTACCGATCTTAGAAAAGTGAAAATGTTCTGTAAATAATTATAGCAAGTGAAACAGGTGGCTGGATCTCTCGGTTTTGGTGAATGAAAGTTCCATCCTGGCGTAGATCCTCATAGCTGCAGGCATAGCTACAGGCATATAAGCCCTCAGTGCGCACTTGATTGCAGATGGGATTGAAAAATAACAAGCAAAAATTATTTTGGAAATGGGTTGATTAAAAGAAACTAACTTGTTCTTTATTAATGAAATATGTGTCTGTGTATCTTCCCCCAGGGACTCCGTCACAGATTATTGTATTCATTCATTATTTATCAGCTGATTCCCATGCTATTTAAGCATTAGTTACATCCCTCACTCTTATAGATCCATTGTTCCTGCCTGGGAGCCATGATAAAAGTCTAGGCCTTGAAAATGGTTCTCTTCTTCTCCTCCGTCTGTCTGCTCGGGAGGTCTTACCCTAGTTTTCGAGAATGCTAATTCAGTCTGACCACTAAGCGGGAGTCTGGGCTGCGTGGTTGAACCGTCTCTGTGTTCCCCGGGCCTGGCATCGCCGGCGGCAGATCAGCTGCACTGATAGGAGAGGGAAACCAGGGCAACCTCCAACCTCGCCCGCCAATCACATCGCTCGCTCGCGCACTCGGCGCTGCAGCCGTTGACAAATGACCCCATCCGCCCTCACTCTAACCACCACCACACACACTGTGGCAGGTGTACGTGAAACCTGCGTGACACCTGCATATGTGCGCATGTGTGTGTGCATGCAGCTCGAGTGTGCAGCTTTTGTAGGCTGGATTAAGGCAAGAAAATAAACTAAGTGGTGTACGATAGAAATATATCTTGTGTTTTATATATATATATATATATATATATATATATATATTTTATATATAATGTGTGTACGTGTGTGTATGTGTGCTGTATTTCTGTGTTTGTGGACATGTTTGTGTGAGTTATCAATGTGGCAATCTTATTCAGGAAATCACAAGAGTAGCCTTCACACGAGCAAAGGATGTTTTTTTAAATTCACTCACCCAGTAACTAAAAATGGGCTTCCTCTACGCTGCACAGAGAGCACATTAAATTGCTCTCCGAACCCACAGTACACACACACACTAATCCTGGAAAAACACCATTGTTACATAATGCAGAGTAATACCTCAAGAATACACGTTCCCAAACATCCAAACTCTCACTGTTACAGCGCTCGCTTCTGAACTACGGAGCTGCAGAAACTAGCAATAAAATGATCATTTTTATTGTTTGCTCGGCCCGTTGATATTGTACCACAGCCACGGTGAGTTTGGGCGAAAAGGACACTCGTAGGCCCACATTTGTATTTCATTCTTTGTCAGCCACTACTACCACAGGCTAATGATAGGTTGAGAAAGAGGCCTTCGAAAAAATGCAGAAGAATCACTCAAGAAAACAAGGCAGAGGTCCGACACAAGGGACCAGACATCTTCCTGGTGTCAGTAGTCATGTGGCCAAAACCCAACACCTGAAATCACAGCCTGCCTCAACATGTGAGATCATTCTCACATAGAGAGATAGTATAATAAGGACGAAGCAGGAGAGGTATCCATCCCCTCGTTATTATTATTATTTTTTTTTTATATATAAAACTGAAAAACATTTCTGATGTCCCCACCCACCCCTGTTGTTGAACTCTGGGTGTGGAGCAATAACAGTGGCCTTCAGTGTCAGTCTGGATTCCACAGTGTTTTGGGGAAAATTCCTCTTCACTCCTAGCAGTCATGTTATGGAAGCCAAGCGCTTGCTGTGCCAAAATGCGAGTATATAAGGATCCAGGGAAAGACAAAACCCTACTGTGTTGCACAGATTCTCCTGGGAGAGAAAAACAAAATGGATAGGGTGGATGTTTCTGGACTTTTCCTAATTTCCAAATGTAAAGAATTCAATTTAATTCTGGGGCACAAAATGCAATTAGCAGGAAGAATTTGCTTAAGCTGCCATCTCTTCCTGAGCGATCGGTTGACTTTTGTGGATGGTCTTAAATCGCGCTCTCTGCTTAGCCCTCTTACCGGAGAAACTATAAATCGAGAAACCAAGGAAGCTACAAAGATTAAAACACTGGGTTAATGAAAGGTTAATGTTTCAATCTCAGCGCATATTTGTGAAGATTAACAGGTCCAACCATCCTGAGTGGTCCAACCATTCAGGAGCGTTCAAGGCTGCAGCCCCTCTACTCTCTCATTCATAATCTCTTTACATATGGATATGTATGTGTGTGTGTCTCTGTGAGTGTGTGTGTCTGTTCGTGTGTGTGTGTGTGTAGTGAGGTGGGGTGCGTTAAGAGGTTCTTGGCACAGCTTAGGAGTCTTGTGATGTGAGATCAGGAGTTTGTTCTCTGTGGATTCAGGAACAGGTACCTTCTTCTTTCCTGGACACGATTTCTCTTCGACTTTTTTTTTTCTTTTTTTTTTAACACGGCCAGAATTCTACATTATATAAAAAGCATTTGTTTAGTTCTGCTGTCATCTAAGTGATGATTTAAGGCCTGGTTGGAAAGTAACTCTTTGGTGAACAAAAAAGAATAAAAGCTGAATTTTCCAGAGGTTGTTTTCCATTTGCTCACTGGCTTCACGAAGCAGAAACAGAAGGAGGAGAGAGATCACTGTGATTATGAGCAGCATAATTCAATATTAATATTTGAGTGAGTGGCTGGAAGTAGGCACGATTAATGGGCGCACTATCCTTCCTCACACCTGTATCATTAACAGGATCGCTACTATGTGACACAACTAACTTTTTCACATTGTTTGCAGGTTATATACATGTGTGACCAGTACACAATACAGCCAGATCTCTTCAATTTGCCTGCAAATACATAAATCTGTTTTATTTTTATTTTTTTAAAGGCTTTTTCAAATTCAGTCTTTCTCACTTTTTTCTCTCTTCCCTTTAACCTCACATTAACAGCTGTTCAGGCACTTGTGTTGGACCAGTTGGCCACTAAGAGTAATGTATATCCTGTGTGGATGTCAAATATAAACTTGTGATTGCCATTAAATGACTCTTATATGCCCAAAGGAAGAGCAGTCAATGAGACAAAATGGCTCCTTTTGCTCAGTCATTGCCGGCAATTTGGCTGAGGTTTCCTTGGCAACGCAAACTTGCTTTCTCGCTGAGGACGAGGAGAGATGGGGCTGTTACAATGCAGCCACAAACAACTCACATCCAACAGCATCCGCCTCGATTCTGTTTTCTCATCAGCGCTCCCCCTCAGTGTCAACAGCCGTGATTACAGTAATGCAGAGTGGTCTATTAACTCGCACGGATTCAGGCAGATTCAAGTGCTAAGATGAGAACAGCGGATCAGAAATTATTTTTACTCTTTACATTGAAATTGAGAGTGATGAAGGGTTTGTATTTGAATTATTTCTGGTGTTTTTTTTCCATCTAGGCACCATTTTTCAGCAAAAGCGCAGAGAATGATTTTTTTTAAAATCTGAACTGTTTCATTTTCATGCCAAGTAATTCCTGGTTAGAGATTAATAATGAGGATCCTTTGAATTGGCTTTTATCTCATCATTACATGTTTTTTTTCCTCACTGTTTGCACTGTTTATATGTGACAGTGACAGTTTATGCACAATGTTCACACTTTATATCTACACATCACAATCAAGTTATACCAAGGCTGCCGTTGCATTGGCTTGCCACAAAATAGACTGAAGGAATAGCATGATGCGCACAACTTTTTGTAAATTTCATCATTTCTCTCTGTGTATGTATCTTCCAAAGGAAGAAGACTTCACGTGATAAAATCAGAAAAACACCAGATTAGAAAATATCTCCCTCTTTGGTTACTGCATACTTCTCGTGCTTGTGTGCCTGTCTTCCTGTCTTTCTCATCCCATACAAGGTGCGTGCATGCAATATGCATGCGTGTTTGGGTCTTGTTGCCTATATAAGAAAATTGAACATTATTATAATACTCATTTAATCCAAACCTAACCACACAATCTGGCAGCTCAGCTATGCCCTAAAGAATGGATGTTATTTAAATGCGTCTGTTACTTTGTGCTGCTTTATTCCCTGCTATCAGATAAGATATGCTCTTTACTTAGTCAGGCATGAGTGACCTTTATGGATGCCTTTCAGTTCAAGTCCTCAAGTCAGCCTCTATTTCAAACAAGCTCCAGCTTATCAGTAACCTATTACTTCTTGCTCTGGCTGCTTTTAGCAAACACTGACTGCATTTGCTACAAAATGTGCACACGCTTTCAAACGCAGCCGAACACAAACACAGATATCCGAAACATGTAATGAAGCACGCAGCAACTCACAGCATATTTTGTTGTTTTTTTTCTCTATTAAAAGTTATCTAGGATAACGTAGCGCGTTTGGTGTGTATGTAATTTACAACAGGATTTCACCCTAGCTCTTCTTCCCTAATGGAAACAGCTGCTTGTTTTTTTTTTTTTTAGACAGGTCGTCTTGAATAAGGAAACAAAAAAAAATAGATTTGTCATTCCAGGTACAATGGCTACTTTCTTCCACAGCTGGATGTCTGTGTCTGAGCATCTGTGGGTGTCTAATTCTCCCCAATCCAGGCCGGGGTAATTTGATTTATACGATCTTTACATACCCTGGAGCCAAACACAGCCACGCTGTTACTGACTGGCGCGTTCGGGACAATAAATAATGCAAATCTCATTTACCTGGCTGCCACAGAAAATATGTGTGAAATGGGAATTCTTGGGTGCTTTCGGTGACTGTTCCTTTCAGCAGAGTTTTATGTAGATGTCCTTGTCCAACAGTCCATCATAGTAACCTGAGGTGTACAAATTTCCCACAAAAAATCATGACTTCCTATATATATATTAACCTTGATTCTTTTCCCTCAGGTGGTGTCGGCATTGCAGCCACTCAGCTGTGCAAGACAGTGAAGGATGTGACTGTGTTCGGCACGGCATCGGCCGCCAAGCATGAAACCATCAGCCAGGGTGGAGTCACACATCCCATCGACTATCGCACCAAGGACTATGTGGAGGAAGTCCGCAAGATCAGCCCCAAAGGTGAGAAACGAAGCCGTCTGCCCTGGAATACATGCTCAAAAAACATTGAGTGACTGGAGAAAATAACCCAATAAATTACCCAACGTATCGATATACTATAAAATCAAGGCCTACAATTGTATGCGTGGAGTTCGGTGAGATTGTTTAATAAGGAACATAATCCACATTTATTCCCACAGGCACACAGCAATACTGTGGGACTGCAGCAGCCTTTGCTCAGTGTTGAGCAAACTGCAGACAGTCTGATTTTATTTTCCTTATGAGCAGATCTGGCTGCCATGTACACTAGGCTGGCAGCATGTACAGTAGGGAGTTATTTTTCAATAAGCACCGACTGTTCAGATTCTTGCTGCCATCAATAATGTATCCCCAGAGTTTTATGTAGATGTGGCCCTGGACTCGATGCGAGGGGGCACAAAACACAGCCGCTTCTCAGCAAAATGAAACAACGACTAGTTCCTGTTCCTTCTTTGGCCCCACTGCTGTGTTCCTAGCGGGACGGGGGAGTGTTATTATGCTTGAGATTCATTTCATGGCCCCCGTCTCCGACCCCTTCTGTGTTCTTTGTAGCACGGAGCGAGACAGACAGTTATTACAGAGACAGACAGGAGGAGAGCGAGAGCTGACACTGACACAGAATTTATCTAATTAGAAATCCTGGATCAATGTGCAGCCCTGCTCGCTATCTTTTCCCTCTCGTTT
This sequence comes from Lepturacanthus savala, assembly GCA_030544235.1. Lineage (NCBI taxonomy): Eukaryota > Metazoa > Chordata > Actinopteri > Scombriformes > Trichiuridae > Lepturacanthus > Lepturacanthus savala. The sequence goes on along the minus strand of CM060482.1, from coordinate 13,975,448 downwards.
GGCTCTCTGTCAATTCATCTGTGTGCTGTGGTCAAGGCAGGGTCCCGCTGTGAGCCTCCCACAATCAATAGAGCCAGGGTTTAGCAGAGCAAGGAGGGGTAGCCCAATTTGAGGAGTCCCCTCTGGCACAAAAGAACATCATTAAGGCCGGGCCTACATGGCCAGAAATTAATAAGCCACAGAGAAACCTTCATAGTTAGGTTGCCATACTTTACCATCTGCTCAGAGGTTGGTTTTGTTATGCTCTCCGCTGTCGTATTGACAGTGACAGAGCGGCGTTTTATCCCTCTTGTCTTATCGTAGAAACCACTGCTCTCCTCCTCTCCCCTCATGTATGTGTTCCTATTCACGTAAACATGGCACAACTTGGCTACACTCACTACTCCCAGTGAACTGTGGCATGTGGAGGGGGCTGCCGAGGCGATTTGGCAGGCTGCTCTCTCTTCATTCACTGATAACTGTGCCCTTCTCCTCTTTTCCTGCTCCAGGGCTGGACATCGTACTGGACCCTCTGGGAGGATCAGACACCCATAAGGCCTACAACCTGCTTAAGCCTATGGGAAAACTTATCACCTATGGTAAGTAGAAAAAAAAAAAAAAAAAATATATATATATATATATATATATATATATATATATATATACTACTTGAGAAATTTGTTTTCAGTTTTAATTTGACCATCCACTGCAGATTTGCAATAATCAGATTCACTTTTATTAGCCAAAATGAAAAAAAATAAATAAATAAAAAAATCAACTCTCATACCATCACAAGCAAACTTTGTGTAACTAAAGGTTAAAAAATCTTGTTTTTCACAGAAAGGATGTCTCTCCAAACAAACTTCTCCCAACAAAAGCATTTTTTAAAGTTACTCAAATTTCTTACATAATACCTGCCATGTGGTTTATTAAGCTGGTTGGCAGCACACAGTTTAGTAGGAAGCACAAAGGTTACCTTATAAGTAAACTTTCTGCACAAGCTTGCAGCCATTGACAGAATTTTGCGCTTAAACCAATTTACCCTTATTGGAATTCGTTAGCTACATATTATGATAATCAGTAAGCTCTTTACCCGCATTTCTTAAAGCATACTTGCAAAAATTTATGGCAAAATAACACACAAATATTTTGAATCCTTTTCCCATCAACTGCAAGTTCAGCCATTATAGACGGAGATCCTGGAATATTACTTAACAATATTAAGAAAAAGAACACCAGCACATCAAATAGTTGTGGGTTTTCCACACTTGCCGCAGAGTAAAAGCTGCATCCTGGTGGGCAGTGCGACCCCTCTGCGGAGGTCCATGTCCTCAGTGTGCTGTATGTCATCCGTGGGAAGGCCTTTACGCTCGCTCTGTTGCGATGCCAAGCTGAAAGCAGCGTGCATGCAACAGTGGGCGGGGTCGGCATCCATGGAGAACAGGGCCTTGCCTTTGCATGTTACACAAAAACCCACTACCCAGCATGGTGCCTCCCCCCCCATGTTCCCTCATTCACCCTCTCTCACCCGTACAACCCCCCTTCCCCTCTATCCCACAACCCCACACCACCCTCCTGGTCCCTCCGTGTCGGCTGCTTCTCTTCCAGCTTATCAGAAGTATGCATGGCGGGAACAATGGCCATTCTATCCACACGGAACCTGGAATGTGGCTGAATGTAGCAGGCCGGGTCCCTCTCTTCACTCAGAGCGCGCTTTGTGTCCCCTGTTTCCCCCCCCGAGAGAGTGACAGTGTGAAGCATAGGCGGCACAGGAGGAGGAGGAAACAGCGAAGGGATGTGGTGGCAGCGAGAGCTGAGGCGCTAAAGAGGTTTTCGGGGTGGAGATAAGCAGAGCGTGAACCGCTGCCGAAGAGTGAAAGCACACCTGACAGGACTTAGCGTTGATTTGACATGTCACCACATAATGAACCGTTTTACTATAAAATGACATTAAAATGAAAGCTTCGCAGAGCCCAAGGTGTTTTTAGATCATTTGTGAGAAAATGAACCAGACTTCTATCGCAACACATAATAAGTACACTGTTATACACAGTATTTAAGGGTTCTCTGACACCACTAGTTTGATTATTTGGTCTACGCCAAGCAATAAAATGTTCACTCCAGTATGGTCTGCTTTCACATCTGGAAACAAACCAAAATTGGTCCAATTGACTTCATTAGTGTTCTGTATCTCCAAACAAACAGGAAATGGAATAATTAGTATCCCCTTCCATGACGCATCTTAATTAGTTTGTTTGGACCTGAGTTCACATTCTCACCAGAAGGACCACACCAAAATTTGCCATGATGCAGACTCAAGAAGGAATTTTGGTCTCGGTCCACTTGATTTAGTGCATATTGCCGCTGATGCTTTTGGACCAATGAAAATTGACCAAACTAAGTACCTTTGGTTTCGGATGTACCGTTGTGCACCAAGTGCTGTTGGTGTTGACGCACCCTGAGACAATTTACCAGATAGACAACAACATCTGTCTACCTTCCCTCTCTTTCACGAAGTAGAGATTGAGTTTATATCTGTTCTTTCCTCCTTCTTTTCTATCAGGTACAGCTAACATGGTGGCAGGCCAGAAGAAGAACCTGCTCGCTGTGGCCAAGAACTGGTACCACCAGTTCTCCATCCACACACTCAGCCTGATCCAGGGGAACAAGTCGGTGTGCGGCTTCCACCTGGGTTACCTGGACGGGGAGACGGAGCTCCTCAGCCAGGCCATGGTCACCATCCTGGATCTCTACAAGCAGGGCAAGATCAAGCCCCGCATCGACTCCACATGGCACCTGGAGCAGGTTTGTGTGTGTTTATCTGTTTATACCGTGGAACGTGTGCCTCATTTAAACCTATTGGGCTAAACCTCCATATTGAATTCCCCATATGCCCTGAAATAAAGTAAGGAGGACTCATTTATTTTGCAGAAGTAGATTTACTTCTGACTTGAGGTAGGACCTTTCGGTGTGGAGTTTGCATGTTCTCCATGTGTCTGTGTGAGTTTTGTCGGGGTTCTCCGGCTGTCTTCCACAGTCCAAAAAACAAACTTAGGTTAATTGGAGATTCTGAATTGCCCATAGGTGTGAGTCTGTGAGTGAAAGGTGTGTGTGCCCCACGGTAGACTAGCAACCTGTCTGGGGTGTATCCCTGCCTCTCAACCTAAGTAAGTATGCTGGGTTTGCCACCAGCAGTCCCTACTGAGGACTAAATGGGTCTAGAAATGAATTTACATCTTTCAATGCAAATCAATATCTTGAATTATTTAATACAAAACATAATTTGACAAATAAATAAATCTAAATAATGCATAAAGAATGATGATGAGGCACAATTGAGACTATACAACTGATACAGTGTCTTGCCAGTTTTCCAGCCAAATACACACCAGTTAAATTTCTGCCTGTCGATGATCACCTATAAACTGCTTCTTTTAGATTCATATTTCCATTTTAAAGGCATTCATACATGTATACATGTATAAGATTTGCAGGTACATGAATGCCTGTTTGTCAATGTGACTAAGGGCATCCAAGCACATCAGTATGGATGACATCACTTTGGGATGATTCATGTGTGACATTTGTGCCTTTACATGTGGATTGCATCAGTTTACAACACGTGTCAATGTCAGGTGGATTCAGAGTGTACGTGCATCCTCCTGGCGTGCACAGAGGCGTGCGAGAGCTGGGTGTGGCTCGGATTCAACGAGCTAAGTTTGTCCACAAAGAAGGGGCCGCGTCTCCCTCGTAAGCACAACTCCATCAGCCAGACAGAGTGAGACTGTTGGTAACGCAGCTCGCAGATACAGAGCGAGTGTGAAAAACACTGAGAGAAAGAACGGAGTCAGAGGCTGACATCTTCTGTTGTCAAAGTCAGAGCTGGTCAGTATTTTGGCCTGTGTGGCCGGAGCGAGAAAGAGAGACACCCGCTGTCTTTCTCCGCCATCTGACGCTCTTTCTCTGCCTCTCCATCTGTCTGCTCTTTATATCGCACTCTTTCTCTCCGTCTTTAGGTTATTGACTCCCTCTCTGCCTCTCGCTGTATTCTCTCCTTCGCCTTCCTCACAGTGTATCTTTTTTGCTTTTTCTCTCTTGTTGCTATGGTGATATCCTTTAGTGCGTGTGCGCGTCTGTCTTAGGGAGGGGCCCTGATGTATGAGAAAGAGACATGGAATGAGCGTGGAGAAGCCGAGGAGAGAACAGGATATATCAGCGTGACTTGATGGGATTTGGTGTGTAAAGTTTTCTGTACACTGATACTCAGCTTGTAGTCGCATCAACGACAAAAAGGCTGCCGTCCAACAGTTAATCAGATAGTTGATTGATTATTCTGAGTTGGGTACAAATGCCACACCCTGACCCCATCCGTCACAGCCCTACCCCCACTGTCACTCTGTGTTTTTGCTCCAACAATCAATACAATGTTTGGACAACATTTGAAAATTAGTATTGCCCCCCCCCCCCCCCTGTGTGTTTTCTGCATGCATCCGTGGCTGCAAATAGCACACTGTGGTCTGAGATGCCTGGGAGCCTGAGAGCTTGACAGATCTTGGAGAGTTAAGGGTGGAAGTGGGAGGAGTCATCACCAGCGCCTCACTGTGACTTTCATTCACATTGAAGATGATTCTTATAATTCCCGGATTCACCCCTCCCTCCCTTTCAGTTTCAACGAGGCGTGTTCTTCATCTGAAGGACACCAGTTGCTCGCTCTGTCCGTCCTCCCCCCTCCTCCTCCTCCTCCTCCCTGAACTCCCACACTCCTCCTCTTTCCCATGTGTCTGAGTCGTCAGGGCCACGTTTCAGCCGGGCTTTACGTTGCTAGGAGATGGCCCTGTTGCCGTGGCACCGGTCGTTAGGTGGTCTGCTTGCCTCACACGAACAGGGGGATTGGAGGAACGAGGGGGGGGGGGGGGGGGGGGAGTGATGGAGACAGAAACAGACAGTGGGCAAAGTGCAGTGGTCAAGAGAAGGGTGGGGCTGTTCTGGCTTGGATTCCACCCCTCATCGCTATGATTGTCGATCAATGGGACCAATTATTGGATGGGGTGTTTGGTTGATTGGATGCCAAGGAAGATGATTGGTTAGCTCGTTTAGCTTCAAACCCAGCTTTGTAAATATGATTAATGTCAGATAAGCACTTCTGAAGATACCACTGCTATAACCCAATAAGTGCTCTCCCAGTCTTCAAGCACATTTGGAGGATTTGATTCACCTCACCTCATCTTAAAGAGGACGTGTAATGCACATTTCCAGGTCCATATTTTTAATCTGAATCTTTATACTTATTTATGGCATACCTTCCCTTTGTTGTGGCCCCACAACAAGCTCTTTTAGCTCCTGTCTCTTTAAGGCCCCCTCCAGATGAGCCTGATCCATTCTGATTGATTACCTTCCAGAGGCTGTGTCTCAGCAGACTTCCACCTTTTGTCAGCATTTTATACATGTTCACTAAGTTTCGGACCTTTGACCATGTTAAACATAGATATCCGACATGATAAAAATATAAAGATAACGGTCACAACAATCACAATCACAAAAAACATTATATGTCCCCTTTAAAACCAGACTCACATGCCCATACCATACGTTAATTGCTGGACTGGTTCCTCCTGTCCACATTCTAAAGAGATGTGGGATGAAATGCATAATCCTACATGGGCCTTAAATAATGTGGTGTGACATTATCTGATAGCAGCAGTCTATTGATTGATTAATCCACAGTGACCTCCTTCATCACTTGAAAAAAGAATGAATACAATAAACATCACACTTTACACATATTATGACATAATAACCATTATTAAACTGCAGAATTGACCAGCAGTCTTTAGAACCGACTCTCCATAAAACAGGAAATCACTTATCGTTGTTTTGTTTTGTTTTTTTGCACCTTCGTAGTTACCCTCAAACAACAACTTTCTCCTTCTTGTCTGTAGCCATTTATTTTTAATAAATTCTAATATTCCCCATATATTTTGTTATTCCTCTGATCCACCTTTTATATTTGCTGCAGCAACAATCTTATTGTCCCTCAAAGAATATTAAAGTCTCATCTAACCCAATGTAATGTCTCATATATTTCATATTAAAGTGATATTTGAGGAGTGCAGCAGGGAAAATGTATTTCTAGTCTGTGGTGTCGAAGAGGAATTACAGATTGTACACATGGAATGCAAGGGGGAAGCTATTTCTGTGTAAATGCGTCGGTGATGGAGAATCCAGCTACTACACCCTCAGTAGATTTTCTCAATGACAGGTGTATTTAAAGTCTTTTTTCACCTTCTTTCACCCCAAACTCTATCTGTTACTCCTTATGCAATCCTTCTTCTCCTGTCTCCTCTCCAGGTGGGCGATGCCATGAGAAAGATGCAGGAGAGGAACAACATTGGTAAAGTGGTGCTCACCACAGAGCCAATGCCCGAGGAGGAGAAGAAAGAGGAGCCCAAGAAGGAGGACAAGAAAGAGGACAAGAAGAAGGACGACAAGAAGAAGGACGACAAGAAGAAGGACGATGGCAAGAAAGAGGAGAAGAAGGATGACAAGAAGAAAGAGGAGCCCAAGAAGGAGGAGAAGAAGGAGGAGGAGAAGAAAGAGGAGGCCAAGAAAGAGGAGAAGTGAGAGGGGAGGAACAGATAGTCAAGCAGACCAGCAGGGAGTTTGTGTCCTGGGAACAGGGGGTGTGGGGTGGGATGGGGTGGGGTGGGGTAGGGGGTGGGAGGGAGGGAGGGGGTGTAGGAGTGGGGGTGGAGGGTTAGCTATGATGGCAATGAGTTAGAAGGGTAGATTACAGAATTATCACACCACTGTCGATCTTTCATTTCTTCCACCTCCCCTCCTGCTTCGCCCTTTTGAGTCCTCCGGTGATTACTCAGGCCTGGCTCCGCCCCCTTCCACCCCCTCCCCTTCTCTCATCTCTATGTCTGAAAAAAAAAAAGAAAAAATCTTGTAACACCTTGTAAGCTGCAAACGTATCTCTCTGCCTTACAATCGTGGATCGTGGGTATGGTCCAGGCCTGGGGCAAATTACTGTTTCCTTGACAACTGAAATCCCCCCCCGCCCCCGCCCCCCACACACACACACTCACTCGTACTCCGGCCCCACCCTCGCCCCCCCCGCCGTGCCCCTCTGCACCTCAACTCCCACTGTGCTAAATTATTCTGCTCTGACTTCCACCTGCCACCCCTCCCACACACCACCACCGATCCCTCCCCACCACCACCTCACCTCCCACACCACCACCACCAACAGGCCGGACCCACAGACAGGCATAAAGACAGACAGATGAAAGGAAGAACCACACCCACCCACACAATGCTCTCTCTTTAGTGCCCGATGCTTCGTTATGTCACGATGATGAGTCAGAGATGCCTGTGATTGGCTGATGCACCTCACCTCCCTTGGAGATTTTTTTTTTTGCATTATGACACTGCTGATGATGTTTGAATGCTCAGAGAACGGTGTAAATGCTATAAGGTCCTGCCATACCCCACATTGGTATTACCTATAAGGCCGTAGCTCGGACATCCCTTGTCTCACTTCATCGGTAGTAAAGGAAACGGCTCCATAACGCATGCATTCCCACCACATTTCAGAGAAGTTAATTTACTATTGTGGCCACAGTTGTTGCACTTGCCTGTGTATGAATCCCCCTCATAATGAGTCTTTCTGTGCAGTGTTGAATAGGGAGGCAGAAATCATTGCTCAGCTTCATTCTCCTTAGTTACAGATTTTTCTAGTTGACCAACTGTTGGCAAGAAGTGTGCGGTGCCAATTAAGGGAGAATTTGTTTCTGCTCAAACAAGCCACAAACGCACACTCACACACACACAAACACACACACGCGCACACACACAAACATACACACAGTGAATGTGATGAAAGAGGCACTGTCATGCTGAGACAGTGAAGCGTCCGAAATGAGCAAGTTAAAAAGGTGAATACCAGTCCTTTTTTCTCTGGATCAGGCTTTCGTCCTCCCTGATCCTCCTTGAGGCATTCCATGGCATTCTGCTCCTTTCACGGCGGTCACTCGCCTGTCGATCACCCTGACCTGAGAGAGGAGGATTCAATTCAAGCTGGCGTCCATACTTTGCTACCCCCCTCCTTCTCTCTACTCAACTCTCTCTCTCTCTCTCTCTCCCTCCCTCCTCTTTCCATTTCCCTCTCTATGGTCGGCATAGCAACAGGCGTCAGGCTCGTCAGAGATGGCACTGTGGTCCATTTCTCTGACTCTTTCTCCCCGTTTCTCTCTTTTCTGCTTTTATAGCTCTATATTTGCCAATAGTCCGTCAATATATCAACAGGTGTTAAATGTATTATGCATTTCAGATGATAAAACAATGAGCTGGAGCCTGTTTATTAAGGTTATTAATGCTGCTCGACTTTTCAAACCGGTCTTGAAATTTAAATCTCATAACGACAATGCGTGCAATTAGTGGTATTACGGCCAAAACGAGCGCACCGCTCCCCCTAATGGCCAGCACGAATTTCGCTCGATTGAGAATTCGATTTAAGCATAATTCGACTCCTAAATCGGCTTCAGATCTTTTCGTGTGGGTGGAAGTTAACAGCCTTTACGTGTTCATCTGCCTGCCTCCCCGCCTGTCTGTGATTCTGGCCTCAGCGTTGAGACTCAGATGGTGACTAGTGACTTTGTAAAAAACGAAAAAACTAAAACAAAACGTTTTTCTAAAAAAAAATAGGAAAAAAAAGTTGTTGTGTTAGCATGAGTGGCCTCCCTCATGTGCCGTGTGTGGTGTGCCATTGTGTGTGAAGACGTGTGTGTCCTCAGGTCGTTTGTCAGGTTTTAAAAACGCCCACCTTTACCCCCCGGCCACATCCCCCTGCAGCCCCCCACCTGCCCACCACCCCAACCTCACACTACTATGCTACAGTATTAATGTAGCTCCAACCCAGCCCTCCCTTCCTATCCTATCTCTCCCTCCTCTCTGACAAGAGGCCTGTGTTATGAGGACAGTTGGTATTAGTATTTTGCACTCTGCTCGCTGATCTTAATGCACTTACAAGCATGGCAGTCCCACTCCAGTCCTACAGGCTTTGATTCTGCTCCAGGTTTGTAGTCTGTTTCCCATCATCCACTCCCAGTGTATCTGCTGAAGCTCACTGAAAGCACAGGTGGCACACACACATAGAAACACACTCGCGCACACACACACACACATGCACTCGTATAAAGGTCCCCTCATTTTCAGCTTGCTAGGCCAACTTCTCCTGGGTGGCAGCTAAAATCAAAGCATTCATCCATCCTTGAGTGTGGGAAGTAAAACGTGGAGCAGGGGCAGTGTGAATCGGGCTGGAGTGCGAGCGTCACGCTGGTGTGGGGAGTGACTGTGTCCTGTCAGCCTCTGGTTAGTGTTCTGTTCTAATCTGCTGGGCTCCCTTTGTGAACCTGTGGACGGTGCTTCTGTTCTGAGTGCCATGTGAGAAACAAACGCTTCAGTAAGAAAAAAAAAAAAGAAAAAAGAAAAAAAAAAGGATGTTTTACTTAATATGTATGGAAGCTGAGAACGGCCGTGTTGCAATTGTTTATTTCAACGCTGCTGTCTCGAGATTTAAGTTAATTATACGGTCATCCTGAGAAAAAAAAAATGGTTGTTTTACTTCGTTACTTATGTTTGTGCTATGCCAGCGTGCATAGACGGCCTCTTGGCATCTGATTTAGCAATTGATTTAAGCTGAAAATGTCAGATCAAGGAACAGCCATTACCGATCAATGCATCAGCCTGTCCTTCAATCAAGGACTAACAGGCAGAAATTGCATTATGTCTTTGGGCTGGAGATAAACATTCAGATCAGTCCTCATCACTTAAGGGGAAGGCGAGGCCGACCGCGACTTCACAGGCGAGCGCACGTCATAATTACCCTGTGATTCCGAGAACACAAAAGTCGTCTTCTCGTGATGAATTATCTTGTTATAACAATCATCAACTTTGTTAACTCGGGATAACGCAATATATTAACTCGGGATCTCAAGATAGCGGCATAGGAAAAACTACCGCAAGCACGGCCGTTCTCTGCTGCCATAATAAAAAAATAAGAAATATGTTATTTTAATTTACCTTTATATTTGTGTTTGTTTGGGTTTTTTTTTTGTTATCCAAGGGTTTAAAGTTCAAAGCTCATACTCTTTATGCGGGGATCTGCCGACCTGCGCTCCTTTTAAATGTGATGAAGTTTTTCTGTTGGTCTGAACCATGTGTGCCAAATTGTATGTATATTCCTCTGTCAATGCTTTGAATATTAACAGTGCATAAAAGAAATATGAAGAAAATGAAGGAAATTCAGTTTTTGGATGCATTTCCGTCAACCTTGAAAAAAAAATGTCAACGTGTCAGATTTGTATCCCAAATGCTTGTGGGTGCTGACAGAATTTTTGCTGCAGTTTACAAAAGGTTTAACACGATTTCTAGTTTTTTGATTGGTTGCAGTGTTGCTCATGCATGGTTCTGCACCGTGCTCCTCTCCCTGCACACGTCTTACCTCAATCCGAGGCCTCTCCCTACCTATCGATATCCTTTTTACTAAATTTGACCTGTCGACCACAACAGGTTGATTCCTCCAACGTGTTTACAACCATAACATCAGTATCACGCCGAAAAAAGGGGCTGATCAAGGTGCGTTTAAGGTTCAAAACGCCACCAGATTAAGAGAAATCTGCAAAATTCTTCCAAGTCCAAAGCTCCATGGTATTCTTCTCAATGGATTTCTGTTTCTTTCAGTTTGTTTCCAAGTGGCTTGTATAGCAAGTGAGGGAGCAGATGTTTTCACACAGCTGTGCAGTAATGCCAATTCTGTAACACACAGCTGCGCAGCCACGGCCTGCCCCAGACGCAACATTTCCGCTTTACAGCTGATCTCAGTTCACTCAAGGATTATTAGAGTTGTTCTCCTTTTCCTGTGCTGCAGCCAAGAGGCTCTGCAGATGCAACAGTCAAGTTCAGCAGCAGCCGGCCAAAAAAACGCCTCTCCATATCACCCCCATCTCACTGCATACACATCCATAGAAAATAAAACTTTTTTTTTTTTTGGACATCTGGAATTTGAAATTGCATGCATTCATTGGCATGTGGAAAAGAGATTATAATCTTTTTTTTTTCTTTTTCTTTCAACATTTTCCTCTTGGCTCTTTTGAGCTGAGATGCCTTTGAGATGAACTCAATCAGTGAGGTGGGTGTTTCATGTCTGGGTATGGGGTTCAAGTGGATCCTTCGGTTAAACCCGGGCCCACCCCTTCCGACGTTGGCCTGCTGCCTGAGCGTTTTCCATCGTGGTGAAGCTGCAATGTATGTCATCTTGAAATGGTTTCCCAGTCATTCCAGACACGTATGCAAGAGTACTTAGCAACTCAGAGATGCACAGTAGTAAAACAGTGTTTCTAAGTAAAAACAAACATTTCTGAACATTTGCAGTTCTAGATTTGATATTTACTGATTAACACTCATAGTTTTAGGTCTGAAGAATACACTGCAAGACAATGAGTGTAGTATATTTCCAATAGCTATTCTTATGTGTGTCATGGCTCGTATAGCTGAAGTCCCTCACAGGCATCCACCATTCAGCTTTGAGGTGAATTTCATTCTTTTATATGGTTTCTCAGGTCATTCCAAACAGCATGTAATAACCACTTATTTTGCATATAGCACATTTTGTTGCACTGAGTTCACTGCACAAACTGTCACACCAGTTTTCCTTCACACCACCGATGTTTGATGTAAGCTTTAGTATTCGGAGTCTAAAGAAGATGGCTCTGCCAGCGGGTTGTTCCTGAATTCAGAGCCACCGTCTTCACTGATCCTTGCTCACATCCGCCTGCAGTTCTTTGTTTTCTATCAGTCGTATTTTAAAGTATTGTAACGCGGCACCATAACAACATTGCAGAGATGCTAAGAAAGTACAACCTGGCTGGGCTTGTCATGTACAGTACTAGGATGCATGTTTAGTCAACCAGAGAAAAAAAAAAAAAAGCATGTGTGTATGTACAGCTCACCGTCTCTTTTCTGTTAGTTTAGTAGTCATGTAGTGGCGTGGTGTGAGGTGAGGAGAATGCCCTTCCAGTCGTATCAAGTTGCCAACTGAAGCCAATCCACTGCCTCCTGTGCCACTTGACTCCCTGTTCTCACCTTCAGCATGGCCTGGTACATTCATGGTACACCTTAACCTATCTCTGGGAATGCTTCAGAAACTCACGTCACATCCATCCTGCTACACACTACCTGTTAGAGTTCAGACACCACTGGTAATTTTCTACAAGGCATACCCAACAGGTCGATTTCTAAGCTAGTTCTCCCACACTCTGTCCTTCCCTGTGTTGTTTTTCCCCCTCTAGTTGCAACACCACTCTTCTCGTCTCAACTTTGTTTTTTAAACCCTTTGAATTGATGCTGCTTCTGTGCTTGACTCTGGGTTTACTGCGTGGTGCCATGTTGTCCACATGGCCTCTAGAGCTTGTAACGCTTCAGTGTGTAATGTTACCATATGCCTTACATGTTTTCCAGGACTAATAAAAAAAGCATAACAAAAAAAGTCAGGAGATGTGTTTTTTTTTATTTCTGTGCCCATAAACCTGAAGAAAGACAAAACTTTTTTTAAGCATTAATTAATTACAGGATCGAATAATAATTAATTCAATCATTAAAACCACACAGGATGTTACACAATGTCAACATATTGTATATAAACTATTCACATTATGCAGTATAAAATGCATTTATACTAAATAAAGCTGGAAGTGTAATTGTTTTTAAAATGAAACAATGACATATTTGTGATTGATCACCTAAAATACATTTTGGAAAATATTGCTTATTTTCTGAAAAGGGTAAAAAAAAAAATGTCTTTAAGAATGATATGTGCTACACAAAGCAGTATAACCTGGGAATGATCAACAAATACAGTGCAGATTACTTCGCCACAAAAACATTTTTTTTTAAAGTACAAAATTACATATAAGCTCCTTCGCTGTTTCTTATTCTTAAGACTTGGCTGGTGGCTCCTCAATCCCATGGGAGGCCAGGATGTCAGACAAGCGATTCAAGTAATTGGAATCTGGGTAAGCATTCCTGAGAGACAAAAAAAAGACTGTTCATCTCAGAATTATGGACTAGTGTTTGTGACCTTTAATTCTGCAGCTCAGTACAACATTCATACTGCTCTCACTCACCTTGATTTGCCTCCTTGTAGGCTGGTCTTGTGTGGGATACAGTCCCAGGTAGCCTTGGCCACTGTGCCTTTGCCGGCCACTGTGAAGGTGAGTCCCTGCCTGAAGGCTTTTTCCAGCCGGGGCAAAAGCTTCTTGGTCTTCTCATTGTCAGGAAGGTAGGCTTCATATGTACCTCCTTGAAATGGTTTTCCAGGAAAAGGGTGACCCTCCTGGTATGATGTAAAGCAAAGACATCTCACAATTATGAAAAAAATACTACATATTGATATGTATAAGCTTTAACATAGTTCTGTAATTGAAGCTCTGTGTGATATATTGGATCATTAGCTGCACGAAGAGAGGGTTAGAATTTACAACTGCAGTCCATTTTACTTGACATTCAATAAGCATGTTCATTAATCATTGTTCCCTAAACAACTTTTCAGTACAATATAAATCAGTATACTATAACACTACTAAAGTAATCACATATAACAATGTGAAAAAAGAATGTTAATACTCTATTGTGTAAATCTCTAAAGTAGGAAAAACATGTAAAACAATCAGTAAAAATACAACAATCTAGGTTTGGCCTGTATCAAACTGCTCACTTCCAAGATAAAATATTAAAGGATAGGTTTCGAGTTTTTCATGTATCTTAAAACAGCAAACGGGGGCCCATTTAAACCCTTATTGTAATCATTCCCCCAGTTCATACTGACCATTACAAGACCCCTTGCAAATACACTTACAATGTAAGTGATGGAGGAAAAAATCCACAGCCCTCGATTTGAGCAAGTGTATTAAAGGTTTATCTGAAGATTCTGATAACATGAGGCTTCAGTCATCTGAGTTCGTCATTTAATTTGGACATCTTCCCCCTTCTTTTTTTGGTAAAGAATTCCTTCTTTGTGCCTGGAGGGACAGAGTTTCCCTGTTCAGCTGCAGTGGAAGAACTATAAAAAAATTGGCAAAAAAAGACTTTCAAAGATATTGAATTGATTTGACTAATTTGGACATCTGAAGCCTCATAGTGGCTTCCTATTTTTTTAAATACATTTTTGCACAGAAGGAGGACTGTTGACTGTTACAGTTGTTCCTTTCACTGCCAGTGTCAGTATGAACAGGAGAAATACTTACAGTAAAAAAAAAAAAATATCAGTCATCAGTATTCACTTGGGCACTTGACTATTATGATTAAGGTTAGCCTCAGTATATTCTTTAAAAAGCCCCTTTCAGATACAACAGTTATCAGTGACAGTAAATTTAAAATGATCTTCTCACCCCTTGGATACCATCAGCAATGCAGTAAGTGATCTTGATAGTAGAAGACTTGTAGTGACCTGGTAGACTAAAACTTAGTTTACAGTGGCTCATTTTTCCCTGGATGCCCCGGGGTGTCTGACAGATGGACACCTGGCCTCCCTGACCTGACCCGGACTCCTCTGAGGTGTCCAGGACTGCTGCATGTGTGCTCCTTTCCTTCTTGTGAAGGGACGTGTCTTCATCGGTACGTGTTGACCCAACACCATTCACACGTCTTGCGCTACCATCACTTCCTTCTGTCGAGAGGTTGGCAAATGTCTCAGTCTTCTGTCCGACTGAGTCCACAGTGCCGGCTATTTTGTCTTGGACGTTAATGTCAGTGTCTTTTCCCGCTAACTGTTGGCTTAAAGATCCATTGAAGAGCTCTGTCTCGTAGGAGGCACGGCTATGGTCTGTTCTCCTTGCCTGACATCGATTAGCTCCATAATCTTCGCCTCTTTGGGTCTCTAGCATCACCTGAGGATTACTGCGACAGTGTGGACTACTCCTTTGGTCCTCGTCAATGTGTAAATGTGTGGAGGGAATGCAGTTGGAGGTAGAGAGGCTAAATGAATCTTCTTGTTCAGGTATTTGGGCCTGATCTCCAGAAAACACCTCCCGCAGTGAAGTACAAACCTGACAACACAACTGCTTCGGACCCATAAGGAACACGCTGTCCGACAAAATATGGACGATAACCTTCTTGAACCGGCTATGCACCTCATCACAACAAGCCTTTAATGTTTCATCCGCTCTGTCTTTAATGCCTAGCTCTGACAGGCAAAGCTTCTGCACAGAGAAATCTGTACTGACTGTGTCAATCAGCTTCTGTAAACGGTCCTGACATAAGCTTACTTTGGACGGGTCTGCACCTCGTATGATGACAGTCAAATACTTAAGACTTTGTGAGCTACTCTCTTTTATCTGTACATCAGAAGTCAGGTCTTCTATCCGGATGCTGTAGGCCTCTTTTATATAACTCCAAATGATCATGGAAACCGTAAAGTCTGCTTTATAGACTCTTTGGTCACTGAAGCTAGAAGACCTGGCCCTAGTGCTCACAATGGACTTGCCAGGGTCGTCTTGATACTTCTGACCCTTACCTTCAGCTTTATAGTGAGGCATTCCTGAAAAACTGCTGGCTCGCTTTAAGGTGGACCCTTTCCCAGCAGGTGGGAGTGCAGTACTTCCTGACAGACTGGCCTGAATTGTACTAATGGGGGCTGCTGCACTCTTGGGTGGAGTGACCACTAGATTTGAGTTCAAGGAGGTTTTACTCTGCATAGAGGCAGACGAATTTAATGAATCCCCACTCTTGACCAAGATGTTACATTCAGTGTTTTGATCAACTGCTCGAGAGACTCTTTCTCCCGAAATCGCTGCTGTTTCTGACAGTATATCATGCCCCAACATTGGACCAGGGCGTGTTTGTCTACTGGAAGATGACAGCCCTCGTACAGTGAAGTCCCCTGGCCGACTGCCTAAAGCAGTGAGCCCTAAATCCTTAAACTGTGGAGCTAGTTTACACCTTCTGGCTCCATAAGGTTTCCTCTCATCCTCCTCCGACCTCATCTGATCTCTCCTACCATCCGGAGACCTGAGAGAAACCTGTCTCTCTTCAACAGCAGGTGTTGATGAACCTGAATAAGATGGAAAGTTAAGAAGACTGGCTACATTCTCTTTTTTTTCTCTCTCTTCATGGAGAAGAAACTGCTTGGCCTCAGACACATCACTAGTACTCCCAATAATGTAGACGTTTTTGTCGTCTTCATTCAGAAGAAGCTTGGGAAGTTTGACACTTAATCTTTCAATTGCGCTTTGCAGCCTTCCCCCTGGAGACAAGATCATTTTAGGCAGCTGAGCTCGACAGAGCGTGTTCTCATTATCTTGGTAAAGTTTACTTATTGCTGTTCTTGCCATCTTGATGCGCTCTTTCTCTTGACCACCCTCCCCCACGGCTGTTGCAACCTGCAGATACAGAGTAGTCACACCCTGGTTTGTCATATCCACTGTCTCGACACCATGCTGTCTAAGGATCAGCTGGTATTCCTTCCTGCAGCGTTTCTGCATGTACTGGAACATGTCTGCATCAAGGATTAGTGAGAGGTCCTCTGATTCTGACATGGTAGGATGCCCAGGAGGCTGCAAGGTGCTGCATTCTGGCTGCACCGTATCGTCCCTGTCATACCTGTCAGGTATTGGGTCTCTATTTGAGCTTGAGCTGCACTTATCAGAATGTCTGCCAGTGTCAACTACCTTCCTTTGTTCTCTTTGCTTATTTGCTTTCCTGTTAGATTCTTCTGACTCATGGCTATGTGGCTTTTGCACTGCATGGGAAGGCCTGGAGCCACTGTTGGCAGGTTGAGCTGAGGCTTGGTTTGCTGCTGATTGTGGACCTCCAGGCTGGCCCAGTAGTTCTGCCAAGGCAGCCTGGACTTTGGAGTAGGCACCGCACAGTGTGTACAGTGTGTGAGTAGCATCGGGACATATCTGGACATCAGGGTGGCTCCTATGTAGGGCTGTCAATGATCTTCTTCCCTCACGGAGTTGGCTGTAGTCTACAGTTGCTAGCAAACTTAAGATGACCTACGATGATAAAAGAAGAGAGAGATAAGCCTTCTTTTGTTTTATATTAAATATTTGTTGACAAATATTCCACAATTAGTTAAATATACCTTGTCTGGTTCCAGGCTTTCATGATGCTCAGTTACAGTGAGTTCATACTTCTTTCCATCCACTTCCAGAATGTGCCAGCTCTGTTGAATAACTCTCTGTGCCACTGTGTGAGAGGGGTCACCAGAGGGAAATCAATCTCAGTCTGTGAGGCATCCTGACTAAGCGCTTTTACCAGTGGCCACTTCATTGACTTGCATGCCAACATTCCAGCTCAGTAAATCATTGGAGACAGTCAAAATAGCGCAATACCTTACAAACGCTCTAAAAATGATTGCAATTAAAATTGGGAGGGAGGGGTCAATAGAGTAAAAGATAAAGATAATCATTGTATTGAAAGGTGGGTGTTAATAGAGTTAATATAATAATGCACTGTTGTCTTACTAAAAGCTGATGTAGAGTAAATAAATTAAACATTCAGGAGAATGTTTTGCATGTACGGACATGCACACAACCTTGATTCTACTGACCTTTGCTGTCCTCAAAGGTGATGAGGGCAGAGTTAGGTGCTGCCTCCACAATGGAGACATAATCAATTTCCCCTCCTCCATTCTTAGTTCTCAGGAAGTGGATGTATAGTTTGTCTCTCAGCCTGTCATCCTCAATGTCTGTAGGCAGACCACTCACCCTCACAGTCCTGCCCAGCTCTGCCATCTGCTGGGAAAAAACTCAATCACTGCTGGGAAGCAGAAACTCACAGTGGCTGCAGAACACGAATATGTAATGACTGGTCGAAACAAGCGAGCATGTGCGATAATATGATGATGACCAAAAAAAAAAGCCACAAAAGTCAAAACAAACCATCTCTTTGTGAAAGCTGTTAATGTGAGTATCAAGCCACCATTCAAAGACCCCACCCTTGCATATATGATGAGGGACATTTGTGATTATCTAACACCCTCTATTGGAGGTTACTAGGACACTACATCAACAGCCCCAAATAAAACTCCCATTTCAGCTGCCATTACTAAAGTCTGAGTACAGATTTCACTTCTTAATTTAAGTGTTTCATCCAGCTTCTCTAAACCAATCTCTTCTAAACAACTAAGACATTGATGGGCTATGACAACTGTTATTTGACCTTAAATACATTAGGGTATTTGTTCTGTATTGTCATATGAAACCCATTTCCTGCTTTTAGTGCAAATAACATTATCTGCCCTAATAAATGCAGCAAACTGACAGATTAACGCCACTTCCTATTCTCCCACCAATAGCCCGCTGCTGTCTATCTGGATGGCAACTTGATGGCCAACTTGATGGCCAAAACTGCGACAAAACTACATGTTTATTAACTGGATGTTATCGTTTGCCGCACGACTGTAATTGTAAAGCTATATCAACAATACAGTAATTCACGCTTTTCTGGTCTAATTTGCAACCAACCTGCAAGATATGCAGCAACCTGTGAACGTGAGAAAATGAGTGAGAAAGCCACATTGCAGAGTGCTCAAGTGTCAAGGAAGTGAAAGCACCAGGCACGTAAAAGCTGACAAACTGACAACCTGTTTTGTGTCGTAGGCGAGCTACTGCTCCCAAATGAAGTTGGGCCCTTTTAAGAGCTGAAACGATTACTGACCTTACCAATGTTTCACGGCAGACGCATGCTGTCCTTCAAATAATCGCCACACTTTGCAAGCCATGAAGGAAAAGTGAAACTATTAAGTTTCGTTTTGATTTGTAGTGTCCGCGCCAGGGGGCGACCACGTGCCCCTTTTATAAATCCCATTACATTCACTTCTATTTCTCAGAGAACAAAACACGCTCATTTGATTATGTACACTATAGTCACATTATGTGTTATCTCATACTTAATATCAATATATAACATGTGTATGTATTATATCATACTTATACATACACACGAATTAAATATCTTACATAGTCAAAGTCAAAGTACGTAGTTTTATACTTAAGTAAAAGTATCAATACCATGAAAATATTTACTCAAGTAAAAGTAGAAGTACTGCATCAATAATCTTACTTAGTAAAAGTACTAAATACTTACTTTTAAATTTAGTATAAAAAAAGTATAAAAGTACAAGTAGTCACACAATGGGTTGTCAGTCTCTGTGCTGTGCCATTATGATAAAGAATGTAGACATACATATTTATTTATGCCTCTGCCAATGTCACTGGTCAGTACTCACAAGCAATATATTTGTATTGAAAAGATTGGTGTTGATATTGTGTGCAGTTATGTGCATAATCTTACTTAAAATTCTTCAAATGATATATATATATATATATATATATATATATATATAGTGACTGATTGACTGAGTGAAGGATTTACTGAAATCAATATCAGTGCACTGATTGATAACTGTTCATGTGACCTATTTTGACCTTATAAATACAATATGTGTAATATGGCCGAGGTCAGTCAGTGAAAGACAATAAGACAAATAATCTATCATCTACCCAAGATCCTGCAATTCTTGAATTAACTTCATAGACACTTTTATTTAATACAATCTCCGGTACTGCAGAGAGTGTTGCAATTATATACTGTAGGGTTATTTTAGTGTGTGGGCATGCTGACATCCCAAAATAAATATTTGCTCACTCAGTGGTTTACCTAGAGAGACCATAAGCCTTAGTACTTACTGAAAATAGGTACTTAATTAATTTATTTATTAATTTCTTTAATTAGGCAAACAAATGGCAGACATAGAAGTCTTTATTTTGAATGCTGCAGTGTACACATTATTATTATTATTATTATCATTATTAAGAATATGACCGTTACAAATTAGGTACATCTTCATGTCTTATTCAACAAAAAACTTCTGCCTCAGACTGAGCAAGAGGATTAGTTGAAGGTAGTCCCCCATAGAGGTAGGCGCCAGTAATGCCTCATTACATAAAGGCTAATAGCCCTAAAAGGAGCCATAGAAGAAGAGGTCTGTCTTGTCCAATCAGAATGCACGTTACTACGCGGAGCGCGCAGGCGCCGTAGTGCAGATATTTCATGTGTTGTACGTCGTGTCCGGTGGAGGTCACAGGCATCCGAGCAAATTTGAGGTAAGTGGTGATAGATGGTGTGCTTGTGACGCTGCAAATACTAAATTTTTTGGATAAACCTTTTTAGAGCAGTAATTACACGGTGAAGTGAAAATGTGATTCTCCTGTGCTATTCATAAATAACTTATATCAGGACTGTTGAGGCGAACATGGGCATGATCATTAGCCAGAGAAAACATGCGTGCTACCCGGCGTGTTTGAATAGGAGATTTACTATCGGTTCATTGTATCTCAATTGTTATCTGTATTGTCTTTTATATGTCATATTTTTCTTAGCCGTGGTATTTGGTTTAGTTAGCATAACTTGTGTCATTTCTTAACTAGCTCATAAGCTAACATACTAGCTAGCTAGCGAGCTAACACTCAGCCTTGGCATCCTTTACCAAGGCCAAAGTCTGCTGTCACTGGGAAGAAGGGGTTTAACCTGGTTTTCTAAGGACTGTTGCAGACGATTAGATAGTTCTCATTGTGCAGTAGTAATGTTGGTGATCCGTGTTTAGGGTTTCATCCTATTTCCACATTTTGCCAGTAGATTGCTGTCATGGCCAAGCTGTTTGAGTCTCTTGGGAAGCTGGGGCTGGCCCTGGCCGTCGGCGGAGGTGTGGTGAACTCTGCTCTGTTCAATGGTGAGTGATGATCATGTTAAATAAAAAAATGTATTGCTTAATGATTGATTATCAATTATTACTAGTTATATGATCTTAATACTGAAACAAGAAGTGTAACTATCATAAAGTATTAAGAGTGTAAATATATATGGATAATTATTTAATTACAACTGTACAAAGCTATGAGCTTTAAGTAATCCATCCATGACCTCAACACTCCATATGTTACTTTGGTTTGTTTCACATAGTATGTGTTCTCCAGAAGAGACACAGTATGTCTGTACCATGTATAGTTACTTATTTTTGAGCAGTTTTTATTGAAATTAGCAAAACTATTGTGACAGAATACAGTTCAAGGCCAATAGTACCATGTAGCTCTTAAGCATGAGGCACATTTCCGAAACTCAAAATAATAGATACAGACTGTCCAGGTGAAACAGATTTTTGATAGATGGTTGTTGAACTTAAAACAATACAACTATACACAAACATATTGGTTCTGAGCCTAACTGTTCTTCTTGCTACAGTTGATGCAGGCCACCGGGCGGTGATATTCGACAGGTTCAGAGGAGTGCAAGATGATGTTGTTGGAGAGGGAACCCACTTCCTCATTCCCTGGGTTCAGAAGCCAATCATCTTCGACTGCCGCTCCCGTCCACGCAACGTGCCTGTCATCACAGGCAGCAAAGGTACTTCTACCATCAACTTGACCGCTGTCCTCTGCTTTGAATCATACATGCTCTGTGAATCTCAAAACTTAGTTTGCTCTATATGCTCATTAGCGATGCAACCCGCTCTTTTTGTTCTTTTTGTTACGAGGAAGCTGACATTGCTACCACCCAAATGTGACAATACACAGAAGTGTTTGGACTCTGGGGAAAAAAATATATTCTCCTCACCTTACAGATCTGCAGAATGTAAACATCACGTTGCGTATCCTGTTCCGGCCGGTAACGAGCCAGCTCCCACGCATCTTCACCAGTATTGGAGAGGACTACGATGAAAGGGTGCTACCGTCCATCACCACAGAGGTCTTGAAGGCTGTAGTGGTGAGTATTGGTCAAAAAGAGGAAATACTAATTCATTGGATGTTGTTTTTTTTTTTTTTTTAAAGTAAGCTGAGAAATGTCTCTTGTATAAACTATTGTGCGTGGGGTGGTGGTGTCTTTTGTGTCTTTCACAGGCTCGGTTCGATGCTGGTGAGCTCATCACCCAGAGAGAGCTTGTGTCTCGACAGGTCAGTGAGGACCTCACAGAAAGAGCCAACACCTTTGGCCTCATCTTGGATGATGTTTCACTGGTAAGAAGCTGCTGAAAAAAATCTTTGCATTTTTTTATTTTATATGTATGAAAATCAGGGCATTACGTTGTTTTTTGGTTTGATTTTGACTGAGGGAAATAATTCTGTTTTTTCAGACACACTTGACCTTCGGCAAGGAATTCACAGAGGCTGTTGAGATGAAGCAGGTGGCCCAGCAGGAGGCTGAAAGGGCCCGATTCGTTGTGGAAAAGGTAATACTTTAAACACATGGGTCATCCTTTTTGCATTTTAGGCCTGTACTATCGTTTGATCGTCTATCGTTGGATTGAAAACTACGATTTCAGGCAATTGTGATCACGTGATTGTAAAAACTGATATACATATATACACACACACACACTACTGTTGTTGCCTAAGCTTTTATTCCAACTATTTTACATGTGTATGCCACCTCCCCGACCTTGTACTACTTTAGGTTGAAACATGGATCTTTTTAGATGTTCAGTTGTAATAACTGCCATTACTCAAGCACTCGATATAGCCTATTTATAGCAGTTTCTTGTTAATAAGTAATTGTGAATGAAATTGCAAATATCTGCCAGAAAAATCACAATTTTTTTTCTTAAAAGCGTTCAGCCTTATTGCATTTGTAATGTTTATATGCAGGTTTTATGGGCGAAAGTTGAAACACAGTAACTGAATTAAAGCAGCTAATGCAGCGTTCCTTTCGTCCTTTCAGGCAGAGCAGCAGAAGCAGGCTGCCATCATCTCTGCAGAGGGAGATTCCCAGGCTGCCTTGCTCATCGCCAACTCCCTGATGGAGGCCGGTGACGGCCTGGTGGAGTTACGTAAGCTGGAGGCAGCGGAGGAAATCGCCTTACAGCTCTCCCGCTCCCGCAACATCACGTATCTGCCCTCAGGACAGGGCACGCTGCTCCAGTTGCCCCAGTGATAGCATCTCAACATCTACCCCACTCTCACCAGCCATGGAAAAGAGGTGCTTGAAAGATTCAATATAGAAACTCTCCCAACTTGACACATTCCTCCCACTCTTTCTCTAAGCAAATCTGGACTGGTCTCTGCTGATAGCAGCCTTGTGAGAGACAGAGTGAGAGGTCTGCAGTGGATACAACTATGAAGTCAAACCATGAGTAAGGAAGTGGAGGGGGTAATCACACCATCTGTTGAAGCCTATATACATATAGTACTTGTTTTGGAAAGAATTGACAATATAGTCAAGTCTTGTAAGAATAATCTTTGCTGCATTGTTTCAAATCCCAAGCACTGCATGTGTGGAAAGAATGATGTCTACATCAAGAAAAACTGATTGGAACCAAGATAAGATTATTAAATTGAGAAGGTCATTCCTGTCTTGTTGTGCTGAACAGTTTCATTAAATCGTTTAATCTGACTCAAATCTGTAATGAATGGCTGTTCTTTGGATCTTCTCTTGAAGACATAACTGACTATAGAAGGCTTATATATTTGACTTAAATTCTGTGTGTTCTGACTTGCTAAAGGGTGTAACTTTGTGTAATATGTCTACTTTGTAGCAAATGATACCTTCATGAATATTATTGCTACCCACCAAATCGATCGGAATACAACGTGCCTGTCAGATCGTAGAGGATGATCCTAATTCTTTACAGTCGTCGCTGCGTCTTTAGTTTGTTGTGAACGGTAAGCCCTGTTTCAGAAAGGAATCGACAATAAACTTGTCTTTCTATCTCCATGTGGTCATGCTTTATTGTTCAAAGCCTTCGCATATGAATGTACAGTATTTTCTAATGAGTGTAATCATAGAAGTTACCACAGGAGGGTGCTTCAGACATTTCCTTCTTGATAAAGTAAGCAGTCAGTAAGCAATGTGGTCCTGAATTCCTCCATGTTTCAAAAAGTGGGTCAATATTTTGTATCCATAATTGGTAGTTTATATTACTTAAGTGTAAGTAAAAGGGGAAAAAAGTGATTTCTACTAAGAACTCACTTCTTCTTTATGCCACCAAAAGTGGTCCTATAAGAAATGTAGATGAAAGTTCATACACCATATGCAGCCAGGATGCGCATTTTCTTGTTTGTTTATTTCTGATTTCACACTACATTATGTATGAACTTAGGAGGAAATTGCAAGTTCTTGAGTTATAGTTTAAGGAAAACCAATGCAGTATGGTTTAGATTATCACTACATTCCAGATGTTTTATATCGATTATCCATTCATCCGTGTTCTAAACATGTACATATGCCTTGTCTTCTAGCTACTGAAAAACATTGAATTTGAAAATTGTTTACTTTCCTGAGAGCACAGAAAAAAATGGAAAATATTCCAAATTTACTGGTACACCCTATTAATGACAGATAAAAAAAA
Source organism: Lepturacanthus savala (assembly GCA_030544235.1). Taxonomy (NCBI): domain Eukaryota; kingdom Metazoa; phylum Chordata; class Actinopteri; order Scombriformes; family Trichiuridae; genus Lepturacanthus; species Lepturacanthus savala. The sequence goes on along the minus strand of CM060482.1, from coordinate 13,951,066 downwards.
ATCAAGATGTATTACACTGCTGAGGTTATGAACCCAAGCATGGGGAAGGAGCTTTTAGTTTTCAAGATGCTGATTACTAAGAATCCTGAAAATATAAAGCAGATCAGCATCTGTAGAATTAATTTAAAACCAGAACAAAAACTCACCTATAACAACACACATGAAGTGCCTTATTACTACTGTTTTATTTACAATTATTTATTATCATTTTATTATCATATAATCATTCTTTCTTCAGAATTAGAATCATTTTATTGGCCAATGTTTACAAATGAAAGGAATTTGACTCAAGTTTAATGATTCTCGATGCAATCAAACAGAACAACAACACAGCAATTGGCAGAAAAATACATGAGAACTGACTATATACTGGTGAAACCATTTCTGGTTAAAGCTTTTTGGTAGTCTGACTGAGAAACTCATGACTGATAGTTGAGACAAACTATGGATACAATGCAATTTTATTTGTCTTTCTTTGTCTTTAAAGTTCTTGGATTTTGTATGTGTGTGATTTGAAGATCTGTAAAGTGAGAAAAAAAAATTATCATCAAATCAAATCTCAACAGAAATTGTGTGCAATGAAGCCAAATCTACATATTAAAAAGGGAAATTCACTTACGGGACTGAGGTCAAAAATAAAGAACAAAGCAAGGAAAGCAGTACAGCCTCTTATTAAGGTGACACGATTTCAACAGTTGAGTGTTCAATGTAAAAATACACCAGTAAAAGTACATAGTATTACCAGCTAAATATATTTAAAGTAATCCAATTAGAGTACTTATTTTGCAGAAAATCTTGTCATGACTGTTATATAGATTTAACATTATTAATATTGATGACTTTGTGCATAAGCAAGTTTTTTTTAGTTGCACCTAGATTGAACTACTTCATGAGGGTCACATGATAAATCTGGAGGTCTTGAGATGGTAGATTTGGTAGGAAAAAAAAGTGAAATAAACTAGGTTCTGCTACATAAATGTAATTATTTTTTAGAACTGGTCTTTAATCTTTGTATAATTATTGGAGAATTTTACCTTTGGGTCTCAATATGTATTTAAAACCACGTGAGGAGAAATGTTTCTGGTGAAACTGCATCTAAAACACAACAGAGATACAAATACACATTATATTTGTTGTATAAAGGTCCACATGCCAACGGTTTGAGAACCACTGAACCACTGTTATTTTATTTTTTTAAACAACATCATTTATAAGATTAATTTAGGAGTAGAAAGTACATTTTCCCCTCTAAAATGTAGTGGTGTGCAGTGCAAGTAAGTGCAAGATCTGTTTACAATACCACAGTGAAAATAAATACTCCAGTAAAAGCCTTCATTCAAAATCTTACTTAAGTAAAAGTACAGAAGTATTGTCAGCAAAATGTACTCAAAGTATCAAAAGTAAATGTACTCTCTTAACAGTGCCCTGTTTTATTTAACAGTATACAGCAACTAAATTAATGTGTTTATGTATAACATACTTCATCAGAAAAGTATCCGATAAAAATATAATAAAATAAAAATATAATAAAAAGCAATATATTTCAAGTACAAAGTGTGAAATGGAAACACCGGCACGTCAAAACTGTGCTTAAGTACAGTAGCCTATTTAGTTACTTCCCACCACTGCTTTCAGGATTCAAATTTGAGCGGATAAAACAGTCCCCGGGGCCTAATCATTATTATTTCATCAATCAAGGATTTGAGTTGTGCGTGTACGCGCACACTGTCTGGTTTGAGGAGACCAGACACCCGCCCGCAGCGCGCCTGCCCAGACTCACCGCGGCCTGGATGCCTGGGATGAGCGCGGGACGACAGTGTGCGCGCAGGAGCTTGGCCGGGGCCACGTAGCGGGGCTGAGGACGCCGGGTTGCGCAGGTATCTCCGCAGCACACAACGCGCGGCGGCGAAAAATAATCTCCCACGTTTGTTGCACAAATGGTGCATTCGCGCTGCCTTCTCTCGAATGCACACACGCGAGCGTAGAAGAAGGAGAAGAAGTGCGCGGTGCAACCCCGAATCTGTGCAACTCTGATTGCACAGAACGCAAAGAAGAAGAAGAAGAAGAAGGAGGAGGAGGAGGTCGCTCTCGACGGAGGTATGGCAGCAAAACCGACAGCAAAATAAATGTTGCTATGTAACTTCATTTGATGCACTTACATGTATGACAAGCGTGACAAGCCGCTGGGGAGGAGGAGGAGGAAGGCATATACGGTCACCCCCGGTACCCGGTGGCCGAAGCTACGGCGAGAACCGTCCGCGGAGCTCCGCTAGCACTGAGTTTGTGACAGGGTCGAGTTGAGTGGGTTTGTCAGTACAGCACTCTGGGTTTTGTTAGGCTTTTCCCCTCACACACACGTCGCCGTTCACGACAAGACGGATACACCGAAAACAAAGCGTGACATCGGCTTTTATTCTCGCTTCGTGCGCGTCCGGTAGCTGCCACACTTTCCCCACAGCGGCAAGCGGTGTCGACATTTAAGTGTAATGCTAAATATCTGACGTTAATGTTAGCTGGAAGCTAACTAGCCCCCAATCTGGGCGGTTTGGGGTTAATAAAAAAAAGTGAAAGTCCTGCGTCTGTCAGTAAATACTCGGGTTAAGACGGTACGGCTAGTGCATGGCGATATGCTTGTTTTTAAGGTTGAGTAGCCTCAAGTGTACAAAATATCTGTTTGCTGCACCTTGAGCTAACGTAGCCAAGTTAGCTTGTCATGTGTGTGCAGGTTAGTACAATTGTAGTATGGCTAGCAAGCTAAGTAGCCCGAAGTTGGCCAGGCCTGCAGTGTTAGAGCTGTTCGGAATACAATGTTGCTTTTTGTTTTAACCCTTTATTTGCTCAATAAACACTATAGGCTTAGCAACAAGGAGCTGGGAGGATTGCTCCTCTGCTAGATATAGTAGCAGATAGTTGGATAGTTGCTGCTGCTATATCATATCTCGCCATAATTTCCAGAATTATGCATAGTGCTATAGTGGTGCTTTTCGCACCTTGTTTCCACGTATGCCATTAATAGAGGTGCTTGTTGGGCCCAGGCTTTCCTAGTTAGTGATTTTATTACACACACCGGCTCGGTATCACTTTGCAAGTGCTGAAGCTGGTAACTTTGGGATTTATTTGTATTCCAATTATTTTTGCTTTTGCTGTCTCTTTTTTTGTGTACGGCCCAAATCAGATTTTAAACAAAAGAACGTATCTTTATCTTCCCCTCTTTGCAATAGAGATATCAGTAGTGAACAGTGGACCCTGCCGTCTGTCAGTCTTTTTGCTGTCAGTGTCCTCCTCAGTGTAAAAGTGATGACCATACAGATGCTTGGTATCCAGAGAGTTGATACCTCAGATGACTTACGCCAGACCAAAAGAACACTGGGTGCTGCTCTATGACCCCGATTTTTGGACATGAGGGCTAAATACCTACTGAGGCATGGAGCACCCCTGCAGTGCACCACACAGTGAGCTGGTTAAGGTCTTATGAGTTTGGACAGAGTGAGGAATGTGAACCCTCACACGGTCCTCTCCGAGCTGCGAAAGGGGAAAAGCTCATTAAAGTCTAGACGAGAAGGAGCATGGATTTGAGGAGCACTACTGCATAATAAGAAGTAAATGTGATGCATTTTGACTTTGCTTCAGAAGTCTCGTCTGCTTTTCCCGTCTTCATGGTTCAGTCAAGCTCTTGTTAACACTTGCACCGTTTAATGCTGTTGATTTATGTATTGTATAATGCCTTCGCAGTTTCGCGCCCATCCTGTGTCATTCAAATCTTAAGCCACAGTAGCATCTATCCGGTGTTTACTGGCTTTGTGGCTTACTCTATATGAAATGGGTTTTTGGTTTCTCTTCACGTCTAATTGGTTACTGGTTTTACGGGTTGAATAAACTTTGATTTCTGGGCAAGTTTTGCTGACCATTAGTAATGCTTTGGATTACTGTAATGGACTGTCAGAGAGACATTCATTGATGCGCTTTTTTTTCTTTTTGCCAGAGGTGCAAAGTTCATCTTTGAAAGCCGTCCAAACTGAAAAAAGGCACTCGCGAATGATCATCATTCCAATAGGTTTTGACCTCCGTATCTGAGAAGGTGATTGTGTAGACTAATTACCCGTGATATTCAGAAGTCTGCTCTTTACTTGATTCCCACATCAAAGGGCTGCATTACTTCACTGTGAGTGAAACTCTAAAATGACTCATCATTGATAATGATAAGCGAGCGGAGGGATTTTACTCAATATGGGTTACATAACCACACAGTTTTTGAACAGTGCACATTGTTTGGCAGTGAAAATATCACTTTTTGATATATTCTTTCAAGCCCATAAACATTTATTTCATTGCATGCGCTTAGAAGAAAATGAAAACAGCTGATTGCATGTTAAGTCAGGTTCAGGCAGTGGTTTCTCATGCAATTTATATGCCTCTGTCATCCAGACGCAGGCTAATCTATTAGGCTTTGTGTCTAAGACAGCCATGTGAGTTGAGGTGCTCCTTCAGAGCTGAGCTCACCCTCCCTGTGTGGTCTTCTTAATGCTCTCAGAGCTGCAGTCCAATTCTTAGAAAGGATCTGAGACATCATGCACAGGAAGACAGGTGTGTCTGTATGAGCGGGTTGTCATACTTCTACATGAATTGCTTTCACTTTGCTTGCAAAATGGATATTGTGTCAAGAAATAACTGCCTGGCATTTAGTTCCACTCACATGTTCCTTAAATGGGGCATTTTTTTCATTGCAATAATCGGCTAGATGAAGTGATAGGAGGAACAAGAACATTAGTTTCAAGAAAGGTTAGAGCAATTAGTCTATCTGGCCAGAACTAAAGTTCAGATTGATCCTCCTCATTCAAATTTATGGGGCATTAAAAAGGGATGATGAATGATGATTATTCTCATATTAAAGCTCCTGTTTTTTGCTTTAAAAAGTGTATCTGTCTTTTCGAATTATTTTGGTTTTACTGGTAGCGTTCAGATTGTGCAGTTTCTGTTCTGTTTGAACTAGTTGCAATAAACCCTCAGTAATGAACCCTAGAGTAAAGATAAAACATGAATTAAACCATACTTAGTAGTTGACCACAAAGGGGAAACATATTTACTTTTTGTGGCTTGACCTAAGGAATAATTCTAATCACTGTTGTCAAAATAACAAGTTATCATTTTTGCCTTAAGTGTGCTCTGTACTCGCATGTTTCATGTGATCCTCATCTTTACACTCCCTCTTGTTTTTTCCTGCTCTATAACCAACCTTTCATATTAACCATGACTGTAAATAAAAGTTATAACAAACCAAGTAGTTGCTGTTGTTGGGGTGGGGCTTGTTTATATGTAGAGAAGGTAGGGTGCGTTTTTATAAAAGCAATGAAGCATAAAGATGTTTGTGAAGACACAGAGGCGAGGATGTTTGCTGTCTCCAAGAAAGGAAATGTGTTTGTTTCTTTCTCAGAGGTTTTCTAGCGAACAACCCGCCCTGCTACATACTCATTATGGTGAGTAGGGTGTAAGGTTGTCTGAGGTCAACCAACTGTCAGTACTCAAAGGTCAGGAACGTACAAACACCAAAAAAACAAGAAACCTGTAAGAAAGGATATTTCCATGTTTTATTACTGTCTTTTTCAATCGGTAATATGTAAAAATATAATTGTATTACTGTAGGTTACAAACTGCAAAGTGATTAGGCTTCAATGAAAAGTTGAAATATGGTTTCCTGTGGTTGTGTTTGCAATACATGCTCCTGAGTTGTGGTTACACTATGTTGCAGTCAATGGGGAGTTGTGTGCAAGTTGATGTGTGTTGAACGACAGCCTTGTATTTAATCAGTGCTTGTCTTTGAGGTAAGTATGGGTTTTCTTACTCGAAAGTGTAATTGCATGTTAATTGTACCAAATGCCGCATTGTATGGATCTAGTTTGGAGTTGTTTTGTGGAGCAATTTCAAATATTGTTGCTCAAAATATTCAAAATTTAAATTTTAAAATTGTAGTGGATGTACATTGACTGCATCTTTGACAAATCTTTTTGTCAGCTGCAACTGATACTGATCTCTCAATATGTTTTTTCCTGCTTTAAAGCTAAAGTAAAACAAAAATCTCACCATCTCTAAAAGACAAATGTGAAATAAGAATTTAATTTATACCATTGCAAGTGCATCTTAAAAATTTGTCTGTGTCCTCTGTCTTAGTGTAAGCAAACAACCTCTGCATTGTGTTTTGTAGTTAGTGTTGAAATTATGCTGCTTGGGAATATATAGAATACTTTGGGATTTGAAATTGAAATTTGAGAAGGCTGTGGTCTCAACTCCTACACACAATACTGAAACATTTGTGGGCAAATGTAGCATGCAATGTCGAAACATGACTTTATGCCTCTAGTTTCAGTTCACTGACATAGTGACGCACAACAGAGTGGAAGAACACCTTTCTTAATCTATATTTGTTCCTCTTCTTTCTGTGTCGTCTCGTAGGTAATGCGCTGTAAATGGCTTTTAAAGCAGGACACAGAAGTTCGAACGGCAGTTCCGTATCTGATGTTCAGATCAGCTTTACCCACGCTGCAGTTTGAAGACAGACAACCGGGCGACCGCCTTCAGAGAAACTGAATCGGGGGAGCTCCCCACGTCTCATAATTCAAGAGGAGTCTCGCTTCAAATGTTCAGCATCAAAGACACCAAACCTTTGAGTTTTTTGGCGTCCGATTTTTAAATATATGGAACAAAACTTGGAACAGATTGCATGTCTTTCCAACTTCGTTTCCTACCTTGGACAGCATGGAGGCTCTCTTTGAATCGGGTTGACTATCTTTCACCTCATCCCCTCCTTTCTGTCTCTTCAGTAGGAGGAGGGTGGGGGATTGGTGTGGCGCCCCCTGCCCCTCTGTGTAGAGTGGGCAAGTCTACCTAGGCACCATTACAGTTGCTCCTTTCTGTTGCCTCGAGCTCCCGCCGACTCCATCCCTCCATCCCCTCTCCCTCTTCATGAAATCCTGCCAGAGCCTCAAGGAAGAGGTTTCCGTCCCTAGCCTTGGCGGGATGTCACAGGAGGAGGGTCGCAGGGCACAGTCCTATTTTCATCCCCCTAACCCAGATCTGGACCTGACGGGCAAGCTTCACAGGAGGGAGGTGGGTGGCAAGCCTTATTCTGTGTTAGTGGACAATAAAATGGCAACCAAGGCATCCATGGGAGACCTAAACATCGGCCTGTTGCCCACTCAGCATGTGACTCCACAGCAGCATCAGCAGTATTTCAGAGACGGAGGAGCAGGGCAGGAAGTGGGCACGCAGGGCTCCCAGCCTGGCAACGAGGGCACCTCCGATGAGACAGAGGATGACGAGGAAGACGAGGAAGATGAGGATGGAGAGGAGGAAGGCTTCAAGCGTGAACAGATCATTGTCGAGGTGAACCTGAACAATCAGACCCTTCATGTATCCAAAGGGGACAACAAAACCGTGACCACAGCAGACGACTCCGAGAGAGCCGGCAGCGACGACGATGATGACGAAGACGATGACGAGGAGGAGGAAGAAGAGGAGGAGGACAGCCCCGATGATGACGAAGAAGAAGAGGATGACGACGAAGAGGAAGATGAGATTGAAAGTCGACGAACAAGGTCGAAAAGGTCCCGTCGGGGAGCCGCTGGTGCAGCGGCGCCCAGCCAGCCGCTAAGAAAAAGCCTCCGAACAGCACATAGCGGCACCGCCGCCGGAATGACCACGAGGGGCCGCCGGAAGCGCATGGAGCCCCCGAAGAGCAAACGCAGATCAGCGAGGTCGGCCTCGTCAGCCACCGGTTCCACAACCGCGACGGCCGCAGGGAAAGCAGACGTCGAGGAGAAGGAGATGCTGGCGTGCGAGAAGTGCCCGCGAGTGTTCAACACGCGCTGGTACCTAGAGAAACACATGAACGTTACACACAGAAGAATGCAAATATGTGACAAGTGTGGCAAGAAGTTTGTCCTGGAGAGTGAGCTGGCCTTACACCAGCAGACTGACTGTGAGAAGAACATTCAGGTAAATAAACCTCGCCACACGTTCACCACATCTTCAGTCATGCTGTAATTACTCTCACAAATACACTTATTATTGTGAATGGTAGAGGAGCGTATTTTTAGGGTTGACCATATTGTTATGTAAAATCTTTAGATACCTTGATAAATTTAGCCGCCCACAAAAATGTACTTGTAGGTTTAATTTGGATGCTTTCATGTCTTCACCTAAGTGTCATATTTTTTTCCACAGGATAAAGTCAGCATTTATAACTACAGGAAGCACCTGCTATGTTTGTGGTTACTATAGGATGTTGATAATTAGATTTTGGGTGTAAGTGTGAGGTAAAGTTTTGTTTCTTGGCAAAGAAATGTGTTTTACTCAGTACAATAAATCTATGTTACCCAAATAATACCTAAAATGAATAATTCAAATTTCCCTGTGGTGAACTAGTTTTGATATTGTTATTGCTTCACAACAGGAATCTAATTACATCAAGACTTTAATACACCCTCTCAAAATGCAAACATCTGTCATTGGCACTCTTAAGGGAGTCCAATATTGTTTCAGTTCTCTAAAACGGCAAATCAGCATATTAATACCCAGGGGTTCCAGGGCTGTTTTGAATAGCTTAATTTAGTCTAATGTTTGCTGAGCTTGATTCCCATCTTAAGTTATTTTATGAGGGAAGTGTTGCTGGCCTTTGCCCAGCTGCTCAAATCAAATGAGGCCAGAAAGTCAAAGCAAAGTTAGTTTTTGATATATTCAGTCACTTTTCTAACATCTGTTGAGAAAACAATATTCGTCATAGAGCAGATTTCCTTAAACATATGCATTCAATTCCACATCTTGGAATTCAAAAGCTCTTGGAAAGTTTGCATCTTTAAGGTCTTCATCAGGCAAACCTCCTTGTGACCAAGAAACAGGCTTTATACACAGCGACACTGTCTACAATTAGAAGATTACATGATGCAATGAACACCCATATGAATTTTGTACATACAGACAAAACGCTTATCCTAAAAGGAGGACAGTCGCCCATAAAGGACATATGTGAAACACAATACCCATAGAAGTCCTTTTCAATCAGGCAAGTATTAGCACTGATCTGAAGAAAAACAAATCTGTAGGAAACCTCTAGGATTTATACATTTAACACTGTGAAGAAGAAAAAACTGTCTTGTAAAATAATGTAAAGTGTAATTTTCTGTATTCTCTTCATGATGATAGGTCTCCCCCTGGTGCCAACAACCAGATCACTCACTCTTTTCCCTCTCTTATATAATCATTGTACACATTTTACATATACAATAAACAAATGTCTGTATATGACATTTAATTATATGTTTTGTCTGTACAGAGAAAATAATATGGATGTCACATTTTTCAAAAACATTGAATAATTGCATACTGCCTGTAAGTACTCACCCCTTTTTACTTGTGCGCCCCATCGTCGCTGATGCAGCCAAATAATTTTTACAATTAATTGGAATGGAGATCATTTCTGTTATCTAGTGCGGCGACGTCCTTATCTTCAAAAGGATAGATTTAGGATATTTAAAAAATGCAATGAAATAATAAAATACCTTTTTAAAAAAAACAAAAAAACCTTCAAACTACACTAAGGTTATTTTAAAAATATATGTCTGTGTCATAAAAGTACTAGTAAGGACACCAACAGGCCTGGGGCAGTTCTAAAGGAGTCCGCAGCAGTTTCCCCTGGTACCAGTCACTGCTTTTATATAATTGGAAAAGAGAAAGACACTGAATTGTTCACATGATAGCTTAGCTGATATTTGCCTGGAAGGCAGGTGGACAATTCTAAAACAAAGTAGAAGCTTCTTTGACCATGCTGTGGAGATGTTTCCCTGCAACAGGTCCTGCAATCTACTAGATAACTGCTAAAGAATGGCACATTCAGCCAAAGCTGGATGGGAGGCACAATTTGAATGCAGTCAAGAATTTATGCATTTTTGCTAAAGAAATTCTGAAAAAAAAATGATACCGACTGGTCCACACCTATTGCCTGAGATGCCTCAAATTAATATCATTTTAAAGGAATTAAATATTTATGCAGTACATTATTTTCTAATTTATATATTTTGAAGAGTCCTTTTCTCTACATTAAAGTGAATTCCATCCACTGCGATCCACAGAACAAAGGATGATTAACGTTTTGATAAACACTGAACTGAATTAAAATTAATTATAATAATCTGAATTATTTTATTTCCCATCCCTAATGACATCTAAACTGTCCTATAACTGACATCAAAAGGACTTCAGTGAATTTGATTCATTGTGCTTTTGTCCCAGCAGAGGGAGCTGGAACCTAATGAAACGATCTCAGCACAGTGAAATGAGAGCAAGTTTTGTTGCTCATGGGTTTTTATCAACAACAGTACCTTAATTTCAGTGTTTTTTTTTCCCCCTCTTCTTTTCCAGTGTGTCTCCTGCAACAAGTCTTTTAAGAAGCTATGGTCACTGCATGAGCACATTAAGATTGTGCACGGCTATGCAGAGAAGAAGTTCTCCTGTGAAATCTGTGAGAAGAAGTTCTACACAATGGCTCATGTCCGTAAGCACATGGTTGGTAAGTGGAGGAGCTCATTTACACAATTCCTATTGGGCTGCATTACATGTAATACCTCACAGTAGGGATGGGACCCACCACATAGCTCTCAGTTCAATTTTCATTGTATATACAGAATGTATCATGATGTGTTATCTGGCTTTACATTTCACAAATTCTCTTAAAGCATATATGGCATTTTTATACAGACCTTTCAAATACATTAAACACATTGGTACGGTGACTGTAATATAATAGTTGATTAACTAGACATGTTAAGATCATCCCTTTGTAGTAGTCTTCTTTATTCTATACTCAACTGTTCCATTTAAAACAAGGATTTGAACTAATCCAGAGCACATTATTCTCTCCTGATTGTTTTTTCCTCCATCTTTTCCTTCCTGTTCATCTCTCCACCCAAACGCAGCTCATACTAAGGACATGCCGTTCACCTGCGAGACATGTGGGAAGTCATTTAAACGCAGCATGTCTTTAAAAGTCCACTCTCTCCAGCATTCTGGAGAGAAGCCCTTCCGTTGTGAGGTAAGACAATCGCTTTGTTCAGACATGGTGTTCCGTATTCAGATAAGTCAAGAGAGGAGTGAGATCTCGTCGAGACCGATCGCATCAATGTGACACAAGTGCAGCCAGACTGATAACTTGAGATCAGGTCTTGACGTTTCGCTCACGTTTAGGCTATCTGTCAAAACTAAACACAGACAAAATCCACCTGTGTTGTACAGCTGGAGAGCAGGATTGCCTCACCTGAGACGACCGACATCCACACATGCATTTGTGTGTACACTTTGCTGCTCCAGTGTAAATATGGCACCTAACGACCCCTGGAAAATTCTGAATATGGCTTTAAAGGTCATATCAATCCATGGCATGTGTTTAGTGCAGGTGCACCTGTATTTGGTGCTGTCTACTTTTTATTTAAAGGAAACATTAGTGCTGAATGGGGCTGTTTTTTTTCCCCCATTATCTCTTCACATGCTGCAGCTGTTGAAAATATGCGTTGCCATGTGAAAGATCAACACTGAACCTTTTTGCCTTGGCAGCGCCCAGCCAAATACTAGGCATATCTCAAGTAGCTTAAATTCCACAGTTGAATGAGTTTTTTTTTTCTCCCTGCAGTCATTGTTTAATTTATGTACCTGCTCTCAATAACACAATATGCATTTGAACATGTACAGATGCGTTCAAAATAGTAGCAGTGTTTTTAAAAATGTGCGTAAAGCGAAAATCCTTATGATCATATTTATTTTGACGCAATGGGAACATTGCATTTTATATCCTAAATCAAAATGTGAAGAAAAATATGTAATTTTTAAAGTTATTTTACATAAAATGAAGAAAAAATAATATTAAGCTGTTCAAAGAAATGGCAGTGTCTGTGGTTTTCTTTACAAACTCAAATGTTTACTGTATAAACAGAAAAAAACTTCTGGACTTAGCATTCCTGTAAATCACTAAAGTAATATTTGTTTGTATAACTAAAGTTTCTGAGAACTGACTCACATTAGTGTCGACAAACTTCTGGCATTATTTTTGAACCCCTTAATATTCTTAAAGACTCACTTTTCTTCACATTTTGATTTAGGATATAAAATGTAGTGTTCCCAATGCATCAATGATTTTAGCTTTACTCATGTTTGTATATACACTGCTATCATTTTGAACACAACTGTACATTTATGTGTGAACCTAAACATTGTTGATCTACAGGATTTATGTGTGTATTGTAGTATTTCATAAACACACACAGACGCAGGAGGTCATCTTTGTTGAATTTTTTCCGTATTCGTTTTGAACTGAGTTCATTACTCATGGCTGGTTGTGTGTTTGAGTGGAGTGGCTGAAGGTTACAGTTTTGATGAATTTGCCCTTGTACACCTCAAAAGAAGCCTTGAGGTAATTTTCACATTAGTTTGAGCAGAGGAGCATCTGCACTTGTGTGGTTGGTGACCAACCAAAAATAGCCAGCTTCATTCAGTTGCTGCCTTTCATTTGACTGTTATGAAGCTGGAGTTAAATAGAAAACCTGCAGCCAGACCATGTCAAATATTAGCACACCTTCACCAGTTAACCGGAATAAACATAGAAGCAAATGTTCCTGTGTTTTTGGAGCTTTAACTACGCAACATGTGTATCAATTTTTCCCGGGTAATTTCTGGGTTAATGTCTAAACGCATAAATTCAGAGGAAGTTGCTCAGATGTCAGATGGAGGGCTTTACTCCCACCCAAGGCTGTAAATGTCTAACCACAGAACATGTGTGTACGGGTGGAGCTGCTCCGAGGCCATCCTACACCCAACATGTGATTACATGCTTATAAAGGGAGTGTGTAATGTAAAGGCCATTCTCCTCAGTGGTATTTCACTGAAGCTTCAGATGAAAAGTACTTTTTTTTTTTTTCTTCTTTTTTAAGAGTGAGTGTTCTTGAGACGTTTATTTAGCCAGGTGGTGTCATTGAGACTAGAAATATCCCACTTTAGGAAAAGACCTGACCAAGAAAGCCTCCTAATGCAAAACAGCCAGTGTTGTTGCATGCACCCAAATAATCTGGTCCTTTTTGTTGGCTTGCTGCAGCAACCTGAATTCTATAGAGAAATTGTTTTAATGTGGTTAGATTTCTGGAAAAAATATGGTGCCTATATATAGAATGATCCTGGGCTTGGCTCCCTCATATGTATACTGGTTAAATCTGGCCCAAACTAAATTGTGTTTTGTCTTCCTAACTTTCTTGTCTAACTTGACATGCTCCAGTAACAGCAACATAAATCTGGATCACATTTTTTAACAGAGAGTGTGCAAAAGTTCTAGAATTTAAAAGTTGTGCAAGTGTTTGTGCGTGCATGGCCGTGTCCTGCCCTGGTGTGCATGTTATCTGAACGTCTCTCGTCTCTGCTGTAGAACTGTGATGAGCGGTTCCAATACAAGTACCAGCTGCGCTCCCACATGAGCATTCACATCGGACACAAGCAGTTCATGTGCCAATGGTGCGGCAAAGACTTCAACATGAAACAGTATTTCGATGAGCACATGAAAACACACACAGGTGAGAAGTGACATGTTTCTCCAGTAAGTTACTCTGAAACCCTCACAGATTGACTGTGTTTTAATCCTTATTCTATTGTTATGCCCCCTTTTGACCCCTAGCGACCTTTGGGAATCTCAGAAACGTTCTTTTAAATCACTTTTTCACTGCAGCTTTTTTGTTTCTTTTTTAAATTTAGTAGTTTCAAAAGCTTTACCTTTTCCGACTGGAGGAAGCTAGATGTAAATTTAAATTCTGGGCTGTAGTTCATATATATATATATATATATATATATATATATATATATATATATATATATATTATTGGCGCCTATTCTGTTTGGTATTAAGTTATACAAATAGAAATGTAAAAAATAAATAAACAAAGAACAGTGTTCAAGATTTTGAAATATTTTAAAATGAGACGTTTGCAGGAAAACTTGAAAAAATGTTCCCAGACTCAGTCAGTCAGTCTGCCAGTCTCCATATAGACTCCCTAAAAAGGAAATCAATGGGAGGTTGCCAGGATGAACATTATAGTGGTGGGAGTGTAGAGACTTTGCCCGGGTTTGTAATGAGAGGGACCTTCAGCATCAAAGGAGAGCCTTGTATATATTGTGGCATGTAATGACTACCCAGACACATGCTGTATTACATCCCTCTGATTTTCTGTCCCTGCAGCATAGCTATTTCTAAAAACCAAACTTAGCAGAGCAGCCCGTACATCTTTCCCTGTTTTTCTCCAGCCATACCCATCGTGGGTGGACACACTCCTCTCCACTGGCCCTCACGGTTCTATTTGTGATGTGTAATTACGCTACCCCTTTTCCGCTCGCTACTGCTAGCAGCCAATTTAGCCTCCTGCAGGAGGAGACACACCCAGCCATGCCCTGTAATAGGCTGTACACAAGCTCTCCATGTTTGCTTCACCATGCACCGATTTTTCATTTAGTTCTGCGAGTGTAATGTAACATGTTACAGAATCCGAGCACATTCACTGTTACCTTTTGATATTTAGTTGGTTTGGAGGCGCTTCACACATAACATGGCAGAATACAAGAGCCCTTCAGCAGCCTGTTAATAGATGGCTGTGTGGGTGGTAGCAGGCACATTCAGCGGCTCCATGGAGGGAGGTTAATGAGAGCGGCATTCCAGTGGAGCTGCTGTTGTTCACTTTCACATCTCTTCTCCTCAAAGTGAGAATTGTAATAGCTTCCTGCGGAGTGGGTGGGTTGACAGCAAAAGGCCCTCAATTCAAGATGGGAATTTATTAGCATTTTCAAAAGAGTACCATTTCAGTCTGTCGAGAGGAAAAATCGTTAACGGGGGAAGTTAACTTTTTGAGAGGTGTAAACCGTTGATTATTTAAAATGTTGAATCCATCACGTTTGACTACAAAAGATTTGAGTCTTGATGCATGGTATTGTTCTCTCTCTGTAGCTGCAATCATTTTTTCTTATTAAGAGCCTCTGTCTCCATCACGCATCAGTCAGTTTTTTTTTATTTCCCTGATCTGTGCAGGAGAGAAGCCTTTCATTTGCGAGATCTGCGGGAAGAGCTTCACCAGCCGGCCCAACATGAAGCGCCACCGCCGCACCCACACTGGCGAGAAGCCGTATCCCTGCGAGGTGTGTGGCCAGCGCTTCCGCTTCTCCAACATGCTCAAAGCACACAAAGAGAAGTGTTTTCGGGTCACCAGCCCCGTGGTTCTGCAGACCAGCGGGCCGCCCGTGCCTGTCCGCATCTTCGCCAACACCTTCTCCTCCTCCTCGTCCTCCTCTTCTCCCGGCCCCTCAGCCGTCACCCCGGCCACCACCTCGGCAACGCTGGGCCTCAGCCCGTCGGGAGGACCCATGCCTCCCCCGCGGGGTCCCGTGGGGCACGCGTTCTCCCACGTGCAGCTCCACTCGACCCCCTCCCACCACCACCCCCACCCACCGACGACCCAGCAGCACCTCTCAAACACGCCGCAGCACGCCCCTCCCCACCCCCACCACCACCTGGCCACACCCCCGGTCTCCCACCTGCCCCCTCCCCCAGCGCTTTTCAAGAGCGAGCCCCTGAACCACTGCGGGCACGAGGACAGCAGTTACCTGCACCACATGGGCCCCCCCGACAAGGGTCCTGGAGCCCCGCAACACCACTGAACTGTGCACCAGGTTCTGCAGATCCACACCGAACCTCGCCTTGTTCCTCCTCTTCCCATAGTCCTGCCTCAGTCTCTTTAAGTTGCAAGGCCCCCAAACGGAAAGGGTGCTCCTATTAAAAGGATTTTAAATAAGTCAAGCTAGACACATACTCGCGAGTGTGTGAAAGGTCCAGACTGAAGCACCCTCAGCGCACACAGTATTTAAGTTAGAAACATACTTATAAACCCTGGTCGACTGACAAAGATTTTACAACCTCTAGAATTTTTTTCTTGAACATTTTCTTAGGAAATCTACACAAACTTATTTCTCCTGTGAGTTCTCTCTGTACATTTATGGGTGTAAAGTATCTCATTTTCATCAAAAGCTGCTGATGAAATTCGATCATCAAAGATCAGTGTCATTGGACTTTCCTCTAACTGTCGAGCTGATGAGTTGCTTATTGGTCAGGACGGTTGCTTTGTGCGCAGGTCCTCCCCAGCAATACTCAGCCTGTCCTCCTAATTGTACTGCAGAGCAGAGGGGGCCACACAGAAATGTTTAATGAATGTTGTACCTGGTTCTACCTGAGCCTTCCTCTGCCCTAAGGCTCTGGCCTTTTGTCAGGGAGGCAACAGTAGTAGCGCGAGACACAGTGCCATAGGTTACAGAATGGAGGGGGGGGGGGTTTAGTAAAAGACATTGGGGGGGGGTTTGTAAATGGTTAGTTGAATCTTGACATAGTCTGAGATTCAAACCATGGTTTAATGGTGCTTTCCATTCCAGTACCTATTTCTTAATTTTGCTTTTCCGTTTTAATTTTCAAAAGTGTAACATTGCATAATAACAATGTCTTCGTGTCACACGGAACATGTCTTGCCAGCCGGGCTTTTCTACACGGGGGTTTGAGGTTTGACTTGATATGTTGTGCTCAAGAAACTCAAGTTATGCAGGACACACCCTCACACTTATCTCAAGCACACATAAAATGCATACACACAAATACCATACGGTCACTGATTGACTCATATTTATCAGTGCAACCTCAGCTTTCAATACTGTTGGTGAACAGGATGCTTTTAGATAACAGATGACTGTCAAATACTGCCACTGTGAGGGGCCAAACACATGGCCCCATCAGGATTTTACCCCACCTCCCTACGCTGCTGTCCAAACGATACGGGTTACCATGTTAAAGGTCATTTGACATACACAGTATACACACCTGGGACCTTTTTCATCACAGTTCTTAACAGGCAATTATGCATTACTCCTCTCAGCCTATATTCCACTGTGGTGTGGGGAGTTGTAAAGTAAAGATTTTTGACTCTGCACCATTCTGACATACTTTGATCCACACAGGCAAACGTGTCTAAACTTGCTGAATGTTGCCTACCCAGAATGACGGCTGATGAGCCATTCATATATCTGTTTTTTTTTTTGTTTTTTGTTTTTTAAACATTCTCAAAAAATTTGCTCAGTTTTAAGCTAATGAATGGTTCTGTAGTATAGGTATACTGTACTGTTTTTAGCACATGATAGGAAATGTCAGGATAAAAAGCAGTGATCATACTTCTAATACTTGTATAGATAAGCATACATGTGATCAAGTCAGCGCAAGTAATTACATTTCTAAATGTAATAGCCGATGGTGTGAATGTTATTTGTTTTAAAGGAGTGGATAATGTTGGCAAGTATTTGGCATGAATTTGGGGGTTGCTTAGTTTTCCGATGGTTATCAGATGTGTTTAGGAACAACATAAATGTGCGTGTGTGTGCGTGCGTGCGTGCTTGAGAGAGAGAGAGAGAGAGAGAGAGAGAAACGGACTGTATGTGTGCATGCATTAGTCTCTGCCAGTCTGGTTGTCTGTCTGGTTGTCCCCAGTGCTCTTGTACCAAAAGCTGCACACAGCGAGCCCTGATATATTTCATTTGGGGGAATATCTGAGATGGACAATAGCAGTAAATTTAACATGACCCTCCTTCTACCTGCTTTAACGGTGTTCAATCTGAAGTGGTTAATATCACTCGTTTAGGATTGTCCCTTCTTTGTTTTGAGACCTGCAATTATCCTGCCATTTCTGTGGGTCTTAATGCCGCTGCATTATTTTCTTATCATCCTGTCCCCTTCGGGTTCACTGCTGTGCTTCAGCATTTTTTTTTTTTGCAGTAAGGATCTTTGTCTTGTCTTTTTTTTTTTTTTAAAGCCTTTTCATTTGTGTGTATTCTCTGCACTTTACTGCTGCGTGGGTGAGGCGCAGGGAAGGGAGGGACTGACAATGCATTGTGGAACAGAGTGCAGTTTTGGCTGCATGGGGAAAGGGTGGAGGTGATAACTTTGAGTGGATGTTTTTAGACAAGGAAAGGAGGAGAATCCCGGGTGGAGGTGGGTAGTGTGGAAGGGACCATAGCAAACCATGGAAATCTCGTTTTAAGGGTGTAAATTATTTTCCCTATTTTTTTAAATTAATACACTTTTGCGCCAACGTGGACTTCCCCTCAAAGTGGAAAATATGTTCCTCCTGCTTTGGTGACTTTACACTAGCCCCTCCAAGCTACGTCTAAAATACATTCTTCTGTTTTTTTTTTTTTTAATTTTGTTTTGATTTTTTTTTTTTGCTCATGGCATTTTCCTCTGTCATGTCACGTTTTCGTCTTTCAAAAATTTGCCGGATGGTTCTCCTCCTCCTTTCTTTGTTATATAGAATGCACTTTCTACTAAAATTCTTGGCTAGTTAAGAAAAAAATAACATTGTATATTCTTTAAAGATGTTTTAAAAAAAAAAATCAATATACTTTTTCCCCTTTGTATTTCTAACCACTTAATGTAGCATTGCGTATTTTATTATTGTATCTGGTACAAAATGTGCAGCTTTATAATGTCCTGGTTTGTCTTTTTTTGTATGTTATCTGGAGATTGAGGAGAAGTGAAAAAGTTGGGCCTTTTTTGATAATGTACATTTAACTGACTGCTAACTTTGAGAAGTAAAAACAAGTAGCCATGATTATCACAAATTTCTGTGCCTCTCTTTGTCTTCAAATGCCGTTGGTTTACTGAGAGCCGTCGGTTACTCAAATCACAATTAAACACGAAAGGATTGTTCACAACATATTTGTGGAAGTAGGTCACAAGGTTTATTCTCAGGTAGCGTACACAAAGAGCTTTGTTGAAAAGATTTGTTTCCAGCTGACCGCTAAAAATGCTACTTCCGTCATTCGATTCGCTATAGAAAGGTCAAAGGGTTCTTGGCTCGATTCTGGCCACACATGACACAGCTTTTGGTTTTCAAAGGTTTTATTTGACAAGGGAAGTTTCAAGTTCTGTGTTCCCACTACCAGCCTCCTTTTTACCTCCCTGAGCAGTAGCATAAAGTCTCTCCTCCTGCTTTTACTAGTTTAAAGGTCCCATATCATAGAAAGTAAGATTTGTTTTTTGATTATAAGGTCTAGGTGCCGTATAGATACTGTCACATGTTTCAAAAACACTCAATGCACACAGCTCCTATTCAGAAAGAGCTCTAAGGACTGCTGTGGAGTTTTTATGTCGCAACTATACAGTCACTGCCCTCCCCCTATTCACGGCTATTCAAATTCGCTAATCAGAGGAGACTCATTAATATTAACGATGTTCTTTCTTGAGCACCGGGGAGGAGCTTGAGATTGTCTCTTATATCATCTCCTGTGCAGTGTGGATTTTGAGTAAATTCATTTCCAGGTCAAGTACAGAAAATACGGTTCAAAAGTTTGGGGTCACCCAGAAAATTTTGTTTTCCATGAAAAGTCTCACTTTTATTTACCACCATGAGTTGTAAAATGAAAAGAAATTATAGAAAAGACATTGACAAGATTAGAAATACTGATTTGTGTTAAAATGGTGTTTTTTTTTCCTTAAAGCTTTTGTCAATGGAAGGCCAGTTTTATAGCTTCTCTAACCAGCTAAACTGTACATTGTACCATTAGAACACTGCAGTGATAGTCACCTCTATACACCTATGTAGACATTGCACCAAAAACCAGACATTTGCAGCTAGAATAGTCATTTACAAAAAAAGTGTATTTCTGATTAGTTTAAAGTTATCTTCATTGAAATACCACTGCTTTTTTTTTTTAATTAAGAACATTTGCAAGTGACCCCAGACTTTTGAACGGTAGTGTGCTTGTTGTTTTTTGGTTTTCTTCTTGAAAATGTCTAGGTTTTCATTAAATGTTCCTAAAACATTCAAGACCAAATCAGTTACAAAGAGTAGAGGTAGATGGTAAACAGACATTTTAATCTGCATAAGCAGATCTTTGGGTTTATCCTCGTTTCCGTGGGCACAGGGGACAGAAAGTGTATGAAAGTGTCATGAAAGTGTAATTTGCTCAACAAGTTTTTGATTCCTGCTTATAAAAGAAAGTAAAAAAATAGCAGGAAATAATTATAAAGGGCCATGAGGCAAGGAAAAACCATATCTTCCACAGTTTGCCTCCAGTCTTAGAATCAGTTGGTCTGACCGGTTTTATTTATTTACACAGTGCGTCTCATCTAAGGGCATATTAATACATTTACTGATTGCTTGAATACCTCGTTTAATGCCGTGTGGCCTTTGTTACCACAGGTGATTTAAATGGTGCAACCAGTGAGTCACATAGCCCTGCACAGGTAGCTGTAGCTGGTAGCCGAGCTGGGCTCCCGAGATGGGTAGGGAGAATCGTGAGTCACTGGTGGTGAGTGGGTGGTCAGGTAGCGCAGTTCACTTCATGAGCAGAGTAGATAATAACACACCGTCTGTACATCTCCATTCCCATTCGGGGTTTGAAAATAGTCAGCCACCCCAGCTGTTAGTCATTAGGCCCCACGGTGTCGAGGAGGGAGGAGGCTGCGTCTGTCAGCGGGCAGATAACGGGGGGAGGGTGTTTCATGTCGTGGTGTTCAGGCTCTGAAAGTTGCAGTGCGGTTCATTAATCACAGTGCATTCGCAAAGCTTTATTTAGACCGCCGTTTTGTGGAGAAACGACACTAAACTCCCTCCACTGACGCGCTCCGTCGTCGCCGCTGATGCACTGGTTTCAAATAGAATTTTTTCTTTGTGTTTGAATTCCCGGGTCAAACCTCGAAACCTGAGGCTGCTTTATCCGGATTTCCAAAACCTCTCTAACAATAGAACCTACGAACACGCAGCAGAATCTGTGTTTTTCCACTGTGACACTTGCCCAGATCAGCACCATCCTGCTGCAGGAACCGCTCTGTAACCGGTAGTTTACAATGTCAGGGCGGTAAAGAAAAACTATGTGGAAGGAGTTTTTCTAACCGAACGCGGCCAGATTTGACGGACATAGGCTTCACCTTTGGCCTTTAGTGGCGATTTCATAACCGGAATTTGTTTGTTCTGCCCCAAAGCGCCTGGAACTGCTCCTCTGAGTATACGATTCAATAATCTGCTTTGAGACATGGATTATTTCTAGAAAAGAAAAACGTGCAGCACACAGATCTGCGGATATATCCAAGAAGCAGAGTATTTTACTCACTTTTCCGATTTACTCCCCCCCTCTCCCCTTCTTCTGTCTAATCTCGTGAACGCGCTCAGCAGCCTGCTATTAAATGGGCGGGCGCGTAGGCGCGGTCACGTCTGCAGCGGCGCCGGTGGTTTGGACGGTGACATAAAAGTACGCGTCCCACCGGCTGACCGGAGACTCTCTGCCTCTGCTCTGCCGGACCGGATCATCAGAACCAGCACCGGTGATGCATTTTGTTTGTTTGTTGTTTTTTTTGTCTACAAAAATCCTCCAGATTTGCAAATTCAAAACCTGAACTTGAAAAGGCAGTTTGAGGAAGTGGATTAAAATCTGTCAGGTTGACAAGTTGTTTTTAAGGCTCAGTCTTTTACCTGATCAGCAGATCGGACGTTTTTTTTCTCTCATTTGCGCTCTGGCTAACAAAAATAACTCCTGTTAACAGCTTTAAATTCTACGTAAAGCGCCTATGGTAAATAATATGTCAATCAGATTATATACATTGGCATATTCTTATCTTATTATGTGCGTAATGTTTTAGATGTAGGTTTATGTAATAAATGTCATAATGTTCGTGTATGGAGTAAAGTGACGTTTTTGGTAAGTTATTATACGAGTTATTATAAGGGTTCTTTGAGAACTTTTTAGAGACATTTAGTTAATGATAATTACTTTTACATTAGAAATATTCACTTTCGTCAGTTACTTAATTCATCCTCACTGCCGCATTTAAGCATTTTTTTTCTGCAAAGAAAACTAAAAGGGGGGAAAAAGGGAGAAAACTACAGCATGAAAACATGTTTGCGTCGTCTCTTGCAACTTCTAACGTTCGTTTTTGTTTCCCTCGCAGCGTGAGGACGCCTGGACGCTTTTTCTGTGCCGCATGAGATCGGCGCGTTTCCACCGCTGATACCGACAACCACAGGTACGCAGTAAATATATAAATATATAAAAATATCTCCACCCTGTGTAAACTTCACCTTTCTCTCCTGTCTGTGTCGCGCTGGCTTCGCTTTTGCCGGATCTGCCGGACTCAAATTGCCAGTTTATTCAGATCCAGATATAATCACAATGTTCCAGTAGAAAAATCCAGACATGATGCTGCTCCACTGACTTTACAGGCTGCTGATTGGCTGCTATCTGCTTTATTTTAGTTTCCCCCCTCCCCTTCACACATTCTTATGATGATATCCAGATTATTATATCGTTGCGTTATCTCAATATCCTTATGTGATTCTCTCCTTGCCCCCCTACCCCCCAATCATCTTCGTCTATTTTACGCATTAACATCTCCCAGAAGAATCCTCCGCAGCCCCCGGCTCTCCGTGGGCCTGCTGGACGCGCGTGGGCTGCCGGAGGAGACTTGATGCCACTTTGTAACAGAGGTGCCGCGTAGTCAGTCATGGGGGACTCATTCTTCAACTGCTGTTATGTCCCACCCCACCCCCCAGGCGAGGAGGACCCCCGCAGAGCCAGACGCGCGGAGATCATGGCCTCCAACCCGGCGCAGATCTCCTCCGACAAGCGCTTCATCATCTTCTTCGACTTCGACGAGACCATCGTGGACGAGACCAGCGACGACATGGTGGTGCAGGCCGCGCCGGGCCAGCACCTGCCGTCCTGGCTCAAGGACACGTACCAGCCGGGCCGCTACAACGAGTACATGCAGCGCGTGCTGGCCTACCTGTCGGAGCAGGGCGTCACTGAGAGCCACATCCGCGGCATCATGGAGAAGCTCCCCGCCACTCCCGGCATGCTCACGCTCTTCTCCTTCCTGCGCACGCGGCCCCCGCAGGACTTCGAGGTGGTGCTGGTGTCCGACGCCAACACCTTCTTCATCGAGTCCTGGCTGCGGCGCGTCGGGGCGCGTCAGCTCTTCCACCGGATCTTCAGCAACCCGGCCACGTTCAACAAGGACGGGCGGCTGGTGATGCGGCCCTTCCACGCGCACGAGTGCCCGCGTTGCCCCGACAACATGTGCAAGCAGGTGATCATCAGGGACTACGTGGCGCGCAGGACGCAGGAGCGGGGCCGCCCCTACCAGAGGGCGTTCTACGTGGGAGACGGAGCCAACGACTTCTGCCCGGCCCTGGCCCTCGGGCCCCGGGACGTGGCCTTCCCGAGGCGGGACTTCCCGATGCACCGGCTGATCACGGAGACGCACGAGGCCATGCCAGGGGAGTTCAAGGCCGTTACGGTGCCGTGGAGCAACGCGGAGGAAGTGGTGCAGCGGCTCAGGAAGCTGCTGGCAGAATAGAGGCTCACACACACACACAAATGTAAAAAAAAAAAGACCAAGAGGGGACAATAGACACTTTAATCATATGCTCAGGAAAAGAAAACAATAGTCCCCCAAGTCAAAATGTTCTGTCTGTGCACGTGCAGCAGCCTCACGTTTTGGTCCAGAGGTCACAAACCCAGTTGAGTAGGTTAATGATTATAGACCTGCAAGTGACACCCAAAGTGACAAGTCTCACGTGCTGTTATTCAAAATATAAGTGAAGGATTTTTCAATTTGAAGTTTGAGGGCATTTGCATCACCATATTCTTCAGTGGGATCAGGCAATGTGTTTATTATTACAGTTTAACAGGGTAAGGAGGGCAGTAATAGCCTTATTAGCAATATATTCTAAATGTTATTATGACTAATGTAGGTACTCTTTGCTGTCCAGTATCAAGTTATACTTTGTTGCTTTTTTTTCAACAAACTGCACTTTTAAAAATATTAAATTATAGTCTCAGTAAATTAAATCAAAGTAGCGCCTCCACTGAACGTCAGTGGGCATGTGAATAGATCCACAATATGACCAAACAGTATTTTTTATCAATGTTGCTTCTCAGAGAGTCTAATGTAGAAATGTATGACTATGTCTGTTTGTTTGTTTGTTGAACTTGTCTGTTTCTTGCGTAGAGCATATTTACACCAGCAGGAATAAAGCCATCAACTGAAATCCTGTGTGTGCGTCTGATTTTACTATGAAACATCCTCAAGGAATGATTCATAACCAAACCTCCTGATAATATTTTTCTTCATGTGATCCTGCCAAGAAAGGTCATGTTTTATATTAGAAAGTATTAAGAGAAGCTTGTAGAAATGTAATTTATATTAGTGCAAATTCTAATAGATAAGCCTACATTATAATGGTATATATACTCAATATGCTATTAAACCCCTTCAATGCATATATAGGCAGGGCTCATCAGTTGAACAAAATTAAATACTAATGCCATATATGAACAGACTTAATCTAAATAGACATTTTAATTTAGGTCTGTTTTACACACGTATCATGAGTGATGGTTCAGAGCCCTTATATTGCATAGGCCTCCAGTGTAAATATAACTCAAAATAAATAAATAATTCTTTATGGTGTTGTGTTTTGAGCCATTAGATGCAACCACATTGAAAAGTCACAATTAAAAAGGTATCTGCTAAATTGTTGAAGAGATAGTTGTGTCTGAAAATGTGAAAAAGTTTCGGACAATTCACAGAATCATGGGTTGGTCCAGTTTTAGTTTTACTCTCTCTGGTTTGCATAGATTGTAGTTTTACACCAGGATTGTGGAACACAGTCCATCAGCTTCTTGTTTGCTAATCTGATTGAAATAAACATGAAACAGTCAGACAGTTATGACCCCTAGTGGTTAATAGTGGGCAACTACACTGTCTGTTTTGAAGATTTACTTTGAAATTTCTCACCGGAAGTACTTCCTACAGCTATTGCGCCTGCCTTGACCATAGACGTAAACATGGTATCATATGTAGCGTTGGCGTTAGTCAGTAGGTTCGTTACTTTCGTTACTAACAAAAACTGCACCACATTAGCTCCATGGCAGACACGATGGCAGAGAAATACTTCGTGTTGAAAAAGTTGAAAATAAACTTTTATAATAGACTTAAGTGTAATTGCACACTGTGGCCACTGGATGGCAGCACCACCTTCCTAGGCAAAGTCTAGGTAAAGTCCCTCGCAAAAAAGTTTTTCATCCGTTTAATCTAGCACAAATTATCTTTACATAACGTTGAAATTAAAGTGAAAATGGACAAATGTGTATTTGAACAGCGTAACGACTGAAGAAAACTGAATAGGCAACGATCGAGCACATGATTATCAAGGCGGACATAATATGTTAATACTTCCGGTGAAGGTGTTCAAAATAAAACTGTAAAACTAGACAGAAGCGTTGACACGAACGACGATGGGAATATTGATGTTAACTAGTTCGAAGCAGACGTAACGTAATTTCGTCTTTAAACGTGTAAAAGCAATAATTGTGCGTTGTTGATTTCGTAACATCAAGTACAACGGCTATGTCACGGGGGCGGTAGTGAGCCGGTTCACGTTAAAGCGCACTGATGTTGTTTCAGTAGAAGAAGAAAGCCGGAAGTAGCGGTTTGTGCGCATGGCGCTATTTGAGAAAATATTGAACTCTTGCTGAATATACATATAAGTACTTCAACTTGTATCTCGTTTTGAGTAGAATATTGGCTGACTGTATTATAACAGAATACAGGTGAGTTTTTTTGCAGCATTCAGATTACGTTTCAGTGCAGTAAACTATTATTTGTTAAACAACAACGTAACTTAAACGTCGTCTCCAGGACTCATTCATTCTCTGCTTGTTAGCCGTTTAGCATGACAGCTTCTGGCTAACTAAACACATTGTAAATGCGAGAAGAACCGTTTGCAGTCACTCTTAACGCCAATATTTAGCCGCAGGTTTTTCTATTAATGGGAAAAACTGTAGCCTACATACATGTTAATGAACGGTTGTAGGCTTGATGCTACATGCAGAATTAGCATTAGCTTCAGTAGTATTGCAATCTTAAACATGAGAAACATACAAACCTAAGTTCCTATATGAGTCCAAATTCAAATGTTTATAAATATTATTATTAATATTATTATCAGGTGTAAAATATAGTAATTTTAATTTAAAAATAGAAGCAAAGGCAACAAGTCTTAATCCGGTTTACTTAAATCCTGAGAAAAATACTGCTACATATATATTTCAGTTGTGTTGCACCCAAAACTTGTTTGTATGTATGTATGTATATGTGTGTGTGTGTGTGTGTGTGTGTATCAGTAATTAGCTGTTAATTAACCACCATTTGTCACAGTAAAACGTAGGATGTCAGAATCACATTTATTGCATATATATATATATATATATATATATATATATATATATATATATATATACGCACGCACACACACACACATACATACCATACATACAACCTGCCCCGATGTGATTGCATGCAATTTAAAAAAAAAAAAATAGAAGGGTAAATAGGTAGGTAAAAAAAAAACTCCTCATGAGCTCTTTTCTGCAGTTCTCTACAAGATGGAGGCTGATCTGTATGATGAGTTTGGGAACTACATCGGTCCGGAGCTGGACTCTGATGATGATGAAGATGATCTGGAAGCAGAGGACAGAGATGTTGATGAGGTACTCTTCAAATAACCAAAGCACCACAGAGTTTGACAATTACACAATGTTATCCTTGGAATAACAGTCTCGTTCTGCAGGGTGATGATGATGACGACGACGAGCCTGCTGATGTTGATGATGACGTCCCTGGCATGGAGGTGGTCCTGCATGAGGACAAGAAATACTATCCCACAGCAGAGGAGGTTTACGGGCCAGAAGTGGAAACGATTGTCCAGGAGGAAGATACACAGCCTCTTACAGGTTAGAAATAGACAAAAACATCTACAATTAATCATCTGCTAACATTTTCCCATCTAAACAAGTGTATGACTGATGTTAACACAAGTCTGAGGTGATAACATACAATCAAGATAAACACACAAACACTGTGTTCTTTTCAATTCTACCAGAACCCATCATCAAACCTGTGAAGAACAAGCAGTTCACCCTGATGGAGCAGGAGTTACCTGCCACTGTTTATGATATGGAGTAAGTAATATAGAAGTGTGCATTTATCATTATTATACAGCTTAATTTGTTAAAAAACAGTTACAAAATGTGTCACAGAGCACTGGAACACTGATATAATATAATACATCAAATGTATGTCTAAATGAAAACCTGTAAACCCTTAGAAGTGGCGATGTTTATTAAGAATATAATAGGACAAACTGTTTTTTTCACAACTGCAACCTTCTCTCCTCTCTTGGCAGATTCCTTGCAGATTTGATGGACAGCCCGGAGCTGATTCGTAACGTCACCTTGTGTGGTCACCTCCACCATGGCAAGGTTAGAGCCCGCTTGAAGTTTCTGCTTCACTGCTCCTGGCTCTCGTTCAGCTGCACGTCTCCGTTCAAGGCTAGACAGTGGCACTTTGCCAAAGAAGACATGTGTTCCTAGGATGAAACATTTACGAGGACAGGAACGTTTTAGAGCGTGTGCTGATACTACACCCGCCCTTCACACTCATCTGAGACTCATGGGGATCTTATGAATTTCCTTCTTCCTTTTCAGACCTGTTTTGTGGACTGCCTGATTGAACAGACACACCCAGAAATCAGGAAAAGAGATGACGTTGATGTGAGTGCCGCTTGTAATAATCACATATTTGTGCAGGTTCTGTATTTGACAGCAGACTAACATGCTGTTTGATTCTTTTAGCTCCGGTACACGGACATCCTCTTTACAGAACAGGAGGTGAGTGTTGTATGATAATACTTGTGAAATAAAATACTGGTAATATTGGTAAAATATTGAGTAGCATTAAGTGCCAAAGAGCATGGATTCCCCCAGAGAAATATCATAACCAACTGTAGCTAAAAAACCTCACCCACAATCAGCTCCCAACCCAACGCTGGTGCTCTGTCAGCTCTGCTAATTGATATGGTTTATTAAAGCAGTGCGACTGCTATGCACAAACACTTGAAGTGAAGGCATTGTTTTGTCCTCACCCAAGCATGATGCACAAGGATTTTCAACAGAAACCTTCTGTTTACTTTAACTAACGTTATGCATTAAACTATTATAAATCATTAAAATTTTTTATTATATAAATGTTATCAGCTTTAGGTGATAGAATTGTGTCCCATAAATGTCATCGTCCTGTTCTTAGTTTAAGTCTGTTCTTGTATATTCATATTTTAGAGCTGCTTGGTTGTTGTTCTTTGCTCAAGCTTTTCTAAGACAAGAGCCCTGCAAATGGTGATTTGTTTTGTTTTCCATAGAGAGGAGTTGGTATCAAGAGTACTCCCGTCACCATGGTCCTGCCAGACTCCAGAGGCAAATCCTACCTCTTCAACATCATGGATACTCCAGGTGTTTTGTCTTGGCTGGCTGAATGCATGTTTGGGCTTTGGTGTAGAAAAAAACAGAAGTGATGTAAAACCACCGTATCTCTCTCTAAAGGTCACGTGAACTTCTCTGATGAGGTCACATCTAGCATCCGGCTCTCAGACGGCATTGTCCTCTTCATAGATGCAGCAGAGGGAGTTAGTAGCCATTTTCTTTATCATCTCCATCTTACACTCTCTTCACAAGTTGTGTTTTATTTGTTCAACCTTCCATATTCCCCAGATCTAATGTATACATGTCTGCCCAGGTGATGCTGAACACAGAGCGCCTGATTAAACATGCGGTTCAGGAGCGCATGGCCATCACCATCTGCATCAACAAGGTGGACCGGCTCATCGGGGAGCTCAAACTGCCTCCTACAGACGCTTATTATAAACTGCGTCACATTGTGGATGAGGTCAATGGCTTGCTTAGGTAATACTTAAACCCATTAAGAGCCACAATGTCCGGGAGAGCATGAGAGATGTATTCCATTAGTCTTCTATGGAAGGTCAAACACTCACAAAGGAGAATGTCACCTTTTTAAGAATTTGCTGGAAAACGCTGTAGAAAAAAAAGAGAGATGAAATCAATTTGTGGCACTCAGTTTTCATTTTGCGGCCCTGCTCCACAGTTTGGTCTATGTATGGGAAAGACTGACAAAAAATGTGAATGTAGCTGTCATTTAGTGTGACAGTATCAGACTTGTAATTCATAGCTGTCTATGGTTATTTTCCTTTTCTTATCAGTATGTGCACCATCAAATTCGTATCTACAGAGAACATCCCGACAGAAGCAAAATGACCATAAACATACATAAATTATGTCAAATAAGCAGCTCCACAGCTGACATGGAATGTGAACGACGTATTATTTATCGTGACAACATCAGAGACGTAAAACACAGGTGTTGATGGTTATTTTCCTTCTGTCAGTACATACTCCACAGATGAGAACCTGGTAGTTTCTCCTCTCCTGGGGAACGTTTGCTTCGCCAGCTCTCAGTACCACATCTGTTTCACGCTGGGCTCCTTTGCGAAGATCTACTCAGACACTTACGGTGAGACGGCTCCTCGGCACCCTTAAACAATAAACCCACACGTTCTCCTCCTCACATGCCTGAAGCAGAATGTATTAACTCACTCTTTGTTTGCAGGTGATATAAATTACGTTGAGTTTTCAAAGAGACTATGGGGAGATGTCTATTTCAACCCCAAAACGTGAGTACTTTGAGATTTTACCAGAATGGTAATATTTTAATGCCAAAATGCTCCATCATCTTCTTCTAACACATTCTTTTTTTTATGATATTCTTTTCTGATGATCAGTCGTAAGTTCACAAAGAAAGCTCCCAGCAGTAACTCTCAGCGTAGCTTTGTGGAATTCGTCCTCGAACCTCTCTACAAGATCCTTTCACAGGTCGGTTGAGTCACATATTTCTTAAAACGTGCATCAAGGCAGCACAGCTCGTTCAGTCCCTTCAGGGATCCATCAGGGTTTTGGATTTGCAGACTTCTCTGTAATCTTCCGTCAAATCTTGTCTGTGTGTAGGTCGTTGGGGATGTGGACACGTCTCTCCCACGAGTCCTGGACGAGCTGGGGATCCACCTGACCAAAGAGGAACTGAAGCTGAACATTCGACCCCTGCTGAGGCTCGTCTGCAACCGCTTCTTTGGAGAGTTCACAGGTACAATTGTTTATTATTATTGTTATTTCTATTGGTTTCTATCATAATGGGGAGACAAATGATCCTGGCTTCAGTAAATCTGCCAAATTAATGGATCTCTTCTCTTCAGGCTTTGTGGACATGTGTGTACAACACATCGCCTCGCCACAAGAGGGAGCTAGGAACAAGATAGAGCACACCTACGTTGGAGGTCTGGACTCAGACCTAGGGGAGGCCATGGCGGAGTGCGACCCCGATGTGAGTATAATGGAGTCTCTAATTTATTGGCTTGTAAGCAGTTGCACCGTTTAACCGCAAATCGCCGCAGTCTGTTTGTAGAATGTCAATAGTCTCATCCCAGCTGCTCTTACTATGTGCCAACAGACTGTTGCAATTAGCTTGAAACAAACAAGCTGTTAAATAAGCCAGTTTAAGACAATGCAGGACATTGATCAGAGTTTTCCGAGGTGCAGTTATAAAGTCTTTACTGCCTCTTGCCTAAGAAGCTTATGCTTTTTTTAGGAAGAAATGTTACATATTGGTGGTAAGACTTTCCTGTCCCATTTTCTGTCTCTCTAGCTCTTATCTGTCCTTCCTGCTCACCTCATGTCTCTCGCCCTCAGGGTCCTTTGATGTGCCACACCACTAAGATGTACAGCACAGAGGACGGGGTGCAGTTCCATGCCTTTGGTCGGGTGCTGAGCGGGACCATTCAGGCGGGCCAGCCAGTCAAGGTTTTAGGAGAGAACTACACCCTTGAAGACGAAGAGGACTCTCAGGTCTGCACTGTGGGTCGTCTCTGGATTAATGTCGCCAGGTAGGGGTGGTGCTTTTGATTTTTACTGTCAAAACTCACGATTTGTATCAAAGCTTGATATCACTTGCACCTTTTTTTTTAGATACCAAATTGAAGTGAATCGAGTGCCTGCTGGGAACTGGGTTCTCATTGAAGGCTGCGACCAGCCCATCGTCAAGACGGCTACAATCACAGAGCCCAGAGGGAACGAAGAGGTCAGGACAAAAAGAAAGAGAAACGGCCTCTTAAAATATTTTAAGAGCAGGGGTCTAATATTTCCCTCTCTTCTGACAGGCTCAGATTTTCAGGCCATTGAAGTTCAACACAGCATCAGTTATCAAGATCGCTGTGGAGCCCGTTAACCCATCGGAGCTGCCCAAAATGTTGGACGGACTGAGGAAGGTCAACAAGAGCTATCCTTCTCTCACCACAAAGGTAAGCCTATCAACACACAGGTAGTGAAGTTATCTCCAGAGAATGACACCAGGACCAAGGTTCAGTTTAAAGGTTATCGTTTTTCTTTCTGAGGGAAGAAAGCATGAAAATCACATACAATAAGAACCTATTTAAAAGCACTTTGAGATCTCTCAGCTATGCAGGTGCAAGATATGACCATATGACCATATGTGTGTGTGTTTCAGGTGGAGGAGTCTGGAGAACATGTCATTTTGGGCACAGGAGAACTCTACCTGGACTGTGTCATGCACGACCTGCGCAAGATGTACTCTGAGATCGATATTAAGGTAAGCTTTGTAAAATGTATTGTGTTGTGTTAAATGTAAGTGCAGAAGTATGCGTTTTGCATCAGTGTTTGTTTTTATGTCTTAAGCCTATTTGGACCATTTAATGGGGTTAAATTCTTCACAAATTATGAGAAAATGCTGCCATTTTGATTGCGAAAATAACAAAAGAAATTGTGAAATCCTGGTGGGACTGTCTAATAAAATATACAGACTTGATTTATTTTTTAGATGAAATTCCAAAAACATATCCATCACCTGAATGTTTTACACAGGAATAATATTCAGTTATGCTCATCTTTCCCCACAGGTTGCTGACCCAGTTGTGACTTTCTGTGAAACCGTTGTGGAGACGTCATCACTCAAGTGCTTTGCTGAAACACCAAATAAAAAGTATGAATTTAAAAAATAATACAATATAATATATGTATAATATTTATATTATTAATGTGATTTGGAAGAAGCACGTTGCTCTCACTACAGTTCAGCAATATTCATTTCAAACCCTCTGCGTTTTTAACAGTGTTCAAATGTTGTGTTTCTTGATTTGAGAGTTTAAATTCGTGGAGTCACTGTCAGAGTCAGTCCTTCCCTTTGGCCAAGTGTCTCCTCATCTCAATGAGTGATTGACAGCTGTGTGATGTGATTGACAGGAATAAGATCACCATGATTGCAGAGCCCTTGGAGAAAGGGTTGGCAGAGGACATCGAGAACGAGGTGGTGCAGATCACGTGGAACAGGTATGATGTAGAATATATTCACTTCTCTCTTAATTAAATGAAAAGGATGAGGAGTGTTACATGTTAGACATCTATTCCAGCCTGATAATGGCACTGGCCTTATTAATTTTCCATAAGCCAGCCATTCATCCCTCAGTTCACAGGATGATGATTTTTTTTTTTTAAAGGTCACATAGATAAAATTTTCCTGGATTTTATTTGAAGTTTTCACATTTGTATATATAGACTGTCCTTATATGGGGGAAAAAAGCAATTAAAATCTCACTTTCCATGATCTGGGAACTTTAATTAAATGCTGATGATGCAGAGGGCAGAGAAGTGTGCTATAAGAATGCCCAGGGCAGAAATATAATCTAAAAAGCACAGTTATAGGATTTGTGGGTAATATTCCCTCTGAAATTATAGGTATGGCATCCAATTTTCTTACCACGCAAAGACCAAGAAGTTTACATCAAAGTGCCTACCATCAATTTAAATTCACAAGTTTGAAGTGACAGCCGTGTGCTGCAATCTAATAACAGTTTTAATTCAGTCTAGCATGTCTGCTTTCATTTTGCTTAATTGCAGCGCCTTTTTGGTCTATTTTTGGTCTGCTGAACAATGAGACAATAAGTTGCAAAGTCAGGTCGGATGTCTCCTGTTGGTCCATTCAATCTGACGGCAATTCCTGCACAGCCTTGTCCGTTCAAATGAGGATTTAGGAACGTGTAAGAATAATAAAATAAAAACAATCATCATCAATGACGTGTGTCTTTAACTAAATATAGCACAGGCATCCGTTTATTTGAACAGAAGTAAATGGCTGTCTTCTGTATGCTTATTAAAATCCCTTATTGATATATTGATCACCTCACTCCCAGTAATTGAATCATGCACTAAAAGCATGCTTGAGTATTCCCGTCCACGTGACACAAAGAGCATGCATGTGTGTGTTGTACTCGAGCGCGGCTTCCTGTCAGTACTTGGCTCATGTGTGAGGCCGTCTGGGCCCGGCGGGATCAGAGAAGCGATGCCAGAGAAGTGACATGCCTCATACACCATTAAACTAAACCTTTGCTCCATTCCTTCTCTTCCATTAACCCCCCCCACCCCCCTGAAAAATCAACCAATCTCCCTAATGTTCTAGCTGACACACAACACAATTCTGCTTTCAACCAGTTGCTGTCTTGTTTCCTCATGTCAGGAAGAAGCTGGGAGAGTTTTTCCAGACCAAGTACGACTGGGATCTGCTGGCTGCCAGGTCTATCTGGGCCTTTGGACCGGACACAACAGGACCAAACATCCTTGTTGATGATACATTGCCTTCTGAGGTGAGCTGTGCATCAAGCAGGGCTGTATCTGTTGGAAAAATCTTCATTCTAAAGTGTCCTATTAAAATACCGGTTCAGTTCGATAAATCAAAATTCCAGATGAACTGCTGCACTTCAAATGTTTAGCGCCACATAGAGCCGTGACTATCAGTTATTTTAACTATGGGTTTTGTTTTCAATTAATTGTATTTATACTAATAATTTACTATGTAAAATGTCAGAAAATTGAGAAAAAACGTCCTTTACAGTTGCTTCAAATTACCTATTTTTTTTCATGAAGGCCATATCAGTCATTTTTCATCAGGCATTTAAACTACATGTAAATGTCACAAAATTGCGAAAACTCCAACACTATTCAAAGCCAAAGATCCAGCCTGTGATATTTTTTCCCCCCAACCAACAGTCCACAACCCCAAAGACATTTACATTACTATGACTACTAAGACTATATTTAAGGTGCTGCAAACAGAGAATGTTTTTCAATAATTGAATGATTTATCAATTTTCATAACAGTTACCAGTTTCTGTTGATTGATTATTCAATCAATTGTTGGTGTATTAATAAGACATGATGCATTCATGAACAATATTGTATATACAGTGCAGGCAGTTGGGTATGAGGTCTAACTCCATAGCTCATCCTATCATAGAGCAACAATTTTTTTTTTGTTTTTTCCCCCCCATTCCCTGTAGGTGGACAAGGCTCTGCTCGGCTCGGTCAAAGACAGCATCGTTCAGGGCTTCCAGTGGGGAACCAGGGAAGGACCTTTGTGTGATGAACGTAAGATTTTTTTTTTTCCCTTTTTGGTTCCTAAAAACAGAAGAGAGAAATACACGCTGAGGGCAGGGAATCATCAGAGACTCACTGCACCCACAGCTCCCACTCTGCTTAAACACAAACATTACAGAGACAGAACGTTAACAGCTTCTTCCCTGCCACAGTCAGACTGGTGGCAAAACAAAAATAACGTCCAAATGAACATCAACCCACTACTTTAAAGTGCAATATGTGACACATCTGAAATGGATTTTATATTTATATCTGTACAATTAATCTATATAACAAAATACCTCACTCCACTGTCAAGTGCAATAATGTATTATTACATATACATTTACGATATCTGTACATATATATTTATATCCAAAACTCACTATATAGGTCTATATTTTAATTTCCCATGTTCCTTTCCATTATTTTCATAAGAAGTTTGTTCTTTTCTTACTAAGAAAAGCATTTTTATTTTTGCTTTTCTTACTTTAAAATGATTCCAACTACCGACTCTGAGAGAGTCCTGCACAAGAATTCCGATCTGTCTGGCCTGTGCACAAATGGCAAATAAATAAAATCTTGATCTTGACATTGTGCACAAGGAGAATGTCGTCGTCGTCCCCGTTGGTGTTGTGTTAGTAGAACTCTGTTTCTGCTCCCCTCAGCTATCAGGAATGTCAAGTTTAAGATCCTGGACGCAGTCATTGCTCAGGAGCCCCTGCACAGAGGAGGAGGCCAGGTCATCCCTACAGCCAGGAGAGTGGTGTACTCTGCTTTCCTCATGGTGAGATCACCCCCCAGTCCTATTCTTTTCCTCATGTGCCATTAGCTCCTCCAGGCTTCCCTTTCATTATAACTTTCTTTAATGTTCCATTACCTTGATTACAGTTTGGGATTTTGCTGACATGCAATCTTTTTAATTGAAGCGCGATAACGTTCCTCTTTCACCATTTTGGCTTCCCTCCTCATCTTTTTTTTCTTTTGCTCTTTCACTATCATAAATCCACGGGTCAGCTATACATGGGATGAACACACCGCAGCGCCAGACTTTTGTCCTCATGCTAATGCACGGTCCCTTGTGTTCCAGGCAACTCCACGCTTGATGGAGCCTTATTACTTTGTGGAGGTTCAGGCTCCGGCTGACTGTGTATCAGCTGTCTACACAGTGCTGGCTAGAAGAAGGTCTGTCTGATGCTTAGTATCGACCTAGAAGGAAATTTAATGCAATATTCCTTGATATTTCTGTAAATCCAACACATATTCAGTAGTTAAGTTTTGGTTTTGATTTAATTCTCCCGTGTTTGTCCTCTAACAGGGGTCATGTCACCCAGGACGCACCTATTCCAGGGTCTCCTCTCTACACCATTAAGGCTTTCATCCCGGCCATCGACTCCTTCGGCTTTGAGACAGACCTTCGCACACACACACAGGGACAGGCCTTTGCGCTGTCTGTATTCCACCACTGGCAGGTAAGATGAAACGACACAAAGCCGACTTTCTATCTGACTTTGTCAGTGACATCCAGGTCTAAATGCAGGAATGTGTCACATTAACTTATGAAGGTGTGAAAAAAGGTAATTATAATTGTCTGGTAACTGTCATTAAAAAAGACCATAGAAATACACTTTGAACAATAATGACATACCGTAAATGACCAAATAACAGCCGTTGTTTCAATCACGTAACGGATCAGGTGTTTTTTGAGAAGGCAATTTAGGACAGGAGATTAATTCCTTCCTGACAAAAATCTTGCTCAGCAAAGCTGAAAAAATATTGTCATTTATTCAAATTGTTTTATTAAACCAGTATAACTACCATATAACTTACATTTGTCTAAACTAAGATTACAGTACTTTAATGTCTCTCAGCTGCTTTTCCCATGACAGAAAGTTTGAATTTCATGTTGTCTTAATTATTTTTTTTTTCAATAAATTTGACTCATTTGAAACTGGCGGTTATTTATCAAAATATACCCCTGCACCCGGCTGTTTATTAAACCCCTGCTATTATTTATTAATTTGTGGAATTTATGGCAAATTAGATTCTGATCAACAATGAGTGAAATAAACATGAGATTCATTCACACCCAAGACAGAATTTAATGACAAAAACGTTTATCAGGTGTCTTAAATTAAACTGTTAATACAAACCCACAAACCATGTCAACAGATAATGCATTTTATTTATGAATCATTACTATGACAAGCATTGTCACAGGAAGCTACCGTTCATTGTGTCACAGCAAAACAAAAAATACACACTGGCCACTTGTGAATCGCACTGTAAATGCTGCACATTCATTATTACATAAATCTGATTTAAATCTATGAATAAAGGGGGACTTCTGTCACATTTTCACTTCCTCGCGTGCACACACAAGAAAAAAGAGGTGGCAGTTTGTGCAGCAGACTGACCAACCTCATGCAGCCGTCTGCCACTCTGGCTAAATCGCTTTTGATGCAGAGTGGAGTGTTGAGTCATTAAAGTTTAAGTGTAATGTGGCTGTCGCTGAGCTGCGTCACTGAAAATTAACTCCACTTAGGGCAGATTAATATTTATCAGCAAAGGCATACGTTGGGAAGAGAGAAAAAAGGATTTCTTCAGTGTAAATGTAAATGAATTTTAGATTTTTGGCCATTTTATGCCTTTATTGGAGATATGAGAAAGCTACAGCTACAGAAGTGACATTCTCCAGCTACTGTGTCCATTCCT
Source organism: Lepturacanthus savala (assembly GCA_030544235.1). NCBI lineage: Eukaryota > Metazoa > Chordata > Actinopteri > Scombriformes > Trichiuridae > Lepturacanthus > Lepturacanthus savala. Next base: position 13,913,869 of record CM060482.1, on the reverse strand, counting down.
ACCGTTTTCCCAGCCTACTGAAGCTGGACTGGAAGCGGTTTGTTTCTCGGGCACCATCTTAACCCTTTCGCCTCTGAGGTCCCCCTGTGCTGTAAATATTTAATGTTTTATCCCCCTTGAGGTGAAAATACAATGTCAGAAAAGACACCACTCATAAATTATGTATAAATACATTTGTCCAATCGCTCGCAAAAATATGTATAACAGACAGAGTGATCCTTTGGGAACATGCAAAATAAATGATATTGATATTTTCTAACTGTGCACAACAGACGGGTTAACATTCATAAAGCTAGGGCTGAGAAATGAATTGGATTATTTATTGTCTCACTGAAATTGTGACCTCAGATTTGTTCCTTTTTTTTTGTTTTCTTAAGGCATGACTCACCATTTTGAAAGTTGTGAATCTAATTACTAAACCAGGTTCCCCTGATTGCTGTTTTGTACTGTTTAACAAAGTCAGCCAAAAGGGTCGCTATATTTTGATCTCCTGTCATTACATGGCCCCAGAGTGATGATTTATTTCCATGTTGCCCAGCCCTCAGTTGTCAGTCATCCTGAAACAGAAAATATACTCCCAATATATTCCCAGGAGACTCCCCCAGGGTCCCATAGCAATCATCTTGACCGTTTCTCCCCAAATTAGTCTCTAACGGGCAGCTGCGCAGTCGCTACTTGATGCAATCAACACTTGACTTTTTTTTTTTTTCTTCTTCTTCTGCTTTGGGCTCTGACAAAAATCATTCCTGCTAGCAGGTATTGATTAGACTGCCGTAGAAAAGAAGAACAACACAGAAGACCCTGGATTGTGTTGTTTGCCCCATCACACTCGGGAGACTATTGTGCCTCCCTCATTAATTTGATCCCGTTCTGCCAGTATTGGCATGCAAACAGCAGTGAGTTGAGTTACTGTAGTAACAGCTTTCATCCATCTGTTGATTGGGCTTCAGCCACTCCATTGATTATTTTTCCCCTTCCTCCGATCTTTAAGCTTTCCCTGCAGCGGGGAAAGTCTTATTTAGTCCACTCTACCCTACTTATCTCAGATTTACCATTCCGAACAAGTCTCCCTCTTTTCTCCTTCCGTTGCATTCAGGGCTGAATGCATCACGTAACCATGAGTAGTCCACTTTATGAAGGTCATACTGTGTACTCTTCTTTAAGATAAAGCATTTAGCAAATCACTTTAAAAGCCTGTGAACACTTGAGTCCTAAGAAGTTGCTAACCAGTTAAAGTTGCACTAATGCTGTCGCTCTCAAACTAAAAGTGACAATACATGCATGTTGCTTTTTTCCCTCCCCCCAATCATGATGATGGATGCTCTCCTGAGTCAGCAACAACGAGACAGACTTGCAAATGAATCAGCTATTTAGTGAAAGGCCGTAACCACTATCAAAAGTGTCCACTCATTGAAAAATGTGATATGTTTCATGTTGACAGTTCGGGCTTCATGTTAGAACTACTGAGAGAAAAGATATTTGATGGCGTTCTATTTTTTTTTCCCTTATCTGAATTTGATTTTTGAGTTTAAATATGATAAAGAAAACATTCAAAAAAACAAACCGAAGTCTGATTATATTACTGTCACGGCTGCCAATGTACTAAGAGGCTTGTTTTGGATTCATCGTTTTATTGGCATATTTTAATGCAACAACTTCTACATTTCAGTAATTGCTATGGAACTTTTCTCGCCCTTCGCTCGGTTTAACTGTGTTTTCCTAATTCCTTCCAGATTGTGCCTGGAGACCCATTAGACAAGAGTATAGTGATCAGGCCTCTGGAGCCACAGCCCGCTCCCCATCTGGCCAGAGAGTTCATGATCAAGACCCGAAGACGCAAGGTGAGGGCCGCAGCTGCTCGTTTTGTCGCACAATTTTTTTTGCTTTAAATTTTCTCTCGTGCGTCGCTTACGTCCCACATCCGTTGCTCCACAGGGTTTGAGCGAGGACGTGAGCATCAGCAAGTTCTTCGACGATCCTATGTTGTTGGAGCTGGCCAAACAAGACGTGGTGCTTAACTACCCCATGTAAGAGAGCACGAAACTCAACACAGCAACAACGTAACCTCCGCTAGTCTTCTGAATCTCCAAAGCCCCCTGGGTAGTTTTAATTATTTTATCTTCCATTTGTTAACGGGAGTGGCACAACCATAAGTTTTCTAAAAGATCTGTAAAGGGGGGAGATCATGAAAATAAACAGCCCCTGCTGTCAGGAGGCACGTTGGTATTTCCTTTAGAGAGAGGCTGTGATTGTCAAACATTGCAGATGTTTTTTGTATCTCATCTTGACCTTTGTATTTTATTTTTTGTATGTAAAAATGATCGTTGTTTTTGTAGAAGAAGGAAACTTTTTTTTTTTGTTTTTAAAGAAAAAAATGTCTGATCTGGTGTATGTCTGAATAAAAGAGTCCTTTGTAATTGAAAGAAAGATGTTTTATTGTTCTGTATCAGACCTCAAAGGAAACGCCAATCTCACTGATGTTAATAACGAAAGCCTGTTAAGTCGATGCTATAGATGTAATCGCTGGGTGGGTGTAGTGGACTCAATTCCGTGTCTGGGGCTACAGTCTAGTACGAAGTAGTAGCTTTATGTTGAGTGATCGCTGTGTCTGTTTGGGTCTCTGTGTGGGTTGTGACTGATGGACAGGCTGCAGGATGGTTGGAGACAGGAAGAGAGGAAGCAAAGGTTAGGATCACATGGCTAAATAAAAGGGAAAAGAGGGAAGCATGAAGCATATCAAAGAAGACAGATGTCAGTGAAGTACCAACGCTTGGAACTGATGATTCAAAAACTGTAATTTTTTGGACATTGTGAATTTCAATGAGAAAACTGCACAGCTCCGAGTGAAAACTAGACTATGATGCTGTGTTTTTTAATGCTACGATACACGTTTAGAACAACTAAATCATGAAGGTGAGTCCGCAATAAAATCAACTTTCAGTTTTCACATTTTTTAACATTTGCAGTCACCAACATATAAAATATGCTACAGAAGTTTCAGTGAGAATGTGAACAATTGTGAAAACGGCATGATGAAATAACTGCGACTCATTTCTAGCTTGTTTAAAATCAAAAATAATAACATAACTTTTTTAATTTCTCCTAAATGGACAGTGTAGAAGATGATTATGCTGGGGGGACAAGCCTTTTCGGACATTTTGATACTTTCCTCTGCCTTTACGCGTGTAGTATGGGATGGGTACATGTTGAGTGAACTGTCTCTTTAAAGAGCAGGGTTTGACTCCACTTGATGATCTCGCTGATGGGCTGATGTGTGAGCCTTGTCACACCTTCAGAAGACTGTTGTCTGAACACCTCAGTCCTTCATCACTCACCGCTGACAATCCCCATCAACAGTCCTGGAGGTGGTGGGGACCGGGAAGGTAAGAACGGGGACGGGAAGAGTCAAACATGGCTTGAACTGCTTTGACATTTGGACTGAATGTCAATCCTGTCCAGAGAGGGAAGGGCTTTTTCTTTTAATTATTTTTTTTATTTCAGCAGACATGGGAAGATGCTGATGGAGGGAGATACTGTGCCCTTTTCAAATCCATGAGGGAAGGAGAAAAGAGCAGCTTGAGGAATTGCTGTAAACATGAATCCATCTTTAGGGAAGAACATACAGGGAAGGTTTTTTTTTTCTTGTTTCAGGGTTGGGTTTAGGAGGCCTGTTCTCGCATCCTCTCACCTCCCGACATCTGCTGCGATGGTACGTGATCTGTTCTGCGCTAGTTGAGTAAAAGTTGTACTCGGATGACACAGCCCCATCGCTCCTCCGCCGGGATGGCGTGCCTGGCCCCTGGCGATGGGACGGATGGCAGCAGTTCCTGCCAGTCTGAACACAAGGCCCCGGAGCACTAGTTACAATCTGTGGTCCCTGTGCTAAATATGGAGAGGAGCAGGACTCTGCCTCGGCATTAGGTCGGCGAGGGGGCAACCTCCTCCTGCAATTCAGGCCTTTTTTCTCCTCCATCTGCTCCTTACCACCTTTTCCTGCAACAAATCTATCCTGTGCTCTTACCTCTCCATCTTTATCCTGTCTGTCTCTCTCTCTGCACCTACTACACACCTCTCTGGCTCGGTCATGTGCCTGTGACTCAATCACACTTGTCTCTTCCTGCTAACATCACAAGCAGACCTTCCCCTGTAGAAAACCCAGTCCAAAGTGTCCATGCATAGAGAGTCCAGCGAGGCGGCTTCATATTGACAGCTTGCCTATAGCGAAAAGGTTCCGCAAAATCGCTAATAGACCTATGAGCAAGAGGTTTATTAAGCCTCCGAACAATATCATGACCCCAGAAATTGTCTGCAGGTCGTGTATGACTTGAGATGGAGGAACGCAGTCTCGCTTTCATCAAATTTCGACAAATGAGCATCTCGACAGCCCCCGCCTGAGCAGTCAAGTAGCCTGTCCTACAGAAACACAGGAGGGCACCACCACTGCCCAGCAGGTTAATGACAAGTTGAGGTCCGGCAAGGTTGGAGCTGAGAGCAGGGAGAAAAAAAAGAAAAAAACACAGCAACCACATGACTCTGTGACTCCCGCACCCGAAGGCACCCGAAGGACCCACAATGCTGAATCATTCTCCAAAGCCAGACATCATGGAGTTTAGCTCGTGGAGGCTGCGCGTCATGCGCAGGTTTTTACCTGAGAGGGCAGAATATGTGAGCGAACCTCACTTTAGGACAATCAAGCTGCAAATTCAGACCAAACAGCTCTTTCAATTCGCCAAATGAGTCATTTGTGTTCCCTCGCTCGAGGCCTTCCACAAAAACAGATTGAGACCAGACGAGGGCCCTTAAACAGTGGCTCCACTGAGCTGGTAACAGATGGTGAAAAAAAAAATACCTTGGAACAATTCTAATCATTTCCACTTATTTCTGTTTTTTTGAGTGTATGGAACTGCAGGCTTCATCTGCTGAAGGATCCTGCGTCAACACGTTTCCTTTGGAATATGGTTTGCGGCCTGGTGGTGAAATTTGTCTTTTTGTTTTTTTTTTTGTCACGGGTCGTCCGATCGTGTCACATCGTTTTTCCATCCAACGGGCTGAAGTCATCAAAGTCGCACTTTATCTGAGCTGTGTGGGCTGCACAGTGATGATGGAAGTCTCACTGCTTCGTCTTTGACTGCCTTTACATTTCACTGCCCTATGGTTGCATGAATGTGTAACACTTGGACGAGTATGATGAATGGTCTTTTTTTGTTGTTTAGTCAGTCAGTCATCCTCTATACCCGCTTATTCCTCAATTGGGTCACGGAGATTTGCAGGAGCCAATCCTAACACGTTACAGGCGAGAGGCAGGGATACACCCCAGTCTATCATGGTTCAAACACACCATTCACTCACACACTCACCTATAGGAAAATTAGAGCCTCCAATTAACCTCAGCATGTCTTTCGACTGCAGGAGGAAGCCAGAGTACCCAGAGAAAACCCACGCAAGAAAGGTCCCAGCTCAAGGAATTCATCTTTTTTTGTTTTCTCTATATATAATATTGTCATATATGTGTAATTGTTTGATTGCAGTTCTGAAAGACAAATCTTCTCTGGGAGATATATCTCATCTGAAGTGTTTTGTCTACTTATTTATTTATAATTTTTTTTATATAATTTTATTCTTTTTAAATTTCATTTGTTTCCTTTCCATTGTTTCTTTTATACCATGTGATTACATATATATATTATAATTGCTTTCATGTCTGTAAGCTCCTATAGAAATACAATTCCTAGTAAAAAATGCTCATAATAAAATGAAACTATTAACTCTTAACTGTAATTCAGGGGAGAAATAATGGTTTCTCCATTTAAAATGTACAACTGAGAATAAAATAATGCTATACAGTTGAATTACAACATATTTTATATCAATACAAATAAGATTCTTGAAATTGATGTCATGATTTACAAATGTCAGCCATCATATGGGATCAAAATCCACTGAATATGATTATTCTTATTATAAACTGAAGGCAGAGTCCGAGATACTAAAAAATGGTGGAAATAATACAAAATATTCGTTTCTGTAAACGCAGTTTTTTTTTAATTGGCTTAATTGCTCTTTATGTTCAGCAGATGTTTATGAACCCGAGATGTGTGACCTATCGGGTGCGCGCACTGTCAAAGACGTGAAGGTGACGCGCAGCATCCTGCTTCCACTGCTCCTGCACAGACGGCTCCGCCGAAAGCTTCCACAGTAAATCCAGCTGCCACTCAACCAGACCCCGTTCAGCCAGCGTCAGACACGCGGCGGAAAACCTGGTCCTGATAAATACGAGACGGAGACGCCGCTTGGCTGAAGGTGGACCTCCAGTGATCAACAGATCGGCAACTCCACTGTCCACTCCTCCTGCGAAGAAGAAGAAGGAGAAGAAGAGGAGGAGGAGGATGAGGGACCCGAAAGACAATACCGGAGCCAACTGGCACATGTGAGCGACTGACATATTTATTATCACGTTCTCGAGCCAGTCACAGAGATATGAAGAGAATATCTCTCAAGATTTGGTTTTAATCAGCCGATGCGTTTGTTCTTGGCAGCGGAGCGGGTTCAGTCCGTGCCAAAATGACCAGACTATTGTCTAGCATCGCTGTATCGGAATGGGCCCGCAGGAATTTTGGCACCGGTTTTACGCAGCAGACCACATAGTTTAATCGACGTTCCTCGACCGAAGGCTGATTGGTTTGGCTGGCATGGACAAAGAATGCTTACAAATCTCGTAGTGAAGCTATGAGATAAACATAAAAAAAAAAAAATTAAAAAGTCCATCAGTGAAACACCCTTCTGGTTTTTCAGTCAACGCCGGGATTCAAGTTTGGACCTCACCAAATCCAAAATCGACCTTCCCCTCCCAAGAAAAAAGACAATCTTATATCTTAAAGCATCTTCACAGACTCGCATAGCGGTAAGAATTCACCTAATAATTCACGGTGTTGTGGTATTTATTTCCATGTTTGTTCTCAATGTGCAATGTCTAAGCAAAGTGGAATCATGTGTGTTAATATCGGGGTGTCACAGACGCACCAATTTGGCACCGTAACGCAGAGGTGATTATCGCGTCTCCCCGGGTTATTTGTTTGTTCTTTTTAATTTACTGGATTTTCTCTCATTTCCGCGTGTGTAACATGTTGGTTGAGGCCAAAGCTGTGAGCAACAAGAGCTTCCACCGGGAGAAAACGTGCTCCAGGGAGGAAGCGAACCGGCGCGCCTTATTGACATAGGCTGCTAATTTAAAATTCAGATGCTTGCCTATTAGATTTCAAATCAGACATAATCTTAGCTGCTGAAAAGCCGTTCCAACACCAGGTCTGAGACTGAACTGTCTCACAATCTTTTGTTCTCAAATCATGTGAGCAGCAGCAGCCTTGTGTGGATGGGCGGTGCAGGGATTCTCCTCGGGGTTTGGATAAATCCTGCAGGATCTGTTCAAATTAGTGGAGGCATGTGCAGACTGTATAAACGCCTTTATTGGTAAACTCCTGAGATTCATTAATAACGAATATATTTCACAAGTTGAAGGTTTGCCCATGCATTTTCAGTTTTGAGTGCCTTCCAATGAAGTGGTGTGTACTGAACAATATTGGCTGGATTAGAATGACAAAATAATTAATGGGGGTTTGCAGCAGCAGCTCTCATTATAATAAAACAGGTTTGTTGCTCAATTGATTATCAAAAGCTAAATAGCTGCCAAAAAAATAACAATATTCTAATATTGTCATTACAAAAATTACAAAAATTGAAATATTTGTAATATATGCTTATATTTTTAATTATATAAAACAATCGGCATATAAGCAGCTTTATTTTTTCGTGTTATTATAATGCATGTGCCTTTGGACATGGTGCAACAATTCACCACAGCCTAAAAGCCCTCTTCCTCTCTTACAGAATGTGCTGCCCGTATTGATTTGACAGCCCCTTCATGCACATTCTCTGATTCAGTGATTATCTCATCATCATTTCTGAAGCCAATATATCAAAAGAAACACTCCAACTACTCAGAGCGGTTAACCTGGGGAGCAGCCAGCACGTGGCATCATTCACCCTGATGAGAAAGCGTTTCATTGTGCAGGATGCCTTTGAAATATTCCATATTGGCTTCTGTGCCGAGCATTTGTCAACGCCACACCAGCCACGGCTCAAATGTGAGCCACCGTAATGAGTTTCTCCTCTGTGCTTCAGATAATCTCCACTGTGCGATTGATAGATTTGGTAGCTGGCCAACCGAAAGAAATTATTGCAAATGAGTAATGCTTGCTTTCTACATAACATATGGACAGTATGCATTTATTCAGAATTTATTCTTTGGTTAGACGCCAGAAGAAGCGGATCTACCTCCATTTGCCCCCGATTTCTTCTCCTTTATTTCCATCAAGTGAGTGCGGTTTTGGCATTTCACAGCCTTAGCATTCTGTAGATTTAATGATCACTTTCTGTATATGAAACTATGTCTCTGAGGTAGACGCCCCTCCCAACCTGCTACCCCACTATCTCTGAACTCGGGAGGAGGGGATGTCGACCCCTGTGCACTCCAGCACTGAGGGAGAGAGATGAGGAGCACATTCTTGGTGGCAGCAGGGAAATGCCCCATCACTTCATTTAGTTCTGTCCGCTTTTCATTTAAAATACGGCATTTCTATATTATTACACTGTTGCACAAAATCCCTACTCTGCCCAGAAAAAAACAAAAAAAAACTCATGACTTGGCAGATATTTGTGATGAATTGTGCATGGATGTTTATTAAATGATAGAAGAGGCCTAGAAAAGTGTAAGAAATGTTATCTAGCTTCTTAGTTGATTGTTAACATATCAATCTTGGTTTCTTTGTTACAAGAACCAATCTTAGAAAAAGAGCGCGGCAAACATTAAAAGAAACTTGCTTTCAGTTACATATCTTACACGTAACATTGCTATAACATCCTCACACTGTTCATTCCAGGTTTCTATTTGGTAACGTAACGTTGCCAAATGCAAAAATCACATGAAGTGATGATTTTTGAGTGTAATTTTTTTTAACTTATGGTAATATTCTAAAAATCATTGTGCCCATGTTTTTGTTAAACTAACATGCATTTAAAAGTCAGTCACACACACACACATATATATATATATAAAATAAAATAATTTTTGTCCACTCTTTTTGCCATACTGCTATATTATATATATAATTATTACCATAATTGCAGTAGAGAAGATGGATAAAGTAATATGACACTGCAAATACCTATATAAGGTATGTTTAATCACAGTACTTGAGTAAATACACACAGTTCCATGTCAGAACATATGCTCAAAACCTTTAGTGTGTTAATGTGTAAAAGTGGTGTAAAGGTACCTGGATAGTTTTTTTAACAGGATTATATATTTTCATCTATTTAGTCCAGTTGCTGTGCTCAGTACTGACCTTTATGATAGTATATTTGATTCTTAATAACCTATGATATATGGAAAATCAATATCGCCATATATGCTATAATTAATTATTTTGTTTCTCATTCAATTTACTGTAAAAAATCTATAATAAAATTCCAGGGGGCTGTAATCGATGATGGTATATTAAATTGAGGGTGCATTAGGCTTTCCTTGCAACCTTTCAGAGATTTTTCAAGAGCACACTATAAAGGATCCTTGTTTAATCTTATATTTCACTACCTGGAAATGGGTTCTTACTCCCAAACCTCCAACATTTTCACAGATGATCTCATATTTGATGTTACTGTATGTTAAACGGTAATGTTTGTTACTAGCCAACTGAAATGACATCAGCATGAAAGCTCAGCCAGTCGCATAGAGATTTACACACTGTAATAACTGCACAATATTCACAATCATCAGGCATACAGGCTTGTTTTGAATCCTAAATTGCCTCATTTCCACCCTAAAGACAGTTGTGATCTATAAGCATCACCAGAATAATATTTCTATCAAATTTTCTGCCTTTATGTTCGTTTTAAAAGGTTTGTTTGCTTGTTTGTTTGTTTGTTTTTGTTTATGCTAATCTCTTGCTATTAAATCAGGCATTTACAAATTACCAAAATTGTCAAGTGAAATGTCTGCGGGACATGTTTAAGTCAATTACATGCTTCATAGGCAGCTATTTTGAATAATTGGAGTAATTCACTTCCTATTTTTCCCAATTCTTGCCTTCAGAATGTGTGATGTGGAGCCAGTACATTAAGAGGTATATTTTTTGTTTTTTCCCCACTACATTAAAAATCACATCCACTTATATATGAGAAGCATTTTTTTTCTCATTTTATGATAGTGGCATTTTTAAAAAAAAGATGTTAGTGTGAGTAACTGCAGTGATGTGGAGTAACTGAGAAATACAGTATGTGGAGATGATGATGGGAGATCCTTCACAACCTCTACCGCCGTCTCCTAACTGGCATTGTCCGACATGAAATATCAAGGTATTATGTCTATATCTTGTACAGCAGATGTGAGCATGCTGCCAGCATTAATCCTCAGCGTGCGGTTCACTCGCAGGGAAAACTGTGTCTTTATGCCTGCCGACTAGTCTGGATTCCCTCCGTTTGACACTGTGTACTCTGCTCTGCGTTTCATGGTTGCCAGTTCCTGTAAGCAACATTAAAGCAAGCACAGGGGGAAGGTGCTTCATGCTTTTAGTAATTACAATTAGCAATTAAAATTGTTAGAGGTTATCATGTGAATGGTAAATCCAGTAGAGATATTTTTTCTGCATGTGTCCTCATCCTTATTTTAAAGATAGAACTTTATACTGCTGGGGGTATTTTTTAATTACATTGTGGATGTATAGATTTATATAATATGGTGGAATAGATATTTCTGGAATGGGTCGTTTTCTGGGAGAATAGTTTCATCTCAAAGATTGAATGAATATAGTTAAATTTGTTCCATAACGTTGGCATGGAAATAATTGGCGCTACTGAGATGTGCCCGTTTGTCTTTGTTTGATAATTATAAAGCTTAAAAAATGGATGGTAATTAAATTTTTAAATCACGAGCTTCATGGTAAGATTTTGACCTTCAAGTAGTTCCCTAATTGATTCAGTTTATGTGCTATTAATGAAGACTGTGTTCTTAAAGTAGAGCTGAGCCTGCTTTGTATCCAAAAATGGCATTTTTTTTATTATGGGAGATTCCAAATATGAGCCATGTAGGGACGAATCAGGGAGGGTTCAGGGTTGTGCCGGGTTCTCTGTGACTCAGGATGACTCCTGAGGAAAAGGAGCCCCGCAGTTGGCCCTGACCCTTCCCAAACAGCCGTGTTTCATGTTGTCTCAGTGCATGCGAGTGTGTCTTTAACGCGTAAATGTGAAAGAAAAAGGGTCTAATTTTTTTTCTGACAAAGGGAATCCTGATGACCAGGATCCATGTAGTAGTGCTGCAGCATCTGGAGAGTGATGCAACGCATGCACATTGCAAAAGTAAACACACTGCAATAGCCGTGTAATCTTTATATTGTAAACACGTAAGAGTAACTTGTGTCTCCACAAGAGAACAAGAGGTATACACTTACAACATATTTACAACAAAGTCATTTAGTTATTCTACCAAATTGAACTTTTCTGCCATATCATATAAAGTGACATGTCATGACCTGGCATTAGGGCTCCAGATCAAACCAGCGATTATTACTTTTAACAAAAGCAATGACAAAAATGAGCCATCACAAGTTCCCTCTGCTTGAAGAGCATTGAAATTACAGACTCTGAAGAACAAATATAAAAAAGGGAAAGTATGAATAATTTACAGTGATATAAAACGGTGAAAATCATTGAATCCTGGCTCTGAGAGGATGTAAACTGCAGGGATATGAGACAGAGACAGAGAGATCCTCACTCAGTGTGGGTGAAACCAGAGGTCACATCCAACGAGCCAGTGCTCATGATGAGATATGGACAGTCTGGCAAATGAAAACAGTTGTGAGGCTCCTTCCCACCGGGTATGTCACTATAACATACAAGGATCAGCTCACACACACACGTAGTGTGTGTTTGGAAACATTCAGACACACACACACATATGCACACACACACACACACGCACACACATAAAGATTCACTGAGTCCACGTTCAGAGATGTTTACGCTTCAGTCATTGTTGAAAATGCATATTCAAACTGATATGTCGGACTCATGAATCTGTGCATGCTGACACATTTACATATGAGCTTAGCTATCGTGGCACAGGCTGTGATTCAGGGTGACAGGTCTTATGCCACTTCCCCTCAGGTCACAGGAGGGGCGGGGCCACATCGTGACAGGCGGAGAGAGGCCGTTCATTCACTGTCAGTCTCTAATGACGCTACCTTTCTTTTTCTGTCCGTGTTTTACTCACATTCTTGGGTTTAGCAGCAGTGAGGTAACATCTGTGCATCTAAACAGCCGACTGACTCATACCTGGTATTTGGCTTGTGTCTGTGGTCACGCTGTTGCATCCTCTGTTGGCACAGTGACAACTGGTTTTCTATAGGATTAGATCAAGATATCGTGTTTAGTGCTGCTCTTCTCTTTTATCAAATATCGGACCTTGCAGGTTTGTTCATGTGATTTCGTTCATAGCTAAACAAAGAATTTGAATTTTTTTCTTCTTATCATTGTATTGAATACATAGGTTTATGATAAACATAATGAATTCTTTCAAACTCTGTTCCTATAATAACTGTACATAGGCTCACTATGCTGTAGCTGACCTCAACTTCTAAAAAGGTTAAAATCGTTGGGAGTGTGAACAATAAAAATCAAGGTTTTTTATTTATATTTAGATTTATTTTATGTATATTTATTTATTTTATTTTAAACTATTTTTTTTTTACTGTAATCCAGCCTTATAATGCAGCTAGCATGTCCATGTGAGACCCATACGTATTAGGTTTGGGCTGCGCATATGGCTCCCATAGGTTTATCTGCAGTTTCCATGGTGTTTGTTCCAATCTATGTGCATATAGACCCTTATCCTAACCCTATGGGATTCACATAGACATGCTGGCTGGGGAGGATGAGCTGCTCGTCCTCCGCTCCAATGTTTGAACAGCTCAGCAGGTAGGACAGATGTCTACTGATCCTCTTTAATATTTCTTCTTTTTTTTAGTCATAAACCCAATTCATTGTGAAGATGTTCAACGCACCTGGAAGAAGGCTCCAATGGTGTGGGGGTTAAGTTGTAACGCTGCTGTATCAGTGGCACAGGTGTGTGCTGGTTTGAATCCTCCTGTAAGCAAAAAGGTAGAAGAACCTCTTGAACTTCTATTCTCAAAAAATGCAGGGAAATTACCCAAAAGACCCAGCCCTAGTGAGAAAAGACCACACCCACCACACTTGTTGTGTGGTGGGTTTGTTTGTGACGCTAAAGCAGTGGTGATGTGGGAATGTGGTGGTTTGAATCCACCACTGGGTGAACTATCAGAAGACTTAATTTTGAGGTCCTGAATTTAAACGTTCAACAAAGAAGTAAAGATGATAAATGCACCTAGAGAACTGGTGGTGCAGTTTGGTAGTATTTCAGGCCCCATAAGGTGTCATCACCCTGTGGTAGGGGGGCTGGCTGTGTCCGCCCCCTTAAAAGCTAAAATTTTTAGCAACAACATTGCTAAAAATTTAAAAGTTAACATTTTGTTTCAAAAAAATAATCTTTAATCTCTGTAACAATGGAGGTTCAAATACTTACCAAACTCTTAAGCCTGCGATTTTATTTCCTCTTTAATTTCTCCATAATAAAAATTGAAAATGTAAGATCAATTTACACAGTTTTACAGTGTTAATATACCCAAAAGATTTAGTAGTCACATCAAATAAAAACTTTATTAGTCAGGGTTCTTTTGAAAGTTTTAACGTCATAAAGGCTAACAGACATTAAAAAGGAGCTTCAGGCCCAAAATAGTTATTCTTCTTTCAGAGAACCATACTCATCCAATTTTAAATTGCTGTAAGTTAAACACACACGGAGCTACCCAAACCGCCCACCCCCCCAGTCAGCCATGTGACTCTTTGTAATCCTGTGAAACACTATCACCATCGAGGCAGTACGGGAAGGTGCAGAGGTTTCATTAAACATACAGAGTCACCTTCATTATCTGAGCAAACACACACGAGTGATCAGCTGAGCAGCCGCTGCCACTGTGGAGAACATATTAGAATCCATAAGGGGATCTGTGCCACAGTGCTGCACATGGCGGAAGGCATGCGCTGATCCGACCACGAGCGCTCACGCCCGATTGGCCCAGCTGGGGCAGCCACGGCCGGGCGATGTCCCCCTCGCTCTCTGTCACTGGCGGAGCTAAGCGGAACGGCCAGGTTCACAGGCTGCGGCCGACACCCTGTCACCGCCTCGCCACCACACTGACACACACACGGAAAAAATACAGAGAAAATCCAAATTAGTTGAGGACACAGTGAGGATTGCGTGATGTCCTAAATGTAATTCTGTAGCCTGAAGGAGGCATTTTTTTAGGCATTTTTGTTGCCAGTATAGTAATGATTCATCGCAACAATAACCAACCAAATGCTCATATTACTCCCATTTCATCACTGCCGTGTCCCCGTCCCCCCTCCCTCCCCCTTCTCGTTACTCCGAAAAGGTCAAGACCTGCATTACTGGGTCACAGAACTGATTATTTAGCTCATGATAAATTGTTTTGTCTTTAGGACATTCATCGTGGAGCAAGTTGTTGAATTTGTTCAATCTATTAAAGCATCTAATGCAAATATTGAGTCATGTTGACATGTAAACCCCAGCAGCATGGTCTGTGTTTATTCTGAAACTTGATGCCTATTCTCATCTCGACTGGGGGAGTGGTGGCTCTTTAAATGTCTTAAAGAGGGTTTTTTTTTAGCTCAATTGCACATCTACAAGAGGTTACACTAATATTTGTTTTCACTATTTTGTGACCAGTGGCCTCAACATGTTTTGCTTTGTGAAAATGTTAAAGGTTAAAAAAAACTCAATGTGCAAAACACATTAATGCCACTATATGAAAAAGTTAAAGATTTAAAATCTCCAAGAGGATTAAAAAACTCCAGTTAGAAGGGCGTTTACGGCTTTAAATGGTGCATGGTACCTGAAATCAGTTCTGTTAACATTAGCGTGTACACGAGGGGTATGTAAGGTTACAGAAAGTAGTTTACTGGATGTGAAATTAAATGGGAGAGGGGATGTGAGTAAGTTTGAAAGCTTCAACAGCAGAGCATTATGGATGAATAACATGAGACGGCTATTTTTTCGTGACTGTAAGGAAACCCATCCAACCGTGTGATACAGGGAACCTAACGAGTATGAAATTTGTCATTTGTGATAAAGCGTAATGCCCTATGATACGCAGGGTTTAACTGCTGAAGTGATGACGGGGCGGCATGATAATACAGAATATCTGTCGAGGCTGCTTCCCAATAGTTGCATGGCTGGAAGATGACAGACAACCTTTAGATCTATTAAGGAAGCCTATTGTTTTATTTTATTTTATTTTTTTAAGCGAAATGTTGCGACTCAGTAAGATAGCCAGAGCCACTGGTGGAGGTGTTGAATATACATGTACTTGGTCTTTTCTTCATTTAACACTGAAGTCTGTGATTAAGGAGTGATAATTGTGATAAAAAGCTAGAAAGAGGAAAACTCGCACTGGGGTTATTTTTAGCCACTGTTCCATATACAACATGTTCCTACACACATACGTTGCTCTGGGGTCATGCTCAGTGTTTATACAGTCTCCAATGGAAACCTCCAATGTTAAAATCGACTACTGTAATAATGCTTTTAACTGGAGTCTGAAATAACTAGAATCTGAGGAGGCTGAGTCTGAATTAAGGTTATAAGGTATATATGTAATATATTAATGGGCTGATGTTTGAAAATATGTTTAATTCATTTGTTGAATTAATTGATTAGTTGAGAGAAAATGTGTTTTTTTTTAATTATCAATTCATTGTTTCAATCATCTATGGAAAAAGAAAGTCATTCATTGATCGTAGCTCTTTAATTTTGAGAATATGATGCTTTTCTTTGTTGTATTTGAAAGTAAAATGAATATATTTGGATTTTGAACTAATAGATAAAACAAGCAACACCTTGTGTATCTTCATTCTCTAGTATTTTTACAGACAAAATAATTCAGTTTAAAAACACATTAATTGATAAAAATTGTGGTAGTGTGGTAAGTGTGGTAATTTCATTGCATTCCTGGACTAAATTGTCTAGTTTGTATAATAATTTACAATGATATGAAACAGTGAAAACCCGTTAATCTTTCGGGGAAAAAAATTATTGGAAGATCATTTTAGTTTCAGTCCTATTTTCAATTAATCACGTTACCTGCTATATCTGACACCGATATGATTTGTTCTCCTTAAAAAAATATTTACAGCATATATAAGAAATCAGCTCCTGACTTTTTTAATAATGTTTTTTAGGGCGATTTGATTGTGGATAATTTCAACAATTTGATTACAGTGTAACACAGAATTTTCATAGTACTTTGATACCAGTGAACTGAGGAAATCCCAACCTGTCAGCTTCCTCTTTTCTCTTTCTTTTTTTTTTTTGGCAACAATACACCAAAGCAGCCTCTCCTTTTGCTTTTTTGCTTTCATGTTACATCACCAACACATGATTTGTCTCCCAGGACAGTGCTGTCCTGTGCTGTCCTTTCCTCTCTGTCTCTCCTCCTGGAGTCATGTTTAAACAACATTCATACATGGGTGGGTTTCCATGGCCACAAGGATTATCTGAGCCATAGCCCACCATGGTGTGATGGGTAGGGAAAAAAGCCCAAAGGCGCGCACAGATGCTCTCGTGCGCTAGTAGTGTAGCCTTGGTGATAGCCTCGCGGGCTAACACTTTGAGACTCTACGTCTAAAACAAAAAAAAAGGAAGGAAAAAAAAAGATTTACTTGACAGAAATGCTTAAGGCCTAACTTTAAATAGCTCTGTGCTGTTTGTGTTTTTTTTCCCCTTCTTTTATGTTTATTATTGGTTTGGGCCTCTGCTGCACGGGGCTGTCTTGAATGCAGTTTGGAGTCGAGGGAACCGAACCTCTCTCCTTAAGAAGCCTTAAGATAGGCCATTTACATAAAGATTATCTTGGATGAGAAATGTGTTTGTTCTGAGAATGATAATGACTTAGTGATTGTATGTATAGGCCGTAGGGGGGAGAGCTGCGGCGGGCGGTGGCGGGCGGCGGCAGCGGTGGCGCTGGGGCAGTCCCCTCAGCCGCCGCGGTGCTATTGTTTCTGGATCTCCTCACCACTCCTGGCTCCAGCTTGGCGTAGGAACAAAGGAGCAGTCGTGACCCCTCATCTTCCGGCTCTGTCTGAGCCTCGGCGCGGACCAACGTTTCCCCCGGAGGTCGGCAAACATGTCTTAAGCACAAATACTGGTGGTATATTTCTTTTCTTATCCGTATTTACGCTGTCTTTAGGATTAAAACAGCCCGGTTGCATAACTCATCAAGCCTTTCATGTATCCGTGAGTATTAGTCAAACAACATGGACCCTCTAAATAACAAGAGACTTTGCTACTCTCGCTGTATTTTGATGTAGGCAAATGTAAGCAGAGCACCGTGTGGTCTCTAATGTAATGTAGGAGATTTCATTAGGTTTATGTACACACTGGGCTCCTTGGCTGCGGGGAAGCCTGAAGGATTTTCCTCAGGCTACAACTGATTTATCGCACATACAGTACATACCCCCTGCTTAGGGAAACCTGTGGTTTATTCCTTTAGACAATCTTTAATCACATGTGTTTTTTCCAGTGTGTGATACAATGTGATATTTTTTTTCTCCCAAACATGCCCTCCCCCACAAAATACCTATTTTTCAGTTCATGTAGATATTTAAATCCATTCCTCTGTTTCTTTTCTTGTTTGCTCATTGAAGCTGGATGATATCCAGACTGACAACAGTTTGAGCCTGTTTTTTTTCATTTCTGGGTTTACATTCAAAAACAGTGTGGGCACATCCAGTTTTTACACAAACAGACCTGTCAGTTAACATGGCAGGCACGATTGGATGATTAAAGTTGCATCAGTACAAGTGTAACCGTAGGCAAGAACATATTGCAGCAAAAAGGGGCTCTTTTTGTTCGCCAGTCATTCAGTATGTCTCCTTCTCAGCTCCTCCGCCCCTCTTATGCCTTTTCCCTTTTTTCTCTCCCCCTTTCTCCTCCAACTGTTTCTAGGAAATTTGATTGCACAGTTCCGTTTACATTCAGTCACCATCTGCTGAATTTGGCTGCAACTGTGAATCAATTCTTAATGTTGGCAGCTTTGCATCGACTTGCCCCCTCTGTCTTAGTGTCTCTATTTCATCTTTTCTCAGGGCCTGTACCATAAAGTAAATTAGTATGTTAGCAAGCTATCATCAGATTTTACCTCAAATTTTCTGATATCCCCAAAACTCATTTTTTAACTGGGATAAATCATCATGGCAACTTATGCTGAACAACTAACCTGCTCGGAGCAGGTTAACTTTGGAGGCATGGCTGGATTTGGTGTGAATGTAACCTAAGACAAAGTTTACTTTGTCATATTACAATTATTTATTTTACACAGCCACAAACAGCTGTGTTTAAAATAGCTTTTGCTCACATTGGGCCACTAAAATCAACACTAAATAAAGTTCTTAGTCAATACTTATAAGAATTTGGTGAGCATTTTTGCTGTATAGGTGGATGATAAAGAAACCATATATGTCCTGTATATAAAATCTCAGAACTTTTGTCCATGTTGGAATCTTTCAGGAATGATGACTTCTTTTTTTTCCAATGATCTGATTGATCAGTGGTCGGACTCTAAAACAATGTGATCAGACCTACTCCAGAGCAAGTCAGATTTTTTTTGCATAAGTTACAGTGGTGATGTAGAAGTAACCCATCATCTGAAAACCCAGAATTAAACCTGAAGTCTCCTTGTGATTTCCCCAAAAATCCTGCTTCTGGTCACAGGCCTCAAACCTTTGTCAAGTTTTGATCTATAGACACCAAACAAAACAGCAGCCCAGTCAAGGACTAGCTGATAGGTTCTTTACACAGTGCACATTTTGACTAGTTACAGTAGGAAAAGCATGTGTTACTAATAACATTAACAATGGCTCTGTTCTATTCAAGTGTCCCAGTAAGTCATAATAGTGTGACAGTCTGAAACTGAAACCATCTGTCATTTTATTTTTAACTAACCTACTGTGACATGTCAAAATGTGTTTTATGAAAGAGGCCTGTTGCAATGGTATTTAGTAGGAAATGTATTTCAGACCAAATGATGTTTTTTATCAACATAAAAGGGAAACATAGATGATCAATACATTTGAAAGGTCATAAAATGATTGTTAATTGAACAATATTTAATTAGATTTCCACTCGTATCAAATAAAACATGCTTTAACCTTTTCATGGTTATTTTTAGTTACTCACAAGAATGTGTTTTAGGTTAAGGAAAGATACTTGTCTTAAATTTTGAAACATAAAAATTCATAGTCACTTGAAGCCACAAGACACAACATATTTAATGTATCTACATGAGGTTTGTAGAAATAATAATCCTACTACACAACTTTGTAAAAAAATAGACTGTAAGACAGGCAGGTCTAATTAATATTTATACAGCACTTGAAGTAATGATTTTACACTGATTAGAGTACCCACACCAAATCATTTAAACTTAGACTCACATGGAGCTGATAGAAAATATAAAGAGTTGATGAAAGGCTTTGGGATAGATAGCATAAATAATTCTCCAGTTTAATCAGTTTCAGAATTTTGTCTGAGCCAAACAAATCTGCTTAAAACCTCATAAATTTCTTACAAATTCATCCTAATAAGGCTTCTGTCTAGTGGAGTTTATAAATCATAGAGGCCTTGAATGCTTGCTAATCCATAACCATAAACAGTGGTGCTTTAATTTCCCGTGCGATTCAGCCACAACAATTGTTTGTTCATGAATAGTCGATAAAGATTCATTTAAAGATGAAGGCGACTGCCACTGACATCAATTTACCGCCGCTATGAATCAGTCATTGATCCTGACCCGACTGTCTGGATGGAGCGTGGCCCATTGTGAAGCACTTTAATGAATTCAGCCTGAACTCTGTATCAACTCAGATAAACCTTGGCCCTTCCTTCAACCACGGCTGCTTAGCTCCATCGAGGTGGAGTCAATGATTCCGGTGAAAGTTGATATTTGAACTCAACAGCCAAAATTATTTACCCCTCTCTTAGGTGCTTCTTGCCTGGAATAGTGCTAGAACATTGCGGTGTGTTTGTTTCTCATTTACACGGCCAGGGCTGTGCACGCACACTGCACACACACACACACACACACAGAACGGCCAACTAGCGGACCGTGAGGAGATATTCGCTGAAATTGACAAAAAAAAAAGTGCATTGGATTAGAATCGCTGACTGCACCTTTAAGGCGAGCACAGTGACAGCAGAGTGATAGTCGTCCGTGTCGCAGTCACATGAAAGTGGATGACGTCTGATGAATGCTATGCACTGATTATTACCCAGCTATTAATATAATAGCTTGGGAGATCCTTGTCCTCTGTCATTCATGGCCCAGCCATGGTCAGATATAAATATGAACGATGTCCCGTGGATTTGTCAGAAGAAAAAAGGTCAGGGTCAGCCTCTGCCAACACAAGAACGATCTGCTTTAGAATCCTTGAACGAGATGTTTAACCCTTACCAACTTTTTGAAGAGGGTGATTGTTTTTTTTTTTCCTCAAGGAGACAAGGTCTTTGCGTTAACTGAATTATTTATGTATTATTTTAATCCAAAAAAGATCTTAAGTAGAATACATATGTATACTGCTCTGTGCGTGTTTGCATCCCTCCTCTTCCTCTCTGCACAAGCTGGGGCCAAAATCACCTTTTCAGCTTTCAGCGCCTGTGACGGCAAGGACGTCTCTACTTATCTGGAGTAAACAAATTCAACCGCGGCTGGCAGGGCCGTTTGGCCCGTGCTTGCTCTCCGTTTTCTGAGGTTCCGCTCCCACCGAGTGCAGCGGCGGCAACGGAGCTCTCGAAGTTCACGGCTGCTCTTCCAAGATGTCTGATTCAAACAGCCTGCTGCCGCGGGGCGAAGAGCCGCATCTCATCACACAATGCTAATTAATTTCTGCAGGAAGTCATGCGTGTTCCTTACTGATTGACTCATTGTCACACTCTAAATAGATGTCCACGACTCATGATGCTCTAAGTGCCAATTTCACGCTAGCTACAGGGGTGGAAGTTAAGCTATTAACTTGTTTCGAGTGAAATGTCAGGTGTTAAAAAAGGGGAGGCTTCAATAGGACAGCTGTTAATCAGTCTCTCATTAGTGTTTCTGCATTGTATTACATCCTTGGGGGCCTGTTTGTGATTTACCATCTATTAATACCTTGTTTAAAGTCTGTTTGTGATCTTCGAGCATTGACACGGTTAGTGGAGGGGGATGAATGCGGGCTGGCAGGTCTCGGTTCTGCTTCGGACCGAGACAACAAACTTCGGAGCGAATTGTTCAGGAGCGGCTCTAATGCTCTTATGTTCCCCTTCATCTCGTTCCCTCTGTCGCGCTTTACCTCATTTAACCCATCTGTCTTTTCACCACGCTTCCCCAGCGTCTCTCTTCTCCGGTCAATCTAGCCGAGCTCAGAGACCCATTATTCTTGGTCAGTCATAAATCACGACTCCAATAAGCTCCCATACACATCGGCTGGCAGGGAACTACCCCCGAGCACAGGAAATCAATCTCATCAATGAATGAAGAAATTGTGCAGTTTTGTGGGAGTGTGTGTAGTAAGTGAGGTCTGTAAATCCATTTTCTCTGTGGGGGTTATGCCATGCACTGTGAGTAGTTACTGTTTCACATTAGTGTTGTGTCTCACTGCAACAGCAGAAAATCTTGTACTGAAGAGCAGGGTGGTATGTGTACACTAGACTACAAAAGATGTATTTATTTAGAATGTATGCGTTTGGTTTGTCTGTTCTGAGTTACTGTAGAAACATGATGGTACAACATGGAGGGTGCTGTGGAGGAAGACCTGCTCCCTATATATTTAAGAGTGTCTCAATCTAATATGATAAAACTCACAAATTCTTCTTTTGATTGAATTTATACTATATGCTATTTCAAATTTACTAATGAATGATATATTCTTTCTGCCAAATCCATTCCTCTAGGTGCTGCTAAATGCTGCTGAATGGTACACACTGTAGCTTTAAATCAGTACAATGACATTCTGGTCCTAACAGCATTGTTTCACACTAATTAGAAAACCTGTGATGTGCTCCTAAAGACAGGCTGCAGCAGATGAAGTTTTAACAATAAATTACCAGGCTGTGCTTCTGACTTCTATGACTTCTATGCATCACCAGAAATCAGGAAAACACTTGGACCAATATCAAGGGTGTGAAGGGCTTCATTGTGTTTTAGTTAGAGTGTTTAATAGGCGATCACAATGATTTTAAGACCCCCTTCAGACAACTACTACTCTACTTTAAATAGTAACAGTTGTCTAATAAAGTTTATCCACAAAACACACCTCATTAAAATACTCACAATAACATCTCCTCAAAATTCAATCGTAAAAGTTAAAATGCTGGATACAAGATGTCTCCTACTATAAAGTAAAAGCTATTTCTCTTGCACTGGAGGTCACATAAGATGATGTATGGCCCTGTGTGACATGTATAGTGCTGAAAAATGTATTTTTTGAGATAGCGAGAAACGTATCACGAAGACAGAGTTTGAATTTGAGACCCTGCTACATTTTCCATGAATGTGCAGTAGGGTTCAGGATGAGAATAAAGATATGATTATACTCATCCGTCCAAAATCCACAGTTTGAATTTTGATTACAAGTCAAACACTCACCGTACACACACCGTATACATTTGCCTTTGTTTTCTCTTCTCTGTTTGCTTCTCAATGGTTGCCATGGACACTCAACACAGAGCAATGAACGCCATTCCCACCCACCTGCCTGTGATACAGGACAAAGTGGTACTTAAGTTATCTGTATACACTTTCAGGGAGCATCTAGAGTTGAACTGCGACACATTGATTGCTCTTCCTTACACCATGTCACATTCCGCAGAAACTGTTTGATATTTGTCTTCAGCCTGCAGCACAGAACAAAAGAAATGTTAATATCAGCTGTAGTGGAGACTCTTGACCTTCAGTCACCTTACCCAGTTCATATTCTCACATGTGATTGGACATATGTTATACATACATTATAAATGAGACATGACAACTATAATTATTTATAAAGACATACATCATATATGGCATAAGTTGTACCTAATGGGCGAATGAATAATTAATAGCGAATAAATCCTAAATCCTAATACTCTTCATATCTGTAACAAGCCATTAATAAGATAATAAGATCCATTTTTGGGTTGCTAATTTACAACTCCCCTAGGCTGCTGCACAGCTGCAACATGTGTTGGGTTTTCATAGCCAAGTTTTTAATTCATTTTATTAAACACTGAGAAACCTTTATTAATGACTTTCAATTGATATGCAGCCATAAATAATGTGTCTTGCATTAATTAAGGCATTAACTAAGGCAGTTGCTAAAATGTTGGTAAAAGATGGTTCCACTACAGTAACCTATCGACTCTGGCATTCATAATGTGTTCTATACAATCCCGATACATTAGCTGAGCTGTTAATTTGAGGGAGCTATTCTTGGGTTGTATGGGTGGTTACTGGTTCACCACAGGCATTGTGTGTGACCTCCAATATGGAATGAACCATTATTAATTTTCAGTGACGTGCATGTGGTGTATGTGATGTGTGAGGAGTGAGTGTCTGTCCTCATGGTCCTTGATTGATGATGATGAGGAGAAGGAGAAAGTGAAGGTTTTGGAGGGAGGTGGGAGGGGGATGGGGACAGAGAGCAGTACAGTGAGAGCAGAATGAGGGAGGTTAGCGGTAGGGTGAGGGTGCGTTGGGATTTGTGGGGGCGGGTAACGAGGGCCAACAGGGAAGAACGTGGGGGATGGTGAGGAACAGGGAGGTATGGCAGTGAGCTGAGTCTCCCCCCCTCTTTCAGATATTATAATACCTTTAAACTGGGAGCTGGCTGGTGAGCAAGCTCCTGTGAGCTCCATATTCTGCCCTCAGTGCCACACCATGAATGGGATGTTGCATGAGAGCTTTGTCTCTGCTCAGCGCTCGGTGCCATCGGCTGAAACAGGCCACTCCATTCATGCAGTCTCTCCGATTTTGTCTCGTTAGACTGTGGGCGCCATGCGTGTTGAGTTGCCTTTGTGTGTGCCGTGTATGTGAAGGCATGCCTGTTTGTTTCTGTAGAGTTTCCATGTGTGAGAATTGATTGCTTCGCTTGCAGGGTTTTCCTCTGTTAACATATGTGTGCATCAGGCGTGGGTCAGCATCTGTCCATTTTTTCCCCCCTCTCTCAGTGTGGCAGATAGAGGACGGCAAAGGATGTAAGATCTCAGATCAGTGGAGGAGGGAGGAGGTGGACTATTCTCTCCAAATTAAATCAAAAGTCATTCGTTTTCCGTCGCCGGGCCGGTTGTGAAATCGGCTTTCTCACGGCCAAAAACAGGCCGTGTAGCGGTGCGATCCTTGTGTCGGAGCCCACGTAGGAATCTTTGACCTGGAAGCTTTGTTTTTGTTTTCACTTCATACAAATGTTAAATTGCAACATGCAGAAGGGGCGATGAGTGTGTTTGAAATGCACCATCAGCGCTTTATCCTCAGAGTCATCTCTCATCACCATTCTGCTCTTCGTATGTATCAGTCTTTCAGACAGCAGAATGGCCCCTACAGTGTAGACTGAGGCTGAAAGCTGCAGCTGCTGCACACACTGAGCAGAGGCAAGGGACAGCACTCCCCCTACTCCACACACACACACACACACACACACACACACACACACACACACACACACACACACACACACACACACACACACACACAGAGGTGGGTGGAGGGGGGCAGAGAGAGAGCTGCTCCTCCCTGTTTGTCTGATGTTTTGCTTTGCTTTAATAGCAAGACTGATGCCATTTAAATCTTTCGCTACAATTCACTCAATGCAAATCCAGCTGCATAAGTGGGTTACCAAAATCCTTTACTGACACATAGGGGAGGACAGTGAATGCAGTGGGCCTATACAGCCAGCTCAAACCCATTTATCCTGATGTCAGATTTTCTACCTGATATAACCAACGTGAAAGAGCTGCAAAAAACATGCAGCTGTGTGAAGCTTTTTTTTTTATCTACTGTTAAAATCCACATTAGCATTTTAAAATCCCACTTTCAGTTCCAGAATTTCAATTAGCCCATTATTTGGATGTTTTGGATGTTACCCGACTTGAACTTTAATGCACTAACAATATGATGCAAAAATATAATGTAATGCTTATAATAGTATAATATTCTTGAAGTGACCATATTGCATTATGAGTCATTTTGTTAATTCCGTAGCCTACTCTTCTGTAAAATTGTGAATGCATGGCTTTTACTTTTAACTCAGTATTTACTTGTGCTATTGCTATATTTCCATAAGTAAAGGATTTGACTTCTCCCATTACATATTTTTTATTCATCACATGTATAAATCAGTAATATTTTAATAGTTTATCCATCTTTAATACTTTTCTTTCTTGCATTATTGTGATTTCTGTCATGTGGAGCCATAAAAAAAACAACTCTACTCCTCCCATATACACAAATCAAAACAAATGTAACATATAATCTTTAATTCACCCATTAAGGTGGAAACAAATTTTAAACACCTGATTTTTTTCTGTTTTTCTTCAGAGTCCAGCTCCATGAAAGAAGCCTGTTCACTGAAGTGGTAAATTGAAATTGTCACAATTACCTAGTAACGTTAGAAGAAAACATTAGGATAAAGGGAATAAGTGTGTTCATTCATTTAGTCTATTGTATAATCTAATTTAGTCTAATCTTGTGCTGTAAATTGAGCCTTCATTCTCCCAGGCAATCGTACCCACTGGCAGACAGAATTGCATAGTGAAAGGCTTATAGGGCGCCAAATTAAATGCCAATGGCGTCATTATTCTATAGTCATTACATTCTACAACAGTTGCCTTATAATGATAGGTTGAAGCAAAAAAAGAAAAAATTCTATTCCAACTTTAAAGAAACCTTCCTTTCCTTCATCTGTCTTCCCTCTGCACGGCTTTTCAGCTCGCATGGTATTAAAGATGTGAAGTCATCCCTAATCCCATATGTGCTGTATGGCCCCTCTGATGTGTAGACTCATCAAGGTGAAACTGCTGTAAGATTTGTTGGATATTATTAGCATGCTAATAGGGTCTTAGAAGACATGGAATGAGAGAGAGAATCACAAACTGTGCATCCAGGTGCGTGATATTTAACAGCAGCAGACGCCTCAGGAACAGAACTGTCAGACAAGTGAACACACTGTAATGAAAGACTGGCCACTTCCCTGGAGAATGTTAATAATATGAATAAGAATAACACACATATACAGTCGTCTGCGAACACACACACACACGCGTGCACATACACAGACACACATCCACAGGTTTACATAAATACGCATGCTCCCTCTGCCCTCCAAACATCACCAAAGGCAAAGGTGCTCTGCACATGCAGCTACACATGTAGACACACAGACACACACACTGTAGACACATCCACACGTCCAATACACTCCGTCTGTGCCTGAAGACACAACAAGAAACATCTAATTCTGAGTCACTCTCAGCCTGACTCACACACACACACACACACACACACACACACACACACACACACACACACACACACACACACACACAAATAGACACATACATTTATACAGACACAGCCACAGAGCAGCTTCTCGCCCCGCAGCATTTGCTTTACCAATGGCCTTAAACTGGGACAGAAGAGTTTTTTTTTTTTTTAAATCTCTAATTCATTATATACTGCACATTCTTGTTAAGTATATATAACACACAAATATACACACACTGCCTTCATTCACACATTCACACACAGAACCTTGAACTCCTCCCATTTCAACCCTCCTGCCTCCCCCATCCTGTTCACCCATCACTCGCTAATGAGACTGAGTTTGCAGGTGAGCCTAAGGAGATGAGTGCTTCCACGTGTGTGTGCGTGCATGCACACCTGCCTGCACGCAGTGTGTGTGAACACATTTCTGTATTGTCATTACGGGCCAAAATTAAAATTTAATAATGCTACTTAACAACAGAGGTATCATGCAGCACATTGGTTGTGGTAGCTTGATTAGCTACCACAACCATACCCAAAATCCACTACATATCAAAAACAGTTATACAACTTGTTCTTGTGATATCCTAAAATAAAAAAAAAATGAGTAAAAATGTCTTTAGTATAGCATATGTTCAGTTAATGCCCTGCAGATGTATTACATGTGAAATGCCATGTGGAAGTTTAAAAAGATAAGTGTTTTATTCCACATATAGAGTCATAACTGGGATTGTATATAATGTGTATTATCTGCAGAAGGGGTACCAAGAGTTTTAAAAAGGAAACCTCTTTATCTGCAGCCGAGTGCACTGAGCTTTAACCACATAATGCTGACAGTTGCTAAAGGATTATTGTAAGGTAGTGGGAATGATATAAGGCTCCCATAGCCCTACTCTGTGGTGTTGTTGGATATGATGCCTTAAAGATATTTATATGAACAGAGTGTAGAGCAGAGATCAAATGGAATATGCAACACGATTAAGGATGTATAGAAAACAGTGGGTGTATAAGGTTTAAAAACCCACACTTGCACATTGTAAAGGCTTTCCAAAGCACTGTAAGTGTAGGTATTGTTATCTTAAACATGGAGGAAAGCTTGATCAGGCAAACTGTGCAGATTAGGATTGGCCATAATCACAGGGGGCACCCAGAGTCGAACTGGGGACCTGTTGATCTGCAGTCAAATGCTCTACCACTGAGCTATACCCCCCTCTCACCTGCAAGGTGAAATTCATCTATTTAAATTAATTTTAGCTCCTGATGCCACAATCTATCCACAAACCCTTGAGCATCAGTCTGTCTTAGCCGCATGTAAGTGCATGATAATTAACATGTGTTTATGGAGATGCTGTGGCCTCAGTTCGGTCTTTGTTAATTAATTAGCTCCATGCTAATTACGGACAAGAATCAGCAAGGGTTTAATATATCTCAAGGACTTTTCTCGCTGTTAAGGGTAAAATAAAGTGTAGAAGCACTAGCTACGGAGATGCATGAAACCGTATAACAACTGTGGTCAGTCAAATGCAGTTCAAAATAGATTAGTCAAGAATTATAACATTAGGGGGGCCTGATAGCTGATACAATAGCACGTACCATATGGGCAAGCATGTCCTGAGCAGCAAGTCTCCAGTTTAATTCCTGGCTGGCTGGATAGTTTCTGCATGTTATTCCCCTGCTCAACTTTCAACTATAAAAAAAAGGCACAAAATGATCTTTAAAGAATTATAATGATGAAAAAGTATTTTTATGATATCATATTATTAACCCTGTACTGTTCTTAAGCCAAGAACAACACAAGCTTACAGTATGTGTTGACTCAATATGCTGGGCTTTTGTGGGCCATAGCCTGGACAAAAAAAAGAACAAAAGCACTAACCTAGAATAACAGTGAGGGGGGTATAGCTCAGTGGTAGAGCATTTGACTGCAGATCAAGAGGTCCCCAGTTCAACTCTGGGTGCCCCCTGTAGCTGTTTTGTCCATAACTAGACCTCATATATATGTATATATATATAAAATTGCATTGTTAAGTGTACAGTATGCTCAAATAGAATTAGCAGGAATCAGAAAACCACTGGTACAAAACACAAAACACTCTAACATGTCAGCCACATTTGTTGAACTCTGCTCAACAATGTGTTTTAAAGCTTTCTGCTTCCAGCTAGACACCAGACATCACACACTGCCTGTGCTTTTGCTTGTTCATTACAGTTTTAGACTGGCAATTAAACAAAAATAGAGGGCAAAAGTATTAGAATAGTTGATAATATTTTTGCTGACCAGATGAGAACTTTTTTTCTGCTGGTAAGCTGCATCAACAGGGGGCACCCAGAACTGTACTGGGCACTTCTTGATCTGTAGTCAAATATTCCACCACTGAGCTACACCCCCTCACACAAGTAGTAGTTAAACTCTACTGTAAACAACAAAATCAAATAATAATAAAAAAAACAATATTTTAAGAGCTGTACTTCACTGTACTTCACTCCACTTCTCCCTCAGGTATTTAATTATTTGTAATCAACATGAACTTGCATATATATATATATATATTACACACTTTGTATTTGTGTCTATTGTACCGTGTTGTTATGTTTTATATTGTTTTATTTACTCTTGTTATTTTGCATCTGGGAACTGAACTGAGCTGAAATGAGCTATACTCCCTAATATTAGGTATATCTATGTGGGATATGGATATTAAAGTATAAATAAACAAATATAATGCAGAGAACAAAACAAAAAAGAAGCTTTTGGGCAATTGTGGATGCAGCATTAATTTAGAATACAAGCAAATAGTGGTCTCCAAATGGTGTTACTGCAATAGGGAGCAGGGGACTATGAAACATGTCTGCCTCTGGCTGCTTAAGCATGGACATAAACATCTTTAACAATGCGTGGTGACATTTAATAATACTAATGATTTGGATTCAGTGATACCACGGGCTCTTGGGGCTGGGCTTTAAGTAACAGAAGTTGTAAGCTTCCACCATTTATCCTGTGCTTCGTCTCAGACCAAAATTGAGAGATTCAGTGTAATGTCACAAGGACCCACCACAGTTGTTGTAGACAATGTAACGCTGCAGTTTGCTGTCTGTTGCCATTTTAGTGTTTACTCCGCAGAGTTTACAGAGACAGCTCACTCCTCCAGGCTGTGACTCTGTATATAAAATATGCAGACAAGGTCAAGGCGTTCAGTTACTGTGTGACTAAACAGAGCTGATAAAATGGTGTTTTTATTTCAGAAATAGCAAAGATATTTCCCCCAAAGATTTAAGTATTCCTGCCAAAAAGTACTGGAAAAAATTTTTGTTATTGGTTTGAGTTAAGTCAATCCTCAAAAACTTTACCATCACAAAGTTAGCATTCAAATACAACTTTATGGTATTGAAATTTATTTGTTGAGGACAGCCCAAACACACTGTGTCATCAAACTATTCTCTGGGAAGTTCAATATTTCCCTGAAGACCTCATGTCGTGATGATGCTGCCGTCTCAGGCTTAATGCACACTTATAGCAACCCGTCATTCTACAACTGAAATAGGGAGATTTATGTGATGGCTTGAGTGGACATATCTGTCACTCAAGCTTTTTCTTAAAAGTGCTTTAATGTTTAAATGGACGCAACACTGTCAAATGAGCCAAATTAGCTTGGTTTATGCAGGCAGGCTGAAGGATTATGGGAGTTAAGCAACCCCAATCGCCACAATCCGTCTATAAGCAGTCAATTTTATGACATATATATATATATATATATATATATATATATATATATATATATATATATATATATATATATATATATATACATTTAAAGATGCATATAGTATGTGCTCAGAAAATTACATTTTCCAATCATGCAGAAGATTTCATCAATTGTTGCAATCTTTTATGCCTATATACAAGCTCCTCAGTGCCAAGAAATGGTGCAGCAAGGGCATTTAAATGCTTAAGTTTATGTATAACATAATATGAAATGATCCTCAAACCGCATCACTAGATGCATGTATTTAAGTTACCTTTTAGAAATTGTTGCACACAAGAGTAATACACCATTTACATAAGCTTTTATATTGCACCTTCCCAAAGGCTTTTGAATAAACTTTTTGAAAAAAAATGTATTTAATTATGTTCATAGGTCTTCTATTTATATTCCATTATTCAGTTTGGTTAAATTTGTCTCTGTGTGATTGGTTGTGTTTGTTTGGTGCTGCATCATTAACTGTGTTGTCCATCAGCCTCTGAAGGAGGATATTCCATGCGTACAGCAGCCACAGCTTACAGACAGCTTATATTTTAATGCTCCACTGAAGACAAAAGAGATAATGATTGTATGTCGGCAGAGGTCAGAAATGTCTGTTACAAGTTACTGGAGGCTAATGTGACAGCAGAAAGAGGTATGGCGCTTGTTTAGATACATGAGCTGTCTCAAGCAGTGAATAAATCTAAGCAGGGAAACTCTGTTAAACCGGCAATAGTACAGTCAAGGTTATGCTGTGCTGTGTTTGAACCGTATATTAGCACAAATGTTGCTGGGTACTCGCTCTCCTGTATCACTGAGACATCATGAGAGCCAGATGGGAACTCATCTCATATTGGGTCTCATACCATACACGTTTCCTGAGTTTTGATATCATCTCTGTATAGTTTTCCCTCTCCTCTCTCAAGCTTCTCGCAGGGTGTTTTGTGTCCATCTCATTTATATTAACAAGCCTCTCATCTGATGATTTGAACAACATCACCGAAGGCACAGTTTCTGAATATGGGCTGTGTGTGCATTTCTCTGCAGATTGATTGGTTTTGAAACACGGGACAGTATTACAGTAACACCTAGACCTTCTTACAATCAAAAAGCAATTACAGTCTCAATTTTCGATGGTATGGGACCTTTAACACTTGCAGACGAGAGCTAATTCGTAACAGGATGGGGTGTCGTCCGCTGAGAATTTGCTGCATGAACGGTGCGATTTTGTGATATGTTGAGTAAGAAATTGGATTTCTATTGAAGTCAAAGTGCTTATATTTGATGTACTGTAGCTGCTGACATGTATATATACGATAAGTTGTTTAGGTGGACTCTTGATCTGAAGTATAAGCTATATCTCCTCGTGTCTGAAACAAGCAGTGACAGGAACAGGGAGTTGTTCCAATTTATGTCAGCAGAAAATAGATGTAATAAATCATCTCTGCCCTCTTTGCTGGCTGAGTCTGCAAAGATGACCTAGACAGTGATATGAACAAGTGGACCCACAAATCAAGAAGTGACCTTTTGTGTGTTTTTCTTTGAACATAGGGGTCAAACCGAGACCTGAACGGGGGGGGACTTCCTCATGTGCAGTGAAAGACTCACAACCCCTGCAAGAAAAGGGCTTTTAGTATGAGTGCATTAGCACTTACATCACTGTGTGGCAATACATGCTCACATGGGTAACAAAACTTTATTCTACCTCAGATTCTATCATATCACCAGCCGCACATTGAGCACGGTTGTCTATAAATATCAGGATAACTGAGGGAAGAGCTCCATAAAGCTACTCTGCTGAGGACGTCAAATTGTCACGGTTATTGCTGCACAAAGATGACATATCCCCCCCTGAAAAAATCATCTCTCTACATATCTTCAACTTCGCATTTATAAAACGTCAAATATTGTGATAGCTGTACGTTGGAGATAAATCATATAACAGAAGCTGTGGACTTTGAGTGACATGATATGAATGTAAAGAGGATTTACGCCCTCTGACTCCTCAGCATATGATCTGTGAAATTCTGCGATAGCAATTGGCCCGCTCAGAGGAGGGAGATAAGGAAAGAGGCTGAGATAGTGTAAAGTCCTCATTTGAGCAACCGCCACTGGTGAGTGGATTTGGACAATATCAAATGAGCATCTTTTGTTGTTTATAGCGCGGCATGATTATAGCTCTATGAAAGGGCGTGAGGAGGGGAGACGGTGATGGAGTGAAGCGGGTGGAAGGAGGCTGAAAGTGATGAAGAGGATTATGACCAAGTGCTTATATTCCTGCAAGTAGAAACTAAATTACTTTTGTAAATGTTCTTTTAGTTTGCAGCTTGTTTGTCCTCACTTACCCATATTTTGTTAGGACGATTAAACTTTACTTTATGCCAGTGCAATCAATACACTTATGGAATTATTTTAGGGAAACATTTTAAAATGCTACGATAATTAGCATGCAATTACAACCCAGGCTAATGGAGATGTCAATACTTTTGCAGGTATTTGTTTGAAACCTAAGGTTTGGAATAAATTAAACTGTCAACTTCATGGTGGAGTTGGAGGAAAAATCAGGGGATCAAGACTAAAGACTATTGGGACACATTGTCTGGGGACCATGCATGACTCTTGGTAATTCACAGGAGATCCACTGATTTTAAACATATAATAATAATAATAATAATAGTAAATTAAAAAAATACTGTGGTTGAGCTATTTCAGTCTGGATTGGCTGACAGACTGTCATTGTCATTTAAGTGCTCTCTGGTGGGCAAACTTTGTAATGGCTCCTGCAAACACACATATTAGTCCACATGTCTAAGTCAATTAAAACTACAATTTTCACCTCATTGATTTCTGTTGTAAACAGCTGACAAGGATAAAAAGAAAAAAGGTGCAGGGGGCTTCACATCCATGTGTGTTGGTGCAGTTTTTCCTTTTCTTGTAAAATACAGAATAGAAGCCGACCGTGGCAAGTAGAATTGTTTCAGTGATGTTCCTAATTTAATTACACCCTCAAATTGAATTTGGGAAGGATTTACTGGTGTCAAAATGTTTTATGTAGCACCTTCACAATCTGAGATGCATTCATGCATTCAAAACGGCCAGATTTATAATGGTTACCCTAACCTTTTTCTGAAAAGCCTCTTCCTCTCCTGCTCCTTACCGGCGGCCGCAAGTCTGAAAAAGTCAATAAGCTGAATATCATTTATCTCCAAAAACACCCTCCAAAACCCTATCACTGTCTGACAGCCCCAGACTTCCCATCCCTTTGCCCCTCCAAGGGGTATTAAAATCCCATCACCACCTCCTCTCCCTCATCATCACACACACACACACACATACACCCATCCCCACCCCCAACCATGACCCAGTTTGGAAGGGATGAGGGGGTAAGTGAGGACCATCATGAGTACCACAGAGAGAGAGGCAAGATGCTCAGCCTTCCTTATTCCTCTCCCATTCAGGAAGAGCTCACACTTGGTTAAGCGCACACACTGAGTCTCTCCATGAGGGAATGGCTGCGGCGCCGTGTGTTTTGTTTTGATTTTTTTTTTTTTTTTGTGGTCGGGATGCTGCTGTTGATTTTAGGTCAGGGCTGTTTGATGTCAGCTGAGGTTATGTGAAGAAGGCTAAGTGAGACGGGTTGACAGATAAAAGGATGAGGGGCCTCAGGTTGAGAGACAAAGGACTAAATACCTGACCTGGAGTAGAGTGAGTATGATACTTCATCACTTTACTTTACTACTGGTTTTTTGTCTGTCTGTGTTTGTTTTCTTGTATATATTCAGTTGACAGGGACTTTAAGTGATGACAAACTAATCTGTAACTTATCAGGGAGCCAAATCTCACACCTCTCGATATTGACAAGATCTCGTGACAATGTCTTCCTGAACATTTGGTGAACTTATAGATAATTCTAAATGAGAGTATGTCTTTTTTTTTTTTTTGGTCTCGATGAAGCTGATTAAAAAGGCACAGATGCACACAGAGAGGCTGCCGCTGCCTCAGAGATTCTTTCTGTAACATATGGAACTAGTTTAGCGTTCCGTTACTTCCCTTCGGACACTGTTAATGAGGGATTTTTTAGTTTCCCACGAATGCACAGCGAGAAATAACCCCAACTTCAGAACTATGCTTTCTGCAAAATGGACAAGAAAAGACTTCCTCTTCTCAAGATCCTCTCATAGGCCGGGGATTCACATATAACCATGCAAAAAAAAAAAAAAAAAATTGAGCCAGTTCATTCCATATTTTATCCCACTGTAGTGAGTTTTTTTTTCTTTCTTTATGTCTTCCGCTGCACATTTTATGAGCCAGAGGCCCAAATTGGGGTACACTGTCCACATAAGCCTGTGGAATTTTAAGTTTATTTTTGTTTTAATGGCCACTCTGCAAGTAAGCTTCATTTTCTGTGTTTGTGCATGTCTGTGTAAACACATGCACCCTGCAATCTAGTAGAGATTAGTCCATAAAATGAATGTGATTACCAGCGCCTGATAACCTTCTACGGATGAAGTCAACTTTGTGCAAAGTCACTTTTGACATGCATGCAATTAATCACTTCAGGATCTCTTTTGAACAAAGTTGCCGCTTAGAAAGAAACAGGCAACCAGAAAATGTTGATGAGATTTCCATTTTTAGCTATGGAAGTTTTTTTTTTCCTTTGGTGACATGAATATCTATGCGAGCCAAACAAAGAAGCTTATCCCTTTAGAATAGAATGGGAACAATATATAAAATAATAATAATAATAATTAAAATATATATATTTTGGAAAATGCACTTTTCAAGCTGAACATTTGTCACTAGGTTGGTGTTCTTGATGGTTTTATGTGGGATCTGTCACCAACAAAAAAGCCACTATTTAACCCACATATGAGGGTGCAGGGGGGGGGTGTCATGGACAGATGTCTGGCCAGCTACTGTGTGAGCACATTCGTTTGATCTGTGTGGCCTGTGCAGGACAAGGGCATCGGGAAGCCTGGGGATGCTGCTGGCAGAACAGAGGGAGAGGGCACCGTGGCAATGACCCTCAAACAAGGACACGCAGCAGAACATCAACTCTAACAGAACACGCTCAGCGGTCTCAATTATCCCTCTTATAGCTCTTTGATTCAGATATTTTTTTATGTTTCTTTTTTTTTAAAAATCATTTGTGTTCCTGGTGGGAAATTAACTTTAATGAGATGATTGTGACACCAAAACCTTCCATATACTGTATCTCCTGTTGGCTAATAGACTATCAAGAACATATAACACTTTGTCCCTAAAAGTTTGTAAGTTTTCATCTCATGCCAATTAATTATTAGTCACATTTTCGATTAAGTGCTTATGCATCAAAGCCAACATCTCTGCTCACACCGCAGCTCTTTGTTGCCAGCTTCAAATTCGGTTTAGGTCGTCTTCTGACTGGCTCCTCACAGATTTTTTCTAAAATAAAAAAATGGCTCTCTCACATAGATAGAACTGTGTTTCTGAAGAAAGCAGTAAAATGAACATTCCAAAAATAAATGTGTCTAAATGTGTCTGCATACACTTTATGTCTTTTTCTCATCACCTCTCCTAATTCTACTGTCTCAGTGCAATATATGTGAATATTTTTTAGCTTTAACAAAGATTTATCAAACTTGTTTCCTGTGTGAAACCAGCATGTTTGAGTGACAAGGCGTGAAGTTTATTTTTATTATCAGGGATGACAGGTAAACAGCCTGAAATTGAAAATCTTTTCTTATTTTAGATGCCAAATAGGCACAAATAAATTAATATTTTTTTCTGAAATTAAATCCGACATGCATCATCCCTGTCGCCAACACCAAATCCTAAAAGTGGAGGTAGCAGTATGCAGCACACAGCAAAAAACAAAAGCACAAAACCCACAAACACTACAGCACTGCAGTTGCTGCAAAAATAAACATACAAGTATATTATCAATTTTGAAATAAATAAATCTACAGAAACATTTGAAAATAATTATATGAACACTGGCACTTCTTCATTTACTACTGAAGGCTAAAGGGAATAATGTAGATGGTTCTAGTAGTCATATAGAGGGAAGTTTAGTGCCATTTTGGTGATTTTTTTTTTTACGAGACTCTACAGAAAAAAAGTCTTTAAATGTTATAGACAAATCACATAAATTCATCCTGATCACATATAAGTAAAAAAGAAAGAAAAAAATAAGGCAGCAAATCAGAAAGCTCAGGGGCAAGTTCAGTTTTGTCAGAAAAAAAAGCATCAAAAGCAATCACTATAAAAACACAAACACATATCTAATTGATTATTAGCATGAGGATAAAGAAGAGTAATGAAATGTTCATGTCAAACCTGTACTGACATTATTTGTTTGTTTGTCTATGAATGAGTGCTGCGTGAGAGAAAGAAGCAGAATCACAAATAGTAATTATAAATAGAAAATTTATCCGATAACTGAATCCTCTCTCCATCAGCTTTTAATAAATTAACCATGCAATACATTTAGAAACATCTAATTATGTACAATAATAGTTACATTTTGCAATCTATTTGTTTTCATGTTAGTATGCTTCACTTGATTAACATTCAACTACAATAATTATAGATAATAAATCCATTACACTGACATAAACTCATTGGACTTTTTCTACCATTTACAGTGCGTTCATTATCTAAGCTCACCTTGGCCCGCTACTATTAATATGAATGTGCCTTTGTATATGTTTATACATGTACCTATATATATCAAAGCCTAGATGAGATGTGTAATATGTAGACAAAAAGATCAGAGGCAGAAAGAGAGTGTTTTTTATGCATTTTAAACTTCCCTTAATAAAGAATGTGGTTCATTTTAAATAATATGTTTAGTTTATTAACAGTCCACCAAAAAGAGATTCATAACCGCATGGTTACCCATACACAAAACATTGAGTATACAGGCATCTACTTTATGTGCAAAATTGAAAGTTTATCGTTCAGTTTATTTGTCAAATCAAATTTGATATGCAGACACCAGGCTATGGCATGGCTGTTACCTACCTTCCCCTGAGAACTCTTATAGATCAGGGATCACCAATCCTGCTCCTGGAAATCTACTACTGTCTTTCTGCTTTTAGGAATCTCCCCCACTCCAACATACCTGATTGTAATTATTAACAAGCCCTTGACAAGCTTCAGCTACTTGGTAACGATTTGAGAATCCTAAAAAACGCAGGATGGTAGCTCTCCAGGAGCAGGGTTAGTGACCCCTGTTCCAGATGATGCACACAGTTACAGCACATCTGACTGTTGCACAGTTACCATCTCGTCCACCTGCAGTTGTGTCCTGCACATGTCAGGATTTGTCCCATGGCGGACTCATTCCCCTGGTGTCCCTCCCAAGCCTGGAGCCCTCCTGCTCGAGCACTATGCTCACATGATGAGTCATTACAGTGAATAAGGAGCAACTCAGCTAACCCCAATGCTGTGTTAATCATAGTCGAGCTGCTTTTGCATATGGGAAGATTGTGGCTTTACGCTGAATGCTTTTTGAGTCTGATGCATTTGTGTGTGGATGTGTGATCCTGAGGGATCACATATGCACATG
The DNA here is from genome assembly GCA_030544235.1 of Lepturacanthus savala. Lineage (NCBI taxonomy): Eukaryota > Metazoa > Chordata > Actinopteri > Scombriformes > Trichiuridae > Lepturacanthus > Lepturacanthus savala. The sequence goes on along the minus strand of CM060482.1, from coordinate 13,875,884 downwards.
AAGTGATGGAGATGATCCCCCCAGTGATGCTAACTGTAACCATCTTTTTGAGTTTGTTTGTGAAGTTGTGACATGGAGAGTTCACCCCTCAGGACTTGATCTTTTGACCTTTGACATTGTGCTATTCTTGTAGCGCTATGAGCTATCATATGGACTCAGATATATCAGAGAGATCCTAGGACCTTTTCAGTTACATAACTCTTCATCAGTTGCCTAATGTTGATTTTGCATTCATATGCAAATATCTGATTATAGAGATTATGATCTTTTGGACTTGTGGCTATGGAGCCATTGATCGTGAATGTGACTCTGTTTCAAAACTCAATAGTAGTCTACTATTATATAAAAAAAATCACAGTGGAATTAAACCAGACTTCTTTGGTTCCAAAGTTGTGTTTTTTGATGTTTTCACATGTGACATATTTTCCACCAATTTTCTGTTCATTGTTTATCTCAGAGTAACAAACAAAAAGCCTGCCTGCTGTTTCTGTGTGGTGCTATTCAGGAGGTTGACTCACCACGGTACCTTAATGCACAGAGTCAGCTCCTTACCCCTAACTGCCCCACTAGCTCCCGCAGACATAAATTCGATGAGAAAGCAAAATGCCAGGTTATATGTAGCTAAGGTAGCAGTAGTATAAAGTCCAGGCATCTGTGTAGCTGGGCTCTAGTGTCTCTCCTGGTCAGGAGGGAGTATGACACCCAAACTAACAAGAACATTTATGGAAGAAGAGCAAGGTTTCCTTTAAGTCTCATATGTGAGCATGTAGTAGTAGTAGTAGTGTAGTTTCACCTCCTTTGAAAACTACTCAGTGGGTTCAGCTGAAGGATTAGAAATAAAAATTCTTGTTGTGCAGCTAAACATTGTAAAAATCCATACAACTTCATTTTATATTTTTGGAAAAATCACAAATGTACCAAACATGTCAGGCAAAACGTTTGAGAAATTTGTATAAAGACATCTAGAATATCAGTGACATTTAGCCTACAATTTATTTTAAAATCTATATATCCGACAGTATTTCTATCATAAATTCACTGACAGAAAACCAAAACAACCCTAGGCAAAAATCAGCCAACCACAGTTTCATGAAATGGGGTCAACCCTGCCCTTTCACTTAAGCTTAAGAGTTCTCCCAATTCTTTAGTGAAAGTTGGTCTCAGCAGCTTTGTGAAAAAGTTTTAACAGTGACTCTTAGCTAAGAATTTTTAGTTGTATTTAGAAGTCCGAGTGGTAAGAAAAAGAGTCTTGTGAATAGAGGCCCAGGCCTTTACTGTATGTCAGTAATACGTGTACCGGGGTATGCATGTACTCTACATAGAGAGGATTCCTGACATCTACCTCCTGTGTCCCAACTATGTCCTTATATGGTCAGAATGATCAATACTCGACACATGTTACATCACAAGCCTTCTTCAAAACATTCCCACTCTCTTCACTCCTACTAAAGACACAAAACAGAGGTCTGGGATCTCCTGCTCCTCTATATTTTTTCTCTTGCTGTGGCTGCAGCTCTGACTTCGACTAAGCTCTCTACCTGCTGGGTAAGGATTTGATTCCTGGAAGCCTTTAAACCTAGCCTAAGCTAGCATTCATGGGTGGATTTTCCTCTCAGCCTAGCTGACAATAAGCGATCTGCTATTGCAGCTTCATAAGGGGTGAATTCTGCGGAGGTGTTATATTCATCCCTCAAATCTGCCCTGAGGGACAGCAGTGCTTGGGTTCAGCTCCAATGCCTGAGCTAATGTGGGTCTGCTGTCTAACTCCCCGCTCCAACGGTTTGTGCTCAGCCACCTGCTGATTCTGCTGGTTTGGATGGACTGCCTGGAGCCCAGACCTACATAGGCAACATGTCCATATTCCTAAAGTGTGCTCAAATGCATGCACGTAAATGAGCATGACACGTTACAATGCCATTTACCTTCCAACCAGTACAAACCAGTCAAGCTAATACAATCCTGAAAACTGCACCTCATATAGAAGAAGGCTCACTAAGAGGATTCATTTTTTCAAAAAGAGATAGGCTATTAAATAAATGTGTGTATTTGGTGATAGCAAATTCCAATTTGGATTATTTCTCCACCTTCTCCGTGCTGCTTGATGGTATTTTTTAATACAGATGTCCTCTTTCCACCCTGTTGGTCTTCTAATTCCCTAAAAAGCCTGAACTTGACAGTAACCTCACTGAGCTCTGGATTTTATGTGTGTGTATTGATATTGCAAGAAGTAACAGTTCAAATGAAGGAGGTAATTGATTGCCTGAGCTCAAAAAGGAGCACTTGGTTTAATTAAGGCAATTTTTAGCTCACCCCCTTTTCATAACTTGCAGCCAAAATTGCAGAAAATATCTGAGAAATCTGACCAGTTGCTCTTTTCAAATGTTGTAAGGATTGATATGTTTGAATTTATTGTGAATTCATACTGTCTTTCCTCGTTTTCCTCTTGTCTTCCTGTTTCTCTTGTCTTTACTTTCTCCAGAGTCTGTGAGCAGGTGAGAGAGGGACACTGTCTGCCCCACTGTCCAGCGACACCATGAGCTGGAGCTTCCTCACGCGGCTGCTGGAGGAGATCCACAACCACTCCACCTTCGTGGGGAAGCTGTGGCTCACCGTGCTCATCGTCTTCCGCATCGTTCTCACTGCCGTTGGGGGAGAATCCATCTACTACGATGAACAGAGCAAGTTTGTCTGTAACTCGGGTCAGCCAGGCTGCGAGAATGTCTGCTACGACGCCTTCGCCCCTCTATCTCACGTACGCTTCTGGGTCTTCCAGATCATCTTGGTGGCGATGCCTTCTCTCATGTACATGGGTTACGCTGTCAACAAGATCGCACGTTTAGATGAGGCCAAAGGAGGAGCTGGTGCTACTGCTGTTAGAACTGGAGGAGGGGGCTACACACACAGGAAACCCAGGAAAATCTGCTTTGGTGCACGCCAGCACCGGGGCATCGAGGAAACTGAGGAGGACCAGGAGGATGACCCCATGATCTACGAAGTGCCAGAGATCGAGCCTCCAAAAAGGCCAAGGGATCCATTGCAACCCACACCAAGACCTAAGGTCCGCCACGATGGCCGCAAGCGTATCCGAGATGAGGGGCTGATGCGGGTCTATGTCTTGCAGCTGGTTACGCGCACAGTGCTGGAAGCAGGGTTCCTTGCAGGACAGTATTTGTTGTATGGTTTCCGTGTGATGCCAGTCTTTGTGTGCTCGGGTAAACCTTGTCCACACAGCGTTGACTGCTTTGTGTCACGGCCTACAGAGAAGACCATCTTCTTGCGCATCATGTATGGTATCACTGTGCTCTGCCTCACGCTCAATGTTTGGGAGATGCTCCATTTGGGGATCGGTACCATCTGTGACATTCTTCGCCGTCGGCGCTGCCCAACTCAAGAAGATGAGTACCAGTTGGGCTTGCTGGGCACCAACGGAGGTGTAGAGGGCTCAGTAGGGGGGACAGGGCCGGAAGCAGGTTCTGAGGGAGGGGTGGGTGGAGATGGGGCTGCCGATTACGTCGGCTACCCCTTCTCGTGGAACACCCCATCCGCTCCACCCGGCTACAACATTGTGGTGAAGCCAGAGCAGATGCCCTATACAGATCTTAGCAACGCAAAGATGGCATGTAAGCAGAACCGGGCGAACATTGCCCAAGAGGAGCAGCAGCAGTTCGGTAGCAATGAGGATAATTTTCCAACTGGAGGGGAGGCCCGTGTGGCTCTGAATAAGGACATGCTCCAGCAAGCTCATGAGCAACTGGAGGCCGCTATTCATGCCTATAGTCAGCAGCACCAGGCAGAGGAGCAGCTTGGGGACAACCAGGATGACAAGCCTCAAAGTAACATCATCCAGGCTCAACCAGAACCACAGCAGCAGACTCAAAAGGAGCGTAAACACAGACTCAAGCACGGGAAAGGGGGCAGTAGTGGAGGAGGCAGCAGCAGCAACAGCAGCAGCAGCAAATCAGGAGAGGGCAAGCCCTCTGTATGGATTTAAACAGACATAGTGACCTATATTGAAACCCTGTGTATATATTAAGGATTGAATGATGAGCTGTTATAATCTTTCTTGGATACATAAACACCACTGTGTCTTAAAGAATCCTGCAAGCTGGAGACGATGAGTTTTTGTCTACCAAGGTGTGTAAAAACATTATGTCACAGCTGACAGTTTGTTTTGTCTGGGCTATCACTGTCAAACTTGAAACATCACACCAACACAAACTGTATTAAGCTACAGTCGTTTGCATGTCTTGTTCTTCTCAAGTTCTAAAGCAGAGCCTTGACCTCTCTTGTCTTCCTGTTCATCCTTTCTTAGGGATTTGGGCTTTGGAAAATTACTGAATGATAATGAGTTCTGTTGCATATCAGATTGCTCCCAGATTTGGCTTAGCTCTTTTTCTGGCTTCTCCTCTGCAAAGACAGTGACTCCATTAATACATTGGCATCCTAATTCTTGGGACATCAAAACACAACGCCATCAAGTACCATCATAACACAAAGGCAATGGGATGCAATGTCATCACTATGCCCTGGCAAAGTAAACCACTGACTTCATGTTGTAATGATGTCATCAACGTAAATGCAGTAAAATGAAAACATAATTCAATGGCAGCGCCTAAAGCAGTGACTTTTACATGCAGTGAAAGGATCACCTTCCTGAAGGCAGTGTCCTGTCAGTCATGTTCTGTGTCTGCTTCCTTTCCAGAGTCAGTAACATGTTGCTGTGACTTTGCATTTGACTGTGTGTTTGTACATATGTTCTTTGTGTATTTTGATACCAGTGCTACACCAGCTGCTGCTCAGGAACTGGTGAGTACAGCAGGTGGGCTTTTTAATCCAGTCGATATCTGAGATTTCCTGAAAAAAAAAATGTTTTCATTTACACAAGGTGCAAAAGCAATCCAGTTTTTATAACTTCAATTTCTCAGTTTCTCTCTCTTGTCTTTATGGCTCTTGAACAAGGCGTTCAGTTCTCCACCAGTGTTTCATCTGCCTTGTAGTTGACTGCCATCTGGTGGTGTCTTCCATGATGCTTTCTATATAGGGGAGTAGACAGCAGTTGCCAACGCTACCTGCATCCAGCAACACCTTAACCACCTGTAGTGTTCCTTTTCTATTGACAAGCCTTGTGTCAGTCCTGTCTTCCCAGCAGTACAAGTCCAGTGTTAGATGCACAAGACTGCAATATCACCATGGGTTATGGAAAAGGTTTAAAGCCATTACTATAATATAGTGAGACCAAACACTGTTTGTGTGATGCAAGTGTCAGTGCCAAGAATTTACACTAGGCCGCTATGAAGCCTGGTTGTTTGTAGCTTTGGAATACTGTGGCCATGCTACTCCAGTCTTGCCTACATGAGACCAACCCTTTTGTAAGAGTCACTTGTTTTTTTGTATTACAGTATGTGGATTTCTTTTTTCAGGATTTAAAATGCCAAACTCCTAAACTGAGCAAGTGTTTTATATGAAAACAGTCTTTTTTTCAATAAAGGTTTTGTTAAATGAAATGTAACGGAAACAAGTTCTTGTTAAAAAAAATTAATTCGTGGTTATTGTGTTTTAATTGCCTTCCAAATGTAAAAAATGTGATATATGACATAATATATTTTTATAAAATGTAGGATAAAGCGACTTCATGATGTAAAGAAAAAAGAAGCCAGACCCTTCCTTGTATGTTACAGTATTGGTATTTCACGTATGTAGCAACCCAGATCTGGGCTGTATTTTGATAAACAGTGTTATTCCTTTTCCAACATTGTTTTTCCAACAACATCTGCTGAACAGCTGTGTATGGAGAAAGAGGGAAAAGGACAGTAAGTGTCAAATTATCTAAGCCATTCCAAGCTTTGCACCAATAGCTTTACAACGGAAGCTGTGTTTGCTTATTTATGTTTCATGATGGGAAATTGGAAAGGGGAATAAAATCTGAGAATCTGGTATGTTCTGTCCTGGTTTAATCAATTGAAAAAAATTGAATAGGGAAGTAACTGAACAAACTCTGTCTGTGTGAAGCTCTGCTATATATTGTGCTCTTGTAGACTGAGTTACTGTTTGGTTTATGCACCGAAAGATGGCATGTTTGTTCAGCACCACCACCAGCAGACAGACATAAATCACTCGAGTACTTTAGCCAGCCACTCCCTGAGCAATGATTGACACTGGCTCCACAAGCTCCATGTTGAACACAGTAAGCCATGGGGATTTACTGTTTCCTGGTCAGTGTCAAGTTTCTCATCTAAAGTATTTACTGAATCTAAAGAAGGCACATTTGTAGGAGTTGCAGTCAGGGGACTAAAAGACCCCATCTGTTTAAAGTCCGCATGACTGCCAGCTTGGCCTTACAGCCCAAAACTATTCTAGGTTGTGTTGCTGAGATTGGTCTGTTTTTAAGGGAAAGCGAGGAATTTGGGCAGCTCTCCAGGTCAAAAGATTTATCCCATGGCACTGTTATTTATTTATCTAGCCTCTTTTGTCTATTGAGTGACCAAGAAAGAGAGCATATAAAGGAGGAGAGTGTGCTCATTAGACAGAAATGGCTTGAAGAAATGGTTTATTTTTCTCTGCATATAGCCGCTGTCCTCTAACTGTGGGTTTTAAAGACACACGAAAAGCAAACCCAGGAAAACGGCGTAAAGTCTAACTTGTTACTTACACTTTGATAGTCGTAGATAGTTGTGGCAGCATGTGTTAGTCATCTATTAGTAGCATAGCAGAATATTTGGTTTCTTGGCACTCCTCAACAGTATTCATTCAAGTAGCCATTCACCTTTTTTAAGGACATGTACTTTGGAACTGAGAGCCATTGCATTATCCATTAAACCTGGCAGTTGGGAGAATGATTAATGAATAACGTGACAACTGTAGGTGAAAGTTAAACAGTGGTAAAATAATAAAGTCACATTTTAATTATCTCTGTCGTGACGTCAGCTTTGACTGCGATTGTATAAGTCAAAAATAATCAGACTCTTATGGGCCTATTCATCATGGATAATGCAATGTCCATCAGAAGAAAGACTGTAGTGAGGCAGTGTTATTTACCTATACATTTCTTATAGTCACCATTGTGGGATGTGACAATAGAATCAGTGGTATAATAAGTACGCATTCTGAATCATACATGCATTGTGTGTGTTTTTCTATGCCTTTTGTAAAACGTGCAATTCTTTGAGTGCCATTCTGGTATCCCATGGCAAATCTCTTTTTTCATATTATTCGATGAATACATTTGATTTGCATGTTAAAAGACCTATTTTCTTACAAAAGAAAAAATAAATCAAAAATGAATACTGAAGTCTCTGCATCATTTTCTTCTTTTTAAATAAAATGTCAGGAAACAAAACGGATTTCCAATTTTGAAATGTTGAGTATTGTCCCGTTCTTGTCCTTGTCCTTGTCCTATCAGGAGAATTTCAGTTGCGCGGGCTGACGCAGTGTCACTGGCAGGAACAACACAGGAGACTGAAGAGATGTCACTTTAGCTCATGTCAGCTGTGTCATTTTGTTTGTCACATTGGCAGTTCATTTGGTGACAGCTGAACTTCAGCTTGTGATGAAAGAACATCTGAGTCTGTGAGGCTTAAAATTACATTCATGCATTGAGAGCTCAGTGATTTTGTTCCAATTAGAAATTGATTTAAACAAAATCATATTTTTTATTGTTATTGAATGATAGATACATACAATTATATGCCAATAGCATAAAATTACTTCAACCTTAATATGGACTGAACAATGAGAAATTTTCAGAAATCATCCATATTGAAAATATGACTTGCATAAAGATGAATACGTGCCTTCACTTGTTTCACTGTGCGTCTTTCATCTTTAGCGAGTTAACAACCAAAACTGTCTGGAAAATAGACAACGGAACCGGGGATCTGGAAAGTATGTTTTTGTGGCTCTCTGAAATAAAAAAAAAGAAAAGTTTCCCTGGAGAGACTGGCCATTGGGAATGAACAGAGTGCTGCAGCTGGATGTACAACGAGGTCACTGCCAAAATGAGCACTCTGGAATGGCAACTTGTGGCAGCGGGCTATTTTCTCTGAAAAGAAACAAACATTTCATCCCATTAATGGTCTAATTGGCCGGATGCACTGACCCAACGTGGATGTCATTTTAGAGACGATGTGCAAAAACTACCATTATGAATTTGCGGACATGGGAAAGAAGAGACAGACAAAACACTGACTTGTTGCTTTCCAAAGTTCCCCTCATCATCCAGATGTTTGCATGTCTGGTCTACATGTAACAGAGGGACATGCATCCCGACAGCAGGACATGCAGGAGAAACTTACTCAAAGTGGAAGGTTTGGTAAAGGTATCAGCCATCGACATACTAGTTGTATAAATTATGGAACAACATGAGACCAAATAATAAAGAAATATGGATTTGTGAATTAGCAAATACTGAATAACAGCATATATCTTACACCAGGTTCAAATTTGTATTAAACCATAGCAAAAAAGATGCAGATCAATGAAAGAATGGAATAAAAGGGTGTTCTAAAACTATTCCAATGAATCCCTGGATCTGGTAATCCAGCCATGAAATAAAAACTGAGCACAAATTATGGCCTAAATGGCTCCATGTGTTGTTTGTTAGGAGACATACTCTTCTGCATCCTAAAGACAGGTCTTGGCAGGTTTGGGACACTTAATGGCTCAAAAACATTAAATCATGCAAACAGAGACAATGAGGAAAGAGCTGTTTTTCTCCAGCCAATGACATACAAATAAATGTTCAGTCAAATTTGTATTCACTTAAGCTTTTATTTTCTCCCACACTTTTTGTTGCTCATGAAAAAAAAACGCATTCACATAATTCCAAAATTAACTCACCGGGAGTTCTCAGGTTTGGACACTTTAAATTTGTACATAATTATATCTGCATGACAAAAAAAATCACTTTAAGACTTTAAAGTATGAATTAAATGTAATAATCCCAGCTGCATAAAACTCTCCTGAGTTTCAGTCTTTGTGATAACGGATCTCCTGAATGTGTTTACTTAGAGATATTGTTTCTGTTTATTTCTGCGGTAGCTCTGTTTACTCCTTGGCTCCGATTTCCATTTAGGATCGGACGACCAGAGCGCATGGACTGCAAGCATGACTGTTTCCAGCCAAGAGTTCTGAGACACAACCCCAACTTCACCTTGTACTACATCACTAAAATGGAGTGAGAACAACTGAGCCGAAAAAAAAAAATGCGTAAATTATTCTTTACATTCAATGTGCTGGTGCTTTATATAGGATGTTACAGTGTTTCAGCCAAACAGTCTTTCTTATCAGTTCATTATCTATGCATTTATTTTTTTCCTGTTTATTTGTTGTAGTTTTCTCCTTACCACTTGGTGGTGTACAGTGCAGGATGGCGATAATGGGTGTAGCAGGTTTGCAGGCTGGGATGAGCACCTGTTTTTTGACTGCCCAGCCATGCACAGGCTTTTCTTTGTGTTGCAAGTAGCTTTATTTTTAAAAAATAAACAGTCCAACCCTTTACAGAAGTTGTCTGTGTTGATTTCAGCAAATCTCAGTGATTCTTGACAAGTGAATAGTCAATACAGGAGGTATTTAAGTTACATTCAGCTTGATCTCGCGATTCCCATGGTCAGTCAATGTCACATCTGTTATTAGTAATTTTGAGTATAAGGCACTATAGCACAGATCACCCAGCCAAGGTCTCCCAAAGGCTTCTCAGTTAAATAAAAAAAATCCCTCTAGACTCCATATGAGACATACAGGTAATAAATACAGCTTTTTATAAGACTGTTTGCAGGATGTGTACAGTCTTATGATCATTCCATTTTGATTTCAGTGCACATGTCTTGGTTGCCGATAAGCCAGCTCAGCATTAAATTTATGTCCAAGCATTCACTTTGTACCAATTGATCAAGGTCGTCATCCAAAATAAACCCATAAATTCAGTCAAAAGCATATAAAAAACTTTATGAGTGACTGGCTCCATCCAGAGGCTATTTATTAAAAAAAATAAAATAAAATAAAAAAAAAGGCACTGTGCTCCCAAGCTGCCGGCTGTCCCAGGGCCTGGAAAGGTCACGTCTCCAAACATTTACCCAGGTGAAGGTAGAGCACACCCTCGCTGTGCAGTTTCAACAATATCTTAAATTCTTCAGGCATGGCGTGGACTCCCTTAGCCTTTATATTGTCATAGTAGTGATTAGATAGAGAATACAATCCATGTGGGTGATTACTGAAGGGCCAGAAGCCATACAGTTGCACATTAGAACAAACTTCCAGCGCCATGTTAGCCATGATGAAGCCAGTGCTGAGCCGTGCAGCTTTCAGGCCTCGGTTGCGCCAGAACACAGCGAGACTCTGAAGGTACTCAGGGTTGAAGAAGACAGGACGAACGGGGCTTTTAAAGTCCTCAATGGTGTAGACAACCCGCAGGGACACAGGAGTATTGAGGCCGAAGGAAAAGGCAGGAAGGACAAGCAGGGGATTTCCGTAGCTTCGTAGACTCTCCACAAATGGACGCCGACGGCCCATTAGAGCCCCATATCTGGAGGAAAAAACACAGATGTGAAGCAACAACAGGGGATGACTACCACTGGGTGACTCTAATGAGATTCATCCTCTTGCTCACTTCTGTAAGAGGATGCTTGGGTTTGCCGTCACAAGATCAGTCTTGACGCCCACATGTGTCTCATAGCCATTTTCCAAAGGAGGCAGATTGCACCTGTACAAACAAATGCAAATACACAGAAATGCGTATATGTAAAACAGAGATGAGCATGTTTGTGTTCATTAATTGTTCCTCCGCATTTCAGTTAATTACACGTGACAGCTGTCTCACCTCATAACAAACGAGGCTGAATCGATCCTCTTCCCACATACACTGTCAGTCAGGATCCCTCCGTTCCCGACAACAGCACAAGTGTCCCATGTTTTATTTAAGAAGGGATGCTCCTGGAATAAAGAGACAATCCATTGCTATCACCACAGGCATTAAACAAAATAAAGATATAATTTATACTGTATATACTGAGTTTTTCGTGGGATGGATTTCCTTTATATATTTTTCAATTAATTTTATTGTCACGATGGTTAATAGGGATACATCATCTATGCCATAAAAATATAAAACACAGAAGGCTGCATTTCTCAGCCATATTTGGCAAAGTCTTTGAAACAGGACAGGCTTGATCAGGCTGTTCCAACATATTTGATCTTAAAAGGCAGATTTTCAGAGCCTGTGGATTAAGACCCCAGTGCAGGAGCAAACACATTCATGAAAATGAGATTCCTGAAGTGAAATTTGGCCTCTTGGCTTAAGCTGTTAGACTTTATTGCTAACAAAGATAACACCTGCAAAGACACAGATGGTTAGATGGTCACTATCATGCCTTTATCACTGAAATTATGTAAATGAGGATTTAACAACACAATTGTGGCCTGGGAATTGTAGTAATTTATATGGTTGTTATATGTCTGACTGTACTGTCACAAAAAATGTCTATGTGCAAAATTACAGCACTGTTACCAAGAGTCATTAACCTTAACCTTTATTGTAAATGTATCAGTATCAATGCAATGAAGATCTGACCTGAACTAGAAATCAATACCAGTCAAAAAAATATGCACAAATGCTGATGAGGCACAAACATGCAAAGCGATGACAAGAACTCTTCTCTGGAGTAAAAACAATGCCAAATAAGAAAGACAATTAAATGGCTCTTCATTCTGGAAAAAGTATCAGCTTTACTTACTTAAACTTTTGAAGTAATAATAAATGGGTTGTGCCTGTTTTATGCAGTTCTGTGTCACTTCCTGTACACTTTGTTCTATTGTTTATTACTCTGTTATGCTGTTTTTGGAATGGACATTTTTGTGAGCCTTTGTGTCCATGAAACAGGATGCGTTTACATTGCGTGATTTGCTTTTGAAATGAGGGCTCCAGGGAGTGATCTTAATCAGAACTGAAGTGATGGAAAAATTGTGTGCTCTGTTTTCTGATGAGACTGAGATTGCAGTAAGTTTTGATTTTTGAGAAAAATGTAAATGATGTAACTATGATGGTTTCTGACATTTGCTATTATTCCATGGTGTTGTTAATTACTTCTAGTAATAAATGCATATATTTGCATAAAGCAAACACTTTGTTGGTAAGAGTATAAAAACATGAAACTGTCCCTTTTAATTTACAGTATGATTGATTCATGATTAATAATCGGCAGGCATGCGATAATTCACAATTACATAGTTTGCATTAATGGCTAGCCCTGTATTTAGTCAGTGGTTCTGGTAAACAGAAAGAAGTGGTCGTCGCTCACAGCTGAAATGCAGCACGTTACCAAAAATAAACCATGCCGTGTCCTGTTCAAGGGAACATGTGAGCAGAAACATGAGAGGCAGTGGAATAATGACTGTGCAACAGCATTTGAGGAACAATGAAGACACTGAGTCAGCGGCAGACGTGGTAATATCCATAAGTGATAAACGGCATACCTTTGTAAAGGTGCTGAAAATCTCCGGGGTCACCTGGAGGGTTCTCCTCTTTTCACCATCATACACAAGCTTTTTTCCAATTGGTGTGTTGGTCTGGGTGATGATGGCCTTGTCGAAGCCATTGCACCTGCTTTTCAGCTGAGATCTGGTTAATCACAAGGAATTTGTTACGGTTTAAGACGGTCAGAACTGTTGACACTAAATGACCAGCCAGTTAATGTTTTTTATTCAACAGAAAGCTTCATAATTTGCTAAATAAGAGCTATGTGTCTTGGCAGTTTGTCAATTTGTTGAGGTTATGATAAGGTCTTAAAACCCCCAAATGAATGAAAGCTGGCTTGAATCCTCCTGGTAAAGACCATTGGCATAATTCACATCACTTCACATTATAAATGATTGACTGTTTATTTAGAATATTAAATGAAACTTCCTCTGATTCAATGCACATTGCAATTCTACTTCTGCTTATATGTAGTTCTTCTTCTTTCCAAGACTACAAAGTGGAAGCAGTTTTTTGGGGGGTTTTGTTTTTTTTAAACTTTGGCATGATGTAATCTAGGATACCAAGGTAAATTTGCTTTGCATTTGATTATGGTGAAGTGTCTTAATTTGTTATTAATAATATAAAACCATTAATGCTACTAACTCTAGTTCAATGTAAATACAATAAAATACAGAAACATAATGTGTTTTATTCTATGGTTCTATCACATTGTATTATAAGATTAATAAACACTATATTATTATTATTATTATTAATTAAACAAAATGTAGAAAAAAGTAATATACTTTCAGCCCTGCTGCCAGTATTCTACTGAGAAATCAAGACAAAAAGTATTCTATAGCTATAAAGAATCATTATAGCTTCTGTAGTTCAGACATGGAATTATTACAATAATATTCATTATAATGTTAAAATACAGGGTAATTTCTTGTGAGGAAAAACAAATTGGCTACTTGCAAAACGCAAGCACTCTTACAGCCTTTATATAGCTGTCAACAGTCATTACTTTATTGCCTGATTTTACTGTTTATTGGAATTACTACTTTGGTATCAATGCAATAAAGATCAGATTAAATGCAATAAAGATTATATCAGTTTATTCAACAGAAAGATGATGTTGGTTGTTTCACCTAAAGATTTGATAATTGTCCTCTTGCTTCTTCCAGGTTTGAGAGTAATTTTCTTTTACTTTTTCAAAGACTTCCCTGTAACAAACACAGACACACACAGAGAGACAATTAATTTAATCACTGGTGGTAAAGTGACTTGATTTGATGGAAGGCATAAAAAAGGTTACTTAAAGAGCCCCTCCTGACACTAAGTTAATGCTATAGTCTGGCGGCCGGCAGGTGTGCACCAAAACCCTTTAGTTTGTCTCAAGTTTAAACACCTGCTGTAGATAAATTCTGATAGTATTCTGATAGTAAATTTCAGAAAATTTGTAAATTGTAAATTGTAAATTTCAAACTCTGCACATACAATAATATACTCTGCACATACATACAATAACACATTTGTGAGTAGAAGGTCAATGTATCAAGAAACCATAAATGTTTATGCTTACTTGCAGCCTTTACAAAGTTCAGTCGTCTTGGTAGGACTTTTCTTTTGAGGAGGCGGTTTATAAGGTTCCACATTACTGTGAAACAACACAACACATGGTTAAAATGCAGAAACTGTAAAACAGGACCTGAGATTTAATTTTCTCCTCTGTTAGACTGTCTGGTGCTGTACATTTTGTTCTAAAATTGCATTTTTTTTTATTTTTTTTTGCTGAGTTTAATCTTATGCAATTATAGTTAGCAAAATATGTATATGTTTTTTTTTATATTTAGTATTTATTAAATTGGCTCAAAACAGGAAAATACTGAAAATACATAATTCTAACAAACAACAACAGAACAAACAAGTGAGTAATTTCTTAACCGTTTGCACACACCTCAATCAATATAAAAAATGGATGGTCCACTATTTTTTTTCAGTGTTCATGCACAATGTTTATCAGCACACACTCATTGAGACATAAAAAGAGTACTAACCCAAGAATTAAATTTTGCAATGACACCAAAGAAAATACCACATGAAGAATACAATTTAGCAATGACATCAGCATGCCAGAAAATTGGTAAGCAGGGGCAAAAAGCAAAAATAACACAGTCGCAGGAATCAAATCAACCGCAAAGCAACATCAAGAGGAAAAAGCAATAGACTCACTTAAAAAAGATAAACCCATCACCAATATACTGGCAGTATGATAGCTTGACTTAACTAGTGTTAACATAAATAAACCATGGTAGCAGTCAAAACCCTCCTTTTCTTCTTTTGTACCAGTTATCATGGCAGACCTTAACTGTACAATTTAATTTCCCCTTGAAGCTACAGTTGTCCACAGAGTTGCTGTGCTCACTGTGTTTAAGGCTGGTGAAGGTAGCCAATGACTAGAAGTGCCTGGCAGGATGTCTTGCACACAAACAAGTCCAATGAGTTTGTATGTCTGTTGAAAATAAGGTGAATCCTGCAGAGTGTAGACTAAATCCAGGTAAGGTGACTCGATCCACTCCTGTTTGGTTAAAGTTAGCCACAACCAAGCCGTCACATAGCCAAATATAAAGCAAAAACATAGCAAATGAACCAGAACTCAACTGAATTCAGCCCAACACACTCACCACCAGCCCACCACCACTCAACTGAATATGGCCCACCACACTCAATCGAATGACTGCTGATTTCGGATGAATTTTAGTTCATATGGTCTGTTTTTGGCTGACATGCAGCATTGTGATGGCTTGGCTGTGGCCCACTGTCCACTAAACAGGAGCGGACCGCCCAAGTGCCATCATTCCATGCAGTATGCGGGCCAGATATGGGCCAAAATATCTTTGTTTATCCCTCTGGAGTGAAATTCAAGTTAGTTGCTGGTTAGTTTCTACCTGGACAAAGGAGAATTTGCATATGTTTACCAAGGGACAACATAATTTGTACTTTCTTCAATGAAAACCAGACTTTCATTCATAATTAGGGGAACCACACAGTTCGCCTACCATTTCTCTCTGTAAGTGCTCATGTTTTCACTGTACACATGGCGATGGTGCTGCACAAGAACAATACAACTGCTGAATGACTGGCAGTTAGCCTGTCACTCGTAGCATCCAGGGAGGCTGTTTCAATGAACCAGGCAAGGAACACACCATCCCCACCATGTTACATGTGGGCCACTTTAGGCTGACATCCGGATTAGTCATTGCTAACTTGCCATATTTCATCCAAAACTGGGCAAAATAGGTTTCAATATAGGGGGGCTGTGTGTTTCCTGACATGTGGGGTACTTAAGGCTCACATCCGGATTAGTCAATGCTAACTTGCCACATTTAGGCCAAAACTGGCCGCACTATGTTTCAACAAAGATGGCCCATGTAGGTTTCTTTACTTGTTGGCCACTTAAGGCTCACATGTGGACTAGTCAATGTTTACTTGCCACATTTTGGCCAAAACTAGGCCATATTTGTTTTGTGATATTTGTGTCAAATGTATCATTTACTACATGGGTCAGTTTACGTGCACATGTTGTATGGGCTAGAAGAATGCCTTGAGTGCCAGATCATTGCCTGAAGTGGCCCACATCCGTATGCTATCTGGGGTAGGACAATAGCAGACATTGGTACAGAAATATTGAGACTGTAAGGTGACAGTAACACATATGAACTTCTAAAGAAGAAGAAAAAAGAGAAAAAGAACTCTAAAAACACTATTACAAATAAAAAAAAAATACAAGGACTCATATGACAAAAAATCCACTTGGTGTTCAGTATAGTAATTCCAAATAATTTATTGTGTTTATCTATTTACAAAAAACACAAAAAACAGGAGCATCTTGTAAACATCGTGGAATTTAATGAGTTCAAAGCCTGAAAAAAATGGTCATGACTAAAATTGTAAGAAGAATTTATTTTCTGGGAATTTCTAATGTCTATCTCTTTTTTTCCTTTTTTGTGGCATAGACACCTTTGGGAGAGAGAGATACAGCAAAGACATACACTACTCCAGCTGGGACTCAGCCCATGAGACTGAGCTTCCTAAATCTTTTATCACCACCAGCATACTCATTAACAAAATCTAAACAAATAAACTAATCAATATTCCTCATTCAGGTAATGACATTGACTGCACGCAGAGATGACATTGACTGCATAAATTATAAATGAACAACCACTGTACACAGACCTTTGCTACTGCGCTACAGTTCAGCAAGAGATTCCTTGTATGTCTGTGTTGTAATGTCTGTCTGTGTCATGTGTTGCTTGTGCATACATCTTCTCTTCCTGTTTTCTGGCCAGTGGAAAAAAAAAGCTTCACATTGTAAATAAGCCTGACTCCTGTTCGTCACACAGTGTTATAAATGGGTACTGTAAAGGGAAATTATGCATTTGTGAAGTTGTCGAAGTTTGAAACACTTAGTGAGGAGTACCATGGGTCATGATCAGAAAAGGGTTACAATACATGCCACATGACATGTTGCCTGGGGATCTTTGCTGCATGAGAAGCACATTCTTCTTCTTTCCTGTCAGCTTATCTGTCAACGATCAAATAAAAAAATAAATAAATAAATAAAATAACCCAAAACATATCAAAATCAAAACTTAGTGATAGTCATAGAAACCATGTCTGTGTCTGAACAATATGTTCCTGTATGATATGACCATTTCATACATGCCTGTTTGGGTATTATCATGTAGTCATCACAACAAGAAGTCAGTGTGACGCTAATTGTGAAGCATTTGGCCCGTTTCTTGGTTCAGTCCTCTACAGCAGCCCACGTCTGTATGGTGTTTGAGTGTGCCATGCATTAAAGAAAGTGTGACAATACTATACAGAAATCAAATTGCAAGATTGCCCACAGTAAAATGGGATATCAGGATGTGCGAAAATAACGAGTGATAATTATGGACCGGAGACTTGAATACTGTTTTCGTTTCCCTGAAAACTTTTGCTTTAAGTTCAATTGAGAAATTGTAGAAGCAACTTGAAGAATGTGAAGCAGGGGGCAGCAGGGGTATACGGGAATGTATTTTTGCTGTAGGAAACAGAATATAGAGACTCAAGGAAAACAGAAAAGACAGCCTAAAATACACAAATCATCAGCAAACTTGGACTGCCTTTTGACGCCAGTCAACAGCCACCACAAAAAGACCCACAGCTATATCAGTTATCATCAGCCACCAGCCAGACCAATCGGACCAATCAGACCGCAGCTTGTTATCGCTGCCTAATGCGGACACTTTAGCCTGTTAAACACTCATGACTGACAGCAGAACAGGTTTCTCAGCAAACACTGACCAAATATTCAATCCAGGGGGATTAAATCAAACATACACCAATTTAAAGAGTTGGCATGTTCTCACAAAGTTTCCATGCCAGGTAAAGCAGATGTGTCAGCAGTGAGCAAAGCAAGAAATAAACCCCAGATGGGGGATTCCAAAGAGACTCAGAACTGAACATGATTCACAGATGAATGTTCGCAACAACAGGAACACAGTAATATTTTACAGGATCACAGGCATCCAGTAATGTTTAACGTGAAACACCATAATGCTCCTGATAAGGCCTTCATATAGTGCTTTCATAGGGTTACATAGGGTTCACATTGGTGTTTTTCATTTTGCTCTCAAAGGGGTCTGCTCATATGTCTATGTGCGTTTACTGAACACTAAATACCATTTTGAAGAAAAATAACATATATCAAATGTTTTAGTATTTGGAAGGATATGCTAGATTTTGCATTTGGATATAAATGTTAGGAGAAGGTATCAAGCAAAAGTGTCAGATGGAAATTCTGTTGTGTTTTGTATGGTTCTGTGAATCTTTGTGGTTATAATTTAAAAAAAAAAGACTTCATGCAACTTATTCTTATTTTTGTGCTCACATAGAAACTTATATTAATGCTAAATAACCTCAACCTCATTTAACTCAGATACACTGAACATACAATGACAATGACTCTTGTACTTGTTCAGCATGTTTTTTGTCCTAATTATGAATTGTTACTGAATTCTGCCAGTCATTCATTTTTAATTCCATCGCAAACATGATATCAAAGCGCAGACACACTCGCTGGTTGTTAAGGCAACACTTACTTGTTGTCGAATATGTACCAGGTGACAGTGGTCAGCAGGCTCCCCAAGCAGACGATAGAGAAGACCAAAGATATGCATGAAGTCTGTTCCCTCATACCTCTCCCTGCCTGCTACATTCACTCACTCTCCCCCTCACCTTCAGTTCTTTGTGTCTGGCTTCACCTTTCTAAAGTTTTTTTACCCCGATATGCGTTTCTCTGTCTGCATGCTCTCCCCCGGCTGTACCTCTCCTACCTCCCCCACACACAAGAAAAACTCGTTCTCTCTTTCTGAAGATGTTAATCTTTTGCTTTTTGTGCTTCTTGTCTTTCCAGTTATACCTCTTCCTCTCTGTCTTCCCCCCCGCCCTCTCTCTCCTACCCCTGCCTGCTAGTCTGTTATAGCGGTAGTTCTCCTCCTCCTCTGTAAGTCAGACATGCCTCAGACTCTCAGGTTGAGCCAGATCCTCTGTATTCTGTGCACCTCTACTTTGCCTCCCCTTTCTTCTTCCTGTTTGTGTGCGGGTCAGCCGAGTTAAAAACTGCCTTTTGTTGCTCCATTTCCTACTTTAATCCTTGAGATGTCTCTCTGGACCACCCGGCTTCGTTCCTCTGTCCCTCCTCCTTTTTTCCTCGTGTGTTCTTCTCACACAGGAAAACTCACAAATCCTACTTTCCAGCGTAGTCCCAAAGCAAAAAGCTTCTTCTGTACTCCGCCCCCAGCCTTTTCCTCTCTGCTACTCCCTCCCACCCCCTAAGCCAATGTCCGCCCACACCCCTCAAGCCCCTCTCCTCTTTGCACAAAAAGGAACCAGTAACATGAGTGCCCTGTACTGAATTAGCCCACAGTTTGCCTCTTGACACAGGAAACGTGGTGGGGGGGGGCAGAGGGTTCCCTACCAATCAGAGCACCTCTTAATATCCCCCAAACTCTTACCTACATGCACACAAGCTTCTTTTATTCAAACTTTACCAGATTTCTCAACTATACTCTCTGACAATAAAAGGGATTTTCTACTTTGAAAGGCGGGAGGGGAAGTCTTCACCCCACAGCGCAATGACTGGCTATGACAGAAACGGAAAGCTTGAGGCAGCTACTACGCAAAGCAGCAAGCAGGAAGCGGTGGGGACTTGATACCCAAAGGAATCCATTGTTTGGCTTTGATTTGGGAGTTGTGTAGCAGGGTCATGGAAGGGAATACATTCTCTGCGGTAATACTGGAGTTGTGGGAAATTTGTCAGGCCAATTCAGGGTTTTTCAAAGTCTGAGACTAACCCCCCTCCCCCTTAAAAAAAAAAACAAAAAAAAAACTGTTGCGTCGCTTAACTCTCTCTTTAACCATCTTGAAACAGACGCCCACACCCAGCACACCCATGTTTATCTCCTCTTATTTCAACTGCATGTTGACTTTCTTGGCCTGAAGTCACAATGTCTTGTCGCTGCATGCTGAGTAAGCCCAATCGCACCACATCAACATCACCACTCCACATACAGAACATCCATAACAATAGGGGCTTTGGGAAGTTTTGGTTTTGGCAGACGTCAGGGTTTGCAGCAAACCTGCCTGGTTGGTGTGGATGGAGGTTGCTTTGTTGTGACCAGACAAAGGAAAGATGACCAAAAAACTGGAAACATGGAACTAATATTATCAGACTACTAATAGAAACAGGAGCCTTGTTGAGGAAATAGAAAGCTATACTTAACCTGCTTTTTACCTCAAGCACTCATTTAATGCCTCTCATGGGGAATGTGTCCTATGCTGGAAACGGTAATTTCACAAAACCCATGTCCGAAAAAAAATGACACCTGGTTTGGCATTTCTAACTGTAAGAATGTCTTTAAATGTTTTATAGTCATATTCAAAATTTCCATCTTCCTAGACCTGAGATAAACTTGTTTTGGAGTGAAAAAAAGAAAAATCTCTCTTCTTCCCCACGCCAGAGTTTCCCCGGACGTGTGAGGATCAGGAGGGAAATAAAAACTCACCCCTGGTAGTAACGAGGAGAAAATACACATACGCATGACCTTTTCATGCATCATGAGACACTAGCAGGAATGTGAAGAAACTGGTTCTCACCAAGATGGAAATATCAAGCAACAAATGCCATGCTTCTCTGGCGAATAGTGCTACCTTTTTTGTGATTAATCTGTTGTACAGCTAAGGAGGAATGAGAGTTATGGCAAAGCAAGCATTTCAGGAATTTATCTGCATATATCAACAGTTCCCTAGTTACAGGCAGTGCAGTGTCTGTGTATCGTTACCAGCTTCCCCTCACCGTCTTCCTTGTTGACAGGAAGTCTGAAGACAGTATGCTTCTTGGTGGCAGGTTACAATGTAAGATGAATGGGTAAGAGCCTGCTAGACTAGGAACAAGATACTTCTCTAAAGAGCCATTGCGGCATCATCACACTGCAGACAGATAAACAAAGGTCCCATTATCACCCAAACAGCACCCAGGTGGCTGAGGATGTTACTCAGGTTTGCCTCAATCTCTGCTCGACATCCTTTGATTACAGTCCATGAAGAACTTCCTGTCAAAATTTGTATAACTCGAAACTGAAGAGTGATTTTCAGAAACCGCTGAAAGTTTCCCTCATACCGTTGGTGTGACATTGGCGGCTGCAAAGTGTTTCAGGTAGATAACGTTGTGTGGCTCCACC
Organism: Lepturacanthus savala; assembly: GCA_030544235.1. Taxonomy (NCBI): domain Eukaryota; kingdom Metazoa; phylum Chordata; class Actinopteri; order Scombriformes; family Trichiuridae; genus Lepturacanthus; species Lepturacanthus savala. The sequence continues at coordinate 13,854,644 of CM060482.1, read as the reverse complement.
CTCCTATGTACTTTCACTTAGAAGAATGTGGTAGGGTCAGGCTACTGGGATCTATGATGCAGTTGAAGAAATAAAAAGCAGGCCACAGAATCTTTTAAAACTAGACAATAGATATATATGTAAATTGCATGCGCCTCAATATTAAGTCTTATGACATTATTTAAGACAGTTCTATGCATTTTCAACTATTGTTTCCAACTATTGTTTCTTCAATTCAGAGCCACCTGATGGTATAAATTTGCTGATCTTTTTTCACCAGTACATACTATTTCATAAGTGGTAGGCCATCATCAGATTCCTGGCAGATATAGGAACCTGCCTTTGTAGATTCACGCTTGTGTTCAATTAACAGTAAACAGTAAAATTACATCACGTGTATTATAATACATACACACATTGTCATTTAGGACTATTCTAAGCCAAGAAGACAACTAATGCCAAAATGATGGCAACCAGTTGCTCATTCAAATGCTGAATAATAAATAATAGAATATGCTGTGACGTATAGGAAAGAATACTTTACCAGAGTAGTTCAAATACTGCACTTTTAGTGAGAACAAAATATGGGGAAGAAAATATGAGGCTAATCTCAGGGAGAAAACACTTTATTTTATTATATAATTATTACAATTTATTGACAGTTGACAGCCTCTGGACAAGCATGAAGCTTCACCAAACCAGACTAAATGAAGGTGTGGTTTTTCTAACATCTAGAATGTGTGCGTATTGCTTTTCTTGTTTCAATGTTTGAAATCTATTCCACGAGATTATGCTGCACTATCTTGTTTATAAAACATGTTCATTCCCCTTTGTGTGCAGGTCTTAATGTGCCCAGGAATATGAGTCACAATGATCATTATAAAGCCAACGATCCTTAGGGATGTGGAGTTTTATATGATGTAAAATGTGACCGCCTTCTACTAATAACTTAAACATGCAAAAATAACAGCAGTATTTGGTTATTTTCACTCTCAATTTCTGTTACATAGTAATCAGATTGGATACAGGGGTGAGGCTAACAATAGCCCTGTTAGCTGAGACTAGCTCTTCATAGGTACATCAATGACTTTACTGTCATTTTGAAAGCATTGCTCATATCTCCTAACATCAGAACTGATGAGAGAAACTTTACATTGCCACGTTCCACTTTAGCTGCAATGGCTGCATCTGGTAAATGGCTCCATAGGGAGGTGTGATGGAAGAGGAGGGCCTGAGGGGGGCAGTAATGGGGTCATGTGGTTGAGGAACAGCTGATCCTGGTGCATTCCACAGTTGCTTCGCATGAGCCCAGGGGCCCTTGTGCCTGTTTGAACTGTTACTGTCCTACGTGTGTCATACTCACACACACAAGAAAACGGCTTCTGAGAAATTACGACCTCCTCACACAGAGGTAGAGGCACACAAGTTGTACAACCCATACTCCATGCTACTGCAGGTTTCAGACACGCATACAATCACTTAGATGGGCACATGAATTATTTACACATCCTACCATTGCTATAATGGACATGAGAGACCCCAAATCCAAAGCATTACAAATCTATCCTTAATATCTTGAATGGAGCAAATTTCAGTAGCTTGTGTGTAATAATGAGAAAAGAATAAACACATTTATATCACTTATTTCCAATAAGTGCAGTAATAAATGTTAAGGTACCCAATTATTTGAGAAGTAAACCATTTAAACAAAAGAGAAAAAAATCGATATGCAAAGAAATATTACGTATTTTATAGGTTTTGAATATGGGCGTGGCTCGTGACTGTATTTTGACTGTGCCATCTAAAACCCTTGGTGATGAAAAGATATCAAAAAGGTGAGTTTTCATGAGAGGGAGAGACCTTGGCAAGGCCACAAATTCTGATGTTTCACCATGAAAATAGAAGAAGAAATTTCTCCAACAAAAGAACATCCAAACTGCCTTGACATTGACTGACATTGATGGTGTATGATGTCCATCATGTTCCGAACATGTGCATGTTTATATTGATGCCAAGTAAGAGCTGCTTCAAATTGTGTCTGTGGCATCTCAAGACTGTTGTGATAAAAGTTTGTAGAACGGTAAGTTTTCAGTGTAGGGCGTGGATGTGGCGAGGCGGCGAATTTGTATCCCTCGCCCTTTGACATAAATTTGTTATAACTTCGACATACTACATCCTCTCCACCAAATATCTGATGATCTATAAGGGTCCCGCCCTGAACATATTCACAAACCCATAGCAGCTCACCATAGCATTTCAGTCTTTTGTGATTCCTGAAAGATCTAAAAAAAAAAAATGACTTGGGCGATTATTTTAAAAAGGCGCCGATATAGACTTACGATATTCTGCTCACTCGTATCAGGCAATGAAGGACAAAATAGCCTCTTGGATGCATACCCTAAGTCCAACAGGAAGTCTGCCATTTTGAATTGACCGTCACCAAAATCACCATTTACAATCATTGTATAATAACTGGCTTCTCCTAGGGAAATTATCACAGCCATTTCACCTTCTAGCTGTGCCATCTAAACACCTTGGTGATGAACAGTTATCAAAAGAGTGGGTTTATGGCTTAGAGCGTAGCTATGGCGAAGCCATACACACCTGCACAGACATGTTGACCCATTTTCAATCCATCAAAAAAGCAAGTTGTTAAAACTTGTGCACTACATTTTTTTATGCAGTACCAGTGACCCCGCCTGAAAACAACTGCATTATTTTATAAAATCCGTCATATCGCCTCTACTGTCAACACAATCACCACCGCCATCAAACGGGAAGTTGTTATAATTTCTACATACTTTGTCCTATCTACCACCAGATCGAAAGTGATATCAAGTTTGCTGTATTTAAGTACGATTTCTACTCCATTACATTTTGAAGGCAAATATTGGACCTTTTACGCAACTAGGATTACTTGAATTCAAGAGTTACATTGCTTTGGCACATTTCTCAAAACATGTAACTGAAAATGCTTTTTCCAAAACAGTTAATAGATAAAAAGGAGTTAACCTGCAAAGGCTGTAACCCTTTGCAACCCCAAATTCATATTTCAAAATCAAGTTATTGTGTCAATCAATGAGTCATTTGCTATCAAAATGACACGTTCCTTCAAAAAAGCAAAAAGTCAGCATGTTTAGCATGTTTCTTCGGAAGTAAACAGTAAACATTTGGTAATGTGCCTCCATCTCCTAAGAAAATCATAGGTCAGTATTCAGTAGTATATTACTGTAGCAAAATAAATGTACAGAGTTGGGAATCGTGGAACATCCTCACACTCATGTCTGACCACAAATTTGATTGATTATTGTTTTTAAAGTGCAGGTGTATGTGTTTTTTTTCCAAGCCTTGTCTAAATGGCATATCCAGTCTCAGACTTTGAAATCCTGCAGTTAGTCATTTGCCTAAATTTGTCAAAGATATTGAATAATGGTAACAACAAATGAGAAATGCTCTTTCTGTTGTGCACAAGAAACAAAAGGTTGTGAAGAATTTCTTATATTTTTAGATGACTTCAACCAGTCATTCAAGAATTGAGCCACAACAACTGAGAAAAAACACTGAATAAATAATTCAATTACATAATATGCAGTTATCATGAACTCTGCCACTGTGCATGGTGACTATAGCCTACAAGTGGAAATAAGCAGTTTTCAATCATGTCAATGTTTTTGTACTTTTTACCGGAAGCTCTGCTCCACCACTCCCTCTGACCACAGGATAGCGTCTGTCGATGAAGCAATGTAGAACACTTTAACTACAGCTGGAAGTGTTGTACATAACTAATCAATAAATATAAAAAGATTATATATATATACATATTCATCTCTGTGTGTGTGTATATATATTTAAAAATACATGAACACATGAAACAAACAAGCAAAATCTCATAGTGGGTCATAAATAAAGGTTTAAAAATACCAGCTCTGGATCAGGGACATGAGATACTTTAGGTCATAAACAGTGGCAAGACTAGAGGAAATAAAATTAATTATAACTGGCTTGGAATCAGAAGTCTGCAGAAATGTTGTATGGTCAGATGGAAAACTTCCTTGGGGGGAAAACAAGACTGTAAGCCAAACAAAGACAACATTCAGAGTGAATTTGACAAATGGCACAAAATGCAAGACATTTTCATACTAAAACCACAAAAAGCCGTTTTCAAGGCAGCCAAATGCGTTACCAATGAAACTAATTAACTCTCTGTACCAGAAACACTTTTCAGCATTTTTGAATATGCTATAAAAAATGCTATAACTTTACTCTTGTGACAGCCGCAGTGCAAGGGCTAATGTGTGTGTGCGTGTGTGTTTTGCAGGGTCCTGCAAACCTGGGGATTGATGAGGAGTTGGTAGTTGTCCAGGTCCTCTGGATTTTATTTTGGGGGGGGTTCTGGCAGTGTTTGTTAAATTATGAGTAGAGTTCTGTTTGGGACATCTGTTGATTTAGTTATTTTGTTAAATAAATCTCCTCTATTTTAGTTACTTCCCTGTGTGTCTCAGAGATCTCAGAGCCAGGTCGTAACACTTTTTAGACACAAGGGAGCAGGTCTTCCTTCTTCAGCACTGGCTTTTTTTTTAATGCCAATATATGAAGAATGTGAAACCCATTTTTGCTACTGAAAAAACATAATAATAATAAAACACTTTGATTGAACTTTCTTATAATACTTACTTTAAAAATAATAATAATAATGAAAATTCTTTGACTGCAGAATTTAATTGCAGAATTAAATCAATAATAAGTCAAATATATATATGGTAATTGTTTTCAGATACTAAATTAATATATTGGGACACTTCTCTGGATAGTCTGGTCACTCATCATAGCATGTTTAAATATGTTTAGAACTTTACATTTTTTTTTAACTGGCAAAAATCATCTTCTATAATTATGAGCTCATACAACCACTGCATCTGTTGTGGTGACCTAGTTAACCGGCTACAGGGGCACAGCGTCTCCTCCTCTTGGCAAACAGGGTGATGATAACCATGGAGGAGTCACAAGGCAGGAGGAGGAGGAGCAGCCGACGTCATTGAATTAAAAAGGTGCCACATGAAGAGACAAACACAGGAGGAGAGAAGAATAAAGCATTGTTGTACGTGTTGACTCAACAGGTGGAGTATTAAATAAGAAAATCTAGATGAGTATAAATATTTGATTATGGAATGCCTGAGAGCATTACTGCATTATATTGACAATATATTCTGAATTGTTATGTAGTGCCAGAATTTTCCTTTACACATGTAAAGACGTTTAAAGCATAAACAGAAGCAGAAAAATGAATAAATTGGTAGTGTCGGGATATAACGCATTACTAGTTACTGTGTTCAGTAAGGAGTAGTATAAAGAAGTACAACTTGAAAATCAGCATGATATATGAGCAATGATAAAAGAAATTTTTGGGTCCTCTAGAATGTTACGGAGGTGGTAGTGATTGGTAAGTTTCCTTCAAACAGTATTTCCAACTGTGTACTTCCTGCTTGTTAAACCACAAACGTCTCATTTTGTATTTCTACTGTTAAATATAGAGACGCAGTGTGAGCAGCTCTGAGGTCAAACCGCTGACTGTGAGCTGCGAGTAAGCTCATGCCCACTCCTGACAGAGAGCCGGAGCTCAGTGTAAGGTCATTTTAGGCAATACCACCGCGATAACTTCCATGTTTTTATGTTGTGTTGAACTGCACATTACGTGAAGGAGATTCGGCATCCCTAATAAGCTGTAGTGCTGGGTCGTCATCCATTGTTTTTTGCTTTAAAAAAAAAAAAAAAGTGGTTTCATATCTAACTAGTAAGGAAATCAGACTTCCACCAAGCATTGCGTGACTCCATCCCAGCATTGTTGTTCTATACTTACTGAATAAAGACACTATTGTGGAATGAAAAGTATCAAATTTCATTAGTCGCCTGAATTCTGATTGTTCTCAGCATACAGGGTAAATCTGAGCCAGTAGTTGGTCATGTAATTTAATTCAAATGTCAAAGCCCTCTCTTGGGTGTGCAAAGGAAACAAGCTATGCTGGTACAGGGTATTACCAACAGGTGGCTCCAAATGATGGTACTTGTTTAGTCCATTCAATGCAATGTTAACAACAAAATTCATACTGACCTAGAAACCAGGATTCTCTCCACATCAGTACCAAAATGTAACCATCTGTTCATGATGCCATTCCTAACATTCACTGAAAATTTGACAATACAGCCAAAACTTTTTAAAGTAAACAGAATAACACCAGCTAAGAGATGACCTCCTTGGTGGAGGTAAACATCTATGAATCTATCACTCTTTAGGGCTCTTGGCGGCAGGCTACCTTGCCTAATGGTGAAATTCACCCCTCCCTGTAGGAAGTAGTACATCTAACCTTGATTTAAATCCTTGATGTCTACTTTTGGCTTTTTAGAGCACATTGTGTAAACTCTGGTTGTGGGATAATATATATATATATATATATATACGGTTATACTTTTTGTTTCTTTGTTTTACACAGTTACAAGTCATATTCTATAAATCCCTGAGAAATGCTAGGAAAAACAGACACCACTGAAGCCTAATGCTTTCTTAAAATTCAATGAATCATTGATTATACTAATGTACATGATTTTAGATACCAAATCATTAGCCTACCAGCTTTGTTACCAGTTATGTTACAACTACTGAAGATTTTGAACAACGGAAGAAAGTACAGAAGACGATCACTGTCTTTATGTACACTTTTATTGTCGGCACTTGACTGGTGGCAGAGTCAGGCAGTGTGGAGAGAGCCAGATTACTTCTTGGTCTCTTCCTCCTTGGACAAGTTCTTGATGATCTCCTCCTTCTTGGCTTGGAGACGCTCCTCTCTGCGCTTGCGGGCCTCCTTTGTCTTGGAACGACGAGCCTCGGCTTGATCACTGTGAGAAAGGAGGAGAGAATGTGTTCATAACCATACAAGACTGTTAGCATATCCATCACTCTTGGTGCAACATCCTTTTGACATACCGCTGCAATGTTTATAAAAGAAAAAAAATCAAGAAAATAATTGATTGAGACTTACGCCAGGAGCTTCTTGCGAGCCTTGTCTGCCTTCAGTTTGTGAATGTGCTCCATAAGAATGCGCTTGTTCTTGAACACATTACCCTTGGCCCTCAGGTAGAGGCTGTGGTACCTACCAGAGTGAAAAGGAGGAAAAGGCATTAAGAAAGGACCTGAATGCACGAATTGATCGCAATTTAAGAAGACATATTTTAAGTATGTCTGGGTGTAATCAGTCCTGTCAACAAGTCAGATCGGGTTCATTTTTGGAAATTAATGCATTATTTCAAAAACTACACCAGACATCAAATGTTAGTCTGTATGACTTAGTGCTGTGTTAACATCATACGGGTTAGACGTGTGAGATGTAAAAGATCCCAAGGTTAATAATTTGCAAGCACTCACGTCATCAAGACAGCCTTATGATTATGAGTTGTTCATGTTAAGATTAAAATACTGTAGACTGACAATACAACACTATATCCCTTAACTTTGGGCTTAATTACATTGAATGTTGGTCTGTGGCTGATTGTGAGGGCCATATTTATCCGATCCTGAGCCATAATTATGTCCCAAGCCGGATATAACGGAGGTTTCAAAAAAATCTGTTTTCCAGTTGTAATTACACCCTGGATGTTTGCCTAAATGCTATTTACAAGTCAGAAGCATATAATTACTATAATTATGATACAACATGAACATAGCATGACATCGGTGCCAGATGACCTATACGGAATAAAAACTGAAGCTAACAACATTAGCAGCCTTGCAAAAATCATCATCCACACACACACACACATATATATATATATATATATATATATATATATATACACACACACGATTTTTTGGCACAGAGAAATCAGCTATATAAATAGAAGGAGCAACGACCAACAATGATTTCATGAACCTACATGTGCCTGTCAATCTTCTTGGACTCCCTGTAACGACGGAGCAGACGACGCAGGATCCTCATGCGGCGCATCCAGGTCAGCTTCTCTGGCATACGGGCGTTGGCGGTACCCTTTCTCTTACCTGGGCACGAGGATAACAGAGACAGGTCAACTTCCCTGTGCTGGTAGGTAGTAAGATGTCCAACAAAATTCAATACAAATTTTTTCCATTAGGCTATAAATAATTTAGAGCCGGTTCATACAGATGGCTTCCTTAGTTAACATTTAACTTAGTTCAGCAATGAAACAAATCTGACATTTCATAGCTTGATCGATGACTTTATCCCTGAACAGGAACCACTCCTGAAAGTGACAGTTTCAACGTACCGATTCCCATGTGCCTTCCCTTGCGGCGTGCCAGCGTGTTCTTGCGGCATCGTGCCCTGGAGTGAACCGTAACAGGTTTGCGAATGATGAGACCATCCTTCACCAGTTTACGGATCTGCTGGCCTGAAGGCAAAAAGGGGAAAAAACAGTGAGCTACAGTGATACACCAACAAAAAAATCCATTAGTATTAGGCATAACATTTTAGCTACAATAGCCAAGCAACTTCAGAATTTGTTTACATTGCATTGACATGACCTGCACTTACACCATCTCAATGTAGTAAGTTTAGTTCCACAGATCTTATCAATGTTTTGCTGTTTTAGCTTTCTATTTTTAAGAATTGTCTTATTTTTCTTATATCTGAAGTACAACATTTAATACGACTGTCAGAATAAATTAACCATGGTCTTTTAAAATACACACATAGTTGAAACAGCTTGCCCTATTTAATGCCATTAAACATATACCGCATCTTTGACTTTAATTCAGAACAAGAGAATCAGTTGTCAATTAGTGACCTACTTGTCTGCTATTAGTCACTACTAAAACCACTTTCCCTCCTTATGGGAAAATAGTTTATACTGCTAATTATAAATCCTGTTATAAAACTATGGGAAGTTTGAATGAAGTCTGTCATTACCAGGCTTGTATGGTCTATTGCGAAACTACATTAAGGACAACAGGAATCTGCAACTTAGGGCCTTGACCCAAAATGTTGCTTCAACTTTTACCATGCAATACTAAACTATTGGAAGACACCTTACACTAACGCCTGTCGAAGGTTCAAAAAGGTATTTTTAGTGATGAAACTTTGAATAATCCAAATATTTTCTTGACTGGTTCCCAAAGCTCAATCTGATGCCCTCGAATGTTCCGTGTGGTCCTGACCAAAAGTCCACAGCCATGAATTTACACACAGAAGACATTCTTGTTGCAAATTTCTATGCGTATATTAGACTTTGTGAAGCACTTTGGTAAAAATTCTGTAAAGTTTGAAGAGGATTTTACTTCTCATAAATAACTCAGAAAGATTAATCGTTTAGAATCTAGTAAACAGAATCAATTACATCCTATATAACCATATTTTCTTAATTAGATGGGCAAGTAAAGTGTCACACGCCAGCGTACGTCTAGATAATTGTAGTGGTGCTCAAGAGCTTTGACGCTATGGAGCAGAAGCCATGGATGGACACATCATTACCCCATTACGATGGCTTGTTTCTTTACTTACGGGAGTTGGCGTTAGCGATCTCATTGGTCTCGTTAGGATCCAGCCAGACCTTCTTCTTGCCGCAGCGCAGGACGCTGGAGGCCAGCCTCTTCTGGAGCCTGAGCATGCTGCAATACACACACACAACACCCGGTCACATACTTTACTTGTGCACATTTACACATTAAAATGTTTAATAACGTCTGTGTAACACAACTTGTAGGCTTTTATAAAGGACTAAGACAGCATTAAAAGGCAAGTGTCCGCTAGCCGCAAAGCTAACAGTTAGCAGCTAGCCGGGTTGACAACATGGCCTCTCCTGCTGCTACATCGTGTTACACGGAGCCACGTATAATGTGGGATTTTCATTTCGGTAGAACGTCTAAACTGAATGTATCGGTAAAGAGGAGCTTCATACGTCTTGTTATAGTGATGTGACGTCCACAAGTGTGCGTTTTAACAGTATAATCAAGACTTTTATTTTCTCATCGACTGCGCTCCTACCTCATGGCTGCTACCTCAATAGAAAAAGGAAGGTTTCAGAGACGGACCGGAAGCTACCATTATAGCGGAGAGTCCATCTTTAGTCACCAACCAGCTCGGTAGTAGCTTTGCCCGCGCAGCAGAAGTTATTAATGCCTTAAATATGTTGCTAGGACTACAGTTGCGATAATTTAAAAACTAAAGTAAAAGAAAATTGATGGTGACAAAAGCAGTCGAGTTTATTTAAAAAATTTAAAGTAATTAACCCCCCGCACGTAAAATAATGGTACTGACCAGTGTTGTTGCATTGCATTATGGGTGACGTCGAAGTTGGGTGCAGTCTACTATTGTACCACATGAGGGCGGTGTTGAGACCGACGTAATTGTGTCTATAGTCTCAGAATCAGATTTATTCGATAAGAATTTAATAAGCTCCAATATCAACAGAAAAAATACTATAAATTCACTTTAAAACAGAACATAAACACAAATAAAGTGTAAGAAATAGAGGGATAGTCATATATTCCTGCGTGTTGGGGGTCTGTTGTCTCCATCTATGCAAAAGGAGACTATAAATGCAAATATGAATAACAGTATATATAATATAATAATATAACTATACTTTTGAGCGTAAATAAACTGTGTATGTATATTAACAGGATATGCTGATTATGCAAAGTTCACATTTTCCCCCCAAAAAATAATCCTATATACATCTATATAGTGCAGGACAGACACAGATACAGTATACATAATATAAAATAAAATGAGATATGGCGATGAAATGAAGCTGGTATCTTTACAGACTTTTACAGTCCTTTTAAAATGGATATTGCCTGGAAAAAGAAGAAGAATGGAGGTGTGAAGTGTTAAAGGGGCCGACAGGGGTCAGAGGAGTCACATATGATCTTACCTGCTCTCTCTTTGTGACCCAGAAGCTGTAAAATGTCTGCGAGCTAGATGAGTGTGTGTCCAATGATCATCACTACACACCACGCAATACGCTGCAGGCTATGTTTAGAGTGCGATGATGATGTCTATGCTCACATGCACACTTTTAGGGTTATTTATATTATTTTACATTTTACATGTGCATGTCATCGCTACAATATGTACGTTTATGCCTTCAAAACCTTCAACCCTATTCACAATTTTTCTATAAAAATGCTTCACATTAATATAAAAAAAAATAATCTTAAAAATTAACAGGGAAATTGATTGTGCAATATGTTCAATACAAATATCCATACAAAATTACCTATTATTATTTAGTGCTAAAATCAGAAGTCTGGTTAAATATATTTATCTGTTCCATTATCTTTGAAAAAATATTTATATGGTCTATATTCAGTCTTATTCAAAGCTACATTGCCTGTACGGAAACTGACAAAAGATAGACCTTCTTCATTTCATCTCCTGCTCTGGCAAATGTAATTCTAAAATATAGGCAGACATTTATGTATATGAATATACAAAAGTATATGGTTTGAACTGTAAATGATGCACTGTAAAACTCAGTCTACTAATATTAAATTCTAATAAATAATTACTGTATGAAGATTAACAGCCCAACAGAGTGTGAACATGTGTGAAATATGCAGCTCCAGGAGAGTCCACACTTTTTTGTACATGACAAACATAGTAAATGATCAGAAAGGTATTCTAGACTTTTGATTATTTTGCTATTAAAAGCAAAAAAAAAAGTGAATACAGGGAACAGTTTAGTGAGCGGTTACTTAACAGGTTATGTTACCATTTGACTGGCTACTTTAAGGTTGCTGATGTTGCATCCTTGAATCTCCAGCAGCAGCCTGTCACCAGGGCAACGTCGCACGCTCACGGTGTGGGTGCACGAAGAGCGCTTGTGCAGCATCTTCACCTCAGTTAACCCAGAATACCAACTAAAATCACCCAACGTGATGAGATTATGACCCAGTGTCTCTCCTTTAGGAGGAGTTGGGGACTAATGTTCAAAATGTCTTTTGTGATCCTTAACTATTTTTTATTTATATGATTTGTTGATTTGTCTGAAACTAACAAGACTAAGATGCTCTGTAATGCTGTACAGCAAGTATAATATTTACCATTACAACTAAAATCAGCGACTGGGGCAGAATGTTATATCTTTAACCAAGGTTTTGTTCACTGAATGAAAGACAATGGGATCAATGTTTTTACAATGAATATCTGTATCAAATTACACAGCAATTCATCCAATAATTTTTATGATATTACATTGAAAAGAAAAAATCAGAGTGAGTAGAACAGCTCATCTGGGAACCATGAATATCTGAAATTTGGTGCTCATCCATCAAGCTCAGTATGAGTCAAAAGTTTGGACACACTTTCTCATTCAAGGAAATGGGAAGTTGTGTCCAACATTTGACTACAGATGTTGAGATATTTCACAGAAAAAAGTGAGAAGTTTGACCAGGTACGAGAGGAAAAGTCTGGGATCACCAAAGTCATTAGAATCTAACCTCCAGGAATCTTTAATAGCTGTAGAACATTTAATAGCAATCCATCCAAAAGGGGTTTGGATATTTCAATCTGGACCAAAGCGGTGTGAGGACTGACCGACAGGCTGATATTGTTATCTCTACAGAAGTGAGAAATGTGGCGCAGAACCTTTAGTGTCACCTGAGGTAAAAGAGGCAAACAGCATTAAAGTTTTGAAGAACTGTCATCCATCAGTAGATTCTGAACAACAGACTGTAATTATGTATGCTGCTCAATGACTAAAACCAATTATCCCCATTTGAGATTAATCTTAAAACTGATTAATAAGTATTTGTGCACCAGGTATGTTTAGTTGTGGGTTGCTTAGTGCCTTAAATATTTTTTTGCAATTACTGCAGCATTTCTAATAACTCTTTAAACTGCGTAACTTTATAATCATTAGGCTATTTAAACAAGTCATTCCACACATGCTATTGCATCATTTGTTACCATTAATAGTTTCATTATTTCTATATGTTTAGTACATTCTCATACACACAGTATTCTCCTCTTGAACCAGGGTTGTATAAACTCATGTCAATTTCATTTAGTTAGAAAGCCATGGCTAATGCATACAGAAAGCATACCTTTATGCTTATTATGCTTATTAATATTCTGAGAGAGTAGTATTGCAGCCACTGCAAGAAACTGTATAAAAGAGCATGATAAGAGCCAAAGATGTTAATGTAAACTTAAGGTCACCACCAGGGGCACTGCCACAGGGAGAAAAGTTAGGATGATACTAATGGCCCAGCAATGACAGGAGGCAATTTACTTAATTTGCTTGTGTAGGTTTTTGCCTCTTTAGAGACTTATATCCAGGATGAAGAGGTTGATGCACCTCATGTCATCAAACCGTCATCATTTCTGAAGAATAGTGTGATTCTTTTTTTCCTGTTGAAATTGTAGCCACCAAGGCCTCCGCCTACCTACTTCACCGGAAGCATGAGCTGCAACCACAGAAGATCATCTTGTGGGCGATTAATCACACCGTCACACAGAGTTCCCTCCAGAAGGAGTTCGTCACAGACTGCAACGAGCGAGGAGATTGTTTTCCTCTCTGGGTGACTCCTGTGAGAGGTGGCTGTGGATAAGTCATCCGCTTCTTTTTGTCAGGTTTACAAATAGATCAATATGACATCTTTTGTTCTGTGGGAGGATTTTTTTTGTCCACAGACACACTTTAATACTTATCTCTACAAGCACAATTTACACATTTTGACCATATATAAATATGGTGTACTCTATATACACAATTTAATTATAGCATTTTGTGTCTCCCATCTCACCGTGAACAGCAGAGAGGGGCTCTGTACTATTATTGCAAACTATGAATATTTTTTTTTATATTAAAATACATCAAATTACTATGTGTAACGTAAAATGTAACAACTTTTGTTGGATTTTATCTGGCAATAAACAGCAAAGTAGGAAATCCAGCAGCTCAATACAATTTTTTTAGGAACTGATGGAGACCAAAACAGACCTAAAATAATGAATGAATATTGGACTTTATTGGAAATATAAATCCAAATCTGACTGACTGTTTGGACTCTGTTATAATGCCTCATAAATGTTTTGTTATTTTATTGTATAGCATATATAAAATATATTATCATATACAGGTATATGTACTTGTATTTGTTGCTTGCTACATAGGCTCCAGCAGACCCCTGTGACCCCAATGAGGAATAAGCAGGTATAGAAGATGACTGAATGACTGACTGAATATGCTATTCTTGCTTCATTCAGTCAGTCATTCAGTCATCTTCTATACCCGCTTATTCCTCATTGGGATCACGGGGGTCTGCTGGAGCCATTCCCAGCAAATTACAGGCAAGAGGCAGGGATACACCCCAGGACGCCAGCCTATCGTGGGGCACACACACTATTCTTTCACACACAATTACCTATGGGACATTTATATATATATATATATATATATATATATATACACAACAAGGTCTCTGGGTCAAATCCAGATGCTTCTAAAAAAATGTAAAATATCAAAAGTTGCCATCAACAGACATATACTTTGTTATTAACACCTTTTAAAAAAAGGATTTAGCTTTATTTAGACAAAATTCTTGTAATACTGATTATGTTAAGACACTACCATGTTTTGGCACATTATGCTGAATAAAAAGAGTTTAGTATAAAAACATCATTTTCTGTGCCTGCTTAGGGTCGCAGGGGTCCGCTGGAGCCAATCACACTGCAATACAGGCGAGAGGCAGGGATACACCCCAGACAGGTCGCCAGCCTATCGTGGAGCACACATGTGGGTGGAAGCCAGAGAGATCCCACACACACACAGGGAGAACATGCAAACTCCACAAAGAAAGGTCTTGAACCTACGACCTTATTGCTGCGAGGCAACAGCGCTACACGCTGCACCACCCTCTTGCCATGTTCGTCTTGTTGTAAATAATGTACTCTTATGAAGCAACCCTTATGGGGTCCCTAAAGTTTCAATCTAGGCTATAAATGCTCTTAATCATCCCTGGCATGTTTGTCTGCAGCCCCATAAACCCCCAGGACCCCTGAAACACCCGTCCTCCTGCATCAATATAGGATCAATTATAGTACAGGGTCCCTTGGGCTGGTGGGGTTTTTGCGCAAGGCCACATCAGAACGAGCTCTTCTTCTTATAAACACAGAGATTCCACAACCAGAGCTTCCCTGCTGCTGCTACAGCATCCAACCAACCAGCTGTGAAATTGAACTATTCTTAGCCCCATTATGGCCCCCCAGGATCTCAGGGCCACCGGATCCCAGCGAGGGGACCTCTGGTTCGGCCGGGCCTTCCGTCCACACTCGCAGCCTCCATCGACTCTGTTGTTCTCTCGTCAATCGATAAGTGAAGGTGGGATCTGTTCAGTGGGGCGTGGATCTCTGCTCCCAGCTGGAGTCTGACGAGCGCAGATAGGCGAGAGAAACGGCGTCAAGACGGACAGAAGATGACGGATCAATACAGATCAAACCGTAGCTGGACGAATCCGCCTTCAAATTAAAAGCATGTTGTCTCAGGCGTTTCATTAATTTGAAGTCACCACAATTTTTGCAGATATTTCTGTTAGGCAACTTAACTCAGATGTTTTTTTTTTCTTTTTCATATACAAATTATTCTTATTAATGATATTGGGACATATAAAAAATGAAATTATTCTAAGAATATCATTGTTATATTATTATAATAAGACCATATAACTTATAGTATCCTTTAGGCCTATTTGGCTGTATTATATTATATTATTGTAAGCTTAGACAGTTCATTATATAGAAGGCAAAAAAATAACTACATAAATAGTGCAAATCAATTAATTAAGTAAGACTTTCCACATTCATCATTTGTATAATTTTCCTAATGTGATCAAGGTGATAAAATAATTTGATTTATTTTTTTGGCTAGACTTCATTGATAAACAGCCTTTTCTATAGTATTTCCAGAAAATGTTGCCGCTACAGGGTTTGGCTGTAGCAGTTTCTTAATTAACATTAGTGGCGGAAAAAGTATCCAGATCTCACACTTAAGTAATAGTAGCTTATTACAAGTACAGGTATTAGCAAGTATGCAGAATAGCCCATATCAGAATCATATTGTGCTATAATTATTGATGCATTAATGTGTTCATCACTCTAATGTTGCAGCTGGGTCGCGATGGCCTACCTATAAAAGCATAATTTATAAGTTGATTTATGATTTCTATTAATAATCTAAATCTGCGATGTCAATGTAGTGGAGTGAAAACAGTTCATTCTATATTTTTAGTGAAGTAAGGCGTGTTAATGATTTTATTTTGAAAGCAACAACCGGATGTGCTATCGTGTCATCACGCTGACTTGACGCTAGTGTAAAAGCCTGGTGCGCCAGTGTGTGTAATGCTATAGGCTGAGAGGGAGGCAGCTGTTGCCATTATTTTACCAGCCAGCTCAGATACATCAGCGGCTCCAACCTGCGTTAGAAAAAAAAATAGGAGGAAAAAAAAAAGGAAATACAAAATATGAGTCTGTGGACACCGCCATAAAAACAAACAAACACGAAACTAGAAAATAGATTTTGAAAAGTTAAATCAATGGTACAGAAAAGTAGTATGTCCAGGACGCCTTCGACCTCAACCCAGGAGATCCAAATGGACATGTTCGACCATCATCCTCACACACAGGTAAGATTGTGGACCAGAAACGGAAAAAAAAACAGATATTCCAGACGGGGAAAAAGCCCCTTCATAAACATTATCTGAATTAAAATAGTCACTGTGATAATACTGAGGTTTGACTTCGGAGGATTAACAGGTTGTTCCGCAATTGAGTCGCTTAATTCGCCTTCTCGGAGCCTATAATAATGCTGTTTGTGTATTGTACGCTGCACTGATTTAAGCAGGATATTCATCCAGTTAATGGCTTTTAAACAGGCAGAAAACGCGAAAAGGAGATTAGAGGGTTTTTTTTCTCCTTTTGATTTTGAATGATAATTTCATCCTCGGCCTGTGTCTAGCCGGTAATTGTGTTTTAATAAGTGGCCTGCGTGATGGACACATGTGATGATATGATGTAACGCTTGTTTTTATGCTGCTGCCCATTGGATTAATTAGAAAACCACGCCTTCGTTCAAGTAATGAGTAATAAACCTACATGGGTGTTATTAGCTGTAATGTTGGTGTGTCCAGCTGGAGGAGAGTTTGGAAAAAAATAAAACGAAGTGAATTCTAAGTTTTAAAACCTGACTGAACAGTATTAAAAGTGATCAGTTTGTCTTTTGGACCTTTCTGTTTAAATTCCTATATGTGATATCTCTATAGCTATCTATATCTATATTTACATCTATATCTATATCAGAAGTGCTCCGCCATCAAAAAAGACATTTCGGACACATTTACATTCATATTATAATAACTTTCGATGGTGTATATGTGGCTCATACAGCTATATGTATGCTGTGGCTTTTAGGAAGTGTGACGTGTGGCTTGAGGCATGTTTAGTCATAACAGTTTAAATGGATGATGATTTTTTTTTTTTTTAAATGATGAATATCTAGAACAAACACACCCACACTGAGCTCAGTCATTGTCTCTCTAGAGAGAGAGAGAGAGAAAAAAAGACCTCACCACAGACAACCAGCGCTTCAAACAACGCCAAGTCCTGCTCTCTCCTCTTTACTCCCACTCCTCCCAGCTCCTTTTCATCTCACTCTTCCCCCTCAGCTTTCTATTTTCTTCCTAAATCCACTTTCCTCCCTCTATAATATCCCTCTAGCTTCATCCTGCTCTCGTCATCTCTGCTTCTAGCAATCGGGTCTTTATCTGCTGCCTGAAACAGATGGATGGACCCCCTTTTGTGGACCAGGCAGTGGGGAATAATGTATGTGTGTGTGTGTGTGTGTGTGTGTGTGTGTGTGTGTGTGTGTGTGTGTGTGTGTGTGTGTGTAGCACCTTTTTATCAATTAGATATTAAATTCACACCGGCCTGTAGCAGGTCATGCTGGTGTATGTATTTATATCTCTGCTGTGGAGACACAAGCTGGGCATCACATTTCTAATATCCTGAAGGAGACAGTCT
The DNA here is from genome assembly GCA_030544235.1 of Lepturacanthus savala. NCBI lineage: Eukaryota > Metazoa > Chordata > Actinopteri > Scombriformes > Trichiuridae > Lepturacanthus > Lepturacanthus savala. The sequence continues at coordinate 13,836,621 of CM060482.1, read as the reverse complement.
GATGTTTCCACCACACCTGAGAAGAAGGAATTAACTGTGGTTCTAGAACCCCAGGGGCTCCTGGGGGGGGGGGGGGGGGGTGTCACCTATAGACTGAAGATAGTGCCCGGCCACTGTGCACCATCAGATTGTGAGCAGAATAATGTATGGAGCTTTATGGCTGGGGTAGCATAATGTGATTTACATTTCACAGTTGGGATATCATGCCCTGCTGCTTGCTGCCCTCCCTGCTCCCCGCCTTCCACTTTGAAGCCCTCCGACACACACACACACACACACACACGCGTGTGCACATGCACACATAACACCCTCTTTAATTATAGACATAATCTATGAGGATGTTTACCAACAGGAAGCCTCCCCTTCCTACTTCCTCTGGCATTTCCCTGCCCTTTGCTGACAGGAACCTGCTCCATCACGAAGATCCCTCCAATCTCACACACACACACACACACACACACACACACACACACACACACACACACACACACACACAACCACACACACACACACACACACACACACACACACAAAGACACACACACATGCAGGCAGGATTTTAACTGCTATATCCTCAACAAAGTCTGATATGTTGTGCTTTTTACACACAAAAAATGTCAGTAAACCAACCCAAACTTACTTTCATTACCAATTTATACAATGATTATTTAATAATGGTTAATCAATTTGTCACTCGGTCTATTAAACATCAGAAACGTGATAAATGTCAATCATAGTGTCTGAGACTCAGAGGTCCTTAAATGTCTTGTTTTGTCAGACCAACAGTTCAAAACACAAATGTGTTTAGTTTTGGAAAAGCAGCAAATTCTTCTGCTCAAACATTCAAGGGTTACAACAAAAAGCTAAACGCAATATTTTTACATTGCTGGAGGTTTTAAACAAATTCAGAATAAATTCTTATTTCATAAAGAGGAGTGTAGAACATATGTTTTTTTTCTTTTATCTTTTAACACTGGAAACCTGGCTCTAGTGTAACAGGTCGTGTTTGTTTATAGGCAAACAGGACTGTGTCATACATGTGAGGGCTTCAGTCTGACCCTGTTCTCCATGATGCAACAGCGATAGTAAAATAGTCAGTGTTCATGAACGGATTTGCTAACTGTGATGTATTCGCTTGCATCTAAGCTCTGAGTAGTTTTCCATCCAAACAGAAACTAGATCGCTCCTGCTGAGCATTTACTATGTATACAGATATATTGTATTTAGACATGTTTGAAGCAGCTGATCCTTCTAATATTTGCATGTGTGTGTGTAAATGTTAAGTATGTGAAAAATCTGTTGACATGTGAAAAGAGTGTTTTATTTTGTTTTTTAATATTATTATTTTCCAGCATCAGTATAATGCCTGTGTATCATCTGAAATTGTCTTGATATTAATGGAAATACAACACCATAGGTTGGTTATAGATAGCAAAACATTTTTAATTAGATAAATGGCAGTGCAGTGTTCATTGTCTTAACATAATCAGCGCTACAAGATTTTTGTGTAGGTAAAGCTACACCTAAAAAAAAGGTATTAATAATAAAGAATATGTGTGTTGATTACAACTTTTGATATTTTACGTTTTTCAGAAACAAAAGGGGGCATCCGGATTTGAACCGGAGACCTCTTGATCTGCAGTCAAATGCTCTACCACTGAGCTATACCCCCTGCAGCACTTGCTAATACACAGGTGTGTGTTGGCCTGTAGACATGCTGCTGAAGCATTAGTTCAACCAGTTTTTCTTTTTTTTCTTTTTTTTTTTTTTTACTTGCTGCAAGAACGACACAGACAATCTCCTGATTGCCAACAAATGTGATTAGAAGGCATTGCGTAACCATGGTGATGTGGGCAGGGTGGGCTCATAATGTAATGTGTGGCCCAACCCGCACGGGCCATTTGCCAGGGGTCTACCAATCAAATTACAAGGTCCCAGTTTGCAGCAGAACATGAAAAATGACAAGTAATGAAGACTGTTCATGGACACAAGGGGCACATTTTCTCTGGTCGACTTCCTCTTCAGTCTTGTGCTGCTCTATCTGACCGGCTGATCATAATCAGAAGCTTTTAGGAATGTTTTGCCAAATGTTAATGACTGGCATTCTCTTGTAGAAATGAGGTTGGTCTAACAAATATGTCAAGATGAATTATTTTCATATTATTTCACATAATTTAACTTTTTAAACTTTTTTTTTCTTGTCCTCTGCCCTCCAACCTGTCTGTTTCCAGGGAAAGTACGCTAAGAGGAAGAGCCGGTTTAAGCGTTCAGATGGAAGCACCTCCTCCGACACAACCTCCAACAGTTTTGTCCGACAGGTAAGATTTCACATTTAATCCTCCCTAAAGTTAATACAAGTACTTGCACTTGGTGTCAACTTCCCCCCCACTCCATCTTATTTATTGAAGGCCTTTAAAATCCGCTTATTTCAAAAAATAAACACAATTTTCATTAGATTTCAAACATGGTTCATTCCTGCACATTTACAGTTTTTTTTCATACAACATCGATGAGTTTTTTCAGTGTTTTTTTCTACATCATTTGCATCACGACAAGTGTTGCCAGTAAAAAAATTCCAGACAAAGATATATGAACTCAATGTGACATGACTACTTTCGAGGGTTAATAAATATATAATTAAGAAAACAATGATCAAAGTTTGTAACTTTGGAAAAGAAGCTGAGAGAAAGTCAAATTTATGTTGAAATTTCTTGCATCTGATCTTATTGCAGACTTAGAGGGTTTTCATTATCTGCTGAATCATATTTCCCACTTTCCAGTAACTGTGATAACCAAGCCTGTTATTCTCTTTTCTTTAAACAAGATTTTGACTTTACCCCTCACCCCTGTGTCACAGCACACTGCTCTGTATCTCACACGTTGAAATGGCTTTGATAACGTAAGTGAAACCCTGTGACTGCAGCCATACGCTGTGTTTTTGTCACACAACCGGTCTTGGGCTACATCTCCCTTCAGCAGAGATTCCTCCAGGGCTCTGATGGTTATTATCAGTCCTCATGTGTATTAGATTCACCTCCACATGGCTGCCCCCTCTGACTCCACTCAGGTCTGTAGATGTAGAGGCATTGATAGGCTCTGTCAGAAGAAGCGAGTAAAGCCAGCCAAGCCTCCAGCTGCAGATACTTTTTTCCTGCTAAGAATCGTTCAAGAAGCCTCTCCCCAAGGGTTTACCAAGCGGGGTTAAGGCATCACACGTGTGTGACCCGCACAGCGGTCCTTGTCCGGACATGACATTTCTCAGAGCCACCGCGTGTCACGGCTAAACGAGTACCCGCTTTTCCATCTGACCTCTTCACTGGTGTGAGGAAATGATTTGCCCTGCACTGAATGACATTTGCCTGTTCAGCGCTGGTGTGCTTTAGATAAAAAGAAAAAAAAAATGCCAAAAAATCCCATCGCTGTTGGTGAACACAGTGCTTGAACCCTCCTGTGTTTTTTAAAGGTTGGCTGCATCCTCACCTGAACACATCACCACTGCCTTCATTAAGCGTGGCGTGGTGGAGGACGACGTGCACGGGGCCTGCAGGATTCATAATCGCTCACACTGGATGAGGAGCTCATTACACAGTACTAAGGGTGATTTAACACTTCGTGAGTTGAATCTCCTCCCCTGTCTCATGCTGTTGCGCAGCATTTCACTCATCATGGTTTCCAATTGAGGGAGCAGGGATTTTAAGCAGAGTGAATACCTCGCATAATCCAAAAATTGATTTAGCTACTCAGCCATTAAATATAAGGAGCGTCTAGGAGTGTACATGCACATACTTTCTGAATCCTTGTAAATCTTATTGGATTACAGCCACCCTATATGTTTTTGCACATATAGCCTATTTTTGCCTCCCCCTTGAACAGCTCAAAGCAGAGCCCTGTATAGGCTTTACAGTCTCACACACACCTACGCAAGCGCGAACACACACACTCACCACACACACACACAAATACACGAGAGCCACAATCAGCCAACGGTAGAGCTGGTTGGTACACTCAGCCTGGTTTCCATGGCAACCGGGCCACTGAATCTCCCTGTGTGTGCAGGCACAGTGGGATGCAGAGACGAAGGAGAGGATGTTCAGAAGGGTTTGTGTCTGTGTGTTTGTGGGTGTGGGTGGGTGTAGGTGTGGGTGAGGGTGCAGCCTACTTGTTTGTGTGGTTTTGTCGGTTTGCGCGTCGACTTGCACAAAAAAAACCCACACACACACACTCCGTCTTCATGTGGCTGAGGCTGTCTGTCACTGCTGCTTTTTTTAAAATAAACAAACATGTCTGCTATTGTTACTTCAAATTTCACATTTGCTTTGTTTGAAATTGAAACATTAAAAAAAGCTATTTTGTGTCTTATATAATTAAAAAATCACAAAACATTGAGCATTTGATGAACATCAAATCAGAGGAGCTGTCAAGATGAACACAAACAGCTGTGTCCTAGTTTCAGGAGGAACCTGAAGGCCACACTGAAGCTGCTCCTTTTCACAGATATCACAACTCTCTTTAAAGGTCCTATATCATGCAAATAGTTAGGGTTATATAAAAATCCCATGCAGCAAACACTGAAAAACAAAAAACTGAGAAATGCACCACTCAAAAAAACAAACTGAGAACACAGCCTGGATTTAGATAATTTGCTGTTTCACGGTTCATTTTGTATTCCCTTGACTTCATGATGTCATGCAGTAGCTGCCGCCTTCTATGGACATTCCCAGCAAGGCCCGCCTGCTCCTGCTGTCATATTCCATTTTTCTAGCCTTCCAAGTGAAAATCTGCAAGAGCAATCATGAATATTTATGAGACAGACAAAAAAGAAACGACCGGTGCTTTCTGGAGCTCCAGCGAGGTGCTAGAGAGAGTGCTGTAAAATGACATTGAGTTGATTTTTTGTACTTTAAATTGCAAATATGTCATGTTATGGGTATCAAAACTTCAAATAAAACCCAGAAAAGTGCACGAAATGGGATCGAGAAGCAAAGCTAATATTACACTTAAGGCAATATATTCAGGGTAGGAAATGTTTGTGTTTATGCATGGCAGCAGATTTTTCATGTAGTCCAGTTCATATAATATATTAGTTAGTGCTAACCACAATTTCCTAGTAAATGCCATTAAAAAAACACACACATTTATAAAACCATCCAACAAGGATTGGAACCTCTATTGCAAAAGAGTGCTGCGTAAACTTCAGACAAAATCAACCAGACAATGGATAAAAACCACTAAAAGCTATAATCATACTAGAATAAGGCTAAATATAAGATAAGTATACAGAAAATGAGCAATGGAATCATTCCCATTTAGTCTTTGGAGGTCTTCTACCAGAGATATCACATTCATCCATTAAGATTATTTTTTTTGTTCCAGACATTAAGTGAAAACATGAAAGCTTTATTTCTCATCTCTCTCTATATATAGAGACACAAGATTGCAAAAGTGAACAAGTGAACAATATATATATATATATATATATATATATATATATATATATATATATATATATATATATATATATATATATATATATAGCTACTTCCTGAATTATCTTGCACATTCGAGGATACATCCACTTTTTAATTGTCCATTCAAATACCTCCTAATGTTTTGTCCCTCTTCATATACCATTCATACTGGAAAGAGGTTATGATATGGACGTTAGAAACTCTCAGAATCCCATTTCATGTGGACGTAAAAGCCTGTTTAAATAAAAACAATGTATTTCATGCCATTTTAATTGCTTTTGGAATCAGTCACAGGTTCCTATATGTTTTCCCATGGCTCTATAGTTAGGATCTCCTCTTGGCTTGGTTGCCCCATGTGAAAAGCTGTGAAGGTTCAGCGGCTGTAGAGAGACCAGCAGTCCTCCTGTCAGTCTTGACACATAGATCCCAGCAGAGACCCAGTTGCTGCACTAGGTCAGGACTGACTGGTCGGTCCATTAGCAGCACTCTTTTTTTCACCTTCCCCAGCTGACTGTGTTGTCATCCGTTGTCTTTGGCTGCTAAAGCACAAGAGAGGAAGAGGTATCTGACTCTGTAGCTGTGGATCATGTCATAAGTCGCCCTCTTGTGGACATATTGAACCACTCCTCCAACCACGCCTACTTTAACCTTTTTTAACGGTGCTGGGCGAGTTAATATATCGTTCCCAAAGTTCCATAGTACATCCTTTTTTACAGTAAGCGTACAAGAATCTATATAATTAAATATTAAACACTTATAGATAAACAGGTTTGTAGTGGTAATTAACAGATCCTTTAAAGGCTTAACTGGGCAAGTGCCAGTTGCTTCAAAGTGAAACAGCCCGATCATTTGTCCTCATGACCATTGCTCCTCTTTTTTCTATATATCCCCTCTATCCGTATTAATCCCTCGTCTGATACCCTTGTTCCGGCATAGATATTCAGGAAAGGCAGACGGGTTGGGAAGAATGAGATCAGGACAGAGGCCGGGAGGAATGAGGCATAGTGAGAGAGAGAAAGAGAGAGAGATAGAGGAGGGAGGGTGGGGGGGTTTCCCTGGGCACTGCCCCAGCTCTGTCCCACGTCAGTGGGGGCATTGAATGGCTGACGGCTGCATACCGAGCCTCCTTCTGGGTCTCAGTGTGTTCACGTCCCTGTTTCTGGCCGGCCAAGGCTAAATATATTTCCCCAGTTTGCAAATGTAGCACAAGTCCTGCAACCCGACCCCCCAGCCAGCCCCAGCTCCCTTCCTCTGCACAAGGTTCATGTTCCTCGGGGTTGTGGAGGTGGGGTGGGGGGTGGGGTGGGCGTGAGTGTGTGTGTGTGTGTGAAGGGGTTGGAGGTTAAGAGAGCGCTCGCCTATTCTCACACGTACAGCACTCTTTTCTGGCTTTCTCTCCTATCATATCATACACACTACACACACACACACACACATACACACACACATACACACACATACACGTACGCACTTGTCAGAGTAACAGACAGATACTCACACTAGTTGACACTATCTCTCTCTCTCTCTCTCTCTCTCTCTCTCTCTCTCGCTTACACACACACACACACACACATACACACACCCATACACCTAACTGTCTGTGGACTCCGGCGTTGCCCCCTTGGTTTGCCGTGGTGTGGCAAGTGTGGCAAACGACGTATGGAGAGGACCGAGAGGATTCAAAGGCCCGTCATGGTAAGAAGGATCTAGATAAATCTACAAGCCGCACACTTTTAACTGCATCTGCCGAAACTAGTGCTACTGAATTTGCCTGTGTGCGTGTGTGTGTGAATCCAGAGGAGAGTTTTGAAAGTTCACCACACTTTTATTCTCCGAGATATAACTGGAATATATGGCTGTGAAACACTCTACCTCCTGGTCCGCGGCTTTCTTTGCGGTTCCATTTTGGGCCGGGCTGCAGCTGCTGGAAAGGCGCTGTGTTTTTAATTAGACTCCCAGTCCCACCGGTCGCCTCTGCCTCTGTGTGCACTGCCTGCCCTGCCGGCCCAGCGCTAGTGGCCATTTCAGGGGGCTTCTTGTTACAGACCAGCCTGAGCTGGATATTGATTTAGCATATTTTTGGGGGGCCACCTGCAGAGACATAGAAAAAAACAGTGATCGCTTCTTTTTTGATTGGATTTCCGTATTTTTTTTTAAGTGAATGCACTCAGGACAAAACTTCAGGGTTTCTTTTTTACTTGGATTCACATCAGCTATTTTAATTATTGAGTAATCTGTCACTTGTTTTCCTGATTAATCCTGTATATCTATGAGGCCACAGTGACATCTGAAATTGGTTGTTTTGTCAGAACAAAGTGTTCTTAGTTTCAAAAGCAATTAGTTAAACAATTTGTTGTCTGGTGCGTTGATCATCAATTTTTATTAAGCTTTTAAACTTCCCGTTATTTGTCTGTAAAATATTAATCACAATTTCTTAGAGCCTAAGGCCTTATCTTATTTCTTTTTTGTCAGATTCTATAAGACTTTAAAAGATTAAAGAAGTTTTAAAGTCCTTCTTTGGTTCTATATGAATTATATACTGATATCGTTGATATTTGATATTATGTTGCCGATGTTTCTCATTGTGTCGCAACAAATGAAAAGAATATAAAAATAGTCAAAAAAAGTCCAGATTTTTGGTAACTTACACTTTGATTCGATATCAGATTTTATCTAAACCATATCATTTCTTCTCTAATATTTTTATTTAGGCAATATTTGCTGTTGTTTTGTTGATACATCTTATTACTGATGCATTGAGAAGGTTAGGCTGTTTTTTTTTCAAATGTCAGGTAAAAAAAAGTGTCAGTAAGCTATTGTATTGGCAGTAGTATTGAAAAGCCAGAATCATGACTTGCATCTGACAAATATATCCTTTGAATATTGTGATATGTGCTGGTCGGTATTTGAAACGATAGAATTTCCCCTTTAAATATGGAAAAAACTTACCATTCCAGTCCATCTTTTGAAAAGGGATTTTTAGTGCGTTCGGTCCATGACTCATCTTTCTAGTCATCTCCACACCGTCCAGCTGGTTGCCATGACACTGCCGTGACAGAGAAAAGGAATATGGCCATTGACAGCCGCCGGCCGTGAGCATCAGACAGGAAGTCCTTTTGTACATCTGCCTGTTCTGGATGTCTTCCTCCTTTTATTCTAGATTTTTTTCCCCTTGTTCTGTACCTGTCTATTAATTGTTCGCTGAGCTACTCTCAGTCTGGATGTGATGCGAATGCACAGCAGAACTGAGGATCCGCTGTTAATGCATTCCTGTTGCCTCTCAGCTCCCAGAGATAAAATGTTGTGTTCTTCTTCTTCTTCTTCTTCTCTGAAGTGTTTGATGACTCTGGCCCCGGGGGAGACTCAGAGATAAAGCAAATAGGAAAAAAGATATTTAATGTTCTTTCGCTTTCCCTTCATTTTCACATCATCTGCGCTGATAAGTATGAAGATATTTTTATCTTGTTTAATTATCAGGGCAGGAGTTCACAGTATGTGCGAGATGTTAATCACTTCTTAGTCAGACATTGTGAAGTCTGAGAACACCTGCTGTGATATTCCTCTTGTTCATGACAGTGGCAGATTAAAATCTTATCGTAAGGAAAGGAAGACGCAGCGGTGATCATTTCTGATTCCATATGGTGATTTTTAAAGTCGTGGATTCCGACAGGCAAATTGATTCAACTACGCCAAAACTGCTCCCTTTGTTCCAATTTCCCCTTTTCTCAAAAGCATTTACAAAGGCGTCGTTACATTAGAAGAAACAATGTTAACTAATTTCCTTGCTGCAGGGTGACTCTCTTCAACCCTCATTATTCAAAGCGCTTGTCTTTTGCCATCCTACCCTCTCTCCTTATTCCATTATCCACCCCCACTCCGTTCCTACTATAGTCTTGGCTGTTTCGATTTTAAAGAACTGAACGCAGGTTTAGCTTTAAGTACTTGTTGGTGAAAAAAAATGTATTTCCCTTCTATAAAAATTAAAAGGTCTCAAAATTCCACTTGTTTGATGTAATTATCGCCATGCCGTGTTCTCTGAGCTATTGAGCAAGCTGTAACTCACTCGGTCTGAGAAAATACTTCATTGATCACCTGTTGAAAAGCTTTTATGCAATTTCCCCACCGCTGATTTCCCTTTAGGGTATTTTATTCGGCCATTGATTTCTATATCTCCTTTCTATATCCTTCCTGATGCAGCGCTCACTGGCTGCCTGTAATAAGCCGGAGAGATGGTTACTATGACACTGCTGGAGTCTCTAGTCTGGCGCTGCCAATGGGAAAGCAGCTCCGCTGTCAGGTGGCCTGTAGCTATTTTGAACAGGAGCTGTATGTGAAGTGAAGCAAGCAGCTAAATTAGAGACACAATCCAACTGACATGAGAGAGGAAGAAGAAGAAGAAGAAGCAAAAGAATGAAGAAATGGCAGAAATTAAAAGGTGTAGGAGATTTGCTCAGCTGCTCTTTCCGTCTATCAACATGTTCAGATTGGTTTAAGAAGAGAAGGGGCGCAGAGAGGTTATTGATCAGTTCCTATTTTGACGCTCTCCTCGTCTACCATTTTTTTTTTTTTTTTTTTTAAACAAATTATTGACTTTTGTGTCCATGTTCCTGTTCCTGCCTGCTCTCCTTCTCTCCCTCTCTCTTCTTCTTCTTCTTGGTTTCCTCTCCGGTTGTGACATGAATCAACTGAATAAGTGACTCAGAGAAGCATTTGTCCGCACACACTCAGACTTATCTACACACACACAAATATGCACACACACACATATTCACATGAGAGAGAGAATCATCATCTATCCCTCCCACGCCTGCTCTCCAGTTTGCTGCATCACTGACAGGTTGTAGCGAGCGTGAAGGTCCCAGGTTATTTCAGTCATCATTCCAGTATTTATTTATTTATTTATTTATTTATTTTCTCAAGGGTTCCCCATTAAGGTTTATTAATCTCAGTGGGTGCTGCACGTTGGGATGCACCTGTGTGGTAGGTGACTCAGAGCTGGTTAGTGGGGGCGGCCTGTTATTCTCCTCATTAGATGCTGTGCGCCGCTCACAGGATCATTCCGCCTACTTGAGAGAGACAGTGGCGCACTGACGCTGAGAGCGTTCGAGTTTGAGTAAATGAAACAGGAAGCGAGGACGGTTTCGTGGACGCCCGAGGATGCGAGCAGTAGCCGGCCGTCTCCTTGGCAACAGGGAGTGTCTACATTGGGCCCGCCGTTGCCGAGTCACAGAGCACCTCGGCGCGACAGGTGGCTGAGCCAGAATCAACATTTGTGTTTGACGTTTCATTTCAGATCACACAGGGACGCGTGCGCGGTAATCAAGGCAGTGCAAACACGCTGACACAGCACACAGAGGCTGCACTATTGCACACGTGATTTGATAAAGGGTTTTATTTGAGGAACGACATCAAGAAATATTCTTGTAATTGTTTTTATATATATATATATATTATAATATATAATATATATTAATATATATATTTTTTTCTTTTCTTTGAATGGAATAATACAGATGGGAAAAGTGAGGGGAGTGAGCACAACAAAGCCTGACTTGAACCGCTGTAGTTGTGTGGCATGTATATTAAACCAGGCCCCAGGGACACAGCATTTCTTTTGTCATCACCTTTTAAATAAGAAATACAAATCAAACAACAGCATAGCGGGTTTCACTGCATATCAAATCTCAAAGTGCTTGAAGAGTACCAGCTGACCTATGTACAGTAGCATCCAGTATCGAAAGTTGGCATGAAATGGTTCGCCACATTCTTCGGGGTGCTGTAGTCTTTAATTAGATATTTCTTGATCTAAATCGAGCAGGACTGCAACCAACATTTATTTTCATCATGGAATAATCTGTCAGGTTAATCTGTTTGGTCTGTAAAATGTCACGAATGGTGAAAAATATGAACCGCTGTTTCCCAAAGTTCAAGCTGATGTTTTAAATGCCTTCTTTTGTCCCAGCAAACCCAGATATTCACTTTAGTTTCATAGAAGACTGAATAAAATTAGAGAAGCTGGAGTCAGAAATTTCAACCTTTTTTTTTTAAGTACAGAAAATGATTAATCGATTACAACAAATTACAGCTCTAAAATCTAGAAACTAGTTTGTATTTTATCATTGCTCTTCATTAAACACAGTCACAGTTTGGCATATTTTATATAAGTGAAAAAGGACGAAAATATATTAACATTACCTAAACTTAGATGTATTAACTAGAAAAACTGAAATCTTATGAGGTGAAAATATCTTGTTTTTGGTAGACTTAGTCCAATATTTAGCAGAATCATCTTATCTTATACTACTGGCAGATAATTTATCTTATTTCTTTTTTTTCTTATTTTAAAGGAAATGTTAGTCTTGTTCTTTGAAAACAAGACCAAATTTACCCAAATCAAGAAACCAAGAAAAAAAAAACTTCAAATAAGATAAATTATCTGTCAGTGAAATAATATATATATATATATATATATATATACATATATATATATATATATCTTCACCTGTTAAGATTTCAGTTTTTGCAGTGTTGTTTCGGTAAAACTATGAAGAATGTTAAAAGGAAACCCAGCCCTCTTTGTGTTGTCTGACTACACATGTGCTCACTTTCCAGCAGGGAATTTTTCATCATCATTACATATGGTGCATGTCATCTTTGCGCATTCTCACCTCTATTTTAAAAAGCCCACACCTAGTGACTCACTTCTTCATGCCTGGCACAGTCAGCTGTCCGCATTCTTGTCAGCACCTCCTACAAAGCACCAGGCCGCCTGTCAGCTCAACAAAAAAAAAAAAAAAGAAAAGAAAAAAGAAAAACAGCAAGAAGAGAACAAGTGGGATTGTTATATAAATTGAACACTCAAACACTTCAGAAGTTCATGTTGCTTTCTGCTCACTGCAGCACTCTGCTGAACTCTACAGTGGGCCGGCGCCGCAGGCCCACAAGAGGCTTGAGTTTTTATTGTGGTATGGGTGTCTGGATTAGGGTCAGCCCAGAGAGAGTCAAGTTACCGTGCATGAGTGGTGAATGTGTTGGAAACCGTAGCCACTTCATGAGAAATTTATACCTGTGCTAATATTATAAACAGTCCTCAAGCCGTTTTTTTTTTTTTTTTCCCTCTACCTCTTTTCCGCCTCTACTTGACACACCCACGCGCTGAATCTGTTGTGGACTCAACAATCCAGCCTCGCTCAATCTGTTGTGGAAATGCCGGCCGGTTGTTATGCATCCTCTCCACCTCGAATTACACAGAGTCAGCTTTCAGCCGATATGAAGGCTGAGGCCCCTTTTGTGTTCATGTAAGTTACGCCGCCCGACGCGGCCCCCGCCATAATGAGCGGAAAAAACAGCGAAGGCAGAGTCTTCTTCATCCTCAGGCGAGGAGACGAGAAGGATAGGGGAGTACAACCGAAAAGATGAACAAACAGGTTATCAGCATGGACAGCATGCTCATACATCTGCTCCATGGTTTCAGTGGGTCTGCCGCTTTCAGGAGTGTTGATGGATTTTGGGTTTTATTCATGTGTACTTCAGGGCTCTGCTGACTCCTACACCAGCCGGCCGTCAGACTCAGACGTGTCCCTGGAGGAGGATCCTGAAGCTCTGAGGAAGGAGGCGGACAGACAGGCCCTCGCCACGCTCGAGAAAGCAAAGGTCAGAGATCAACTGTTGCACCCGCTTTTTCCTCCTATGCACGGTGTTAGTTTAATACTCCGAAAACTCATCAGTGGCAGGAGTCTCTGACCTTGGTGTTTTTTGCAGAGGCGATGTCCGCATACTAACGAACCCTTTTCTCTAATTACTGCTCCAGACCAAACCTGTGGCGTTTGCTGTGCGGACAAATGTCGGTTATAACCCCGGCCCCAGCGATGACGTTCCTGTGCAAGGCATGGCCATATCCTTTGAAGCCAAAGATTTCTTGCACATTAAAGAGGTTTGAGTTTCCCAGATGCTCCATTAAGCTCTTTGTTCATGCAAACTCAAAAGTAGATCTATGCAGAGGTATGCATAGATCTACTTTTGAGTATGTACCTCTGCATAGATCTACTCAAAATTAGATCTATGCAGAGGTACGTACTTTTTGCTTTTTTAAAAGCAAAAAATATGTTTCTCACATGAAAGGCCAGGTGCATACCTTTGATCAGCAAATGTACAATGTAGTTTCTGTAGTTCCTGAGAATACAAATAAGCACAACATTGCAAAAACTAAAATCTTAATAGGTGAAAATATCTTGTTTTGGTACAATTAGTCCAATATTTATTATATAATATTTATATATATATTGCATTATTCCACTGGCAGATAGTTTAACTGGATTTTATTCAATTTAAGGCAAGACAAGGCAAGTTTATTTGTACATTTCAACAGCAAGGTAATTCAAACTGCTTTACATAAAACATTAAACACATCAAGACACAATTTATAAACAGTTGATTGAAAAGGGGAAATCAAAAATTTTAAATTAAAAACCAAGAAAAATTAATTAGCATTAAATAAGATAAAACATTTTATTTATTGTTAATTTATTTTAATTTAAATTAAATTGTTCTCTTACAAGACCAAATTGACCAAAATCAGGAAGAAAAAGAAACTTGAAACAGGCTAAATTATCTGCTGGTGGAATATGATAATTCTACTCAAAACCGGACTAATCCAAGAGCGAGAAAATATCTTATTTGTGTATGGTTTTATGTGACATTTTTGTTTCAACACATACATACTTTGGTTACTGATGCTGTCTGTTCTAAATGCAGAAGTACAACAATGACTGGTGGATCGGTCGTCTGGTGAAGGAGGGCTGTGAGGTTGGCTTCATACCCAGTCCCGTCAAACTGGAGAACACCCGCCTGCTGCAGGAGCAGAGGATGAGGCAGAACCGACTCAGCTCCAGGTAAACCATCAACGGTCTTCTGCACTGGCACAAACGCGACCCCCGCTTTCAAACCTGAGTCACCCTACCCCCACATGGCAATGTAAAACCTCCTAAAATAGACATTACACTAAAAAAATACTGCAGTGAGTCATTATATTCCACCAGGCACACAACACTATATATGGATTTATTTAGTCACTGTTTTTGTTTTAATCCAGGAATCTTTTTAAAATTATTATTCACATAATAAAATATGGCTGATTAGATTTCAAGCTGTGTATTTATTGTTTTTGCTCATGTTTTGTTTTGTTTTTTTTTTTTTTAACTTGCACACATAATCAGCAGCTTTATGTTTTTTTCTCAGTTTTTCTCTTCACCTTTTATTATCACTATTAGTTGAGCTGTCAAGGTCACACCAGCATCAGGTTTATACTGGTGATTCATTTCATTATTGTAGAGAAAACAAAACAATTACAGGATGCTAACAGACATCAAATATTGATGAAATCGGTTCACACAACAATAAAAAAAGACATTTTTTGGTGCAAATTGACTTCTTTTGAAATGTGTGCTTGGTATTTTGCGGTCATTACAGTAAATCTGGAGGAAGCTCCAGTCTGGACGTTGCCACGGGAACCCGCAGGCCCACTCCGCCTGGCACAGGTAAGGTTGGCAGGGGGAGGGGAGGGGGGAGGGGGGGTTCCGTATCTGTAACTGGCAACACCACAGGAAGTGTGCGTGCATGTTTTGCGTGGGCGTATGAGCAATCCTGATAAGAGCGAGCCAAGACCAGCGCCTGATATTGAGATGGAGATTTTAATTGGCTACTTAGTCGGGCATGATGATAAATCACGGCGCGTCTCGGTGGGCTGCTGTGTGAACCCGGCAGAGGTCTTAGGAGGTCTGTCATTAGCACACAGAACGGGACTGGAATAGAGCTGAGAATAGACCGTACTCATTAAACTTGATAAGTATGTCTGGCTCGCGTGCGCATCGTCCCAGCGAAACCTGCTGCTCCGTATCCACAGACAGCAGGAGAGAGTAAAACCTGGAAAAGTAAACACGTCTGATTGACGTTTAAGGGTTTTTCTTATTAAAATAGATCCACTGAACTGAGCTTAATACCTGCATAATAGAATGTGTTAAAAAAAAAGACGCATACCTTCCCCACACCTGCATCACCTATAACAAACCCGCCACGCGCTTTAATCCCAGCCCCAGCCTCCCCCTTAGCTCCGTTCTTTTCTTTCCTATCTACTACTTTGCTCCATTTCCCTCTGAAGACGCTCCTCTGCACATTTTCACATCTTACACTTCAAGATTTTTTGGTTACTCTCTCGTCATACTCTCCCGTGCACACCTGTGCCCTGTTTCATGTTAATCTGATGTGTTCTTCTTTTGATCTCTTGTCGGCGTTTGTTTTCCGGTTGATTGCCACCTTTTCTCAACCTCTGTGCCATCTCTTGCGAAAATTCCTCCATGCCTCTTGTTTGGATGCATCTCACGTTTTTTTTGTTTTTTTTCCCTTCTATTTACTCTCTCCCTGTTTCCTTAACTTTCTCTTGCTCGCTTTACTCTATTATTTTCTCTGCTGTTGTCCTCTTTCACTTCGCCTCTTCCTCTTCCTTCTCTGTGATTCTTTTCCCCATCTCTCTCTCTCTCTCTCTCTCTCTCCCTCCCTGTGCACCGCCCGCCCTCCCTCCCCATCAGCTCACGTGGACGTGTCCACAGTGACCTTTGACGTTGACCCCCTCGACCTGGATGCCGAGGAGCCCCCTGAGTCCCAGGGTGACCCTCGCTCCCCCAAGGTCATGTCAGGCAGCGTGACATCCCCTCAGGGAGCCAACGCCCACCGGCTGCCCTTCTTTAAGAAGGTAACATTAGTGGTCCTGGACACTGCTTAGCTCGCCAGCATCCCTCCCGCATCCCCCCCTCCTCCTCCTCCTCCTCTAGGATGTAGTCAGGTCCACGTCCTTTGCTTCCTTCCTCCATCTCTCACTAACCGCTCACGTCGACTGTAGCTTTCTGAGTCCTAATGCCGCTCAGACCCCCGGGCTCCGGTCACACGGAGATATGTTTGGATGTTTGGATGATTGTTTTCTGTGCTCGTCAGCTGAGAGAGGCGCCGAACTAACCGATCCGCTCCGAAATGGCTGCCGCTGCATATCAGTGTGAATCTTTTTAAAGCCGCAGTAGGGGCAGTCCGTTTCAATTAATAAACAGCTCCTTTCCCAACCCTCCCCCCCTCCTCCCACCAATCCTAACCTGTCAATAACTAGTGTGCTTTGTCTTTTTTTGTGTGCTTTTTTTTTGTCTCTTCTCGCTTTTTTTCTGTGAATTAATACTGTAGGTGGCCCAGCTAAACAGAAACAGAAGTCGGTGAGTGTGGTTTGTTTTCTAATGAGACTAACCTCTAATATTTCAACGTTGTTTTTTTTGTGTGTCTGTCTTCTCAGCCTCTGGTGCAGTGTCTTACATTTTCCTTATTGTTGTAAGTTGCGCTCTTATTATAGTCTGAGCAAGGTTCAAGGGGTTAAGAATTCAGTTTGGTTACATGTGTGTAGAATATCTCACAGTAGCCTCTCATGCTTCCAAGCGCAAATATCCATCGGACGACTTGCGATTCACTGCGTCGCCTCTGTCATGTCCCCAGAGCCTGTGCCACAGCTGTCAATGCACATATGCAGGTGCAGATACATCCATCCCACACCATGTTAGTCAGGGACAGTAACACGTCGTGACATACTTTCATTTCCATTTATAACGGCCGATCAAACCCACAATCATCTGTTTTTATGCTTTCAGGACCAATTTGAATCATATAGAGCGGCTGCAGAACAAAGAGGTGTATTAGTAGCAGGAGATGCAGCCACAGTTTTTATTCCAATAGTTATCACAACAATATCTTTCTGTAATATTAACCCTTTCAACTCTGCTCTCCTCTATCTCCCTTTCTTGTGATATCACCTTAATAAGGACTTAAATATATAGTTTCAAAATAGATCTTGAACTTTTTATAAAAAAAACTAAAAAAATAACACTATAATGATCATTCTGTGTGCTATATTCATAAGAGGTATTTATTGGTGTTTGATTACAGCCTGAACTTTACAGACAAACCCAGAGGCTGCCATTTAACCAAGAAGAAAACATTTTTATTTTAGGTAGAGTGTTTCCTTTCTGGCATAACCTTACTTATGCTTAAAGTCACTGTGGTTCAGGATTTGCATTTGAGAAGGACATTTTAGTTTTTGCTTCAAAATAGGGATAAAGTTGAAGAAGTTGATATAAAGTATAATATTTTCTAAAGCATTCAACTCTTGAGTCAAATTTTGAAATGTATTTTAAAGCCTTTTATAACTTATTTTTCATTCACTGCCAACATAGCAACTGTCAACCAAGATAGTACTATTTAGGAAGAACAGCCCTCGTACTGATTACTCTTTTGTACGGTACATCATCATCCCTGTAACTCATCTCACTATATTGTGCACTGTGCTAACGAACAAGTACTAATGTTATGTTCCTGCGCTCCAGCTTTGCCCCTTTAGACACAAGAGCCATTTGGAAACTTTTAAAATATGTATTTTTAGCCTCTGTGAATACAAATGAGGTGAAATGAGCTTCCGTGGCTCTGCTTTATGTAACGTAATGTAGTGGATCAGGGCACTCAAGCACTATCTCCTGCTTGAAGAGCTGCACAGCACACACACACACACATGCATGCATGCATGCACACACACAGAGGAGGAGGAGGCGTGCTTGGAATACGGATCTAAAAAGAAAAGAGAAAAAAATAAACATCCAATTTTCCTGTTGTCAGAGTGTAGAGGACATGTGACTGTTTTCACCCCATTCTCTCTAGAAAACAGACGTTTTCTAAAGAGGACAGATGCTTATGGAGTCCTCATACATATGAATCACTCTTTTCATGATTCATAACGTGTAGATAAGCTGAACATTCATGTGCTACAATATGGAGCGTTGGTGTGTGGGTGTTCTGTATAAGGTTTCTCACTTTTCACTGTGAATGGCTTAAGAAAGGCTACACACTCCAGTATTTATTGTGCTTTTCATTTTCATTAAAAAAAACAGAAACTGATATATATATATATATATATATATATATATATATATATATATATATATATATATATATATATATATATATATATATATATATATATATATAAAATAATAATATATAAAAATATCATACTTTGGATAATCCATTCAGGTTGCAAATAAACATTTTCAGTGATTCAGATTTATAACATAATGAAATAAATATAAAAGAAATTGAGATTAAAGAACAAAATATCGAAGCACAAATGTAAAAAGTCCATTATTAAAAGTGGCAGCGTATACATTTCAGTTACTGGCAGCAATAACTCAACAATTCCCCTCAAGTGTTACTTGAAAAAGAGAGAGAGAATGAGAGAGAGAGAGATAGAGAGAGTGAAGAATGACGTTTGTGTTGGAGCAGCAGCAGCGGCGCAGTCACGAGAGCTCTCCTGACACTCTGGCGTCTAGTTTAATTATGGACACTTTAATTATGTGCGACTGCAGACTAAGAAATAGAAGCGAGGGCTTTCTGTGAAAAATTGATCCCTGCCTCGGAACATTCATAAGCTATCAATAAAACGAATGGACTCCGGCGTCTGAAACTCACCATCTATCAATCTGACCACTCGCAGCAGGAGAAGGAGGACAAGGGGGTGGGGTGGGGGGTGGAGAGAGAGAGAGTTTTTTTTGTGTTGTGTTAATTTTGATTCGTACGTGAGTGTGACTCTGTGACTGTCGGCCTGTGTGAGCAAATGGTAAAATGTATAGTGTCGCACGCAGCACGACATGACGTGATTCACCCCCATGTCGGCGCTGTCCTTTTCCCTGCACAGATGGAGCATGTCCCCCCTTATGACGTGGTTCCCTCCATGAGACCCATCATCCTCGTCGGGCCGTCACTCAAAGGCTACGAGGTGAGGAGACTGAGCGGCATGTTCTCGTTTTTACAGTCTTCGCATTGTACGTTTCCTACGTTTCCTTCTTTTTTCTGTTTTAGGTGACAGACATGATGCAGAAAGCACTCTTTGACTTCTTGAAACACAAGTTTGAGGGCAGGTAAGAACGAAATGACTTCGATTGACATACAAGCTTTCTGTTGATCAGTCTGCAGCGGTAGCACCTTGTGCTCTTGTGTCTCAGGATATCCATCACACGGGTGACAGCAGACATCTCCCTGGCCAAACGCTCCGTCCTCAACAACCCCAGCAAACACACCATCATTGAGCGCTCCAGTACCCGCTCCAGCCTGGGTAGGACTACACACTTCAGCTCTCTGCAAAATGGGAAATGCCACTCAGACAAGTCACAACAATGTTTTTTTTGTTTTTGAGGTTTCTTTGTTATTTGACGGTGCATATTATAAAGAGCGATAACAACGGAGACATTTCTTTTCATCACATCACATGACTGAACATTCATTTAACTCACTATCTGTGTTTCATGTCTATATCGCTTTGAGATTCTCTAGAAAGATAGATAAATGGATATATAGTCAGAGAGATACTACTGCAAATTACCAAGTAATAGCTGAGTTTCAATTAAACGCTGGGTGCAAATAAACAAATCTAATTTATTAAAAAGAGTTTTAAATAATCGAGGAAGACGTGACCTCTGATTCTGCGCGTTTTTCTTCTCCACCTTTTTTTTGGTAATTGCCTTGGTCCTTACCACATCATTTTCAAGCTTAAATGACGTTGAAGAACATCCTCTCTGGGATTATTGAAGATGAAATTCAAACTTTCTGTCATAAAATATGAAGTGGAAAACTAAGGAGAAGCAGCGGCAGGATGTTTAACTTCTGACTTTTGAAAAATGTAAGTTATATGGTAGTCTTACTGGTTTAATAAAATAATTTTAATTACTTTCCATATTTTTCCAGTTTTTCTGAGCAGATTTTTGTCAGGAAGGAATTAATCTCCTGTCACAGATTGCCATTTGGTCTCAAATAAAGACCTGATCTGTTAAGTTATTGAAACATATGCCCTGGCTGTTATTTGGTAATTTATGGTGTGTATGTATGTATGATGCTGTCTAAGGCTTTGGATGAACAGACCCTTGTTGGTAGGCTCAGTTGATTCTTGCTTTTGGGATTTTTATTTATTCTTTAACTAGGTAGCTTGGTTTTCATATTAAACCTTAATATATTTAACACATTAAAGAATTCATGAAACTCTGTGCAAGTAGTAAAAGATAAGTCCAAATCTTTAAAAATTCCTATTCTGAATGTGAAGCTTGGATTTGGAAATTCTGGATGACAAAACATTACTTCTGCAATATTTACAAGTTGGCATACTATGGCTTCATTTTTACTGTAAAGGGTGAAACAAATCATCTATGTACTGCTGTTCATCATCCAAATACCTGAAACCCTTTTCTCCCTTTTTACCTGCTGTGACTGCCTGAGTCTGATCTGGCCTCCTCTCTTTCTTCATCCTGTCTTTTCTTCCCTTTACCCGCCTCCCCTTTCTCTCTCCCACCACCCATCCTCTTCCTCCACTCTCTTTTGATTCAGACGTACTGGGTACGTATGCTCTTCTTCCAACGAGACAATGAAGCCTCTCTCAACCCTTCCCCTCCCCTTTTTTTCCCCTCACTATATCCATCATCTGCTCATACATTGTCTGTCTGCCTGTCTGCTTGCCTGTCAGTTTCTCTGTTCCTCATACTTTTGTGTGACAGCCTGTAGTCTCCCAACAAAAAAAGAAAAACGTTACAAAACAGAACAGATCCGTGTGAGGGCGATGCGTAGCGGTTCTACAGCAGCTTTCATACTGCTCTGACCCTTATGTTTCGACCCGATGCTGTCCCGATACTACACCTGTGCAGTTATAGCTAAGAATAACCAGAAAAGAACCCAAAGAACGGATTGATTTTGTGATCTCACTGAAATCAAATCCAAATTTGCAGGATTTTTTTGTTTTTTTTGTCGAGGTTAATGAAAACCTTCCCCGCTGTGTCTCTATATGAGTTCAAGTTCATCATTCTTATCGCTCGGCGGCCACTCTGTTTTGCCTCCGGCTTTAATTTTCTGTCTTTCAGCCCTCTGGAGGCTGCTAGAACACACGCGGGCCCCGTCTCTTTGCAGATTACTTTCGCCCCTGTTATCTCCCGCTGCTGCTGGGTTGGCAGTACACACACCACGGAGGAGATGAGGTCTGACCAGACAGGCGAAGAACATTTCTGGTTTCCGTTCTAATCTCTCTCTTTACACGTCAACAGGCTGATAGTGGGAAAAAAAGAAAGGGGGGGGGGGGGGGGGACTGTGCTCCAAAAGCTAAAAAAAATAAAATAAAACAAGATATTCTAGTTGAGGAACAATGAAAACAAAACGCCCAAGCAGTCTACAGATTTGAGTGGCTTCACTTGATAGAATAATTACTGCTGTGCCTATTAGCACTAACAAAGACTAATGTTCCACTTCATTCGTTTGATGAGGGTGTTTTTTCTTTTGGTTTTGTTTGTTTCTCCTTTATTCACATGGTGAGAAATTGTGCCCTTATTATTAGTTATTCCAGACGCGACGGCATCTCATTCTTAAGCGCCTATTTCCTTTGCAACTGTGAGACGAAGCGGATGAGGAGTGCATAAGGAATTCCTAAATGTTGGGAGGTGGCGGCAGAATGAGAATGCGGCACTGCTCCATTTAGCTGCGCATAAATGGAACTTAAACTGTGATCTAATCTAATTCATGCGCTTGGCGGACAGTTTTTTTTCTCCAAAAAAGTGTCGACATGCATGATTAAGTACTAACATGATGGTTATGTACTTGTGCGCTAAGCAAAAGGAAGTGTGGCTGATAAACTGTGTCTCTTCAAGGAGAGAGGATCGCCTGATTGCTTCGCTCATACGTGTCTTCTGTTTGTTTCCCGGGCCTTCAGCGGAGGTGCAGAGTGAGATTGAGCGTATCTTTGAGCTGGCCCGCACCCTCCAGCTGGTTGCTCTGGACGCGGACACCATCAACCACCCCTCTCAGCTGGCTAAGACCTCCCTGGCTCCCATCATTGTCTATATCAAAATAGCCTCACCTAAGGTACGGCAGAAAAGGACCTTGGAGTTTTACAGTTTCTCACACCAAACCGCCTAAAAAACTGAACTGAAAAAACAAACAAACATTAAACTCATGATTGCTAACAACCATTTTGGCTTGCTTTGCTCTTTATACTTGCTTATGCCATGATTGCTGATTTACTACAGTAACCGACCGCAGGGGAAGAGCACGTGTGCTACAGCAGGATGTGAATCCAGCTGTTTGTGCGCTTGCATGATACAAACAAGTCAAGGACCCACTTGTAAAAACATTGCAGCATTGTGCTGCTAGTGGTCAAATGCTCTGCAGGGAACCTTTAAAGAAACAATTTTCTTTTCAATCCCTTTCTTTCACAGTGATAAAATGATGTCAGCATATGTCTGTGTAAAGTAAATACTGTATATAATAGATATACTGTTATCTCCCACCAGGTTCTCCAGAGGCTCATCAAATCCAGGGGGAAATCCCAGGCTAAACACCTAAATGTGCAGATGGTGGCAGCAGACAAGTTGGCTCAGTGCCCACCTGTGAGTTTCGTGTTGTGAGAGAAGCCTCCATTAAAGCAACAAACATCCATTTTGCTTCTGTAAAATCTCTCACTGTCATACTGCCGATCACTAGCAAAAGCTTTGCAGGTTTATTCAAACAAGGTTTCAGTTCTCAGATCTTCATCAGGTAGTTTTAACAAGAAGGAGAGCACAATTTAAGCCATTTAAGCCCATGAGCTTTTACGTCAATGACAATCATTTTATACTCTACATCCTAATGTTATTCATAGCTTTTTTTCTAATAGCGTGGTAGTAGACAACTTACACAAAAGGTTTTAAGCAAAAAAAATGAAGTTCTTAACTGCTTTCAGTCACTTGAGGTCATTGACTTTCTGCCCCTTACGCCTGAAAACATAAAGGAGACCAAATTATTATGACTTTCAATCCTGAAATGTTTATATTTATTTTATCATTCAAGTCTCTAGAATAATCCCCCCAAAAAATACTTTTCTGCATAGGATATGCATGGGTTTTAGTTTATGGGCAGATTTGTGCAAACTATAGTATAGTAGTAGTATAGGATAGTGATTAAAATGCTATTTTCTGCAAAGCAAAAAAATAGATACGTAACATGATTGTTAGTGATTCAACTGACATAATTAATGCATGACAACTTTGCAAAAAATCTGGTCTTAAATGGGTTAAATAGGGTTTTGGGTGCCATACATTGATTTATTTTCTCTGTGTTGATGATGTGTTTAACTGAAAGAGATGTAATTGGCCCCTGCCCCTATTTAAATTATGTTCTCATTCCTCCCTGTTAAAACCACTTAATGAACGTCTGAGATCTGAAACGTTGTTTGATTAAACCTGTCAGTGATTGACAGTGTGCAGGAGTTCTTTTTTCCTTTCTCTAGCACAGCTTTTTTGCCTGTCTCACTCACCTGTCTTCTGCCTAGGTGTGCACAACCTCCTCTTTTTGGCTTTTGTAAAAGCTGTTTGTGTTATTCATACGCAGGAACTGTTTGACATCATCCTGGATGAGAACCAGCTGGAGGACGCCTGCGAGCACCTGGCTGATTACCTGGAGGCCTACTGGAAGGCGACGCATCCTCCGAGCAGCAACCCACCCAACCCCCTCCTCAACCGCACCATGGCCACGGCGGCCCTGGCCGCCTCCCCTGAGCCCGTCTCCAACCTGCAGGTACAGGTGCTCACCTCCTTGCGCAGGAACATGGATCTGTGGCCCGACATGGACGGGCCTGTAGCCAACGACGGGAGAGTGGCGGAGCACGCTCTCTGAAGTTCGGGCGGAGAGAGAGGAAGTGGGGGGGAGGAGGGGGACTCTGGCAAATCAACCTCAACCCAAACCCAGCAGCCTGAATGTCTTTACTCTGAAAGAAGAATGCATTAGAACCCTGTTTATGCTGTGTATAGAAACACGACACGAAGGAGGAGTCACGACACACGTTCACACGCGAGTTTTGAGGACGTTCACAAGCAAAATCACATAGTCTGTTTCTTTAGAACTGTGCGAGCTGCTCACACCGAACTTAAGGAATAACCCAAAAGGCGTCTGTGCCCCCCGGGGCCCCCCCCCCTCCGTTTGGCTGTAATCAAGAGTAAAATGATATCACCTGCCCCCACCCTGCCCTCTTCAGATCTGTGGCCTCCTTTCTCCGGCACTTTTTCCTTCTCTGGGAGGCTGAATCCAGTATGCTGTCCTCCTCCGTGTTGCCATGGCACCTCCCCTGAAAACAGCAAGTCATGTCCGCCTCTTCAAACAGAACGGCATTAGTTTGGCGGAGGCTTTTACTAACACTCTGTCCCATTTCTTTTGTTCTGTAACGATTGTAACAGAAAGAATACTAAACCGACATCGCCTTTTATTCTCAGTTTAGCACTAATCATTGACTATGACGAGCTCCACGCTTGCACGAGGGGTGTTTTTATATGTGAAACTTCCTCCTGCTCAGATATTACAATTCAGATGACATAAATAATCTATAGAACACTAGAGTTTAATGCACTTTAAATTCACTTGTGTTTCTTAATTCACATTTTATTATTAAATGTCTTCGGCTTGAGTGTGTCAGTATAAGCATACCATGAGGCAGCTGAATTCATCAGGTCGTCATCTACTCATCGTGGTGCAATTTCAGCTTTTTTTTTTCTGTGCCATCAAGTCAATCAGTCAGAAGGTGGCAGTGTTGTAACAGTAGATATTTACTCTGCTTGTTTAACTGCTCGGGTCTGTTTGTGTTTGCCGACAACATGATTTTTAAATCAGACTAATTGGTTAATTTCTGAGTGCGTATGGGTTGTGGTCTCTAATGTAAAACAACGAGCCCATTGTTGCATGCCTTGTGTTTGCTTGTTTTGGACGACCCTGTGTCATGTGCCCTGCCTCCCACTCACCCTGCTGACTAACTGACCGTTTGTTTTTTTGCTCTGCCGTTTGTGTCTCTGCATGGCTGCTGCGTGGCATGGCCGTGACTCGCTGCAGGGACCGTACCTGGTGCACAGCGAGCAGAAGCGGGAAGGGCCTCTGACAGAGTGTGGCGGGAGCGGCGGCACCCTGCATGACTATCAGACAGACCTGGGAGGAAAACCTCAGCAGCAGCAGCATCAGCAGCAGCAGCAGACGTACCTGCGCTCTTCCCGTGGCCAACTGCGAGGAGGGAGCGGCCGGGGTCTGTCCCGGCAGGACACCTTCGACTCGGAGACGCAGGGCAGCCGGGACTCGGCCTACACCGAGGCCGGCGACTCCTGCATGGACATTGAGACCGACCCCTACGAGGAGCCGGAGCCCTACCGGGGGGGCGGGGGCAGCCGCCTCCACCTGGCGCAGCATCACGGCCGCCAGGCCTCCTGGGAAGACGAGGGCGCCGAGCCAGACCAGGAGAATCTGAACCACCCGCCGATGCCGAGCCAGACGCAGCCGCACGGGCGCGCCAAGCTGCGGGAGCGTTACTGCCAGGACCCCGTGGACACGGGGGCCAACATGAGCCGCAACAAGAACCAGGACGACTGGGGGAGGGACGTCTACATCCGCTGAGCAGCGCACATCCGCAAAACCACCGAGGCGAAAGGAAGTTACCGGACGGACTCAGAGGTTCAGAGGGAACTGAAGTGTGGGTTTGGGGCCATAAACAAATGAATCTGTTTACATCCCAGTATAATGTAAAGAAACACATCAACTGCCAGATGCCATTCTCGTCACCTTCTTGCAATTCAATTTATTTATGTTTAGAAAAGAATAATATCGGTCTTGTTTTTTCGTTTCCTACGTTAATACTGCATGAATATCATAGATTTCTATACTGACAGCACAAGGACAGTAATCGTAATGATTGTGAATCTATGATTGTGCTCTGTATGACTCCATCTCTCCTTCAGTTGTAGAGTGTGAAGGCTGGTAGAGCTGTAGTCTGACGCGTCTGTTCCTCTGCAGTCTTAAACAGGGTCTAATGTCACCGTTCCCATGTACAGTGTCAGGGTTTCTCTTTACCTTAATCGCGCTCAGCGCTTTTGGATTTCAGGGTTTTCCCGCCTATTCTGAGATCCACGAGCAATGAGATTTTCACCTCCACTCAATCACCCAGACCTTAAAAAACCAAAAAAAAAAAAAAGAAAAAAAGCTGGTGGAGAAGGTGCCATAGTTAAAGAATTCGTTGCTGTTGCCACACTCATGTCAGCTTGACAAAGAAATACACTCCAAAGACGTTTACTTCTTCCCTGATGTGGTTCGAGCCACCGTACCCGACTGTCCGACCCGGTCCTCCCGTTTCTGTTTTTTCCTCTTCTTCGTGGGTGCTGAGGGCGCCTGCAGCATTTCGCTTGTTTTTTCTAACGTGGTGCGGTTTAAAAAGCAGCGCCGCAGTTGTAGTCGTGTGAATGAAGTGTCCTGCCTTAGTCACCCCCACCCCTGAAAACACCCTGATTTCAAGAAAACTCCAATCACAAGTGCCGGAATGTCTCGCCAAGCCATGTCCACCACTGCTACGGTGGGATGTCTTAACTCTTGTTACACTGGTTTTCATGCCATCTCTGTGTCTTTTTCGTGTCTCGCGGCTACTCCGCAGCGTAGCCCCTTGTTGTCGCTCCAGCACATCTCGTTTTCTTTGCACCAGCTTCGTCGTCTGTTTTTTCAGGGCTAATGGTTATATAAAAAGTACTTGTGTGTGTGTGTGGTTAATCACTCCAAACTTTGCCCCAAACAGCTAGCTAGTCTAATATTAAATACCACTCTCTTCTTACTCTTGATTTCTGACTGACTTAGTGTTGATTTTTTTTTTCTTTTTCTGTGAACATTTGCAATTTTTTTTTAAAAAATCTTCAATTCTCGTGAGGTAGTGAGAGGCGTATGGAGCTGGGTGGGGGGTGGGGGGGGTGGGACAGGGGGTAGGATCAACTTTTGGTCTTTACTCAGTTATCTATAATGGAGAATCCATGAATGTCTTTTGGTGGGCTGCTTTGGCCCACCCCTGTCTTCAGTTGAATAAATAAATATTAAATAATGATCAGTAAATAATGTTATTGTTGCGTTATCGCAATTGTTAAAAATATGAAATAACATGTATCATTGGTGCCTGATTGTAGCTACATTTTGCTTTTTCTGCCTTTCATTTTTAATCTGTGGATAAATTCGTATTTTAATTAAAAATTGAAGCAGAAAATGCAATTGTGTCATTTCGTTAATGTGGTTAAATGTGATTATCAAACACTTATTCAAAAAACCCTATGTTTTAATCTCCTGTCATATTGTATGTCTACATACATTTGTGTTGTTCTTTTTTATTTCTCTCAGGAGAAAATGGTTCCTAAGGAAACTATAGAAAATGATGCACTAAGCTTGAGCTCAAGAGGCTGCATCTCCCTAACTTCATTATTTTTGGTGCAAAAAAAGATCATTAAATCATGCTGTGTCTTAGAAAAACACCTTAACATCCCCCTTTGCTTTGGAAACTGTCCAGTTACATGACTGGGGTGGATTGCTTCTTATGAACTCTCCACTGAAATTAACAGGAACTTCCTCAGTCGATTGTTTTATTTCCTCCTGAAAATTCTCCGACCAAGTGAATCATGGAGGAAACGTGCAAAGTAAACAACTGAAATTATAGCGATCGGTTTCCAGGATGTGGTTTTATAATTCTCAGATTCTGCGCTTGTCATCTTTTAATCTGTAGCTCGCTCATGCTCTGCAAAAGAGAAAATGTCAGAAATGAAGATGTGGTTTCAACCCTGAAACTCAAACCTGCGCCTTGCATCACAGTGGTATGTAGTATGGACTGTTGTGTGATGGAAAGAGCACGAGATGAGTGTAATAGCAACATAATGAGATTGATTGTGTGAAGAAATGTGAGATATGTGAGAAACAGGTTTTGCCAAAAACAAATAAGGTTAAAATAAGGTATTATTTGCTTATTATATGTAAATGCCTTAAACATATAACCTAGAAGTGATAAATTTTAGTGAGTTATTAACCTAACCTGGGAAATACCCAAGTAGAGCAGATTAAGAGTCAGAGGTCAGGTCAAAATGCTGGAACCAGTACAAGTGATTCAGCAAACCAATTAGGATTTGTAGAGAAGATTGTGTTAATCTATTAAATGTCATCAGTGTTTTAACATCAAATTAAGACAATAATAGTGCTCAAGCTCCACAAGACCAGTGTCTGCTTCTTCAGTTGTACTTAGCCTATTGTTGTGTTTTTATTGGAGTAGGGAAGCACCTGAAAACACTCGACTGCTCAGTGGAAAGTCCACGGAATTGTTTCAACTTCCAATTTTGATTTCACGTAATAACGTGATAAGGAAGAGAAACTCGTTTACTTCGCTTTGTTTTTTTCTACTTCCCTTTCCATATATGGGACGGACACGAGTCTTTAGCTGCGTCATCGCTACGTTTCTACGTCTGTCGATCAAAGAACCGCACGTGTTGCCTTCAAGTGCTCCTGGCTAATCGGACTTCTGAGTCGCGACAGGTGAGGTCAAATTTGTCGGTGCCTTCAAGTACTTTTATCACAGTTTTTTTTTGTTTCAGTTTATAAAGAAACGGACAACAGACAATAATAATAATGATTATAGAAAACCATATAATTAGCATAAATGATAGTTATACAGTAAAACAATTTTCAAAAGCTAAGCTACAAGTTACATTCAGATCTAGAGGCTACTGCTTTGAGCATATATATATATATATATGCTCAAAGCAGTAGCTATATATATATATATATATATAGTTGTCTGAAATTAGCTTAGAGTCTTAATTTCAACATATTTATTTAATCCAAATAACAAAATCACAGATTGTGCTCTATTAAAACATGTATAGCATACAGTATAGCTATGTGTTAACAGATTGAGGTACAGCTTACATAAAAAAACACATATTGAAAAATAAATTCAATTAGTTACAATATTTTAATGAGATGAATGAATGTACCTTGAGCTTAAGTATCTTGTAAATTATTTCATGAAAACTGCTCAAAGTTGGTGTTTGCTGATGGAAATTATCTGTAAAATGTCAGAAATTAAAGACATCTTCAGAAGTCCTCTTTTGTCCAGATCAACAGTCCAGACATATTCAGTTAGGTATCATTTATGGCAAATATAATCAATACATCTTCACATTTGAGAGAATTATTTGGGGCATTTTTTGCTTGAAAAGCTATTACTTATTAAAATTAATAAATTTTCTAAAGATGTGGCAATTAGTTTTGTTTGCAATCATTGCAGCGCCAGTCGTCCTGATATACACCTTTGCTGAGTGTCTTATTTCAGGTCATTTTAATCTATCATCTCTACTGTAGTCAAAAACGACACCACTCATCATATTGTGGCGTATGGTGTATTGATCTGACGCACGGTTACTTTTCGGAGTTCCTCACGTGCTCACAGGCGAAATTACCCACAGTACTTGAAGTGATTCATTCTTCAGAGAGGCGTCTTATGAGAGGCGTCACCCACTGACGCTGCTGAAGTAGAAGCTGGTTTCAGTTATAGAAGAGTTTCTCTGTCAGTCAGTGAGCTGATAACAGAACATCGTCTCTATCCGGAGTTTACTGGACTTTACTATTTATTTATTTCGTACCTCCACACACACTTGTTGGCCATGGGATTCCTCCTGACTAAGATGATGGCTGTGTTCGGCGACAGAGGTAAATATAGTAAATATTCTATAACTTTTACACTACTACTTTTTTTCTTGGTTTATTCGTCGGTTTTATCATTCGTGTGTCAGCTGCTTTTCGAGCATCGTGAGATATGTAGGTTGTATTAAGTTATGAATATTCTAAATGAGAAAATCCTTAGAAAAGATGCTTTGATGGAAAATACGTATCAAAACAAATGATCAGCTCACAGACTTTTAAATGTGCTTTTTTTCCTTATATCATATAAGAAATTAAATTGAATCTTTTGGCTGTAATAGTCAGACAAAACAAGGGATGTGACAATATCAGCTCAAATTCATTTGTGAATGTCATTTTTTTTTCTTCTTCTTCTTTTCTTCATTTAAAAAAATCCCAAATTATTAGTTTGCTGCATGCTTTTTGTCAAAAAAATGTCTTTCTTGTTCTCTAACAAACACTTGATGGACTGGTTTTGTGACTATGCTGCTAGTACAGTCCTGTACTCTACCTATTTTAATCTTATCTGATGGCATGTGATGCTGGAATTTAAACAAATCATGTACGGTAATCATAGTGAGTGAAAGTAATCCAGCATCCAGGGAGAAGACTAAACATGTTTCACTTTCTTACAGAGCACAAAGTCGTCATCGTGGGTTTGGACAACGCTGGGAAGACAACAATCCTCTACCAATTGTAAGTGCTACACGTTTTTGATGAGGCCACTTTTCTGATGCCGACTTAGTGTCATATGACTGTACTGAATGCTGGGTTTCTTTATTTATCTTCCCCTCCCCTCTCACACAAACACGTCCAGCCTGACAAAAGAAGTCGTCCACACGTCACCGACCATTGGCAGCAATGTCGAGGAGATCATAGTACGAAACACCCACTTCATGGTCTGGGACATCGGAGGCCAGGAGAGCCTTCGAGCCAGCTGGTACTCATACTACTGTAACACAGAGGTACGGGATCGAGTTCTGTCCCTGTTTATGCCACATATGAGCTCATTGGTCGTAACTTAGGCCACACATTTGACGTTTATTTTGACTTTTTTTTTACAAAACACATCTAAACAAGACAAATGATCACCGAAAATTCAAAAAGAAAGTATTACGAAAGTTCCCAGTGAGCTGATTGAATTATTGCACCTATGCTGGCACCTGATTATCACTTGGTAGCGTGATAAGCATGTCTAAGCATGTCACTTAGCACTGTCACATAATCATTTATAATATATTACATGTCTGTAACGGGACTTTGCAGATGCTGTGTGCTCCCTGCTATCACTGATTAAAAGACAAAGAAAAGCTGAGATAATGTGAGATATCTATTGAACTGTATATGTGTTTATTTGGCACTTTCAGATTGTCATTCTAGTGGTGGACAGCACTGACAGGGAACGACTCACTGTAACTAAAGAAGAACTGCACCGAATGCTGGCACATGAGGTATGATTCATGTTGTATTGACAAAATGTGTTTGTTCAAAAGTTGTATTTTTTACTCCCCTTTACCACCAGTCAGCATTCACATTAGATCACGTTACAAGAGGATTATTTTCATCCATTAAACAAGGGTTAATCTAAAAAGAACATGTTGATCGCTGTCTTGAAGAGAACCCTTTTCAGTGATACTGTCCATGTCTGCGATTTGTTTTGATGTACGAGGTCCACCCACGCTTTCACGAGCTGTGTCATACATGTACAACCAGACCGTTAACCCATGACACTGTATGCGTGATGAGGAACTTTCGACATCGGTCTGTTTTAGTCAGCAGGCTGACGCGATATTCCGCTGAAGTTGCTGTTCTCAAAGTTCGCGTGGGGACATTTTTCTGGGGTTTCCACTGGAAATGTCCGGCAGGGTTTTGTAAACTATCTTCTTTTTTTTGGATGTAGGACTTGAGGAATGCTGCCATCCTCATTCTGGCCAACAAGCAGGACGTGAAGGGCTCCCTGACGCCGGCGGAGATCTCCCAGTGCCTCACACTCGACACCATCACCACACACTCCTGGCATGTCCAAGCCTGCTGTGCCCTGACAGGAGAAGGGTGAGTCTCAGTGACGCAACACACACTCTCCGTTTCACTCTGCTACTATCGCAGTCTGTGACTCAATTCTTAAAATGACTTATTTTATTTACAGCGAGATCCCTTTACAAAATTCTACATGACTTTGATTGACATTCCTCAAAATTTCTCTTTGTATTTTTTCCTCTTCTTTCCAGTCTACCTGCCAGTCTGGACTGGATGAAGTCACGCGTTGTTGCAAACTGAAAAACCCTCCAGTGGAGTGGATCACATTACCTCAAACTGTTCCAGTCACACAATGGCATTTGTGCCATAGAGCCGGCCCTGGCACACCTACAGTATGTCAACTGTGTGAAAATCTGCTTGGTGCTTTCCCACCTCTGGCTGAGCCTCAGGGTGAAACCCGAATGATCTTAGGATTCGGTTCGACACCACCCAAACACCAGTGAAATAGGACTCCAGGTGTTGATGTTTGTACTCTTCGAAAAACGCTTGTCGGTTTGATTATATTTTAATAATCTGGTTAACTGGCAAAGTTTTTCTAGTTATGATTATTGAAGACGCCTGAAAATGCAAAATAAGGAAGTCTTTCATTTTACTCAAAGCTTCCTTAGGGGAATTTAGGTGTGTGGCGGAGCACCATGTAAAACGTCCTACATGACCAGTAATGTCGCATTCCTTTTTGCTTTCATTAGGATTCTTTCATTTCAGTATTATCTGTTTATTCAATCATTACAGAATATGAACAAGTAGTAGCCAAGACGTGAGAAGATAATCATGAATTGTTGTAATTATAGACATATGAGCAAACCTGAGCAAGGTAGAGAACAGCTTCACATTTAATCATGATCTCACTTTGACCTTTGACCAGTAACTCTTGTCACTGATTACGTTCTTTCTTATCTTAGCATGTCTGTACTACTTGTCCACATGCTTCAGCCAAACAAGTACCTCACTCATTACAAGACAGGTTTTTTAAAAGACAAAGTGAAAGTCAAAGCTAAAGTTTTACAGTAATAAGGAAGTATCAGCACATACATACTCCTGTGACTTATATATATTTATGAAAGGGAAACCAAGCTAGCTCCTGAGGAATATGAGTTGTATTTATAAACTGATGTATATATTGTATGATATAAATTTCCAAAATAAAAATAAAGATTTTGTAAAAAGTACAGGATATGATTTCTATCTTTCAGTTATGTAGCCTATTGTGTTTTTAAACAAAGGGATACACAGCATACTATCACAGTGTGGATTAATTCTACAGTAACTGAATTAATTACCGTAATACTAATTAATATATATATATATATATATATATATATATATACGGATTACACTTGAAGTTACCACAGAGTAAAAATAATTTATTAAAAAGTAAAATTCATAAAGAAATTGTGAAGATGTTCATAATACAAATAGCCTAGTGTAATTTCTCTGTAAATTTGAACAGTAGTGCCAGAATCCATAAGTGATTGTTACCTTTTCTGTAAGAAATTAACTCATAATAGTATTTTTTTAATGTTGTACCTATCTAAACGTTTCTGCTTTCCGCAAGATCATGAATTCAAAGAGAGTGAAAAAGGGGGCATCCGGATTTGAACCGGAGACCTCTTGATCTGCAGTCAAATGCTCTACCACTGAGCTATACCCCCTGGTGCTCAAACGGAGTATTGTGTTTTCTTTTTAACTAAGACAGCGCCAAATATGATAAGTCCTGTTAGATTAAGCGGCTTGTATATATAATAATAGGCCATGGCCCTAATAACAATAAGTAATTACAGAATACGCTTTCATTTTGTCGACAGTCGCGGTAGTAACAGAAAATGTACATAGGCGAACGTTACACCTCACAATTCGACCGCTAGGGGGAGAGATGAGCTCGTAGATGCACGTGGCATCATGTCTTTACACTGCAAAAGTAAAAAAAACTTAAATGACATACCTCAAAAACGAGTTTTCACAGTTTAAGTAAAAAATAAGTTTCCATTTCAATTGATACAGTAAGCTCTTGCTGCTCACTATTTTTTATTCAGTAGAGGATGTGTTTTTCTAATTGACAAACATGTCTTTTATATTATAAGACTAAGCAGCCATGGACATTTTATTGTGAAATTGTATTGTTTTAAATGTTGTTAAAGATTTGGCATTTTATTTATCATTCATCTGTCATAGAGTTTTGTAACTTTAAGTTTCACGCCCCACAAAAATGTTTTGTGTTACTTCTCTTGGCATTTGAGCATCACTGTGCATAAATAACATAGGCCTGTGCAGAATTTGATAGTTAAGAGCTTTTTAAGTAAGTAAAGTGTTAAAAGAGGAAGGTTTCTTTAAATCAAACTTCGTTTGAAAGCTATTCCAATAGTGACCTCCAGTGCATTGACACCTTCAATACCTTTGTATTGAAGGTGTGTTGTGTCAGAAAATGTGTACATTTTGTTATTGGTTTATTTAGTGAGCCTATGTCAAACTGAATAAGTCAGTGTCAATGATGACCTTTTTAGTTTGGTGTTAAGTTCACTACGACTCAGGGGACAGAGATGTGATTCCAGATAGTCTTTGCACACATTATGAGACAATAAAAACAAGGGAAAAAAACATATCACCCAATATTACATGTAAAAGTACACACACACACACACACACACACACACACACACACACACACACACACACACACACACACACACACACACACACACACACACACACACACACGCACACACACAATAATGTTATTATAAACAATGTTAAGGTTTATCATTTCAAAAACAGGGAGAGTCAAAGAAGAAAACAGACTTGGTCTACCATCTGTTTAAAATAAGTTGTGGGAAGATAATTGTGTGTCATCAGCATAGCAGTGATACTTGCACGCATACTTATGCATCACTGCTGCATCACAGCTAGTGACAATTTGAGCAAACTGAAAAGGCAGCTGATGGTTTGGTAATCAGTGTGTGAAAGAAGTAGAGGGTTGGAAGGATCATGGCCTCACCAGTAATTCCTGATTAGCTCCATCTTTTTAATGGAAAAAGTTGTTAAAAAACTTCTGCTGTGATGCAAGAAACCGGTATGGGCGCGGCGTTGTTTTAGTCATCTGTGGTGTATAATAAAAATCTAGGGTTGGGTCTGTTGTTAGAAATCAATCACAGTAATAATTAGATTTAGCCTGCTGGAGGGTATATTTGTACTTAAGCAGTGATTTTTTCCAGGCCTGGCAGAATACTCCTGATCTTGTATTGCCCAATTCTTTTTTTTTTTAAAAAATTCTGCATTATTGTTCTGAGAAGAATCAATTGCAGAGTTGAGTGCAGCTCCTGTAGTAGGGTGCTATTTAGTTTATTTGTTAAGCTGGGTTGCGGATCATTTTGGGAAGGCATGCACAGATGGCATATGAACCATCAAAGTGATCAGATACTGAAGGAGCAGAGGCAGAGACTGAAAGAGTACAATTAAACCAATGTGTGAACGCTGCTATGTGTGGGTTAAGAGACAACTGAGTAAAACCAAATGTATCACTGATGGTTGTGTGTTGGATTACTTCGTTATTTATATTCAATTATTAATAAATACAAAAACAAGGTTATTTTTAGCAAATACAGATGCAGCTAGATAATAATACTCTGATTTCAAACTTCAATTCAAATTTACTTATTTAACTTTTAGCCCATAATTGGAATAAAATTTATTTCAACAAAGTCCAAAATTAGTTTTGGTTAATGAATCAATAAGAATCTCAAAGAATAGATCTAAGCCTTACAGAAATAAATGCATATAGTGCAGTTCGGATTGGAAATGTAGTGTATTTTACCCATGTTATCAAGCAAAGCAAAAAGGGAACTCACCAGTTGATTTGATGGATAGAAATGGAGGAAAAGCCCTCTCCTCCAGCATCTCAGAGGCAGGATATTGATTTTCGATGCCATCCTACCTGCTTTATTATCTATGTCTTGTTTACATGTATATGCTTAAAAACAGTTCAGTTCTCCATTATTACTAGTATTACATTCATAATCTCATAAGTTCTTGCCATTACATCAGGATACAATAGAGGAGAACAACTTTATTGTCAGAATTTCTGAAATGAGGAGGGTTTGTTTGATCTTTTTTTCATGCAGCAGAATCTGAATCCTGTAAATACAAAACATGCTAAATGTTCTGAGAAATAAGAGAAGTAAATTACCCTAATAATAACTTGGAGTGACTTGATAAAATATTTCACAACAGTCTGGCATGATCCGTTATGATTTTGTGACAACAGATCCATAAACAATAAACATGGACTTAATAGACTTGGATGCGTGGACTATCAATATATTCCATGTATTATAATGTTAATAAATGAAAGATTTATGGAAGATTGAAGATCTTTTGTGAGGGCACACCCTTTATGGGAACAACAGATGTGGTAGAAGTAGTCAGCTATTCCTATAAAAGATAGAAATGGGTCCATACATACAAGTGTATGTGTTGGGAAATAAAGATTTACCAGCGAGGAAGCTTTGCCAGAGTGTTAAGAAAGTAGATAAGAAACAGATTCTGAGACTCGAAACTACAAACGATAATTCAAGCAAGTAAAACTTAGTTTAACACAACAAAAAAGAAGCTCCAATCCATCATGGCAGAACCGTATTCCTTGCAGGGCGTCCTGTCCATTATTCCAAGAACTGGTAAATTCCTCATGCAGGAAGTAACATACAAACAGATTTTCTCTAACTTTTGTTCTTATTTTGTCAGTAGCCATTGGTTTCTGGGATTCATCAATGTTTTTTTTTATTTTATTTTTGTTTTATTTCATTTTTTTGCTCTTCTTAAGTAAGAGAACCTTTTACCAAGATAAAAAAAAAACACAGTCCAACTGTTTGTCCAACGCAGCACTGGCACCTTGTTGCTGCATCACCAGCACTGACGTGTTGACTAATGTGCACTGGACTTGCTCACAGCTATGCTCAACCGCCTGTTGCCAACTCTGCTCTCCACCGAGCCTACCCTGCAGGACAGGACGAATTCAGCATGGAAAAATGCATAAAAATCAATTAATCCTCTAACATTTCCTTAGTTGACTAAGACAAAACGAATCGTTTAATTGACCGTGAGGGGTCAGCATGGCAATAACTTCGTGCACAAGAAAATAAATCTCCCCAGTTCAATGTGGAAGAATGTGACTCCACAGAGACCAGACCTCAATCCGTTTGGGATGAACTTCTCTTATCTCTTATTATGAGTTGTCTCAGTCTCAGTGAGAAAATTCCCAGTTATGAACTGCTTTATGCCATTAACGGGGAATATAGACAACAGTCTAATATGGCCTTGATGGGATGAAGAAATGAATAAGTGAAATGGCCCTTTTTCCAGTTTTCAGATATAGAATAAACTTTTCAGAAACCAGCTGTCTTTATAGTGTGCTTGTTAATTTAGTAAAATAAATCCCCCCATACATAGTCTAACCCCATGGCATCATAGGTCGCCACTCCTTTTTGTTAAGTTACAACCCAAGTATGACTCAGGGAACTCAAGACTTAAAGCAGTAAAAATAAACGTACTTCAATATTTGTCTGGATTATACCATAAATGGAGATTTAAATGTAACAAAACAAAAACAACAACATGTTAAATATGGTCAATATGCATCAAAGCTGTGATAACAAACATTACATAAGCGCTAACAGACAGGGGACAACAATAAGCAGCCAACAAACAGGGATGAGAGCATCTTAGTGCATGAGAAAACAGTTCCATATGTCATAAAGTTGTTAAAGGCTGACTTAGGGATTAAATTGTCCGGTTTGAGAGTTTTTCACGGCTTGCTCCAGTCTTTGGCTGCAGCAAACTGGAAACACGACGGACCATGTACAGTATTTGTTTTGGGAAACAAATACGTGAAAAGTATGGAAAGAAATATAAAGTGAAATGAGGACAAAATGGCCCCTACCACACCAAACAATCCTAGAACAACAAGAAGAACTCTTTTCCTCTAATATATATATATATATATATATATATATATATATATATATATATATATATATATATATATATATATTTGTTTGTTGTTAATTCAACTTTTTCTTCGAGCCTCGAAGGTCTCTGCTGCAGATATGAGCAGTACATCTATAACAAGGTGCCAATGCTGTTCAATGATTCCTGCACAGAGGATCTTATTTTATCAACTTTCAGATTACTACATGTGAATAATGTGCATTGAATTCATACAAAATCTTAAATATCTTAAATGCATCCTCTCAAATCTCTAGATGTCGAGTTGCAGTCCATTTTTCCTCCATAAAATGTAATATTGCTTTAAAAAAAATGATGTGAAAATGTGTGTGTGTTATTTGTTTAATCAGCATAATCTCTTTCTCTCTGGAAATTCACACCTGCTGCTGTAATACTGCCTGCTGTGTTCATGGTCTGGATTATAAGACACGGTGCTGATTGCCTTTCCAGCTGTGAATCCAATAAATGGGCTGCCATTTTCTTTTCCAAGGATACCCGTGTTTGCTCTCAAAGCAGATAGAAATGATGAAAGTGTTGGCTAATTGAGGTGGTGGAGTCAGCCACAGTGCTTGTAAGGCTCGCTTTTTGTCAGTTTTACATGCCATGAAAAACAAGGCCTTTACATAACAGCTGGAAATAAAAAGAGAAAAAAAACTGCACCAGAAATACCTCCCTGCTTCATGAGCACTACTTGAATGATGTTGTTACAATACAGACACAGTGTTTTGGGGAGCTATAAACACAGTCGTCTCAGAATGTGCGAGACCATCTCTAGCACTGATTTCACGCCTGGCATTGTTAGCGTCATGATCTCCATGTATAATTTCAGATGCCATATTTCTCACTGACCTTGCAGCTGGTTTGAACAGAGGGAGGCGCCATACAGCTGCTGTCCAGTGAAACTCCAGCTGATGGATGCTTCTATTTATATATTTATCTCTCAGACTGATAGGAGAGGGAATGTTCGTCGTGATTTAGAGGACGAACACTGGATTCCTAAAGTGGGGGATCTTGTATAGATCTAGAACGAGGAAACAAAGTAAAGTATAAAATAAAAGATAGGCTTTCTCCTCTCTGGTCCAGTATCATCAGCTGATTATTGTGTCTTTGTAATCTCTATGGCAACCATGGCTTGTGGACAGAGCGAGAGAGAGAGGGAGAGAGAGAGAGAGAGAGAGAGAAAGAGAGAGATTCTTAAGGAGGAAGAGAGTGGCGGGTGTACAGTAAGTGGGATTCAGACAAATCTGTGTTTGCAAAGAGAAGAAAAGCAGGGAGAAGAGAGGACCAGAGAAAAGCTGTGTTTTGCATTTTTTTTTTTCTTGACTTTTACTGCCGAACATGTGTTTCAGCTTGGTGATGCTGCTGCTCTGTCTCTCCCAAACACATTTGGTAAGAGTTTGGACTCAAGAGCAAACAGGTGAGCCGTGTGTGTATTTTTCCCTCCATCATCTTTTCTCTGTGCCTCCTGTCTGGTCAAACGGAAGCTAAAACCTGCAGGTGTATCCATCCTGTCTTGCTGTTTCTCCACTTTTTTTTCTGACTTTTGTTGTATTGGTAGTAATTTTTTTTGGCATTTTGCCTTTATTTGACAGCGGAGTGAGAC
This sequence comes from Lepturacanthus savala, assembly GCA_030544235.1. Lineage (NCBI taxonomy): Eukaryota > Metazoa > Chordata > Actinopteri > Scombriformes > Trichiuridae > Lepturacanthus > Lepturacanthus savala. The sequence continues at coordinate 13,796,934 of CM060482.1, read as the reverse complement.
AGATACACAGAGACTGTTGGGGGTATGATTTGCAACAAGGTGATAAACCGTTGCAATTATATGTTGTGTGCCTTAATCAAGAACCCTTTTATTGGTAATTTTCTGAATCCTGTGCAATTAAACTTTCTTTAGAAAAGTTTTTGGCCAGTCATGCACCCAATTTTTCTTTAATTTGGAAAATAGTGAATAGTTTTTTTTTTTTAATTAATTTGCATATCACCATTTGTTTTGTTTTTTTTCATTTTTAACTTGCTAAAAACCACAGAAGTTTAGCAGGAATCTTTATGCAGCACTAAATGGGCATACCATGCCCTTTTTCATTTTATGCACAAAAGCGAATGACCTAGTTTACAATAGGTCCAAAGTGTACAATAAAAATACCCGATTCCACAAGCACGCAACTGACTCTAAACAAAAACCCACAAACAGCCCGTCTGAGGTCTAAAATTAGTTTTGGACTTTGTTTTTTTCCTCTTGCGTCCCTGCTGGAGTCTGGTGCAAACTTTTTGGAGGGTGTTGTGGAGAAGACTTGGATTTATCACTTTTTTTTTTTTTTTAGGATAAACGCAAGGAGTGTCTTTTGGGAAGGTGAAACTCTTGATAAATCTTTCTCTTCATTTTTTTATCTGCTGAGTCATCAGCATCTGGTGCTCCTACTGAGCTCAGGAGATATCCTGCATACACTACATGAGGGGATGTTGCAGATAAAACAGCATCATAAAAGCCAGTGTAGGAGTTACACACATACTGTATGTGCTTGCACAACATCGGGTCAGTCAGTATTGACCTTTTCTTTCCTTTCCCTAATTTGCTCTTATCTGTCTTGTCACTCAACATTATATATATATACTTTAAGCTTTTCAAAATATTGACTCAGGTCCGAAGAAATCCATGTTCACCATTTGAACCAGACAGTAAAAACACAGACCCCCGAGCTGAAAAATGAATTGTGTACCCGACAATGACCTCAGTTTTTTGGCCTCTGGTCTGTTCTCACTGCGAGGTTTGCTAAAGAAATAACATTAAGCCGATCCAGACATTTTGGAGCTAAGCATACAGTACACTGGAAGAATGAGAAAGAAAACGAAAAAGGACTGTTTGATAAGATCGAATCACAGATATGGTGTCTGTGAATCCCAGGTCGACTTTTATTTTATAAAAGTCTTTACTGACGATAGCAAAACACACTCGTGTTTTAGGAAAAATGAAATGGCAGATATGAAAATGGTTCTCTGCCAACAGCTGAGCAGCTTACGTATTCTTTGAATTATGCTGTAATTTGGAACAGCGTTTTCTATGGGAAACGGTTTTGGCCCGAACTACGTCTCGTTCATTCATTTCTCTTATCGGACAATGAAAAGCAGCCTCTTCCATGGCAGAGATTTGGTTTCACATAACAGATGAAAAGTGAAGCAATCAGTGTTCTAGTGGTTTTTAAAAAAAATGACTGAAATTGGAATGTCACTTGTCTTTCTTGTTTTATTGTGAAATATTACTTCGCTACACCCTGTTATCAATTATATTTTGTCATTTTTTAAGATTCCCAGGTGTGCTTTCAAGCACGATCACCATGGGAACTGCTGCAGTCAACAGCACATTTACTGGCCAAAATATAGAGCAGCAACATCTTATCAGCTATCTCAATGTTTAATAATAGAAGTGAGAGTTCACACAAACATACCACAGTTTTCTCAAATACAAAGTGTTCTTTGAGTCTGCGAAGGCAAAAGTGGTTCTCTATATCAAGGCCTTATTATCTGCTATGGAATTTGTCCAAAAACAGGAAGCGCACATCTGTATTTCAACCACACTCCTTCAAGCGAGCTACACATAATCATTGTTGGTGATGTTGAGGAGTCCATGCCAACTTCTTGAGCCTTTTTGCTCAGGAAGGGTGTGTCCTCCTCTCAGTCTGCTGACCGCTCACAAAAGGAGGCAGTTAAATGTCGTGGTTTGGTCGCTCCTAAGAGTTGGCAGAGGTCACTTTTCTGACCAAAACATCTGCCATTTCATTCCCCAAATCTGAAAAAAAAAAGATATTCCCGTTTTACCTTACTGGGTGTTAATCTTTAGCCTCAGTGTTGCTCTCATTGCCTCAGAAATGTTTTTTAAAAAATTTACACTGTGTCTTTCTCAATATTTAATGTATTATTGTGTATAAATTCCAAGAAAAGTTGTAAGGCATCCAGCAGCGGGATCAGAGCTCAGACTATGTGTAATTCCTGTGAGGATGGTTGAGTGGAGAATTATTATCTTTTTGTCAGTTGAGTGGATAGATTTAACTCCTAAGTCCCTGTTTTGGTTATCCACAACGACTTCAAATCCAGCTTTACGCCCCTCCTGGATTTTTATAAACCAGAATCTGTTTATCTGCAGCACCACTGACCTCAACAACTGTGCACACCATTTCTTCTCTTAGCTCATGGATGCCACAACAGGGTGGATCCAGAGCTCAACAATCACGCATCGAGGTTTAATATATGAGCAGCCGCAAAATGCATTGACGCCCAACTTAATTGAAACAAAGGGTGGAGGGGAACACTTGAACAAAGTGAAATAAAATCCCCCAATGAGTTCAAGACACCGGGGCTGTCACTTCAGAAAAGTGTTCGCAGTGTAGTTTTCTGTAGACGACAGTCAGTATCATAATCGAGTGAATTGAGTGAAGTTTAGAGCAGGCCTCGCCAGTCGATGTCCCACACAGACCGAACTCTGAGGGTTTGGCACAGGACGGACAGTAGCTGAGGGACCAACAGGCCGATGTTTGCCTCCCACACTCAGGACAAAAATACAGACATCAAACCAACGTCTCCTAACACTTCACCGGCATAAGAGAAGGTGCACTCTAAGAACTTTTTCGCAAGCGCTCGGAAACGTGGCCAAATTCAATATGTCAGTAATTATGTAATTTGTTTTCGATCCAGATTTGTTCTGTTGAGGCTCCTTGCTTTAACTGCATTCTTTTCAACAATGGACATGTACAAAACTGCATTTGGGAAGGATGAAGTTGCAATGTGTTGATTTTCTCATTACCCCTAAAACAGGCAGGAGTGGAAAATAAATAATATTACTCATTTCCTAAGAAAAATATTTTCACATTAAAAATATATATTCTCAATATTTTGGCTTTTATGAGTTGTATCTCCCAGGATATGCTGCCCTATTAAGGTATAAACATAGCCCAGATGATAGACATCCATATTCAATTTGATAGCGATAAACTAGACATATTTTTGTCATTTACATTACATATAGCACTTTTAAAGGTGCTTTTATTCATTTATACCAATCTCATAAAAACGAGACAAAAACAAGATTTTGACACTTTGATAAACGCCAACTGGATTTGTGGGAACCTCCCAGCACACAGACTACAGGATGTTAAAAAGAGTGTCTATCTCCTGGTGCAGGTTGCCTGTTTAAGGGTTACGATGGGCAAGAAAAATAGGTCTGCATGCAAGTTCTCCGTTTAGCTTTTAGGCTTGAAAACATTCAAAAAGCGGATAAATTTAAAGCATGTCATTTAATTCCTGAATTCAGGTGAGTCAGGTGGACACCTGAAAAATAAGCATGATGCTTTTAATGTCCATTTTTAAACCATTATGTTTACCTTGTGCTATAGTTATGTGGGTTTGGTTGGAATAGGAGGGGGGAAATGTTCACGCCGTTAGTCATAATTTCTCACACCCCAGTGACTTAGGCTATAAACGCCCTTCTCCCCTGTAGTTATTTCATACTTTCATGGTTTTGCAAACCTCAGGATCCAGCTTTATTAAAACCACTCTGCTGACTGCACCCACACATTTTAAATGTCTTTAGCCAGTCTAAATGTTTTATCCTGGTGTCAAACATGTGCACCCTGGGATAAAACTGTCAGGACAGAAGTGTTTAGGTTGACATGGCTGACCTAAAATCAGCCATGTCACAAGCAGATTATTTCAATATTAAAATTACCATTGACCCACAGCATGGAAGTTGAGATGTCATTACGGTTTACTGGACCCAAGAAAGAAGCTGGAGCAGAAACCAGAACATATTAAACTTCTTCACAGCAGCAATATAGAGATGAAATAACTGAATAAACACAGATGTTACCAATGATACTAATTAAGGTTCCATTAAGTGTAGCAGAGCCTTTCCACAGAACATCCATGCACAATAGCAGCAGCCTGAATGTTTGACCCGAATGGAACAGAACCTTAATGAGCATCATTGGTAACACCTGTGTTTATCTACCATTTCATGTCAATAGGACTGCAAAAGGTGGTCTATTGATTTAACTTAGTCGAGAGACTCACATGCCTCCTTGCCAAATGTTTAACATTTCCAGTTGAGCAGAGAAAGCATGATACATTAAAATGTGCGTTAAAGACTCGAGTAGAGCTAGCAAATGTGGCTAAAATAAAGTTTGTATGATGCTAGCAGAGGTCAAAGCCTGTGCAAACTTGACTGGTTTACTTATTTCAGTTAAATATTTCAACAAGAACGTCTGAACTTAATTAAACTCGAAGGCGAGCCCTTTCTTCCATCAGCTGACCTGGGTGGAGCGACATGCTGCGCTAGCTAGCGTTAGCATGTGCTGTGGAGCAAACAAACAGACACGACAGAAGATTTACGGCTTTGAAGTCGAGGGTTAACAGCTGTTTGAGCTTAGGCTTCCTAAACGGACCACTGGGAGATCCGGTAGAGTCACCCCCGCTCAGTTTAATCTGTTCAGTTGTAAACATTCCCGTCACGATAACACCGGAGCAGCAGAGACAAACTCTTCGCGGCAGCCGAGCTGACCACGGCGGGGATTCGCGGTGTTTCTGTCGGGAAACTGAACATGACGGAGTGATTCTCTTGGCTTTTTTGTTGTTGTTCGTAAACGGACCCGGTGTCACTTCAAAAACCTCCCGTAGCTTGCTGAAAGCCAGAGACAGAAAACAGCAAACGTTACGTACGGGAGGCCGCCCTGATTTAGGGTTAGATGAAACACTCCGTGAAACAAACTGGCGTCTTCGGGCTTTATATATGCTCCGTGACGTCATTCACCGTGTCCCGTAATGTGCCGAAAAGAAGCTGCAATTCCCATAGATCACCGTAATACTCTAAAAGAGATAATCGACCCCTAAAATCTATCTATCTATCTATCTATCTATCTATCTATCTATCTATCTATCTATCTATCTATCTATCTATCTATCTATCTATCTATCTATCTATCTATCTATCTATCTATCTATCTATCTATCTATCTATCGGTAAAAGTAACAAATAGTACATTTAGTACACATTCTACTCCATTACATTTATTTAACAAATTTACTGTTACTTTTCAGGTGAAGATTCCAATATTAATACGTAAAATGTGTATATTTTAAAATTCTATTAAGTATATTCTCTTTTTTTAAATTTCCAATGTGCATGTATATTCCAATGTGTGTATATATATATATATATATATATATATATATATATATATATATATATATATATATATATATATATATATATATATATATATATATATATATATATATATATATATATATATACTTTTACTTTATTTTCATAGGTGAGTGATACTTTTTATCACTCACCTATGAAAATAAAGGAAGTATGATTTAAAACACGGAACATTCATTTTTTAACAAACCTGTAATTACTAAAAAAATGTAAACAAAAAAAATAATAATAATATGCAGTACAAGATTAATATTCTTGATTATTTTTTAATTTTGTAATGTATTGAAGTTGTGAGAGACAAATTAACTTCAGATTGTTTAAATAACAGTCATAGCAGTCACAAATAATCGTTTTATTTTGCAAATCCCACTGTGAGTTTGTTCAAAAAATGTTAAAACTTAGATCAAGCAGTTCCATATATGAACATTTCTGCTTACTATCCCACAGGAAAAAGTCCTCAAGAAAGCTTTGAAGGCAAACATTGTCAGTGTTTTGTGTACCAGCAGCAGAACTTACTTTTGTGAGGTCATTCTGTACAGCTGTGTCTGTGACTGAGGTTGTGCCATGACCACAATTCCTAAAGGTTTACATCCAGGCCTTTAAAACAAAACTTACCTACCCCAGTTTGCTTACAAATAACGTGGTTTAGGTTGTTTGTAGGATTTGACAGTTCCTTCTGAGCATCTGTAAATGTGTATGGTCTTTGTCCTCGTTCAACAATAGTTTTAACTCACAAGGCTCAGACTGACAATTTCAAAAGCAAATTGTAATTTCTCATCTAGCTGAGTGACTAAGCACTGAGCCACAACTGTAAACACCATTCTGAAGAATCTGAATAAAACTGTCATCTGAAATGTTTGCCTGTAGTGTGTGACAGTGCAGGGTAAACAGCACTTTGCTATGCCTTCCTTTTTTTTTATATCAAAATGGGGAGAGTAGGAATAATTGGATTTAGAATTGGAAATGCATGAGTCCTGTACATGACCAGTATAACATATTAACACCATATGCATTATTTTTGAACAGATAATTGGTATAGTGCGATCCTACAGCAGCATGAAGAGTCAACAAGAGATGACAGTCGAGTTCAGAGAACCCAGAGGTCGTCTTCAGGCCATGCATGGATGAGCAGGCCAAGCAGGGCAGTCCTGGGTGGAGAACTAACCATCGACACGCTGCCAGACAACATGACACGCGTAGTGGTGAGTCAGTGCTGCCACAGTTTTTCATATGACTGTAGTGATTTGTGGCAGTTATTATGTTTTTGGCTTTAACATGTTTGATTTGTTTTAGTTGGAGTTAAACACTGCCCTCTTTTGGAAAGTCCAATGTACTCTTTTCCACTCTCTTGGAGAAGCATATGACAGGATATGATTTAACTGTTTTCTGTGAGCTCTTGATGTCTGTATGACACATTCTGTGAACACAGCCTCATCGTTACAAGCTTTGATGCTCTGATCCTGCTTTTTCGTCTGGAAGGAGGATTCTGGCAAGTATTACACATGGCGTAGCTTTGGCCCTGAGGACCAGCGGACACAGGAACTATGGGTAGACATGAGTGACGTCCGGCACGGCCAAGTTAGAGTCCATGGCCTTCTGTCAAATACATACAAACAGGCAGTGGTGAGTCACACACACACACACACACACACACACACACACACACACACACACACACACACACACACACACACACACACACACACACACACACACACACACAGTGCAAGCACTGTTCACTATGATCTGGTAACCTTTTTGATGGCAGAGGTCAACAAGGACAGTCAGCAAGCACTGATCATTTGGCAATAAAGAAAACACTCAGAGAGTGAGAGAGAAAAGAAACGATAAGAAAAGATCATATAATCTGAGACAGGAATGTATGTAGTTCTATTTTCTTTGTAGGATTCTTGTTAGTAGCTCAAAATGTAAAAATGGTAAAATCAATACACAAGTTTTGATTGCAAATCTAATCTTTCATATTTATTGTCCAGGTATCAGTAGTGCCTCTGGGGGTATAGCTCAGTGGTAGAGCATTTGACTGCAGATCAAGAGGTCCCCAGTTCAAATCTGGGTGCCCCCTCATCTTTAGACATGTCTTTTATAGTAGCCCACCATAGTATAAATCTCTCCAAACAATCCTTATATGATCCTGAATGAAATCAAGTGCCAAGATCAAGAGATTCCCATTTCAGCTCTTGAAAAATCTGTGTTCTCTGTTAAATTCAAGCTTCTAAGCGATGTGTTCTAACAAATTGTTTCTATGTGCAGATTTATGTGCACAATCTGTCTCTTCAGTGTTCAAAGGATGGAACCTTATGTTTTACATCTCACCCCTTTTCAAGTGATAAATTATTGATAAACATTTTATTAATGTGGCCATGTGCCAGGTTATCATAATAATCAATTGTTAGTATTTTAATGGGGTGTAGCGCAGAACTAGACTTTTACTGCAGATCAAGAGGTCCCCAGCACAAATCTGAGTGACTCCTAATATTGAGACATGTGTTTTTATAGTAGTCCACCAGAATATAAATCTCTCCAAATACTCCTTATATATCCCTAATGAGATAAAGTGCCAAGAAAACTGCATACTAGACCACTCACTTACTCTCATATTTTATGTGAATGGCAACAAACCAGAAAAGACTTCAGTGAAAAACACAGGTAATATATATATTTTTTAATTTAATAGCCTGTATTTTTTAGTATAATAATTTACCAGGCCATCAATGGTAACATGTAAGGGAGTACAGCTCATGTTACTGCAGATCAAGAGGTTCCCAGTTCAGTTTGTACATCCTTTTTGTCCAAGCATACAATATATACTCCAGTAATGTAGTTGTGTTAAAAAAAACAAACCATTTTGACAGCAAAAGTCATCTTTCATGTATGTCCTTGGTGCTAAAATACAACACTGCAGCATTTACAAGTAGATGACACATATGATTTATTTGTCAAAGGAAAGAAGCCTGAAATTTTATCCTTCACATTTTATGTGAGCTCAAGCCTGAGTGGAATTCAATTGGAAACATGCAGCCACACTGCCAACAGAGCTAAGGGACTGAGAAATGTTTGTACATGCCAAGAAACACAAACCTGCCAGAGGCTGTCAGCACCTGCCCGGTCTGGACCGCTATTGTTCACCTGTATAATGCATTTAGCTCACTTAATCCAGGAAGATTTGGTGGATTAGGTACAGGAAAGAAAAAGTCCTCTACAATGAAAATGCTGCCAAGGCAGAACACTGATGGGTAAAACTTAACAAGTGGAAATTGGATTGCTTAAGTTTTGAAGCAACATCCAACCCAGGCTACAGTTCTGGAGAAACAGTAGTGTCATTTTTCAGCGCTCACTTTAGACTGTAAGTGGATGAAGCTAAACAAAACAGGTGCCTGTTATATTAGGATTCTCAAGATGGATAAAAATCACGAGAATGATTTAGCATCGACGTGTGGCTGATTTAGTTATTTAGCAGATGATCTGTTTTGGGGAGTTCACACCAAGTAACCGCAGCCAAGTGATATCTTTGCTGTAATTGGTCATTGCAAAAGAGTTACATCAGACTGTGTAATAGGAAAACATGTTTATCAGAGAGAAGGCGCCTGCTGAAGTCAAAACAGTTTATGCCAGTGAACACAATTGCTTGTTCTTGTTACAAATTCTACTGATAAGACCAGCTGTCAGTCATGGGGGTATAGCTCAGTGGTAGAGCATTTGACTGCAGATCAAGAGGTCCCTGGTTCAAGTCCGGGTGCCCCCTCATTTACATTATATGGTGATTAACTTAACACATTTCAAGAGGTTAATGGGCTTTCACATCTATGGCTGCCTGACAACAACGGGAAAATAACATTTGTTGAAATCTATGTTAGATGATAAAGATCCTAATTAGGTAGGATTAAGAAAATTAAACAATCTGACCTTTTCCCAGATATGTTTGTAGCTTTGTTATTCTTACTCTCCCTCCTCGCCCTCCTTCAAGAGCCAATGATGGTGTTTTGCACTGCAGGACAGCAACTCTTGACAGGAGGCTGCACCCTGGCTATAGTAAACCTCCATGCAGTCTTATTAAAATAATTCTTTTGGAACTTATAATTTCAGATGGATACTATATATGGGCATATGTAAGAGGAAAGTCTTATTCATACAACGATCTAAACAAGCCTCGGAGTTCTGTCAAAACATCCACTGAAGTACATCTGCAAATACATCTGTCGGGACAAAATGAAATAACACCAAGCAATTTGAAAATAATGGGGTTTATGATTTAGTGCAGAATGCAATCCAAGAAAACAACACAGAGGTTTAAGATGCAGATTTTCACCAAAGGTTTCAGAAATGTCTTTACCTTCAGAACGTCTCTCATGAAAATGCTGTATTATTAAAAATATCACTCTCTTCTATTTTCTCTCTTTGCAGATGGTGGCCTTGTCGTTCAACTTTCCCTTTTACGGACATTACCTGAGGCAGATTACCATAGCAACAGGAGGTACACTTTGATCTTCCAACAGATGTTCACTTGACCTTTTCTGCATATGCTCAGAGCGGAGAAGTGTTTGTGCAATGTAATAAGTCACACAGTACACCAGTCTTACATATTTGTCCATCTGGCCATTTGCAGGGTTTATCTTCACAGGGGACGTTACTCACCGTATGCTGACTGCAACACAGTACATTGCCCCTCTGATGGCTGATTTTAACCCAAGCTACTCCAAAGATTCCACTGTGCAATACATGGACAATGGTAAAGCCCCCCCGCCCTTGATATTTTAACATTTCACTGTCTGATGTATTACTTGAGTCCTGTTTGGCATCGATTGTCTTCAGGTGAGGTGTTTGTGGTCCAGTGGGAGCGGGTCACACTCCCAGGCAAAGAGGCAAAGGGGGCCTTTACCTTTCAGGCTGCGCTCCACAAAACAGGAGCCATCACATTCTGCTACCGAGATGTGAGGCATATCATCCTCTCTGCTCTCAGATCTGTTTGCATAATTTTTCTTCTCATTTCTGTTATTCAGAAATGGATCTTTTTTTTTTCTCTTTACCAGATACCGCTGTCATTGGATGTGATCAGTTCCGCTGAGCATCCAGTGAAGGTGGGTTTGTCTGATGCCTTCATGGTCACGTCACCCTCTCCTGAATCTTCAGGTTAGCAATAATGTTCGTGTTTGTTTTCTTAACACAACCCTCCAAGGACATTATCAGACTTCAGCAAGCCCGGTGAAAACCCTCAGGTATTTGATCTTGCGATATCTCTAAATGCAGATACCCGGCGGCAGACGATTTTCGAGTACCACAGGGTTGAGATAAACACCACAAAGATTACCAACTATTCTGCTGTTGAGTTCATGCCACTGCCTAGTAAGTGCCCTATATCCATATTAAATATATTTAAAGGATGTGATTTTGCATGTATCGACACTCAAACACCTGATACCTATGGTTTTTTCATGCTGGACTCTCCTTCTCTTCAGCCTGCCTGCAACATGACAACTGTGAACTCTGCCTCTCATCCAACCAAACTTCTAGTTGTAGTTGGTGCCATGTCCTCCAGAGGTTAGTTCCCTACCTCGCTGACCCCACTGTAAATATAGTGCAGTTTAAATCTGTATTTATACACTTCACGTGTTGTTTTAGGTGTTCAGATGGCATGGATAGACACAGACAGGAATGGCTGGACTATGCCTGTTCAGAAGAGGTACTGTTAGATGTCAAGAAGGAGTTCCTGTTGATTTGCTATTATAAATGTGCCATAATTTGTTTGTTTTCTATTATTCTATTGATCCATAAAATGGACAGAGCAAAGATGCAATCTGTGAGGATTACTCCAGGGGCGACAGCTCTGTCAGTCCTTCTATCACATCAGAGATGGAGGATGTGACGCCTTTGACTCCTTTGCAAAAAGGATGTGAAAGTGATGGTAAGGCTGTGTTTTTTGTGTGTCAAAGCAATGTATAGTCAATAAAAGCTACATGTAACAAGCTCTGCAGCATGTCATAATGTAAATGTTGCTACTTTTTTCTTAAGGACGGGCGCTGTGCATTTTTTCTACTTTCAGATTACACCAAACATCATATATTCAAGACTGGCAGTGGTAAGATAATGCTTGTATGAATCATTGTGGTTGAAGTTACTGTATATGAAGGGATTTTTAAGCAGGTTTCTTTCATACAGATGTGAAGACAGATTCTCCAACCAAGAGCGAAGAGTCGACTAACACAGGAGTGATAGCCGGCATAGCAGCTGCTCTGGTGTTACTTTTGGCTCTGATACTAGTTGCCCTTTATGTCAACTATCATTCCACTTCTGGATCGCCTCTTTACCTCATCCAGGTGAGCATTGAATATGTCTATGCCCATCCTGATGATTCTTGTAGATTTTTGTTTCCACGATAAATGTTTTCTTTTTTCCTTTTGCTTGATTTTTTTTTCCAGCGGCGAAAGAGCTACTGGCCTTCCTTTAAGTTTCAGAAGCAACAACCTGGTTACACAGAAGTAGAAGGAGAAGGCCATGAGAAGGCCTGCATCGTTGAAGCTGGGCCATGTTGAAACCTTGAACGGAAACGTGAATAAAGAAGTTATATGCATTTTATTGATTTCTCCAAACATTCAAACTGGACATTTTCAAACCAGTCAAAGGTCCGATATCATAGAAAGGGAAATTTCAATTACTCTTTGATTATGAGAAAATCTGTTACATAAACTTTGTCCCATGTTTCAAACCGCTCACCCACAGAGAAATACACTCCGCTCATACGGAATCTGTGGTTTAAAACAGGTTTCAAGTATTTCTGTGAAGTTGTGATGTCACAACTACATAGTCAGCACCAACCCCTATTGAACTCAGCCAATCAGACAGTCACAAAACAAATTGTTCTTACCAAAGCTCAAGCGAGAAGTTTGAGAGAAATGTAAAACTACATTGAGGTGCTGTTTTGTACTTAAAACCACAAATACATCTTATCAGGGATCAAAACTTCAAGTAATACCCAAGAAATTTGAATAATATAAGACCTTTAAACTTTACAGAGCAATTTACAGGTTTCCACCCCAGTGTATCAATGGGTAGGAAATTATAGATTTTGATTATACCTTTATACACACACACACTACAGTGACTTCTTGAATCATTTTTGTAAAATAATTAAATAAATAAAAGACAAACCAGATGTGTTGGCATAAGGGAGAGCAGTCAAATTGAATAATAAGAATGAATAATGAATAATGAATGTTTCTCAACCTAGTTTTGATACTGAAGAGGTTGTAAATGTTTATTACGCATATAACAGACTGCAAATACATATGTTTGATCCTGCTAAGTGTCGAAAAGACCAGACTGAAACAGGGATTACCATAATTGATGTCAATCAACTTTAAATCCTCTTGACATCTGTCCCACATAGTGGATTCACATATCCGCTCTTTTTTTCATTTTTATTTTTTACATTTATAATGTGTACAAACAAAATTGTACCATATCAGGGGTGCAAATACAATAAAAGGAAAAAAAGAAAGGAAAAAAAATACAATTACAAAATACAAGAAAAACAAATATAAATTAAAAAATAATGTATGATCAATCCATAATAAATGTATCAAAAGTGCAGTTTTAATTGCTTTTTTATTCTTAACAGTCAGTTATGATTGCTTTCAAACAGTTCATCATTCCATGATAATGTATTGTTGCAGCTGTTTCAGTAAATTATAGCTGAATTTTATATGATATTAAATGATTTCATTTGAAATTGATATCCTTGTTTGAATAAACTGTGATTGCATTCCACTTTAGAAAAAGAAAAAAAAAACTTTCAAATTTGAGTGCAATAAAGTGTTAAACTGATGCCAGTCGCTGGTCAACAAGCAAACAGGTGTGTTATGCTTTTTTATGTCAAACAAATAAAGATCTGGATCTTGATGTGAAGCACATCCAGATCTTCATTTGCACACTGCTTCGGTTTCAATTTCTGCTGCTTTAGATTGTGGAACTGGTCTTTTTAAGTTCCACCTTTGGTGTGAAACAATGCATTGTAGCATTTTCTGATCAGTACTTCAACCTGGAAGGATTTTGTTTTTCTTGTCTTATATATTATTTTTGCATCAAAATTCTGATACATCATTTTGATGGAAAAATCAAATGTAATGCTAGAAATTCAATTATTCTAAATTAAAGAAAAATGCTGAGATTGATTTACTTCCATACTTGTTCTTTATATGTGAACTTCAAGTTTTCTAAATTGCATGCATAGTTCCTTATATGTATATGTGTATACAATGTAGAAAACCTGTAAACTGTATTGATGCCCTTATAAAATACTGGCCTAAGTCATTTTTGTTGAAACTGAGCTTTTGGCCCTAATAATTGTTTGATGATCCTGACACATTTGGTAAAATTGCCCTAATCCTGAGTTGAAAGGATGGTACTCTTCATGCCATTGTCCTATCTATAGGACAATGACCATTATACTTAGGCCATTTTATTTTAAGTCAAATGTTTTTGCCCAAGTCAGGATAAAATTTGTTGGATGATTTAAGATGCTTTCCTGAGGGCAGTTGCTTCAAGAAGCAAAAGTGAGGTGAGTGATAAGGTTTATTATCATAAAGGCTATAGGCTATACTGTTTTGTAGTAATTTAGTCTAAATTTCACAAGTTATGCTTTAATAATAATTTAATATAATGTGCTGTACATATCAATAAATTAAATAAATATGTAGCCAAATATAACAAAAGAAAGGAAGTTCCAGGATCTTCAGTCCATCAAATTTTTAGTGTCATCACTTCATTGAAAATTTGCCGCATCTCAAGTTTCAGACATTTGTCAAAACTGGATGTTATAAATGAGCTACACTCAATAAAAAACAGGTAAAGAAGACCTGGAAAAGTGATGAAAAAACGACTTGATTTAACTCCAGGTAATGTACGTTTTGACTAGACTAGTCAGAATAGAAAAATTGGCTTGAGTCACTTAATTTTACTAATGTTACATAAGTGACACACATGGTTCTATGTATATCCACAGTAATCATTTTTGATTGAAATGATTAATAAATAAAAATAATCTCTGCATTTGATAACGTTTTCCGTGTTTTTTCAAAAACTTTAAATAATTACCATTTCATTTCTATGCCCTATATGCAGGCAGTACAACTCTGCTGTCAGCAGGCGTCAGGCTAACCACACGTATCACATCAACATGCAGTGAACGTGGCAGATGTGTAAAATGTGGTCTGTGATCTCTGGTTTCGTAAAACTCCCTGAAAAACGACGACCATGGAGATGATCGAATGAGTTTGCTATGAGATGCGCAGGTGGAGCCAGGACAGATGTGCTGCACGCGGCTCGATCCACGATGCATTCACGGAAAAAAACTTTTCCCGAAACACGAGTACACTGCCATTTCATACAACACGCACAGCGAATAGATGTTGTAGTTCCTCCCCAGAAACAAGAATAAAACCGTTCTTCCGAGTAAAAAAAGGGACGGAACCTCCCACACTGCCTCTTCCCGTTAATCTTGGGAGCGCGCACTCTGAGGGAGGAAGAGAGGAGGGGGGGCAGCGGGAGCGCGCTTTCCGTGTCTGGTTAGTGGACTGACAGCCAGCTGTGCGGCTACAACGACAACAACAACCTCCTGGATTTGCTACTAACAACTAGATTAGTGTCGGTCTCCCACTGGTCGTGATCATACGTCATAGCTAGTTGTTGAAGTGACTCCTCGGCTACAGGCAGTATCAACCGGCGGTTTCTGTGCTAACTAGCTAGAAGAGCATTCCTCCAACATGAATCCGTTGTGTAGCAGATGTAATCTAGTCGTTTACCCCACGGAAAAAGTGAATTGTCTGGACAAGGTAAGAGCACGGGAACATTTCATTACTTTCTCCTCTTTTAAAAAAAAATCAATCATTCAAAGTGTTTATCGTTGTGTGACCGAGCTGCACTCATGTTTGCGCAGCTAAAATGTCACCGTACACATTTCTTGTGAATGAATCGGAACACCCCAACAGGACAGGTATTTTCGCTAGCTGGGCAGGCTAGCAGCTAGCTTGACGTCTAGCTTGAAGGCGATGGCACAATAAGGCGGGCTAGGAGCGCAGTTAGACCCAGACACGGAGATCGTTTGTTAACCTTTCGAAACCAGGATAAACATTTGTTGTTTTAAATACGTATAATGGCTTCGGGCAATGATATTGATAATAACCCTAAACGAGCGCTTTACAGCCCAGTCTGGTTGGGGCCTGGCTGGAACCACTGCTTTGAAGAAAACTGATTCATAACGTTAAGCGAAAACGATTCGAGGCGTCTTTTTTTAAAAAAAAAAAAAAAAAAAAACGTTAGACGTCTTCGGAGCCAAATGGTTTCACCGCCACAAATGCACATACATGAAATAAGAAGTCCGAGTTCCAGCCCGGCCGCCAAGGTTTTCGTGTTCTCCACTGTTGAGGGCAGCGTGCATTGATTCGGACATGTCTGTGGCCAATTCACAGGCTAATCCAAGTCAGGGATGATTAGTTTTCAATCAGAATCAGTAGCTTAATCTCAACTGAGATGGCTAATCTCATCAGTTTGACTCATTGTGACTGTGCCGAGGTCACAAACTCACACGGGAGCAGTACGAGTTAAAAGTGGTAACAAGCACGTCTTGTTCCTGATTCCCTGTTAACTTTAAGGTGGTGGTGGCGATCACGTGTTGATTATTGCATTTATTATAGTTGGACTGGAACTTTGCAATATGTGACACACAGGATAAGGCATAAGATAACACACTTAAGTTCAGGGGTGGGGTCTGCTGGTAGTTGGTATAAGAATCGTTTGTATATTGTTTCCAAAGCAGGACTTGGGGGCAAGTAGATAATTTGTCTAATGGACGTCTGAAATGCTATTGAAAATCAATTCCTGTCCAGACGTGCTTATCTGTTGGGAATGACAGACGAGGAAGGTGAAGAAAGAGCTCACAGGGCACATTATCTAAAGTAACATCAGCACTTGATTGGATGCATTATTGCTCTGCTGCATGAACGTGTTCCTGAATGCACCATGACTGTTTTCTCCCAACGTGCTCCAGACAGGAATTGATTTACCTCAGGATCCCTGTTTTCATGCTCGGGGATCCGAGCAACACTAGCCCTAAAAATCCAAGTCATGTTAACATGTTAGGAGTCTGGTATTGATGAGGAACCAGATTGCCACAAGTACAGCCTGAATGTGCTATGGAATCTGGCCTGAAGCAAAGTGCATTCCAGCAGACGGACACTCCCATAAAACGTGCTCTGTCAGAGGCCTGCTGTGCTGTCTGTCTTCCTGCTCTGAACCGAGCGCAGGAGAGGAGCCTGCCGTCTGTCTTTGCTGCCATTCTGCATCAGTGCTCGCTCCTTCAGACACGCCAAAACAACCTCCCCTTTTCCTTCTCTGTGGCACACACAGGCACTCAGACACGCTGTCCTCCTCGTTTGTTTAAAGCAGCAGAGGCCACATTTGCTGGGGGATTTTTCCATACGGTGCTAGGCTAGTCCAGGTGAAGGCAAGAGGGTTCTTCCACCGCTGCACTGGCATCCTCAACCACCGATGAATTCCTTTTACCTGACAGTCTTCCTCCATAATAGCCCTCTGTGAAAAGGGCTGAGCCACAGAGGCTTGTTTGTCTGTCAGCTGCATTCCACTATATCAGGGCTGCGCCCAGCAGAGGGAGTGGGAAGTAGAGCACATGTAAAGACAGGAAGTGAATTTTGGTTGGGGCTTTTTTTGGTAACCGTTTTGCCTACCTATCTGCTATACTTTCAATACCTAGAATACTTCCTTATAGTTAGTATTGTAGGAGCTGCATGTATATTAGCCCGGGGTGGTACATTATCAGGCTTGTATCTGTCAAAGTAGCCTTTTCTGGCTTGACTGCTAAATGAATAAATCAACAAAATTTGTTACAAGTACATCAGCATATGTTCTGTATGTAATCACAGATAATATAAAAAATGGGTCTCCACTGGGTCCAATGTACAGATGTGTGTATGAGTGAAATTATGTTTTGTTTGTGTGTCGCTTTAAGATTAATATCCATTTTCAGTACTCAGGAAGTGTGAATTTCCAGATAAATTTAGATCTATGCAGTGGTTAGTCTTAAAGAAGCTCAACTCTCTTTGAAACATCTTTCTCTGCTGGACTGTGTATGTGTGCACTTACTATCGCTATGCACTTTGTACAGAGCCTCTTTCTACCTGCAGGAGAAGAGATGCTATCCTCCTACATCACTTAATGAGATTTATACATTTGTAACTGACACGCAGAGAGGTGATAAATTAAAGGGTAAATCCTGAATAAATGAGAGGTGAAACATAACCCATGTAGATGCTTATACCCAAGTGCACTGCATAATACAATTAAGTGAAAAACATCCATTGATAGAAATGCTGAGCAGGTCCGGTTGATTCTGAGTTTGTATCAAGATGGCAAGAGAAAAAAGCTCCGACTTTGAAAGAGGGTTCATTGTGGCTCAGTTGGCAGGATCTTCACTCAAAGGATTCTCTACTTGCTAGTGTTTGAAAAGGAAGTGACTAAAGTGTTATCTGCATTCAGATCTATGAGAAACATCAGCAAATAGGGTAGGAAAGACAGCGCACAGTTGCTGACCATGATTCATGATTCTGCATTAGTGCACTGTGTAAGAAAATCAAAGAGAAACTCTCCTCAGGTGACTTGAAAATTTTAATGCAGGACAGTGTCAGTGTCAGAAAGAACAGTCTATTGACAAATACAAGGAGATATATTGTGGTAGGGTTGCAGTGCATAAGCCCATTATTATAGAGATGAACATTCGAGAGTTTGGTGGTGCAAAAAAGGAAAGGCATCGGTCTACAGAGATGTGGTGGGGAAAAAAGTGATATGGTCAGATGAGTCATCCTTCACCATGTTCTGTACAAGCAGATGAGTGCCTGTGTGGCATCCACCATGAGGGCGGTACAGGCCTGAATGGTTGACCCCTACAATGTGGGGCTCCACTATACTGTATGTTTGTCCCCACAGAACGGAAAGGTCACTGTTTATTAATATAAAGTAGTTCTTGGTGATCACCTCCATCTTATGATGAAAATATTTCTATCCTGTTGGGAACGGTCACTTACTGGATGACAACGCCCCCTTCTAAGGGGGTCACCACCATCGTTAAAATGTGTGAGTATCGGTTGGAAGAGTGGTGTTCATCCTTCCAGTTGAGTTCAGAGGTTTGTAGAATCAAGGCCAAGGTGCATTGAAACTGTTCCAGTGCAGCATGGTGGCCCAACACGTTATTAAGACGATTTATTTTAGATTTTTTCCTCTAATTTGTCAGTTGTCTGTATGTGTCATTAAACTCCTAGATTAGGTGGTAGAACTAGTAGTAAATCAGCTACTATTTCAGTGAATGTATTATTTCAAATAAATAATGCAAGAAGCTGACAGCTCATTTTCTTTGAATAAGTAAGATTACAAAAGTATGAACAGTTCATCTGGCTCTTGCCTTTGTGTCTTGGCTCAGACTTAGTTCCATGTAATGAAAGCCCTCACAACATGGCACCAAGTTTCAGAGAGAAGTCACAGCCTCACTCAAAACAGAAAAGGCAAAAGAAAAAAGGATGGGTTGAAGACAGTTGGGAGGTTATTTCATTTCTGTCAACAGGGAAAGCTTTTACAGTGCGGTAAGAGAAGAAATAGCACTGCATATTAAACAATTTTGATATCTTGCTGTTGTTCCTTTAAATGTAATACTCACAGGATAATCAACTGCAGGGACACCACATGTGAGTACATATTCACATTTCATTTTTGAGATAAAATGTTTGAGAAAAAAAAAAATTGGGAAATAAATCTTTGTTGAAAATAAATGTTAGTTGTGCCCTAATAGAAATGTAATTGTTAATGGGGAATGCATAAAATCAACCACGTTCACACTTACCCTGTGTGAAGTTGGTATATATATATATATATATATATATATATATATATATATATATATATATATATATACACTCACCGGCCACTTTAGGTACACCATGCTAGTAATGGGTTGGACCCCCTTTTGCCTTCAGAACTGCCTCAATTCTTCGTGGCATAGATTCAACAAGGTGCTGGAAGCATTCCTCAGAGAGTTTGGTCCATATTGACATGATGGCATCACACAGTTGGTGCAGATTTGTCGGCTGCACATCCATGATGCGAATCTCCCATTCCACCACATCCCAAAGATGCTCTATTGGATTGAGATCTGGTGACTGTGGAGGCCATTTGAGTACAGTGAACTCATTGTCATGTTCAAGAAACCAGTCTGAGATGATTCCAGCTTTATGACATGGTGCATTATCCTGCTGAAAGTAGCCATCAGAAGTTGGGTACATTGTGGTCATAAAGGGATGGACATGGTCAGCAACAATACTCAGGTAGGCTGTGGCGTTGCAACGATGCTCAATTGGTACCAAGGGGCCCAAAGAGTGCCAAGAAAATATTCCCCACACCATTACACCACCACCACCAGCCTGAACCGTTGATACAAGGCAGGATGGATCCATGCTTTCATGTTGTTGACGCCAAATTCTGACCCTACCATCCGAATGTCGCAGCAGAAATCGACTCATCAGACCAGGCAACGTTTTTCCAATCTTCTATTGTCCACTTTCGATGAGCTTGTGCAAATTGTAGCCTCAGTTTCCTGTTCTTAGCTGAAAGGAGTGGCACCCGGCGTGGTCTTCTGCTGCTGGAGCCCATCTGCCTCAAAGTTCGACGTACTGTGCGTTCAGAGATGCTCTTCTGCCTACCTTGGTTGTAATGGGTGGTTATTTGAGTCACTGTTGCCTTTCTATCAGCTCGAACCAGTCTGGCCATTCTCCTCTGACCTCTGGCATCAACAAGGCATTTCCGCCCACAGAACTGCCGCTCAGTGGATATTTTTTCTTTTTCGGACCATTCTCTGTAAACCCTAGAGATGGTTGTGCGTGAAAATCCCAGTAGATCAGCAGTTTCTGAAATACTCAGACCAGCCCTTCTGGCACCAACAACCATGCCACGTTCAAAGTCACTCAAATCACCTTTCTTTCCCATACTGATGCTCGGTTTGAACTGCAGGAGATTGTCTTGACCATGTCTACATGCCTAAATGCACTGAGTTGCCGCCATGTGATTGGCTGATTAGAAATTAAGTGTTAACGAGCAGTTGGACAGGTGTACCTAATAAAGTGGCCGGTGAGTGTATATTAGAGCTGTGTGTGTGTGTGAAATGAAATGGATAACAATGAAATGGAAAACAGTTAACCAGGTCAACAAATGAAATATCTTGTGCTAATATGCAAGATATTTCACTTAAGAATAAAAATATATATTTTTTAAAAAATTCTTGAGATACAAACACAAAACTTTGCTGCACTTCCTGGTTCACATGATCTCAAATGTTTAGACACAGTTGGAATTTACTAAAGTGTGTAGTAATCAGATTTCATAGACAATTTGCCTCACACATGATGATCTATATCTGACACACACAACTTTTTCTGTACCGCAGTTTATAGAATAACGACAGGAGTTGTGCCCATTTCTGTTCTTTATAATAAATTTGTTGCTGTGATGTTTGGCTTCAGTGTGGAGTTTTGGGTTAATTCGTACTGCTGCTTCTCAATCCCAGGAAATTGCTGGAGAAAAAGGGGTTTAAAGGCCAGATGAATATAGTATTTACGTTTGCAGCTTACAGTTGCTGCTATATGAAAACACTTTTATATCTTGAACCCCACACAGTCATGTGAAAGAAATACAATAAAATGGTTTGATTAGAAAATGTAAAGTCTTTTATCATAGCTCATAAATGTTTGCTCAGAGCTACTTATGCTTTATGTCTAAATGTAATGACTAAATTCCTTTAGTGTTTATATTTCAGTTTCAGCTATCTGTTAAACTAACCAGGGGCTGTAATCAGTCATCTAAATGGGCGAGATTTGTCTGCATTTGCTCACTGATGATCGAGTGTGAACCCTTTTTCTCTTACCCTAGTTTCATAGGAATTTGTCTACCACCGTGCCTGTATTTAGACAGATTATTCTGAGAGCTGATTCATGTGGTCCAAATGCCAAAAGAGGTGAGGAATAATGTCCAGCCACCAGCAGCTCACCTCCCCATTGGTGACTCAGTCACAAACACACATTACAGTCAGAATCAGAGGAGTAGTTGAGTCCAGAGCAAGCACTCAGGTACTTCTCTTTTGTAAATTTAATCAGAAAAAGGGAACTTGCATGTTCTGTTTGCTTTCCCACATACAGTATATATTCAGCTTTACTTGTTCCATTGATTTTAGTGTAAAATTAATAGAATAATGAACTGACAAACCATGCAAGCCATACAGCATTTCCATATTTAGATGATTTATGACTAAGCAGGAGAACATTTTCCCCTAATAATGCTCATCTCTAATGTTTTTTGCCAGGATAGTTTTTTGAATGACTCATTGCTGAGGCACATAATGTGTATGTAAGTGCACATCACAGGCTGGAGTGGTTTGGGAACTGTGTCAAGTGCATACTCCAGCATAGTATGTCCATTCAAATCATTGTCCGCCTGCTTGCCAGTAATAAAGCCCTTGGCTTGGGTAGAAATGAATAGCTTCAGGTAGGTAAATAATTAACCAGTGTGCTTTAATGAGTTAGATTCCTCCTATTAGTACTAGCCAGATGTGAGCACTTTGTCTTTTAGGCATGTGCTATCTTGCGCAAGAATAATTTTTCACACTCGCACAGCCACAGATTAAGCTGGTGTAATGACCCACTGTGTGTGTTTTGTTAAGGTGAGTCATTATTGGTGTATAAAATGTATAAAAATGTGAGTCAGTGGGTGTTTGCATCATCTTCCAAATTTAGAAAATCTGCCTCTAAAGTTTAAAACAAAATAGTGTAGATTAAAGTTCAGTTAATTGCCACTGATTTGACAGAGAGTGATGAAACCTTTCAGCCAAGTCCCAAGGCATGTTCCAGAATCCTATAAGGCTTTAAATCCCTCTGATACTTAATTAGATGATTACCAGATGACTGGACCATGCAAATCCATTTAACAGCATCTAAACATAAAACGATACTGTCAGAAATTCTCATCTTATCAGTATTGAATCGTCCTGATATATTTTGCAGGAAAATTTGTCTAACAATGCAATTGGTAGGTGACCAACCAATGTTAAAATCCAATGACAGTTATGGTTTGGGAATATGCACCTGTGATTAGTGGTAAGATCTGAGCCGTGTGCCACGTTTAGATTACATAGTAAAGCAGTGAAAGCAAAACAGCGCAGGATTGTCTGGCAAAAAAGTTACCAACTTAACCCTCAGCATTTGAACACAGCCGAATACTTGCAATGAAAGCAATTCAGTTTGAGACCTTTAGCCAGGCAATTAATTGCCTTCTATCAGTCTGTAGTTAGCATGTGAGAGCATGCTCCTGGGCAGACTCTCACTAACTGTGCCAGTGTGGTGTGATGTGTGTGTGTGCATACATACACTGTGTTGCACATTTGTACAGGCCTCCCATATAGCTGCAGGGTTTTTTGTCCAGGCCAGTTGGTGCTTGGTTCTCACCAAGAGGAAGCTGTGAGGCTGACTGAGCATTTTTGCTTGTGACTGGATCCTTGCATCTCCAGCGCTGACACACATGCATCATGCACTGAGACATGTAACCTACATACACTACTACACACATGTACAAACACACATTTCATATCCACACATGCCCTTGAGCTGCCTTGATGCTGGGAGACGGTGCTATTTTTTATGGATGTTTTATTTCTAGGGCTCCATCTCTGCAGTGTCCTCATTTTCCAGCTGACTGCTAGATCGTGCCTCGTTACCCAAGAGCCAGGTTTTCCTGGAGCTGGACTAGGTTAACTGGTAGATTGCCACTCTTAAACACATTTGGGATATTGATGTCTCCCCCTCCTTTTGTATTCGTCCTCTCTTCATCCCTCAGATTGTCTCTCAGTTACGACGAGATGGCTGGAAGTTCATGCACTTCACTACATACATTAAATTGCATCTGTGGGTAACACTGCTCAGTAGTGGTTGCAGTTTCAATCACAACTAGAGATGGCTGTGGCAGATAAATATATACTAAATAAAACCTAAGCTTCACTAGGTGGTCCTTTTTAATGTTTGGGATTTTAAGGTTTAAAATGCACACTGTACTGTCAGTGTGGACACATACATCTCTGCCCATCTCATTGCCTTCCATTTTTAGCACATCTCTTTCCAGCTGTGGTTTATTTACCCAAAAGGCAGCGAACAACAGATTGAGCAGGTTCACCCGAGAGGGTCATTTCATCCATTTGATGTCGGAAGGGAGATGAGGGTTGTCCTGGTGGAATGTGGGTCGGCA
Organism: Lepturacanthus savala; assembly: GCA_030544235.1. Taxonomy (NCBI): domain Eukaryota; kingdom Metazoa; phylum Chordata; class Actinopteri; order Scombriformes; family Trichiuridae; genus Lepturacanthus; species Lepturacanthus savala. The sequence continues at coordinate 13,773,129 of CM060482.1, read as the reverse complement.
GGTTGGGCAAGGCTTAGAAATAGTTTACTAAACAGTTTTGAGTTCAGCAGGCTCGTTCTCTGGAACAGAACCAAGGTCAATATTTACTCAACAACAGGAGTATCAAAGTCCACCCTCAGCTGATCAGCTCTCCTCACTATTTAGCTTTTGAATTCACACTTCTGCATTAGCATTACACAGTGCTAGTTTATCCCTGGTTTACCATTATCACAGAAATGGGAACCGCTCATGAGGAAAACAATAGCAGTGGCTGCGCCGGGCTGCTCCAAACTGTTTGCATGCAAAGATGGTAGCCACCACAGCTGCAAATCAGCTGAAGCCAGGGGAAATGGAATCTGCCTGCAGAATGCCGCTGTTTATAAAGGGATTGCCATTGCAGTACTAGTCAGAACAATGAAGAGGAAGAGCGCAGCGTTCCCTTTATCTGGTAATTACCCTTTTTTTTTAACTGCAGATTTCTGTTGAAGTCCAGCCATATGTAAATCCCTCCGTGAAAATAATTCTGAGTCAAAACAGTGCAGCGAAGTCGCCTTGGGGAGTACAAGGTCACAAGGCTCATGCACATTGCAAGATGTTTAGAGACACTCATTTTAAGTTGCCAGCTGCACGTTTCGTTGCTGTGTAAAAGGTAAAATCTGTTTGAGTGTAATTTCTCTCATTTATCTGGTACATCGTAATCTTCCAGGACACATGGATGAATTTATTTTGTTACCCTGGGAGAGCAAGAGAGAGTAACACACTGTCCATCTGAGATCTCTCTCAGGTCTTGATTGGGTTGTAGTGGGAGAGGGAAGTTGCTTCACTGAACAGAGCCCAGGCTCACTTTCCGCTTTGAGTCTCTTCTTTTGTTTTCCTCGCCGGTCTACAGCTACAAACATCCATGTAAAAAACCCACATACACTTGCCTGTTGTCAGCACCATAACCACACTGGGTGGTCGGTCACATCCAGAATGGACTGACAAGAGTGTTCTTAAAACCAGCCTGGAGCCATATTTGGGATCATTCAATAATGGAAGGAAGGACGTCTGAAGTGAAGCACTCATTGTGCTGTGTTATTTGTCATGCTTCCATACATAGCATTGCCACGATTGTCTACAAACCTTCAACATCCTGATGATTTACTGCCAGCTGTGTATCATCGTTGGAACACATGCTGCATTATCAAACTGTATCAGTACACACACTGTCCTTAAAAGATTGGCGACTCATACTTCACGGTGTCTGTGAAAAGTGAAATGAAGAAAGTGAGCTTGTATTTTTGTAGTTTGATCCTCTATTTGAATAATATTTTTGTGTTTGCTGTATTTTTTTTTTTGTTGTTGGAAGATTAATATTTTATGTGTGAGTGGGATGGAAGAGCACCCTGGATCCATGTTAAAAAGGACTCCCTCTGGACAGAGAGAACATCATCCAAATGAAAAAAGCATCAGATTGCTTACCAAAAAAATTTCCTTCATTTTCAAGTCCCTGGGATGTGTTAGAAGGCACCAACAATAATACTCCTCACCCCTATGATTCACAGAATATCCCATCATGTCCATTCAAGATGTTGAATGCAAGTTATCCCATTTCATTACAACGATCTGCCAGCCCTCTAAATCTGACTAAATGTGCCTGATAACAGATAAGGTAGCTTTGTTTATTGACCTAATTACAGGTTATAAACTGGAGATATTACTTTTAACTTAACTTGGCAGGACTCTAATAGTAGTTGTATGTAATGGAGACATCCGACCATATTTTTACTTATTAAATATTATTAGGTGTGTTAGTGACAGGAGTGATGTAGCATATGCTGTCTCAATCTTCTAATTATATTTTATATTGATTTTCTGGTGACTTTAATTTCCATGTAGAGACAAATGGAGACTATTATAGAGACCAAAGGAACCTCTCAGCATATAACTGGACCAACTCATAACCTGAGCAATACCTTGGACTTAATAAGGTCGAAATGAGTTAACGTCCTTTCCGTGTCAGCACTTGACATCGCTTTATCAGACCATTACTGCAAAATCTATTTTGATCCTGTAAGGGTCAACTCTGTTAAAGCTGTCCAGAAACGGCACTTTCCTGCTAACTGTCGTCCTGTGATGATATGGTAATCTCCCATTGGTTTAAGTTAATATTGCTCCTGTTAAATTCAAAGGGATGTCTGCTAAAAGTAAAAGTCCTTGGCTAACGGATCATTTTAAGAAATATCACGAAGGTAAGGAGCTTTTTTTTTTTTTTTTTTATCCCAGGACGATGCTGAAAACCTTGTCCATGATTTTTGTTTCCAGTTGGCTAAACTACTATAACACACTGCCCACAGGAAAAAAAACAAAGAAGTGTCCTGATCAACTGCAGCTACTCTAGAATGCAGCCACTGGAGTTTTTACTAGGAAAAGGAAATCTGAGCATATAACACCTGTGCTGAGGTCATTACACTAGCTTCCAATAAAACGTTAAAATATTAACACACATTTCTAAAGCCCTACATGGTCTGCCACCCCAATATCCCTCTGTGAGCTATGAACCAGCTGAAACCCTCAGGTCAACAGGGAACAGGGACTCCATGAAAATTGGTGAATCTGCTTTTAGGTTTTATCCTCCAAGCAGTGGAGGATAAAAGCATGTTAGGTGTCCTCCAACGCTGCCATCTTTTTAAAACTAAAACATTCCCTTTTAGCTGCACCTTTCACTGGGCTGGTTCTGGTCTATTTATCTGTTATTTTATTCCTACATTTTAAAAATTGTTTTTAACTTGTGTAATATTTTTCTAGTCGGTTGCTGGTCTTAACCATTTTATTTATTTCCAACTTTTCTTAATGGTTCTTGAAGTTATATATATATTTATTATTTGATTAGTAATCATTTGTCAGTTTTAAATGTTTAGGTATGTTTTGGCTATACACTAACAATTTCTGTGGCAGCTCACGCTCTGTGAAGCACATTTTGTTTCCACCTGGAATGAAATGTGCTACATAAAGTTTTTCTTCCTTGCTTGCCCTTTCTTTCCCTCCTGTTCTTTCTTCTTTCTCCTCTCTCCACGGCTTTGCACTCGTCCCTCCCTTCCCTTGACGACAGGAGCAGCCAGATCATTGCTTCACTCCGCCGTCTTCTCTTTCTCTCGCCCAGCCCCTCCCCTGCTTGCTCCCTTCCTCTTGCTCTTCCCAGCTTTCAAGTTTCCTCCCTCCTTCCAGTTTTCTCCAATCCTCCCTCCCTCGATCCCTCTTTGAACCCTCAGGCCACAGATCAGCCCCAGTGCCAGGAGGGAGCGAAAAGGAAAGGAGGCAAAAGGGTGGTGGGTGGGTGGAAGGGAGAAAGGGTGGTGAGGAAAATAGAGGCATGGCCTGTTATGAAGATGGATCAAGCAACTACAGAAACATGCAGGCCTGCAGAGATAAACAGATGGACAGAAAGGATGTCAAAATGTGGTGTTCAAGTCCAACAAAAAATAAGCAAAAACCTATCATTTTGCACGTGGATCATGACATGGGTGTCAGATCGGAGGCCAACAGATTAGACAAACAGGAAGTTTCATTGTTGTGCTGTATTTCTACATCATCGCACTTTTTTTTTCTCCACACACTCTTAACAGTCACAATTCTTCCAAGTTGTCCTTGCAAAAAGGGAATAGAAAGTAATTCTGATTTTGTTAGGTTTCCTGTGCCTGAAGGGCTGTGGGTGTTTTTTTTGCATGTTATGCTTCTCTTTCCAAGGACAAAATGTCAAATATTTCTGTTGCATTTACATGTTGTCTCTCTTTCTGTGTGTGTGTGTGTGTTTCTGACAGTACTGGCATAAAGGATGCTTCAGCTGCGAGGTCTGCAAAATGACTCTAAACATGAAGAATTACAAAGGCTTCGAGAAGAGACCATACTGCAATGCGTAAGTTGTCCCGAGATCATCGTTCTGTGTATGTCAGTGAGCATATCCCCTTTTTTTTTTTTTTTAAACACATATGGTTCAGCCAGCATCCTGAAACCCAAAGACATTGACGGAAGACTTTAATCTGTCAATTGACTTAAATAAGTGTGTGTGTGTGTTGTAACCCAACTAAGGCCCCTTTATTCCTCCTCTGCTGTTTATCTGTGTCTATTCCAGCTCCCCCTCAGAGAAAAAGCCTATATGTGGTGTGGGAAAGTGCATCCCTCCCTCCTCCCTCCTCAGTAGGGAAGGGGGGCTATCAACAAAGGAAATTCCTAAAGTTCCTCTGCAGTGACACAGGCGGACGCACTGAAAACTAGCATGTCCACTCACGCTTCAACACATACTCACACACTAAACACTCATCAAGAATTCATGGAATCCCCTTCTCCCCTTACTCCTAATGAATTTCTCCTCCCCCCGTATATGTGTGTGAGTCCATGTTCTGAAAGGGAATGCAGAGAGAGAGAGAGGGAAAACGCTGTTTCGTGTTCAAGCTTTTTTTTTTTTTTTTTTTTGCATTTCTCCTAAATTTCTGTTTTATTGCCAGTTAAATAAATCCAGAGATTCAAACCAGCGAAAAGCTATTTGTAACTCGAAATAGAAATAGCTGTTTTTTTGGCAAAGAATATTTGCGATGAGCTTTTGCATTTGCATTTCTTTCTATCCTGCTTGCTGTAAAAAAAAATGCATTAGATTAACACAATTAACAATGCAGTAACGGTTCAAACATGGCTGCATGAACGTTTTTGTTGACACAAAGGCCCATAAACATGTTCCCAATCAAACCCCACAGGTTTAAAGAATGATTCAGACTGATTTCACAACTAACCGCAAACTCCGGTAGTTTCCCATCATTTTCTGTCTCTTTCCTTTTTCTCCTAATAAATAAATTGTATATCACACAGCTCAGAATAATTGCATGTAAAGATGAAACCGTTTGAGACATAAAAGCTTATGTTGCATTCGGAGAATAAAAATTATTAGATGCTTGATCTGGATCTAGATAGGCAAAACTTCTTACACATGCAAATAATTTCCAGGTTAATCAAATGTTGACCTGTTTCTGGAGTGCAACCAGCTCGCACTACATTGACTGTCCTTATGTGTCTGTACTTGCATGCAAGCATAAAAAAATGATTTAGTAGTAAAATAAAATTATGTAATAATGCAATTGGTGTGCGTTTATTCTCTAAAAGCACCCAGTAAGACCTGAATCAACAATGCAGTCTGTCTTCTTGCACACTCTCTGTAAAACCTTGTTTCCAGCCCTTTTCCTCCCTACAGAAACACCCACTCTGTTATGATTGGCCTAATGCTGGCAGAAATGTCCCACCCATCTGGGACATTTCTGAGAGCTGGGGTCAGTCGGAGAAACAGAGGTCATGTACAAGTTCCACACAACAACTATTAACTTTGCTTAAAGCCAATGTTTTAATTATAGAGAGAAACGTCCCTGAATTAAAGTCTCACTGAGAACTTTACCTTTAGATCAATATGTTTACTGGCTACGGCAGGGATCCTTCCTCTGTCGCTTTGTTTCCACGCACTGAAGTGGCATCTCCCCTCACCCGTCCCGCTCCCAATGTTCCCTCTGCTCCCTGCGCCAGCAGGAACAGGGCACTTCAGAGTCTATTTATTATGCCTCTTTACGTTTGTTTAAAACAAGCAGAGTTAGAGTAAACTTCATCAGGGGAAGAGCCTCCTTGCTTCTGGAAAAGGAATGCAAGCTACGTTCTCTGTTATTATTCTGTGGGATAACTACATTATCATTACTCTATATTTGTCCCTAGTAATTAATATAGGCGTTGTTTGTTTTTACTGTATTCCTACCCACCTCTTCCCTCAGAATCCCATCTCTGATTAGACGCTAGAGTCACAGGGGGGTTGTGGGAGATTTAAGGCAGATTAGTAGACAGAAAAATTCTTCAGTTCCCCCAGAGGTTGTGGGAGCCATTGGCGGGATGCTGCCTTAATGACTGATTAGGCCTGACAACTTTTTGAACATCAATGCGGTATTGTTAAAATGCGTGACAAATAACTTGATTTAGTGTCATCTCTTACAATGCCTGATGGCTTCCATCCATCGTACGCAATCTTGTATCACAGAGGTCATTTATCGATATGTTGTTATTAATCGGTCCCTTTCACAGCGTGGCATTGCAGTACAGTTGACTTCCTGGTTTGTGCTACCTTCTGTGTTAGTCTGGTAAAGAGCACCTTCTCATTAAAAGGTGACCAGAAGGCGATCCTTCTCAGTAAAAATATCAAACGGGTAGAAAATTAAGTTACAGGTTTAGTGTGATTTGTTCCTCTGGTTCCAAAGTACCTTCTACTTTTGGTAGAAACTGGACTACATGAGCTGTCGTGTGAGGCTTTTGTCATATTTTTCATAATTACATTGAACTTGAGTTTTATGATTGTATACATGTACATGAAATGTCCTCTTGAATAATGCATTACAACCTTTCCAGGTCTCACAGAGTCAAGTCGGCCACATCATCTCCTGGTCCCAGTATGCAAACAGGTCTCTCCTGCACCACCGACGGTTTGTGTGTGTGTGTGTGTGATTACACATGCGTGGCCCCCTCACTCCTCCATGCCAGCCATCCCTCCCCTCCATTTTGACCACACTCTTTAGTGTTTACAGGGCTAACTGAGTTTGTGCATGTGTCACCCGTTCCGGCCTCGTTATACAACCTGACAGATAGATGAGTGTTCGTGACTCACTCAAATCATCAAACAGCGATGAAAACACAAGCATAGGTTGCATAAAGAAAGACCCATTAGAAGAACCCCACTGAGTCACTAAGCTTCTATCTACACCAGTGTTATATGTTTGTATAGCAATTTGCGGACCTTCCAGTGCCAGGACTGTTTCTAAAGACACATTGACGATGACAGGAAAAGCTGTTAACACAGATGCCGGTTGTGGGGGTGTGTGTGACTGAAACTGACTCGAGGGTTTTTTCAGATGTGGTGATGCGCCACGAAAGGAAGTGTGTTCCGCTACAAACCAGACGCACCCAAATCCAGAAAAAAAAAAATTCTCAAAGAAATAAGGGAAAATATTTATGGCAGTGAATTTAGCAAAATCTAAATTTAGATGTTCTTATTTGTGTTGATTGTGCCCATACAAATATTCATTTATCAGATACAACTAATATGAAACAATCCAACATTCAGCTTTATTTTCATATCTTAAACCGTCTCTACACAGAAAGTGTGAGTGCTCGCAGCAGTGAGTGCTCGCTTTGTGTCTACTCTACACTGGAGGCGTTCAGGTAGGGTGCTGAATAGGTCACCTGCATTTTGTAAGAGCTCAGAGCCCAATACATCATAACTATATTTACATATGTAAAACAGTGGAAAATAGACTTGGAGCCTAAACAAATGTTTGGGCCACTATTATGCTGTTTATAAGAATGTATGGACTATTGATGATCATAAAAGCATACTGTTGCATCAGCTTATCCCTCAAGCTTGAACGGGGGAGTTAATTTAGCTTTACTACTTCTCTGCTAGGTGGATTTCTAAAATAATGTAAATATAGATTTCACCCATGTGGCCTTGTTCATTATTCCTTTATTATTAATGGTTATAGATGTTCTCACTTAGTAGCGGTGAACGGCACCCATAAATGATAAGAGTGGTGTGTCTTTGTGGGGAAAATGGCTTTGCTCATGCAATTATCCTAAAGTAGTTTAATTTGCATTGTTTGATTATCTTGCTTTACCACCATCCCCGGCCTCAGCTGATATCCTGCCAACTATCAGCCCACTATATATCTGAATGTTTCTGATCGCTGCTGTTACAGGAAAACGGGTAGTAGAAGTTCTAAAAGCCAAGTGTGAGCGTTCACAGGCCGGCATGTTTTTCCAGCCGTTTTCAATGGCTGCAAGCAGGGATCAAGTGCTGGGGTTTGTTGTATATCAGAGCCTGGAATGCTGAGATCAATCAACTACTGCTCTTGTTCACATCCAACAACATTTATCTTCCGCTTCCCAATCTTTGAAATTGTCCTTAGGGTTTCTATAAAGTGGCTCATGTCTTTTTTTAAACGCTCCTTTTATGTGAAATACTTCAACCACAATCCTTTGTTAATTTTTTTTTTTTTACATCCCAAAATTACATCAGGACCGATGCTAATTCAGTTTGTTTACCATGTTGTCAAGGAAACCGTAACCATATTGCCTAAATGGGTTACCCAGAGGCACGGATAGTGGTTGAAGATTTTTTTTTGAGGTCACCCGGCACCCTGAGGCAACCTGGGAACTGCAGTCCATCTGAGCTGTTAATAAGCTGCGCGGGCGCTTCCTCTCCCGCTGGATTTGAGCCATGTGTTTTCACTGCCTTAAGGACCACACTGAACTGGCAGGCACCGTTATTTGTGGACCCGAAGGCTACTTGTACACAGAAGCCTCCAGTGTAACTGACTTATGTCTTGCACACTGTTTAAGCATTCAATAAAGCGAGCGTGCAGTGAACAGCTTTTTTTTTTTTTGGAATGACGGTTTGCGTGCCGCATGCATGCATGCATGCATGTCTGCGTGGGAAGCTGTGTGTTTTATGCTTACATGTATATATTTAAGTTTGTTATAATTGTTTTCAGGCGGAGCGTTTTCTCCTGAGCTGTAGGAGGTCTATGGTGTATGCAGCAGTCAAAAAAAATTTCCCAGAATCTATTAAGAAAAGAGTCTCTCCTTCACTCTCTTCTGAATGGGGGGGGGCTGCCCATTACATCATGCAGACTCGCCCACTGTCTCTTTGACCCTGTTGCTGAGTCTGCTGCACTATTCCTCTTCCTGTCTTCCCCCATAGGGAAATGCCTATATATGTGTGTGTCTGTGTTTTGTCAGCTAGGAATTTTTTTTCCACACCTGCCATGGCTCGCCTCCAAAACTCTCCAACCTTGAGGCTCTCATACCCCCCCACTTCACACACACACACACAACCCCTACCACTTCCTCTTTTTCAGGCTACCTTGGCTTCCACTGACAGAGCATTGTGTGTTGTACTGACATGCCTTTTGTCTACAGGGGCTCCTAACTCAACCTCAGGACCACCTTGAATAACAAATGCCCCCACATTGGGGCCACAGACTGCACACTGCTTGGGTTATGCTGTGTTTTTTTTTTTTCCCTCTCAGATTTCTCAGTCACAGTGGCAGTCTGAGCAAAAGCTGGCACCTGCATGTGTGTTTGCTGTGTACTGACATTCTGTGTTTTTTTTTTTTTTTGTATGTTTTGCAGACACTACCCCAAGACAAACTTCACCTGTGTGGCTGACACTCCAGAGAACCTCCGCCTCAAACAGCAGAGCAAGATGCAGAGCCAGGTAACCCTTTCATGTCATATAGGATCCATGGCTCAACCACATTCAAGCCGTGAGACGGGCATAGCGTTTCACACGTTGGCACTGTTCCACAAAGGAGGCCATAAAAAGAAATGCATAATTTGAAAAGACTGACTTTGAGTTATCCCTCAAAATTGATCCGGGAGTAAGTGCTTTCACAAAGCCAACTTTTTAGATAAAGTAATGCACCTAATCCAAAACTAATTTTAAACATTCAAGATAACCGCTTGCTCACAGCTTGAAGACAGACCTGAGAAGTCAAGCATGAAATTGATTCACAATGGACAAGTAAGAGACTTGGAGATGAAGGGGTCTATTGCTGTGTAATCGTATGATTTAAAAAAAAAAAAAAAAAAAAAAAAGATACAAGCCATTTGTGAGTTCAACAGAAATACATTACAATAGCATTATGTTTAAAAGTGAGTGAAACATCTTTTTTTCCACTTCTTCTGATAATCACCAGTTGTGGAACAAAAAAGGTTTGTTACATAAGCAGCATGAATGCCGTAAGACTGGTTATAAGCCCTATTTACCATTTTAGTTTCAATGAAATGTTCCAACTTTTTGCATAACAGAACTCTAGGGAAAGCACTGCACTGCTTAGTTGAGTGTGAGTATTTGCTGTTTAAGCTCAAGCACAAACTCAGCCTGATAGAAACCAGGTTAGTTGGGAAACCCCTAAAATCTGCCTAGACAAAAGTGCTTTCATCAGGACACTGTATGCGTCTCCACAGAATGGGTTGCGGTGCCCAGTTACATCAGACGATCTGATTGGTCGTGTGTAGTTTAAGGTGGAGCTTCTGAGATGACACAGCCTCTTCTCCAGAATGCTAGGTCTCACCCGCAAAAAACTTAATATGGTGTAACAATCCAGCTTAACCTTGTGTAATAGTCCTCTCTTTTCACACTGCTGTTATCTCTAGTGTTCATGTGTATGACTGTCATTCGATTGCTTTTATTATAATATTTGCAAACTGGGTTATAGCCTAATAAACTCTGTGCTTTTTATGCACACGATGATGGTTCCTCACAGCTGTGTGACCTAGTGTGACCTGCATCGTTGCTGTACATACATTTTTCTTTCCAGGGCTACCCGTGTGTAAGGTTCATAAATCATCGCAAATTTTCTCTGTTTTCTCCCTGAATAGTACCCAGTCTAGGTCCGATGTGTACTGTAACCACTGGAAACACTACTATGGCTGTTCCTGCAGTAGCTAAAATAACAAAGACCCAAATGTATTCTAAGACGAAAAAAACCCTCATCAGACCAAAATACCCATATGAACTGGGTCATGTGTTATTGCTTTTAATGAAGATTGCTCTGATAGAAAAGAGATTTTAATAATAATAATAATAGTTTGGTTTTATATAGCGCCTTTCAAAATACCCAAGGTCGCTTAACAAGATGTCTGTGTAGATGTGTGTGGGTACATATGTGGGTGTGTGTGCTTTTGTAGTCACCAGCAGACTTACAACAGTGGTTTCACACTTTGGCTACCTGTAGTTAGATGTCTAAGGCCTGTTTGTTAGTATTCTATGATCTTGTCTATCGGTGTGTTCACTAACGTCACCACAGGAAAAACTTTTCAGAAGAAGCACAACACAACTCCAAAAAAATATCGCACAGTAGAAAAGTCTCTTCAGATTCAGTCTTTTGAGCCTCATAAATCGCAAAAGATCCATGAGGAATTTTTATACTAATCTGGATATAAAGAAAGATGGCTCCCTAGGGAGAAGCTGAAGGCTTTTTTTTTTCTTTTTTCTTTTTCTTTTTTAATCAACGTTGAGTAGTGGAGAGAGCTATGCAGAGGGGAGGCGGGTCTTATTGAAGAGCTGACACATCCCACGTTGTATTCAAATGTTGGTGTCAAATGCTACAGATGAGAGTGGGGTGTATATGTGTGAAGGGGTCTTATGGAGAATTGGGGTGGGGGTGGTGGTCATTTTTGGTGGATAGTGGTCATATGGGGAAGGGGGGGGGTAGCTGATGAATCAAGAGACAGATGGTGTTTTTCTACATGGATTGTGCATCTTAACAGCCCTACACACTCACACACAAAAAAAACATTAAATCATGCACCAAGTACTCAATACATTGATGGATTATGATTTATACCAAACTAAGAACAAGATTATGACTACACAATAGATGTTTGTATGTGACATGGAGGATTCATGCGATCATGAATCTATACTGGTGTAACTCTTTGTGACATTGTCTTTCTCTTCTTTAAAGTGAGCTGTTCACAGCAAAATATGATTTCACAAAAAATACCCAGAGCTTTTACGGGAAGCAGAAAATGATTTACGATCAAAAGTTCCCTTCAAAATTAGGATACAGTTGAAGTACACAAAGTCACTTTTGGTTACTGAAAGTGAAGGGAACATTGTCATTCAATGTATGTCAACCAGAGTCCCTTAAAGAAAAGGTTGTTTTTAAAGACTGTCCTTTTTAGTTACAGAATATTTGAACTGTAGATGGTATTTTAAATATTTTTTTACTTCTCTTGCCTCGTGCCTTTAGTATTTTTTTTAATAATTACAATAAATCCTTACTACTTACTAAAATAAATACTGACTCATTGATGCTTTGAGTTCATATGAAATAAGCTTCTTTCACCATTATAATTGTATGCTGTCACAGTATTAGTTGTTGTTTGTGTCAGTACAAGGAAGTTGGAAGTTGTTTGTGGAGCACTGTGGCCATCTAACCCTTCACCACCACCACTGTTGGGTTGCTATGGGCAACCTATTGCTATGGTAGCAGAGTAGAGGTTTGTCACACCTCATTACAAGACTTTGCAGGGGGAAAACAGAAAGAAACAAGATGGAGAGAAAGGGAAGTAAAGGAAGCGGAGGGAGAGAATTGGGGAGGAGGAGAAGGGAGAGCAATGAGGCACACATAAGTGAGGAAAAAAAGGAAGAGACAGGAAGGCACCAACACCAGAGAGAGGGAGGAGTGCAGGGTGAAAGAGGAAGAGATAAAAGTGAAAATCCCCAGAGGAAGGAAAGCTGGAGGAATGCAAATAGAAGCAGACAGAAAGATTATAATGAGGAAGAGCTCCAGCACTGTGGGATGATTCTGTCTGTTGCCGTTGAGGCAGTAAAATATGAATGAATGAATGAATGAAAAAGGAGCACGGAGAGGGGGGAGAGAGCGGACTGTGGGTGGGGAATGAAAGCAGGAGCATGATTGGAGGAGAAGAAGCTGTTGCATAGACCCAAAAAGACAAAGAAGATAGACTCCACAGATAAAATAGGGGGTGGGGGGATCATACATTGACTGATGAGAACAGGGTGAGGAACGCAAGACAAAGATGGGTCGAGACCACATTAATCTTCATGACTTATCTTTGTGCACCGGCTTGAAAGCCACGTATATAATTTCCTGTAGAATGAGGATTGGTCATAGATTACGCTTATTTTCTCATCGTACAAGGGGACAGCTGACGTGAATGCATCACGCACATTTAGCACACATTAGCTATGAATCATAGCCACGTCATTTTATCCCAAAGTGTCAGAAGATGATTGGTCAGCACTCTGTGTACCAGTGCCAGACGTTATGTAGATGTCTGGGCAGCGTATGGGGGGGGGAGTGTCGGCTTTGTTTCCTGGTAATAGACTGCTCTGTTTTTTGGGGGGGAAGTCGAGTGCAGGAAATTGGTGCATTCACCATGCATGTGGAGAGGTGGAATTAAGTAATTTGTCATTGTTGAGATGTCATTGCAGGTGCCGGGATGATCTCATGGAAAAAAGACAAAGTGGTACGGTTTAAAAATGACTTGCTACTACAGTTTTTTTTTTTTTATAAAGTGGTGGTTGTGGGTTTGAATACTTCGTAAGCAGCCACAGGGCAGCAGCAGTGAGGTGGAGCTCCGTGCATTGTAATTTCTGATACTCATCTGACGCTTGCCTGGGCTGGACATTTCCTCCTCTGCCCTTAGGGTCAGGATAGGGTGGGTAGGCTTGAAAAACACAGTTGCAGTAACTCACTCACACACACACACAGGCTTGTCATACGCTACCTCTCATTTTGACCATATATGGTTGATATGTAAGGCCTTCACTCCCCTGCAAACAGGAAGTGAACTTCACCACAAAAGACGACACAATATGCTCAGGACCAACGTTTCTTTGCCTGCTGATGACACACGCGCATATTGATGCTGGTTATTTCAGTCAAAGTTTATGCATAAGAACGAGGATTATTTTTGCCTTGACCTTCAAACCGTATTGTTTGCTGAGTAGATATATTTCAGGAAACACTCTACCCTAATACTCCCTTCCTTATGTAGAAATGAATCAACACTGACAGTCGCTGCTAATGTTAAGCTTGTTGTTTTCTCATCCAGTTTCTGCTTTATTGTGAGTAATATGACCAGCCTAATAAAACTAAATAGTATTAAAGTGATCCACAGTGAAATAATTTCATATGTGACATTTCCTATTTGTTCATCCAGTTTTAATAGTCAAGGGTTAAGCTGTTTTCCTCCTGCAATAAAAGTTTTTATTAGACCAAAACGTAGCTCATTAAGGCTCAGGGCTGATCTGTTTAGCGAACCAAGTATAAGGATTTATAAGGTGGATACTGATGCCACAGATGTTATATGAAATCAAATCTAACCGTTCATACATTAAAATTCAACACAAAGTGCTTCACACACTAAAGACAAGAAATAGACCAAAATATTAGCACACACAGCAACAGACTGGACACTGGATTTGTGTATGTATGTGTGTGTTTATGTATGTACCAAACTATTAGTATAAAAACATGGCAGGGCATTAAGGGCATGAGGCCACCCCAACCTGGAAAGAACGGGTCTCCACACATGTTGTGGAGCATCCCAGTCCCCCGTGTCCCCGAGATCTCTATGACAACGTCCCCAACACGTCATAACTCTGTGTGCAGGTGTGTGCGCCCCCCCCCCCTCCAGAAAATACACTGGAGCTAAAAACTAAAATACCCTAAGACATAAGAGACATGAGATAAAATAACTAAGGACTAAAAAAACAAAGTATAGTAATAAAGTCTAGTAAAAAAAAAAGTTAAGAGGATTATATTGCTGTGGGCCATAATGACCGAATACCACCATAGGTTTTTGTTCTAACTTTTAGTAAGTTTCAAAGGTCGGTGCCTGAGGACCCGTGAGAGCTGTTATGGTAAAATAAGATTTTGAAGCCACGCATCTTAAGAAGAATTTAATGTTCAGCATTTTTATGTTTAAAAGCTGTTCCTCAAAGAACCAATCAAAGCGATATGGGAATCAGATCTAAAAGGAAGGTTGTTGGGTTTACACGGGAGAAAACTCGACCAAGTATTCTCACATTAACCAAAGTAAAACTCTCCAGGGTTTCCTCATGTAATAGCAATAGTGTGTTTAAAAACTACAATCTGCTGAGGTAAAAGAAACTTATATTATATTTCTGAAGTTGTCTGAAAAGTCCTGGAAGGTGGTTTTAATGATTTATTGAAGTTATTACTGGTTAAAAGATCGATGGTGGAGAAAGAAATCTGGGGTTGTTTTATGGTCTGTAATGACTTTTAAGAAATGGGATGTTCTTGCCCCGTTTGCGATATTGTAGGTTTTGAGTTGAACAAGTAAGATTTCATAGTGATAGTTTTGTATTTCAGCACTCCTGCAGTTTCTTTTTAGCTGTTTGACATTGCTGTTTCTCCATGGGTGTATAGGTTTGTATTTGAAAAACATTACATTCTTTCCTCTGAAAATCACCAGATTTTGTTGAAAGAATCTAGGTCAGAGCATCTATGAAGAATCATATGTACAGCATTTGTAGGATTTACCTTGTTGACTCACACCTTGTTGACTATTCATCTGACTGCTATTAACTACAGCAAAATCTGATACATATTTGCTGTTGCATGTTTGAACCCTTCTCTTGGTTCCTAACGCAGATGTTTTTCTTTTGCTTTTTTCTGCACAGGTTCTCTACAGGGAGGATTTTGAGAAGAATAAAGGGAAAGCTTTCCACGTGGTCACAGACACGCCAGAGTTGCAGAGAATTAGGAAAACGCAGGATCAAATCAGCAATGTAAGTTCCACTCCTTCACTCTTAACAGAAGAACTCTAAATGGTCACTGGTTTGACACAGACAAGTAGCCAACTGGATTCAGCAGAAAATGATCCAACAATTGTGTCTGATAATTTGAGTCTTTAAAAAAAAAAAGATTAAAATTACAATTAAATTAAAATTATCTGATTGCACTCTTTTGATATAAATATTTTCTGGTCTCTTATGTCCTTTATAATCGTATCTGAATATCTTTTGGGTTTAGGCTATTGCTCAGGACAAAAGGACATTTTCTGATGTTTTATAGACTAAACAACTAATGGTTTAATCAATGTTTGACAGATTAAATGACAATGAAAATAATTACCAGTTGCAGCCCTAGAGTGAACATTTAGTTTTGTTTTGTTTTTTTTATTTTGTTTGCCCCGTGTCAGTCCACTATGGTCTGAGCTCAGTAGTATAGTTTCCCTCTATGACTACAATCTCTTTGCTGATATTGAACTAAAATATGTCCTGAGGAGGATAGATTGATACAATGCATTTGTCCCTTAGGGAAAATGGATTGCAGCAGAAAATCAAGGTTTTTCCCTACCAAAGCTTATTAACATACAACCAACTCCAACCAACTCCTACATTACATACAAACATTTTTCATTCCACCTTAAAGTGATGTTCAGTCAAACCAGCTGAGTGTCTATCTCTATGCAGCACCAGAATAAAGGAGGCAAGATTATGATGCCTCTAGTGTTTGCTTTGCTCCTGACCTATAAATACATACATAATTTGTCGATATAACCCTCAAAGTGGTAAGAAGTTAAAGACTGATACTTACAGAACCCACTTTCTCATGGCACCACAGCCATAAAGACTGCAACTCCACTTGATTTTAATGTTCCCTTTATTTCTCTTATCACTTTTTCTCTTTCTTCAGTCCCCCTGAGAGCTTCAAACTATGAGATTAAGATCCCAAATTTTATCGCATTTTTCATATTTCTTCTCAGTAAAGGACATCAGTAAATATCATGGTCTTCCACCGCTGCTCTTTGAGAGCGACGGAATTCTCTTCCAATCACTTTTCCCCCCATCACAGACCATTCTCCTCCACTTTCCCGTCCTCCCACCCCGCGGCTACAGCTATCGATTCTCCATTTCTGTGTAAATACGGAACAGCGATGTGGAAAATGCATGCAGTGTTTACCTTTGTGTCCCCAGCCCGCTCAAGTCAGCCGTAAAGGCCTCCGTTTCCATGTGAAACACAAAACGTACATCGTTGCACATAACCAGTTCTGTGTCGGTCTCGCTAATGGTATAATTAGGGTGGAGGGTGATGGGTAATTACTGCTTTCATTTGATGAAAGATCTTGCGTGCCTGAGATCAAGGACATTTGCCAGACAGAGAAAGATGCACATGTTATTTTTATGGCCATGCACACACACACACACACACACAGGCCCTATTGAGATAAAGTGCATTAAGGCAGGGATGGATTCAGGCACTTGACACAATGTTTTAAAGTCTGATAAACAAGACATCTGCTTGCAATCAGTTTGTCATTCACAGCCACTCAAGAGAGAACCTCTCCAGATGAGCGCTACATCAGTCTCTTTCATTGCTCTTATTCCTCTAGACAAAAAAAAAGTCTGTTTGCACAGCACTGTCCCGGGATGTCAGCAATGTGAAGGCCCTTTATTCACTTTTACCACCCAAACTATCATTCTTGTCATATATTTTGAGCCTTGGTTCGGTCCAGTTGCGAAGGCTGGTTTAATTTAGCAGGCACTTTTCTTGTAAATTTGCACACATGCCATCTGCTCCTTCAAAACAAAATAATCTCATTCACACACTTACCATATTGCGCTTGAGAACAGTCGACTGTGTTCTCTGTCACTTGCTTCACTGTCCTTGCACAAACACTCAGTCATCCCATCCAGCATGTGAATACACTCCTCGCTAACGCCGTGGGCACAGTGGGCTCTTTGAGCATGGGTGTAAGCGGGGAACAAAATCAGGGTTGTAAATCTTGACCGAGGCACTGTGAGTCAGTCTGTTATCAGCCTGTTAATAAGGAGGAACTGGCTATTTAGTGCATTCACTCAGTTTCTTCAGTGTGGTGCGGTTTTTATCTTGTGACTGAATGCCGCCTTTGTCACACTCGCAGGTTGATAATTAGGTGTTTGTGTATGAAATTGTGGATGTGAAGCCTCCTTTTTTAGTTGCACAATGAGGTACGACGATAACCTGACCCCTATCGAGCAGTAGAAAATGGATGGATAGAACAATGTTAAAAATGAATGACTTAAGACATTTCTTGATTTGCTTAGTCATATGATTGTCATTGTCCTCCTCCTCCTCCTCCACTCAGTGTTCCCTCTTGAATCGAGCTGGCGTATTCTCACCCCATAGTCATGCTACTTTTTTGTTCCCCTTTTTTCACTTCACCTGTTCTTACTGATGTGTCGGCGACGGTTGCTACGCAACTCTGAGCTCACACTCCTTCCGGCCTCCCGAAATGTCATTTCCTGTCAGTCGAGTTGCTTCCTGAGGCTTTGCTGCATGTACTGTACTGTTGGGCACCCCGCCTATCACTACAAACCCAAGGCTGCCAGAGAGTGAGTGTGAGCCTCCTGGTGGACATGAAGTGAACTGCGCCCTGGGACAGAGAAAATATACTTTGCACCTGTAGATCTGTATCTGTCAGAAAAAGTTGCACACGCTCTCAGCATTTATGTATAAACGTTGTGCGTTTGTCTCGATCGCAGATTAAGTACCATGAGGAGTTTGAGAAGAGGAAGATGGGAGAGGCTCCACAGCAGCCGAGCAGCACCTCTCCAGGTAATCCTTCCACCACACCTACCATGGAGACCTACAAGTACACATAAGATTTTTACTGGAAAACGAAGTTAATAGTAGCTTTCAACACAGTCATTAATTGTAGATGGAAGCAGCAGTAGTAACTGTTAAACCAGTCAGAAAATAACAATTCTCCCTGAATCAACCAAATGCCAAAAACATAATTGACTAACTCAAGTTCAGTAGCACTAATGAAAGTTGGAAAATATGTTTGGTTTTTTTTTGTGATTTGGATGAACCTTTAAGGGGGGGGTGAGGCATGGAGCTGGAGTGCAGCTGTGCCTCCACCCAGCTGATCGCCTGTAGCAACTGTCTCTCTAGCAGCAGCAGTTGGTGACTTATTCTGCCATCAAACCTTTTCGGAAAAATCTGCATTTCAACATACAGCCTAACTTCCTCACTGACTTTCTTCCAAACTTTCTTCCCCAGCATGTAAGATGCAATGACAGCAGCTGGAGATTGTGTGACTGTGTGTCGCTTCATCTGGTTGAGAAACAAAATTGAGGAGAAATAATTGTTTTAATCCTTAAAGTAGAAATCTTACACACTGCAACTTTGACCCTTCTTTTATATCACGTATTTTTGTTTTTTGAAGAAAAGTGTCCTCATTCTTCTTGTATTTGCTTGGTTCCATTCATGCCACAGGCTGTATGACCTCATCAGATGTTGCTTAATCAAACCACTCAAGGATTGTGGTTCTGACTTGTCTACAGCTCACCTCTTCCTCTGCTTTCAATACACTGAACGATACATAGTCACATTAAATACAAAAACTTCTATTTTTAAAAATCATAAAAGTAATTCTCACAATGCACCGACTCTGTTATAAATTCAAACAACAGTATAACTATACAAACATTTTCAGTGGCAAAGTTCTGTATAATATTTTGATGTTAGTGGATCTGTTGTTTACATGCCTGATTTACACTCTTTCACAGTGAGGCATTGTTCAGAAGGTTGTGTAACAGTTAAATCAAGAGCACTGACATTGCTTGCCAAGTTTTTCAAATCCTCTCTCACAGAGCTTATGCAAATATACAGGACAGAAGCAAATACACCTGGCATTAATATCATTTGCTGTATGGACCGACCTCTAAATTCTCATGCCAGAAACAATAGACTACATATAGCTAGGTTACAGCTTGCTGCCAAATCCCATTTCAGCTCCTTTTGAGTCTATCTGACAGAGAAGCAATAAAACATTTGTTTCCAGCTCAAACATTTGTCCTTTTTTTTTTTTTTTTTTTTTTGTCAGGAGCTTACCAGCCTGCAGCCTCTCAGAACTTCAACTATGAGCCTGCTGCTCCTGAACCAGTGCGCCAAGCAGCAGCCGCCCCACCTCCAGCCGGGGTAAGTCTCTGATCCCACTCAATGACAAATACAACTTGATGAATTAAAAACATGTTACCTGAAAACATGAACCAGAAAATATTATTATAGCTATATAGAGCTGAGAGAGCTGAGAGGAAGGAAGCACCTGCAGGGTGACTCTCTCACCTGCTTCCTCTGTTGGCTCTCCCTCTTTTCTCTCTTCACACCTTGCTCCTAACGGATCACTGCTGGTCAAAAACGAAATGTATAGATGAATCTAGGGATGTACGATTTTAAGAAGAAACTGAATTGTGATTTTTTTTGGCAGGTATTACGATTTCATTTCATTTTGATTTTCTTCAAAACAAATTTCAGTGCACAACGACATTTACACGCATCAGAGACTTGCATCATACCATTAAAACAATAAATGCCATAACTGTAATGCAAGAATGAAAACTAAAGTCAACTGATTTCAAATGCCGTCCTATTTATTAACAGGAAACACACTGTACATAAGCTACATGAGTGCTTGAGCAACTGCAGTTATTACAACTGAAGAACTAAAAGAGCCGTCTATGTCCTAACTTAAAGTAGAGCAAAAAAGTCTAACTTAAAGTAGTGTAAGGTCAGTCTACACGTACACATGTAAAATAGTTGAAGAAAACAAAACCTGGGAGACGGGGGACGCTTTGATGATCTCGAGACCACGTTACCTAAAATTGTGGTTTTGATCTAAATGGATAGATTGATCAGGCTTACATGAATATTTGAATACTTATTTTGCCATTCGAATATCACCAATGGTACTTGGTAACGTTCGGTGCGTCCCTGTTTAGAAGTAGCTTTTTTTTCCCTGAGCTGTGTGGCAACTCATGGCTGTTTTCAGAAAAATAACCCAAGTACTGGTTTCATGTCCACAGAAGCGGTACAGGGCCGTGTACGACTACGCTGCTGCCGACGAGGACGAGGTCTCCTTCATGGACGGAGACGTGATCGTAGACGTGCAGCAGATCGACGAGGGCTGGATGTACGGCCGTGTGGAGCGCACTGGCCAGCAGGGAATGCTGCCTGCCAACTACGTGGAGGCCATCTGAGTGAGAGGGAAAGAGAAAAAAAGAGGGAGAGAAAAAGGAGGAGGAGGAGGAGGAGGTAGAGAAAGGGAGGGAAGGAAGGAAAGGAAAAGCCCAGTGCCATCTCATCTTAATGCCGCTTTCTCTTGATTTTACTCTTGTTCCCTAATCTGTCCTGTGAGACCCTAACCCCCCCACCCCACCCCCACTCTTCCGCATCCCTGCTCTGCTCTTACTGTTCAGCTCGCTAACCACAGACTCTCTCTAATTGTCTGTCTGTCCTCCTGTCTGTCTGCCTGCCTCTTTGCCCGTCTATCTGTCTCTGTGCTGATGTCCGTCTCTGTTTGGATGTCCGTCATCCTCTTTATCGTTTCCCCAATCCCGACTCGACTCTTGTGCTGTTGCAAGTGGAAATTGAAAAGGCTTAAAAGATAAACTCAGTTCATTGAAGTATGTCAGGGGTCACGCCGCCTCACACAGCTCCATCCTAGCTATAGCACTTAACAATCATCATGCAAAGCTAAAGAAGAAAAAATATATATATTAAAAAAAAAAAAGCCTTTTTTTTTACCCCCACAAGTGAATAAACATGTGGTTTCCATGGCAGCAAACAGCTGTAGACGTTATCCTGTTGACAAAATAAGTTCAGTGTGGGTGGGTGTGGCATGTTCATGAGCCTGTTTCTTTTTTTTTGTTTTTTTTTTTTCTTTCTTTAATTTTGCAGTATGATCTTGGCCAGACTGGAAACAGTGCAGAATCTCAGTCTATCATAACTAAGCTTGAATATTTTTGACTTGTGTACATTCCTTTAACCTCTAACAATGTTGCTGTTGCATCAATCAACCAGTCGTCAGTCTTAACAGAGGTTTTTAATATATTTATAGATAGACACGCATCATGCCTTTTGTGTGCGCAACTTGGCACCCTCGTGTTCAGCACTGCATTGTGGGTATTGTTGTGAAACTGGAATCGTAGCCTAACTGAAGAGCACCTCCTGTCGTTGCCGCTCTCAGGCAATGTCGCATACAGGAGGGATCAGGGACAAGTTAGGGGACATTATCAGTCCATCTCTTACAGCCACACTGAATAAATCACCTCACTTGGTGTGGATATACAATATATACACCGCTATTCCTGTTTTTTGCAGCCTGGAATGCCTTCAGTCTTAAAAGAATTAAAAAGTTCTGGTGATCAAAGCTAAACTGTTTGGAGAATGGAGATGGGAACAGGTCAAGTCCTTCCCCTTTGCTACAAAATCACCGTCAAAGAAAACCCATTTATAAAGGAGGAGGCCAAGCACAATTCTATATTGTGAATCTTACTATTTCTTTTTTGAATTTATTCCACTGTTTTTTTGTGAGTAAACATTCCAGTTTTTTCTTTCCATGAGATGTGAGTGAAATTGTTGAATCCTTGGCTGTGGTAAATGTTTTTGTTTTTTTCTCATGCTGTTCTTCCTTTGCCTTTCTTGTGATTGTAAGATGCTTATTTTGGAAGAGGAAAAAAATCAGTGTATTAAATGAATAAACAAACCAGCAACTCAATTTATGAACAAAGGCAGATGAATTTATCTCGACTTGCGCAGTCACAGTATTAGACCAGTCGTGGGTTTAATCAACCTGCAGTTTCAGGTCAGAACAGAGACGGCCGCCTGTTTGGAGAAATGCAGCTGAACGCTTGCTCGATGGAGCCAGCTCCCGATTATTATATCTCTGTAATGCTGTTTGTTCTTCTGGAGATTCTCATAGTGAGTAATGTTGATGGAGGACACTTCATGAATATCCCTGAAAGTTTTACGGGACGCTCTGGACATTGAATAAAATATCGGGCCTGTGTCTGAGCCAGGTGACTTTTTCTGATCCTCGTAGGTAAATCTGGCAAAACCGTCAACTCTGTTTGCTATTTTACCAGTGAATTAATGTTAAAGCCGCCCTCAACCAGCTTTATCTGCATTAGGCTGGCAGCGATCACTAAGATGTAAAGACTTGATTCGCAAAGACAAAATGAAGCGTTTAAATTGCTGATTAATACACAGCAATGCTGTATCCTTCTTGTGATAAACTTATGACTATTAAAAAAAAAAAGAAAAAGATATTTGACCATTTCTCAGTGGTGTAAATACTCATTTGACCCCTGGCCATACATACATCTTCCCCTTTTCTTGCTATTTTCATTCTCCTGTGATGCACTGTGACTGTCACAGACATGAGCGATCAGGGTGGTGCGTTTTAAGGTGGGGGTTGAGGGCGAGCAGTGGGGGGAGGGCACAAATTTTCAGCTTTATTAAAAGAAACAAGGCTCTCACTATGTAGCTAAACAACATTGTACAATTGTATATGTATCATAAAGGTGAATTAGGGAAAATGTTTTTTACAGGTCATGGTGCTCTGGGATGTGGCTTGCCTGCAGATAAAATAAGTGGATCATATTTTTTTGTGAATGTGGCTGAGAGGAAGTAATTTGATTTTAAAAGTTGACTCATGGAGATAAAAAAAAAAAAAAAAATCCAGTTTGGTGCAAGTTGTCAGTTGGTGTTGGTGATCATTCATACATTTTGCAACTCTAATGTGATGAATTGTGATCGTGCAGATGAAAATAATCACTAGATCATAATAAAAAAAAAGGAAAAAAAATCACCTCAAACAATTTGCCAAACAAAATGACTGAACACACTGTATGTATGCCTGTGTTTTGCATTAACCTCGACTTGACAACGGGACAAGTTTATTTGCAAAGCAGATGCTAGATCGGAAAGTTGTTTTAGAGCTCACGGTTGCGTTTCTCTTTTGAAGAATTGGTGCTTTGGCTTGAAGTGAAATGCTGATTGTTGTTCCTGGCTTCTGATTGCTCAAACTTTATTTAAAAAAAAAAAAGCTACTCACGCTGGCAGTTTTTCCGTTACTCTGCGGATTACGGCCGGATCTGAGCTTTCTTGTCTCAAGGTTGTTAATTTTGTCAGTTCTGGGTGGAATGGGAGGGGAGAAGTGGCCAAAGACAGCCAGTGTTTAAGTGTGGCTCTGGATGGATTTGTTAAGGCAGTCAAATTTGAGCATGTGATGATGTAAGTGTGTGGGGGGGCCGGGGGCTACAGAGGGCAGAGATCTGATGCTCTCGGTCTCTCTCTCTCTCTCTGGCTGTGAGGCAGGGCAAGTTGTTTGTCTGACCTGGATTTTAGTCAGGAGTTAACCTCTATGCGCCAAATACGGCTCTACTGCTCTGGCATCACTCATCTATCTACTGAACCGTAACGTCATATCATAACCCTGTTTCCACTCAGTTTCTATCTAGTATCCTGTCCATCCCTCTGCTGACATCCCTCTTTCCTTCAGCCTTCATCACGGGCTGCTGTGCTTCTGATGAATCATCCCCTGCTTCTATGATACTGGTTATATACTGTAGACTTTGCAGAGTGAAATCATGTAATCCACAATCACAGGTTTAGCATTCAGACCAGTTTTGTGCATTCCATCTTAAATTGTTTTTGATATAATTTTGTTATTTTTTAAATAAAAAAAATAAAGATTCCATATGCATAATGACGTACATGTGTATTCGAGACTCGGAATACATACTCAGAATTAAGGACCTGATATCATCTCCTGTTGCCCTGTTACAGCACTTCAAATTGTACTTATGATTCTGCAGATTCAATAAAATGTCATTTTTCTCAGACTGTTGTTTGTGCTACATCTACAGAGCATAATGGTGATACGAAGGGAAAAATCTTTCATAAAATCTGCGCCTGGTGGCAGATACTGCTGGGCCCCTTTTGACCATCCCCGACCTTCAGGTGTAGGTTCCCTGGTATATTGCACACAGCAGACTTTACATGGCCTCTTCATGATATGCTCAAATATCCAGAAATCAGCAATATTCTTCAACAACAATAGCTTGTGCTGGAATAATTCTGTGTGGTCTTTTAAAGGTCCCATATCATAGGAAATGAGAATAACAGTGTCTTTTAATTATAAGGAAAGTATATCCCATGTTTCATAACACTCAATCCACAGAGAAATGCACAGCACCCTTATTCAGAAACTGCTTACAATAAGATGTCAGGCTAAAAGGTCAGGCTTTTAACCAAACTTTAACACCCTTATACAATATCTGATGACCATACCATAGTTGGTTAGTTATCTACCATAGTTGGTAGATAAGAAGATAATTTGTATAAGGGCATTGTCTTCCCTTTTACATGTAGGGCAAGTGGGTTCAGGCATTTCTATCAGCAGTGAAGATTGCTTCAAGAAATGAGAACTGTCACAATGCTTCACTGTTTAAAAAAAAAACTAGTTGAATAGGTTAACTGTCTTCATCAGATCCAAAAATAGCCAAAGCCTACGAGACAAAACAACAAGAAAAGGTCATAGTAAAAATAAAGTAGAATTTGGATACTGTACCTTTGTAGGGGTGTAAATTCCCTGACAAATTATTACATTATTAAATGTTAATCACATTACCAACAAACTATTAACTGACTATTATTGATCAATTATAGCAGTGTGTTTAAAAATGTGAGAAAAGCCAAAGGTTTTTTAGTTCATACAGTACATATTTGAGTTTGTAAAGAAAAATCCAGACACTGCTATTTCTTTGAACAGCTCAATATATATATTTTTTCATTTTCTGTAGAATAATTAAAAGTTAAACACATTTTTCTTCACATTTTGATTTAGGATACAAAATGCAGTGTTCCCAATGCATCGAAATAAAAATTATAAGAACTTTGGCCTTACGTTTTTAAACACACTGCTATTATATTGAACACTACTGTATATATATATATATATATATATATATATATATTGGGGCATAATATGTTTTATAAATAAAAACACATTCATGCAGTAAACATAGTATTTACAAGAGAGCGAGATAAAACAGTATAAACAGAAATATCGCCGTCCCTGAATATTTGTGTTTTTTCACCCAGAGATTAGTCTGACAGGTCATTATCATAATAATACTCCCTTGTTGTTCATCGCCCCCAGAAATCAAACTTTATGACTGAAATAGGAAGTATATGATTCATTTAACGATATTTAGACGAGATTGGAGCAGATAATTAAGACAGAAATCCGCCTGACAGGATAAACTCAGGGTAAAACACCTTTTAAAGCCTCTATCTGAGCTTCCACGCTTCGCTTCCTGGTTGGCAGTAGGAGGGGGAGGGTCGTTCCGATTCGTTTCGTTTCCCGAAGTCTTCCGATCTCCGCCGATCTCGTTGCGCCGGCTGCTGTTTGTGCTGCCTGCTCGGTGCGTCTTGCATCTTGCGACCGTCCATCTCTGACATTACTTCCATCATGGTGGACATTTTGATGTTGATGTTCTTCGCCATCATGGGCCTCGTCTTCCTCTCCTACATCATCTACATGCTGTGATGATGATGATGAAGATGATGATGATGAGGCGTCTTCCTGAGCGACACGGGCGGACACGGGATGCGTGTTTTTCCTCTCCTGCATCCCTGGCTTCCATTACGGACAGTGGTAAGGGAGCTCTCCGTTGCATGAGAGGAATTTGATATTTTCGCACAAAATATTGAGCTTAATTATTCAGCGCTGTGGTCGGTAGCCTACAAGAAATCTACAAGGGAGATGAGAGTTTATTGAAGAAGGCCTGTGTGTCTTTATTTCTATAGTCATAGAAATATGATACATCAGGGAGGAATGATGACACCAAAGCACCAGAAGAAGCAAATATACTATAGTTGCTTGTCCTAGTAATAAATATACAAACGCAGCTGTCATCTGTTTCAGGAAGAAGAGCCATGTTGGGGCCATGATGCCTTCCCATTGGAGCCCTCATGTGGGATGTGAGGAGTGATCCAGCAGAGAGGAAAAACAAATGGAGAGGAAGCGGGAGCCAAACTCTTCATTTCTTCCCCTTCTTCCTTTTATCGGGATTCTCCAGTTTGGCCAAGATGTTTGTCCAAGACCTCGACGTCCCTGCAGCCCCCCCCCCCTCACCTGTATCTGCAATCAGTCTGAGCGGTGTATTTTCCATGCTACTAAGGGAGGGGTAGAAATGTTACTTCTGCACAAGTCCAGTAAGTCCATAGATATGGATGCAGGATGGTTTTGTATGGTTGTGTGTAATACAGGTGTAGAATTTGCCTTTTAAATAGCACTGTGAGCTGATTGTTGGCTCTTATCTATACTGCGTAGTGTTCGGTTTGACTGTATCATCCATATATGTGTGTGTGGCCAACCCTTCTGGACTCATGATTCAGTCTGTTCAAGTTAATGTTCCGTCTGACAGCTTCCCTCTGCCCGATTGTTCTGGATAATTTTCATCAGTTTCTTGTCAGTGATGCCTTGATGCACAATATAGTTCATTCAAGTGTTGCCAATATGTTCACCTTCCTCACTGCAATCAAGATCCCCCATCAGGGTCCAAGGGGGAATGTTTCAGCACAATAACTAAGTGTTCTTGCCCCCTCTATGGAAGTTAGAGGTTGGATCATATCAGCTGGCCCCCTATGTCTTTGGAAGCTTTAAAAGGCTTTGTTGTAATTATGTTTGCATTTAATGCAAATGACATACATGATCAACTAATGGGGTCATTTCAGAAAAAAACATCTTCTCAGTTTTTTCACCAAACCGTACATACATTTTCTGTTGAGTATAAATAATGTTACGTTTACTGATGCACTGATGCTTTACTGAGGTTAATGGCAGTATTTCACATGATATATCAAATAAAGATGATTTCAGTAAACCCAGCTGCCTCCTTCTCTTTGGTTCAACACACATCTGTATCGCTGTATATATATATATATATATATATATATATATATATATATATATATATATATATATATATATATATATATATATATATATATATATATATCTCACACTTTTTCACTGGCATCACCTTCAAATACTGTCTTTGAAATAAGCATTTTTTTCAGGTGTGGACATTAGTATGGAATTGGAAAGACTGTTTTGCTCATCCTAAGCTCCTTTTCCCCCCCAAACCAAGTAGGAGTTACATAACAATCACTTAATTGATTGATCAAACTATTTATATAGCAGGTTAGTGCAATTTCTTTACAGCTGAGTAACATTGACAAAACAAATCTAAACAGCAATTTGTGACAAAGCACAAAAAAGTTAGAAATGTAAATAAAGAGATTAAAATACAACATGAACTGAATAAAATAGGCAGGCATGAATAATGGATAAAAGAAAATAGAGCATTTAAACATTTTAATGAAGCAAAATAAACAATCCCCATAAAACATTCTAATAGACAGGCTGAAGAGGTCAAGCTTGAGTTTACATTTAAACATGTCAACACTTTGAGCGGCTCTCATGTCTTCAGGCAGTCTGTTCCAACTAAACTGGAAGCTGCCTCAACAGAAGCTTTTGTCCTGCACTTTGGAGAAGCTAAAAGACCACAGGGCACCTCAGGGGCCGAAACCGGCTCATAAAATACAGACAAGTCTGACAAGTAGGTCGGTGCCAGACCATGGAGTGCCTGGTCTTCAGCTGATCAAGGACCATTTCTTCTAAAGTTTTTGCAGGATGATGAAATGTTCTGAGCATTACACTGACATATTTTATGATTTAAACACTCTGCTTAACATTTTATCTCAAAAAGTCATGCTGGCATGGTGATATGAGCATTATGGATTTCATGCGGCTTATAGTCCTGCAGATGGTGCTATTTACTTACAGTCGGATCATCTGACAGCAGTACACATGTTTAAACCTGCACTTTCCAGAAGTGCAGATGAACAGGTTACATGAGACAGGACGAGTTATTTCAACTGTCACATTCATTGAAAAACAGCAGGTTTAACATATTTTAAATGTGTTGAACACACAAAATAGGAAATGGAAGCACTTTGTTCATGAGACTAAGACACTGCTGTGAAAAGTCAGGAGTAAAGAACTGAATGAACCTTCTCAACAAAGGTTTTGCTAAAGAGACGATCTAAGAATGATTTATACATGTCAGACCTCATACGACATATTTACAAATGAATGACTATAACACTCATGGTCCTGATATTGTATTATATGAATTCAGCTTTATTGTTATATGAAAACAAAATTAATTTCTTATTTGTCATTTTATTTAACAGATTCAAGGATTTTTCAATCCTGTTGAGTGTTTTTGGATGTGTCCAAGGTCACAGGTCAGCTTCTCTGTATTTTGAGAATTTCATAAATTCTCTTTAAGTAATCCTAATATCTGACCTTTTTAAAAATGCAAATGTATTATTTATAAATGAGAGTGATGTCAACCTCCTCGCCTAATTTTCAAACTACAATAAGAGCGTTTCCCCCGCAAAAGTACTGAACTATTCCTTTAAGGTCAGTGTTTAACGTGCCTCCTCCCCGCCTCATCCATCCACTTAGCTAAAGTTTCTCCCACATGTGTGCAGACAGACCTCTCTTGGAAATAATCTGAATTCCTCTGCTGATAGTATAATCTACCACTCTCACCAATACAATACTCCTGCTGTTCTGAGAGCACACACACACACACACACACACGCATCTCACTTCAAACAGCATCTTTGGCAGAGCCAGATCGAATGACACTGCAGCAGTCTGCAGCAGAGAGTGTTCATTTGGGTAAGAAAAGAGACAGATGCAGTGAAACCAGCCTACGGAAAGCAGAGCGGTTGTTTGTTGCTCCCTTAACGTTGCGTGACCTTGTACTGCTGCTGCAACTTAGACCTGCATTCCTGACCCCCCTCCTTTCACTCGCTGGCCTGTCACACTGCTCCTAGCTACCATATCAGATCATGCCACAGCTATGTTATGCGTCCATTGACTCAAAATAAGCCAGAACAGGTGCTCTTTTGTTTTTCAGCCGTGGAGGGCCTTGGGTTTCCCCAGGAGCGGCAGTTTTGGGTCGATGCGATCGAGCACGGGACATTTTTTTTTTTTAAGTGTTCATAATTTCTTTAAAAGGAAAGAAATCCACCCGCAGCACTGTTGCAGCAGCTGGCAGCGTGCCTTGCATTTCTGAGCCCATTCAGTTGTCTTCTTGTATATCCCTTACTCTTTTGGACAGCCGGCAAAAATGTACACGATGTACAGGAACAGTCACAGCCAGATGTTTCAAGTGGAGACTTTGGACTAGAAACAGCTGATCAAAAACGACGTGAGAAGGTTTTTATGTCAGTCTTTAAAAGGAAAAAAACAAGGATGTTTCCCAGGTTCAGAATGTATCCCTAACATTTTACAGTCAAACTGAGAGAAATACGTTGCAGAAACGGCAGTGCCTCGAAGACATGTTGTGTTTCAACCGTAAGGCACTTTTACTTTCTCTATAGCCTGTTCCACAGCTGGCCGAGGCACGCGTACGCTGAGGAAAAAGGGTCGAACCAGCATCATAAATTACAACATATCATCACCATCATTTGTCTTGGAATGCTGCAAACCTCACACACTGATGATAACATTGTCAAGAGTATCCCAGTGTGGATTTTTCCATTCAGCCGACGCTGAACAATGCAACCCATGACAAATGCTGATATTTTGTAATAACACCTCCTCTCTGTGGCACCTGTAACCTCTTGCGACCTTTTTTTTTTGGAATGCCGAAGAGACAGAAGTATTGGAGCGAGGGAATTGAGTGCAATAATACAATAGATGGAGAGGGAGGGGGGTGGGGGTGAGGATGGAGACAGAGCAAATAAAGAAAAAGGAGGCAATGAAAGAAATGAGAGAGAAAGAGGGAGCGGGGAGGAGGGGTGGGGGTGGGGGGGGGTTGCATCTGTGTGTAGCCATGGCCTTCAGCATCGGAGTTCCTGTTGTTGAGGGGAGGGAGTTTCCCTCTCTGCGGGCCGAAGAGGGAAACGACTAGAGGATGTCTTTTTCCTGGCTGACCAAGAATGCCCGGGCCTCGAGGTCTTTCCTCCCTACATATATGTTTCATGCAGGTCCACGTATATGTCTTCATGTTAATTATTTATGTTGCTGTCCCCGATTGGATCTCAGCCAGCGTAATGCTGATGCATAAACATTTCTGCAGAGAGGCGAACACATTCCTCCTGGGGCCAGAGGGATGCCTGCTCTTAAACACCAACCCTCACCACCTAAAGGACTACACGTCCCAACATGCTCCACCTCCCCCCCTCCAGCTACAATAGGGGGTGGGGGCCATAAATCCTGCCAGCCAATGGCTTTGTGTCTCGGGAGCTGCGGTTGGTGCGTTGCACGGCAGCTGTCGTCAATGGCAACAGAGGTTTTCGGGGAAGCATGAGCTGGACAGCTGGTAGAGGGTCCCTGCGTTCTCTGCCGGGAGTCACGTGCTCACCGCGCCGGCCAATCGCGGCCCTCCGCCCTCCTTCTCTCCCTCGCTCCTTCGCTCTCATTCGCTCGCTCCGGGCCCTTCTGGCTGCAGCAGGAGGGGGAGGGGAGATGGAAAGAGAGGAGGGAAGTAGTGATGGGAATTCCGGCTCTCTTTAGTGAGCCTGATCGTTTGGCTCAGCTCACTAAGAGCCGGCTCTCCAAACGGCTTTTCGTTTTACCGCTCATACCGTTTGTAAATTAGCCAAAAGTAGCTTGTGTTTTGACTTATGATTTGTATTTGAACGCATATCATTCAAATTTCAGCAAGCTATTGACACACACACCTAATAAAACATAAAGTACTGAGAAAATATAAATTAAATAAAGCAATCAAATACATGTGCTTTGTTAAAAAAATGTATTGTTAGAGTAAAATACTACCTACCCCCACCCTTTCCTGCTTGGTGGGATGACCCTTGCCAACCTTTACATGATTGGTTGCACAGCATGCACGTGACATACGTAGCCAACACCAGCAGCACGTGCAGGTAGGTACCTTTCCAAAAGAAAAATGTAAGAAAAAAAAGAAGAACGCGAGCCAGCTCCCAAAACTTCAAAGAGCCGGCTCTTTGAACTAGCTCGTTCGCGACCGACACGTCGCTAGAGGGGAGTGGAGGGAGGGATGGGTGGAGGGGATGCGAGGGGGGGGGCGGCAGCAGCTTACACAGGGGACGGCTGAACGAGCTTAAGAACAGCAGACGGGAGAGCGGGAGTGTGTTCCCTCCGTAATCAAGGAGAAAGGTGAAGAAGATCCCACACACGCCCCGTCTGCCTCCGCCCAGACCAGCAGCAGCAGAGGGGACACAGGAAAGGAGGAGAGAGCAGTGTTCCGCTGGATGTCTCACACTGTCACCCTGCCATACACAAGGACAGTCATGCCTCTGTGGAGAGACGCAGCAGCAGCGGCGGCAGCGGCGGCGGCGGCGGTCGGCTGCCAGGCTGCCTCGCCTGTGTGAGGAGGGCAGGGTCGCACCGTTGTCGGGAGTACTAGAAAAAAGACGAGAAACAAGAAGAGAAGACAGCCGGCGAATCCCGTGCCATGACGAGGAACAGGAGGAGGGAAGAGGCTCGCTGAAATCATGGAGCAGGTGAGGATGGATGGGAGGAAAGGAGGAGGAAGAGAGGAGGAGGAGGAGGAGGAGGCAGGGACTGAAGGGGAAGTGAAGGGGACCAACACACTACTCAGGCTTCACGTATCCACAGCAGCAGCAGCAGCAGCAGCAGCAGCTCCTGGTGCATCCATTACATCCATCATCCCCCTTTTCTCTTCTTTCCCTTTTAGGGACAAACATCCCAGCATGATGCTTATCTTGCGTTGTGTTTTCTGCATACACACACCTTCCCCTCACTTTAGGGGGAAGGGGCCAGCAGGGGTTGTCAAGTGGCAGGCCTCTGGAGAGATGACACAGCTAAAAAAAACAAAAACAAAAAAAAAAACATCGGCTACTTTGATTTCTGATAACTGGGGCATCTGATTAGATCAGGAGTTTTGGGAGAGAAGGAGAAGCAAAAGCATGAACAGAGAGGGGTGTGGCTGAGTTTGTGAGGCTAACAGGCATCCTCAGTGTGTGTCTTAACGTGTCATGTGGCGATTTGCACCCATCGTCACCGAGTCAGGGTGGCGAGGGAGGAGGAGGAGGCGGGAAACGGGATGTCATGCATCAGGGTTCCTTATAAAAGGCGTTGTATATGTGTGTGTGAGTGTTTGTGTGTGTGTTCATTCATTGACGCACGGACAAGTGTGTCATCCTCAGCTCCACTTGTTTACTCTCCCTGATGCTGTCACCTGATGCTTGGTGAATTTTTTCCTGTCTCGAGACAGAGTAGTACCAGCCCAGCGAGGGTCTCCCCCTCCTCACATCCTCTGCTGCCCTCAACCTGGTGGCAGTGTGTGTGTGTCTGTGTGTGTGTGTGTGTCCTGCTCATTGATTACCTCATCCCCCCTTTCCGTCCCTCCCTGCCTCCCTCTGCCTCTCCCCTGTTGCTTTGCATCCTCTCGTCTCCTGAGGTAGAGGCTGTGTGAGCATCAGGTTTGTGTATAGGTGGGGGGTGGGGGGTGTATGAGCGACACGCCCAAGCCCAGCCCTTCCTTAGGGTGAATAATGCATGTGGTACATGTGGGGAACATCTCCTGCCTGTGTCCTCCGGCTGAGGTCGGGGGTGACGTGAGTCCCCTGGTACAGGAGAGATGATGTCATCCTCCTGCCAGACAGTTTGGGTGTGTTTGTGTGTGTTTGTGTGTGTGCGTGTCGGTACATATGTAGGCCACGGTGTTACATGTTAGTCATATAGATGCACACTTCTTGGCTTTGTTCGTGCAACATTTTTTTGCCCTTAACCTGATTTGAATGTCTCATTTATGTCCACATCAATACAAAAAAGTAGAAGACATAAACACTAATAGTGCAAATACATATTGGGGGCCACAGCAACAGCCACACTTGCAAACACATATAACAACACACATGATTAAAAAAAAAATAAAAAAAAACAACTGTGTAGTTTACAGAACAATATAGCGCACAGGAAACAAAAAAACTATTTATAAAAATGCGCAGTGCTATAAAATGCTGACACAGCGCGGCCTGTGTGCAGCACTAAAGCCGGGTATATGTCATTTTAAGAACCACATTGTGATGCAAAAGCCAAACATGATTACAGCTTTTTAGTTTTATCACGTGAACGTCTATTATTGTCATTTACCGATGTGACTGGCGAAGCTTTATCTTATGTTTCCTGCTTTAGGCCTCGTGCGTGTTTACACTAAAGTGGCCTCATCAAGCCCGATGATTGTGGATATACGGCATGTGTCTGAGAAACATCTGAGGATCTCCTGTCATTTGGAAAGATAAACACACGCTTGCATCGCCATGTGAATGTAAACAGAAGCATGTAGTGTTTACTATAGTAATGGAAAGGCTGCCGAGTATTCAGGACATCACCATGCAGGACCTGTGTTAGCTCCTCTCTTTAGTCTCTGTGTTATATAGCTGTCTATTTGAGGGCAGGCAGACACATGGTGAAAGCACATGCACAGTTATATGAAGGGCAGTGACACACTGACTGGTTATATAAAGTGTCTGTGAGAGAGAATCAAGGGCAGCAATGGGACACCTCTCTCTCTTTCTCTCTCTTTCTATATCACAGTGAGATCCATGTTTGTCTGCACTGGGTCATCCTACATCCGACCACTTCACGCTGCGTTCTCTGAACACGCCCCTCGGTGGAGATGTCTGGTTTTATAAGTTTACAAACACCCTGAGTGACACCGTGAAAGGTCTCGGTGCAAAAACACTCGCCCGGGGACGATTAAAATGCCAGGCGCACTGCAAATCAGATCGGGTCATTAGTGCTTTCCGATCAATAGTCATTAAGGCAGACCTTAGCAGGGCCGTGGCGGCCGCTGCATCGTGACCTCCGGGTTTGGACGAGCGAAGACGCTCGACCGCACCCATCAGATGGAAAGCAGTGCACTGCAAAAACTGAAATCTAGTCTAACATTGATTGGAATTATCTTATTCCACTGGCAGGTAATTAAGCTTTTTTTCCTTGATTTTGGTCAATTTTTTATTTTTTTAAGAAAATATTAGTCTTGTTTTCTTAAAACAAGACCAAGTTGACCCATGTAAGGAAAAATTATCTGACAGGGGAATCAGATAAATCTACTGAATATTGGACTAATTGTACCAAAAACAAGATATTTTTACCTGGAACTGTGGCCCGAGGCCAAAGGGGTAAAATCCACATGAAAGAAAAAGAAAAGAACAACTCTAAGGGATAAAGCTGTCCTCAAACATGAATTTTGTGTCTTTCTTTTGGTGTCCTGACACAACTTAATATCTTCAGAGATGTACTACTGTATGTATTCAAGTGTGTCACAATAGCAAAGGGAATCCCTAATACTGCAGAATGAGCGTTGTGGACGGGTTGACTCGGTTGTGTTTATGCTGCCGTCTGAGTACAAACTCCCTGGAGGCTCGGTTTGGGCAGCAAGGCGACATATGTCTAACTGTACTGTGTGTGTGTGTGTGTGTATGTGTGTATGTGTGTGAGTCCCTGTGGCTCTCAGCCAGAGTTATCTGGCAAATTGTTTTGTCTGTTTCCCATAGATGTGACTAAAATGGAATGCAGTCAAAATTAGCTCAGAGAGAAGCAGCCATGGAAAGCAACAGCAACGCTTTATGAGAGTGAAAGTGTGTGTGTGTGTCAGAGAGAGAAGAAAGGATCTTATTAAGTTACAAACAAGATAGTGAGAGGGAATGAGACCGACGACAAGTGTGTGAGAGGGAAGGATAAAGGCAAAAAATAAGTGTATGTGTGCTCCTCATGGTGGAACAGGTGGTCTAATCTGACGCCCTACCCCATGGCACCCCGAGGCCCCCTGCCTACAGCCCTCCAATCTTTGGACTCTCTGGAATTTCTTGCTTCATTGTCCTGAGTGGTAGACGCTGAAGGACTCTAAAAGAATGAACTTTGTGTGCGAATTTGCATCTAAATTGGAATTAAACACACATGTGTAAGCATATATTGACCTTCTCACCCGTGCAGAGAGCTGCTGCAGCCTCCCTGACCCGATTTTCAGTTTTTTACAACAGAGAGGAAAGGAGAAGAAAACAATGAACATTAACCACGTTTATAGGATGGAAGTTTTCCAGCTGGATTTGCGGTGAGCAAAACACATATAGGTCTCCAGGGACGTTTGTGAGACATGGAGCTCTGGGAGCTCCGCATTGACCCTGGTTACCATTAGTGTCTATGTAGCAAATGAAGCGTGCAGCCCGAGCAAGTACGGACATCAATCTCCAACACTATCACAATGACATAAAGGCATTAGGCGTAGCTTTAAATATGAATGGTGCTTGTTGTTGTGCATGCTTGCAGGATCATTCAAATCAGATCTTTCTCTAAAAGATTTATATTTTGATGGCTCAGCCATCTTTGTGAACATAAATCAAAGCCTTTTACTTCTGCTTGTTCCTCTGCTTGTTCATATGATAAATGAGAGAATCGTTTTCAGGATTTAAAAACTTATATCAAAACAAATGCGGGAGTAGCAGTCATTAGGTTTGTTTCTTTCAGTTATCATGTCAAGTGTAAGATGAAGATGTTATAAAGTGTGTGTTTGCATGTGAAGGATGTCAGCATAGGGTTCAAGTTCTTAATTCAGACTCCTTTGGGCCGTCAGGCTGGCGATAACCAATTGGTAGATGCCTGTGGGCGAACAATGGGCAGATTGTCCTGTGAAAGAAACTAGGACACCCATCTCCAGGAAGTAAACAGCTCCCGTTCCAACCCAAGACGACTAATGTGGACCTCAACCTCAATACACTTGAGTGGCAAGCAGTGATGGGGGGGGGGGGTACTCCCCCAGGGTTCAAAGGTCAGCCTGTATGGCTAAAGCCCTTCCTGTCAGCGGCACTTTGCATGAGTCCGGCCCATGTCAGGGATCTGTGGGCCGATGACACAGGATGCGAGCAGCTGAGCAGGGATAAATGCAACAAAACAGAGGGATGAGGTTTATCAGTAGCATGGGACAGTCATCCAATTAGGAGACGCACAGGCTGTTTGCTAGCGAGTCGGTCTAATTTAGCCTAATGGGGCTCGTTTGGCGTGCACAGTGCTCCATTTGAAATGGTTTTTTTTTTTTTTTTACTTCAACCCATGACCCTGTTTCTGTCTCTTGGTATTAGTTTCCCGACCTCTCGCTCCTCCTCTTTCGTCCTAAAGTCTCCGAGCCAGTCGACTCTGTGTCCAGGTGCCATGTGAGGATGTCAGTCTGGAATGAACAGCTGTGCAGCCGACGCCTGCTGTTTCATTACTTTGATCATGAAAAGAGGCCACAGAGATGCACTAAATGTGGGCACCACAGCTGCATTGCAGTAATGAACTGTACGCTTCATGATCCACTGACCTCTTGGCCTATTTTCTGAACTCCTGAAGGTACGATCCAGTTTTAACACAAGACAATGAGACAACGATTTCAAGTTTGTTGGTCTCTATTGAAGATGAGCAGTGATTTTAAACAGTTCCTGTTCCAAGCATCATCACAGCTTTGTGCCGTCTCCCTCTTTCCCCCCCTCGTTCGCTCACACTGACCCGGCTTGAGCATCATTAAGTCACGTAGTTGTATTTTGCTGTTCTCTCATCTTGTGACAGAACACACTGTTCCTTTAAATGTTGCTAGGTCAGCTTTTTGCTAAGAATTATCATTATAAACCCTGTTGAATCACAGCCATAGGGTTCAACAAAGCTGTATCTGAACCTTTTATTTTTCTCTAATTTCCAATCTTCATTCCGCCTCATCTTGTAATTACTGAGCCCCCTTGTGGTCTGCAAATGCAACTGTACCACTAATTATATCTTTTCAGGGGGATTGAGGATTATCTGCGTATTTAGGGAAATCTCTGCAGCAAGCAGAAAAAGAACAGATGGTGGTCTTTTTTTACAGAATTGTACCTAGAATCAGAAGATGTGTGTTTGCTTTGTTATTCATAATGATGACAGTGCATACTTATGTTAATTCTGCAATAGTAATTTATACAGTAATGCTCTCTGATTCAGTAGTTTTTTACTCTTATTGAGCATGTGTCACTTCTCATTATAGAATATAATACCCTCACTCACTTCACTTTTTAAACTTTCTTGAACTGTTTCTCTAAGTGTTAACATTACTTTTAAATTGTATATTCCCGTGCATGTGTATCCAGTCAGTATGAGGGTTTAGGAAGTGAGTGATGTAAATCTTTTCTTATATTTGCCATTGATCCAGGCTCAGACATGAAGCTTAACACAGAATTACAATTTCACGAGACTTGTGACACAATTTAGGATGTGTGAGCAGAACACGATCGTAGAACAGATAAAAAGACCTTTGATGAAGGTTAAAAGTCTATCAAAGCATTCCTCTCCTGTGGCCTTCTGTCCTCCTAAAGGAGAACACTCAGCTTTAAGGCCATGTCTAGACAAACTTATCTCTGCGTTTTAAGGCCAGCGAAATGCTGGGATTAGGATATGATCCCCTCCGACACACAGGATTACTCAATTTACTGTATATACTGTAAGAAGGGTGGTTTACGGCTTTTGTTGTGCCAAGAATGCGCAGGAGATTTGTCGTTGGCTATAGGGTCCTTTTTTGAGATCACACAGAAGATTATTATATAAATGCTCAAATGAGGGCTGGAATAGAAATCTGTGCCGTATCAAGAAACAGCTGTAAATAAGTTTGCAAAATATGTTTTAACTTTTGTATTAAATATTATATTAACAAGTTGCATATTAAGATTCAAAATTATTTTTCCTGACCAATAAGGAAGCATGAATCATATAGTTTCAAGTCATACTACAATAAATAATTGTAACTGTAATAACACTTTTTCTCTATGAGCAGGAGGTTAAGAGGACATCACATAACTGCCACCATGAAAGTATAACATTCTTATTAATAATATTAAAAGGAAGTAGCCACTCTGAGATCCAAAACATCCTAAAATGTCATATTTTAGGATGTGTAATCATATCAAGTGATTTCCAAGAGTTTAAAAAAAATGTCAATTTTCTATTTTCCATGACATATTTAGGCTAGTGACTCAGGGGAACTTGCCAGTAATGTAATAATAACTCGTTATATTTTAGGATCTTCCTGACTCATCAGTAACCAGCAGAGAAATCTCTAATGAACTGGTTCCCACATGTCACTTGAAGACATATGTCATCCTTGGAGCTCATTTCCATTGTCTGCCCGTGTGCCGCAGGAAGTGATGCTAGAGGCAGGAAGTGGAGCTGTGAAAGGTAAAGAGGCTGCAAAGTACACATTCAGACTCTATGAAGTGACGGGCAGCAGGAAGGAAACTACCAGTTGTTGCTACTGGAACTACAAGCCACTGTTTATTTTCCCTCTCCGTCTCTCTGAGGTTTAGGGGAATACAGAAGGTGGAGGACGGGGACACGGCAGGGATCTTCTGAAGAAATGTGTGCCAGGAATTTATAGTCACAGCTAATATTTATAGAAACAGTGGATTGCCGAATGTGATTCATCTGTGTTTGTCTGGAGCTTTGTCGAATAAACTCATTGAGACGGACTGGAGACTGGGGAGTTGAATCACTGATCAATTGTGCAAACTGTGGCACCTGAACATTCACTAGTCACATACGCTACTCCTTCTTTAGACTCAGGCTATTTCCTGCTTTGTTCCTCTATCTTAAAGACTACCACATGGCCTCCCTAATCAGCTCTTGCCATGTTAAAACCCATGGCTGAGCCAGAAAGAAAAACTTTTTAGCAGTTCATGTTTGATCATAGATAATGTATCAGCTTGTCTGGCCAGATAGGACTTAAACTGCCCTGAAAGAGTTTTGACAATATGCCAACATGACTCTGTAACAATTTAAAATTTAGTAAAATGCTGACACAAATGTTTATCAGGAGAAGTAGTGCTAAAATGAAGGGTGAGAAGGTTCTAAAACCATGCTCAGTAGGTGACAAATTAGCCTTTTTTTAGTCAAGACAACAAGCTGGTGGAGTCCAAGTGTGTGTCTGCATTCTTCGCCTCAGTCTCAGTCTCCCCAGATGGACGTCCCTCTGACTCCAACCGGTCATATTTTGCCCGAGTTATCGCATCTTGCAGAAGAATGAGCGAGGCAGCTGCAAGAGCTGGAGGGGGATTAGAGAGAATCGTAGTGCGGGGTGAGGCAGAGAGAGGAGGCAGCTCAGCAGGTCAACAGATGAAGAGATGACTGACAGGGCAAAGTTTACAGATATGGGTTATGACGGAGGTTGCTTTTTGATCCCAGTTATGGAAAAAACACCTGGAGATTCTGCAGTGAAGCGTCGCATAGTCTGAACTTAAAGTGTACTGCATTACCACACAGTGTTACTGCATCCTAAAAACACACTACCGTTCAAAAGTTTAGGGTCACTTAGAAATGTCCTTATTTTTGAAAGACATGTGGGAGATAACACTCTATACATTGCTAATGTGGTAAACGACTATTCTAGTGGCAAATGTCTTATTTTTGGTGCAATATCTACATAGGTGTATAGAGGCCCATTTCCAGCAACTATCACTCCAATGTTCTAATGGCACAGCTGAAAACAGTTTAGCTGGTTAGAGAAGCTAGAAAATTGACCTTCCTTTGACGAATGCAAAGTTTGAAGGAAAAAAAAATTATTTATTTATTTTTTTATTTTCAAATCCAAATCATTATTTCCAACTTTGTCAATGTCTTGACTATATTTTCTAATTCTACAACGTATACAACGCATGGTGTGATTTTCATGAAAAACAAAAACTTGTCTGGGTGACCCCAAACTTTTGATGGGTAATGTAACAGGTCTGCTATAGGTCTGCTCTGCACTAAGGTAACTGGAATTTCTTTTGTTTTCTTACTTCTTATTACTTTTTTCCAGTTAAAATGTCCCTTTTCCTGTTTTTTCCAGATCATTTTCTGCTGGAATGAACAGTTGCTCCATCAGCTGTGATTTTTAGTTTGGAAAAATGTCTTGATTTACCCAGAGGCCCTGGCAAATTAGTGCTCAAGAATGACCCCTTTCTGCAACGGGTTGATTGAAACTTCTATCCAACCAATCAAGGCAAAGATTCAAACATGTTTGAGCTCATTACAACAAGAGCAATCAGATTCACTTTTCCAGATTTAAGCGAGTGTATGCCAGTGCGTCACAGTGTAGTCGTCACAGTGTAGTCATCACAGTGCCTGTTGGCTGCTCTGCACTGGCCAGTCAGCTGTTTCCTCCTCTGGTGCCAGTTGTCCAGCCAAACAAAGAGGACTCCTCCTGTCATGCAGGGAGGAGGGGGCGGGGGGATTTACAGCTCTGGCTAGAATCCATAAATGAAGGGGTCAATCACCCACACCCCCACCCGACCCAACCTTCCCACAACCCCCTTCAAAGGAGCGTCACGGCAGCCTCTGTGTCAACAGGCAGCCGCTGACAACCGGCGTGAGACACAAACCTCACAATCACAAGCACATAAATATCCTCCGCTCATCGGTGACATCCATGTCTCAATCACACGCCCGCTGCAGTCGAGTATGTTTGTGCGTGCTTAGCAATAAGCAGCTGAACATTACTCCTTAAGCCTGCGCATTATGCAAACATGCTCGCAGATATCCCTATAAGATCGCAATCCACATCGCAGCTCCCGACTCTTAACTGACCACTTGCAGCTCTCATCGGGCACATTTCATGTTATCAGGCCCAGACGGCGCTCCTCAGGCTTCATATTACATCTGAGAGGACAGAAAGCGGGTTAATCTTTATATTAGATCAGCGGAGAGAGCGGAGAGCGAGAGATACTGTAGCTTGGCAGGACTTTTGGCTCTTAGCAGTAAGACAGAATATCCAAGCAGCATTATTAAAGTTTTGTATCAAGTGGAGGGATAGTGTGGCCTGCCTGACAAAGATGCAGTGTGTCTAAACGGCGTGTTACTGAATCCGGACCGGATTCAAGTAAATGATGTTGAAAGACCTGGCTTCTAGGCTACTACTACTACTTGACTGAAAGTATGCGTGTGGCGAGGGGGGTGACGGGCATCCAATGAAAGGACAGACTCAATAACTTGAGGGAAGTGGAGCGGAGCAGAAGAGATATGAAAGAATGAGGAGGCCGAAACCTCCGAGGGAGGTAACGTTGGCTGCAAAAAAAAAGGGAGGGAGTATAACCGGGGAATATGAGGATAAATGGAGTGACTACAATTAATAGTAACATACCAGCACGCACACGCACTGTGAAGTGGCCTAGAATGATATGAAGGATGTCAGGGGATACCCACCCATCCCTCCATCCCTGCCTCATCTCACATCTTCGCCTCAGCAGCAGAGCGGGAATCTCGTTAGTGCCGAGGTTCCGCCCAGGCAGGACCACTTGTCAAGCCAGACCAGTGGAGGGAGGTGGGAGAGTCCGGGGGGGAGTAAATAGGATGATGGTTGTTTATGGGTTTGTTCAACAAGGCGCCAGGCTGTGTGTGATTATGTAATGACCGGGAGACGCCTCTCGCAGCCTCTGGGAGGCAGCCTCCCTGCTCATCCCCAGCTGGCCCTCGAGGGAGAGCAATTGGGGCGTGTCGCCTCGCATCAGTGTCTGATCCGGGTTTACACAGTCAGTCGCAGGGAGATACCCAACGCCTGAGGCTGTGTGTCAGTGACTAAGGCTGACCCAGAGAAACCGCGCTGGGAAGGAGGGTTCAGACGCTCACTGTGCAATGTGCAAGCTAGAGGGTGATGAGAAAGACTTCTTCTTTTGGTTCTTTCCTGTATTTCGAAGTCGGTGTGTTAAGATATTCTTAGGCCTACCCACTTATCGCTGGGATATCACACATGGCAAAGCACACGTCTCTCTTCTTCGGTCTCTGCAAACCAGCAACCATTAATAATAAAAGATCCGTTTTGCTCGGCTGACAGGCAAATTGATGTGGTGTCGCGTGAGTATGTTTCTGCATGCAATCAGGGATAAGATGCGGACAAACCACCCCAACATGGGTGGGGGGGGGCGGGCAGGGGCACAGACTGATTTATCCTTCTGTCTGCAGGAAGAGAAAACGCAGAGAGAGCCGATAGAGATAGATACTGATCCCAGATCAGGGAGGATAGGGGATTGTCCAGCTGACGGCCCTCACACCACCTCCCCAACCAAAAAAAAAAAATCAAGCTCTGTCCCATCACACTCCCTTTTTCTTACGAGGCCATCTGCCTTGCACTCCCACCTTAAGACGAGGATACTCGTGCTAAATCCCTCTGGGCTCTCACTCTGCCACGGTACATTTCCAGACGATCTGGTATCCACAGAGACTACTTTGCCTGCACTGTACGAGGAACCTGAAAGGGGATTTGGGACACATATGGCAATTATCCGTCTCAAATAGCATTGAGATGGAGATGAGCGAAGGTCACGACCAGGACTTTTTTCGAGCAGTGTCCTCTGTAGGCCTTCAGCAGGGGATTGTGCGTCTCAGAGTGGTCCAGGAGGCCAAGAAGAAGAGTGATCAGACAGGGGAGGCATGTCGAGGTGGAGGCTGAGTCGGCAGCTCGTAGCGTGGGAAGGCTCCCGTAAGCTGTTTTTTTCCCCTATGACTCCGGTCTGTTTCGCCCATAGCAAGGCAGGCTTTTGAAGTGGCCTGCTCTGATACTTGCACCCCTCAGAGTAATAGTAGCCACATGGGCCTCCAGCTTTGAGCCATCACAGCGGCTAATGCCGTGTCACCACACCCCCCCCCCCCCCATTTTAAAAGAAAAGTCTCATTTCCCCCTTTTTAATTCCTTCTCACATTTATTCTAAGCAGACACGAGCGAAGGTCATGTTTACACACACTATTTTTGGAAATGTAGCATGATGTAGTGTAACTTCTTGGCAGCTGTCTCGAGTTCCCAGTTTGAGTTGAGTAAGCTTCCC
This sequence comes from Lepturacanthus savala, assembly GCA_030544235.1. NCBI lineage: Eukaryota > Metazoa > Chordata > Actinopteri > Scombriformes > Trichiuridae > Lepturacanthus > Lepturacanthus savala. Next base: position 13,729,867 of record CM060482.1, on the reverse strand, counting down.
CTGACTGTGTCTGTATTGATTCATACAAGTATTCGTCTGCGACCAGGGTGCCTAAAAATACAATTCTGTCAACGCTTTTTCCGAGAATGTATAAATTACAGCCTATTGTGTCTGGGTGTGGATGTAATTCTCAATGAATGATGCTTCATAGTCTTTGTTTCTGCTTTGTTTGTAGGTTGTGCCAATCAGTTGTGCCAATTGTTGGCGGCAGTGATAATCATTAGGCTGTGAGAGAGTTAAGAGGGAGCAATCAGTTTCAGTCTAAGGTTAATAAGTTGCTCTTTTGACTTCCCGTTTTACAACATGAACAGAAGTGGATCGCGTGCAGTTCTTTATTCCAGTGTTGGGTAATTGTGGCAAAAGTTTAATGAAACTAAGCACATTCACTCAATTACCGTGCTGATCTTCTGTACAGTTTTGAGGTACTTTTTCTTGTGTTACATTTCAGAGGGGACTGTTGCACTTTTACTTTATTTAGAAGCTATAGTTGCTAGCTGCATTCCAAAACCTGCAATGATCCTATACTGAATATTATAATGCATTTTTATACAAGAAATTAAATTATCCTTAAGTACGCAAAAAGCTACTAAAGTAGCTCCGCCTCAATCAGCAATAATAACATTTAATTGTTATTTGTTAATGCTTTAGTAATTACAATCCAAGAATGAGCTGGGCCATTCTACATAGTGAGTACTTACATTTTAGTGATAATACTTCTGTACTTAATGTTGAAGTAAATTGAATCAATAATTTCATCTTAATTGAACTAAATGTACCATTTTTTCACATTATGATCATTTCTCTTTTACTTGAGAAAAATATGTCAAAACATCCTCCACCACTGAATTGTGGTGTGTTAACTCTCTTTTGTTTGCTGCCAGCTCATCACATGACTGAATCACTGGTTACATTGAATTTATAATCGATTAATGTGTCCTATACTTTCTTACAACTGTACATTTATTTACACAGTGTGCCAAAATTTTTAGTCGCTTTTCTCCAACTTCCTGGTGGCATCGCCAGCCTTTCCCTCCCATCCATCACACAAATGCTTTGGCACAGCCAGAGGGAGCCCGCACGCTGTGGGGCTCACAGGGCGGAGCGCACACATTTACCCAACGCACCCTCCTTTTAATTTGACTCCTCCACTGTCAAGTTAAACACGATACAGATACATAGCACTTCCGGTGAAGATGAGCACCATAAAAAGGCCTACTCTACTACAAAATAAATGCCTATGTGAAGAGACGGAGCATATTTTACATTTGTGAATTCTGAATTTTCATTAAATAAGTAAAAGTTCCATTTGATATTGCTAATAATGAATGAGAGGAAACACAATTTTCATTGGTTTAATACTTATTACCCCCAAAATGTATGAAATCTACTGAGTCTGTCACAATATCCCTAACTTACTGTGAGTAGTATATACTGTGACTAGTACTTTGACTATTATTACCCAAAGCATATAAAATTGGATCCAGGTTAATGAAATACAACAATTAAAATGCTCTCATATATTTGTGAGTGATAAAATCAATGATATAATATGTCATATAACACAGTCTATAATGGGTACTTTTGATACTTTAAGGACATTTTGCCATAATATTCCTGAACCTTCTTGGCTTTACAATAGCTTTACAGAAATACCTTTTACACCATTTGCTTAGGAATGGCATATTCAGTCACGGGTTATCAGATAAAACAATAACACAACACAATAACCCGCTCCTATTTCGGGCTTTAATTTGAAAGCCGGGTCTCCAGACTTCCGGTGTTTTGACGCTGCCGTAGTCCGTTTCCAGGCAGGCTGAGCGCGCACACGGAGGGCTCCAGTTCTGTACAACTGATGCGGTCTGGCGGAAGAAGAAGAAGAAGAAAAAAGAAGAGGACGAAGAGGAAAGAGGAGGAGGAGGAGGAGGGGGAGCGCGCAGTGAAACAACGGGAACAGGGAGGGAAGGAAGAAGTGTTGAACGTATAAAGTTTGCGTTTGCCCCGGAGCTTTGTTACTCGCAGACCTCCGCGCCTGTTGCCGCTCCTGCAGCAACGAACCTGCGTCTGGTTGCAGCCGAACTGTTTCTGCCGTCCAATGAATGGAGTTGCTTTCTGCCTTGTTGGAATACCTCCCTACTCTGAGAACCACGTAAGTACGAGCGGCGAGTTCTGACCGCGCTGCGTCTTTTTCTTTTTTATCATCGAGATACCTGGACGTTGTAGTGTTTGGACAGGACTGAAGTGGGCTGTGCTGCTGGTCAGAGAGCGTGATTTCCTAAGAGGATTAACAGTAGTTTACATAGCCAGTGTACACACACACATACACACACACAGACAATACACACACATACACACACACTCATCGACATACAATTACTTAACATTGCTCTACAGAAACCTAATGTTTGATTAGTGTTTTGTTTTCCCTGCAGATTTTGTTTATTATTGTGGAATTAGCCGCCGCTTCTCCAACGTGACCCAGAGTCTCATTATACGCCCGGGTAGATCTGGTCTTTTGTCCGCCTGTGGCCGCATCAGGAGGCGGACGGTCCGCCAGGCGGGACGTCCCAAACAGGGATGGTGTGGGGATAGTCACTGAGAATAATTTCTTCATCAGATATTTAACAATTTATTATATTTTTATTTAAATTAGTGAACAAATTGGCTAATGTGTCAGGATTAGATTAAGATCTTTCATCTGACAAGCCCCTCAACACTTAAACTCAGTGATTTTTAAAGTGGGGACCCTTCCAGGTGACTTTGAGGGTTTGTTATTCCACCCATAAGCAACACAATGGCAACTTATATGTAGGTCATGGGTTTCAAAAGGCCAAAAAAAAACCCTATCAAATGGGGGGCCATGGTCTTGTGTGTGTCACTTTAGGGAAACTTGACAAGAAAAGGTTTGAGAACCACGACTTAAAACATTAAGCTGCGTAACAAACTACAACATTTACAAAACACGTCGTCACGCAGCGATTTGACTGCACATGAAGGTGGAGTTGTCTTGAGAGGTGATGTCATCACAAACGAAAACATGGGGAAAGAGTGAACTCCAGTCAATGAACATCACAAGGCTTCCACACATAAACACATTTAGGCTTCTTATACAAATCCTGTAAAGCTGAATTTCAACTTGAGCAGCGGCATGATATGTTCTGCAAACATTGGATAAATACAAGTTTACGGGCTTATGAATTGCTTTTGATTAACTCCTCTACAGAAGGAATAATGCGTGTTGGCTTTTGTCAAGGAAACAGGTTTGTGTTTTTATTCCTCCTGGTACATGTCAGACCTCAGGAATGAGACATGGAATAGTGAAGAAATCGGATGTAAATGTGTCATAGGTAAGATATGTCACACTGGGCGGTGGTCTGCTTGTGGGAAGCATGTGGGTTGGTATTCTTGCCTGCTGTGTGTGTGTGTGTGTGTGTTTTGTTTTAGCCTTAGATAGTCCTTTGCCCTGTGTGTAATGTTGCTGAGATAGCTGATATTTCCTTTCCTTTTGTCCTTTGCTGTATGGATTGGTTCAGTGTTTGTGTTTTGACAGGAGTCAACCTGTGTATTGCAATGCTGCTCTGTGTTTATCATCTTCTGTTGTCACTTTATTGCTCTGTATAACCATATCATTTGAAAATGTTGAGTTTTTTGTTGTTGGATTTTTGCCTTGAAATCTCCCCCCTCCATCTCTACCTTTGCTTCCTTTTTTCTCAAAGCTTCTTATTATCAGTTGCGGTTCGGTTTGTTCCCTCCAGCAAAGTAGAACGTTTCCTCTCCTGTGGTCACGCTTTAATTGAAATCCTCTCTCTTCGTTGCACGCTACTGTGATGGGAACACCTCTTCAAACGCAGCAAATTCACTTTTATCTTTTCACTTTCATGCTTGTTACTTGTCATCAAACACTTTTTAGTAAATGTGCAACAACTGCTTTCCCTTTAAAACTTTAATCAACAGCGACTCGTAAAACTCAACTCCAAGTGTGCAATATTCTCCGGTTTGACGCTCTTATGTCAGCATATGTGTCTTCTTATAGACGAGCTTCTATCCTGACCTCAACTTCTCTAATCTCAGGTCCTGGCATATTTCATACCTGACCTTTGACCCGGCATGTCTCCGCCAACACCCCAGCTCTTATTTAGCAGGGCCCTTTCTCTTTTCACTTTTGCCATGCAGAAGTCCTTTTATGTATAATCGACCGAATCAACTCTTCCTGATGATACAGGAACATAGATAAAAACTCTTTCCTGAACCTATTATGATTAACACTAATCTATTTAGGTAAAGTGATAGGTAGGTGTAGTAGTAGGTGTCAAAGGAAGGTGCACAGTTCCACCGGAATCCGATTATATGTTTAATTTGTCAAAATGAGACAAAGTAAATCCACCTTTTGTGTTGTTGATTCAACATCTGAGCATGGAGAGGAAGAGATGGAAGCGTCTGTTTGATGAGGCAGTTATGAGGTCCAGCGGGACTGCTTTAATGTTGTTAGCGGGCCGGCTCTAATGTAGCAGCGCAGGGTTCGTGGGTGAGATCAATAGAGCTGCTTCTAGAGGGGTGGGGTGGGGGGCAGGGCGGGGCAGAGGGTAGGATGAGCAGAGATCATGAAGTCTTCTGCTGCATTGTGCCACGTGACGCCTGAGTATATCGATGATGGGAAACATGAGAGCGCTTTTATGGAAATCTTGAGCCGGGCAGGTCAATGTTAAAGCCCCTCTTCTGTCCCTGTTGTGTGCCAGTCTGTCAGTGTGTTTGTACTCTGATACACTGCAGCCTAATGCAGCGTTTCTGTCCAGACATGACTTGCAAACTACCGATGATTATTCTTTGCTGATCTTTGACCTTCTTGTATCAGATCTGGGAACCATCTTTACACCGAGGTCCAGCCCTAGAGGCCCCGCTAATAGCCTCCATGGGATTATTTGTAACCGCCGAGGCCCAAACTTCAGTCAGTGGCTTCGGCTGATCCACAAAAAATGCCTTTAAGTCCTCTGTGGATGCCTGCAGATCCAGCTGATCACAGGACAACCACCTCAGAAAGGTTGCAGACCTCAGACCACAGAGGCCCATCCAGCCAGAAGGATCGGTCCCTGGTTAACTGGAAACATCTGGATGATGCTGCAGAGGAAAGCACTTCTGTGATCACTAGCAGATGCCTCCACCGCGTAGTAGGCACACAGCATAGACAATACGGCAATGCTGAGAATTTATGGGGTTTTAGGAACTTCACGTCTTTTATTTCCATCCGTCTTTGTACAGCGTGTCCCCGTTTCTATACTGACTGTCCTAATATTTTCAAATCTGGGCTCCAGGAACCATCTGAGACTTCACAAGAGAGTCATTTCTGCTACACTTAGTTTTACCCTTGTTTTGTTATGTTGCTATTTCCTTTTCAATCTTTGTGTATAATTTTTCTTGTAAATTACAGTGAATTATTGTTGCAAACTGGTCACAACCTGGAGAATAAGGTTGCTGGGTTTGATGGTGCCAATTTCAGATTTTCCCATTATTCCATGTAATTTCTCCTTTGTTGCTGTCCAATAAAGGCATAAATTGCCCCCAAAATAATGCAATAGTTAATAAAAGTATTAAATAAAAGTGGTCACAATAAAAGTGGCCACAAGCCAAAAGAAACCCACTGTTATAAACTAATAGTATCCAAAATAAACTCACTTCATATACTTTACTCACTTCATATACATCATTTTCTTAAAAGAAAACTTCCAAATATATTTTATCTTAATATTTTCCAGCTAGGCATAAGGAATTTATTAAATTCTGTAGTGCACTGCAGTGGAGGAATGGGTTGTAGTGAAAGTGCTATTTAAAATATGACTGATATTTGGAACAGGGCTGAAACTAATATTCAAAATTAATTATTCCATGATCCTCTATGATTTTTTTGATTAATCATTTACTCTTTGAAATTGCAGTTAATTGTGTAAAAAAATGACGGAACTCCAAACTATTAAGTTCATTATCATGTATGACACTTAAATTTTCAAATCCTCACACCTGAGAAGCATTGGCCCACGATTTTTAAAGCAGTTATGCCTAGAAAATAAAACCTTTAAATATTTTTTGCCTATCTACTAATTGATTAATCAACTAATTCTTGCAGCTCTAAGTTGGTCTGCTCTTTGGACCCCAGACAGTGTTTAACATGTCAATGTGGTGGATACGAGCAGTGACAGTAAACTGTGTGCGTTACAGAGTGTCCTGCACGAGTCTGTTAACACCATTAAAACGTCTCTCCCACCTTAACACCTCCGCCCCTCTCACCATGACACCGTCACCTCCGCCGCATTCCTCCACACGGGGCCTCAAGATGACAGCTGCACCACCGCTCATACATCACACCCACAATCATTAACCTGGAGAGTGTGTGTGTGTTGACACACTTTAATCACTCTGAGTCTAGCACACACACAAACACACTTGCACGCGTACACGCACGCGAACACAGACAAGCACAGGTGGTCGCAAATATAGGCACTCCAGCATGTTTACATCCCACTTAAACGGTCAGTTACACACCGCCAACTCATAATCTGTGTGCAGGTGCATGAAATTTTTGCACACACACACACACACAAATTTCCTTACATATAGAAGCCTTCTGTTTTTACAATAAATCTATAAAACAGCTCAACGGAGTGTTTTAATTGGGCCTTGATGTGTGCAGATACAGTGCAGTGTATACATGGAGGTGGGGGAAGGACAGTTTTTCATCGCTGACCTTGTTTACTGTGGTGAAACTGAGCGGCTGGGGCAGCCGGCTGCTTCTATTGCTCTTTATTGATCTCTCAGTCAGTTGATCCTGCACTTTCTGTGTCGATCTTAGATATCACCTTTGCATATATTTGAAATGATCATCATGATGCTGTTTCTAACTAAGGTAGAATGTTTATGTACACGTTGTGTATATTAATTCACCTATGCATTTCACCTTTCTTTCTTGTTTAATGCCTTAAAATATAGTTTATCCTTCTTATATTTTATTTTATAACAAGCTAAACTTTGATTTTCTTCCAAATTGTCTGACCCCATGTGTATGCGTTTCATCAAATGGAAATTGTAGGTGTCATGTATAGCATGTATGTAGTATTTATTTTTTTGTTTTTTTTTATTTTAGGATTTCAGCTAGAATCAAAAATAGAATTATTTGGCTTTAAACAATCTCTGGCTGCACAATATTACTTTGTAATGACTGACCCAAGTGCATCAGCAGGGTGACAAACTTGATTAGTTTAGGTTATGGCAAATGTGCAGTTGATTCAATAAATTATGTTTCTAAAAGTGCACAAAATATGTGGATATTTTAAGAACAAGGAAGTCGGATAGGTGAAAATGTGTATAAACACAGGAAGATATTTCTACATATTCTTCACTGAGGAAAAATGGTCTGGTAATATTTTATAGAAACTGAAAGACAAAGAGTTGTTTCTGTGAAATCGCCAACACAGATAAGATGTGCTTTATTGAATGCATGTTATATATTGCTCGCTTTATTAGCTGGATGCGATGTTTACCTGTCCAGAAGTGACAGATATATTACCCAGTCATCACGTCCTCACTCAGGGAGCCACTCATCATCTCATGTGGCGTTTGACGCCTGCGTTCTGGGAGTTTTGTGTGAAACAAAGCCTCTCTCAGAAACAGACGAGAGGGTAATTAGATTCAGCCTGTTGATGGTCTGGCCTGCGTCAGTGCCTCTTTGTACTTGTGCCTCCGGAGAACCTGTGTTGATGTGCGTGTGTGTGTATGTATGTGTGTTGTTTTTGTGCAGGAAAATATGTCGCGCAATACAGTATGCGAGGGGCCTCATCATGTTGATATGATGCTCGGCTCATCGGAGGAATGGTGAGCAGGTCGGGTCTTGCTCGGAAATGCAGACTTGACTCTGTATCTGTCAGTGGGATCAGCCTGAAGGCAGCAGGAGGCAGAGTTTGAAATAGGGTCAAGGTTCAGAGGTCAGGGGCCCTCCCTTGTCACACACTTGGCCCCCAATAGAGGCTAAAGAGGCAGGCGGAGGAGGAGGTTGCGAGTGTGTCTAGCGGGGGCCACAGGGGTTAAGCGCAGGCTACCATTTGACTGGTCTCCATTCAGACCATCGGATCCTGCATCTTGTTGTGTCTTTCTCACGCCGCAATATCAACCGTGCACATGTTTGACTCGCATTCTCACAGTGTTTACATTTTTTTACAAAGACGGCCGAAGATAAGGACAAGCGTCAGTGGCGAGCGTCAGCGGCGAGCTCAACGGTGCGCTGTCTTCCTCCAGAGCCGCTGCACAGCCTTTTAGGAACAGCAGGGATTGCACTGGAATGCGAGAGAGACGGAGAGGGACGGGATGAGGAGGAGAAAGAAGGCAGAAGATAACGAAATAAAGAGAATCCTGATGAGTCATAGGGGAGAATGATGCCTGTGTCACACAATGAGGCAAAAAAAGTGAAGGCATGCCAAAAAGCATAGAGGGTTCTCTATTCATAACCTCCATAAAAGCTGCCGGATTTTAACACAAGCTGATTGTTCACTTACATTTTTTTTTCTTCCTTCACCAGCTCCTTGGATATGAGAATTTATGTTCTTTCTCTCTCTCTATGTTTTATTATTATCTTTGTGCATTTCATATCATATATTCATATTTCATTTTTAGACTGTTGGTCTGATGAAAAGGAAATATGAAAAAGGAAAATGGAATATGCAGACGTCATCAGAGCTCAGGGGAATTTAAATGTAGACTAAACAACCATGTAATCAGAAAGAGAATCGACAGATTTATTGCAAAGTTAAGGGATCGCTGCCTCCAGCCTTAAATAATAATCACGTGCTCCTTCAGCTGGAACATTAGCTTGTTTTTTTTTTTCAGCTCTATTAGCGCTTAAAGGACTTGTGTCATTTATTAAAAAGTATTGATCAGGAAAAGGTTAACGTAATCAACTTGTTCGAGGAGATTCACAACACGTTGTGGTCTCGTAGCACAGCCAGAAAATCATTAAGCCACAGCAGAAGAAGAAGAAAAGGACTGACTGGTCGACATCTGATGGCGTTGCTCACTGGAAGTAACTTTCCAATCGGGGAGGCTCATCTTGGCTCTTGTTTGTACATGGCAGTGGGCCAGCGTGCATCAAAGCACTGCTTGAGAGTTGATGAGCTGTGAATTGCAGGTCAGTCAGAGAATTGCTGTTGTTTCATCGGAGTTAGTGAGCTGACTCACTAGCGTCTATATCTACTTCCTTTACAAGCTTGCCACGGTGCACACAAACACTCATACACAGCCATCATTCTTACTATTTGTTCGCAATCTCAGCAGGGAGGGTGGGGGGGTTGTTTCGACAGGCAAAATCACGGGACAGAGATTATCGGGAAGCTAATGAGGAGCTGTGGATGCTGGGAAGAGATAGAGGGCTGTGGTTTTGGTGATGCTTCCTGGGCCGGCACAACACCGCCTCTGTTTACGACTCGCTAGCTCAGATTCTCTCGGGATAAAAATGTGTTTTTTTGGGGGTTTGTTTGTATGTTCACAGATGTTGTCTCTCTCCATTATTGTACAGATGTTGTAGTTTTAAAGGAACCATTTTTTTGCTGTTGTTGTTTTGGGAAGTGTTTAAATGTCTGCCCGAAAATAGCCTGACCTGATATTATATCGATATTGTAATACAAGCCTGGAAGAGGACATTGTTTGAAAGGGGGACTGTTTCGCAGTTGTACCAAACAAGTTGCATGCGGCTGCATGTGAGAGCACAGCCTGTGTGTCACAGACACAGAGGAAGAGCCATTTCCATTGTGTGGAAGTAGCTCAGCTTTAAAAATAAAAAAAAAATTGATGCTGATCAAACAACCATATCTGTAATATTGTTGGGCTAAAGTTGTAGCCGCAGGAGACAACAGAAGCAATTTGCTTCACCACCTCCACCACAAACATGTCCTAGAATATGAACAATGCATGAAACTAATGTTGGCGTCTCTTGAAACGTTGGCACAGCAACACAAAATGTGAGTCAGACGTCACTCAAAAACGCGTTTGCGGCAACTTCTTTGTGAACAGCACAGTTTTGTAGGACCAGTCAAACCTGTGTTAATACTGGTCTAGTCATATTAAGCCAATTTACTGCAGTAATTATTATTTAATCTCTCTAAATTGTAAGAAAATGATTCACACCTTGTCATGCATGAGAAGAAAATATCGTCAAATATTGATATAATTTAAAAGAAAATATTGTGATATCAATTATTTGTCATACTGCCCAGCTCTACATAAATGTTGTCTTTTCCTGGTTGTAAAGGATACATTAATTGTCAGGGCTGCAAAATATTTATAACACTTTGAAGGTAAGCAAAAATTATGTAATCTGTTTGTATACGATTTAGATGTGTAGAAATGCCCCCCCCTCCTTTGTGCCCTAATTTTTCAGTGACAAAATACCTCATAGGTGCCCTTTTCCCCTTTTCACCCCTGCCCTTCAAAAAGCCTGAGCATGTCACTGCAGCCATTACATTATTACTTTAGGCTCCAGGTTTGTTTTCTACAAACTACAACACTTAAGTGAAGGGATTATAGTAAGATAGCCATAACTCTAATAGACAAATCCCGTATTATCCAGGATACTCCCACATGTGGACACCTGTATCAGTAGCTGTCACGGTCTGCTTCTGATCCATTTGCATTGCACAGCATCAGCTGTTCCTGTGTTTGATCAGAACATGGCAGCGAGCCTCTCATTAGTCCAAACTAATGGAATGTCATGACTTAATGTGGTTAATAGTGTTAATGTGGCTAAATAATTGCTGTCGTTTTTATTTTGTTGGTTTGCTTTAAAGGGATATTATAATATTTATAAATGAGGTGATTATATACTATCACCTCAATCGAAATACTATGCGCATGCAAATACACCCAAATCAGTCCGGACACACTGAGCTGTGTTCTCCCTCCTATCACTCTCGGCTTCTTCCTTTTTGTCTGTCCTTGTTGATGAGTTTGTTTCCCCCTCAGCCTTTCAAACTGTAACCTTCCCCCAATTCCAGCTTTCTTGTTCTCTCTCGTTTCCCTCCTGACTTTGAGCTCTGCCGCTTTGATCGCCCCTCCGCTGCCTTCTATGGTCATCTTTGTCTCGGGGGGAACTCCTGCTTTTGCGTTCATTTTTTTTTTTTTTTTTTCAGTCCCTGTCTTAAGGTGTGCCCGGAGACGTTTTCATTTTGAATTCAGATGTTCTTCCCTGAGCCAAATGTCATCCGTAAAGCATTAGATATCCCTCTTTGGGTTCGCGCCATAAAAGGGATGTTTCAGTATGATTCTTGTATATCCGCCTCCCCTCTGTCTCTACTCGCGGTTTACAGAACGAAAACAGTACGGTATGTTTCTGTAAGCGCTCCTGTTTGGTCTAAGCAGTGCCAGTGTGTGTTTCATCTGAATACCAGAATGAGACCGTGTGTGTGTGTGTGTGTGTGTGTGTGTGTGTGTGTGTGTGTGTGTGTGTGTGAATCCCACGTCAACAGTTAAAGTTGTTTGCAGCATTCCCATTGGGCAACTGAAATATGAAGACTGGTGAGACCACAGTGAGACCTGTCATCCCTTGTGCCTGCATGTCTGACCTTTTTCCCTGTGGTGAAACAAGTTATGAAACAATCTCAGACTCTAGCAATCTCCAAATTGAAAGGCAGCTAATATAGTGAGTGACAGTAATTGACAGAGGCCAAAGACAATGAAGCATCATTTTTAGCATCAGCATCAGCAGCGTCCCTGTCTTCTAGAGATGTCCTTCTATACCACTGGGAACCACAGTCCGAGTATCAACAGGAAGGAGCAGGCAGATGAAACGATAGCGTGGGCCGATCCTTCTGTATTCAAAACATGCCATTCAGTATCTGTGTGTCATCTTTGTGCCACTGGGTGAATGAAGACGGGTGGAGAGGTGGGAGGGGCAAAGGCCAGAATCGCTTTGGATATAATCTCCGGATCATCCGATTTATCAGTGTGGGAAGCAGAGCTCACGTAAATGAGCCGCGCTTCGTAAGTTCTGCTTGGTGCAAGAGTTTGCATTGCTTTGGGCCTTAGGCCTTTACTTATTTGGAGAAAATTGAGATTTCACACAGAAGGAGATCTGATTTGTCATCGTCAAAATTCACGCAGTAATCGATTATTTTATGTGTGAATATCTTTTGTTCAGTGTCTGCAGCCCCTTAAAGAGGTCAGTGTGAGTCTGCAGTCATGAGAAAAACAGATGGGGGGGAAAAAAATCCCAAATTTGAAAAAGAAAATGTTTTAAAATATATATAATAAAATATTTTAGAACTCGTAGTAGAAGTAGAATTCGTCAAGCTGCCCGAGGAGCTGTTCACATATGCTAGCGAATCTTAACCTTTTCCAACGCACAGACATAATCCACAGATTCCTATGTAATAGCATTCTGTCTGTAGAACCTGAACTTTGGGGTATGTGATTAAATTGAACTATTTCTCGCTGCTTTGAGGGCTCCCTAAATGGCAACTCTACACCGTTCGGGCTCGCAATTTGGAGACTTGTCGGTTTGTGGGCTCGTGTGTGAACGGAGAGATGGAGGACTTCCTCAGCGTGGTGTGAGCGCTGGTGCATGGCAGGAATGTAGAAACCAGATGACCTCAAATGGAAACTCCAGGCAGGCCATCTTGCTTGCTCTAATAAACACTCAGACTCCATTCTTGCAATCCTGCTCGCTCCTTCTTTTTTTTCCCCCTCCCTGCACAGAGCTCTCCGCTCCATCAGTGAGCCTTCTGAAGCTGGCTCAGTATGGGTGCGGCCACGCCCCGAACGTTGGACCGCTGCCTGGTTTTGGGCCTATAGGCTGAGATGCAAGCCTGGGTCCAGCTTCAGCTTTAGCCAAGGAGAACGACAACGTCATCCTCGAGACCCAAAGTTATAATTTTCATCTGTTAATTACACAGAGGCGGAGATGATCTAAATATATACATGTGGGCCTGTAGAGGGGGGGGAGGAGAAGCAGCCAAGCGGAGGGGGGCTCCAAGTATGGCCGTTCTTCACCCAGACTCAGACAGGGGGTGGAGAGATTCGAGAGGCCTGCTGGAGCCCTGCGGTTTTCTGGATCTGCACGCTGCTGAGGCCTGCTTCTGAAAACAACCAGGAAAGAAAGAGAAGAAAAGAGCAAGAGGCAGAAAAAAGGGAAGGGGGAGGGGGGGTGGGCTCTTATTGCAGCGGAGCTCAGATGTGACGCTCTGATTGCTCCCAGTGGTTGTGGTCAGTTCACCGGAGAAGATGGAAGATGGGGAAGGGGGGGTGGTGGATACAGTGCAAGGAGAGCAGGGCTAGCTCTTTGCCAGATGTCGTCATTGGGCCTGATGTTGTTAAGGTTTCATGGTGTATGGTATATACTCCCATCGGGAGATAGACATATCTACTAGAGAGAAAGCACAGCTGGAAGATTCCTGATGAAAGCCATCCGCCGCCTCACGGTGCTGCTCAGAAACGGCAGGATCATGTCACACTTGGGGTTAAATCATTAGATTCACTAATTGCTTTATCCATATTTTCATTTAGTGTAAGGGCATGCTACCTGAATACACTGTGGAAAGATGTAACAGGACAGTTAATTGGTGTTATTAGTTAAAATGGTGTCAGACATATTGATAACATCATGTGAAAATGAACTTAAAACTCCATTTTGCTTAAAAATATTCTTTGATCACATGCTTTAGAATGTACAGAGCCCAGAATTTGGTGCTGCACCCCTGACCTGAAACGCTGCCAACTTCCAGATTGAAAGTGTGAATCAAATCCGTATCGCATAGTAATCATAAAGGTACCATCTGGTCCATCCAGATGTAAGAAAAGTCCTGAATCCTTCATACTCATGGAAAAATAAGCTGTGAAAGACAATTTTGAAGATAATATGAGCGTAAACCTCTCCGCTGTTGAACTTGTCTGCCTGCAGGCTTTTTTTTCCTCAAGATCGAACAGAGGCACCTTGGTGGTTCCCATGGCAACTGTCTGCACAGAGTTGATGATTGACTGTGATTAGGTAGAAGACGAGTGTCAGGATGAAGTCTGACATTTGTAGAACGATGCCAGAGGGACTTTAAAAGCTCACCTTGCCCTCTCCAATTTTCATTCTGTAGTTTCTGACGTAAACGCATCGGTATGTAGCCATGCAGATAGTTTTGATAAGAGCTGTTTTTGTTGATTTTACCTCATATCAGATCGATCGATCAGCACATATGTCATCTGAAAAGTATCAGTGACAGTTTCTCCCCCAGAGAGCACTGACAACTGGAAAAAGTCCTGCACAGTTCACAGTTCAAAGCGCCCTTGCCCAAATACTTGTTTATATGATACATGTTAAAAAATGAAACTCAGTTAATATGTTTTCATCTCTCAAATATTAATATTATCTCCTACCTTAAAAGTAGTGTTGGTTTCTACAAAAAACAGTTCTTATGAAAACAACTTGACAAGAACTTGATTTAGATAAATGGATAAAAAGATATACTTTATTAATACTTTATTAATCCCAAAATGGGAAGTGTGGTGCAGCAGCAGCATTATACACAGTGACGAAAACAATATATAGATTAAGAATATAAAAAACAAACTACACACAATAAAATGGCTAAATGGCAAATAAAATGTAATGTACAAAAACATATGCAACAAATAATTTTTTGGAATAGAAAGTTGCTCATATTCTCTTCTCCAACAGATGAAATTAAAACTATCTACAGTTGCAACTTCGGGAAATTCATGTGGGTGGGAAAAAAGCATGCAAGGTGAAGAACAAATCTTCAATTGAGTAAAAGCTTCTTTATTTTTTACTTCAGTCTTCATTGGTTCATTGTAGATGTGAAGTGAACATGAAGAAGACTCCGCTGGAGGAGACACTCCCTGCTAATTAGGTTAAAGTGGAGCACCATGCCTCCACTTAGTGCCTGCTGTGCTGGAAAACATTAAGTGTCTGTTTTGTCTTGCTGTGGTATTCTCTGTCAATATCTATCCTCTCTCTCTCTCTCTCCCTTTCTCATACACACACAAACACACTTTTATAAAATGAACGATCACATACAATAAACTCTCTTTAGGCTATGAAATTTAAGTTAATTTGCAGCACATGCACTCAAACACACACATACACAAAACACAGTAACTTAACTCTAATAGCATTAAATAATGAATCAACATACTAAGATTCCACTGAATGTGAGTTGCACGCTTGGTAGCGAATGTGTGTTAATGTGTCGAGCTTTCAGTCGTGCAGTCAAGCGAAGATGTATGGGAGTTAATCAGAGTGTATCTGCGAGTAAACATGTGCATACTGTGTCATTGCTATCTTTGTCCAAGTGTGTGAAACTGCCTTCTGTTCTCTGTTCTCTAACATCCCGTGTCTTTTTACCCTGCCCTCATTTTTTATTCTTTCCCTCCTGGTATTCACTCTACAACATCTGTTCTCCCCCCCCTCTAAAAAAAAACCCCACATGTAAACCATTCCCACTCTTTATCTCTCTTTTTTTGCCATTGCCTAGATGCTTGGCTGACTGGCTGGCTGACTCATGTATCCCAGGTTCCTTTGTGGTATATGTAGCATGTCGGACATATCCGCACTCCTGAGTCAGCCAATAACAGTTTTATGTGATAGATCTCAAATGGACTGTTGTGTTTTTGGCCGTATTTGTGTTTGTTTGAAACAACATGTTTGGTATGAGTGGATATGTATGAATTAGGGCACAAAGGCAAAGTATTTCTGCCATTGATTAATCTGTCTTTTATTTAGGTGATCGTTTAGTCTCGAAAATGTGAGCAAATATTGAGAAAATAACATAACATGTTTCCTGACCCCAAGGCAAATGTCATCAACATTATTTTCCACAAAATAAACCAAAAAGTCAATTTATCAACTGTTCTGCCTTCATTAGCAAAGGGATGTAGATGTTCATGTGTTTATTAGATTGCGATGATTAGTTGATTAATCGATTACTTGTCAACTATTACAATAATCTCCAACTATTTTGATAATTGATCAATGGTGTTTTCATTTTTTTAAAAAGAAAATTCTCTTAGTTGACTCTCAGAATAGTCGTTAGTTGCAGCTCTAGTGTTTATATTTCCTTTTTTACAATGATATAGATAACAAAGCAGCACATCCATACATTTGAGAAAATAGACTTTTTACGTTGATGAGAAAAATGTGAAAATGATGAGAAAAAACAGCAGACTGAACTAAATGCCAGTGTCTGTGGTGATGAACGAAAAGCGAAATGGGAATATGTTCAGTTTCAAAAACTTTGGCTGCAGCTTAATGTTTCCACCTTGAAACAACTCACATGCCCTGACCTCACGTGGTTATAGTCTAACACACACACACACACATACACACACACACACACACACACAACATACATATTGTAAACAGGCACATGTAAAGAATGCATAAATAATGCGTGGCCTTCCTGGAGGGGGTACATGGTCAGGTGGGCCACTTGAACTGCTTTAATCCTCTGGTCTGAAGGAGTGAGACGTACATTGTTGTTGTTGTTGTTGAATCAATCCTGGTCAGGGAGGGTGGACCACCCAGCTCTGCTCAGCTGTGGGTTGATGGGATATCTGACCCTCGGCCATTTCATCTCCGGCTCCACCTGCTCACGTCTCTGGACTTCCTGAGGCTGTTTCCACCTCAAAGCCCCACAACAGGTGTGACCTCTCTGATCTCCTGCCCCAGCCTCCCACCCCGACTCTGATGTCATCCATTAGTGCCGACATTAAGACCACAGATAGCTGCTTATAGGTCCACACACCTTGCACTTTCTCCATCCTGCACACACAGCCCTATGCCCGACACTGCGGTAAATGTGCGCAGTCGTATGCGGCTGCATGTTAAGTTCCTTGTCCCAGTGCCCTCTGGTCTTCTCCCACCCATCTGCTGGCCAGACTCTGTTGTGTAGCTGCCCTCTGGTGGCCGCTGGGTGGTAACTGCACTCAGAATGCAGCCATATAGGCCTATAGGTCCTGCAGCATGGGGATTTACTGGAGATTACAGTTAAAATTAACCTACTTAAAACAGCTGCGCCCTTTTTTCACCCAAGCGCCTGCTTTTGTAGAATCTGCAGATTACTGTTAATGACTGTCTAAACACAGAGATCGACTCCACCAATGTACATGAATGATTTCCCAGCTTTTGGGCTCAACTCCGCATTAAGCATTATCTGAGTGTGTGAGTTTATTGATATGTCTAAGTTCAAGTGTTCTTCTACCCAGATTGTTCCTTCCTTGTGAGTGACTTCACATTGTTTTTTGTCATTTATGAGAACAGTGAGACGACAGATGAAATCTTGTGGGCTGCTTCAATGCAGAAAACATTACATGCCGTGTGTTGAGTGAGGAATGAGTCATTAGTGTTTTTATTATCTATTTATATAACATTTAACTATCTGAAGCGTATTATCACAATTGTGATAATCACAATCTAATTTAATATTTATTCAATGCAATATTTTATTCAGTGTAATATTTGTATATATTTATGGTATTAATCAATGTTTCTTTTTATTACCTCACTTCACACGAGGCATGTATTATTACTTCAGATCTTTGCACCTTCATAAGAACGATGGACATAGTGTACTCTACATGTATATTATTCATATTTTAGCTTGATTCAGTATGTTTTTCACACAATCTCTTAATTTTTTTTACTTTTCTTATTCTTTATTTTTGAGCTGCTGCAATGAGTGAATTTCAGGATTCACACTCTGAGCTAGAGTCTTTTTTTTTTTTTTTTATAAACTTTAGATTCTGGTTCTCCTTCAGACATCTCTGTCTCAGCTTTGTGGTGCCTTTTTACAAATTTCACTGTGAGCATCGACTCGGTTCTTCACTGACCCTTCTCTGCCTTATTGTATACTGCCACAGCCTGTTTAGCAAAAACACCCCATCATTGTGTCTCGGGCCTGGTTTGTTTGTGGGACGGCAGCTAAAGGCTCATCCGCCAGGACTTAGCTGTCTCCTTACGCTTCTCTTTCCTGCGTATTTCGGCCTATTTCTCCTTCTTACAGCCCCGTATTTCACAGCATAATTGCAGCCGAGGACCAAAAAAAAAAAACCTTGTTTTGTCTTTCTGAAGCAGCCGCAGCGGAAAAAAAGAGGGGGAGGCCTTGAACCCTGCTTTAATCTGTCGGCCCATGGTCATGTTATGAGTGTGAAGGGGATTAAAACATATCACCAAACTAATCTGTCCGTTACATCAACAACCGAGCCAGGCTCCATCCTGCGTTACCTCCCTTCCCCCTGTTCCTCACGCCTTTCACTTTCCGCTGATGTGTTTGTTATCAGAGAGCATAAGGGGGCCGGGGCGGGAGGCAACGAGGCGTCACTCCTCAGAGATTAGCAGCGCGTGTCTGCCTTTGATTTCTCAACTTTTACAGTTTGCGCTGCCAGGTTATGATATAAAAATTGCCAATATGGAGTTTTGGTTCTGTCCAGGGTACAGTGTGTTTACTCAGCAATCCAATAATTTACAAGTCAGATAAAAGTGGTATGCTCCGGTGATGTACCTACGTAGGTACATCGAGCCCACGTGTATGATGGATGTGGCGCTGTCTGCCTGCTCAGGCATGCTGCAGCCAGACAGGAGACTGTGTGGGTCACTGGTGGGAAGGGTGCTATTGTCACAGTTCCTCATGTGTGACTGTGTGTCCTCCATGTAAACTGTAACTCAACACTTTTTTGTTCATTTCTCTTTTGTTAACCTACAGTTTTTTTTTTCCCCCTCTTCACGCTCATTCTCCTCTTTTTGTAAATGCCTCCATGGTTCATGAAAGGGAGAAAGAGAAAAGGAAAGAGAGAGAGAGCCGGACAGATAGACCTTTTGTTTCCAAATTAGGCGCCGCGCTCTCCGTGCCAAAGCTAACTGTTATTGTGAAAAAAAAACGCGATATGAAATCCCCACTCAGCGCTGCCACTGTGAAAAGGAGCACTTGTGCATTCACAGATATTAAACCTGGCTCTGGCTCCTGCGATGTGATCTGCGATCCATTCACTGCTCCGCGCGCCTGGCAGCCTTCTGTGATTTCCAAACACGGGTGTGGTCGTCCTCTCCATCCCGGAGAAGAATCGGACCTCCTCCTGCGCCCCGCCGGTGATCCACTCGTCTCTCCACAGGGCGGTTCCGCCTGGCGGTGCGTCGAACCCAAAAGCTCTGGTCCGAACCACAGAGAGAAGAGAAACCCCCCACAGCCACAGCCTTCTGACTTTATGAGGAACCCTAATTACATAGCCTAGTGTATTTATACTCAGCTGTGACTCAGTGGGACATGTGGCGTGTGTGTGTGTGTGTGTGTGCGCGCGTTCATGCACGGGAGAAGCAGGCTTTGTGTTCACACGTAAATGGTGTGTGTGTATTAGTAAAAGACTTTGCTGACTCAATAAACTATTTAAATTAGGGAAGAAGTCGAGTTTAGATGCTAAACCATCAGCTATTTTTGCAGTCGCACTTTAACCATCAGTTAAAGTCGTAATTCTGTCTTTCTCTTGTATATGGGAAGTTGAATTCATAATCAAGGCGACTTTTAGCCTTACTGCTTACTTACTGGCAAATCTCTGTTGAAAAACTAGGATTAAAGATGTGGACACAGACCAGTTGCATTATGGGTACTGTAGGATCCAGTGTTTTTGGATCCTTCGATACCAAGAACCTGTATGTCTGTAGGTACTTGTCCCTCATTACTGGTCATTACTGGAGTCTCGATAAGCTGCAGTTAGGTTTGTTAAACTAGTCCCAAGTTAGTCTCCAAATTTAATGAAATTACAATATTAAATGTGTCCTTAAAGGAACTGACGGCACAGAAAGAAATCTACTTTTATCTTATTTACATTTTGATGTGTATTTTCATTGTTTGCTTTTTCTGTAAAATATTATAGGTTTATTCTAAAAGTTCATCTACAAACTTGTGTGTTACAAAGTGGTAAATGTGGCGATAGTAATGGGGTATGAGTCGCTACTGTAGGTCTATGATATGTATCTGTTCCATCTGGTCCATTAAAAAGAAAACAAAAAAAAAGATCAGAACAATGTAATTAATGAGATTAGATCCTAAAGTTATTTCATTTTTTTTCAACATCTTACTTTTTACAGTTCTGGCTGTTTGAGTTGTGGTATCTGATATTCTTTAGCTTCCTTTGAATTGATCACTTTATTTGATCGTTCTAGCCCAGCCTGCAGTGTGGGTTCTTGCAGGTAACGCAGCGTATCCAGAGGGTATAATCTCTGTGGGGATGGCGGCTCTCTCCAGTCGAGTTGATACTTGCCCACGCTCTGCAGCAGGTGAAACCTGTCTAACCTTACCGGCAGTCAGCGTACAGTTGACGTGGGATGAGCGTTGGAGGGGAAAGTCGGTTGCCTGCAACAACATGGTCACCTGTCTGCCGCTCTCGCACATATCCTGGACACCTGGCTGTTTGGTGAGAACTTTGCTGCGTGGGGGCGAGTGTTAACGGAGGGGGTGGGGTGGGGAGGGGAGATGAGGCAGGTCACCTCTCTGGCTGCTGTACCCGCTTGGTGTTTAGGTGCACTCCGTACGGGTCGGATCCGGTGAATAGCTGTGTGTGTGCGTGTGAGGGAGTGGTTTTGATAAAGAGCTTGTGTTGACATCCCAGGAGCAGCTGTTTCATTTTTGTATTTTGAGAGTTTTTTTTCCCCTAGTCACAGTTGCGCTTGTTCCGCTTCTCTGTCCTCTAGCCTTTTATTTTCATTATTATCTCCCCTCCTTTATATTTTCCCCTCTTAAGCAAAAAAAGAAAAAGAAAAAAAGAAAAAGGGATAAAACAGTGAACACAGCAGCAAGGCAAATGTTTTCTTTTCTCTTTGTACTGGAAATTAGCCATTTTTGTTTGTTCCCCCCCTCTCCACCCCCCTTCCCCCATCTCCCCCTTAACAGAGGGGAGGCGGCGGAGGCAGGGCTGGCTTTTGTGGAGTTTAGCACCAGGATCACAGCTTTGTCACTGTGTTTGTGCCGCTCACACACACACACACACACACATGCTGCACACGTGCAACCACCGGGCTTCCTCTGCATGCGGCGCGAGAGAGATCGACAGTGGATTTTAGCCAATCAGCAGCAGCCTACAGGAGATATCTCCATCTGTGCCGTTAACTGCTGCAGCCCGGCCGGGCATCCCTTCACCCCCCTGACGTCCGGAGTCACTTCACCGTACAGCACAGTTGGTTTGTTTTCAGATGACTGTCAGACCGGTTCGTTTAGATGTTGGAAAGATTGTTTGGAGGCAGCAAAAACAAAGGAAGGAATAAAAAAGGAAAAGCAGAAGAGAAAAGAATTAAGTAATTGATGCTGGTTGAGATATAGAGTTAGACATGAGGTTTAGATGAAGAGATATGTTTGGCAGATATAGAGGGAAGAAGAGAAGAGGAGAGAGAGAGGAGAGGAAAGGGGAGGGGGGCAGTGGGAGGGAGGAGAGACAGAGAATCCAGCCCTCTGGGACAGCAGTGTATGTTTTGGGGGTGGACAGAGTGGGTTTGTATGCAGAACATCACCGGACACCGAGGGGAGTGACGCTGTCAGTTGTTCTCTGTGTGTGTCTGTAGTGAAACCAGACCTACCTCTCTGATCCCTGCGCCACACACACTCCTCCATCTGCTGCCCAGGAGCCTGCCTTCTGCCTCCTCCGGTCTAATTCCCCCCCCTTACGAGAGTGTTAATGCGAGTCTCAGAGAGCTGATTCACCTTCTCCCTCAGAGGGATGTGGAACTTGCGGGATTTAAACTTTTCTGGATGCTCAGCAATGACCGAGATGGATTCGAGCCAGGAGATGGAAAGTTTAGACTCCAGTGAATGACCGGAGGATCCGAGGAGGATCTGCAAGCTCAACTAAAACTTCCTATCCTCTCTCGGCCCATTTGTATTTTCCGTTTTTCTACATCTGGACATTGTCCACGACCTGGTGTTGTGTACCCGAGTGTGTGAGTGTGTGTGTGCGGCCCATGTGGGCGGTGAGCGATGCGGATCTGAGTAAACCCAGCGCCCCAATGCCTGCTGCTATGCTCCCATGCCCTGCACCAACCGGGTCTGACTGGAGCTTCCAGAACCCGGTGGGGGTGGACTGCAGCTCCCCTGAACCTCGCTGCATCTGGGTGGCGGTGCTCCGCGGTGCGGCAGGGCCCCCGCCGCCGACCCCGCCACCTGCAATGCCCATCGGGCACAGCCACAGCTCACATCAGCCTAGGGTAAGGAGAGGTCACCCAGCAACATGTGGTCTTCCTGGCGAGATAGGGTGCAATTGCATAATTTCAGCATTATTGATTAATTTGTATTGATTCTATATTATATATTTTATATGTAAAGTTTGTGAAATAATCTGACTCGTCTATTTATTGACAAAGTTGGTAATCAGCAGATTACATGATTATTTTAGTTTATGAAAAGTTAATTTAATCAACCCAAAAGGATTCATTTTATTTGAAAATAAGTCAAATAAAAACTATCCCATTGCTGAAGCTAAAACCTACCACATTTTGGATGTTTAATTTATGTATTAGTTAAAAAGGGGAATCATTAACTCAAATTGCAGCGGATTCATTTTCTTAAATTATTCGGACGACTGCTCATCATTCCTGCTCACTGTGTTTGATTTGAGCAGCAAAACCGTCCTGCATTTCACCGGCTGAGACGAGGCCAACGTATTGTTACTGCGGTTCCTCAGAATTAAGATTACACGGTGACATCAGCAGAATGCTCTCCAGAAACCGCTGTGCGGTATTTGTCGGTCATGCAAGTCAACAAATATCTGTGTAACTGTACCCATTGTGTGAAATCTGGTAACCACTGACTTGTTGACAGATTCTTTAACCTTTTAGTGTTTTCCAGGCAGATAGTTGTTTTGCCTTCAGGCTGTTTGTGTCTGGTACTGCCGGCTGAGTTTTTTAAACTTTTTTTTTTCCGGAAAGGTTTTGATGTTGCTACGTGGCAACGGATTAAAATGCACGGTTATGTTATTACTTAGTCAAAATTAAGAAAATTGCTGGTTTAAACACTTTCATCACCTGTCACCTTCTGTTGCTATGTTGAACAGGTTGTTTCTATCACCACATAAATCCTTCCTTTTTTTCTGTCTGGGGTGGTTACTTTAGGCATCTCTATTCATGCAGTAGTTGTTTGTTATTCATGATTAGAAAGAGATTCAGTTTTTCAGTTCGTAAAACACTTCTGCATGTGATTCGCTTCTCTGGAATTTATTCAGTGATGTAATGGTGAATAGGTGTGTGATTGATGACTAATCATCGCAAGGCAAACACTAGTTTAGCCACTAGAAATAGGCTACATATCACCCTTTGTGGGATGGTTAGCAGAATGCTATGGACGTTACTACTTTCACTCCGTTGTTCCCATTGTGGAAATTTTAAGGACTCAATAAAGTGTGTATATTTACACACTCAAAATTCACTCAACTCACTTAACATGTTTATTTCCCATTTCATGCCTGAAAGACCATTTCCTTGTCTCGCAGTTATTCTTAACACACAATAAGATGATATGAAATAATGAAAATAACAATTTCTAAACCTGTCATCTGATATATCCTGTTTCTACAGCTGATGGATGTTTTCCTTCGTGTGGTACTGTATGTGTGGCCTCTTGACCTTTCCTTCCTCTGAGGGGTTTCTAATTAGTGACTAAAGACAGATGAGGGGAGCTGCAAAGTGCCACTTTTAGCGAGGTGTTGTGGGGCCAGTGACCTGTGAGAGCTATGCGGTTGTGCATTCCCACCCCCAGTGCCCTCGGAATTCAGGGCATTGCTTCATCGCTTGATCCCGTTTTAGTGTGGGCATTTACAGTATGTGGAATATTACTTCCCCTTTTTTTCACATCCCCCCACTCTTTTACTCAACGACACAGTTAAGAAATACCACAATCAGGAATGTGAGTGTGGGGGGAGGGGAGAGAGGCTGTACACACACAGCTGGGACAAACAGTTTTTTTTTTCTTTTAAGACAGAGGTGTCCATTACAGAGAACTGAGTCAATTTAGAGTTATTTAATATACAAAAAGAAGACTTACAGTGTCAGGAGGAAAAAAAGGTTTTTCTATATTATGGGACCTTTTTACTTAATACCATTCCCAGAAATCAATTTAAAATCGTATTTCCAAACTACGAAAAAGAACAATCAAATCAGAATTAAATGTGCTATTTTTATAGCGCTTCCCCATCTTTCAGACAGTTAAAAGTAGAGACAAGAAGGATAACCGATCAGAGGCCGGATTTAAACTCGCGTCATGCGCAGGCAGCATGCCTCTGCCCACTCGGCGAGCAAGTCATCCTGTAAAAGTTATTCTAAAACTGCAGCTCTTTGTTGAGCAGCAGTTGTTGGGCTCAGGATTTGAATCAGAGAAGCCAAAATCATGATCACAAATGTAAAGCAATTCCTCTGGCAAGAGAAGCAGGTTTGAGTAACACCAAAGAAATGTACAATATGTTTGTTTTCGTGTTTGGCGCCGCTGAAGTAGAAAACCCTGTTTAACCGACACTTCCTCATCGTCATCACCATCAGCGCCTGTTGGCCTGGTTGAACTGACAATGGGGTTAGACTGGTTTTTAAACATACACTGTATTCATATTGACACAGAGCGTGTGCGCAAACGTACACGGACAAGCCCACAAGCATGGCTAATAAACATCTTGTTATGTAAGTTACAGACGGATGTACAGCGCCTGAACCTGCTGATCCCTATTGCGAATCCTCTGTTTTCAGGCAGGTTGTGGTTTTTTGGCGCTAAGAGCACAGCAGGATAGCACCAGACGCACCATGCACCTCCTCGACAAGACGTAGGATGCATTTAGATTTGCAGAGGTGGTGGAGCGTGCCCTCCGTGTGGCCGGTGAGTCCTGGAATGATCAGACTTGGCTTTTTCAGCGTCCCTCTCCCGCACTCCCTCTTGGCAGCCCGGCCCAGGGCCGCCGGCCGCAGACAGAGCAGCAGCCGTCAGGATTAAAGGCTCGTCAGCATTTGTAGCGTCCGTAAAGCTCCACTTTTCAAACAGGTTGCAGCTCTCAGCTGTTTAAAAGAGCATTATTGTTCTGCCCCTGCTGGGGTTTTAGCAGGAGCCCGGCTCCCGACAGCCACTGCATTCCTCCGGCGCTGCTTTACCTCTGGATGGAGCGAGGAAGAGGAGTGTGTATGTGTGTGCGCGCTACCCAACACGTACACTGTCGATCATGACCGGAGCATGCCAGTATAATCACGTCCTAGAAATGCATGTTAGGAACAGAAAATCCATTTTCACAGGATTTTATAGGAGGTTAGTGATGACGGTTTTCTGTATTTTAACAGAGCTGCTTTGTGTCACTGTTGTTTAAATCTTTAACTATTCCATCTAAAGATCATAGATTATATAGGTTATAAATTGCAGATATATACATTTAAAGCAAAACACATGAGCTGTAATCCTGTTAGCAGGACATCTTCTGCTGCCTTTGCGCCACTCATTTTTTTTTTTTTTATCTTTTCAGTCACGCAACTTAATGACACGCTCTATAATTGAAATCAGGAATGGAACTATCCACAGGGCAGCGCTTGCTGCTGCTGTGAGTGAGTTGTAAACACATGTATGTGTGCGCACTGCCTCACCCACTCCAAGCAGGAAGCTGTCTTGTGGCATTACAAGCTGCATTTTCATTTTTTTTTTTGCAGCATGGCTATTTTGGTGTGTATTGCTTTGAATCCCCAGGGTTTCATATTATCTTATCGTTAATTGGCTTTATTGGGAGAAATGGGAGAGTTCCCAGCATGGGTGCAGGAAATACCAAATGTCTTCTTTTCTCAGCGTAACAAAGAGCGAGGTTTCCCTTGTCTGAGCTATGAGCCTCTAGAGGAAGTTAAGTTTAGACAGAAAACCACAGACATTTTTTCCCAAGTGCCTTCTCGGTTAAACTGACTGTCCAACTGCCTGGAGAGGCCAGAGAGCATGTCAGCATGTTTATTTATTTTTTTCATTTTTTTTCATTTAATTTTTCTTGCTTTTGGGTAAAAACTGAACTGGTAGCACTCAAACTGGACGTATGAACGTGACAGATATGAGGGAGGAGTTTTTCAGGCTTCGAGGGATGAAATGAAGCAAAGCTGTGGACTCGGCAGAAACAGCCGAGCAGAAACGCACGCCTCACACAGTCCAGACCAGCTGAGTGGGAAACGGTGCTGGCTCAGAGACCCAGTCAGACCCTGTGTGTTTTGGGTAATCACAGGGTTTGGTATTCCCAGCGCCGGGAGGGGCCATGCGGTCGAAACCGGCGTGCTGGAGCCTGTCGCTCGCTTGGGCCTGATACTCCTCTCTACCCCCCCTCCCTTCCCTGTCCTCCTCATCCTTCTCTCATTCACTCTCTCTGCACTCCTTGCCCTCCTCTGCCAGTTACAGTGTGTGTTTCAACTTGTCCCGGCCAAACCGCTCCCTCTGAGGAATTCACTCTTCGTCTCTTCCTCCTTTCACCCTCTTGCTCTTTCATTTCCGTTTTTTTTTTTTTTTTTAATTTGTTTTTGTTCCACTCTTAGCCATTTCTTTATCATTTTAATTTGACACCCGAAGCACTCCTCTGCCTTCTGCACGCACTTCTTTATGAAGCTCTGATGCTGCATAATAGGCCTCGCTGCTCGCCTTTTTGAGAAAACAGTAAGGGTTACTTCACATTGTTTAGACTAAAGTTCAGGCTTTGAGTGTCATAGATTTTTTTCTGTATCTCAATCTGCAAATTACACACTTCACTTAGGCTCCAGAATATGCTTTGTGGTGCTCTTGAATGTGCACAATTGACCAAAAAAAGTACAGTTTATACAGAAATTTAGTCTGAGCAAAACACAGTCTGCAAACACAAAATCGTACGTAAAACTTTAATTCCGTTCTCTGTTTCCTTGGACGGAACTTTAAAGTAGAAGAGGAAGAAAACGTGCGGTAAAAGTGAACACAAATGGATTTCCATTACACGAGTACATGTGGTGAAAAGGGAAGAACGAAGGAGAATGGAAGGAAGAAGAAAAAGGGGAGCAAAGGAGTGGAGGTGCCTCCATGATGGAGCGGTTATTTATAGGAGCATCTGGTTATCCCGCCCTGCAACGATACCGCGCTTCCTGCCTCCAGCCTGCCACTTCCTGTTGTTATGTTGTGCCTGCCAGGTCAAGTGTGAGCGTCTGTGTATCTGTGCGTCTGCTGGAGTGGGAGACATATGTGTCTGCTGTGTATCAGGGAGTGTTTGTGTGTAGAGGGGGAACAGGAAGTGAGCGGTGACCGGTGGGCTGTGCATTTTGGGAGGTCTCTCAATACATGTCGTCTAGACATGCTCACCTCTGGCCTACTGACATAAAACACACAAACACACACATACTTAAAATTAAAGTAGACCACAGCATTTAAAGAACTATAAAATAGTTTGGGAAATGTGGCCCTCTTAGGATTAAAAGAATGCTTACCTACAGGAACTGCTTAAATTGTGCATCTTTTAAGGTCATGTTCACAACACTGGAGTGTTAACTGAGACAAATGCCAAACCACCAAACCGCTCTTCTCCCTAAGGAAGGACTGAGGTACAGTTTGTTTATCTAAAACAAAAAAAAGAAAAGAACGTGATTCATCACATTTACCTTCTATGGCCATGTCTTCAGATTTCAAATGGTGTATTCAGCTGTGCGCGTATATAGACATTTTCTTGTGAGCTTTTGGCTGCTTAATCTGATCCAGAAGATGTATAGGAGCGCTTAAGTGCAACTTGATTTGATAACGCAAAGCTCTTGGTTTCTCCGAAAAGGCAGTGTGAGCCCTGAGTTTACAATATTAAAGGGCTTAGCATGATTGAATAAAATCAACTAGAACAGTTACTTGCCTGGGAGCAGCTTAAGTTGTACCAATCCTGTAACATCCTATGAAGTTCCACTGATCTGCATACTCCGTCAGTCAAGTGGACTTCGCGCCATTATGTCCTGCAAAAAAATAGTATATTAGTATATATTATACTGGGTCTGTCCATTTCCATGCATTGTTACACAGTATTTCTCATCAAAAATTCAAAACATTTGATACATTTGATATGCATACTGATATCTTGGAGTATTTTTTTAGTCGGTCACTTTTCCAGTGTGAATGCAGTAAAAGTTCATCAAAATTAGGTTAATCTGTCAATTATTATTATTAACGCTGGAGTGGCTGACTGGGTTTGAAGGACACATGGATGATTAAGGTCTTATCTCTTATATTACGTTGTAGTCCTTTAAATCAGGAAGATGGACTTTAGGGAGTTCAGTAAGAGGATCCCTCCCTCCCTCTCTCCTCCTACCCCTCCTTCTCTTCGCTCCTGCCTGTTTGGTCAGGTGATTGCGTTTGACTGACAGATGTGGGTTGCCAGGGCAGCAAGAGGGTGATAGTTCTCACGTGTGTCTGTCAGCTGAGCTAGCTGGGTTTATTTACTCACCACTAGGAATGAGATATTTAGAGAGAAGGTGGAAATCTGCCTTTACCCCCCTCTCTCTGAGCTCAGACTCCCCTTGGACCTTTTCTCCCTGTGATAAGACCAAGGTCAGTGGTCCCCAGTGCCTCTGTGGCCCTGTCTAGACACGGGCCCTTCCTGATAGCGGACCTCCCAGGTTTGTCTAAGGATGATGGTTGTGAGGCTGCCGAGTGTAGGACTGACCTGACTGAGCTCCATTCAGGACTCAGTGAGGAAGGAGTTAATGTCATAACCAGCAGTTCGAGGGTTGATGTCACTGGCGTCTTCATCTGGAGTCTAGTGTAGAGTCGCTTTGTGCATCTCCAGAGAGTTTCTTTATTTTACTACTACAACTGCTGCTGAACCATTTTAAGAACAAATTGAATCATGATTATTCTGGCAGATGTTTCAATTCCTTGATTCTTCAAGTCAAGTCTCAGTGCTCAACGAGACTTGTACTTAACTGTCCAGTAACTTGCATCATACCATTAAAATTATATATGCCATACCTCTAATGCAAGAATGAAAGTCAGGAATTGATTTCAAAATGTGGGTCCTATTTATTTATTAACAAGAAACATGCTATACATAAGCTACAGCGAGTACTTGAGCAAAGGCAGTTATTACGTTTGAAGAACTAAAAGAGACATATATGTCTTAACTTGAAGTAGAGCAAAAGATTCTTTTAACTTAAAGTAGTGTAAGGTCAAGGAGGCGGCGTACGTGTGTAAAATAGTTGAAGAACAGGAAGACAGCAAAAAAATCACAGCTTTGGTGATCTCAAGATCATGGTTTTTGGTCTAAATTGATAGATCAGTCAGGCCTATTTTGTACTTAACTGTCCAGAAACAAAACCAGTTGATTGTTATTTTCCAGTGTTGTGGTAATTATAGGAATATAATATACGGTAGATTCGGATTTGATGAAAAACTGGTATGAAATGATGATTTTACAAGGTTATAGCGAAGAAGATGAAGATGAGTCATCCCATAACTGCGATGGACGCACTCCGTCTCAATTTGTAAATTGAGATGCTCTTCAGAGCACTTTATGAAGATAAATGATCTGTCTTAATGTTTTTTTTATCAAATTAAATCCAAAAAAATGATATGAAATTGACATGCGTGTGACTGAGTCTCTCTTGTCTTGTGTGTCCACAGGCTAAGGGGCGGAGGGATGGTCTCTCCTCAGCCGGTGACAACCCTCGGCCGCCGATGGCGGCCCGGCCGGGAAGGGAGGGAGGCGGCATGGGCTGGAAGGGTCCCCGGACGCTGGTTCTCCATAAGAACTCCCAGGGTTTTGGTTTCACGCTACGCCACTTCATTGTTTACCCCCCAGAGTCCGCCCTGCACACAAACCTCAAGGTGAGCCGTACAGGTGTCTATGGGTCCTTTAAACATTTAAGAATGTTTAAGTGTATTTAAGAATGACTAGAATGCCAGTTGAATGCATCTTAAATGTGTACAGGTTTTTAGACATGTCTAGTGTTTCTTCTTTTCCTTTCTTTTAATCTAGTGTTACAGATCGTTGTTTCCTTTCTTCATCTTCCGTGTTGATTTTTTTTTACCGCCCACACAATTTCCATTTAATCCTAGCTGGCATTTTAAAAGTGTTTTAGAAAGCCTCGCATTTAACTTGCTGAACCCAGAGGACAGAACCAATTGGAGCTCAGAGATAAAGCCAATCATACTGCAGAAGGTCAGGGAGGTCGGGTAGAGCAAAATGAACACAAAGGAAGAAAACAGGTCCACTTGATTAGATATAATTGACTGAGCCAAGCAGTCTCATTAAAGGAGGAACAGTGGGAGCAACAAGGATGGCAGAGGAGAACAGAATTTTACGTTTGCAAGGAAATTATGAGCACAACCTATACCCTGCCAGAGAAACAGGTTTGAAAACTGCTACTCCCTCTGATTGTTTTTTTTCACATCTTGGGCCTTGTTCTCAGTCTTGGTGATTTCGAAATTGTTCTGGTGTTTTGGAAGGAGCCTCTATACGAGTGAGTGAGTGAGTGAGTGGTTATTTAGCTCTTTGAGGTGTGGGGGCAAACGTCTCCAGATGTGAAATTGAGGGATTTGGAGGCTGGTGTGGGCTGAAACAAGGCCTCTATTATTATTCCACCACCTCACCATCCAGCAGCTGCAGATAGGAACACAGACTCAATGAGATCTGTTGTCTTAGCCTGGTACCATTTGCTGGCAGCCAAGCCGTACCAGGCCCACCCCAGACAATAGGCCCACTGCTGGCCTTTGGCCTCGGTTCTGTCCTCGTCTCCTCTGCCTCGAGGGTCACATGGTGTTTTGGGACAATCGGAGCCACAGAACCACCGATTCTTATCTAAAGAGACTTTGTGGTAGTCTCCTAAATTACCCTCATAGCGTCCAATTATCAGGGTGCATGACTACTGGGTGCATGACCCAATTGGGAGCTAATTTCATGGTTACTGCAGGTCCTGAAAGTCTTTAAGTGTCTTTAGTCATAATCTAAAGAAAAAGATGATGGAGAAGAAAGGCATTATACATGCAGATCTAAGCAACGGAAACCCTTTTGTACAGAATTCAAGATTTATAGGGATAGAAGAAATTGATAAGAGCTGCAGCGATTGAGTCATTGATTAGTCAATTGAGAATATTTGTTAGTTGCAGCCTTAAAATTGACCCAACATGTGTATGTATATGCAGGTATGTGTTTGTAAGTTTTGACTGTTTTCGTCTGAATGTGAGAAATGGAATTTCTTTGTCTCGGGACAAAATTTTATTCTGTTGAATAAAGACAGACATAGCCAGAGGAAAGAAGTATTATAAATTGGCATTGAATTTTTTCAGTTGTTCTCAGAAGAAGGCTTTATATATTACAAAATGAAATGTGGCTGTTACTCTGCACTGCAAAAAGAAATATCAACAGGTGAAGATATCTTGTTTTTGGTAAAATGAGTCCAATATTGAATAGATTTATCTTATTCCACTGGCAGATAATTTAGCTTATTTCAAGTTTTTCCTGATTTTGGTCAGTTTGGTCTTGTTTTAAGAGAACAAGACTAACATTTTCTAACAGATTAAATTGAATAAAATGCAGAAAACAACTTAAAATTAGATAACTTATCTCCAGGGGAATAAGATAATTCCACCCAATATTCTTTATTTATATATAAGAATTTTTTGCAGTGTGTGAACTGCAAAGTAAATCATACAAATCTATTTTATGAAGTTTTTTAAATATTGTGTTTCATTCATGGAGCAAAATTAATGTAAAACACAAGGTCTCATATTTATCTCGATGAAACTTATCATGTTCCCATGATCATACGGATTCTTTATTATTTTCCTTAGCGGTTTCAGGAATCCGCAGAAATAAGAGAATGTGTATTAGCTGCTTCAGATTGCACAGGTGAAATCCTCTTTAAGGTGCTTGACCCATATCAGATATCTTATCACCACTGCTGTCTCCTCCTTGGTCCCGGATGCGATCAGACTGGGGGCCGGTCCGCTGTCGTGTGTCCCCAGTGCAGATCTCTATTCTGGGGTCGGCAGCTATCCTTTCTCTGCTTCTAAACCCTCCACCATTGTCTGCAGAGCCAGGAATGAGCCCACTCAGCGCAGCATAAAGCCAGGCAGCAGTCAGCCCACCATGCCCCTAACCCCAAACTGTCCACTCAGCTTACTGTGTGTGTGTGTGTCTGTGTGTGTCTGTGTGTGTCTGTGTGTCTCTTTGTGTGTCTGTGTGTGTGTGTTTGTGTGAGATCAGATCAAACTGCAGCTATCAAATCTCACCGCTACCATCCTCACTGCTGACAGATTGGGAGCGTTTGCGTTGCTGTTTGACACATGACGTCATTAGTACCTGCAGACTGTCTCACCCGAAACTCATCTGTGTGTTGGAGCTGCACTCCAGAATTAAAGCTCCTGAACACAAACAGGTCTGTCTCAGGAGGTTTAGCTCGAGATGCCAGGGACGTCTCTGGCATTTGAGGAATCTCGTAAACACATACTCTATCATTGCAGTTTGAAATTACACGAAGAACACTACACAACGTACCGTCCACCCACCATCACTCTTTCATGTTTTACACATCTGATTTTTTAACTGTGGAAATATGCAGGGGGGTTTTATTTATGTGGTTAAATCTGCTCTGCCTTGTGACTGGTCATGTCAGGGGTGAAACTCAGGTCAAGTTTTTCTCTGCTTGGCTCAACTTGCTGAGTAACTGCAGTTAACTGTAGGTTCAGTAAAAACCTATATCTGTGATATCTATCCTCGATGCTTGCTCTCTCTGTGCCAGTGCTGTAACATACAAATCCTCAGGACAGTTGCAAATCTGCAACATTCTATATAATAAATCTCGATGTTTTAGCTGAATTTTTCCATTAATTGTGTCTGTTTCTTTCATTTTCAGGATGAGGAGAACGGTAACGGAAAGGGTAAGTGGTAGCTATCTTTCGCCTTCTCTTTTTCTGTCATCAGGTATCGATTAAAAGCTCGTCCACTTGACTGATGGTGATGATGTAATGGAGTAAAACCTCCTGTATTCCCTCCTGTCACCTCTGCACTGCAGCTTCTCTGTGCCCCCTACAGGACACTATGCAGAACTGCATCCTATCCCTAACCCTGACACACATATCCGTCAAGAACATACATGCACATACAACTACTCAAATGTGAAGATGTTGTATCATATAGATGTTGATTATATATATTAAAAAAAGAAAGAAAACTTTAGGAATTTGCTTCTGCATTTTTTTTCCCATTTTTACAATTCCTCAGGTTCATTTTGATTAATCTTGGCATGATTTCTTCTTTCTGATTTCTTCTTGTTATTGGTCTTCCAGGGTATCAGAAAGGTCGTCTGGAGCCGATGGATACCATATTTGTCAAGAATGTGAGAGAAAAGGGTCCAGCTCACCAGGCAGGCTTGTGCACAGGTAAAGAGAACATGATGTTGCAGGAACAGGAACATCCAGATTTGCATTGGAAATCTGTTCGGGGGAGAGCGCTGTTCATGCGATGCTGCAGACATAA
The DNA here is from genome assembly GCA_030544235.1 of Lepturacanthus savala. NCBI lineage: Eukaryota > Metazoa > Chordata > Actinopteri > Scombriformes > Trichiuridae > Lepturacanthus > Lepturacanthus savala. The sequence goes on along the minus strand of CM060482.1, from coordinate 13,696,396 downwards.
GCAGATGCACAGTGGTGTGAAACATGCAGAGAGGCAGGTTAACCAGGTTGAGGTTTTTTTTTTGTTTTTTAGTGTCTCCGTTTATGATATAACTCAGATCCCAGCAGTATGACAACTCTAATTCTGTAGTACATCTAAATGTGACAGAGCTATTGAGGTTTTCCTGTTTGTCTGTATGAGCAGGGCACCATTCCTCCACCAGCAGCCCAGAAAAACCAAACCAGTATTCTGTGCATGGTTTAATGCAAGCTAGCACATCAAGAAACTCGCACATCAGCAAGAACAAATGCAAACAAACACACTAAGCACTATGCATGTGTTTCAGCTTGCAAGAATCCATGTGATTGCATACAAACTTTGAAAATATAGTTATTTAAATTTTCTTCTTGGGCCTCAGTTTAAAATAGGCTATAATGTGGTGACTTCCATGAATGCAAATTACTACTAATAAATCATATTTTAGAAGTGATATTGTCTTCTGATACACTAATACTTGATTTTCATTATAGTAATGGAACTATAAGGTTGGGCTTACTTCTATGCCACACTTTGCTTTACACTTATGTCTAAAACAGAAATAAGTCTGTTTTACCTGTATGCTTTTGGTTGTATTCAAATTACTCACACCTTAGGTATAGTAATGTAAATGAAAAGATGATGATGATTTTTTAGAGCTATAACAATTATTTCCTTAATCGATTAATTGATTAACAGAAAATTAACTGATCACTATTTTGACAATTGACAAAGTTACAGTTTCTCAACTGTGATAATTTGTTGTCTTTCATTGTCATATTTTTCAGTAAATTTAATATCCAAACATTTTAGACTCTTAGACAAGTACATTGAAACAAGCAGTGGGGCCTCCAAGGAATTGGTATTTTCATTTTTTTTCACATTTTTTTAATGGACATGTAATCAATCAATTATTCAAAAAAATAATCATCAGATTTTTTCCTCATCTTGATTTTTTGTTTTGATATCTGCTGTCTTAATTCTTCTTAAAACAAGCCTTTTTCTCTTATCTTAGTATATCTTTTGACTTAGAGGTTTGCATTTGCTTACAAGTTCAACATATTGTATGCTGTATATAGTATGATAATCTCGTTTTTCAGGGGATCGGCTGGTGAAGGTGAACGGAGAGAGTGTTCTAGGAAAGACGTACTCCCAGGTGATCGCCCTCATTCAAAACAGGTAAGATCTCCTGCCTGTCAGCGCTAAGAGCCTTTGTTGTGTTGATTTACTGAACGGTGTGTTTGCTTTTTCCTCTGCATGCTCACCAGAGAGATGACATACACATAATAACCTTTAAAAAAAGAGTAGCCTGAAGCAGCGTGCTTTACATGCTCTATATGAATACAAAGCCAGATACTCTAGAGGGGGATTAGGTTCAAACAATGGTGACATGGCCCACACATGCTTGACTGATACATGTCTGAACATCAGAAAGTTACGTAAATCACCGGAGGAAACAATACAAGTATTTGGTATTCATATTAACTCTACTTAGTTGCTGACCAAAAACCTCAGGGAAGTCAGAGGTCAACTATAGAACAGCTGGGCTGCAGCTGGCTGCTATTATGGATTCCAATTCCCCATCTTTTTTTCCTGCACATTTCAAATCCGTACACCGTACTATGATCTCATTTGGATTATTTTTATGTAACGTAACATGAGGCAATGGATTGCTGTGGCATTAAAATAAGGAGTTTGCAATAAATTTAAATTGTAGCTGAAACCTCAATTTAATAATGATACCCAATCTGATTCATTAAATCAATATCGCCCATTACATCAATCCTGCATCACTTGTTCCTGTCCAGGCAGGACTGAAGCTCGTTCAGTCAAACCTTTCTATCAACTAGTCAGAGGTTTTCATTAGCATTATCAGCAATTATCGCAGCATTTTTCTTAAATGTTTTTGGTAATCTGTTTTTCAACTTTATCTATTCTTCTATCCCCATTCTTCCTCCTCCTCCTTTTTCTCCTTCTCCATGTCTTGCAGTGAGAGTGTGCTTGAGCTCTCTATTATGCCAAAAGATGAAGATGTGCTTCAGTTGGTAAGTGTGAGTATGGGATTTTTTTACACACCTCGCCCCTCAAAAAACACCACTCGTGAATTGCATACTTCATTTAAAGAGACCGCGGGAAATTATGTTTTCTGTTTGCAAAGATCAACAGGGATTCACCCAGTCATTGTTGAGGAATGTGGAGATTTAGTGAAAAATGGCTGGAGAATGATTCAGAGGCTCGCTGCTCTGTGTTTAGATTACAACACACGTTCATGAAAAGCCGTCTTGACTGTCTTAGCTGAAGATTAAAAAAAAAAAAAAAGGGCAGCCCTGTGCTCACTTGGAACACACACCCACATACTGTACAGTACATTTTTCTCACTCCCAACAGGTTGCTCCATGTTTGCTCACATGAACAGACATGCATCGTCCCACACCCCTTCAAATTAACACAGAGGCAACGGGTCAACGTTCAAAATCAAACCATCAGATTGAAATGATCCGCACATCCAGAGACATTATTGCTCCTGCAAAAGCGAACCTGAAACAAGGTTCTAAATTCAAATAAACTGCAAGTCTTAACTCTACAAACCCACTCCTCCATCATACTCCTCCCCTCACCGCTACGCTGTATCTGCTGCATTCCTCGCATGACATCACCAGTGCTGTGCCTCCCTCCACACTCCCACAGGGTGGAGTAAGTCAGAGAATGAGAGGGAGGAGAGAGGGAGTTTGGAAGGACCCGTGAGAGGAGAAAACAAGAGGATCAACAGATAGAAAACTCTCAAAAAGTAACAGAACGAAATGCAAAAAGATTGAATTTATCTGAAAAGAGGAGGGTGTAAAATCAGGAGAGCAGCAGGTTTTTAACAGCAGCAGTGTCGGTGAGGATAAGTCTCCTATGTTTCCTCTTCCTCCTCTGCATCTGTTTGTGGTGGCTACAAGTTTAACGCGCAGGCTGGGGGAAAAAGGATTAGGATTCTGGTGGATGGCCTAGATCGATAAATCGGTAAATGTTGAAGAACAAGTCAAAACGAATTGAAGCTTAACTGTCTGTAATGTAAGTGGCAAAAGGATCGTGTGCAAGAAAACGCTTCATCTCCTGGTGTTATGAAGTCGAGTCAAACCTGTAAGTGATGCTTTAAATATGACACTAATTGAAAAAATAATCGGTTAATTCTACACTTGTTTGCAATGGATTCTCTCAAAGCAGCACACAGTGTATGTCCTGTATGTGTGAACACATCGTTGGAAGGGAGGGTATTTGCTGCTGGCTGTTGTTCATGCAGTTCGCTGGAGGCAGTTCATGCAGTTTGCTAGTTTGCATGTGTTTATGTTGAGCTGAGGGCCTGGGGACAAACTGTACTGAGGTGGTTAATGACAGTTTCGCAGAGTGCCGTTGTTGTCTTATTGACTTATGACAAATTTGTTTACAGCATGAGCACATTTTGATTACAAGTCTGCACTCTCCGACAAACACTCACCTGTTGAAGCTTTCTTCTTCTTGTCACGTCATGTCTGACCCGTCTCCTCGTTCTCCCTCCTCTCCCAGGCATATTCCCAGGATGCCTACCTGACAGGCAACGAACCCTTCTCAGGGGGAGCCGAGAACCTCCCGCCACCACCCCCCCTCTGTTACCCTCGCACCAAGACCACGTCCCCTGCCGGAGGCCCTCCGTCTGCCCCCATGGGCCAGAACCAGCTGGATAACTGGAGTCGTTTGGCAGGTTCTTCCAGTCCCTCGTCCCCCTTGGACAACCGCTCTGCAGTGGGCAGCCCGGCCAGCTGGCAGGAGGGGCAGAGCGCAGAGCCGGGTGGCGTGGGTCACAGCAGCCCGGCCCACCGCACCGAGGAGATCCAGTACGGGATGACCAGCCAGCAGCCTCAGGGCCAGACCAGGGGCCGCTCCTACTCTTCCTCTTCCTCATCGGGAGGCCCTTTGTCCAGCCCGCTGCAGGTCCACTACCCCAACCACCATGCTGCCAGCTCCTCGCAGGCCCAGCCGCGCAAGTCCAGCCTGGCCTGGACCAGCCCCCCACCGCCCCAGCTCGGCCACGGCCACAATGAGCGCTGCCAGCAGGCCCTCTCCGACTGGTACTACAGCCAGCTGCCGGAGCGCTCAGGACGCAGCATGCAGACCCGCCATCGTAGCTACTCTCAGGACCGGCTCAGCGAGACCAGGAGGCAGCAGCAGCGGTCGGGCGGCTGGCCGCACAGCGCCTCCCAGGACACCCTGCTGCTACTGCAGCAGTCGGGACCAGGGCCCCAAGGTGAGCCCTACTGGTCGTACGGAGACTGGGACGGGGGCCCGGGCAGGGGCCACCCCGCTTCTAACTATACCCGAACTCGCTCCGAAAACCTGCTCGCCCAATACGACCGCCACGGTCGCTCGCTGGAGATGCTGGACCGGGCGGCGGCTGGGGTGGTCTCCCCCAGGTTTGAGAGACCCTCGTGGCACCAGCAGGCTCCCCAGCCACCCCCCAGGACTGACTACCCGAGGCAGGGGAGCCTTTACGGCGCCGCGCAGGCTCCTCCGATGTCGCGACACGTCTCGCAGTCCCATTCCAAACACCACCCCCAGCCCCACACGCAAGCCCACACGCAGCCCCAGCAGGCTGCCCCCCAGAGCAGGCGGCTCCCTCCTGGGCAGAGCATGGACGACCAGCCAGTGGGGTACCGCAGCTACAGCCCTTCTTTTTACCGCAAGACGGGCCGCATCATGCAGCAAGCCCACTCCTTCAGGGACCCCTCGTACTCCGGCCCCCACTTGAACTGGAACCCGGCGCCTAAAACCAGCCCGCCAGAGGGCACCCCGTCGCCGCTCACCGCCTCGACCGCGTCCCCACCCGTCTCCACCACACCCGACTCCCAGGACAGAGCTTACAGGCCCACAAACCACGAGAGGGAACGGAGGTTAGTGGAGGGGCAGGCAGAGGTGGTGGCACAGACCCAGGAAGTGGTGATGAGGCAGAAGCCTCCCACTGGGCGGAGGAACGCCCACGGCATGCGTCATCCCCACTACGCGCTGCCCATGGATGGGCTAGAACCCTCGTTGTTTTCCCCAGATCCCCAGGACTCGATCCCCGGCCCGGGCCCAGTGGGAGACAGAGCCCCACGCAAACCAAACGGCAACCTCGCCCCCCTCCCAATAGAAGATGACTCCCTGGCCTCCATCCCCTTCATAGGTAAGCAGGGAAACCGAATCCAAATCCCCTCCATACTCAGACTTACTCCTCTTCCAAAACCTCAGGCTTTCATCACTTTCATTCTAAAATGTATTCTACATCAAATTATAGGGGGATAAATTCAGGGGAATGTTTGTATGCTTAATTTCCTTCTTGTATGTCCTTTAGGCTCCAGGCTCTTTTTAGATACCGTTTCCATTCTCTCATTGAGATTCTGCTGATGTGTGTGTGTGTGTTTGTCTGTGACTGTTTGTGTTGGGTAATGTGTTGGGTAATACGGGCACTTCCCACACTCTTACAGACGGGATTGTCTGAATCATATCTGATGGGGTGCTCGATAATCCAAGGCCTTTGAGGTCATCTTGCTGTGTTGAGGAAATGAGGTGGAGTCTTAGCTCCTGACTGTTTATATGTGTGAAGAGGCTCTTTTCAGATTCACATCAGTAGAGTCTACCTTATTTTTTTTTTTTCATCTTTTAACATTTAGGTTTATCAATTTGGAAAAGCTAAATGGAGTCAGTGGTTTATTATTGGTATCATAAAAGGGTTTACCAAAGTATTCTTTAATATATATATATATATATATATTTGGCATCTGACAATCATTTATTACAGTTCTGTCCACTTTGTATATTGTGACATTTCACCTGTTAAACATTTCTAAGAAAAGGAAACTTTTTCAATGGCCAAAGAGGACAACAATGCGCATAATTTTCACTTTAATTTGCAACATTTCAAACTTTTGCATAAAAGTTGAATTAAAGGAATCCAATGAGAAGGGAAAAACAGATTGATTGTGCCTAAACTGATAATGATCATCTGTCAACACTTCTGTAAATGTGCGGTTCTGCGTCAATGTGAGATTTTTTGGATGAATCTGTACAGTTATGGCTGCACATGTTGATGTCGGTGAGAGGTAACCGAGATCATGTCCTGACTTGCTCTTCATTCTGAAAAGACCCAGAGAGAAGGGGCTTCACAGGGTTCAGATATTGCTTGTACTACTTGACAGCAGCCATTAAGCGTCAAACCTAAGGCAAACGAAGTTAGTCAGTCGGAGCCGTGCCTCCATCAGCCTCTCACAGCCTGAGAAAAACAACCGCTGCTTACCCTAATGCCAAATAGATTCAAATCAGCTGACTTGGCTGAAAGCTTTAGCCCAACTTGGAATGACCGTTGATATTTGAGCCAAGCCATGCTCGGCCAGAGAAAGTCATTTAAAGAGAGAAAATCCAGTGGATCAGCATACTTGCATGCTTCTCTCTGCTTCTCTGTCTGTCAGAGCACATTCTTGCCTCGTAGCTTCACCTGAATTGCACAAAACCAGGCAGCCGGAGCTGCAGGCCGGGGCACGTTTAAAGGCCATAAACTGAAACTGGGCTAGTTTCTCCCCATACATACAAGAACTAGCTTTTCCCTCCTATGTCTCTGTGGGCCTCTTTATCTCTGACTGAAATGCTGATATGATCTGGATCTGTTTGGGAACATGCGATTTAAGATGCGCTTGTTGTGTGTAAAACATAGATGCTGGTGAGGTAGAGAGCAGAGGAACACAAAGGAGCCTAAAACATTTACATGACATCTTCTGTAGACACATCAAAATCTCTCTTTTCTATCTTTCTCCCAGCTCCACCGATAAAGTATTTAGTGTTTTTCTACCTTGTTATCTCTTATAAATTGCATAAGACAGGAAGGAGCAACAGATCCAGTGTTTCACTCTGTACCCACTTAAAATCTTTCAACATGGGTCTAAGCTGTAAATTGCCAGGAGGTTTTTGTGGCACTTCTTGTGGGGAACAGTAGGGGCCCATACACTCAGCTCCTGCCCTCAATGCCGCTATTGTGCTGCTCTGCAAGATGAAGGAGGTTTGTGTGTCTGTGTGGGTGTGTGGGGGGTTCAGTCTATTACTGTCTTTACAATCTGGAGCCCGGACACAACACACCAGGAGACCTTCTGTGCTGGCCTCTGTCCCTGCTTCAAAACAAGGCTACTGGTCCCCTTGGTCTTGTCTTACAGGCACTAGAATCCTGGTTTCTCTGCCTCTTGAAGCTCCTTCTCTTTTTTTTTCCTCTCCCTTCTTCTAATATCCTTCTGGTATCTCTGTTTCAACTTGAAAATGTTTGTGTAATCCAAAGCTTGGAAAAATGTTGAGTAAATTACTGAAAGGTGGTATTAAATTCTTCATCTGATTTGTTCATTTAGTATTCTTATTATCATTTGATTTAGGTAAAATTCCTTCAAGTTCATATTTGAGAAAGTTTACTTCTTTTGATCCATTTTTAATGGGGATTAGTCGTGCTTCAAAATAATTTTTATTCTATACAGATGGTCATACCTTTTTTTTTTTAACTAATCAACAACTAGTGAAGGGATTTTCCCCTCTCTTAAATGGCATGATTTCTTTTAACTTCTCTAAAAGCATGAACATCCACAAAATGTAGTCTCTTTTTTAGGCAAGTATCGCTTATCTTCCTTCTTTCTTCCCCAGTCTCTCCCCCTCTAACCTCCATATGTTGTGCTGTACATTGCATATATGATCTACAGCACAGAGGCTATAGAGAGTAACAGCATGCTGTAGGCAGCATGTTGCTCCCCTCTGCTGGCCCATCTCGGAGCTCACTCCGTGGCTGCCTTTTTTAATGACGGCCTTTGTTAAACCCACAGCCCGGCTATTTCTGGGCCGCGCTGTAAACAGGCAGATTCCTCATCCCAGTTTGGGAATGTTTTCCGCCTTATGTCGGACTCTAGTACGCGCAAGAGTGAAGAATGGAACGACAGGGGCGAGAGACGGAGGTGTGGCGAAAGAAAGACAAATAAAAATATTTAAAGAAGGTGAAAGGAAGGGATGAGAGTGTAGGATGTGGGGTTATTACAGGAGAAGTAATGACAGAGGAAAGAGGATTGAGATGAAATGAGAAACCATAGCAGGAATTATACAAAATGTGGTGGTCTGTGGGGGTGGAACTCCGAGTCCCTTCAGGCTGTAGAGCTGTCTGAGGCTGTACTGCCCTCTGTTGCTTTCACCCGGTGCAGACCGCCAAGCCTCGCAGCACAGTTTAAAATGTCACCTAGAAAACCCAGCTTCTCCTCACTTTATACAAAGAACCAAGCCGGTCTGTAATCCTCTCTGTCAGTAAGGAACCATGAATTTGTGTATGTGTGTGTGTGTGTTTCATATCCCTTGTAGCCGCAAAACTCTTTTAAGACTCGTGTGAACTATCAGTATGCTGTATTCCATTATTTCCTTCAACATTGAGGCTTCATTACCCAAGTATTACTACGAATATCATTCAATTATTAGTATTACACCGACTGTATTTACATTTGTAATGTATACACATTTGGATTGTGGCACATTTCCCTTGCACGCATCACATGAACCGCTGTAAATTTCATAAAGAACTGAAACTGCGAGTCAGTGGATCTCTGTTCCAAAACCTCCTCTGTAACCAGCTGTCTCGCTATTTACTATGGCAACCGGAGACACAGGTACTGCATTATCGCTACGTTATTTGCCTTTTCTTCTCTTCAGTTAGGATACACTTGTATTTGTCTTTCTATTTGGACATGTAAATGTCGGTGGATCCTCGTGTGTCTGGTTGGTGTCTTTTTGTACACACATCACTGTAATCTAGTAGTGCCTCCTGTTATGGGGCGATTGTTGTGTTTGTTGATTAATGACATTCGTTGATGAGGTGAAAGAAATGGGAACTGTTAACTACTTTCCCTTGTCTAGTATTTCTGATGGTAACTGAGGTCTACCATCGACCCCCCCCCTCCTTAAAAAAACAACTTCTTCCTCTTCTAATCTAATCCTTGCTATTTTATCCTTTTCCTCCTGACATTTTCCTCTAATACCTAACCCTCTCCCATCTTTCTCTTTCACCCTCCCCCCTGCTTCATATTCCCTTCTTTCCCTTCCACCTTCCCACAGATGAGCCGACCAGCCCCGGCGCTGACTTGCGTGCACGCCATGTGCCGGCGTCCTCCGTGGTGTCCAGCGGCATGAATTCGGCGCCTGCCGTGGTCACCAGCCCCGTCTCCCCCACCTTCACCTTCCCCCTCACTAGGCTCTTCTCACAAGACTGCAGTGAGTTCCCCCTCCCCTCCTCCTCCTCCTCCTCCTCCCCACCGCATGCAGCCGAAAAGCATCTGATCTGTGTTTTTTTTTTTTACCTGCAATGTAGACGATTGCTCTTTTCCCTTCAGTGGGTGGTTCATGAAGCATGCATGATATATATTTTTAAAGCTCTTGGCGGTACATTGCAGGAAGGTGTCAGCGCCTCATTTATTCCTTTCAACTAGCTAAAAGTCTCATTTTACAAAACAGTTTGTGGAATTGTGTCATTTTGATGATTATAGTGCAGCAGTCGGCTGATGCTGTCTTCCTTCAAGACACTATGAAAGTTGATTTTTGTTGTGAACCGGTTGAAATAATCTTACTGCACTAGTGGATTATTGTGCTTTTAGGATTCAATACTGGAAATGACAATCAATTTTATTTACTTTTTGCATGCTGGATTTTCTGTTTGACACAAAGAAAATAGGATCAGTTAACCCTGCATGAAGGCCAAAAGGCTGGTCTGAGATTTAAATCCAGTGTGTTCAGATTTATGGAACTCTGTCCGTCTGAGTTAAACTGGGCAAATCTACTCTGCATGGTAGTTTTCTTTAAACAAATGGTTTAATGCATGGCAGCATGTATCTACTGTACAGAGGCTCCACCTGCATGTCAGTGGTGAGAAAAGTGAACCGGAGATAATTGAAACTAACCCACCGCTCGAGCTCATCTCCCCACAGTCCATCCTCAGCAATTCACCTGGTCACTCTCCATCTAACCCCGTCCTCCTCCTGCCCCCCCCCCCACTATCCCCATCTGATAATCCAACGCCGTTGACTCTGGTGATTGGCATTACATCAACATTCTGTCTTTCTCTCTGTCTTTCTATCTCTTGGTTTCCCTTATTTTCCTCCCTCTCTTATTTTTCTCTCCACTCATTCATCCTCTCACTGAGCAGGCAGTATTAAATCCAGTCGCCGTTCCTCCTATCTTCTAGCCATCACCACAGAGCGCTCCAAGTCGTGTGACGAGGGACTCAACAAGTTCAGAGAGGAAGGGCGAGTCTTCTCGTGAGTACTGTGGAACCTAGAAAACTGGATTGCTGTTGGATTTGAATAGCAATGACTGAATTAAATGTGCAGGTGGACATTTTTGACATTTAACCCTGAGTTGTTGTTGTATTCCACAGGAGGCTACCAAAGAGAGTGAAGAGTTTTTTCACAGATGGGGTAAGCTCTGCTTCTTTGATTACCATGCAGAAAAAAAACAGCTAAATATCAAGATCAAGATAAACTTTATTGTCCTTTGGCTACTGTAAAGCAGCAGATCAGATTGGCCTAATTTAGGACATTTTAAGAATTTAAGACACAATACAAAAGGAAGGAAGTGTAACATTGTATAGCACTTGTCCTGTGTCATATTGAACATGTCAATCCATGATATTCTACAGGATATTGCACATGATAAATGATCAAATATAACCATAATAAGCATAAAAGATAAAATATGATATAAGTAGCAATGCTGTTACACAAGATAAAATTAAATACAAGGTAAGATAAAAAAAAAGAAAATAACAATCATCTGTTATTTTGTGAGAGCAAACAGATTTTTTTTTATATATATATATACAAATTATGCCATCTCATCATTTTTAGAGCCTTTAAAACATATTGTTTGTGGTTAACTACTGTGAATGGATAACATAATACAATCTGTGGCTATTTTTAATCACAATCACAAAGAGCATTAACTTCCTGTTGCCCTTTACCTTTTGCTCATTCCAGCCACTATGTGTGACCATTTTCTGCTCTGTCTTTGCTGTATTTGCTGGTTTCTGCATATCAGACTGTACCAGATATTTTTATTTCAGCAATCAATTAGCCTCAGTCTTCCAATGTAGCACTTACAGCAAGTCATATTAAATTGAATGTCAGTCTAAATAAATCATTTTTATGTGAATTTTTAAAAGCAGCATTTGGCATTTTACAGAGGTATAAAGAGGTAAATGTGCGTGCGAGTTGCAAAATTATGTAATGTGGCAATAGTAAAAGACTCCATGACCAAATATACCTCTGGAAATACTGGAAATCCCCTTTGCCTATGAGAGAAAAGGGCTCAATTAAACTTTATTGAAATGTTTAAAAAAAAAAACACTTAGCATATAGTTAAGGATATTGACATATAGCCTTCTTCTAACATTATGCTGTAAGGATTAATATCTCAGCACAGCTACTGAAATAACAGTCTGGGGTTTTATGACTTTTCATTTTCAGGTCTCATGGAAATAAGAACAAGAACATTTGATAGTGTGTCCGTTAACAGATTTCAGATCATATCAGTCATAATTCTGAACATTTTCCTGTGTGTGTTTCAGTCTCTGGACAACATCGGGACAGCAGAAGAGGTCCGCTCCAAACGCCACTCCACCTCAGAGCTGGGAAACATCACTTACAGTGACGTTCGGCAAGAAGGATGGCTGCACTACAAACAAATCCTCACAGAAAAGGGCAAGGTGGGCAGATTAAGCTTGATCGATGCATGAATGAAGGCAGAAAAAAAGCATTAAAATCAAAAACACTCACACCACATCTTGTCTTTCCTTCACAGAAGGTGGGCAGCGGCATGCGTCCGTGGAAGCGAGTCTTTTCGGTGCTTCGCTCGCATTCGCTGTTCCTCTACAAGGACAAGAGGGAAGCAGTGCTTCGAGGGGCCACCATCGGAGGGGGGGCTGAGGACGAGCAGCCAATCAGCATCCGAGGCTGCCTGGTGGACATTGCGTACAGCGAGACCAAGCGCAAGCACGCCCTGAGGCTGACCACCCAGGACTTCTGTGAGTACCTGCTGCAGGCAGAGGACCGGGAGGACATGCTGGACTGGATAAAGGTCATCAGGGAGAACAGCAAGACCGATAACGAGGTCAGACGACAGATTTCAACTCTAATAACGTGTTCATACTAAAGACAAGCTCACAGAAATCTTGACTCAGGTGTTTCTTGCTTGCTGCAGGAGCTCGGCTTTTCCAGACAGGCGCTCATAAATAAGAAGCTGAATGATTACAGGAAACAAAGGTGAGTCACATGATAATAGATTCCACTTGAATACACAGAAGCCGCTGTCACTCCACTGACTTGATTGAACCTGTCTCTTTGTCTCCCCCTGCAGTCCAACAGGTAGTAAGCCCGACTCCTCTCCCAGGATGCCCCGCATGAAGCCTCCCTTCCTGCTCGCCAAGACGGAGAACGCTGCCGGGGCGCCACGCTCCCCCAAACCAGACGGCAAAGGTCAGTGAAAGAAATATCCACACCACTGGCAGTATGCCCTGCATGTGGAGGAGTCAATGCTCAGACAAAAGAAATATTGAAATTAAATGTTTCTAGGAATTATTCTCATATCAGACCTCCAGGAGGTCTGACATAAGACAAACTACTTATAAAGGAACCTGATAAATGTATTGATTTATCTGGTTCCTTTAAAAGTTTGGTCACTACAGTAGTAGAGTTTGAGAGCATTTCAAGCTCAAAGAGTTATGTTATTTTATAAATAATTAATAATCGTGTGGCCTAATACGAGAGCTGTGGAGCATGACCAAAAATTGATATCTTTGATTTTTTCAAAATTATATCGATGTCACATAATTGATGGTATTTTTTTCCATGCATGACTAGGTGTTAGCCCATTTTCTAATAATTTAGAGAATAATTACTGCAGTAAATTGGCTTAGAATTGCTTTTCTTGCCGCAGGCAGTGCCCTTAGCGTGCTCGTCGTGAGTGACGTCAGACGTGTGTTTTGTGTTGCCATGCCAACCTTAACGTTACCTGCAGACGTGGAAGGGGACACAGATCTTAGTTTCATGCAATCTTCATATTCTAGGACAGGTTGTTGGTGAAGCAAATTGCTTGTGTTGTCTCCTTCAGCTACAACATTAGCCCCGCAACATTTACAGATTTTTTTGGGGCGTTTGGGAACTTCCACACAAAACTGACATGGCTCCTCTTTTAGGTAGAATGCAGCTTGTTTGGTACAACTGCAAAACAGTCCCCCTCTCAAACAATTGATATGAAAAATTCATATCATAAAAAAAACATACTAATATCTAATATTCTGTATGAAAGGGTATACCGGCCAGCTCTACCTAATGCCAATGATAACACAGGTTCTTTTTTGCTTTTTTGTCATAAGTATTATTCGATCTGTCTCTAGATGAGAGCAGCCCTCCAAAGTCTCCGTGGGGAATTAACATCATGAAGAAGACAAAGAAGTCTGGGCCTAAAGCTTTTGGCGTGCGGTTGGAGGAATGTCAACCAGGTGCTAATAACAAGGTCAGTCTCAACATCTCCATCTGAGCACGAGAAAACAGATTTGATAGTGGTCATTGTGTTTCCGATTACAATACTTGTGTCTGTGCTGTCTCAGTTCATCCCCATGATCGTTGAGATCTGCTGTGGCCTGGTGGAGGAGATGGGTCTGGAATACACCGGAATCTACCGGGTGCCAGGGAACAACGCCATGGTGTCGATGCTTCAGGACCAGCTCAACAAGGGCGTCGACATCAACCCTGCAGAGGAGGTGAGGCGTGAACAATTCACCATAGAGCAGGGGTAGGCAATCCTGGTCCTAGGGGATCAGTCTGGGTGCAGGCTTTTGTTCCGACCAACCTGATTCTACGAGTGAAAGTCCTTAGCAAGGGCTCTAGTGATTGATTAATAGAACCAGGTGTGTAACTGTTTGGTCGGACCTCCAGGACCAGGATTGCCCTCCCCTGCTGTAGACTAAACCATAACCAAGGCTTTATTCAGATTCATTTTTTATATTATAGCTCAAGCTCTGTGTTCTTTGTCATCAACAGAAGTGGCAGGACCTCAATGTTGTGAGCAGTTTACTCAAATCCTTCTTCAGGAAACTTCCAGAGCCACTTTTCACCAACGGTGAGGAAGAATGTATAACAACAAGCCATGAATGTCACTGCCTCTAAAATGCAGCATGAGGTCTTGTCTTACATGTTTTTTAATATTTGAATATCTTTATAGACAAATACAATGATTTTATTGACGCCAATCGAATGGAAAGTGCATCCGACCGACTAAAGACCATGAAGAAACTGGTAGGTTTGTTATCATGAAGCAGCCCTCCTTCAACCTGCTTGACGCATGTATGTTGTTTATTACAAAGGTATGACAGCTACAACAGCTTCATCAATGTTCCTCCCTTTGACTGCCACAGATTCGAGACCTTCCAGATTATTATTACCACACCCTGAAGTTCTTGGTTTGTCACCTGAAGACTGTAGCGGATAGTTCAGATAAAAACAAGGTGTGTTGAAAGGCGATTTTTGCTTTGAAACGCAATCATGTGTCATGCTCATCAATAACAGCGATATTATTGACATTAATGTTTTTTCCTGTTTTGTTTTTCCTTGGCGTGTGTAGATGGAGCCTCGTAACCTGGCCCTGGTTTTTGGTCCCACTCTGGTTCGGACGTCTGAGGACAACATGAAAGACATGGTCACACACATGCCAGACCGTTACAAGATAGTAGAAACACTCATCCAACATGTGAGAGATGACACACACACACACACACACACACACACAATCGGTAATACTGATTTTCTAACTAAATATTTATTGCTGTTTCTTTCTTCTAGTACGTCTGGTTTTTCAATGAAGAGCCAGATAAGGATGAAAAGGTATGTCACTCATATTATCGTGCTATCATAATGATTTAGTTGGGATTATACAACAGAAACACAGTGATTGAAATAAACAGTAGCTCTGAAGAGGAAACGTGTGTGATGGACAAAATTACTGCTCTGATAAAAGAATATTTTAAAGCTGATGTAAAATAACTTTTCAGAACTTCTAACACAAAAACTAGTTAATTCATTAACATGAAATAATCTGCTGCTTGTTGCAAGATACAAGAAACTAATCTCAAGAACAAATCATACAATCAAATACAAAACTGAATTGCTCTCTATTGGTATTTATATGTGTATTTATTTGTAATTGTTAATAATGTTGCATAATAATTTTTAATAATTGACATATTAAAACTGGAATTGAAATGATTTAACCTTAGTGGCTGTTTTTATGTATTTGAGAAAGATCAGAAATCTGAGATGTTTTTTTGTTGTTAATATTCATATTAATATGCTGAGCACATCACTTAACCCATATTTATTCAAAATAAATAAGCCAGATCTGAAAAGAAATTAAAAATAAAAACGATTTTCTGCGAGAAAACCGATTATCTAGTTTGATCAATTCCCAAATAATAAAACTTAATTCAGTAACAGAAAGTTCCCTACTTCATTTCCAGAAATGTAGGTGAACTGATAAATGTTGAGGGTTAGGGTACTCAAACTCACTGTGGATGGTGTCCTTTTTTTGTGTAATTAAATGTATTTTTATCCATCCAGACACCGGTGGACACAGAAGATGTGCAGCCTGCCCCAAACATCGACCACCTGCTGTCCAACATTGGAAGGACCGCTCTGCTCGGGGAGGCCTCAGGTGAGCGCGCAGCTTTCTGCAGCCTTTCTGCCGACGGGGTAGCATTAGAGTAGCTGTAATTTACAACCCAAAGCTAATGCTGCGTTCTGCTCAAAGGAGGAAGCAGGAAATTCTCCACTAGTGGGTCATAAACCGTAATCTGTGCTCAAATGAACTGATAAAAAAAAAAAAAAAACTCAAGTTGTCGGGTCAGATTTATCTTAAAGCAAAAGAAGTCTTTTGATTCAACAATTAATTAATGTTGTTTCAATGACATTATTTTACTAAATGCTTTTAGATGGAGCTTTGTAATAACCTGTTTTAAGACATTATCTCAAGTGTCGACAGTGTATCCTGCCGTGTTAGCATGACGTTAGACATCCTGCTCGAATGAATTACGTGCTTATAAGTTTGTCCCTGTTTAAAGCCAGAATTCCCTACTTTCCAACAGAACTGGAACGCAGCATAAGAACTCTTACATCCGTTAGCACTCGGAGTGTTTCCTGTGTTTGATAGTGTGCCTATCCTCTCTGCTGACCTCTTTTTTTCCCCCCTTCACGTTGCTCATCTTTCACTTTCTCTTTACGTTTCTGCATTTCCTTCTCTCAGCTGAGCCTGTGGAGCAGCCACTGCGGTAGGATGGGAACTCCCCTGGCAATACGTGTGTGTGTGCGTGTGTGTGTGCATGTGCGCGCAATTGAGTAAGCACATCATATTGTGACAGTGAAATAATGGGTGTGTGTGAAAGAGAGAGCGAGTGGGAATGATGGTGGTGATGGTTTGTGTCTCCATGGTCTCCATTACTCTCCTGAAAGTCAGCGTCTCCCTCTCAGTGTCAGACTGAAGTCTCTCTAAGAACAGATCACTTCAACGTCCCAATCTGACTAATAAATTAACAGATGGCAGTTAAAGCCGCTGTATCTGACACTGTGGTCTGTCACTGAGAGAGCTCACGTTCCACCCATCCTCCTATGGGCAATATCAGTCCAATCGACAGGCTCCTTAACCCCAACTGTTGTCTCTAAATGACTCTAGGTGACGTCATTTCTGATCTGCCTCAAATTGCATCAACAGTCAGTTTTATTCGAGTTTCTTAAATGTGGTCCACATGCTCCCTTCCTACTCGTCCTTCGTATCATGACCATGCCTCAGTGTAAAAACATTTAAAAAGACTGTTTCCTAAAATTATGCTCGAAGGATCTATCATTTTAGACCAGAACCCGTGATTTCATGCAACATGATCTTAAGACCAACAAAGCTGTGATATTTATTTTTTCTGCTGTTTTCCTAATCCAGGTTTTGTTCCCGTCAACTATTTTACACATGTATTCCGCCTCCCTGACCTTGCACTACTTTAAGTTAAAAGACTTTTTTTGCTCTATTTTAAGTTAAGACACAGTTTAGTTCTTCAGTTGTAATACCTGCTGTTGGTCAAGCACTCGATGTAACCTATGTATAGCATGTTTTTTGTTATTTAATAGGACTACACTTGAAATCAGTTCTTGACTTTAGTTTTCTATTCTTAGTAGTTATGATGTGAAGAAAATCGTGAATGAAATTAAAACAACGCAATATCTGCCAGAATAATCGCAATTCAATTTTTTTCCTGAAATCGTTCATCCCTCTATAAAATACAGTGTTATAACAATAATAAAGCCTTAGTAAATGTGAACTACGAAATGGAACCGTACACCGCTTGAAGAATCGCTGAGCTCATGAGAAACTGACATACAGAATTTTTAAAAAAGGACCGTTATGTTCTCTAGATTTAATCTTTTATCATAACAGATGATCTTAATTCATTATTCATAGGCACAGATAAGACTGTCTTAGTTATGTTACATACTTACTTGCCTGAAAATGTTGAACGCTAACCATGATAGACAATATTGCACATAGATTATTGTTGGACCTGAAACCTCTATTTGATCACAACAAGTTGTATATTTGTATTTCATATGGAAGTCAATAAATGAACAAAATAATCAACTAGCAAAAGATGAAGAGCAGCAGATTCTCGACCTATCAGGACTTTCTCTTTACACTGCTCACATTACCGTTAACAACATTTCAATTATTTCAATTAAAGCAAAACTGAAGAAGTTAGAATCAAACATGACTTGCTAGGTGCAACATGCCTGGGCTCAGCTGCATTTTTATTTTAAATATCAAGCATGTGGTATGCAACAAAGATAAAGAGTGGATGTCTGGGTCACCATGGAGCCACCATCTGTTAGAAGGACGTTAAAAAAAATGGCTTGAAATTTACAGATGATGTTGGCATTTCAGAAATAACTCCATCTAGGAACGAGGCTACAACCCTCTGATGGTATTTCTCGAGAGATTTGGATTATACACTACTTCACATGAAAGACCAGAAAAGAGCTTTTATCCTGCATCAGTGTGTATGTCTGTCTGTGTTTGTGAGGGAATGTTTCTTTTCATACCCTGGACTCAACATGTTTTTTTTGCCTTCACACCTCCTAAAGCTTCTTTCACTGATTGATCTCATCAGTGTTTTTTGGTGATGCCATCGCTGTGTGCTGTGTTTTCCCTAATGCAGTTTTCCTTCAACACTGCTTCCCAATCATTGTTTCTCCTCCACATACTCAAGTGTGTCAATCGGTGTCTGGGGTCTGTCGAGGTCAGAGGGCACAGAGGAGGACAAAATGAGTAGATTTAGTTCAGGTTTCAATTGAGAAGTGGACATCAAAAAACCTGCTGCAGCACTGCTCTGTGTAAACTTCCAAGCATGTTGAGTTTAAAGCAACAGCCTGATTTGTGATGTCTGTTTAACAGCTGCTGGGAAACACTACTGTGAAATCAGTCATTAAAGTTTCAGCCCTTACAGAGTGGTACTGGAGCAGATTTCGGTCCAATGTGATTTTTTTTTTTTTTTTTCTTTTTGTGGCTTTGTCCTTCAAAAAGTGATGACCACACCACCTGCCTCTGTGTCCTCCGCCATGACTATGCACGGTCCTTTTGTTACCTTCACTGGATCTGACTCTGATCTTTATTTTCTGCTTCCACAGACTCAACCAACAGTGACTCAGCGAAATCAAAGGTAACATTATTTTACACACTACGTACAAGGTTACTTTGGTTATTCCTACAGCGTACAGCTCATATATTATCCAAAAAAAGGGACAAAAACAGTAAGGTTTCTTTCTTTTTCAGGGGTCTTGGGGGTCAAAGAAAGACCTCACAGCAAAGGACTTCCTGACTCTGTCCATCATGTCAGCTGTAACAGGCCGCAAACGCAGGAAGCGCCACAACGGCCGCCGTGTGGGCAGCAGTACCGACGACGACTCCGAGCATGAGCCAATCAAAGGCGGACACCTAGGGGCAGAGGAGGAAGAGGAGGCAGAGTCACCCGTCGGAGACACTGCTCCTCGAGCAGAGGGAGAGGAGGATGACGACGATGAGGAAGAAGAAGAGGAGGAAGAGGAGGACGATGAGGAAGTCGTAGAAAGCCGAGTGAAAGCGGAGGTAGAAGAAGAAGAAGAAGAGGTAGTGGCAGTCATTCCCAGTCGGCCGTGTTGCAAAGAGGAAGAGGAGGCGGGAGGACGGCGGACAGCCATGCTGCTGCAGGAGGAGGAGGCCCGGGCGGAGGCCAAGGGGCCGCCGTGGCGGGCGCCGGAGGATGCGCGCTCCATCGTCTCCGGCTACTCCACCCTCTCCACGCTGGGGCGGAGCCTGGGCTCGGAGGGGAGGGCAGACGACGCCGACGACGAGCACAGCGAGCTGGTGAGCGAGACGGACAACGAGAGCGGCTTCGCCTCGCGCTCCCTCACGCAGGAAAGACCGGACAAGCACCCGCCGACGACGCCCGTGAGTGCGCAACCGCCGGCGGCACCCCGCAGCTTCCTCTACACGCACTACAAACCCCCCATTCTCTCGCCCACAAGCCTTTTAGCCCCGCCCACGCCCCTCACGCCGGATCCCGCGGAGAGGAGCGAAGGAGGAGGGGCACGGTCCACCACGCCCTCGTCGTCCTCCTTCTCCTCCTCCTCCACGACTCACAGGCTGCATTCGCGGCCTTCCTTCAACTCCCACAAGCTGATCCAGTGCGACACCCTGGCCAGGAAGAAGCTGAAGGGGGAGAAGTCCAAGGCCCGCTCCCTGGACCTGCTGGAGCTGTCCGAGGCCGCCGCCGCGCAGGGTGACGGGGCGGGGCCAGAGGGCGCGCCGAGGACAAGGAGGGACACCTCCAGGACCAACCCCTCCTCTGGCAGCAGCCAGGAGAGCCTGCGTCCGGCGCGGCCCCGGCCAGCCCTCCCCCCCAGCGAGGCCGCCTCCTTCACCCCGACCGGCCCCGGCGGCAGGTCCCTGGCGGAGCAGGTGCGCGCCCGGCTGCTGGGCTCAGCCGACGACCTGCGCAGTGTGGGTCTGCGGAAGCCGCTGTCGCCCGAGACCAGGAGGAAGAGGCGGGCCTGGCGCAGGCACACCGTGGTGGCCTCCCCGGTGGAGACGTTCGAAAAGAGACCCCCGATGATCGTCAACGAGTTCCCCCTGTCTCCCATCTCTCAAAACCAGGTCAAATCACCAGGGCTGCCTCGGGACGCAGACGGCCACGAGCAAGGGCCGGCTACACGTCAAGCTCCCACCTCAAGGTTTCACCAGTACCTGTGACCCCGGCCAGCTGACCCTCACCATCCACACCACCGCTGATTCTGAAGGGGGTCCAGTCTGACTCCCTGCAGGTCAGTAGACCGGCAGCAGTGTGAACATGGTCATGGTTAGTTGCCAGGGACACAGGACAGGTGTTTAAGAGCAGCCGCCCCTTTCCTCTTTGATAAGCTCCATTTGCATGGCAAGGGGCATTCCAGTGTTGCCAAAGCTTTTTTTTTCCCCTTTTCTTATATGTGTGCTTTTTTTTTTATAGAAATAATACAGAGACACACACAGACCTCATTAAAAATCGATGTTAGAGCCAAGAATTCTCATTCGAGTAATAACCGAGCATCCTTCCATCCCGTCTTCACTCCCTTTCCCGCCCGGCTCACAGGTGACGTAAGTGAAAGGGTTTAATTTAAATTAGTGTTTAATTTATCCCTTCAAGTGACCAGAGGAGGATGCTGCACAAACGCAATCTTCCTCTGGTTCTTGAGAGAATGGTGCTTCTTATCAAAGTGGAGTTTAACATGAGCTATTAATCGAATATTTCCAATCCTCCTTCAGTGAGCCAGAAAAGGGAATACACACACACACACACGCACTTACAGCTACAGTTACAAAAAGAGAAAGTATTAGGTAAAACTATTTCAAGCAAGCTGATTTTTCACATCAGTCTTCCTAACGTGTTCCACCTCAGACCACAGACACTGGACCATCTCATGTAGACTCCACAGAACATCACAAACACACACAACGCGGTTGTCTCTTTCTAGTTGTTAATAATGTTTATGTGTGTTTTGCGCAACAATATTTCGTGATCATGTCTTGGTGTGCAGGTGTTTGTGTTGAACAATTTTGTAACATTTGTACAAAGCCTTGTTAAGTTAACCTTGTAAATATAAATATTATGTTATCATATTTGTTTTTACTTTTTTAGTTCTTTTTTATGGTTTACAAAAAGTGTGTACAAGTGCACAGTCATTTCTTTCAAGATGTTACTTGAAATGTTTCCCTTAATATATTCTTTTTTTTGTTTTATATTCAATATATATATTATATATATTTTGTATTAAAGTAAAAAAAAGTACTTTTATTGTGATTTCACCTCTGTGGTGTACCTGTTCAAAGGAGACAAGATAAACATGACTAAACCTGTTGCTTATTTCCTCAATAGATGGCCTTTCTCTCTTATATGCAGCACTGTGCAGGAAAACCTTTATCTTATGAGATATAGTGTTAATAAAACACTCAGTCATGAAATAAGTTCATCCGGCGATTAGAATTTCAACAATGTTGCATCAACATGTACAATCTAGTAATTACATGTAGCAATATGAGAGATGTGCTCCGGCAGTTATTACATTATATTGGAGAGTTTTGCAGGCAGCTCACCGCCTCACTGTGTGATGGCTGACCTCATCATAAGTTTTGTTATTCATGTCTGGGATTACTGCCTCCATAAATCAGCTCATATTGACTGAGCGCAACACAAAGTATGTTCCTTCTTGTACGAGAATGAGAAGACGCCTGACAACAGACTGTTTAATTATGCTGCAGTGTACACAAGCGGCTACGTTTTCACCCCTGTCCGGCCGTGACGTTCGTGTTTTCATCCTGTCCCCTCTGAGGGTTCATCTCTTGGCACATTTATTACCTTGGGGTTAACATGACGAGGAGTTTTCCATAAGGTCAGGCTCTAATAAATCCTCCCCTCGCTGAGGGAAATGGTACATTAGAGGAAATTAATAGAAAATGCCCTCTAACATTATTCCCTTGTTATCGTCTCTCATCTTGACCGCGGAATCCAAATTGTTGCCAGAAAACGACACGAGCGGGAGGTCCAAAGTCGCGAGAAGCCGCTTTACATCTGACCAAATAACCCAAAAGTAATAATAGATAAGTTGTCTTGTCTTACCTCAAGATTTGTTCTACAAGTGCCTGATTTCTGGAATGTGTTTTTTTTTTTTTCGTTCTGCAGTGCCATGGTCGGTTCTTTTTCGTCTTTTCCGTTTCCTTCTGTTATTTCTGGGTCTCATCCCTCCTCTCCTGTGGTTGATGGTATAACTTAGGCACTGACCCAAAGATGTGTACATTAAATACAAACGGTCTTTACAAAAAAAAAAAAAAAAAAGCACACTTCAAGCCAAGGACATGTCTATGCACTCTCTGCGCCTTTAACACAGGCTTTAACAGCAATTACTGATGCTGCTAAGAGGGAGGAGGCATAGTAGCCATCTCTCTGTGCCCAGTGTGTGAATATGGTACACCCAACTAGCCCTAGTCTAAAACTGCATTAGGTCATACCAGACAACATTCAACATCCTGTGATAAACAACCCATGACTCCCATCAAAAGGAGGAAAAGAAAACTCATGTCAGTCGGTGTGCGTTGTCTGAAATGTGATTTACCTAATGTCTCATTGTATTTCAGAACCTTTTTTTTGTACATACTATCTTAATATGTAACATACTGTATTGTGTACATTTGGAATTGCTTTTGAGTATAACTAATATGAAAATGACTGGACTTAAAAAGGTTGTCCGCTTGAAACCATTTCCCTCATGGCTGTGTGCTTTAAAGCAAGGTTATATGATGTAAATAATAAACAGAACTATGTTTAAAAATGTTCATATTGTGTCTTTTTTTTTACAAGATGCAGACTTTAAATGAGGCTCATGTTCTGCGGCTTAAAACAGGAGGAGAACGGCGCCCTCTAGTGGCCGCGGATGAATCAGGTCTCTCCTGTGGCGCCGATTGCCTCCACATGTAAAGATAACTTCACCTAAACTCTTTATGAACAATACCGTATTTATACATTGTGCTAAATCAGCTGCAATACTGAAAAGCTACTGAAACTAATAATTCTACCACCAATATATTAAAGCTTTTGATGAGCGTTCGCATTAGATTAGACATGCCCAAACGTGTCCTCTTATGGATAAAATGCATAGAGGGGGGCATAAATCCAATTAGCATTTCTTCTCGCATCATATCTTAGCCTGAGCCTAATAGATTTAACTCCAGAGTGGGTTAACCTTCATAAGGCGCATCTCTATCATGCCCCATCCCCCCTCTGCTGTGGCTACAGAGTCCGCGTATTCTTCCTTTTCAGAGCCCACTGATGCAGTCTTGTCCATTTCAGGATCCTCAATGAGAAAAGCTTTGTGAATATTAGCCGACAAAAAGCCATGAACCCGCTTCTTGTATTTGTTTTAGAAGACGCTTAACAACACGTGACGGTTATAATCAGAATTTCAAAATTTTATTTGAACTTATGTTAAACACACAACTGTTAAAATGATCAATATATATTTGCAACCACGTCCAATTAGCTGCTATTTGTTCAGTTTGGTTCTTATTTGAGTGGGAAATGCAACATACAATTTGTTTTTTTTTTTAATTCAAAAATCCAGTATTTAACTTACAGTTGACCAGGGAAACAAAATATTATCGTGTTGTCAAATACATTCTCTTTACAAAAAAGAAAAAAAAAATCTTATTTCTTTTGAAATATTTACATTTCCTCTTGAAAAATGAAAAAAAATGAACAGGACAGCCTTACAGTCCGAATAGAAAAGAAACGTAAAGTATTGCATTGCAAAGCGAGGACTTTGTCGTCCAAGATGACAGATTACAGAAAACGGATGACATTTTATTTATTTTTTTTTGTTTGTTTTAATGCAGTAGTCTTGTGTTTTAACTTGACTTGTGTCCTTAACTTAGTTGGTAGCAACTTGGCCCCTGTCCTTGCCCGGGTGGTTCTGCAGGAGGAGCTCCGTGTTCTGGGCCTTCAGTCTCTCCAGTTCCCTCTCCAGCTCCCGGAGCCGGACCAGGGAGTCCTCCACGGTCAGACCCCCGGGCTCCACGGCGCGCCTCAGCCGGTTGTTCTCCTCCTCCAGCCGGGACATGCACTTCTCCAGCTCCAGGTACTCCTGCACCAGCTCCTGCTTGGTCATGTTCTGCAGGCTCTCGACGTGGTACATCTCGTAGGTCTCGGAAAAGTCTCTCTGGAGAAACTCCCCACCTGCGTTGCCGGGCCTCCCGATGCCGTCGCTGCCTCCGCCGCTGCCGTCGTCGTCGTTCCGGTCCTCGTCGTCGTTGTCGAAGAAGTCGTCCTCGCTCCCCGTGTCCTCCATGCGGACCCCGACCCCCGAGGGCCGCCTGACCCCGGTCTCGGTGTTGAGGTCGGGCTCCTCTCGGTCGTGCTCGTCCATCAGGAACTGGGTGGTGTTGTAAGGGGCCACCGGGAGCCCTTTGGCGAACATCTCCTCTCTTAACCGGGAAGCCCTCTCCGTCTCTCGCTCGTCCATGGCTTTCTTCTCCTCCCAGGAAAGTTTGAAATAAGGCTTCCAGCTGCGCTTCTTGTTCCTGGTGTTGCGGCGCCTGTGCCTCTTCTTGCCCAGGCGCACGTCGAAGCCAGTGTCGGAGTCGATGTGCAACTCCTCTCGCACCTGGTTTAAAGTCTTTTCCAGCGGCTCGTCCCCTCCGTTCCCCGGTGAGGTGTGATTACCGTCGCCTACGGCGTGAGCGCTGCGCTTCTGGCACTTCGTGCGCTCGTTTCCGGCTGCGAAGGCAGGGCACACCCCCCTCTGTCCGCCTTTCATTTGCCATAACTTGTCTGTGTTGATATCCCCACAGTTCTCCGCCCGCTGTTGCTGCTTGTGGTCTCTCTGCCGCCCCCTGTCGCCGTCCTCGGGCCTACCACGGCTCCTGGCCGGGAGATGCTCCACAGCGGCTCCGCTGCTCCCACCTGATGGGCTGCCTGAAGTTTTCAGGTGATGGGTCCGCTCCTCCGGCTCCGTCATCCTGATCAATCGCTCCGCTGGCTCCACTTTAGCCATTTTTTTAAATGATGCTCATTCTCTCAAAAACTGAGCGTCAAAGTTCGTTAAAAAAAATAAAAATAAATTTCAACAAAAATATTTGTTCCAGAATGAGCAGGAGTCACTAAAGAAAGTTTGGGTTTCACGTTTGAAAGTAAAAGTAAAGTTCCGAACAGCAGACACTTGTTACTCCTCCAAGGGTTTTGTCAGAGCAACTGTCGCTAACTACCATTAACTGTTTCGATGCTGTCAAAGCTTTCGTTCACTCGGAGACTGCGTTCCGCCGTCACAACAGTGTCCAGTGTGCTACTCAAGAAGAGGGAGCTCGTGTTTATATAGCGGCTCCGCCTCCAGCTGTGCGCATGCTGGCGCTCACGACGCCTGTTGGATTGTGGGACATGTGGTTTTGATTTTAGGGCAGTACTAGCGGAGGACTCCACACCAAACTACAAAGTCCACAATTCTGCGATAACTGACGAGCGTATAGACCAATCAAATGTAAGGAGCCTGACTCCACTAAAGCCCACCCCCATCTGTGCTGATTGGACAAGAGTATAACTTTACTGTTGCTAAGCTTATGGTATTTTCTGATTGGGCGGTTTATTAGTCAATCAAATGTACGTCATCTACACCAAGAAAGCAGTCCAGGGCATTCTTGAAGACGCTACTATCTGCGAAAGAAGGGGATGTGATTAAAAGCAACAGACGACAAAATCATGAAAATGGTTTACAACGACTATATATTGATTCTGGACAAATAATATTTTCAATTAAAAACTTACAGCTTCTTTTTACTCGCTGGCCACACAAATTAACGCCAAATAATTAAAACAATTTTTAAAAATCCCTCCTGTGTTGTAAGCAAAATGAAGAATTCCTATCGCGAAAACTA
The DNA here is from genome assembly GCA_030544235.1 of Lepturacanthus savala. NCBI lineage: Eukaryota > Metazoa > Chordata > Actinopteri > Scombriformes > Trichiuridae > Lepturacanthus > Lepturacanthus savala. The sequence continues at coordinate 13,670,311 of CM060482.1, read as the reverse complement.
GTCCGCTTTAAATGTTCACAGAGTAACTCCAGTGAATACATCTCATTTTTAAGATGCAAATATTGTTACTTTGTAATCCTATATAAATATGTCCTTTTGGTGAGAATTTGGTCATTACGTGTTTAAAATAAAGAGTGTTTTGTGTGTCGTGCGGAGGGATACGTTTCGGGGCAGGGGCTCTGGAGCAACTCTGGGAGCAGCGTAAACAAACGACATTTATTGTCAGCAGCCGTTAGGAGCACATCTCCGGTCCCCTCGTTGTTGACGGGTGGGTCAGGCGAGCTTACGTTTGCTCGATAATCCTGTAACCAGTGGACGTGGAGTGGTGTAGATCCGTTTAGAACATTTCTGCGTAACCCATTTTCTGAAAAACCCAGTGTTCGTTTGACACTGATGTGTTATCAGCTAAGGATAAGCTAGCTAGCTAACAAGTGAGCGCTCCGTGGTGCCGCTCCCAAATTAAAACACTGCATCATTCCATAAAGTGTGAAGCCATACGCACTACAATCAAAATAAATGCTACTTTTTCTGAGAATGCTTCATAGCTCAAGATTTTCTGGCGTTAGTCAGGACCAATAAACGCCACAACAGAAACGGTACATGAGGCTAGGCTAGCCAATGCTATCTGGTTAGCGCTATGGTGTATCGTAGAATAAATGGTAAAATCATATAAAGGATATATGTATATAACGACATAAGCGGCCGGATAGTTTCAAACAAACGTTTCCTTTGTTCGTCGATACAGTTTGAGCGAACAAATAAACAAAATGTCCCTATAATATGAATTGCTAACGGCTAACTAGGCCAGTGCTTAGGTCAGGGTGAGCGTAATTGCTGGAGTGTAATGCTTTCACAGTTTCACATTACATAATTACGACGAATTTAAACTTTTATAACACGCCATATTGTCGCAACAATACGGGCCACAACATCTGCAAATACATGAACAAATCGGAAAAAACAACCCTTGTTCGTATTAATCCGTGATATGGAACCACCGAACTATTTGTAGTTTCAGGAAGTAGACAGTGCCTGGTCTTCCAAGGCAGCACTGAGGCTATCTTTAGTTTACCAGTGGTTAGCAAACTAGTTAAACAATCGACTCATAGATAAACCATAACTAGTTCTTGTTGTCGATTTATACAAAATATGGGCTGTTGAAATAATTGTTTGATTAAAAGTATGTCAACCTTATAGTCTATCAATATCCTAATATTGGTTTTGAATTGTTTTTTTGGAGTCTTTACACAGAAATAGCATGTTGAAAGACTTGTTTTCATATTCAAAAGAGAAAGTCAGCACACTGACTTCATTTTTAACTAAATAGGTTTCCTCATACCATGCACACATAGTTTGTTCACAGTTTTCACAAAACACTTTATTTCCATTAATGGAGGAAATGCACTACACTACTAGTCTTTGACCTCTAATGGTGGGTGTCTGGTCTCTCCTAACACTGCCAGAGAAGACTGGGAATCCAGTGGCTACATATGACACAGGCCCACTGTGTCTACTAATAGAAGCAGGCAGAGTTTCAGCTCTGGCAAATAAGCAAGCTGAGCTGGGAATCCTTTGAGGAAGAGGTGATCTGTTCCAGTCATGAAACCTAATGACCACAGAGATTGAGAAATCCTACCAAGGGTTCCCATTTTCTCAAATGAAGGAGTGGTGCAGCTAGAGAAACAAAGCTGCTCCTGCATAGATCACAGCTTGTGAGGATTAGCAGGCATGACTTAATCTCTCACCCTGTCTAGCATGGTCGTTGCTGCAAATGAGGATAGATGAAAGATAGAAATTGTTATAGGCCCTTGCATATGCATGGCCTTGAAGTGCAAATGTAAGCAATGGCTGATATCCATCTAAACACCGGAGGTCGGTGCATTTCAGTTTTCCAAATGAGCCATAAACACCACAGCTTCACAGATTTGTGTTTCTGCAAAAGTGCGAACTAGGGAGGCAAACACTTTTAGACATCAGGAAAGAAACCTGTCACTTTAAGCACCCTCCGTCCGCACCACCAGCCCTTCTTGTTTATGTAGCCTATGTGTGTGTGTGCTCACAATCCCATGTGAATTTGTGGATGGCTGCAGATCGGCGAATACCACATTTTACGTTCTTCCTGACAAGACCTGCTCCATATTGCTCAAACAAGCTCTGTCCCTCTCTGTTCTCTGTTCTAACTCCATTACAAAGACTTAATTAAGTTTCCAGGCAGTGCTCTGTGCACCGCGGGGCCCCCTTTCCCATCTAGTCATGAAAAAAGAAAAAAAGATGAAACTCTCTCCTTCACACAGCACATCACCATTTGTATCCACGTAGACAGCATTCACGTGCATCTGGCCTTAAAAAAGATGAATTTGACTTCAGCACAATTGATTGTTTAGATGTGTGCAGTTACTTTGAATGGCCATCAGGGGGCGCTGTCCACTAAATGATAGACAAATAGAAGCGGATGGGGAATATTTTGGTGCTTGAAGTGACTGTTTTCTCTCCCTGTGAGAGAAGTTTTTCTGTTTTTTTTAAATGAAGTTCTAAGTTGTATTTTTCCCCCTTCATATTCATCATCAGTCGTCATGGATTTATGGAGGTGCTCCAGGATATTTCACTGTGTCGGCATGAAACTCACAGGTGGAAAAGATGAAAACATTTCAGTTTCTGTGACAAAAAAAGGCAAACCATGACCTTCAGGCTCTACCAATGCACCAATAAGCACTGGTATGCTGGTAGGTACACAGTCATATTTAAAGATAATTCCAGTCTCTCATTTATATGAAGCAGCCCTTCATGTCTGGATATTAGGAAATCAATTCAATAAAGGTAGGTGCACATAATTAATGTGTCATAACTTTTACCTAAACCTTCCTTGGACACACACTTATAGAACCATGTCAAATATGTGCATGTCTGGCTCTGTGGTTTGATAGAGGGCAGAGTTCTGTAAATTATGTAATGCTTAAAGTAAAGAATAGAATAAATTAAAGCAGGAAAAAAAAAATCTCGTCTTAGCAAGTTTAACTTTGTGTTTCTTGGGGCAGGGGGAGGCGGTGGTGCGTAAAGTTTGCGCTTTGTTTGGAGTCATATTACGCACAGGCACGGAGCGCAGCGCCAGGGAGGGACTTTTTTACACGTGGAAAAGGAATAACTCAGTACGTCTACATGACTTGCGCTCGTCTGCCGCCTCTCTCTCTCTCTCTGTCTCTCTCTCTCTGTCTTTCTGTCTCACTCACTGCTCGGGGGTGTTTCTGGGACGCTTGCAGGGGAAAATAAAAAAAAGCACCTGCACACTCTTGACAGAGCGCACATTGGGGCCAACAAAGCCGTAGCCTGCCGTCATTTCGCTGGAGATTCCACAAGTTGTCATAATGTTAGGCAGCGGCAAGTCCCCGGCCACCAGTCCCAGAGAGCAGAAGAAGAAAGTGGCCGAGAAGACGATGGATCCCATCAGGAAGCTCGGTAAGGAGTTTTTATCCTATGGTCAATATTCCCATATCATCCTTAGTGAATTTATGAAAGTACAGTGATAAGTGGGTTGTTTTATCACTGTAACATTCCTATAATATTAATAATTTCCCATGGTCCCTTTACAAATCATGACAGGGTTGCTTATTTTCTTTCTGCCCCTTGACATTTAGACTTATTTGAATATCATTTGTGATGTTTTAAAGCCTAAAACGTGTGTTGTTTGATCATGAAGCTGTTTTCGTTGTTTTAACCACATGTTTGTGTCCTGATTTCTAACCACATGTTTGTGTCCTAATTGCCTGGTTACACCCAAAATATCATTAGAGGAAACAGCGAGACTGGTTTCTGATATCGTTCATATACACTGTGGTTAATCAGGGTATACTGATGAGCTGTTGACACATAAAGCAGAGCTGTAATGGGCAGTGTGTGTGTGTGTGTGTGTGTGTGTGTGTGGGTGTAGTCAGTGATCATGTGTGTGATTCAGGCTACTCACCATTCCCATCCCAGCGTACACCAGCCCCCTTAACTCTCAACTCAGGGTCACACCCCGCCCGAAATAGACACCTGCTGAGAAGCAGCAGAGCACCTGTCAGAATCTCTGAATGTCTGGAAATGTGGACTACAGTGCAATCTGAGGCACACACAAATCACTCTTTACTCTGCACAAATACAAAATGTACTTTCAGTCAATGTTGTAGAGTAAAAATGGGTTATATGTTTGTTTTTTTATGCTCTTTGGGGGATGTACATCAACCACTTAGGCCCCAGACTTATTTTTCTTATTTTTTTTTGTATAAATATGTAATATCTCTACTGGTATCAAAAGGAATCTACATGTGAGGGGACTATAAAAGTGTCAGAATCAATGTCATGAGCAAATATAGCTAGAATATTGAAACAAAAAATGACAAATAACATTTCTACAGAAAAAAAGGGGGGGGGGGAATTATCTGCAATGCAAAGCTCAGTGATTAATAAGATAAGAATTCAAAGATTAATTAATTGGTCATAAAATCCTAGAAATCACACCGAGGATCATTACAGAACATGAAGAATATATTCTGTAAGATGTTTAAAAAGGAGACCATAAAGGACCCAAATAAATAAACACAGAAACAGCTCAAATCTAAATTAAATATCCAAATTACTACTGATATTATATTAAATGATTTTCTTATTGTTTTGATGATACTGATATTGGCAATATAAATTGATATGGTAACAGTAACATTGCGTTTTACTACAGATAAAAATACTTAATTTAGTGTTATAGTTGAAGTTTTCTCATGCAATATATGCATAAATGCTCAATGTTGATGCCATATTAGGGAGTTTTAACAGGTTAACTAAACATCAAGAATTGTGATGTTCTTGACTTCAAATACTCCTGCAAGTAATCACTTCATCATCAAAACTGGTGTTATGATGGCTATGGGTCTGTTTATTGTGTTTACTTTGACATTCAAGTAACTCAGATTTGACTATAAAACTACATGAGCAATGATTTTTACAGCTGTGTGTGCTGGGGTCCAGTCACCGACACAGCGGACTGTTTAAACTCTAACACTCCCTATTTGTTTAAGCCATGCTGATGTTTGAGTTACGATACTGGGTCTCTGCAACTGAAAATCTAACACGCCACTGTCAAGGCTATATTTGAGTCCCTTTAATAGTGAATTATAAAACCGACGGGGTCATCCCTCCCCCAACCCCTCCCTGCCATGTGTTTCCATAAATCAGTCAGATGGCCTTTAACCCACCATGACCTATAACCTTTTAATTCTTACTTACATCAAGCAGAATACACAGCAAAGTTTTGTCATTTGTATGTATCAAGTGGTGTCATAAGACTACTCCTTACTTACTGATATATTAAGAGTTAAATGTGGTCTGTGCAGGCTAAGATTTGTTAGTTTTTAGATATCAGTGTTTGATGTAGATGCATGAATATGGATAAATATATCCGCCACCACAGACGTCCTCCGTGGAGTCTGTGGATTTGATTTCAGCTTGAGTGTCCAAGGTTGTTGGCAGTGCTGGTAACTGTGGAGCCCTGTGGCACTGTCACAGTGGGACGCTGCGATTTCCTTCTTGAGAACAAATAGTGAGCCAGCATGCCTTCAGGAATTACACAAACAACATCTATGACTCATTTTTTGTTAGTTTGGGCTGGAGCTTCATCATGAGTTCAGAGCTGGCACCTGTAGGAGCTTAATGCATTTTCATTAGGAAACAGCCACTTTACACTATAATTAGAGTACATTCTGTTATTAGCCATGAGAAATGACTCATAATCTAGAAAAGGGTGATTCTATATTTTTAGTCATCAAAAACAAATCCCAAATATAGAGTTAAAAAAAAACAAATGTGGACTGCATTCCTGATTAATTGCAATGATTCTACTGAAATGTGTCCATAAACATCAAATGCTGTCATGTACCAAACAAAAGTTGATTTTTAAGTTAAGTTAAGTCAATTAGGAATAATCAACGAATCCATTAGTCGTTTGGTCTATAAAATATCACAAAATGCTGACAAATGTTGATTACTGTTCCATCTGATAGTCCACAAGAAAGTTTATTATCATGTAGGACAGAAGAAATCAATGGATATTCATATTCAGGAAGCTGCAATCAGACTTATAATGAAACATCGCAGCTCTATACTGATGCTCTGAGCTCTGTAACTTATAGTTGCATTTTCTTTTCGAAGAAGCAATCAACAGCTGGGAAGTGTAGTTATTATCAAAATGTCACTCTAACAGGAGGAAATAGTGCATTAGTTGAAAAAAGAAAACAAGTCTTCATTGACATAAAAACAGAAAATACAAAATATGATGACAAATTAGAAAAACTTCAATGCAATCAAGAAATGGAAAGACAATGAATGATTGAATAACATATAATTAATGTTTTTTGGACAACAATAGAGCTGTTTGGCACATGGGCGACACCAGGATGTGACTGCAACACTTGGATTTGGTCTTTTTATTAATTTTCTTTTTTTTTACATCAATGATATTATATTATATTATAGGACAACTGCTGTATGAACTGCATGGTCTTGTGTATTAATGAGCCAATGAGTGATGTATCATTCATTACATTATTATTATTTCAGGTGTGATCCAACAGTACTTAAATTCAATTGAATATAAAGAGACCGGCTTTTATATTCAACTCTGCTGTCCAAAAATCATTCGTAGTAACTGTGCATTTACAAATCACATTCAGTTATTTTCTTTTTTTAATCCTTTTTCCAAGGAATTTCTTGTGAGCTGAGGCGACATCACTGAGAGACTCAACTCCAAAGTATAGTCTTTTTCTGTTTTTATTAAGCTTTCTTCAGATCGTCTTCTTTTCTTTGCCCACTGTTTTTTTTAAGGTTGGGATTTCCTATTCATTAGAGGCAGAACCTTGCATTAAGAGACGCAGAGACAGCTGCCCTACTTGCTGCCCCTCCTCACGAAGACAGCTGTGGAACAGAATCGTGTAAATTGAATTGGCCCTGCGGCCGATCGTATGGACGAGTCCCTGACTTGTATATCTTTATCTATCTTTAAGACTGGAGTGTTTGCTCGCTGGCTCTCGTGACCGACATGCTGAGAGAAACGTGAACCGTGTCCCAGGAGGAGCTGGTATGTGGGCCTGAGTGAAAAGGACTCACGCAGACACAATCTATTACAGACCAGCTGATATGGTTATTTTGTTTCTGACGCTCCTCCCAGGCATGGAGGCACCCCGCCGTGCCCAATGTCGATACACCCTTGATTTAATGGTTATTGTTTTTGGTTTTTTTTGCTGCTTTTTCTTTTTTTTTTTTTGCTTGTGGCCACTTGTTCACACGTAGTTTTCCGTTGCTGATTCCAGAGAAATGCTTTTATACGTCCCTTTTTCTCTCCGCTCTGTTACATCAGTGCTGGTTGCTAGCCCATCGGCATGCAGGGCTTTGACCATCCGATGAAGTGGATGTCAACAAGATTTTCTGTGGGAGATGATGAAAAGAAAACACTATTCATCTGTCTCGCCTCAAGATTCATGCCCATCCCACCCCTTCACACACTCTATGAAGAGGCTTTCAGAAGCACACAGTGGCTCGAAATGTAAATGTGCTTCTGATTAAATGGACTGTGCACAGAAAAAGAACAAAAAAAAACTCGGTGGTGGCCCATGCTTGCGGACTTGCTCTCACTTGTCCTGTTGTGGTTAGATATTTAAACAGTGCAGGTAGGAAGCCAAGAATGCGACTGAGGCTTGAGAGGCGATATTAAAAGGTGAAGCATTGGGTTGAGACAGAGGCAGTTTGGACTGTTTGGGCAGCTTAACGTGATCAGTGACCTGCAGTTAATTAGGTCCTTGTGCTCGGCTTGGGGAATGCCTTGCATGTGGTAACAGCTTGGAAAAACAGGGTTGTTATGGGATGGAGGGCTGGCAGGGGATTTTCTTTGTGTTCGACGCAGAGAGTGGGGAGAAATCCACGGCTGCACCCACTTTGTTTATAGTCGGTGGGGGGGGGGGGGAGGAACCGAGAGCAGTGTCTGCTGTGCCGCAGCTTTGGGGCCCCTCCGAGGATCTGTGTCAGCTATTTGGCACCGACAGCATTAGGACCTAACTGTGATTTTTAGGGAAAGAGAAAGTATGTCAACTGCGTCTGGACAAATCTTCAGAGGTGAGCAGGAGAGAAGCACCGAAGAATTATTTGACAAGAGCGAGAGTTTGTTTAGGCTTCTCCTCTGAAAGAGAAAAGCTCTGTGAGAGGTCCTATTCATCACTGTAGTAGAAGCAGTGAGGCATAGCTGAATGTCCTTTATTAACATGTCTACTGTAAAACTGGACTTGAGTTGCGCAATTGAGTAACATGCAGAAAAGCGTTTTCTTTTTACAAGGGTTGGAAGTTGAAAAATGAAAAGTGACAATTTTGAAGTAAATTTTGTACATTTTGATACATTTTACATCATTCATGCAGAACATAAATTTGCATTAGCCATAACCTTTCAAACCTGTTTCGAACCTGAATGTCTTGTTTCAAAATCTGATCTGATCAAATTTGTCTGGAGAGGCTTCATTTCTTGACATTTCCTCCCTGCAGTAGTAAAATAAAGGAAAAAACATTGCTGTAAAAATACCAGATAAGGCTTTGAGGAAAAGCACTAAGCTGCAACAGAAATAATTGTTGGAATGTATAGAAAAAGCTGAGATTTAACATGATTTGACCCTGGTCTGGTTTGCCTTCAGTCTGCAGTGTTTCACTTCTCCACAGTATTGGATTGCGTCTATCATGTTTGAGCCTATAGGAATGTGGAAAGACTCTCTACCTTTGAACTCCAACCCTGCAAGTCCAAAAATCATTTGGGCTATAAAATCACAGAAAAGAGAAAAACATGTCCATCATGATGACCGGAGCCAATCTAGACATCCTGAAATAGCCCGTTTTGACCGACTTACAGACAAAAATTGAAAATATAAAAATATATAAAAGAAATATTTGTATTTTTTGCTTGAAAATTACTTAAATATCAACTAATACATTAATAAACTACTCATATCATTTCTACTTCCGGGTTTCTTTATGCGATTATGATTTGAAAAAGTCTTGTATTGTCTCCTATAACTTCCTTGAGTGCAGAAAACAAAAACCAAGACGTACCTCTCTCCTATAGTTGTGCTTTTATTTAACACTACTGTTGAGTCTTTCATAATTAAAGTTCCATCAGCGGTAGCAGCTAGGGAATTACTAGTATAGCCAGACTTTTCCTGCAACTTTCCATAGTGTAACAGCTATAACAGTCTCCTCTCTGCTGTCTGTTGGCCCGCTCCTGTCCCAAGAGAGAATCAATGTACAAGTGATCATGACTGGCTGACACACACGGCATGCGGTTTTTCATAGCCATTTTCCAAATTTAAGTTGGTCATTGTTCTGAGGTCATAACCAGAAAAAGGTTTAATTTGATTTTTTTTTTTTTACAAATTCCCCTGTACAAACTTTAATAACGCTTGACCTTTCAAAGACACTCCCTGACAGCCTCATCTAGTTGGCTGTGAGTGTAAAAACAGAAAAGGTCGGTTTAGGGTATAAGCAGAAAACTGTTGACTGTATCTATGAGGTCAGGTTGATGAATAGGATCCCACCCACTGCATATCTCTCAAAAAAGAACAAAAATGTGAAGTTTGGTTAAGTGGCACTTATATAAAGCATACGCCACACTCACTTATAAAACCACTTTGTCAGATATTTTTATACAGTTCTTCAATTTTGTTCATTTTCATGGTCTGATAATGAATTGTGCCGATTTGCATGTCTTTGTCACTTGAAATAGACTTCACCGCCATTGTGAAACCCTAATCAGGGAGGGGAGATGAGCAAGTGATTGGACAGTACGAGCTGTATATTGTATGCAAATTAATCACAGGAAGTGCACATTTTTGATATCTATATAGCTAAAATTGACACAAAGTCAAAACTCCTATAAAACTACTATTTTGTTTTCTGTGTGATCTAGGGCTGCTGGACAATGAGGACATACGCGTAATGATGCAAGGCTCCGAAATGGTGAAGGTTCGCTCTTCAAGGTGGCAGAAGAGCCGAAGACTGCGGCTGCTGGAGGACGGACTCACCGTGTGGTGCGAGTCCACCAAAAGCTCCCGAAAGTCCAAATCCCAGCAGACATGTAAGTTTGGCCGAAGCTCTGTGGTCAGGAAGAGAACAAAGAGTATAAGTATGCGTGTGTTTGGTGGGTGGGTGGGTGGGTGGGGAGAATAAAGAGGAAAAGGGTGTTGGTCACGAGAAGTTTAAAGACGAAGAAGAAGTGCTGAAAGCGAGAGAGCTCATGAATAGGTATTGGGCTTTTTTTTATATCTGCTTGCAGAGGAAACTTAAGCGATATCAGATAAGGAGAAAAGAGCTGTGCCTCGAGGGAGGCTTATCAAGGGAGAAATGTAGAAATAGATGAACAGGCCCTCTAAAAGTCCTGTAAAGACTGGGCTGTGAGTCATTCAGGCAGCTCATTGTTCAGTCGTATCCTGGCTTTATTTCATGCCCTCTCCTCTACTTTGCCTCATTAAAGGGTTTGTTTATTTCCTTGGAGAAACCGAGGAGACAAATCATGGGGCTCTGCAACATGGCTGACTAATGATCATGTAAAATTTATGCACCACTTCATAAAACTGATATATAGGCTTGGTAAGAGCCAGGTATACTGTAGTTAGCCTGATCACGTCTGACATGTAAATACACGATCAGAAGCTGAAGCTGGCACGAGTTCACTAATGAAGTCAGTTCCCATGATTCGCAAAAAGTGAACTCTGGGGATTATTGTGTATGACTGCACTGGTTTTACTGTGGAGATGTAAGATTTCATCTTTGGGTTTTCAGCTAAGAACTGACGATGGGGAGAGTCTCTGCTCACAGACATGCAGCACAAAAGCAATCAATTCACTCATCTGAAAAGGCAGGACATATGATTCAGCCTTGGTAGTACTGTAAGAAGTCATTCAGGTAGTTCTGGTTTTTAATTGCTACATTTTTTTTTATTCCTGATGGGACTTGTTCCACAATCCTGAATCAGCTGATCATTTTGTTTGTGTTTGTTTTTGACAGTAAAATTTACAACAGCAGTGTGACTTCCCAGAAACAATCTCCAGGTTTTACACTTGCTCATTTGCATACAAAGCCAGGCCTGGCTGAATGAAAATACAATCTTACTTGTCATGGATTAAAATCTGAAAAAAAAATGTTTTCCTTCTGTATTTTTTACTCAATGGGGATTTATGTTCTTTTTATTGGTGCTACTTGCTCTAGTTTGGCAATTACAAAATCTACTTTCAATAATATTTAAAGCACTGTATGTGATGTAAAAATATCCGTGTACAATTAGATTCAGAGTGCTGTACGAAGCTATATAGGAAGAGTAGAATCTTAATATCAAAATATCAAATCTAAAACGTATAAATAGATTTGGATTTGTATATATCATGTGCATGGATCACAGTCTTAGGTTTCTGTGGATGTAAGACTGAGCATAGGTCCTTGTATGTAGAGTTTTGTGTGAGACGCTAGCATTAGCAGCAATAAAAACATAGAAAATAAGCACACTTCTTCCATTGATTGCTGGAGAACCCGATGACTCCCACACATCAGTGGGCTGAATGGACATCATGTGGCTAGTAAACAGATATGCTAGCTTTCAGTTTTTTTGAGGATGTTGGGTATTTTTGGCTCATTCCAATATAGAAGTGGATGTTAACTGCCTCAAATCAGAGCTGACATTATATCATTAGGAACAAGGCGTTTTAGCATCACTGCTGACTGTCAGCTGTGATTTGAGGAAGTGCCTTGCGTTTCTGTAGAAATAGCTGGGATCTGACTAATTCCTGGAAAACAATCAGGATGTAATGGAACCTAGTCACCTAAATATAGCATCTGTATTTTTGATCAAGCCCAGTCGAAACTGTTCCTTAACTGGCAGTGAGCCGTCCAGAAAGCAGGAGAGTAAAGAGATGGTGGCAGGGTGTGCTGGGTTGGTGCTGATTTTTGGTTGGGTTTACTTTCTATAGCAAGTCCAGAAAGCATGTTTACAAGTGCTGTGGTATTAGTGGTCTACGCCGCATCCTCTGACATGTGGACGCCCAGGAACTTAAAGGTCGACGCTCTCTCCACCCTGCCTCCATTGATGAGGAGGGGAACATGTCTACACGTCTGCGTTTCCTGAAGTCGATGATGAGCCCTTTGGTCTGACTGGTGTCAGAAGATAAGCTATTATCTGAGCACCTCCTCGCCTGGTGCTGGACCTCTGCTTTGTTGGCAGTCTCGTCGTTATTCGAGACCAGCCCTGTCACCGTGGTAGCGTTTGAATGGCGGGCCAGGACACAGTCGTTAAAGTGAGTGCGGATCTGCAATGAGATTTTGTGTCCAAGCACACACGTGATCATGTTATTAAAGGAATCAGTTTGAGGTTTGAGGGCACATTTTGTTGTTTTAACCAGTCACGCCGGTGGCCTGTCTAATGGAAGAGTAAATAAAACAGGAAGACAGAGACTCTAAATGCAATTGGGCTGTTAATGAATCTAATAAAAATCTAATAAGATGGTAACCCTGTTAGCTCTTTTAACCTCAGTGGAGCTGTTTCACATGCCACATATTTTCTTGTTGACCCAGCAATGGTAATTAAACTAAATAGATTTCACGAGATTTATTCAGTCATGAACCGACATTAAATTTCAACTCTTTGGTGTGTCAATGGTTGAAAGGTGTCAGCTAACATCCATAAGACTAGTCTCTCCCTCTGTGTCTTATTATTTTCTTCCTCGTTGCTCGACATTTAGCTCTCCCACCTCCCCTCTGTCTCTGTCTGTCTCCTCCTTCCTGATGTTGGAATGCTGTTCCAGGCTGACCCCTAACACGGACTCTCGCCTTATAGAGTGGCCGGCTGAGCAGGTTTGCGGGTCAGCGGGTGGTGAAGGCCGTCTTTATTATGCCACAGCCTTGCCAGAAATAGACAGAGTGGTCGAGTTGCAGTGTGTAACGCTCCTTACAATGATGACAACAAGCGGTGTGAGGGCAGGGTGACCACTTGTGTGACAGCGCAGAGGGCAGATATGGATATCGCCACATTGGCAGGCCGCTGAGCTTCATATCTCTGCGCTTGTGTGCAGGATAAATGTCTAATTTGGTTCCTTCTTCCCTAACTTCATGCGGTTCTCCAGGTCCGAGGTGATCTGATCTGACGCCTAGAGCTCAGTGCTGTGACTCATGCCCAAAAGCCCTCAGTGGAGAATACAACGCTTAATACTTGTGCTGTTCCACATGCACACACATGTCACTTTTACCACATCTCCAGGATAAGCACAGCGGAGGAATGTGGAGTAGGAGGTGGACAGCAGAGGCTTTATGACCTCCAGCAAGAGAATGAGGCTATTGTCAGGACAGACACTTCTTATTGCCCATCTGAGTGAAAAGCCAGCTTCAGGGGCACCAGTGTAGAAATAGGCGAGCGTGCGTGTGTGTCTGTGTTTGGCCGTCTTTTCTGGGCTGAAAGCGTTGCCCAGTTTCACCAGAGCCCTGCAAATACGTGACCATAAATTTCGATCTTTTCTGGCCTCAGCTAAAATGTTGCCTCAATTAAAAAACTCACTAGAGTATACATTTGCAAAGGGATGGGCAGTTTTTTTTTAATAAATAATGATTTTCCTTTAGTATAAATAGAAAGCCTGAAAAGAGGAAACTTACTGTAGATAGAATTAATTTAAGTGAGAAAGCCGCCGCATTGCAAGTTAAATTTTCTCCTAATAATTTTGGTATCACTCTGCTTGTGTAATTCCTACAAACACTAAAAGCCAAAGCTTTGTTTACAGAACACAAGACCTGCTTTTGTCTTAATTCTCCTACTTCTTCTTCTTTCCCTCTCCGCAGTCGCTGTGACGGAAGTGGAGTGCGTGCGTGAAGGCTGTCAGTCCGAGGCACTTAAGCGGTTGTCTGGCTCGGTGCCGGAGAACCAGTGCTTCACGGTGGTCTTCAGGGGAGCCCGGAAGAGCCTGGACCTGCTGTGCCCCAGTGAGGAAGAAGCTCAGCGCTGGGTGCGAGGGCTCCGCACTTTGAAGGAGCGCGGGGCAAACATGACTCAGAAAGAGAAACTGGACCAATATCCTGCCCATTTTTCAATATGTTAGAATAAATATAGTGAAACTGAGACCGTATTGCTATGGTGACGTCTCTGCTGTCACATGCACCATCCACAGCATAGCTAAGGTGAGCAGTAATGCTTAGGGAAAAAAAACACCTGTCTAAATATAGGCCAACTCTCACTGTTAATTTCAAGATGAGTCTAGGTAGGTAGTTTTGTAACCAAACGTTGTAAATCAGCAGGGCATTTTGGTTTATTTTATTTTTTTATATTAGAAGTTTTTGGGGCATTTATCTAAAAGTGGAGCGAGACAGGAAATGTCATTAAAACCAAAGAACTCATTGCTCACGGCATACATTCTCATTTGCTATGTGCCCAAACCACTTGTTTATCGGGTCACCCAATCAGCACAGCTGGTATGTAGCGTATGCTGTCTTCTATTTTTTGCTTTCTAGTTCATTGTAAACTGGGAGGTGTTTGTTTGTTTGGACTTTCTCTTTTGGTTTGGGCTAAAATCATTTTCTTGTTGCTAACAAACACATTTGATAGCAAAAGCTAACTTTTTGCTGCTTAAAGATCACTATGTTAAACAATGGTAAAATCAACAAAATTTGAATCTATCTATTAGTAAAATGTGTATTTTGATTTGTTTTTTTACTAACCATAGCAACCGTTTTCATCTTCCAAAACTGGGTGAATTTACTGACTTTAAAGGTCCTATGCTGTGAAGAAAAAAAAAAAAAAGGTTTTCCCTTTTGCCTATCTGCATGCAACTGGATTAATTAAGTTGAATGGGTACATTGTCTTACACCGCAAAAACTGAAATCTTAACATGTGATGTTTCACTTTTCGCAGCGTAGGTCTTCGGTGGTACACACTAAAACTCTTAGGGAAGGTAAACCCTGGAAAGGAACATCCTTCTAAGCCAAACAATAGTTTGCAGAAGGATAACAACAATAAAAAGCCACATTATTATGCCTAATGTTGCTCCTGGAGAACCACACCCACATCAGGAAGCATAATCCAACTAAGATTTAAGTTTGCCTTTGCCTATTATGAACTTAGAACCTGCCCTAACTCTATGGGATGTCTTTAGGTATAGATGGTTTTATTCCTTAACCCTCTACACTTGGATCCGCGGCTACCTGCGGCGAGCAGATCAGAACCAGGATGGCAAGATGAGCTACGATGAAGTAAAGCGACTGCTACAGATGATCAACATTGACCTGAGTGAACAGTATGCCCGCTCTTTATTCAAGGTCAGGGTCATTCCCTTATGGTCAGTAAATATAATTCCTAACTGAATTCTGAAAACATAGAGTGTTAGTAGAGAGGGACTAACTGCACGGGAGGTGATATTTTAGCTAGTTAGACTGGTATCAGCTTACTCTGACACATGGAGTCTAGAATCTGTGTTTAATTACTAAGCCAGTGGCAAGCCAACCACCAGCCCCCCTCCCTCCTATCCTCCTCACAACAAATCCACTGCCAGTTATTTCTATAATGTGGGAGATTACTGCCTGCTATGTCCCTCAGCTCTCTGTTTGTTAGTTTTATGCTTTTTCCAAATGCATGTTTCAATATTGACCTACCTCAGAGAGCCATTTTCTTATTTAAAGATATGCGCAGCTGGGTTGAATTATTACAGATGTTTCCCCAGCAGGGAATTCGAAGCACTCCCAAAACAAAAGTGTACCATGTTCGGGTTGTCTCCATATTCTGTGCCTGTGTATTCAGCTGTTCAACTCTTCCTTTCTCCCCCGCGTCACAGAGGTGTGATCGGTCCGGCGATGGTCGACTGGATCACATAGAGATCGAGGAGTTCTGCAGAGAGCTGATGCGACGGCCCGAGGTGGACGCCGTGTTCAGACACTATTCAAGTAACGGCTGCGTGCTCTCCACCGCTGAGCTCCGTGACTTCCTGGGAGACCAGGGCGAGGACGCCTCGCTGAATCACGCTCAGAGAATCATACTCACCTATGAGCTCAATGACTGGGGTAGGTCCTAGAAGCGCTCATTAAAGGATTTGAAGGAATTAGACACAACATTTTCATGTAAGCACAGTGAATACCCCTTTTTGCTTCTGTCTGTTCAAAATAATGATTTAGGCTAAACCTATGAAAGCTCATGTTATTCCAAAAACTGAATTCTCTGCTGCACAAATAGTGATGCACTTTATGTGACAGTTTATTTTTCTTTTTAAAAGTAAGTTTGAAAACAAGACAAGTTTTCCCTTTTCTGAATTGCACTTTGCATGATAAAGATAGAAAATGGAAGTTTTCGATGCAAAGGAGTCATAGAAGTGTAGATTTGATCTATTCGTCTACAGAAAATAACATGTACAAAATGTTGTTTTGTTAAAGAAAGTGGCTGTGTCTTGGCTTGTACTTCAGTAGTATTTTTGGTTTACCCTCATAAGACACACCCTCGTTTTCAGTCTCATTTACAAAAATGCTATGCCCAAGTTCTAAGTAGCACAGTTCCCAAATGTGGCATGCAGTTCAGGCTATTGGCTATCAGATTTGGGTAGTCTTGTCATGAGAACTTTCCATTGGGTCGCATTGCTATCCATCAAAACAAAGTGGTCAAACTTTTGTAGTCAGTCCTTACTGGCTTTCAAGTTGCCTATCTCCTAACCTCATGCTTCCCTTGGCTCATTCATGGTGTCAATGGATGTGAAACAACCTCCAGACCATAATTGCCATATTATTTGCGTATAGAAACCAACGACTGAAGCATAGTATTACTGTAAATCACCCCCTGCCACTCTCTCATACTGCTCATGGTATAGTGTGTCTCAAGAAGTTAAAGACTTAAATTAAACCCTCATCAGTTATTCTGATAAACTCAATAATTGATAGACAGCTTGATGAAAACATGTTCGTTGCAGCTCAGAAGAACCAGTTCATGACCCAGAATGGTTTCACCATGTACATGCATTCCCGGGAGAATGATGTGCTGAACCCTGAACATGCCAGGGTCTACCAGGACATGAGCTGCCCCTTGGCCCACTACTTCATCTCCTCCTCACACAACACCTACCTAACCAAGGATCAAGTTACCAGCGCCAGCAGCACTGAGCCATACATCAGGTATTCAGACACATCAAACGGCGCATATATATATATATATTTTTTAATATTAGCTTGAAAGCTCTACATTCTAATAATCCTGTGATGTAAGACTTTTTATGTGTCTGTCACTCACAGGGCTCTGAATCAGGGCTGTCGCTGTGTGGAGCTGGACTGCTGGGATGGAGATAAAGGTGAACCTGTCATATACCACGGCCACACTCTCACTTCCAAAGTGCCGTTCAAGGAGGTAATTGAAACCATCGCCCAGTATGCCTTCAAGGTAAGAGGAACCTCATTTGCTATCTTTTGCTGGTGTGAATCCTCAGCTCTGACATTATGCAAGCTGCTCCTCCTTACCACTAATTAATTAAGTGGAAAGCCCATCACTAAACAACCCCCGTCTCCTAACTTCTGGACTTCACAACTTCCTGCACGGCTTGTGGTTAGAGCGGCCTACTTGGCCCTGAAGGCAGCGTTGCAGTGCTTTGCTTTTGACGTACTATTGCATTACACTGCACAGGCCTTGCATTGCTATTATGTGATCCAGTTGCATTTTAATGGCTTGGCATTAGATTTTTCCTACATTCCTCCCCACAGGCTTCCCCATACCCTCTAATCCTGTCCTTGGAGAACCACTGTTCTGTGGAGCAGCAGGCTGTCATGGCCAAACACCTTCGAACCATTCTGGGTAGCAAACTGCTCACTAAGCCCCTCACTGGCAAGCCAGAGAAGGATCTTCCTTCTCCTGAGGTACAGAAGAAACGCACAAAAACACTGCCGACACCTTGTTCAAAGACCTCTGGATGTCTGGTTTTCTAATGAAGCAATTTGTTCTCATGACCTTCCTTGCAGGAGCTAAAGGGATTTATTCTAATAAAAGGAAAGAGGCATATTCCTCACCTGGGCCAGCTGGGCAAGACCAGCAGCTGTGGCAGCTTCTCATCAAGCTCGGATGACGAGCAAGCAAGCAGCAATAAGAACACACCAAAGAAGGATCCTGTAAAGGTCAGTTCATGATGACAAGTAATTTTGTCTGGATAAACTGCCTGAGCAGCTGCTAAGTGAACTTTTCGGATAATCAACCAATTTCCCTTTTTGTTTTCAAGTACCCTTCACAGGTCTGTTCTAAACTGAGCCCGGAGCTGTCAGAGCTGGTGGTGTACTGCAGGAGCGTCGCCTTCCGTGGGTTTGAAAACGCAGCTGAGAAGCCACCAAATGAAATGTCCTCCTTCTCCGAGAGTGACGCCCTCCGGCTCATCAAAGATTCCGGTATGGCAGCGTAAATAATTGCATCTTGACATTATGGAGAGAAAGTCAAAAAGATTTGTATGACAGAGCGTTGCTGCAGCTGAATCCACAGAAAATATAATCAGCTTCCAGTGTATCCTGGCATGAGGTTTTCTATCTTTTCATTTGCAGGAAAGCTTTTTGTAAGACACAACAGCAGGCAGCTGAGCCGGATCTATCCCTCCGGCCAGCGCCTCCAATCATCCAACTATGATCCTCAGGAAATGTGGAACGGTGGCTGCCAGATGGGTTAGTACTCAAGTTTAGGAGATAGGATGCTGTTCCGAATGCAGTAAATTAAGTCAATTCATTCGACAAAACAAGATGTGGTCATTCAGTAACAGTGTTGGGCAAGTTACTTCAAAACTGTAATGCATTAGTTTTTACTCGTTACTGTGATTTCAAAGTAATTTGTTAAATTATAATATTACTGTATTTTAAATGTAAGGTATTACAGTACTATTGCATTACTTATGGATTTGGCGATCTTAATATAGCTCACCTTAGTCATTATTGCTGCTAGGCACAACAGGGATCTTGCTTTTCAAAAAGCTGGTGATTCCACTGTTGAAAGTGGTTTTCATGTCTTCAGCAACACTGAAGAACAACACGTTACTCCCAACACTGTTCAGTAAAGTCCGAAGGAATGTAAAAGTGTTTCTCCAGCATCACAACATCAGTGATGTCACAACCATTACCTGATTCATTCAGAGTTCACTCATGTTGAATTGGTTTTCTTTGCTGTGCTCAGGTTTGCCATTTTACTGACAGCTCCCTTCTCTGTGTGCTGTGCAGTGGCTCTGAACTTTCAGACATCCGGGGAGCAGATGGACCTGAACCAGGGTCGCTTCCTACCCAACGGTCGCTGTGGCTACGTGCTGAAACCCAGCTTCCTGTGCAGCGTCACGTCCAACTTCAACCCAGAGAACACAGGAGGAGGCCCTGGTCATGTTCCCACCCAGCTGACTATACGGGTGAGTAATTTATTGGGTAACATCCTGGGTATTTTGATCAATTGACTCAACGTCATCTCAAGTGATGCTTTGTCATAAGTTATCGGACACAAGCAATACTCGAATGCAATACTTCACCTTTTGACCTTTGTTTACCCTGATCCATATTCTTCGTATAAATATATTCTTTTTTGCCTAATATTGTCCTTGTGTCCTTGTGTTTACTGTTGTTACTCTGTAAATTGAAAGTCTGTCTGTTCTGGAAGAGAAATCCCTTCTCTTTTGTCCTTAAGGTCTAAATATAAAGTGTGTTGCATGCTGTACATATTGTAATGCCCTTCAATGATTTGTGTTTTTAGGCTACACAAGTTAAAATGACCTCAATGTAATTTACATTAAATACATACTCTCAGTCGGATCTCAGTGTGAAAACTGACTGTTTTACGTTTACTTTTCAGATAATATCTGCACAGCAGCTGCCAAAAATCAACACAGAAAAGGCTAGTTCCATTGTGGACCCACGTGTGTGGGTGGAAATTCATGGGGTGGCTATTGATAATGCAAGAAATAAAACCCACCGCATTGACAACAACGGTAATCCACAATAAAGCAATGACAATTGAGCATGAAGTGTATATTTTTAGCTGGATGTTTCAAGCAGAGGGCTGGAGCATGATTGGTTATGGTTAATTATTACTTGTAAATCACAAATCATGTAATGCCGTATTTTTTCATGGTCCAAAAGCCAGTGGTAACAGTTAACACCATTTAGCTTCAAGAGACCTGATTCTCTGCAGTGCATTTCTTTGACATATTTTGCCTTTCCTGTCCAACGCCATGACTGGTTTATTTGAAAGGTACAGTGGTGGGTGATGTATTTACAGCTCTTGTGCGCCCTCTACAGGTTTCAACCCGCAGTGGAACTGCACTCTGAGCTTCCAGCTGCAGGTCCCTGAACTGGCGTTGGTGCGATTTGTAGTGGAGGACCACGATTACACCGTGAAAAATGACTTCGTGGGACAGTTCACTTTACCTTTCACAAGCCTGCGCACAGGTGCTCAAAACATTCCCTGCATATGTATTCTAAAACAGTCAAAACCACCGGCATGTTGTTCATAATGTGCGTTTACCACATTCTCTCTTCTCAGGTTACCGACATGTTCACTTGCTGAAGGTAGATGGTTCCAGTCTGTCCCCTGCCACACTCTTTATCCATGTCAAAGTGACCCACAGAGGAGTTCCTATCAAATCTGTGTCTGAGCGTATCGCCATCGCTAAAGGCAAGGCATGACAGGCATCTGAACCAGATGGAGAGCTGCATTCTTCTAACAACAAAGGGCTTTGGTAAAGGAGCAGTGAATACGAGAAGAGAGACTGACTGCTGCTGCTGCTGCTGGCATCCGGTCTCCCAGTCCAGACCCGAAGTGGTCCAATTTACACCGAGGCGCTTCCGCAACATAAAAGTCATTTATCAGTGATAAAGAAGAGCACTGACTTTCATCAAATGAATTGCCTCGGGCTGGATAATGAATCCATGGCACACTGTGGGAGTATTTGGATGTGTCAGTGCTGAGTGTTCCAGAAACAGCGGATTGCGGTTCATGAAACACACTGATACGTTCTTAATGTTAATTCACATGTGTAGGAGGTCATCCCATATCCGAGAGATAAATTATATCATCTTATATTTTTACAATTTTGTACGTAATATTTTGGTTTGAACTTATAAAACGATTGTAGTTTAACTCAATTACCGCATACTTGACTAACATTGCCACATAAGTGTTAATAGAAGCAATCATGACAAGCTGTTTTGTGAAAGCTGTAATTTTAAACAATTTTAATTTCTGTTGTTACTGCAAATTATTGTTTTACTAACTGTGATATAGTACTGTGATGATGTAGGCGATTGCTAGAGGCTGGATTGCTTGTAATGGTTGCACAATCTTTTTAGCATTTAATTCACCTAGTCTTACTTGAAACCCCAGATATTCTGGCACTTTTAATGTCTCTGAAGACAAAGACTTTCTTTTGCGATTTCCACAATTTACGAATGAACTTGAAATTTAAACAGTATTAGATTGTAGATAGATCTTAAAAATGTAACCTGTTGTATAAGCCTAGTCATTTCATATAAGTATATGGGTGTATTCGGTCAAATTGTGTTTGACTTTTAAAGCGAACTTTCGCATGTAGGCTATTTGTTTATTTTCTATCGACAACCCTGTGACATTTCTTCTTTGTTGCCAAAATCAATTGGTGGTTAAACACAGACTGCAACAATCCAATCCAACTACCAATTACTGTAGGGTACAATGCATCATTTGATACTCTTATAAGGACGTACCCTGCTAATAAAATGGTGCCGTAATGAAAGTGCTGTACATAAATTGCTGTAATTACAGTATGAAAATCAGGATGGGATTCTAGTATGTAGCTAACAAATGGTTGAGTGAAGTATAACCTTGCAGTGTTAATGTTTATAGCCTTTGTTCTGTGAATGGCTGATGGTATTATGTATGCAGGAGAAAATACTGTTTTCATAAAAGAACTAATAACATATTGCTGTGTGAGGCCTTTGTGGTTGCATGTGAAGATAGAAGACAGTGATATCTGTTGGGGAGTGGTCAGCAAGAAGGTTTGTATTCAACAGTTTACTATTACATAAGTTTACCATCTACTGACCCATTAGCTGTGCAGGATAACAGCTAGTAAATCATTAATAAATACATTTTGTGCAGCTCTTCTGTGACCAATTTCCAAATCAAAACACCAAAAGCAACAATGAATAAATTGAAGTTATCTGTTTTATCCAAAGCCTGATAATTCCTGTCAGCTGCCGACCTCCATGTTGTTCAAAACTGATTAAAAACACATCAATGGACCACTTTTTGCACATAAGTGCACCAAATCCACAGCTGCAAATAGTCCTCCTCCAAAGCACTGTTTTCTCATTTGAGGAAAAAAAAACTAACAGTGGCCTGCTATTATAGGAAAAGATGAAACTACAGTATTTCTATGGTGTTTTTAAAGATTTCAATCTTCAATGCAATGGAAACCATCTGGATTGAGGCTGAGTGCCACAAACAGGGTAAGGAAGTCAGAAAGTATTGATGAACCAATGCATTGTTGCTGTGGAAGTATGGGTAATTTGGAAACTTGAAAACGTTCACAAACACTGAGACGTTTTCCCTTTGTGTCCAAAGGGAAAACTTTAGAAAATATAAATATTTGTATATTCATAATATTACATATGATATTTTTAATGGGGAGGAGCACATGCCATTTTGAGGATTCTAATGACATAGTGACGTTTGTTGAAAAAAATCATACATACATAAAAATGATTAATCAAAGTAAAAAGACAATAGGCTACTGAAGTATTTTATATACATCTAAAATATGTCTGGAAGGGATACTCCACCCATGCATATGTCTGTCTTATTACGGAGTGGTTTAATATTACATCATAAAAATTAAGTTATGATTTCAGAAATGAGTCTAGGTCATAAAACCATGAAAATCCACCCCTCACATGCTTCCTGTCAAACACCTTACTGTTTTAATTTGGGCCAAATGGCAGATCACATGGCTTTAATGTCTGTGTGTGTGTGTATGTGTGTGTGTGTGATTAAATTATAAATCTCACATTTTTATTACAATAGTAAGCCATTTAGAATCAGTGGTGGATGAAGTATTCAGGTCCTTTCCATGAGTAAAAGTAGAAATACTCCTATCAAAAAATACTGAATAATAAATATAGGTCCCGAATTCAAATTGTTACTTAAATAAAAGTACAGAAGTGTTCTCAGAAAATTTAATTAAAGTTTAAAAAAGAGTTAAAATACTCATACAGACTGTGTTATATTATGTGAGAGCATATTGCTGCATAATATTTACTGAAAGTTCATTCGTTCGTTCAACGTGGAACCAATTTAGATAGTTTCGGTGGATTTTTTTTAAACAGTACTACAGCATAATAATCTGCACCTTTTAAACATATTACATAGCAAGTAATAATAAAAAATGTAGATAATAAAAGAGTAAAGTATATTATTTTATGTAAAATATTAAACTTCAACCAAAGCAGTCAAATAAATGTAATGGAGTAGAATGTACAAAATGTGTCTGAAATGTGGTGGAGAGGAAGTATAAAGTAGCATTAGATGGAAATATTCAAGTACCTCTAAACTGTATTTAAGTACAGTACTAGAGTAAATGTACTCTTTCCACCTATATTTATGGCAAGATGTTTAAAACCAAACGATCACTTCTACAACGTCTTGTAAGCCAATTCCAGGAAACAAGTAATTTCACCAGACATTTTTTATGTTGTTAATCAGTCACTAACGAACAACAGTGCAGACATCTCCATCCGCGCTCTGAGCCAATAGCGTCGAGGAAGGTTTAAAGGCGTCGAGGGCACGCGGTGGGCTCCGTTCTCACTTCCTGGTTGAAGATGGCGGATGAGAATGAGACAGCACCGATGCCGGAGAAAGAAGATATAGAGGACCACGGACACTGCAGCGACTGTGAAAATGAAGAGCACCACTCTGACGATGGGTAAGAAGTCAGGCTTTTTGCCGCAGCGGTGTAAAATGTGTGACTTTAATAAACCGCGTTGCAAAACGTGTTCAAACTAAAACGCCTCGGCGAAGCATTCGGGAGACACTGCTACCAAATGGAATTTGTCCCGCCCACTTGGTTCCACCCAATTGGCTAGAAACGGCCTTTGCTCGCCAGTTCTTCAATGTGATTGGCTTAGAGCACGTTCTGTTCCTAAAGTGGGCGGGCTTTAGCGTCGCTTTCCTTCAACCCTGCGTTTGCTAGCAAGGCGTTGTAGCGGGGTAAAAAAAACGAAGTGCGCTTAAAAGCTAGGCTAATAATAAAACGCACCATTTGTTTCCACTTTGATGACCCGAAGAAAGAGCCCAGTCTTGTCTTCACTAGGTTGCCTGTTTGAAATCCCATCCACACGCCGCTACTGTAAATTGCAATTCATGGCAACCCCAGTTGACATTTTAGCGAGTTAGCTCGCAAGCTATCATAGCTGTCAAACCCCTATTGTCTGTCTGTGGATCTGGCTGCAGACACACGAGTCGACTCTTAATCGAAAGAAACAAAACCTGCATGTTGTTAGTCATGCAGCTTGATGGCGATATCTGCCTGGGCTGGCCTTGTTAAACTGAGGAGTCATCAAGGTTTTTAACCCCCCCCCCCTTTAATCACAGATATAAATCCTGGCTCTTACAGCAGCCCAAGCCCAGAGTTACTGAAAACTGTCTTTGTTGTCTATCCTACTTTGCTCATTGGATTCTATTAATGTTTACCACATGAAAGGAATCCAGGGTTGCGCATTTCGAGATTGTCCTCCTTTCTTCTGTTTTCTTTTTATTGGAGTAAATGGTGAGATGAGCTGCTGCCTTTTTGGCCTGTGACCCCTGTTTAAATGAAACCAGTGTCTCCTGGCTGTGACCCCTCATCCCACATTACTGTGGTCATGAGCTGTTTGATCAGAGTTTTTACCTTCTGAGACCTTTTGACATATTAGTATGGGCCAAGAAAAAGGAAAATTCTAGAAATGTCAGAACGAATCTAATTAGATATATTTTTCTTTGTTCCTTTAACCATCTAGAGACTCCTCGGATTTATTTTGAGACACAGGTTGGCAATCTCTTTCGTAAAGGGAAAGCAATGACCCAGAACCAGATTATTAATTGAAGTGAACTAAATGTGTGAGCTTCACTGGTGCTCTTTTTGAGCAAAAGGCACACACGCATACAAAGAATAAGCTAGTCCTGGCTGTTAACTGGACCACTCGGTGAAGTGGAAGCCTGTGGAACAAACTATTGAATGTTTTGTTGTCCATTGTTCCAGTCGCTCACTCACTCACTGACCCCTTGTACGTACATACATATGTACACGAGTGTTGATACCACAAGCGTTCTCCAGCGGTCATGTGATTCACCATCTGTGCTGGGGTTACAAATACAGGCCAGTGCTTGGCTTCTCGCTTCTCTTGGACACTAATGAGATTATCCTCTGTAAGTATGCAGTCTCTCCCAAGCCAGAAGATGGCATAGATGGGTGGGGGTGTGTGGTACCTCAGCTTGAAACTGATCAGAAAAGAGCTAAGGGCTTGAACTACCTGTGGTGGTTTATACTGTATCCAGCTTCCCTGTCTTGGCACAAATAGCTGACACAGATGAAGAGGGATACAGTGTGTGTGTTACTAAATGTTATTGAAGTTTCTTGTGATTTAAGTTTCTGACAAACCAAAGGGCTTTTCCTTACCTTCTTTTTCTAAAACTACACCCTAGACTTACAAAGTAAACAATTGTCTGTCAGTGAGAAACTCTTCACAAACTGTATGAACTACACAAACCTTTTCCAACTAATCATGTGACTCTCAACTGAATTACAATTAAGGGAAAATGACAG
This sequence comes from Lepturacanthus savala, assembly GCA_030544235.1. Taxonomy (NCBI): domain Eukaryota; kingdom Metazoa; phylum Chordata; class Actinopteri; order Scombriformes; family Trichiuridae; genus Lepturacanthus; species Lepturacanthus savala. Next base: position 13,644,473 of record CM060482.1, on the reverse strand, counting down.
TGAGATTAACTTTCTTTTTACTTCGGTATGCAGAAATCATCTATGGTAATGTTAGTATGCAGGTGTTCTTTTAACCAGCCTGGCTGGTATAATGTCTTCGTGTTCATACACATCTTTTAATAATAATGCAGATAAGGCAAGTCTGTGTGTGTATGTATTGTAATTTAATACAGAGTATATGCTGTATAATGCAACCTTCATAATTCAGGGTGTTGTGCTTTTATAACCATATCCCAGGCAGAGATAACAAAAAAAAGCATTATCATTTTTGACCAGAACGTAGCTTTCCTCTGGGATGGTAGTCTGACATGGTGCCTTCTATTTCTGTCTGTTTAAGTGACAGGGGTCTGAGTGACGACACTGGTGCCAAGAAGAAGAAAAAGAAGCAGAAAAAGAAGAAGAAATCTGGTGCCACAGAAGCAGCTCAGGACCCTCTTGCCAAGGTATATTTTTAATAACCAGGTTAAACAGTTAAGTGTAGTTTAGGAATCATTTACTGAGGCATTGAGTTAGTTGTTAAAATTGTTTCTAGTATAGAACGCAGAAGATGTGAGGAGAAGAAAGCTTAAGTTGTCATCATCCAAATGTTCTAATTGTGGGTGCCTGCAAGTAGATGCGTTTATCACTATGCAACACTGAGATGATTACACTACGTGTGTATGTTGTGTATCTGACAAGTCTACTAAAATATTCAGGTAAATTAAAAGATGTTAGAGGAAATTACTCTTAAGAATTTTGTCTTTGTGCTTCTCCTCTTACATTAAATCATCTTTACTCTCCAAACAGGTGAATTCGTTGCCAGCTGATAAGCTACAGGAGATCCAAAAAGCCATTGAACTGTTCTCTGTAGGCCAAGGCCCTGCCAAAACCATGGAGGAGGCAACTCGGAGGAGTTACCAGTTTTGGGACACACAACCTGTGCCCAAGCTAGGTACGATGTACGGCAGGACTTTCACTTACTTTGGTTATTTTAAGATTTACACTTTTGTCTAAAGCAATGTGCAACAAAAATAAATCAACAATATCTATACAATAAAATTCAGACAGATTAAAAGCATGAAAGAAAATATAAATAAGGTACATACAAAAAGGGGGGGTTTAGATAAAGTCCAAAAAGGTAACTTTGTTAAGGTAATTTTGTTTTCCATCAGGGGAAACTGTGACATCACATGGCTCCATTGAACCTGACAAGGACCAGATCCGTGAGGAACCCTACAGCCTCCCACAGGGCTTCAGCTGGGACACCCTTGACTTAGGGAATGCCGCTGTGGTAAGAAAGCCTATAAACACGCACAGAAACCCACTTACAGCAGGTTTGCACAGAGAATTCAGTCTTGTAGTTAATATTTCTAGAAGGCTGCTTGACTACCCGAGTTGTGTATAGTTGGATTATAAAGGTCTTTTCAGACAGCAAGCAACACTCTGCATGTGTACCCTCTTAGATTCATAGGGTCTCAGTGCTTTCTTCATGTGAATAGAAAGGCAGACAGACTTGGTGAATAAACGCTGGATGTTCTGTGTGGAAACCATGGCAACAGCTTCTGTACACTATTGTATCTCTCTCGGTGCAACTGTATTTTCTTATAGACTGTAGCAACATATTTATCTACACCTTAAGGATATATTAAAAAGAGTTTTTGACTTAATGACAACAATTTAGAAGGCCAGTATCGACTTTCATGCTCTGCCATGCAAAAGCCCTTGTGTTTGTATCCATAAACTGTTTAGAAAAGAGTTTTATATCTTGGCACTTGCAAAGGATCAGTCTGTCATCTATTGATTTGCATTGCGGGACATGTAGAAAATAGTTTGAGAGAATTCGACCATGACAGTGGCGGGAGAGTTGTTGCTCTGCCTGTTAAGATTGCCTGCACCTCCCTACCCGTTTTACATTGAAAATGAATTTATCAACGTCAATTGCTTTTCTCTCTGAAATGACCTTAAAGCTGAGACCTACAAGACTTTACTGGTGAAAACATAATTCTTCACATTCTTTGTTAAACCAGCTCAAGGAGCTTTACACCCTTCTCAATGAGAACTACGTGGAAGATGATGACAACATGTTTCGATTTGACTACTCTCCTGAGTTCCTGCTCTGGTAAATTCTTTATTTTTTGTCTATTTTGGCCCCTAAGTAGGAAATACTAAATGCTATAATTGTATATTATTATAGCCAATACATTGCTATTTGGCATTTTCTTCAGACACTTGGATTAATGTTCTTGGGAGCAGATGAATTTGTTGCACTTGGCTGACTTTTCCTTTTTTTTCTCAGGGCTCTGCGGCCCCCTGGCTGGTTGCCCCAATGGCACTGTGGGGTGAGGGTTAACTCTAACCAGAAGCTGGTGGGCTTCATCAGTGCCATTCCTGCCACCATCCACATCTATGACATGTACGTGATCACAATATTCTTCAAATTAAATCAAATGCTGCATGAAATCAGACATCTTTTTACTCAGTTTTATTGTACTGATGTGTTCTTATGATGTAAATGGAAATTATATTCATCCATTATAGGTGTTTTTGTCAATTCAAAAATATGAATGTATTGTTTTTTCATACCGTAATCATTTGCAAAAGTGCCACATTATTAGAAATTGCTATGTATATTGTAATATAAATGTCACTGTCATTATTCTGATGGTCGTTGTTTATGGACTTGCTCAGATCAGCGTTTTTGTTATTTTTAGAGAAAAGAAAATGGTTGAGATCAACTTCCTCTGCGTCCACAAGAAGCTTCGTTCCAAACGAGTCGCTCCAGTTCTGATCAGAGAGATCACCAGACGGGTCAATTTACAGGGCATTTTTCAGGCTGTTTACACTGCTGGAGTCGTGTTGCCCAAACCTGTGGGCACATGCAGGTGGGTCTGACAGAAAATGGTGTCGTCGTCCTCCCCCCAAACACATCCTTATCTCTTGTTTTTATAATGTAAGAGAATCCCAACAAACTCTGTTTTATGTGCAGGTACTGGCATCGCTCTTTGAACCCACGCAAACTAATCGAGGTGAAGTTCTCTCACCTGAGCAGGAACATGACTATGCAGCGCACCATGAAGTTGTACCGTCTGCCTGAGGTTGGTGAAAACACACATTTTACTCTCAGTCAATGATGAATTGAGTTTTAATTCTCCCTATCGCATTTCCTCCAGGCCCCGAAGACCTCAGGTCTGCGGCCGATGACCAAGAAGGACGTGCCGGTGGTGCATCGCCTCCTTCGTGACTACCTGAGCCAGTTCAACCTGGTGCCTGTCATGAACCAGGAAGAGGTGTCACACTGGCTCCTCCCCCGGGAGAATATTATCGATACTTACCTTGTGGAGGTAAATTAAGATAACATATCAACGTGTCTTCACTTAAAAGACTTTTATTTTTAAAACCATCTGTCCACTGTGTCGTATACCAAGAAGCTTTTTTAAAAAGTGTGTGTTCTCATGACAGAACGATGGCAAGGTGACTGATTTCCTGAGTTTCTACACACTGCCCTCTACCATTATGAACCACCCAGTGCACCGCAGTCTAAAAGCTGCATACTCTTTCTACAACGTGCACACCACCACCAACCTGCTTGACCTGATGTCTGATGCTCTCATCCTGGCTAAATCGGTACATTTCCTTTTGATCCATGCGTCTATTCTCTCATTAATGCTCACCTTCAGGGAACTAATATGTTGCTTCTTTGTTCTCTTTTATGCAGAAAGGGTTTGACGTCTTCAATGCACTGGATCTAATGGAAAACAAGACTTTCTTGGAGAAGCTTAAGTTCGGTATCGGCGATGGGAATCTTCAGTATTATCTGTACAATTGGAAGTGTCCCAGCATGGGGTCAGAAAAGGTACATTGTTTTGGAATCCTTTTAACGCATATTAGCGATGTCAAAGCTCAAAGTTTCCGAAACCACTCCTCTGTTCACACCTCCCAACTTTTTCTTTCTCAGGTCGGGTTAGTACTGCAGTGACATCCCTACCTGCCATAAGCAAGCATCACCAACAGGCCAGGAGACCGCACCATCGCACTGACCACCCGACAGATGGAGTGATGACTTCCTACTTCAGGAAAGGAAACCCACCGCCCATTTTTACTTTTTGACTTTTTGAACTTTGACCTGCACTACCGCTGCCAGGCTGGGATGCGGAGAGAGTCTTCCTGCTCTTCCTCCTCCCTCGATCACATGGACCTTAAGCCATTGTAGTTACCATCCCAAACAACTGTATTACATCTGAAAGCTGTCTTGATTGTACCAAACATTCATACACACAAGAACAGTTTGCACAGATAATGTATATCAAACACCCACTGTTGGCGTACCTACAAAACGTACAATACATGTAAATAATATCAAACATAATGCGAGTCATGCCCTAACACATACAGACTAGAACCTGTTTTATTTTATTCCTAAATGTTGGAAGTGCTTTTTGCAATTTAAAATCTGTCATCCTTGAGTTTTAGAGATAAAAAAAAAAAAATCAAAAGGATCAAAAAATATTTTAAAGAGGAAAAGGCTCAAAAAGATGAGGTAATAAATACCAAAAGTGGACACCTGATAAGGGCTTCTGATTTTTCTTGTCATGCTTGACCCCCATGTCATTTTTATTTTTCTCATGAAACCCCCTGTTCTACCAGTCATTATGGCGTTGTTTTTACACTGCTTGAAGAAGATGAATATGCTGGAGTTGGCATTCATCTTTTGGAGTTCTTCTCATCTGTATAGACTTATGACTCTCCTCTCCAGCTTTACTGCACTAACAGAAGAAGCCCTGTTCAGAAGAAAAATTAAACACGGACTGACAATAATGGACCAGCCCAGTCAGAGAACATAATCCGAGTCACTTTGGATGAGGCTGGACTGCCACACAGGTTGAAGGCATTCTGACGAGGTTTACTCGACACGTTCATCAGCAGGGATCAGATTTGTAATGACACCTTTTGAGTTAACTGCGTCAGTTGCGATGTCCACTCTTGCGGACTCAGACTTTTTGTGTTTGGTATTACCAATTAGTCCGCGAGGAAAGTGGAAAGATCTAGAGTTTTTCGACCTCTTTCCTGAGACTTTTATTTATCTGCGATTCTGCAGACTTTGCTCAAGGAAATCACAGAGGAAGTCTTAAATACTCATTCAAAATTTAAGTTAATGAAACAAAAAAATACAAGTTTACATGCACATGGTAAGCACTGTCAGGCTCTTTGCTGTATAAAATGGTTTTGCCTGAAATATGATCACTAATAGTATGCTTCAAACATGCAGTTTTACTAATATAAATGAAATCTAGGCCTTTGCAGGTAACATTTCACAAAGTGCTGTCCTTTTCCTCATACAATATTCAGAGTGACACAAATCATGCAGGTGTTGTCAGTTCAAGTCCGAAGGTCTGAGGGTTGATTTTTGGAGTTGGGCCTGTGAACTGCAGTCTAGACAGTTGTGAGTGGTGATGATGCCTGGGGGGGATGCCCCACATTAAAGTGTTTCTTATGTAAAATGTTGATTGTGTTTGCAAACATGTAAAAGAAATAATGGGTCTCATGGTGTTATGATGCAGGAAAAGAATGTGAAGATGCAGATTTTTTTTTTTGAGCAAAAAATAAAATCTAGAAGTTGCTGTGAGGTTTTTGCTTTTTGTTTTTGTTAAAGGGGGGGCTTTTATCGAAGATAATAAAACATATAGGTCTGAAACAGAGAAATTAGTCCCAAGACTAAAGGGGGCTTAGTTTAAACAAAAGGGAACCTCAGACTTGTTTATCAAAACATAGCTTTTTAAAGTTGACTAAGAAATCATTCTGAAGGCCTCAGTTAGTCACAATTTCATCAGTATTGTCATTCCTCTCCAGCCACATTAAGTGGCACTTTGCTCTACTTCTGCTTCACATGATTAATACGGAGTAAAAATAAAACAGGATTAAACCGCTTTTATGCAAGAGAACCGCACACAAATTTTGCATGACTTTCAGTTTAGTTGCTCTTATTTGAATTTGTGCGATTAAACACAACCTTATGACTTCTCTTTGTTGTCAAGAACTATTTTTTCATCGGTTCAGTGAAGTCTGTCTTAAAGGGATTGGGCCTTGAAGTGTTAAAGACATTTTAATATGAATATAAACAAAGCAATATACAGATCCTTTCAAAAACAATTAGAATATCAAGTTGGATATTTTTCACAAATCCTTTCTAAGTAGTGTGTGAATCTAATACCTATAAATGTTTTGCTTTTTAAAAGAAATTATGGGAAAAAAAACTTTTCCATGATAATTATTTTAGAAATGATCTCTATACGATTACATAAAGATACAGATGTTATATATACATTTTATGAGCGTTATCTTATTTGTTATTCGGGACACAGGTCACAGACCCATTGTATTCAGTTATGTAACACCAGGGACGTGATTTCGCCTTCTGTTTTTTCAAGAAGTGAAATGCTGAACGCTGATTGGTCTAAATTTACTGACGCGCGCTAACGAACGACTCTGATTGGCCGGAACCGCGTTAGCTGTCAGGTTTGCTGGGCGGTATTTGAGCGGCCGTAACGCGGAAGTGAACGCGCAGGGAACAGAGTGGTCGTCACAGGGTCGAGTCAACGATGTGGATCAGTGTGGCGATTATTTGTGCGGCTTTGGTCGTGTTCATATTGAAATATGTCTTCAGCACCCCAGGGCCCAACCCCTTTGAGACGGACACCCGTGAACCGCTGAAGAAAATGGTTCATGACAAGAAAGAGAAGAAGAAAGTGCTGAAGCAAGGTGAGTGGAAATACCGAGTTCCTGACGTCAATTTAATTCTATGTAATTGATAAATACATTTAAGTCACTTTACATTGGAGGAACTGAACTGAAAGTAATGTAAATGTTATTGTGTGCGCGTATTTTGCTTAAAAGTGTTGTCATTCCTCAGTTTTTATATTTACTTTGTTAGCATCGTGTGGAGCAGAATGACAGCTGCAAAGTGTCTATTAAATGGAATGTAACTGGAGAGGAATCACTCTGTACAATACCTTATTGCATAATCTTTAATGGAATATTCATGTCAAGCATAATTATATTTGTTTTCAGCATTTGATGCACTAAAAGTGTTTTATTTTATGCACATTTTAAAAAAGGAAAACATTGGCCATACATTGCTTCTACAACCAAAGGTTAAACTTCAAAATCCATTCGTTTTAGATTTGGGTGGTAGATTAATAGAATAAGTAATAATGATAATAATAAACTTCATTGTAGCTCAAATTGCTTTACAACATGAAATAAACATAAAAAAAACAAAGATGAACATTAGACAATTAAAATCCAACTATGATGGGGATTGGAAAACATAATGATATGTAGCAATAATAATTTAAAATAGATAAATAAAATTACTAGTGTGTGTATTACACCTTCTCTTTGTATTTTTGCTTATCAAGTAGTCAATTGACAACTTAACAAATTGTGTAATAATGAATTACATCAATATGTGAAGCTGAAATGTGAAACATTTGCTGGTTCTAGTTTTTCAAGTGTGAGAATTCCTTCTTTTGAAGTTGTGGGTAGAAGATAGATCAGACGAGAATAGGCAGAATGCAATAAATCCTACTATTTATTGTTGTTGTGCCATGTTAAACCTGCACCATGTTTTGTTGTCACTTCCTCAGGTTTTGTGGAAAGTAAAGTACCCGACAATCTGGATGCCATTATCATCGGCAGTGGGATTGGCGGGCTTGGACTTGCGGTGCTGCTGGCCAAAGTCGGAAAGAAAGTCCTGGTTCTGGAGCAGCATGATCGGGCCGGAGGATGCTGCCACACATTCACAGAGAAGGGCTTTGAGTTTGATGTTGGTGAGAACTTAAGTAGTAGCTTTTGTCTCATTTCTTCCCTTAGTTCGCAATAAATCAAATGCTGCGTCAGCTTTAATTCATTAGTCATTAGTCTGTATTTCAGTAATTTTTTGTAATTCAGCTGAATGAGAGGAGCACATTTCAACATGAATGTTATTGGTCTAATATAAAAATCCTTCTGTATCCTTGTCTTCTTTCCTATCTCAGGAATCCACTACATCGGTGACCTGTTGGAGCACAAGCCTTTCCGCTGCATGCTGGACCAGATGACCAATGGACAGCTGCAGTGGGAGCCTCTGGAAAACCCATTTGACCATGTGGTACTGGGACCGCCGGACAAACGCCGTCGCTATCCCATCTACAGCGGCAGGACCCGCTTCCCAGAGGAGCTGAAGAAATGTTTCCCTGGAGAGGAGAAGGCCATCGATGAATACCTTAAGCTGGTCAAGGTAGGATCATCTTACACATGCAGTCTTTAATGTATCATAGCTTTAATACATAGTCCTGTAGCAGTATCCCAAGAACTTCATGGTAATTGTTAGTTACAGGAAGAATTGCGGGGTAAAAAAGTGATTATGTGGACACTTTACTGTTTTATTTGCTGTTGTCAATAAAGTGAATCTAATCTAATATACTCAATATTTTTATGATAACCTTGACCTGCAAATGCCTTTTCTCCCAGTGAACTGTGGGTTAGAGCAGCTTTGTTAAGCAGATTTGTCTGTTGACACATATTTATCAAAGGCTCAAGGGTTGTTAAATCAAAGTTCAGAGTAATTGGCGAAGCCTATTATTAGTTGTGATCTTTCACAATTCCACAGAGTTGTAAACATATTTCATCATTATGGAAATCATTACAGACGAGACAGTCTCCTTCTCAGTCTGTTTAGTTGCACTTTATGCGCCTTGTTTGTTTTTTTGCCTTCAGAAAGCTGGACGCGGCATTTGGCTCCTGGCCATGCTAAAGCTTTGCCCCGTCCCTGTGGCAAAGTTCCTGGTCTACACTGGCTTGGCCGAACGTCTGTCTTTCTTCTTCAAAATGGCCCCCCGCAGCCTGACAGATGTGGTCAATGGACTGACAGAGAACAAAGACCTCAGGGCCGTCTTTACTTACATCTTCGGCACATACGGTAGGTCATAAGGCTGCGGTTTTGTCAGTGCAATCAGGCTAAGTCTAAGCTGCTCAGTGTCTGTTTCCTACTCTGCTCCGCAGGTAACCTGCCAAAAGATTCCAGTTTTTCCATGCACAGTCTGCTAGTCACTCATTACCTGAATGGGGCCTGGTACCCTAAAGGCGGAGCCACAGAAATCGCCTACCACATGATCCCCATTATCGAGAAGGCGGGTGGTGCTGTTTTAGTTCGTGCTCCAGTCAACCGTATATTGTTCAATGACGCCAATGAAGCTTATGGTGAGTGTGATTTCCTCTTTTTTTTGTCTCTAAGACAGTCACACAATGCAGCTGTGGCAGACGTGAGGATTCAGTGTTTGTTGTTTTTAATGGTTTTAGGTGTGAGTGTCATGAAGGGCCAAGAGGAAATCCATATCCGAGCCCCTATGGTCATCTCTAATGCTGGCATCTTCAACACCTACCAGAAGCTGATCCCCAAACACTTCCAGGCCATGCCAGGTTAGGAAGGAGTTAATGATTATCCAACCAATATAAAGATATTCAGATTATATAAAACAGAGAAAAGTAACATATTTTGCATTTAAGGACCTGATGCTAGCTATTGTTTGGATTTATTTCTGGACATCAGTCAGGTTGCATGTGGACTTTAATTCTCTTTACCATCTGCAAATGTCAGTTGAATGATTGACCTGTGAGCTGTTTGTAAACGTCTACTGTTTGATGTGACTCTCCTGCCTTGCAGCTATCCAGAAGCAGCTGAGCTTGATGAAGAACGGTGAAGGAGGCCTGAGTATTTTCCTGGGCCTTGATGGAACAAAGGAGGAACTGGGTCTGAAAGCGGACAACTACTGGATCTTTTCCGAGAACAATTTAGATGAACTGTATGTTGCCTTCATATCTGTTGCCTATTAAAGTTCTTTTAGTTCAAGTAATAACTGTAGACAATATTCAATATGCTTCAGCTCTGAATTCACCAAAATGTTGTTTTCTTTCACAGGGTGGAAAAGTATATAAATGGGCCAAAGGAAGAGTCTGCTAAAAATGTGCCTCTCCTGTTTGTCGCTTCTCCCTCAGCCAAAGATTCAACCTGGGAGGAAAGATCACCCGGTATACACACACAATATTGTGAAATTCATCCAGTTATACACTACCGTTCAAAAGTTTGGGGTCACCCAGACTTTTATTTAGCACCATAAGATGAAAAATGAAAAGAGAATATAGTCAAGACATTGACAAGACATAGACATAATGTCAGTTAGCTAGAATAGTCATTTACCACATTAGCAATGTATCGAGTGTATTTCGGATTAGAGTTATCTTCATTGAAAAAAAACTTTTTCTTTTAAAAAATAGAAGGAAATTACTAAGTGACACCAAATTTTTGAACGGTAGTGTAAGTGTGTGCAGTGTCTTTTTTTTAATTGTTCAGCTCAAATGGACTTTTAGTTTTTATTTCTTTTTCTTCACTATAGGCAAGTCCACATTGAGTCTGGTCAGTTTAGCCAAATACGAGTGGTTTGAGGAGTGGAAGGACTGCAAAGTGACAAACAGAGGCCCTGACTACAAAGAGCTGAAACAGGCTTTCATTGACTCGATCCTGGAGGTGGTTATGGATGTTTTCCCCAAGATCACCAGAGACAAGGTGAGGTTTCCGAATCTGCTAGATGTGTGTGTTGTGTCCGGTAACTGCCCGGCCATATTTTAGAAACTCGACGAAACCTTTTCTAACTATCCGTGTGTCTGTGTTCGTGTAGATCGAATATATCGATGCTGGAACCCCTATCACAAACACACACTACATCGGATCCCCCAAAGGTGAGATCTACGGAGCGGATCATGGCATCGCCCGTTTCAGCCCTGAACTCAACGCTACTGTGAGACCTCAGACTCCACTGAAGAACCTCTACCTGACAGGTCAGCCTGTCTCGAAATTGCCTAATTTCACCAGCCAGACTTAAAGTATCTTCCATGTTCAGTGCATTATGTTTGTTCTGTCCGTGTTGCAGGTCAAGATGTGTTCGTATGCGGCTTCGCCGGCGCCCTGGCCGGAGCCCTCACCTGCGGCTCAGTCATTCTTAACCGCAACCTGCACTTGGATGCCATCGCCTTGGCGAAGAAAACCAAACTCCTTACAGACAAATTGAAAGGGGAGTAAACTCTATGCACAGAGCAATATGCAATAATATTTAAAAGCTGTCAGGAAGCTTTACACGACAGCACAAAGAGTGCCTAAAAATAAAAACGCTAAAATAAAGTGGAAAAGATTAATTTTCCACAACTCACGCCAACACTGTAGCTATTTCCAAATATGAATACTTACACTAATTCTTCCTTGTCTGTTTGAGTCTTGGTAAAATATGAGTAATGTACAATAAGGGATATTAAATGATGGACGCTGACATCAACCTGCACTTATCCAACTTAACATTACCTCAAATGTTGATGCTTTTGTAAATCATTCACCATGTAGCAATTGACATGTGATGTTGTATGCAATGAATAATTATAATGTAGTAATACATTTAAAAGGTTACTCCCTTTTTTATATTAAAGCATATCAACTAAAGAATTGGTTGCAATTTTTTTTCCACAGTATTTGGTCATTATCTGCTGCATCTAGCCATGTTGTCAAGATGGTAACAACCACCAATACAAACAAGCTATTTGTTTATACTTTAAGAGGTCAAATCTCCTGTTTATTTGTGTGAAAGCAGTGCTGCAGCAGTATTGTACCAGTGACACTGACAGCAGCAGCAGGGGACACGTGTACAAGGCGTGGGCTTTCCACAAAAAAAAAATGTTAATTTGGAGCTTTCTGATTAGTTGGCCAACAGAAGGGGTGTGATTTTTCTCATAATTTTCTGATGCTGCAGTTATGCTACTTCGACATTTCACGGCATGGAGGTGAAAGTGCGGTCAGCAGTCTGAGGTAAAGTAAAAGCACCGCATACTGTTCCAACAAGTCAACATAACACGTATTAATTGCAGTAAAACAGTGTTATTACAGGTGTTCTGCAGCTTTACTCTGACAGGTGCTAATTACCGGCTAGCTAACCTGCAAATCTAACTTATGTCGAGAGCCTTCTTAGCTAGCGTTAGCTTATTTTCTGCACTAAAGCGGCGGGTGATGTATTTTTATTTATGGTAAACTCAGTTTATTTTATTTGTGTTTTTAATTTTGAACATATATATGAAATGGACATAATGTGTAATTCCCCAATTTGTATGAGTAAAAATGGGCGGATAATCAAATATATGCAGTAACTAATTTAAAAAAAAAGCTGAATGGAAAAAAATTAAAATGGGAAAATCTAACACATAATAAATAAAACTATAAATTGCATCATCTTCTATATATGGTGCATCTATCTTATATTATATTGTATGTATTGTTTTATATATAGACTGTGTGCAAATGCTTGCACTGCTGTTACTAATCTCTCCACTGTGACAAATAAAGGTTTATATTATCTTATAACATAAGTACAGGTAATGTGAATCAAGGACTACGGAAAATACTTCTTTATAATATGACGTGCATTCCCTTGTTTTTGTTGGAGCTCAGGTTGATTTTCCAGATCTTGGAGGACCATGGATTACAGCGATAAGTCTGAGTGCTACGAGCTCCTGGCAGAAATAGGAGAAGGCTCCTACGGTAAAGTGTATAAAGCCAGAGAGGTGGGCGGAGATCAGCGCCTCCTGGCGGTGAAGAAATTCAACATCCGAGGAGACAACTCAGAGGCCGGGATCCCTGCCTTCATGATCCGCGAGGTGGCGCTGCTGCGTAAAATGAAATACTTCAACCATCCCAACATAGTCAAGTAATGACTTCTACAAATACGTTGAAATTTAACAGAGCTGCATTGAAACAATACCTGATGAAACACAGCATTTCTTTATGGAAACTTATCTCTGCCAGTGTGATAAAACTAAGAAAATCGATATTTTTGGCTTAGTGTCTCAGTATAATCACTAATTCAAAGTATTGAAAATGTTTCCTCATGTCTTCTCATTTTTTTTTCTCATGACTTCAAGGATATTTTTCTTCACAGTGGTGGAATTGAGCTTCCATACTATTTCAATCTGTGATCATGTGGCCTTTTAAGTATCCACAGGCACATGCACTGGGAACTGGAGTTAACAAATATTTGATTATTCAATTAGTTACCAACTTTTTAATTCATTTAAATGAAGTATTAATTTTGTGACATTTCAGTGTTTCTGGTTTCTCTTAGTCTTTCATGATAGTAAACTGGAGGATATGAGCTTGAGATTTGGGAAAAATATTTCACCATTTCCTGACATCTTATTGCAGCCTTAATGAGAACACTTTGATATAAATAATGTTTGCAATATGGTGTGTTATTTTTAGTTTTACCCTTGTATATTGCTGTTAAGTAAACCAAAGTGGGTTTTATTTATACAGCCCAATATCAAAAATCACAAATTTGCCTTAGGAGGATTTAACAGGGAAAGAATGGAAGAAACCTCTGGTAAAACAACAGAAGAGGGATTTTCTTTTCTTTTTTTAAAAATTTAAATCCCACATCGATTGAACTATCCAGGTTGTTGGATGCGTCTGCTGTAGCTGTGGGCCGGAGCTTGGACCTCACTTTGGTGTTGGAATACATTGACCAGGATCTGTCTACCTACCTCTCTAAAGTTCCTGCTTCTGGACTGAACCGGGACTGTATCAAGGTGTGACTCATTACTTGATTTGGGAAAGAATGTGACTGTATTTATGTCTTCACACTGAACTAAACCTTACTGAACCAAAGAAATACAATAATTTAATTCACTATTGTTCTATTTAAAGTTATTCTCCTTTTGGCTAAATAGCAAGGTGATAAAAATAGACACATTGACATTATTAAGAATCCTCCGTTGATGTTTGTTTGCCAAGGTACATTTATTCTTTCCACTGTAAACATATTATATAATAGGCCATAAATTCTTCATAGCAACCTTAAATGTTTAACTGTAGGCAATCTGGATTAAATGTTAGCTGCTCATGACAAAGGAACCAAGTCTTTCATGCTCCCACAGAACAGTTAACACTTCTAACATATCCGACTTATGTTACGGATGAAAACTTGAACTTACAGATCTGGTAAATAAGAATGTATAATGACTTTGAGAATTAATGAACGAGTGACTATACACAATGTACTTTGGGACATAGAGAACAACACATACAACAACTGAACTGACCACAAAGATTGTGAGACACACACGGCTCCATCAGGTAGAGAATGTACTTTATTACAGAATACTTGTATTATTATAGAGCATGTATATATGATATGATTTTAGATGTAAGTATGATGTACTTGGCATATGGTGTAACCCTAAAAACTTGGTACCAGGTAGTTTAACTCGCTTAAAATGTTTTAAAAGTTAAAAACACAACTAGTTTTATATTCTAGGTGGTTTATGTATTTAAAATTTATCATTATTTTTCAGTTACACCATTTGACATTTTGTGTCAAAAGACAGCACAAAATTGTGATTTTTGGAAAAAATAACACAAATCTGCCTTTAAATAAAAAGAAACCAACATAAACACACAATGTACAAACTACATTTTAAAAGGTTTTTGACTTTCTCATCTTACAAAAGTTTATTTGTCACTGACCCATGTGACTGCTGCTAATTCTTTTTAATTATTGTGTTATTATACCGGGCGACACATTGGTGCAGTGGGTAGTGGGTGTTCCCTCCCAGCAAGAAGGTCACAGATTCAAGGCCTTGACCTGGGACCTTTCTGTGTGGAGTTTGCATCTATATTCCCTCTATTTTCATTCATACATCTTCATTTTTCAGCAATTTTCATTTGGCCAACACATTATAACATATTTAGTGCAGAAAAGCAGACTATGAAGTAAGCAGTGTATCTAAATTCGGACCCAGCTCCTGAGACAAGATTGTAAGTGGTACCTCGCTTTTTTCTGTCTCCGCAGGATGTGATGCAGCAATTGCTGCAGGGATTGGACTTCTTGCACATAAACATGGTCCTGCATCGAGACCTAAAACCAGAAAACATTCTGGTCAGCAGCCACGGAGAAGTCAAGATTGCAGACTTTGGTCTGGCACGTGTCTACACCTACAATATCGCTCTCACCCCAGGTGTAAGTGAGGCCACACATAAACTGTACATGCTTCTGGTTCAGTGCATTAACTAATGAGTGTTGGTTCAAATTATTTCCATTATATTTTCCATCTGAGCCTCATGTTTTCCCTGTTACAGTATTCTGTCCCTAGGCCTCAGGTGGAAAATATTCCTTTTCCACTCCTCCTACCTCTGCCTGTACATTTCCTTTCCCGTGTTTCTCTTTGCAGGTGGTAACTCTGTGGTATCGAGCTCCAGAGGTGCTGCTGAACTCAGTTTACATGTCCTCGGTTGATATGTGGAGTGCTGGCTGCATCTTCGCTGAGCTCTTCCTTTTGAGGTATGGACAGCCGAGTATGTGTCTGGTCCCTAGCTAGAAAAGATGTGTAATACTAGGAGGGTAAATAATGAAAATATTCTGTACAGTTGTCAAAGTAGAGATAAAGCTGTAATATTAATGGTTGAGCCTTGTTCCTATATCCCACAGACCACTGTTTCAGGGATACACAGAGATACAACAGCTGCAAAAAATCTTTGAGTGAGTATTTTTTCCTTTTTGTAAATGTATAGTAGAGAAAAGATCTTCCTGTTTGCAGCAAATTGGCCTGATTCTATAATCAAACTGTGATTATAGGTCTTTCATCTTCTGAATCAATTGTTGATCAACAACAATGGGCATTGTGATATTAAATACTCTAATTTAACCCTCTCATGCATCAATTATAAGCTCAAGCAAGATTTTTTAAAGTGTTTTTATACATCTTTAGGGATGTAAAAAAAGTCTTATTAAGATTAAAGGTCTTCTTTTTCAAGAGACCTGAGTACAGCAGGAAAAATAGATTCCATTGATTCAATGGGATGATCTTTTCAAGTTTCAATGTCCTTTGATAATACAGATATAGGATTTATATAGTTCAAAGAGTTGGAAGTTAGTTTTCTTGAGGGAGCCAATTTTCTGTTCTGGTGATCGGCAGTTTTGAATTTGATCTGGCGTAAGGCAAATTCATTCACAAACATTTATAAATAAAAATGATCGTGTACTACTGCTGTTTGTCAGGGTTATTGGTTTGCCCAGTGATGAGGAGTGGCCCAAAGACAGCCCCATCTCCTACTCAGTCAACTGGGGACCAAAAGACACCTTCACCGAGCTGCTGCCCACTCTGGGCCCAGATGAGAACGACCTACTATCTGTGAGCAGATCTGTGTTTCTGTTTTCATTGAATGTTGCCTTGTTTCCTGCTTCCTTTCTGGAGTTACAGTCTTACCAAGAGAAGCTGGTTTTATATATTTGATCAATTACACAATAAATATATGAGTGACAAATTTGTTAGCTAAAGCCTATCAAATCTGAAAATTTGCTTGCTTTCCTGCATTACATTAAAAATTGACTACACTGAGTGGTATGGGGAAGTTTATCTATATCAAAAAGAATGACATCTGTCTGGATGTTGTTGTCTCTCCATCAGATAATTCATAAACTACAACCTTTTCTTACCCGCAGCAATGTCTGGTATTCAGACCAAGCAGTCGCATCTCAGCCGCAAAAGCCCTGGCTCATCCTTTCTTCATGAAGCACTGAGGATGTCAATGACAAGTGGAGAGAAGAAAACTACTCTGTTTGTCATCAAATAAATTCTATGCTTTGTTGAGAGCCTTTGAAAACTTTTAGTTCATCAGCATCATGAGAGGCAGTGGTCAGGTGATGGAATGCATATTTTACACCTTTTGAATATCTAACAATATAAAAAACATTGTATCTGACATGGATTTTATGGCACAAAAATCTGTAGTTTTTGGTTGACAGTGGGAAAAACACAGTAACAGTATTCTTTGATTTACATTTTTGCTCTCACAAAAATATGGTGTCATCAATCATACTTTGTTGTTGTTGACTGTTAGTATTGAAAATAATGTTGCTGGTTTGGCTGTAAACTGCACATTATAGGAGCACCTTTAAGTTGTTGAGTTGGTTTGTATTGTTTAACCTTTTTTGTTCTACATCTGTTTACATTTGAGGAGATGCACTGCGATTTTTTTTTATAAAGATATTTATGGTGTAATCGCTGGAATATTTACAGCTGTATTTATGTTTGTATTGACAGATTGTGCAATATTTCTTTTTTACTGATGCATGAGTTGCACTGTTCATTCAAGAAGCATTTCTATAAAATAACTGTCTTGCATAACTCGCCTATCAATAACACTTTTATAATGATTTACGTATGAAAGATTTGCTGACTCACCGGAAACCAGCAAGTCTGAACAGAAGTGTCTGCTTTTTACTGCTGTTTTGATATCTTCTAATCTTGTACTCGTGTTAACAGAGCACTTCATGGATGTCCCTTTCCATGTAATTTCACCGTCTGAACAGATAGTGGCAGTGCTAAAATATTTCCCAAACCAAGAGGGGAGCACCAGTTGGACTCCTCACCTTGAAATATCTCTGCCATCCAAATTTAACTTAAGTAAACCAAATGAATAATTAAATAACTTCCCAGTTCAAGGGTCAGGAAACATTTTCCAAACATCTTAAGAGTTATCTAGTTGTACAAACAGTTTTAACGTATGTCAAGATAAAATGTAATATGAGATGGATTGTTATACAGAATAACAAGTTTAAAATCACTAGAGATTCCTCAATTTAGCATTTGTATTAATATGAATGTAGCATTTAAATACAGAATTTTCCTTTAGACTAAATCAATTAGTAGCTGAGAGGTTTGCCACAGGATCCCTCTGTAAAACATGGCCACAATATAGGGTGGAAGTGCAGGATCATCCTTGGGAACATTGTACATTATTGATGAAAAGTCCTAGGGAAATAACCAAATGCTGCCGCAAAAATAAATGTCAGGCAGGGGCCATGGGGCTTTTCTGAGGCTTTATCCTCGCCGTCCGTGAACGCCTCACTAAAGCGCAGCTCGACGAGGGAAGCGTCTTACCGTTGCCATACTATCGTCTCCTTCCTGTGGAGTGGAGCAGTCTCCCCACGGGTTGCCCATCTATTTATACTCTCCCCTTAATACGGAGTGCCCTCCGCAGCTGCGAGTTTGACTACATTTGGACTGACACTCCGTAGAGAAGGGCCAGTGGGGAGGGACCGCCGGTCTGAGGAAGGGCAGCGGCGCACTCATGCCCACTTCACCCGGCGCGCAGTGCATGTAAGTACGTGTGTGACTTATTTTTTTTTAAGGAAAGAACTTTACTGTTACTGTGTCCAACAATGGAATTGCGGTTGAAAATTCAATTTAGCGTAGTAATAGTAAACCGTATGGTCACTCATCTGTGTACAAAGTATCTGAGCTGCCGTTCTTGAACTTCGGGGGTAGGGCTGTGAAGTAGACATTGAATGGATGATAGTCGTTTTCCAGTCATTTTGTGAGGAAGACTTATTACGCGCGAGTATGATCTTAAGGCAGTAACTGTTGTGTGTTTTAGCGGGCCAGAATATGTTTTACGCACAATTTACGCACGGATTACGCGTGTCGCTCCTTTTCTTCCTCGGTCAGTTTAAAAGTTGCTTTTGCCTTCAGAGTAAATATTGTATGTTTGTTCACCTTAACTTACTATCAGTAAACTAGTTTTATACATCATTAAGCCCTTTGGCCACAGTATCTTGCAAACTATTTTTATAGCTGTATAACCGTGTGTCCAGTCCATTTCTAACTTCTATCATTGCCCAATCTAGTTTGATATTTTGCATACAAGTTAAATATTTGTTGGAAAAACGAATCTAAATGTATGGGATAGACTTCCATAGAGGAATCACCTGTTAATGTGTCGCATCCCCTGCGAGCCAATGGATTATGTTGAGTACATGATGAGAAATCTGCTCTTGCCCTCCGACCACATGCCTTTGATGCAAAGATCAGTTAAAGGAATGGCATTGCTGCTACTGATTAATTTCACACATCTTACTTTCCGTACAATGCCAAGCTGTGTGAACCCACCCACAGTCATGGTAGTGTACTTGACATTTGTGGTATGACATAAAGGCTTCTGGGAATTTGTCCTTGGAATTATTGTACTCCATAGAGTGCCTTTGTACAGGTAACTCAACTCAGTCAGGACAGGTGTAATTGGTCATGAGCTTATTCTTAACAAGTCTTTTAATATAGTTCACCGTATTGCTGCTGGACAGATAGACACTGTTATTATGTGATGTCTGATGACTGCAATTTTATTGCAGTTAGAACCAACGATTATAGAAACCGAATGCAAAAACATGTTTCATCCAGGACCATAATGGTGTGTTGAAAGTTATTATATCGTGGCGGATTTGAATTTATATCCCCTTTCTTTTGAATATCATAGCGTTTTACAGATAAGAGCCCTGGCATGGTTTGTTGAGAATGGATCCTGTGTGTTCATCTGCAGGCTTTATTTCAGGCTAGTGTCAACTAGTGTGACTGGATTAGAAGCCCATGATCCCTGTTGAGCCTGCATGGCATTCTCCCCTCCAATCGACAATCCTCGAGTACGTCACATGACTTTTGTGCTATACAGAAGTGTGGCCACTCTCAACTCTTACTCATGTTCTGCTGGCCAAAACATAAAGGATTGTGGCGTCAGTGAGACTGGGGATGCTTGTGGCTTGCTCCCTCTGCGTCTGGACAGGGAGGTGAGTTCTCTCTGCTCTGGTTGGCTGACTGATTTTGGTCTAAGCACATGTACACGTGTAATGAGGTGCTACACACACCTTAATCTTGCTGTCTCATACAGGGATCACCACATTTTATGCTTTAGTTCAGTAAAGCTCTCTGTGAAGTCATCTTGGATCTGCACTCCCTTGCTGATAATGTGGCCTTAGTTTATTTATTATGGGTTATCTGGATAGTTTGAGTGATACTAACATGAGAAATGCAGCTCTGACCAGTAGTTGTGCAGACATTGATGTTTATTGTCTATATTGCAGGAAATCTGCATCAGGTTTTATTTATCTGACAGCTGAAGAGCCACAGCAAAAAATGTTAAAAATACATTTACAAAGTTGCATCTTTAACAAATATATTGTGAACTACACTCCCACCATAACCATTCAGCCCTGCAGCAAATCTATCTGGTGTACTAAGTCCATGGCTCATGCTTCTTTGTTCTGGCTCCATTGTGCTTCCTGTGTGGGGGTAACAGACGAGGAATGCTGACATCCACAGTTTTAGACAGCGCGCACACACACATATGCAAACACACATTTATGTTTGTACACAGTTGTGAACACACAATCAAGCATTTGGCAACCTAGCTGATGGTTATCTGTTATATCACTATTGGTTTATAGCCTCAGACATCTTTGTGTTTTTACTTCCAGACAAGCAGGTAGCCAACAGGGACTATCTCTGTGTGCATGGTGCCTGGGAACGTGTCATAATTTAAATAGTTTGTTATATGTGTATTTAAACAAATGGGTCGCAATATCTGCTCTGACTTTGTGTTTCGCCAGATAACATTCTCTGTGTTGGCATACAGCAATCAGACTGGCTATGCAACTTGTTAGATAACATTTGAACAAGAAACAGCAGCTGTCAAGCTTAAGTTACTACCAGGTTTGTGGAAGAGACCAACCAACCAGCAGTCTCCAGACCATCAAGTCCCGGACCCAGAGTGGCGCTGAGTTGCTGAGGTGTTGGGTTTCAGTGCAAGGGGATATTCCTGCATGGCACTGCAGGCTGGTACAGGTCATCTTACATGAAATCGAGCAAGAAAGAAAGAGAGAGGATTTACTCGTAAATTGCTTTTTGTAATGAAGATGGCAGCTAATGGACGTTGCCATGGACTTTCTAAGAAGACATGTATAGAGTCATGAAGAGCAAATAAGTCATGTAAATGTGCCATCTTAGTTTGTGATTGCACATTTCTTATCTTTATTTTTGTTTGCTTATTCCTCTTTTAGGAGAAACTCCTCACTCACTGATGTACAGTTTGTTTTGCAACTTCCGATTGATGGACTCTACAAGTGCAGCAAAGCAAGAAGTCTTAAGGTCCGATGGAATCTGAGAATTTTACTGGAAGAAAGTCTGGCCTCATTGTCTTGCCTTAGCTGAAGAGAGGAGAAAGAACAGCTCATCTGCTTTTTGCTCCTAAATGATTTGCAATTATCTGAAGAGTAGAAAATCAACTGAATCCTTCTGAGGGACATGGATGCCATGGAGAACCCAGTACTGGAGCCCAGGTCAGAGCGGATCGCTCGCTATAAGGCTGAGAGGAGGCGGGAACTGGCTGAACGCTTCGGCAACATGGAGGAACTACCTTCCAAATGGGTGAGGAGGGATGGGAAAGAAGTGCACGACCCGACGACCCAACCCCACAAACGGATGTTGAACTCACAGAGTGCCCCATCTCTCAATGAAATGATTAATGGCAGGACACGCAAAGTCACAAACGGACTAGAGGCAGATACTTCTGAAGACTCCAACTACCTGAGAAGGTGAGTCATGTATGGGATCAGTGATGACATAGTGGAACAAACAGAGTAATACAGAATACTGTAATCACCAACCATGGCTCATTATTACCAGCTTCAATTAAATAATTATATTATTGATGATATTCAAGGTGAGCAGTTTTTTCTTGCAGGAAACATGCACACAAACTGTGTGAAAATCAGTTGAAATTGTAAAAATTGCAACAAATAGTTTCGGAGAGGACACAGCCTTAAAAAACTTACTGATGACCATTATCAGCAACAACTCCAATTTTGTTACCAACAGGAAATTGAGCTGTGAATGGGTAATGCTGTAGTGTAGATAGTAAACACAACAAAGCAAAGTTGAAAAATATTTCTATAACAGAAAGACTCTTTACTTGATGTATGCAGAACATGATAATCTAAGAAATATTATATGAAATAGAATATATATATATATATATATATATAAATAGATATAAAATAAATAAATATTATAATAAATTGAATATACATATGAGCCATGAAAACAGTAACATTTTTTTTCCTATTAGTTAGGAAAAAGGAAGAGTTTACAATCACATGGGAAAATATATAAAAAAGTATACATTTAATTTACATTTTCCTTTCATTTGACAGTAGAAAACTTAAAACTTTGTTAATCCATTCAGGTTATACTACAGCTTTTAAACTAGACCTGGTCAGACACTAGATCCTTGACTACGCAGTTGCTTTGCAGCTTTTGTTACTAATTAAAACTGAGAGGTCTAAATCGGTGGGTCTCTGCAGGGACTTTCCAAAGTCAGCCTGATTCTTCCCTGCAATTTGGTTGGTAGTCTCCCAGCTTGACACTTTTCCCATCATGTGATATGGTTTCTTTTCCCTGGAGCTGGCATTATGGAACAAGGACTGGCGTCATCTTTACGCTCAGAACAAAAAGATACAATATTGCACCTTTCACTGCTGGGGATGCATATTTTGGCAAAATTCCATGGAAAGGTTCAATATTGTACTTTGTTTCTGAGTGGGTCTGAGTCCATCCTTACCTCCTTCCCCTCACTCCCGCCCCCTCTAGGCAGGGTTCCCAGGACTCTGCCAGCATGCTGAGTGGGGAGGGGCATGTCGTCCCTCGTGGACTCGATGCCCCACAGCTCCACACTCGGGTGTCGGTGGGCCAGTTGAGAAGCGCTCTTCTCCAGCAGACCGGGAATGGAGCACAGCCAGAGAAAGTGTAGGGTCACCTGCATGTGTGTGATCCAGACTGTGACATCAGCCTATGTACCTCTGTGACAGTATTTGTCTTCGCCTCAACATCTTCTTCCCTTTCCCCTTGCTCCTGTGTGTGTGTGTTTGGAAACCAGCTGCCCTGATGCTGGGCGAGCCACATCCTCTCTGGACCTGGCAGTGAAGCCAGGCCCCGAGGGGAGCCGGCGACGCACCCGGCGTTACCTCCCCAGCGGGTCAGGTGGCGGTCGCAAGACCAGTGAACGCTTCAGGACACAGCCAATCACAGCCAATGAGATGGAGGAGAGCAGCGGGTAGGGCCTGTTTGCTGTGGTCAGGAAGATGAAAAGAACATCCGAGCTCTGTGCAGAGGAAGCATGTGGCTTAGTTTTGGTTACAAAGAAGATGCTGTTTGCAGTGATCTTTCATTTCTTTTTTTTTTTTTTTTTTAATGCAAAACCTCTAAACCCACTCACATTAACTTGACTTGACTGACATAACATCATAACTTACTGCATGATAGTCTTCAAAAGTCACCTGTGTTTTTAAACATGACTTTCACGAATCTGATAGTGTGTGTTTGATATTTGTTCTTTGCAGTCACATTTTGGCTGAGGTGTGACCAGTGCTGCTCCTTTTCATAAATGGGTGATGTGGTTTGCGTGCGTCTGTCCTCATATCGTGACCTCCACACTGTTGCTTTACACGAGCATGCAAATATGGCACAATATCTCCACTGTGTGCGCGGTGAAGCACAAAGAAATGTTTTGTAAGCTCCAAGCAGGATCTGAGGAACTATAAAGTATAAAGCCATAGTCATAGTTTCTGTCCCAGCCTATTCTGTCTTCACATCTCACCTGGTGACCTCATTGTTTGTCTCCTTTTCACTCCTCTAGGCTGTTGGATGCAGAAGAAGAGGAAAACTGTAAAGGTAAAACTGTCATCTCACCCCAGCTATCTCAGTTTTCTGTTGTGTTTAGAGACAAACGGATCTAAGATGTATTTTTGTGACACAGAATGGCAGCACAATACTGGTCTCTGTTAAACACCAGAGAAACACGATAAAAGGGCAAAACATATGCATAACATATAAACACATTCTTCTCACACATTGCTTATAAAATCAAATATTTGCATTGTGTGTGTCACCCTGAGTTGCCCCATTAAGCTACTTTAATAGCTTGTGAAATAAATCAGGTTATATTTTTAGGCTCAGTATTTATTATGCTCAGTGACGACAGATTCATGTGTCATAAAACTATGTGATCAACGGAGTACTGCGATGTAGTCCCACTCTTAACCCCACCATAAAAATGTTACAAGCACTTCTTTATAATGATTGACTTACTAATATTTGTGTATGAGCATCTAGTTTCAATTGCTGTTTATTTTAGGCATGTTTTTTTTATTATTATTATTTCTGCATGTGTCACATATGATCTATTTTATCTATGATTGCCTCAAGAATCTGAAAGACTTTTATCTTTTTAATGAAAGAGTGATAGTGTGAAAGTGTGATATCCACATTTCATTTATTTTTATCCAACAACCTGTTAGGTTGGAGCGGTGCTTCTGTGTGATGTCAGACGCAAGATCTGTCTCTATCCTTATTGTGTCCTTATAGCCGATTTGCTCCATATGCTAGTTATCTACAGCCCTGCTTTCATAGTTTGTGATCAGTAGGCATTGTTTCATCTATCAATATATATTTAGGGATAAAAGGTATTTTTTAGAGATGCCTTTTTATGGTGTAATCAGTAATTAAGATGGCTAGCTGACTGCAGTCGGAATCAGCAGTCATCACTTCAATTTCATATCTCTCATTACAAAAAGTGACTGAAGACAAGAAACCAACACTTCACCAGTAGAAACAAATATTACCAATCAAAACCTAATTTTCCAAGCATTTGTGTGGTGGTTAGTGTTCACGTTTTATCACTGGCATCCTTTTATTACTGTCATTAAATGTCAAATAACGTCCTATAATGTGTAAAAAAAAAAAAAAAAAAAGCACTTGATCATGTTTATTTGAAAATCATTTACTCACTTCATTATTCTTTATCTCACAGTGGATGTGAAAACAGATGACAGAGCCAAAATGAGCGTGGCAGCCAAGATGTCTTTGTTTAAAGTGAGTCTATGTCAGCCTTAGACTGAAACAGGATCCATATTGTCCTCATGACCCCATTGTTTTCTCTCTTATGTGCTGCCTGTCCTAACAGCTGTGGCTACAAATGATTCTGCATGCAAATCATGGCTATTCCCTGTTTTGTCTGTAGGGACAGCATCTACATGCATACATATAGTGACATATGAAAGTTCTGAAGTGTTACTCGTGATAGCTGTTATCTGAATGTTAGATTCTATATGAACTGTAGTAGAGTTGTAAGATGAAATATATCCATTAATAAAGCACATCCATGTGATGCCCTGTACTGAATTAAAAGATGGTATTATTTAGTATTGATAAGTTGCTGAGAAATATATGGAACAGCTAAAGACTGTCTGTCTTCAGTCATCATCTCAGCTGATCACCTTACAGTCCGAGATGTTAGGTGAGTCAGCACTGGACATGCAGAACAGAACCTGATCACATTGAGAGATACGAATAGTCAAACAGCTGCTGTCCTTGGAGCCACTGTTTAGTTTGACACAAGCTTGTGTGCTTATTAAAGGAAAGACTAAATTTATAGTGTGGAAAATAACAATCTAAAACAGTCCTGAACTGTCAGAGTTCATACATACAGTTTATTGCCATTAACAACCATGGCAGCGGTGTTATAATTAGCCCGCTGCTGTGTAGAGGCAGGCTCGGACGTAACTGAACCGGCTGATCTCTGGTTACACTGTGACCTGTTGGGCTGGCATCCTATCCATGTAGCCAGGGCACTCCACCTTACAGCTAGCTGCTTTATTCACCAGCTACCCAACCCACATCCCCTCCCTCCCTCTGTTCATACAAATAGAATAGGAGCCATGAGGAGAGGGATTTTTCACTGTTGTTTGTGTGGTGTCATTTATTACTTATTTAGTAGGAGGAGGCTGTTAATTGAATCCGACATGTTGGGTTCACCTGTGTCAAAGAGCCTGCATAGCCTGACATGATGGTCAGACGTCATGCGTCCATATAAAAGGCTCTCTTGCCTTCCTCATAGGAGTTGGAGAAGTCAGCTGGCCCTGAGGTCCCGGGCTTCCTGAAGCCTCGCTCGGGAAGCGCCTGTCATGAGCGCAGAGTTCGCCGTGGCAACGAACATCGCTTTCTTACCCAGCCAATCACCTGTGAGGAAATGGTGGCTATCAGGTGGGCTGGGCTGATGACTTCTCAGTGTCCATAAGTGGGTCAGTTACTGTATTAGCTTCAGTACCAGGAACACATATAAAAGTTTTGGAGTATGCTTATGCGTTTAAAGGATAACACAGGTGATATACATATATTTTTTTGTCAACAAATCCAATAAAAAACATATTATGTCGTTAGTAATTTCCTAAAACAGCTGAGCACCTGTTTTTAACAAAAGTGAGTCGAATTGGAGTAAATGAAGAAATTGTGAAGGACACTTTCAGTTATGGATTAATACACATGTAAAACTGACTAGCAGGTAGAGGTAATAAACTGGACAAGATATAACTGTAAATATATACTATTTTCTTCTGACTTTTATCAAAATGTATCTTTTGTGTGAAATATTTGATAGTTTTATCGTTATCGTAAATAGTAACCATTATTAAAGTTAGTCCAACCAATTGTCCAATTTGTTGACTCCTACATTCAGCAGAAATCACTTAGGTTAGTTGAGAAAAAGAACAAATTTAGAATTTTGTTGTCCGCCTTTAATTATAATCCTGTTTTATACCATATGTGTTGGTCTTTCCCTGCAGCACCCCCAAACCGACCCCGCCTGTGGAGGACCAGTCTGAGCAGTCTGAGTTAGCGGAGGACATTGATGAGAACTGCAAGCTGAGCATGAGCGAGAAGATGGCCCTCTTCAACAAACTGTCTCTGCCGGGGAGGCAGGGGGACGGCCACGCCGATGGACCCCCAGAGAGACGGAGGCAGAAGGGGGCTCGGTACCGCACACAGCCCATCACTGTGGAGGAGGTCAGCCTGGTGAGGAGATGAGCCAAGACAATAGAGTCCAAGTCTAAAATTATTAATTTCACATTTCATACACAAGAATATGTGTTTTATATAAAACAGCAGACATAATGCTTATTCAAATTCAGTTGAAATAATTGTCTTCAACTGTATCTCTGTTCAGCTCCAGAAAGGCCCTGTACAGCTTCCTGCGTTCTGTTTGTCCCCTCATCTGTCTGACAGACAGCAGGCCTCGTCTGTCAACCTAAAGCCTAGTGAGGTGCGCCTTTCCCAGCCAAGACCTGATACCGGTCCTGGGCCTGTGGAGCCTCTCCCTTCCCAGCAAGGCTTGCAGCGCTGTGAATCAGAGCCTGGCTTGAGAGGAATCCTGAAGAAGAGCCGCTCTGGGGGCTCAGAGTGGAACGTAGCAGAGAGCAGTAAGATGGATGCACCTCATAGCCACGAACAGAATGGTGGAGGCTGCGGAGAGGCGGGGATTCAGGGGAGGACGGAGGGCACTGAGAGGCAGGAAATATCCGTACCACCGCGGAGAGATCGACCAGAGGCTTCAAGCGTGGAGGGAGGTTCACTGACTGCTGCTCCTTGGAGGCAGAGGGCTCGAACCAGAAGGGAAACCATCGCCTGTACACCAATAAGAGACTCGTCAGAGCAGGACTCTTGTAAGGAGAAGAGGACCAGTCAGGTCAAGCCAGAGGAACAGACAGTTTCCCCTGTGGAACGCAGCCCGGATTTGTCTTTGAGAGTCCAGTATGTATCTGAAATTAATTTAGATGTGCTGCCATGTGCACCATTATAAAGTTAAAACTGGCATGTTGGTGCTTCACTATCTGGGTTCTAACACAACATTTTGAAGTATATATCAATATGCTCTGATGATAATAATCATTGCATACTTCAGACTTTTAGGGCTAAAATATTGATCAGATTTACAGATATCACAAGTATAAATGTCAGTTTTGAACATTTCTAGGATGATTGTTGAATTTGGATACATCTTTTGTGGTATTTTGATATATTTTATGGTTTGTATTCAATGTGAATCATCTCAAAAGGCAAGAGGATGAGCAAAAGATTACCAGGAAAAGGAATGAAGAAACCGCAGCTACAGGACATGTTCAGGTCACGCTGGTGGATGGCACGACTAAACTGCACGAGAAAACCAATAGCAGCAGTGGCAAGGTAAGAATAGAAACATGAAGACGTTTGTACCATGTCAATGCAGTGTGAGTGTGAGTTTCTCAGCTGCAGAAGCAAAACCTCTGCAGTCGGTAACACTTACCATTTTTTTTTTTTTGCCCTTCCATGATCTACAATACTCTGAGAGTCCTGGATGCAGTCAGACTGTCAGCAGAGATCGACAAAGCTGGATAACAGAGGCAGGGGGTTGGCAGTGCAGCAGTAGAGTCACCACAACAAACAGTGTCCATGTTTAAAAAAAAAAATCACATAGTCTCATATAAATCCTGCAAGGGCAGAGACAAAGATTAGGTGGTCTTTTTAATCTGGCTACCACGTTCACCTCCAAAAACAGCGCTGCCATTAAGACCATTTTTCTTGTACAGAGCTGCACCTGCCAGTAGCTAAATAATCTAGCCTACATTTAATGCTTCATGCAGAAATTAGATTTGAAAAATCTAATCTAAGGCCAGTGTTTGCATGTGCAAAACGTAGAGCATTTATTGTTCACAGTTTTCTACTTTAAATTATTGGCTCATTTCTTTCAAAAAGGGACTTTTGTTATATAATTTCTGCCCAGATGAATATAAAAATATAATATAAACATTGTCTGTAAGCAAGCATCCTCTAACCTCTGCTGATTGTCTAACACTCAGACAGGTTTCTAAGTCTAAATTCTGTGATAAAACAGCTTTGAATGAGGAAGAAAACTTGCCGTGTTGCAGTTTGCGGTTGCTGAGTTCACTGCCTTCTGCCCTCTTTGAATCCAGAGAGAGAAATGGCCTGTGGTTAGATCAGGGTATTTGTCATTCCATTGAAACCAGATATAGCATCTCTTAGCAACGGCACTCTGCATTTGTTATGTGTTAAATATCTTGGGATTAGATTTTAGTTACTTGGGAATAAATGTAGACATGGAATGTAAACACTGACTGATTATTCTGGCAGTTAAATGTTGACCCTTTTTATGACACAGCTGCACCATGCTGTCGACAGTATATGTGTATACATGTATGAGTGTATTCATATTAATGTTCTTTTACTGCTATTTAGTTTTTTTTTTCCACTTGTCCAACTTTTATTTTTTTCTCTCTTCTTCTTTATTGATTTATCGCCCCGTTCATTCCCATGCTGCCCCCTGTAGGAAGAGATAAAAACCTCTCACGTGGAGAGTGTCAACCCTCAGTGTTGGGTAAGTCTTCAAAATCCATAAATCATCTTAAATCTCCATTATCAGGCTTTAACCAGCTTTAGCCGACCCTTCTCTATTTCTAATTCCTCTTCTCCCCCAGGAACCTGTCTTTGCCTCTGTCTATTCTAGCAGTACACCCCAATATATCATGTGTTTCAATCAGGTAATTGTTTAACTGGTGCATGGCAGATTATTTGTTGCTCACAGTTTGA
This sequence comes from Lepturacanthus savala, assembly GCA_030544235.1. Taxonomy (NCBI): domain Eukaryota; kingdom Metazoa; phylum Chordata; class Actinopteri; order Scombriformes; family Trichiuridae; genus Lepturacanthus; species Lepturacanthus savala. The sequence continues at coordinate 13,615,124 of CM060482.1, read as the reverse complement.
TTTTTTTTTTTTTGTCTGCAGTGAAGAATTTTTTTTTGTCATTGCACATATCCAGGTGGTTGTGACTTCTATTTCAGATGTGTGAAGTTTCACTCACACTAACGAGCGTCACCTGCACAGTGTTTAATAATGATCCTTTTTCTGATGTGATACATTGCAGCTCTCATTTCAGTTTCATTCCAGTTCTCCACCTTCTCAAGTGGTACCCAAACATTTTTTCTGTCTTGCACTTTTGGGAGCCAGAAAAATGTCATGCCTCCCTGATGTGTAAGTTGTAAACGACTGCTAACAGTACTGGGGGAACAAATATTTTTTAAAAATTAAAGTAAAATTATTTGTAAGTAATTTTACTGAAATAACATTATCAAGACAATTACAAAAAATCTATTTAAACATGTAGACATCTCATTTAAACATCTCTGCCCGGATCTAAGATGGTTTGGGTCAGGTAGGAATTTCCCTCTATTTCCACTGGCCGGAATCGGGCTGGGATCTGGGGCGGTCCCGAACTGGTCACGTTGTCAGATATAACTTTAGATCTAATATCTAATTTTTTAAAATAACAACAAAGGTGTTTTTCAGTGCATGGGAAATCAACAGAATAACAATAATACAGCAGCACCACTCTGGACCTGGATTATAGCTGGTAGTGGTCATTATTACCATTTGAAATGAAAAAAAAAAAATCAGTTTATGTACTGAATTTTAAAAAAAATAACCAAATTACAAAAATACCCAGACATTACACACTGAAAAACAGCTATTTACTAAGAAAAGTTAGGTTTTAAGCTGGACTAGTGCCCATGAAAGAACAATGTTGGACTCAGACAGAATTTGCACAGGCTCAAGGTTGTTTTCTCGGGCCCTTTATAAACTCTAACCAAGCTCTATACAACTTTATTGAGAGTCAATTCACAGTACGCTTATTTGCATTTTTTTTATTGACTACCATGGTTGCTCGATATTTGCCTGTTTACTTTGTCAAGGTTTCTTGCATTTTGGACTTTCCGTGTTGTTTTCTGTCTGATTAAATGAAACTTGATAGCCTTGCCATTATCCTGTTGCTCTTTTTTTTACTTTATCTTGAACAAATGAATATGATTCACACTTGTACTCCTAGTCATGCACTACTCTCCTGCAATTCCTCAACATCCTTCCTGGGTGTTTCTGACATTTCTGCATTTAGGAAATCGACTGCGACCTTATCATCCCTACATTATTGTCATTCTATCCGCAGACCAACCTGTCCTTTGAGGCACAAGAAGTCTCCTCTCCTACCAACAACCAGAATCAGCCTCAGTGGAGACAGAAGGTAACATACGCATTTTCACCTATTTAAAAAAAACATATTTTTGATGTTTAAATCCACAGAGGAGCCCATCAGGATCTTAACAGATCTTTCTCTCTGGGTATATAGGCTAAGGAAGTTGAGGATGAGCAGCCTCACATGGTCGAAACAGGAGAGATAAATACACAGCAGGATATGAAAAAGGAGGAGGTTGGGTGCATGGCCAAGAGAAGTGAGTTCACTCAGTCTTGCTTACTCTCTTGCATTCTCAGATTCTCTGAATATTTGATCTCAGATATTGGCCTCTCTAACTCTTTCCCCTCTGTGTTTATGACCTGTTAGGTCTTGAGTCTCCAGAATCAGACAGAAATGACACCTTCCATAACAAGAGACACTCCACTGAAGCTTCAGCATGCACACATGATGGTTAGAGCAGTTCATATAATACTGTGTTCAGACATTCCTGTATTTGTCTCTCTGATCTGTTCATTTTGTCTGCTTATAAGAGAGAGATTACAATATCATCAGCCTATAAGTTATCATTCAAAGACTATTTGATACTTTGACAATCTTTTATATTTGCGTTTCCTTCTCGTCCTCCCCAGCAGCTCCCCAAAGAGCTCCGCTTTCAGTACCCACACAGGAAGCGAAGGAGTTGATGCCTGTGGATGATTCAAACATGTACGATAGAGGTTTCTACAGTGAGCAGTCCCCTCCCTCCGCCTGCGCACCCCCACCCTGTGGAGATGCTTCTGCCACCGAGAGTGAGCAGGCCCTGGATATCTTCTGCCAGACCAACACACCCATGTGAGCCTGATTTTACCAAAGACTGTAAGATTAATAGCTTTTGATATTGGTCTATTATGAATATCTAAAATATTCACGGATGTGGTGGAGGAAAGATTCACCCACAGATGGTCTTTCATGGTTTTCACACTTTGCACTACATCATTGATCTAAATCATACAACTCACTATGATATCTATTCTTATTATTATCATCATCATTATTATTATTAGTGGAATCTATAAGTTGATAAATTGGATGACTCAAACCTTCTCATGTTGTATAGGTTTTGGCACATATTTCCTTTTTGGGATGCGTGTGTCCTAATTTTGGAACTGCCTTAAATTTATTGATGAGATTAACTCAAATTTTTACATACAGAATGTTGTGCATTTAAGACCACATTTTAGTCTGAGTCGCTTCATACAATCTAGCTTTATTGTGTATGAATAATCATCTGTTATTAAAAATAATACGTAATATTTAAAGTGGATCCCTGTGAAGACTGTCCATACTGTTTGTGTGAAAGATTACCTGTCTGTGTGCAGACTGACGTCAGCAGTAGCAGAGCACAGGCGAGCCGTGCGTCCATCTCGTCGGACTCAGGGCTCCAGAAACCCTCTGCGAGCTCTGGCAGCCCGGGAGGACATCACGCAGGACTACATGGGCGAGAGGGGCAACACAGCAACAGAGGAAAGCATCCAAGCAGAGAAGAGTGAGTTTGAATAATTCTATCCTTTTCTGGTTCCTGGTTTCCTTCTCCCTTACTTCGTCTTTCCACTCTGTTTGCCTCGTCTTATATTTGTTCCTCCCTGCAGAATCTAAGAACTCCTCCGTGGAAGATTCACATCTTGCCAGGTCAGACTTCAGCAGCTTCTCTTCCTCAGATGCTACGACCGACCAGTCTTGTTCTCCCTTCAGCAGCCTGATGCTCGTACAAATCAAAGGTCAGAAAAGATTCGGCTCATCTGCTTCTGCATGATATTCTCTTTGTGCTCAGGTGTTTATATTAACTAGTGCCTGTGGTGACAGGTAGGCGGCATGTCCAGGTCCGTCTGGTGGAACCGTCAGTGCGGTCGCTGAATAGTGGAGACTGCTTCCTTCTGGTCAGTCCGGAGCATTGCATCATGTGGACTGGGGAGTTTGCCAATGAGCAAGAAAAATCCAAGGTACTCTATCATCCTAGTTTTTATTCATGACCATCTTGTTAGAATTAAATTACACCTGGGTATAATACTGTAGGTGCAAGGAGTACAATGCAGTTTGTGAAATTATGTAAAAAAGTTGTCACATGCCAAAGTGCCAAAAAATCAGCACTTGCATAAAAAATACTGGAGAGGATAAAATTGCATAAAATATCCCCCTTGATTTCACAGTCAGTAATAAGTACATGGAATGCATTTCATTTTGAGTAAGATATAAAGCAATATACAGCAGCAAATCCAGTTTCTCGAGGTATCATGACATAGCTACTGATATTTTGGTATATTTTCTGGCCTCTGGTTCTTACTACTTGAGCTGTTTCCTGCGCTTTTTTGCTATGTTGGACAAAGGTTTAGAAGACAATTTTGTTTCAGGATTGTGTGCAAACATATTTTCTATGACAAATTCAATATTATAATAATAATATAATAATAATAATTATTACAACACCTGTTTAATTTGCATTCTGGTGTTTAACTTAAAAAAAACATTAGTAGTGAAATTATGTTTTTCTCTTGAAGTGTCTGTTATTAGAATACAGTTTTATTTTTTAGTTATTATTTTTTTAAGGCCTTGGAGCTGGCATCGTTCATCCAGAGCCAGAGGGACTTGGGCTGTCAGGCCTCCCAGGTCATCCACCTCGAAGAAGGGATTAACTCTGACAGCACCCTGGCTGCAGACTTCTGGAGCATTCTGGGAGGAAGGACACCATACAAAGGTCAACGTTTAAAATTTCTACTGTGTAATGTCTCTCAGAAAGAAAATTGATCTGTGACAACAAATTTATCATTAAACACATGAAACGGACAAAATAATAAAAGACAAGCTTGATCAATAATCAGATTGATCACTAATCAGAGCAGTAGGTAATACAATGTTGTTAATATTTGTCAAATTTGCTTCAATCGAGTGTGATTTACCATGTGCACATACTGTCTGCTGCTCCCCACAGGAGCGGGTGCACCCGAGGAGGATGAGCTCTATGAGCATGGCGTGGTGGAGTCTAACTGTGTGTACAGGCTGATGGAGAACAGACTGGTACCCCATGAACAGGCCTGGGCCTCCATACCCAGCATCTCTCTGCTGGGATCCAGTGAGGTCTGTGGTCTTCTCAATCCTACTGTTACTTGATCATTTTTATTATAGAATTTCTGCTGTTTCTGAAATACTGGATTGTAATTCACACATATTGAAACCTCCTGAATTAAAATGCTATATTATTATTATTATTACTTAAGTCTTAATAATTAATTCTTTATGTCAGCTCCATTTACTGTGCATGCCTGTGTGTTTTTGTGTCCAGGCGCTGGTGTTTGATTTTGGCAGTGAGTTGTACCTGTGGCATGGACAGGATGTCTCCCTCAGCAGGAGGAATGTTGCGCTCCAGCTGACTCACCAAGTGTGGGTCGGAGCGTATGACTACAGCAACTGTCGAGTCAACCCACTGGATCCCACACTGTGTAACCCCAGCATACAGCTGTAAGTCCACGCTGCAGGCAATCAAATAATTAAAATGCTCTGCCTGTACTTAACAAGAAAAAAGCACAACAGATACTGAGAATATTGATCCACATTGCATACTCTCTAAACATTTTTAGTATGTTGATGTGCACTCTTGAAAGTGAGTTGTTTTAGGTGGACAAAATTCTTCAATTCATAAGAGCAAATCAGCAATACTATAGCACATAAACTCATACTGAGAATCAACATTAAAGTGTACTGTATGCATTTTCTTTCTTTCAATCTGCAAAAACCATATGTGATTGTTCAACGTGTCTTCTTTTGGTTTTTACGACATTTCATTCACTTACTTTTCTATTTGTCCTCAGGAGGGGAGAGGGGCGTCCCAGCTGGGCGCTGTTCGGCTGCGTCTCAGAGCACAACGAGACAGCTTTGTTCAAAGAGAAGTTCCTGGATTGGACGGGCAGAAGAGGAGGCATGGAGCAAGCTGTCTCAGTGAAAGATGAGACCCAGGTACAATTCCCTTTATAACGGCACAAAGTCCTGCTGCTGCACACACAATTTCACAGATGGATTCACACAAAGTGATGATAATTCTAAAATCTGCAGTGTTGATTGGTTTATTGGATTGATTAACTCTGTTGAATTGAAGGCATTGAAGAAAATCCATCTCGGAAAGACAGAAGCTTGTGTAGAAGGAGTATGATTGACACTTCTTCAATACGGCTTAGCTAGTGAAGTCTAATATTGACACAGAACATTGCATCTCTTTTCCTTTTGCTCCCGTTGTAAACAATGCAATGTCACTTCAAGATACTTTATTGGTTTTTAGAGAACCTTATATTGATGGCCGAATCCAAAACAAAGATAAATCCACTGCAGGGAGGCTGTTTCTTCATCAACCGTAAACAAAATAGACCAGAATGCAGTGCAACCACTGGACATGTGTTTTGAATAACAAAACCTAACTGGCTCCTCTCACCCTCTGTCTGCACAGTTCATCCCAGTCAGTTCTTCCCCGTCCATCGCCCCATCATCAAATCTTCTGAGCCCCTGTGACGCCAAGGTTCTAGTGTCCAGCCAGTCGCTGGAAGGGGATGGCTTAGTCCATAACGTGCTGGCCGGCGTCGATGTCCAGAGGGGTCACGGTGTCATTACACTGGAGGAGGGACATCAGATGGAGCTCAAGACAGTTGCCGTGGACACCTGGCACGTGCAGGAGTTTGATGACAGTGAAATTCCTGTAGAGAGCACTGGACAACTTCATGAGGGAGACTCCTATGTCATCCGCTGGACATACAGCATCAGCAATGTTGGTCAGTGACATTCTTACATCATCACACCACAGCCTAAAAATACTCAAAATCTACATGCTAATTGATATTTTTTTTCTTGTGTGTTTTTCCTGATAGCTGCTGTAGATAAGATAAATAGCACCGATGATTGTAGCAGCAGCCCTGAACAAAAAGAAAACACAGCCTTCTTCCTGTGGCGAGGCCGTCACTCCAGTGTCAGTGGGCGGGACACTGCTGCTTTTCTGTCCATTGGGATGAACAACCATGAAGAGTCACAGGTAAGGCTTTCAAAATCGTAACATTTTCAGTGCTCCTCAGGGCTGGTCTTGCTTACAGCCTGTGTGTTTGTTTTGTTGTTTCTGAAGGTGGTGGTTCCTCAGGGAAAGGAACCACCTTGTTTCCTGCAGCTTTTCCAAGGAGGCCTGGTCATTCACAAGGGCAAGCGAGAAGAGACCCCTACTAATGCAGGTATAGGTACAGTGTTTTTTTTTCCCCCTTGCATAATTTTTCCTCCATTTTTCATGTAAGTCCTTTAAATTATTCCTGTGTTTCTGTTGTAGCAGAGTGGCGGTTGTTCTGTGTGCGGGGGGAGCTCCCAGAGGAGGCCTCACTGTTAGAAGTGGATTGCTGCTGTGCAGGTCTGCGGTCCAGGGGCTCTGTTGTCCTGCTTAATTGCCAGCAGGGGGTGCTGTATCTCTGGAATGGCTGTAAAGCTCACATCAGCTCCAAAGAGATCGCCAAGAGGGCAGTGGAGCGTCTTACTCAAATGTAAGGCTCATATTCTGGATGGTGTTTAAACAGACTTTACAATCCAGTAATAATTTATAAAAACATTTTCCAGCATGTGACATTTTACATGTGATGTTTGTGTGTAATAGGTGCCCACCAGAGTTGGGTTTAAACAAAAGCAGCCCTGTGATGGTTCATGTAGTTGAGGAAGGTTCAGAGCCTGCAGTTTTCTGGACCGCACTGGGACAGATGGACAGAAAGGCCTATGACTGCATGCTGCAAGGTAAATGACAATACAAATGTTTTACTTTTGCCCACACGGGATAATTTTCTTTTAGTTTCATGGTAGAAAGGTTCACATCTGTCCTCTGCCAGATCCAGGAAAATATAACTTCACACCTCGTCTCTTCCATCTGAGTGCCTCCTCCGGGAGCTTCAAGGGCGAGGAGCTGCAGTGTCCAACACGGCTGCCAGGGCTTGTGATGGCAATGCCCTTTGTTCAGGAGAGCCTGTATGCTGTACCACAGCCAGGTGAGAATAGACTCAATACATAACTCACATTGTCATCCTTCTCACTGTGATTCCTGACTTTCTACTCCTTATCCTGTTTTTTCCCTGCTGCTATAGCCCAAATATCCCAGGGGTACTATAGAGTCAAACTAAATCTAATGTTAATTCAGTCTTTCTTCTCTGTCCACCAGCTTTGTTCCTGCTTGACAACCGTCTCGAGGTCTATCTGTGGCAGAGGGGTCAGCCCGAGCAGACAGAGAGCTCTGCTTTGGCCTGGAGCTACTGGCATAATGAGAGGAGGTGTGCCATGCAAACAGCGCTGCAGTACTGCAAAGGTAAAAAGAAGTTGTTGGCTTGTAAATAAAGTCATTGCTGGTTGCTGATGTGTTTAATATTGTTCTCTTTTCTCTTTGTATCCCAGAGATGAATCCACGACGCCCACCGCAGGCCTACCTCATCTTAGAGGGGTCCGAACCTCTCACCTTCACTAATGTCTTCCCTCGCTGGGAGAGGAGCCTGGGAACCCACACACAGGTGCGAGTATAAGCAAATCAGTTAATCATTTAACACAAAGCTAGATGCCATGTAGTCCTGTTGCATGGGTCTACACATGAAAAACAACACTGGGACAGTCACAACAGCACAGAAACAGACAGTATTTATCGATATTTGCTCACCACATCAGTATGACACAGTCCTCACTTGTCAAAGCTGAATATATTTTATTTTTATGAATTAATTCATCATTTGCATGCAGGAACATATCTCACATTTGTTTTGTCCAATAATCAATATAATATCTGACTTGTACCTTATGTGTGTTTCTCAGAGCGGTACAGGGCGGGTGAAGCTGACCTTGGTGCAGGACGCCCTGGCCCAGCTCATGAAGACCCAGTACTCTCTGGAGGAGCTGCTAAGAAGCCCCTTGCCTGAAGGAGTGGACCCCCAGAACCTGGAGGTCTACCTGTCTGACCAGGACTTTCAGGTAGTCTAATAATAATAGTAATAATAATATATTTTGTAATATTGTAAAATTATATGACTCTCAAGGTGCGGCAGGTAAAGAAAACAGGATCAGCAGCATGCAGTGGCATCTTTCACCCAACAGGCTGCAGTGTTCACCAGATTTTTACTTATGAAAACTGTAATCTGCAGATAATTTATGAAGAAGCTTTGTCTAAACTTTATTAACATTTTTATTCTATTCATGAATTTGTTTCGCCCTAATTAAATCACAACAATTACGTTTCAGACTCTTTTGGAAATGAAGAGAGATGAATATGCCTCCCTCCCAGACTGGAAGAAAATTGATCTGAAGAAAAGCAAAGGTCTACTTTTCTAGACAGCAATAACAAGTGGAGGCCTCCTCCTCTGCTGGGAAGAGATAATGGCAGAGGGATATTATAACCATACTGTTGCACAAAGGACTGCTCACAACGTAATAAAAAGAAAAATTCACTTTTATTTATGTCAAATTAGTATGAGTGTGTGGACTTTTTAATCGGACATGGATTTCTCTGTAGCTATTGTTCAGAGCAAAAAACACAAAGCACATTTTCCTATGAAACATTTTCTCTGTACAAATCAGTGAAAGATATAAAGAAGAGGAGTGTGGGAGTAAAGGAAGAATGTCAGTAACAAACTGTGGGATAAGGAGAACAAAAGAGTGCTTACAAAAAAATGATCAATTCTAATAAACAATGTAAACAAGAAAAGAAATAAAAGACTAACCACTTTCTAAAAGTTTCCTCCTCGATCGATACATTTCCATCATCACATCTGCATGCAGAGCCACATTTTTAAACTGTGACATAATGATAAACTGCTTCTCTTCTTCCCCAAAACCTTAAAATGATTGTGTTGATGTGTGCCTGGTGTGTACAAAGGTTTGTGCCATGTGTATTGTAGCCAGAGCCCATGTGGTCATCCTGGCTGTGTTTAATGCCTTATTAGGACTCCTTGGAGATTTACAATTAGCTATGCATGAAGGAGCAGGTAGACATGCTCCAATAACATCCCACTGGCCCAAAACAACAAGCTAATTCTGCCTCACCTCAATCAACACACTGTTCAAAACCTCTTCCTAACACACCATTATAAAAGGCATAATGTACTCTTCAATAATATGTGAAAAATCTATGGTTTAAAACAAATATTCAACAGCTAATGTTGAAGTACTTAAAATATATTGGTCTACTTTGATATTTGTGTAATTTTGTTATTCCTGGCATCACGTACATAGGAACTGCAGCTACAGTTCAATTTGGTATCAAATTTAACACCTTTTGGTGTCAGAATTTGAGAACAGGTCTCTTTTTTGACACTGTCTTGCAACTGTCTTAACAAGTCATACAGGTGAATGAAACAAGTTTTAAGAGGCCTAGACACAAGATCTGTTCATAACAGCCGTATTTAACAATAACATATTGCATGAATGGGACAAAAGGGCAGAATTTGTCTGGAAAAATGCAAGTTTTCTGCCAATGTGCTAAAACTTCAACTGTTATTCTCCTGAGCTGCTTTAAAAACACTGATTCTACAGTGTATGAGTAACTGAGGGAGGCTTTTAAACAACCCCATGTCACACTGACCCCCACAAATTGTGAGTCAGGTTAGTCTTCCATTAGTCCACTGAGTTAGAGCCCCTTTGGACTCGCTGGGTAACTGGGTGTTATTTTCCTCAGAATGGATTAGCTGACTAAGCCTCCATGTGACTGTGCGGTGCTGGCAAGATTGGATTTAGGCCCACCGCTGGTTGATGGTGCACTCAAGAATAAATTTCCAAAGACCTATTCGCTCATAGGCAGCTCACACCATAAACAGACAGACTCTGAAAGCAATATTCTGTACGGTTAAAGCCACCTGTGTCTGTGCACTTTACAGTTATTACTACACAGCTACTGAATGCACAGATTTTAATTTACAAGACCTTTTCTTGATGTAATGTGAAAATGAGAAATAGATTCAAGTGCCTGCATCTATCACACACCCATTACAGCTCAGAAGTAACTGGATGATGAGTTTGAGAAGGGCATTTGCCTATTAAGTACCAAATGAATGCATATCTTTCAAAAGAAGCAGCTCAAGGATAAAGCTGACACATCTTTACACCCTGCTGCTGTTTGTGTCTGCTTTAAATGGCCTGCTCTCTCTGTACATCAGCTCCAGGTATGCTTCGTTCCGGTTCAGAGGCCAGAGCTGCCTCACGCAAAACCACCATGTGATCTTCGGCTGCGTGGAGCGACTGGTCGATCCAGTCCATACTTCCGGACATGTGACAGGCGTTACGGGTGACCAGCACCAAGTGGCTGACTGAAAGGAGGAGAGCAGTGGCCCTGAGGAAGAGGAATAGAACAAATGGGTTGGATTTAACCAAAGATTTCTTGCTGCTGGATGAAAAACTGGAAAAGCACTTATTTCCCATAACACTTCTTTTCCAAAGTGAGCAAAAACACAGGCGACAGCAGAAATCAGGATTAGAAAGAAGTAACACGAAACATGACAGATAGAATAAACTTTAAATTATATTTGGTTTAATGATGTGAAACACACATTTTGAGCTTTCTTGGAGTTTTCCTGATAGAATTCTTTATCTCAGATGTTAAACTATCGATAAATCAAAGCTTCAGCTTTTTCAGTCACCCAATCAGTCATCAGAGCAACAGGTGTTTGCAATAAGCTTTCACAATCGTGCAAAAGCCCATTTAAATAATGGGAAAATAATATGATTACCTGGCATCAAGGAGAATAGGATCTAGAGGAGGGTACATGGATCTGACCACATCATCCACCCTGTGAGGCAGGACAATAAGGATGTGAGGAGCCAGGTTTGTCTGAGTCACTTATATGAAGTCGTGGTGAATTGTGTACATTACCTCGGGCCGATGCGTTTGGCTACAGTGATGATGTCACTCAGGCTGGCTGGTGCTTTGACCTTTGCCCCTGAGCCCATTGTCATGGCAACCAATTTTTCAGTCAAAGTGTGGCAGATCTGGAAATGGAATTACTTTTGTTAGTATTGGTCCATCATTGAATACATGTTTAATAGCTGGACTAAAAGAGCAAGTATGCTTCAATTACCTTTAGGATAGATATGCAGTGAGAGACCAAACCACTGTTTAATCAACAACAACAAAAATAATCCAGGATTAGTTTTGATCACTGAAAAAAACACATTTATAGCAGTGACATACAGGCAACTACAAAATATCTACGCTACTGCTGAGACATACGAGGCATCCTCTATCCAATCCTCATTCTCCAAGATGGCCTCGATGTGAGGGTTGGTGATAACCACATCGTCCAGCTCCAGCTCTGACAGCTCACTCTGGGTCTCCATGGCTCCAATCAAGTCCACTGTGGGTCTGTGGGATGAGAACACCAGAGGAAGGTAAGCGGAATTCTGATGATGATTACTCCGATTTATTTTTGTCTGTACCTGGTATTGAATTTAACAAGTACAAATTAAAAAATGCTCAAATAAGGTCTAATATAAGGTCTAAATAGGTCTTAAAACCACAATTTGCCATGAAATTAAAGAAAGAAAGTGCAGTATGTTAGATAAAATATGGACTTTTTTTTACCTCTTATTTAATATAATATATATATATATATATATATATATATATATATATATATATATATATATATATATATATATAGGTATAGATGGATACATATTAATCTATGTAAGTGACCATTAATGGAAAGTGACCTAATTTCCTTGTTAATTCTTTGTTTACTTGTAGCATTTGAAATTAATTTCTTTGCAATATCTAATTTTTACAAATACATTGTTGGAAAGCCTCTATGATCCCATGAGCCAACTTCACCATCATCATCATTGTCAATTTTTTTTCTTGCATTGTAACAAATCAAAAAATGTGGATTAATACTATGAAAACAAATGTGAGATCTGTGAAAGGAAATGCATTTGTCAGACAACTGAAGTCCAACTCAGACAGAACGGTAGGCTACATGTCATTTCAATGCATTCATAGAGCTTAAAGAAGACAGAAAATGAAATGAAACTCCTGCCTGCTACAGATTTATATGTTTTGTATTGATTCACTGACTTGGAGTCAAAATGGTGCAGCAGGTCATGTGGGTGGCAGTAGCGGTGTCTACAAACCACCACCAGGGCAATGAAGGAGGCCAGGAAAATGGTGGCCAACACCCCAATGGCCACGATCACCACAGTCTCCATGGCGACTCCGGCTCCCACAGTGGCTGCAGGCAGCAACTCGTCGGGAGGCGAAAATAGTCCAATCAGGTTCGGCTGATTGTCCGAGCTTGATTACAGATGGGTGCTCATCTGTCAAGGGGAGAGAAATTGCTGGGTCTGGTTTGATTGGTGCAACATCAAACCACAGAAGAATTAACAGTTTAAGACCTGACTTAAGGATATTTCTGTAAGAAATGCCCATTTCTGTTGAAACACAAAGCACTTCTGAATTCATGGTGCAGAGAATACAATCAACAGCATTTTCCCTGATTCTAGATTTGGAACACCTTCAATCCACACATGAAACTGATCTTTATCAGAGCGCATGAAAAACTGAAGTGTGTTTTCCAATTGTTTGCACTTCATACAATATAATAAGAACAATGTGTTCGATAAACAGACTTATTGCTAAATTGGGAAAACCACAAAAACACCTGATATTATATTAATTCTATTCAACTTTAGCCAGCAGCCGCAATGTAACAAGTTGTCCTGAGATCCTGTTTTTAACGAACAACAAAGACAAGGTTAACAGTGTAAACCCTGACAAAGAACAAAACTCCCATGACATCTTACCATCTGATGTGTTCAGTCCAGATTGAAATATCTGCTGTTTATTTTAGGTGACATGTTCCGACATTAGCGTCTTCAAAATTGTAAAGTACACCTGCCCTCTGCCCAGTTTGGTCACTCATTAACCTGCCCCACCTGAGTGTAAACTCTGCAGAGGGAGGCTCTCATTGAGAACAAGGGAGCCCTCTGGGTAGTGTGTAATTGATTTGTTATTATGCATGACATTTTTAAAGCAGAGATTCAGTTTTGTCTGCTGTAAGAAGCACAAATTTCCACATTTGCTGAACCTTCAGCATTACAACATTATAAACCTGCATTTTTGCCAGGATGATTGTGTGAGATTCTGCAATGGAATGCTGTAATTCCTTAATCAGATTAATTTGTGTTACACTCGCCGTATCATACAGAGCTTTCTCCTGTCTTTCTCCTGCCTGGGAGCTTTTCTTTTCCCTCTCTTCATGAAATCTTAAAATCCTGCTGCTAAAAAGACACACAGAGGTGATTGGAGGTATTTTAGGGTACAGAAAATCATTCAGTCCAATTAAAAATATACCTCCATATTGCTCAGTGTTGTTTTGAAACATTAATGCAAATTGATAATAATGTTTCCCTTGACGTCTAACCAAAATTATGTACACATGATTTGCAAATGATGTACACATAACCATTTGTGGAAATTAAGTGCATTTACAAAAGTACAATTCTGAGGTACTGGTACTTTCCTTTTTATGTTACTTTCTACTTCTTACTCTTCTACATTTCCGAGGGAAATGGTGGATTTTTGTGTTTACAGATATAGTTACATTACAGTCAGATTTTATATAAAAACACACAATCTGCTTTCACAACAGGATCTATTGCTCTAGATAAGACTAAGGAACAATGTAGAAAAGTAGATGCAACTATAATCACAGTCCTTTAACTTAACATATAATAGTATTATGAAACAAACCACCTTGCCATTTTGCCTGTATTTTAGATGCTTTCAAATTTTCATTGATAATACATATGTGCTTAGAAAATTCTGAGTGCTGGAATGTTCCTTTAAAGTTAGTATTTCTTTACTGTGGTATTACTACTTTTACATACACTAAGTAAAGGATCAGCTTACTCTTTAAAAAAAGATAAACAATACATACAACATCAAACTTGTAATTCGGTGTATTTCACAAATACAGAAAACGCTGTAATATAACAAGATATATCCGGTATACCAAACCCTGGTAATCATATCTAATGTTACATTTAAACATTAAAGTAAAACAACAATTCGAACTTTTAATAGTTCAAACAACCTATTTTTTCGTAGTTACTCACCCAAACATTTTTTTTGCTTTTAGTTGGTTTCCTTTTAGGAGACAAAACACTTTTCCCTCCACCACCAGGAGCGCGGAGACGGCACCAACATCTCCAAAGCTGGGGCGTGAACGCGCGGAGCTGTCGGTGAATGACCGATGATCAAAAACTTTTCTTCTTTAAACTTTACAGGGCGTGCGCGCGCGCCCAACGGCAGCTGCGCGTGGGAGCCGTTGACTGCACCGGTGAGTAAACTCCCCCTTGCTGCCATATTTTAATGAGGAGAAGGGGCAGTATTGCGAATATGAAACAGAAGCAGACACTTTTAACGCTAGGTGGCGTACGCTGACCAGGTATGAATGCACGGTGACACGTGCAAAAAGTTGACATGGCCGCGTTGACGTCACTTTTAAGAGAAAGCGAGGTTAAATTTGACTCCTATGGTGCTTTGAATTTGCAGGTGTAGTTTGTCGTAGTCTCCGGACTCCGCATTTTGGAGTCTCAAAGCTGCCCCCACCCCTAAAAAACAGAGTCGACTTTAAAGCCACGGTTGTTTTCTGATTCCATGGCCCTCTTCCCCTCCCTAAGTATTGCGTATTTTTTCCAACAAAAGTGTTTTATTTCGCGTGCGCCTCTAACTAATCATTCAAGTTTCAACTGCTCCACAGCGCCCCCACCCGTGGTTCACTGTGCAACAGGTGGAACCCGGAATTACACATCCGAAGCAGAATTTTGAGGGAATTTTGAGGTACGCCAGATAAAACACCTTTTACTGATAATAGGCAATATTAAAGAAATACACCGTGCAACAACCGTGGCTTTAAGGGTAGGACTGTCATTTAAATGACTGTTTTGAGAGTTAAATTCTTGTGGTGTTTGAAGTTTCGGGTCTGCTGCTGTGACATGTCGACTTCTAACATTATGTGATTTGTTATTTTAATTTCTCTTTTTAAATAAGCGCTGACCTTTTTTCCGTCAGCCATATTGACAATAAATAGTAAAGACAGGTGTTACCAGTGATACTAATTAAGGTTCCATTTAGTGTCGCAGCAGAGAGTGATGCACAGCAGGTTCACTCTGTTTGACCTGAATGGAACCTTAATTAGTATCATTGATAACACCTGTGTTTACCTACTGTTTCATGTCAATATGGGCCTCGAGAAAATGTCTATTGACCAGCTGTGTCAGTCAGGTCAGATATGTTGACGTGTCAAGGCAGGAAAAGCTCCAGGTGTAACTAACAGTATTATTAATGATGCTCTCATTTCATTTAAGTGGTCCAGTGAGCAATGCTGGACCCTGGAGGTAGAAAACCTAAATTGAATGCACCGGTGATTTATGTAATTGGTTACACCTGTGCCTTTTGACAAAATGATTCTTGTAAAAAATGTCTATATTCATTAATTTAAGTCTAATTAGGCATATAATTATACAATTTGTTATTGAAATGACTGAAAGAATGTAGACCCTACATTGTTTAACCTTAAAAATGTTAATTATTTCTTTATTGTTTATTTTCTGCTAATGGCCAATTGTGAACAACAATTGAAAAAAACAAACTAATGTTAAGGGCCACAAGTTGTTGCAGAGCTTTTGATTATATTGCATGATCTTTACGGGTTTTATTCAGCTGAAATGTTTTTGTCAAATGGAGAAAAAAAATCATTATTGCTGATGTTTAATAATTCATTGTCGATGACCTGGAAACAGAAGTTGATGGTCCATTTAGTAGCTGTTCTGAAGCTCAATCATCAATTGATCAATGATGATGATATTTTTGAAAGCTCCAGTACTTAATGAACCTTGAGGTAAGATTGGGAGATTGTTATGTTGATTGATTACCGTTTCCAAAATAAAGAGTAAACACTGAAAATCAACCTTTAAGCCAATACGGCTAATGTGACTGTGGCCCTGAATGGGGGTGTGGGTGGTAACTGTATATTAGTGACATCACAACATCACAGATGTCTTGACAGCTTTTGTTGTATTATTATTAAATGTATTAAGGCAGAGTTTTCGGATATGGATTGTTAAAGCAATTAAATCTACTTCTACTGCTACTCTTTCTACGATATGGGACCTTTAAACTGCTGAGAAGAAATGGAAACTTGAACATCCATGATTAAAAATTCAAGAGATTTTATTTGGTCAGATTAAAAAAAACTAAAACAAATGTGTTGGCTAATAATGAAATGATTGCACCCCCACAAAAGCTACTAAATTAAACTTGAGTTTGTTTAAAAAAATATAAATGTGATTTGGCAGGTATATAAATGGTGATCGGTTAAGTCTCATCAATCATGTTCCTTCATGTTTGCAGGACTTTGATCCATCTAAAAATGAAAAGATGAGGCTGCTTCCCACTAAAAACATGCAGAAGAAGTGACAGAATGCAACACAATAAAGGTATGACTAATGATTAACTCTCTTTGTAACCCATTCATTATACCTCATATTTCCCCATATTTACCATCCACATTCGCTGTGTTCCACTTTTGCTGGGGCAGATACATACCACCAACAGAGATAATTATATCCTCTTCAACTGAATCCAGAATGCAGCATAAAAACAGCTTACACCAGTGCATAAATGATGGTTAATATTGTACTAAGCCTGACCATCACAATGGTGCATCATTAGGTGACTTTGTGCTGTATTCTGTCATGGTCATATGGCTTTGAAGCACAAGAATGGATCCCAGATTGAGGGAGTAAACTCGGCCAACTCTCAGATGAATAAATATATATATTCATTTAATGTCAGCCCGTTTTTGAAGAGGAATAATGTTCCTTGGAGCAGGGACACTACCATTAATATGAATCCTCTCTGCAGACAAACAAATCATTCACTCTTTTATCTACAATCCTTGAGGATAGTTGGCTATCTTTTTTTCTGTCATGTAAGAGGTGTGCTCCAACATATCTTTGGCTGGTCTCTGCTCAGCCATAAAGCTCTTATTGATAATTGTTCAGTGTTATCCGGTACATGTATTGAACAGCAGCAGGGCTAATCAGCTGGTAACACTTGACTCCTCCTGAAGAACCTGCGTAAGAGTAATTGAACTATTATCTGTCCTTGATGCTGCCAAGGTAGCTGTCTGGAGTACGAGGGCCTGCATCATGAAACGGGATTAAAGGGTTAGCAAGGTATATTCAGGTGTAACCCTGGTTTTCCTCTCACAGGGGTAAGATCAACATTGCAAATCACGCTAAGTGTTTTACCTGGTTCGGGGAACATAATTTTAGAGTTTTAGAAGATAGAATCAAATTGTATGAATGATTTATACACGCGTCTTCCAAGAAAGAAAGTAAAACAAAACAAAAAAAAAACAACATATATTTTATAGGTCAGTAGAGTCATTTGATTTTATTTCTAATCTGTTTTTAAAGCAGAGCTTCTAAGAAACTGAGATGGTTTATGAGACAAAACACATAATCATGATTTTAGATGCATTTTATTGTGATTATTGTATTCCCAGTTTCTCTGCCAGCAGGATATGTGGTATCACTGTGTCATCTCATAAATTATGAGTTACATTGGTAATCGTCCTGATGATGTTGCTTAAAATTAACAGCCCCACCTCTTTCACATTAAAGTGCTCATAGTTGTATAGGAAAAATCCTGGGTTCACAGAGCAAGTTGATAGCCAAGATAGCAGGATTTCCATCCAGGATCTGTGATACAGGCCCAGGGGCCTTCAAGTAATGACTGTATCCACGATTAATAAAAGCTTATTCATTGATTTTTGGTTAAACTGATGTAGTATTCCTTAATTCTGGAGTAACAGGAACATTGCCGTTTGCGATTATCTGTTATTTCCGTAAGGTGTATGATGTTGAATTATGTAGTAAACATGGTCAGAGTTCCAAAACTTTAGATGAACAAGTGCTCCCTTCAAGTCAAACCAGGGCTTCAGTCTTTGCTAATCTTTGTTGCTATGGTTGTTTCTAAGTTCATGTTGCCCACTCTCATATTTTGGATGAAGTCTGGGCTTTTATGTGTATTTTATGATGTATTTGGGAGGTTGCTATTTTAAGTAAAGTATGCAAAAAACAACCTACTACTACTGTTTGTTTGCCTATTTAATCCCCAAACTGCCATTAAAACAGTAAATAATTAATCATTTGGTGTTATATCAACAGAAACACATAATTGAAAAAATATTGTTGTCACTTGCTCTTGGCATCATTCTCCATTGTTGAGGAATTGTTATTTATCAATGAGCATCTTATCAGAGAAAATGTAATAAATCAATTAAAGCTATTTTAAGATGTTTGGAACTACCATAATCTGACTTTTCACAAATTCCAACAACAACTTTTTTGTGCAGAAGCCTGATTTGTAAATTTCCTACAATGTTCCAACCGACTTTCATTTGAAGTCTGGCCTCTTGTAGGGAAACAGCCAGGTTTTTTTTTTTAAATATATGCCTTGAATCTTTGATGTTACCCCAGGAGGAGGATATATAATTTTTATGCTACATAAGCAGCCATCGTTCTGGCATTAGTATGTCTTCAAGTTTGTCTGCCACCAATGATCAGACTCAGGATTGTATCGTAACTGAATTTGCCACCTGTCTTCTCCTGAACCTTTGTTAGACAAACTGGTGTGCTTGCTGCTGAGCCCTGCAGTCAACAAGAGGTAGTAAATGATGAATGGTTTCCCTGCAACTCCTCTTCATGTTTTATTTCTCATATCGACTCGGGTATGCTTCTCGTAGCATAGATGGAATCACAACGAAGGAGAGAGACAGATTCTTCTGATTTTGTTCTTAAACAGATATAATACTGTCAGCACATGTGATGGACAAGGATTAATTGATTGACGTTACTCTTTATGCTTCTTCTTACAGTCATCAGAATGGAGGCTTATCACAGGTGCTTAAACTGTCTGCCGTTGACTGATCGATGATGAGTGAGGATGTGGGCTTTTCCTGACATCTGTGGCCCTGTGCAGCTCTGCAAGCAAGAACAAAAATGAGCATTAAATGTGTGTATGTGGGAAAGCAGGTCTTTCTTTAACAAATAGCTGAAGGTGGTCTTTGAGGGGCTGAAGATCTAGAGCAGCACTCTGGTGATTTATTGCTTGCTGTCTCTTAATCAGAAACAGTGGGAAACATTCTTCATTGTCAGAGCTTGACAACAGTCTTTGTGTCTGATGCCTGTTTTTCCAGAGTGGCAGTCTATACAAATATATTTTTAAATCTCTCCAGCCAGTTTGATCGTTAAGGTAGAAAATCAATCAGCTCTGGCAATTTCTTGCTCTGTTATTTCACACCATTTTTATGACTAGATTTCTGATTTAAATTGGGCTCCTTCACAAACAGCTATATATATTATTGTGTTTCTTGGTTAGCTCTATTCTTTACCTCATTTTCACACCTGAGTTAAGGGTTTCTTTCATTACAGCTGGGAGAAATAACTAGTGAGAACATTTTTGCTTGAAAGTAAAGATGGAGAAATTGTTGCAGCAATATATTGGAAACCATTACTCGCCAGTCTGCAGGGAGAATTGTACTTGAACTGGATATAACCCTTATTGTATTCTCTATGCCCATCTCATGTGTTTTGTGGGGGTGGAAATGCTTCCCAGGTTTAGAAAAAAATGTTTTGTTTTCTCTTTTTTATCAGCACTTTGAAGCTGGAGGCAAACCATGACAACACCATCTGTATCAGAAATGCAGGAGAAGTACAGAGACAACTCAGAAATGCCGGTAAAAAGGCTTTACTCTAAAAGATGTGGTTTGAGGCAAAAGGTAAGATAAAAGAACAAACCCCTAATGGAAAGTGTCCTAGTTTATTTTGTGCATCTGTTGGTTCTGAGTGTGGTTTGTTTTAGAGCTAAACTTGGATGCTGCCACAACACCCTGAAGTGATCTGAGAGTGGCGATTTGTGGTTTATTAGATTGATTTGCACAACCTGTATACGAGTCATTTATTAATTGATGATGATTTATAAATGATCATTAAGAATTTAGTTGATCACATGTAATTTTGATCAACTTCAGTATCAAATGAAGGTTAAAATAATGAATTTCACTCTGTTGCCGCAATGTTTCCTTGCTGCCACGTAAATTTCACTACATGGCAGCAAGGAGACTCACCAGAAAGGGGCGCAATTTATCTATTTTTGGACAAGAAGTATCGAATCAAAGACTGAAAATGGAATAGGCTACTCAGTTACTCACTTCAGTAACATATACCTGACCCTCATCAATGCCCCATTCTCATCCTCTCAGCCCATCATTATGTCAGTATCACAAGAAGCAACAGATATAGCTATGCTGATCGCCAATATGGGCAAAGGTTTTCTAAGATCTGATTACATTTATTGAACCATCATGTCACACATACCATACCACATACTGTCTTGACATACCAGGCTCATAAAAACTTGCTACAAAGAATTAAAGCAGCAGCAGTAGTTAATGTTGGCCACTGCTATTAAGGTTGTGCTAACTACCACCACTTTAACTGAGCTAAGCAGCCGTACACTGCTGAAGCACTGAAAACCTGCCAGTCCAGCATACAGCCAACTTTCTAACTAAGAGGTCATATGAAAATGTAGCACATTGGGGAATTGTAAAACCGGATCCTGGGATGAGACACATGAACTAAATAGAATGATATTCAGACATCTCCCTGTGGATGTAGAGACGCTGGGGGCAGACCCATAAAATCTGGAGGGATTACATATCCCATCTGGCCTAAGGAGGCCCTCAGAATCCCCTGGGGAAAACTGTAGGATGCACATTGTGCACATCATGAATTCCCTGCTCAGTTTGTGTTTTACACGTATAATTGTATTCATTCATTCATTCAAACCACCTAAAAAATCATTGATGTTTCCCTCATTAGTTAATGAGCTCATGAGTTAAAAACACATTTTTGCCAGTTTGCCATACTATACATTGATACTTTGTGAGTGCATTCAGCTTGAAAAGGCTCACATGGATACTAACATATTGTGTTCAGTTCAGATGACTTTATTATTTGCATATATTTGTTATTTGTAATCATATAAAATAAATAATACATGTTACAGGTCTACTTTAAGTTCTAGGAGTGGTGTATAGTGTAGAAAGTGGTATGATATTTGTCAGTCTGACCGTTCAGGACAAAAAGGGTTTAGATTTATTTGCAGCTGGTCAAGAGTGCTGTGATGCTGGAAAGTTTGTCCAACTTTACAATCAATTAAACTTATTTTCTCATACAAGTCAATTTGTATGATTTGGTGTAAGACTGGATCCCTGAGGCAGACCTATAAAATTCAGAGGGATTACATATCCCATCTGGCCTTCAGTATTACACTGGTAGTGCTGCATGATGCAGCTGGGAAGAAATTTATGTTCCAGTTCAAGCTGCTCCACCAAATCCAGTTTCCAAGTGTCAAAAATGGCAGACATTGATAGAAACTGGACACTTTAGACAAATTTTCATGGTATAATGAGCTACATAAAACACTAGTCTAGGCCAGTTCTTTTTGGAACATCTCTGAATATTGTATAATACCCCAAATCTTTTCTACAGCGCTACCAAAATCCCCAAATATCTCATAGTGGTCCCACAGTGTCTTTGTTACAATCACAAAATTTATAACTAGGGCCTACAAATACCTTAAAATTGATGTTTTTAGCTTTTACGATATAAGATAATAGTTTATATTTTTAGAGTTAAATTATAACAATTATTAATTATAGCAAATTATAACAATCAACAAAGGAACCCATTGTGAATTCACGTTTTATGTTCAACCGGTAGCAGTTATGTTCTCAAGAGATTTGCAGTTCTATGTATGTGATAATTAATTAGACAGAGAGTTTTTTCACCTAACCTGCCACATTTCTTTTGGTCAAAACTATTTTGCACTAGAAGACTAAAAGTTTGAGACAAAGAAGGGGGAAAAAAGGAATCTGAGAACAAAGCAATAAAAAGAAGGATGAAGATAGTCACAAACTAAGTACTTGTGAGCTATGTGTTCCTTGACAAAACAATACATTTCAAAGCTTTACCTGGAGGAAGACGAAAGGGGAACCATTGACATCATTGCAAGTCTGGTTTCCCTGCACATGGCAACAACATAGCACATAGAATATGATAATATTGTACAGTCTATTTGAGTTCATGACGTAAGCGTTTTTTTTTTTACTATATTTCTGAATAGATCAACTTTTCAATACATGCAAAACCTCTCTGCATATATATTAGTTCCCCTTGTTATTGCCACTAACGATAGTTAGTATAGTCTGTCAAGAGTGACTTAAAAAAAGAAGTCCAAACTCAAATCTAGTGAGTGTGTTATTGAATGAATACTGAATGTTTTCAGCTCCTAAGGCTTACATGGCTTCCCGTTTTAAGCAGCTGAGCTGAAATGGACAGAAGCTCTCTGCAACTGAGAGTAACACAATAGAGCTGGGTAGGGTGGGCTTAGATAAAGTATGGGGGACTCAGTGGAGTGCAGGACATATAAACGTCCTTGAGAAACAGAAATTGCAGCAGGCTCTTAGCCAAACTGTTCTGCTTCTATATTTTTCCCATCCTAAGTAACTTCGGGGCTGCTGAAATCCCTCTCTTGGCAGGCAAACAGAGAAAATCAGAAAACATTTTTGTTTTGTTGCTTTTTCTGGAGATTACAGGATGGTGTAGGCTAGTACAGCTTCCTTGTGTGTGTGTGTGTGTGTGTGTGTCGGGAGGTTTGGATTATGTCATGATTCTAGACTAATTTTTTCTACTTTATTATTTAATATTTTAGAAATACATTCCTATTTTTCCCATTTTAACTATATTTCTGATGGATGGAATTGGTAATACATTTATAGAATTGTATTTTACAGGATAGACACCAAATAATACATTTAAATTTGGTAAGTACATTATTGTCATCACAACAAAATAAAACAAAACAAGTAAGCAAGGAACTTCCTCTTATATTCTCCTCCTTCTGCTCCCTTTAGAGCACATCTATTAATGTGCCTCTGAAGGTCCTTTCTACACCTGGTATAAACATTCATCCTGGGTGATCATAAATGGACAGCTTGCAGAAATATCATGTTTCTGAATTTATGTTCTTTAAAAAGGTGATTTGATAAATTGTCTTTTTACTCATGAAAATATTATCTTGCATATCATTTTGAATAATCCTCCATTCCTTCGTCATTGTGTGTGGAACAACGCAGCTATCTGCTACTATTGGGGCAAAACTCCACCAATTTTGATCAATTGGCCAACCAGCCATGAAATACCTTTTATACTTTATACTTTTTTTGTTTTTATTATATTGAATACCTTTAAGTCACGGAGTGACACGGTGGCGCAGGGGTTAGCACTGTTGCCTCACAGCAAGAAGGTTGCAGGTTCAGGACCTCCTTAGTCCTGGGTCTGGGACCTTTCTGTGTGTTCAAAGACATGCTGAGGTTAATTGGCAACTCTAAATTGGTGTGAGTGAATGGTGTGCGTGCTCCATGATAGGCTGGTGACCATCTAGGGTGTATCCCTGCCTCTCCCTGTAATGCACTGATTGGCTCCAGCAGACCCCTGCGACCCTAATAAGGAATAAGCAGGTATAGAAGATGAATGACTGACTGACTTTTAAGTCAGTGTAGGAAGCGTTTATGTATTGTGAGCACTTGTGTGCTTTATCTCTCTCCTTTAGTGGCAAAAAAGGGGGGAATAAAACTAAACATTTTGTTAAAGGTGACAATATTATCATATGCAAAGTTATACGTATATGTAATCTCACTTCTCATTCACTAAGCCAAGAAAAGCCTTGATGTGCTCAATGTGGCACACAGCCTCCCAGTTTTAAGCCTCACAGTAATTTAATTTCAAGCTTGAGGTACAAAGTACTTTCCACAGAGACACAGTATAAACGACAGATATAAAACAACAGCAAAATTGTTAGAGTCTAACCGTAACTCTAAATATGTTTTAAGACAGGCTTTAAAAGCTGAGACAGTGTCAGCAGACTGAATACTAACTGGAACACTTCTGTATTCCAAAGCCAGGAAGCCAGAATCAGCTAACAGGCACCCAGCAGTTCAAAGAGGCCATTTTGGACAGTAAGGAATTTTAAGTTCATTGATGACCCTGGCCCTGTCCTTGTAAGTCATGAGTAGGATTTCTACCAGAAATTGATAATGATCTTATATGCATGTTTAATAGTACTTGCAGCTCAGTCTAAAGCTGAGCTACCACAAGAAACATGAACTTGTCTTTATAGTGTTGGATGACAATGTGAGCAGTGAAGTTGTTGACTCTGTGATTGGCCCATGCCTGCCCATCTACTAAACCTACTCTATTCACTTGTTTGAGACATAGTGTGCTGTGCCTCAACATAACCAAAGAAATAACTTCACATTATACAACTTGCATATAAGATCATTTCCTTGTCAGATTAAGTTTCTTAAAAATAGCACTTGATTGTATGCTTCACGAGACTCTCAATGAAGCTTTAATCCCTTCAACCTTATCATGAACACAGTGTTTCTGTAAGCAATAGGCAACTTGGTTTTATGTCTAAACTGCAACAGAACTCCCCAAATTACAGCCATGAAAATTGTACATGGATGTTATTAAGGCAGATAAATTGGAGAAACAGTGAAGTCACCCAGAAAATGAACTTTTGTTAATCGTCATATATAGCCTCTGGCTGTGTTCAGCTCTCCATGTGCTCCACCCTTGTGCTTTATTCCTCCTGATTTCACATGAACATACTGGCTTGCAGACAGTATGGATTTATTCAATATTAACAAATGGATACAACATTTCTTTTTTGTGCCTTGCATTTTATGTTAGAGTAGCTTACCTGGGAACTGACACAGATGACAAATGAATATTCTACTCTCATCTGTGTACTCTGCTTCTCTGTTTGCAGAAGGCATTTCTCTTTGCCTGCTAACTGCATTTCTCTGTCCACTCATCATGATATTGCCTCGATTTTCGTATTCTTCCCAATGTTTCTAATTTAATTTAATTGAATGAAGATTTAAGGGACTACTCCCCTCTCGATTTCTTATCACTGCATTATAGAGCTGGGAAATTGCCTTCTCCTTAGATTCTGCTTCTAATCAGTGAGCAATTGTGTGCTTCTGAAAATCTGAGGGGAGTGTGAGAAGATGTGAGAAAACTGATACTTGAATCTTTGTCGCAGGTAAATTGATGGATCCTCTCTTGCTAGAATTGAGATTCATATAGAAATGTGTATTGGATGGCCCTTGAAGATGGATACATTAGACTGAATTAACACAAAAAGAAGAATGAATGACGCACTCTTATCTTAATATTGTGAAACCGAGAGCTTTAAACTGGTATTTAATATTTTTGGGGTGCAAAAGAGTATTAGCCAGAATATTCCAAACCGATAAACTTTGTGAGAGGTCAATTGCTGAGAAAGTGGAAACAATGAAGACGTTTCAAAATCTGTACAAAGCTATCAAAATATGAAATTTTACCTAGAATACCACATCACATTTGACCTTACACTAATTAGACTGTTCGATATTTACATCTGTAATGTACCTGCTTTGCTTGTGGCACCAATAAAATATTGTCTTGCACTAATTCTTCATTGAAAAATCAAGCTTCATTATTATGTTCTAGAGTTGGGACACCACCTCTTGTTTGAGATTAAAAGATAGACAATTCTCTGATTCAGTCTCATAAATTATTCATTATTGTAATTCATTATTGTACAACATTAAAGAGGCAGCATGTATTATTCAAAGATAAAAGACAAAAGATAAAAACACAAACAATCTAAACTAAATGGGTGTGTGTGTGGGTGTGTGGGTGTGTGTGTGTGTGGGTGGGTATGAAAGAACTACAAAGATGGCTGCCTTTGTGGCTGTTCTTTGTGCTCAGGCCATGTGTATGTTCTTGTCTGGAGGAGACAAAGGCAAAGTGGCAGACTGACCATGTGAGTGTATGTCTGTCTTTCTGTGTGTGTGTGTAGACTTAACATCACTTTGGTCACTTGCAAGTCCTTGAGATGCCAAAGTTGTAGTGATTACAGAGCTGTGCTCTGCTGATGAGCCATGGAAAGAGAATAGTGAAAAAAAGAGACCAGACTAAGGTCGGTGATCTACCGACCTCTGGTGACATCACCATTGAAGGTGTGAAAAAAGGATTTCATGGGAGGGGGGGTGGGGGTCAGAAGGTCCAGGTCCAATTACTTCTGTGGGCACAACAATAACATAATTAAGAAAGCCTGCTGACCTTCCAGGACGTCTATTGTCATAACTAAATCAAAATAGTCGTTGACACTTTTTTAATGACTTGCAAAAGAAAGAAATAAGATAAAACAATTAAAATAATCTTAAAAAGTGTTGGTTACACAAATGCTATATTATGTAGACAAATAGTCTAACCCTCACCCTAAATATGTGTAAAATAGGGTTTATAAAAGCGGAGACAGTGTCAGCAGAATGAATCCTGAAGATTTGTGTGTGTGTCTTCGTCTATTTGAACATGTTTCTTTCTTGGGGAAACTAGTGTTACGTTATTGTGCAACAGCAGTGGTGGACAGCTCCAGTCAAGTGTGTTTCTGACTGGGTTTAATTTCCATAGTAACCTCATTGTTTTGTAAAATGATTCAAACCTTGACTGGCTATCAGTCCTAATCAACCATGGAGGATCAGTCAGTTCTGCGTATGGAGCACATGCTACCTTCATAAACACTCCCTAATCTCTTTAATTCGATTATATTACTAGACAAGCCATCCTTGATTATATCACTGTGCTCTTGGTCATCTGCCCTGCCTTCAACTGAATCAAAGCAATGCTGGGTTGAAGCGAAAGGTTGCGTGGAGCAGTGTGTACCAATCCCTGCTCCACAGCGCTGATGAAATCCACTCTGTGGTCTATTGATCTGGCCTGTGGTTTGATTGATGCTGTCTTTAAAAATTCATTAGTTTGAGGCATGGGGGAGCTGCAGGGCAGCAGGCGCTCCTGTAGGGCACATTTGTCTATGTTTACAAAACCAGGAGTATTCAGTCAGCAGCGAGAAAGAAGGCCGGACGGGGCCACCCAGTGTCCAATGAGTCACACTGTCAATTTCTAGCAGCCGCACAGTAATAAACCTATCAAATAAACAAAATGCACACACATACATAGTCCGGCAAGAATAGAAAATAAGTTAATATTTTGCACATTCGTATGCATATACATATATATCCTATATATCCTATCAAGGCTCTTGATAGCAGCAGTAGCAACACAAATCCTTCATCTTTATAAATTATCTCTGGGGTTAAAAACCAGCTGTTGAGATATTTTATGGAATGATATTAAGACGTAAGATTTTTTTATGTTATTTTAAAGAAAAAACAATTTAAATAATCCGAAGATCTTTTAGAAGTAAAAATCAAAATTGCCTCTTTTTATATTTATAATCTTTTTCTCACCTTAAATGCAGCAAAACTTTGTTCTCTAATCAGCTCTTGGATATGACAAAAATAGACACAAGGAGAACACCAATTATAATATATAATTATTTTTTTTACAAATATACTAAAATAAGTGAAGAGTATTAAATGGAATGTGATCTAGAAGGATTATAAACCATTTCTCATTTCATGAGGACCTTAACTATTGGTTCATCCTATGTAAATACAGTATTAAACATATTCATTAGCTCCAAGGGTATGCTTTAATTCCCACATTAAATTGATCTTTTTTTTTTAATTCTATAATAAATCTATTATTTTCACATCCATTAATGACATCTTGCTATTCCAAATTTCTGCATAGCAGGTTTCCTACATTGTAGTTTCCCCAACATTATTCCACAACATTAATGACTCTAAATAGAAAGAGACAAAATACAGTGAAACTGAGATCAAACCCATTTGTTTATAGAACAATAAATGAACAATATATTATTATATTTGTTTGTATTGTAAAGACAATAGCACAATTGTACATTGACTTTTTAGGTCAACATTCTGACAAAAAAAAAAAAACGCTTTTTAAATTTTGTTAAGAAATCAAGGTTTTCCTTTGTAGTTATAAAATGGAGATATTTCAAATTTGCCTTTTAAAGACAAATTCATTAAATAGTAATTCATAATGTAGATGTTTTAAATGACATTTCTGATGTCAATGTGTTGACCTACCATGAGTATTTTAATTTTTATCAATACTAACATTTCATTATTTTTTTGGTCATTCCTGGCAGAGATTATCTTCAATATTAGTCACCACTGATTCTTGTATTCTCATTCATAAAACTTATGCCCATGTCACTGTAGACATAATTGAAAAAAGAAATAATACATTATAAGTTCCTTATTTGTCGTTTTCTCACCCCTCACTTGAACTGGAAGTCAATAGGGCTGCACCATCTTGAGGATTGTCCCAGATCTCTTATTTATATTAAGGGGTATTTAATTTTCCTTTATTTATTTATATATTAAGGATATCAAGACTCAATATCCTTTCTCCTATGTTGATCATCAATATCCTTTCTGAGTTGTCCGACTCCTATGGTCATAAATCATGGAGCGACTACAGGGAATTTACCCAAATCGATGCCCTGTGTGAGAACAGCAATGGTGAGGTTGTGGTAAATAAAGGATTTAACTACCTGAAGAATGTCACATGCTGGAAAATATCCTGACTTGATAAGCAGGGCCATTTAGACATGCTAATGCTTGGTAATTAGAGCTGTGTACTTCAATTAGTGTTGATTGGAGGCAGTTTCAGGACAGGATAGCACTTTTGTAGTAATAAGTGGGCAAGAGAGGAGAGTGAATGACGGAGAGCATGAAGTTATGAGGAATAAAGAAATTAATTTAGAGAGAATAAGAATGGATGAAACGGGTAGAGAGAAATGAAATGGGGAAGGCTTTTGTCAACCATCATCCTTCTATAATTATTACTTGCAACAAGTATCACATTAAAACCCTACACCTACTCAGCCACCAACAGACAAAAGTCTACAGTGCTCTCAGTTCCACATGAAAGCAGAGACTGAATAAAAGGAATCCTCAAAGTCTGACCTCACAGCTTCCCATAGTGGATTCTGACTCGGGTTGTATTCACCAGCAGAGCAGAGGGAAAGCTTTGGCTGCCAGGACATAAAACACTACAGAGCTGCTGGCTTTTTGAAGCAGGGAAATGAGAATTTGCCTGAGCCTGTATCACCCCTGCTCCTCGCCTACTCTCAACATGGAGTGGGGAAGAGTTCAGAAACACTGTTCCACTCTGACTTTGCCAGCACAGACCAGAACCCACGCTTTGCTCTCCATTTGTGTGTTGATGTATGACTGATAGATATATTCATTTCTAATGGGGAGTTATACTACAGAGGAAGTGTTCTTATTTATTTATATGTTGCAGTACTGACATAACATATTGTAGCATGTGATGTGTGTTTGTTTAAGTGATGAATTTTCCTGCATGTGCTACTCTATGTGTGAGATGTGCCCCTGACTAACATCATCAGAATACAGTTTTTTATCCTCATGACTCAGTGGAATAAAATAGAACTTCTGGCTTTATCTTGTTACACAAGAGGTTTGTGTGAGAACGTGATACAATAATGACCTCTTTTCTGCAAATGGGAACATGCATATCATATCCGCCAGACACCATCAAAGGTAACATAAGGTTGCATAGCATAACATAATATAACATAGGTTGGAGATTTGGCATTAACTCTAGTCTTGACTATGATCTTCCTTAATGCTACGGAGTGCTGATCCTTATTATTGTCATGGTAATTGGCTACCACTGAGCATTGCAGGATTGAAATAATACTTATAGCTGTTTCCTGCCATATCTGAGCTCTCTATGCTAATTATGCATGAAAACCTTTCTTCAAAAACATGATTGTTTTTTGCATAAATGTGATGCAAGGTAAATTGAGCATGAAGCATTCATCTGAGGGCAACCCTGCGCTAAACATTCATTCTTACTATAGCTGTACATTATGTAACACAGACACACATCTTTGATCTTTATTCTCTCACCTGCTGGTTTTTGGTTCTCGAGTAGACATATTCACTGCAGTAGTTTGGTAATGTGCATGAAGAGAGACAGAAAACTTGGCTTGTCCATTGATTCCCAGGGAAACTAATGAAAGCATGAAGGTGATTAGCCAACAGCATCAGGGTCAGCGTCAGCATCAGCTTAGGTCTTTGCATCAAAGAGCAGAGGAAAATTACTTGCTTCACTCTCTAGAGCCTCCTTCTACTTTCAGATTCAATGTGAATTATCATATTTAGCTTCGCTGTGTTACAAATGCCATTTAACAAATTTTACTTGAGCAGATAGAAGCTATGAACTTTTCTCTCTCCACCTCTCTCATTTTATCTAGCTTTCTCTTTGCAAATTAAATGTCATTTTTAAGAGATTAGTCTAGTGATGGGCCTACTAGTGATGAGAAAATAGACACTACAATCAAAAACGTTTCCTCATTCTATCCTCAGATGATCTGTGTTGGCCATTTAGCATTCTTTATCATGACTCATGTTATAAATACACAGCAAAAATATACTAAAACTGGGACAAGCATTCCTATAAAAGCCCAGGAGTAATCCATAAAAAATTAGCAGAAATAGACAAATTTGTAGTCTTGTAGTTTGGCCAGATCATGTTCCACCACAAACAAAAGTACTCCAGAATTAATAAACTGCTGCTGCAGTTTGAGTCTGCACTAGGGTGCCCTAACAGTCTACAGCTATAATGAATCCGAATTTTATCAAGGTACAGTGGTGTTTTGAATTCATTGAATTAGTTTAGAATGTTAATATTTTACCATTTTCTAATTAACACTAATCACAACATATGTCCTCAGCAGAATGTCAATAGATTTGAACTTCTATTGAGCTGTACTGCTGGCTAACAAAACAAGTATGAATATGGACAGTTCAGAGTTCACTGTATCTTAAGCCATTTGTTTCGGCTTTTTGCCTTTTTTGATGCACAGTAGAGATGACAGGAAAAGGAGAGGCAGAGAGAGGGTGAATGACATGCAGGAAAGGGCTCTCGATGCAGTGAGGAGCCTCTCTACATGGGGCAGCCACTCTACCCACTACACCACTCACTGCCCCAAGGTTCACTGTATCTTGTATGAAAACAAGTGAAACACTTTGTATTTCTACATATTTAATATCCACATTTAATATAATTCACTCAAGTTAGTAGTGGAAAATAACATCCAGTTTAAAATAAAAAACAAAATACACGATTGTGTTGAAGGAGTTTTTATGCTAATCTGAAAGGGCATTGAACAACAATCTGTAAAATTTGATTTTACCTGATAATACTTAAAATAACTTATGTAAACACTTTTTTCCAATTGTCTTTACCTGAATAAGGCGAGACAGAGTAAGCAGTAATATAATTGAAAGGTGGAGTACAGTAATCCAGTGTATCCAGTAATCAGTGTTATATCAGGGTATGTGTAGCGTTTTGTAACATAAAAATGATGGCAGGCAGTCAAAATAGGGATAATCATCTCTTTTTAAGTGTCGATCACTAAAGTGAGCCAGATAACCAGATACTCAGTAAAGTAATTGTGTGGCCATTGAACCCGTTAAAAATAGAAATAATTGATTACGTTTAGAGATTGTCAAGGTGCCTAAAGCACTTCACAGTAAAGGGCCTATTTGCACTACCAATCTATTTACTGGCTACGTAAACATTTCAATCCAACAGGGTCTTCTTCGTAAGGCAGATTATTTATATATATATATATATATATATATATATATATATCAGAGTATATATATATCACTCAATTGGCTGTAGCGCATTGGTCATTTACATTGACAACCAGTTACTCAAGTTTATTTCTTAATGAATTTAATTTACACATTGTTGTCAAGATTTCATAAACAGTAAATCATTGTTGTATTCAAAGGTTAGAATATATGCATCAATGTAGTTCTACATGTCAGTGTCAGTCATGAGTAGATGCTTGAGGTTTGTTGAGGTTGTGAATATGAGTGTTGCAGGGAAAGGACAGAGGTGGGTGCACTGCTTGGGAGACGTGCCCAGATAAATCACTTCTGTTCTGGAGACGTGAGCCTGATGCGAGAACTCAAGTGTGACCAAGTGGTGAAGGAAGAAGAGCTAATCAAAAAAGGGAGAAGAGAGGTGGAAAATTGAAACTCAGACTGGCTCCTCCTCCCCTTTCTCTTTTTTTCTGTCTCTGTATTATTTTTATCTCATTACAGAGAGGAGATACTATAACTACGTTTTTTTTAAAAAAGATGTACATATGGATAAATTTATGTTGCCCAAGGAATATATCAGATGTAAACACAATAAGCATCAAAGAGGTTTACTCCCAATTCCGAGCATAGTTTAGTAAACCATGAAAAGATACTGAACGTGCGCATTTCTGTGTGAAGTCATTTAACATGTCCACATAACTATACATGTAGACATAGTGCAAAACTTATGTGATTGCCGCCTCAACATATATGAATTTTACACCTTCAGCACAGTTTCTGTTTCAGTCTTTCAACCTGTTAATGCTGACTATCTCAATATAATGTAGAAGATGTCACCAGAGATTCAAGTAAGACTTCTTAGGATGTTGTGTTATTTCACAGCCTTTGTTGTTGCTTTAGCTGTTTCAGTGGCTGGTGTTAAAGCCCTGTCTTAATTACCATACTTGCTGGGCTCCCTGGGCTAGAACGCCTAAATTACCAGAATAAGCCCCCTGTGCTGTCACATTAATTGTGAGGCACAATAGTAACTCACTATAAAAGATAATTAAAAAAATTTAATAATTTTTAAGGATAAAGTAGGGGGAAGTAAATGGAAAGAAGACTTTCTTGTACTTCAGTGTGATTCCTACGAATTGGAGCACTCTGCTAGACTAGACTAGAGCACTCTGCCAATTGACTTGCACAATTTAGACTAAACCTGAGACTGAGCCTAGAAATAAAGTTGTGATGGCATTGAAAAAGTGTCCGCCTAAGCTACTAAGGCTCATAATGTGTGCCTAATATATCGGTCCATAGACATATCGTTAGTGAATATCTTCTTTACTATGAGATTGTTTTTCTTCATGTTTTCTCTCAATAATTGTCTGCTTTTGTATTGATTATATTGATGTACTTGTTTTTATTGATGAATGAGACACTGCTGTATTCCCTATAAATGACTGTTACTGTGAGCCACAGTGACCATTGGTAGAATCCAGTCATTGGCTGATTGAGTGCATTGCCCCCATTAATTGCCTGCTAGATGATTATCCAGAAGCTACGCAAACTGTCACCTCTGCCTGTCTGTTTATAATCTCTGATGAAGACAAATGTCGGAACATTAAATTAATTGTAGTACCTCAATTGAAGGTATCAGTTGCAAGATTGCTTGAGTGAATCCTTCCTTACTAGTAGGAGGGTGTTTGTATGCGAGAGGGGCACTCTGCCTTAAGCATTTGCAGACCCACGAGAGTTAAATGTGCCTGAACTTTTTAATGGTGCCACTGTGCATCAAATTTCAAATCAAGCTTCCGATTAACAATGTCAGAACAGGAGATGGCAGCTGAAACATAAAGCAGCTGAACACCAGGCAGAAAGCAACAAGACAAATGATGCCTTTGTATGCAAGTGTGAGAATGACAGTAAGCCAAGTAAATGGGAACAGAGAGGGAAGGAATGCAGATGACATGATTTGTAACCAGTTTATATCACCTAGAATTTGTGTTGCAGGTCTGGAAAGCTTTCACTTTAAATGATGTCTGACCAAAAACAGAATATATAACTGTAGAGGCAGTGCAGTGTAAGATGTAGTGTGTTGTATGCTTCATGGTAACTGCGTTGTTTGTTCTGTGCACTCAGCTGTGATAATTAAGACTCCTTCCTTTTGTCCCCTAAAGGGGACATTTTTTGCTACACTTATTAAAGAACTATTTCTCTGTATTACCCAAGACAGACATTTCACTGTGATTATACTGGGATCATGTGACAAAGATTATTATTGATTATTTAAGACAGATACGAAGACACACACTACATGTGTGCTGCAAATCGGTGTCATCCACTTTAAACATGTAATCACTGTTATTATAAACCATTGTTTTCTGCCGGGGTGCTCCTCTGGTCTGTTTGACAATTTCACCTCTATTAATTATACACCCAGCTTTTATCAGGTACATCTGTTCATCTGTTCATTTACGAAATATCTAATGATTCAATCATATGGCAGAAACTCAATGCATTTATTTATGTAGACATAGTCAAGACAAATGAGTGATGTCCAAACCTAGTAAAAGAATAGGGATGAAAAGTAATTTAAATTACAACCACCAACCACTAGTTGGTTCAGAAAAGCCTGGTCTGAGTATTTCAGAAAAAATGGTAATGGGTTAGGGTTGGAAAAACAAACTAACTTGCTAACATACAGTCCAATATTGATTTCCTGATTTATTATTGGATATATTTCGAGCCATTGTTTGTTTTTCACTTAAAAAGCATGTGCCTCTCATCCAAAATCCAATTAAAATATTTGTTTATTAAAAAATGCAAGGTAAATTGATTCCAGTATATCTATGCCATTTAAAGAGTTTTAATGGTACATGGTAATGATGAAAAATGTATTGGCATCGAATGGTGATGTTGCAGATTGCAACCAAGTACCCCACTGTGTGAGGTTTCTGGAAGCAGCTTGCTGTAACTGAATGAAAACATAGCAGAATAATGGAATTCTACGACATTGATGAAGAAATTGTATTTAAGCGAGGATCAGACATATATCCTGCCTGATCTGTGAAATAATGACAGTAATTAGACTTGATATGGATCCTGCACATCAGACTAGTGGAGCATCGCTTTGTCTGTATTTACATTTTTAATACAATATTGCATGTCATCAAGGATCTTGTTTTCCTTGTGTATTCAGCTAGACTTTTCCACATCTGGGCTTTTTCCAAATAAGAATTCATCTATTCATCTTTCTTGGAAAGACAAATGATATTGCTGGAAATCTGACATTTGCAGAATAGAATGGCAGCTGAATATTATACCCCATATACTAGAGGAAGCATAGTTGTTACTGTGAAATTCTAATCTAATATACACAATACTATAATTACAATACTAAATTAGCTCAGTAGCCATATGGCTAGCTTTCAGTAAATCAATTACCTAATGTGGAAATGTGGTCACTCATTTAAGCGTAAACTAATACTGTCTTTTGGGAAATAAAACCTTATAGGATTCATATATATTTCTGCATAAATAAACAAACATGAATAATAAGTGAGATGGAGTTTAAGACAGATGGTGAAGGTAACAGTGACTGAAAGGCATGCAAGGAAAAATGTTAAGCTGCAGCATTTTCTCTGAGGGAGGGCATTAATCCAGACATTTACCTCCATGCAGCTTGAATCCATCTGATGCCATTTGCATGTACACACTTTCTCATGTCACTTATCAGATCTTTGACAGCACTATACACATGTCGACTAGTTTATGTCTGTGAGGACAGGGACAGGAGAGAAAGAGTTTTATACCACAACACATGAATGTATTCTATTGCCCAGTGTGATGACTTTCAGCCCATGGTAAAAAATTATGTTTTTGTTCTTCCTTTATATATCAAATTTCTTTTTCAGCAAAGTTATGGCTGTTACAATGACACTTCTAAACAATGACACATTTCATGTTAATAGTTTCATTCAAGATGTAGAATTGTAGAATTTTGGTTTGCTGAGAAAGAAACCAGTTATCCAAAGCTTCTATGTAGCTGCCCTCTCCCTCTAGAACTCACTCCAAAAAAACATCTGTGCCTGCATCAATTTGTCCCAGTTCAAAACCGTTAACAAAACCAATTTTTTTAAAAGAACTATTTATGTTTAAATTGTTGTTTTTTTTTTAAGTTGAATGTCATTGTTTTTTCCTGTCTTTTTCCTATTATCTTTTAATTGTTAACTGCTTTGCTTTTGTAGCTCTCTTGATGACTAGGTATCTTGAAAAGCAATTTATAAATCAAATGTTTTATTAGTTATGAAAAATTAGTTTATTATGATGATGTTGAATATAGGATATTATAATCCAACTAATCCAATTAATTTGTTAATTCTGTGTATCTTTTGGTGAAGCTGACAGCAACAGATATCACGGGAAAAAGAGTAGCAACTAACCTTTGTTTAGATAAACCTTTATTTGAATTTAATGTGCTTTATATTTTTTATTTTATTTTTTTAATTTTATTTTTAAAGTTTTAGAATGTAGAGCTGATAATTCTCTAAATTCATCGCTGTGAGCGACACCTCGATCACACCATGTTGTCATTTGACACATGACTAATTTGTAATTATGGAAAATAATAATTATAGCCGGTTGAAGTGTCTTCTGAGTTTGAGAACTTTTATCTCCTTAAACCAGCTTTTATGAGAAGGTAGTACAGTTAAATTGTACTGTGCTAAATTGCTTTACTCATGAATTAACCCTTCTGACTGCACAGGGTTCTTGGCTTAACACCTAAATATGAAATACTTACAGAAGCATCACAGGTCTACTGTTTTTATGATTTATTTTCCCACCTCAGGAGAGATGTTATAGTACACAAAAGAAAATGGAAAAAAGGGAGACTAATTGTGCTAGCAATTTTGCTCATAGAGAACCTGGCTATTGATATTTAGATAGTAAGACAGTAAGATATGGTAATTGAATCATATACAGTATTGAGTACATGAAACGAAGCATTCTATTATAAAACCAGTTTACTCATGACAGGGCTGTTTTAGTTTGGGTTTTTTGTGTTAACAGCTCACAACAGAAAAAAATGATGTGTACAACAAGATTTTTTTCATAATGAAACATAGTGTATTCTTCTGTTAAGATTTAGCTTTAAAATCAATATATGCCAGCAGCATTCTGCTTTTCATAATATTGCAATTTCTGTTCTATTCATGGTGACTCATTCTTGTCACAATAATGAGTGAGATGCCACATAAACAGGAATAGATAGGGATACAGGCCTCTCAAACATCATCAGCCTCATCCTCATCAACAATCTCCTCAGCATGGATATTTTAGTCCCTTAATTCATTACTTTTGTGGTGTAGTGGTAATGACACACACCTGAAGACGCAGCATAGCAGTTCTATCAGGGGAAATGTTTTGAGCACATACTGCTGTGTTGTACCTCTTATCTGCATCATCCCTACCCGTCTCCTGTTCTTTTAATCTCCTCAGATCATCAGTGAGGTCTCTTGGTTACAGTGAATCAACACTGAAAGTTGGTTGCTGATCTGACTGTTGTGCACGGATGAGAAGAAGCCTATAGGAAAGCAGAGGATTGTGCTTTTTGGATGAGAGCCTGTGTGTCTGTGTGTATTGTCTTGTTGCTGTCCATAGGTAGGCAGTGTAAAAGAGGTAATAAATGGATGGATGAGAGACACAGTTTATCCTGGAAGATCCATATCTTTCACAAAGCATCCAGGCAAGAGGCCAGTCAGCATCCAGTGAAGCAGAGAGGAGCTGTGGAGCTCTGACTGAGTGTCACTTTGACAGTCTGCTTCAGTAGGTGTATGTTTGTATATTCTATACATGGTTTTGAGCTGTATTGTAATTGCTGTAAAAGTATATTGTTGACTGCACAGAAATGCTGCTCCAAAGCTTGTAAATGTCAGTATCTGTATCATTTGATGTCCGAGAGAAGTGTGTTTTCTGTTGTGGTTTCAATAGTCTTCATTATAAAAGCTCATATTGCACGTTCACTTTAGTAGCCTCAGTTCAATGCTGAGTGAACTGTCCCAGTAAGGAAGATGTTTCTCGGGGGATTCCTGCAGTGACAGTTCTACCAAGCTGAGCCCAAAGACTCATGGGATATGAAGAGGGTTTTTTGAAGTCTCAAGGGTCTCAAGGGTCTATCACATAGTGAGTGCATCCCCTAAAGGAAGGGGTCATGGATGATTTGAGGAAGGATTTCAACACATTTGTTAAAGTTGACTTGTGAACGTAATAAGGTCACCTAAATTACAAAGAACATATGTTCTCACTTCTAGCGATGTCTATACATTCAGTTTTGGTGACTGAAACTCAGTTTGGTGTGCTATATAAACATGACTCTAAAGTGTAATCCAAACTATTTGCATATCAGTAGATATGAATTTATGGTAAAATAACATTTTATAATGAAAAGAACAAAAAAATATATGAGTTGGTATCTACACCTGTTAAATCATTTGTTGTGTTAGAGAAAGTATTGAGTGTACAGATGAAGTAGGTTAATGACACAGAGCCAAACTGTAGCTTTTGTTAAATAGTGAGACTTCAAAATTACTAATCTAAGCATGTATTATCAGATTTTAGGAATAAATGGTTAAACATTTCCTTCCCTGTGTGTGTAATCTAAAAGATAGGTTCACAATTATACAAATTAAAGCAAAAGTAAGTAAGTTTCAGATGCGTAAGTCGTCTGAGTTGGTCAAATCAAGTCAATGGCTTTCAAAGTTACTGAGAGTCTTGTCTACATCGGTGGCCACTATTAGCATTAGAACTATTATAATGAGTAAAACCTCTTTCAATATCCATATGGGTACTCGGCTATTGTTTAAAGATACACTTGAAAAATGTAGCTTCTTTGTGCCTCATACAGTCGAGTGTCTAAACAGTGCTAATAGTAGCTTCAGGTCAAATTCTCAGATACATGCCCTGTATAAATCCTTTGATGATTGCACATTTGGACGTTCACTGCACAGTGCTAAGGTCTGCCAGGACTGTCACTTGGTTTAAATTGGGATGCTATTCATGAGGGACAAAAATTCACCATGCTGCAGGACTGATTGGACTTGGACAGCTTTGTTGACTAATATTACAAATCGATGAATCCCTCCAAACACACAGTACTGATGCTTGCTGTCATGACCTATCAAGCCAGGAATGACAAGTATTTGTCCAGTCAAACTGTGATACAAATGACTGAGGGCTGCTGCTTCTGTAGTTAGTCTAGACAAGATTTGCAAATGTTTCACAATTGGAGAACACTAAGTGAGCTGGCAGCACAAATGAGCATCAGCTTGCTGTTTCAATTATCACAGCAATTGTCTGACTTTCTTCCAAGAGTGTGTGCCAGGTTTATACAGGATTGCATCTTAACAATCAAAAAATATACAATCTCACAGAAACCGTTTCTTTGAGTCCAATCTCTGTGTTGGTGCACAAATCACTAAGGAAGTGGAATCCGGCTTTTTACAAAGAAACATTTAAAGAAATAGTTATCTATGCTTTATTCAAAACTTTTTTTTATTTATGTAAAATTTACATATTCGGGGCTCGGCCAAAAGGCCACCTGCCATCTCATGCTTGTCTAAAACTGCTGCTGGACTAAGAATTAAGACCATTTCACTGCCGTTATTGCAACGCTACACTGGCTACCTATGAAATAGAATTGATTTTAAACTTTTACTCATTACTTTTAAAAACCTACTCATTACTTTTAAAAACCTGGTCTTCTTCCTTGTATCATTGATTTACTCACACCTATAGAGCCTAACTCTACTCCTTCAGGAAGATCCTTCTAGCTGCTTCCACAGCCTGCCTATTTACAAAAGGCAACTGTGTGGTTTCTGTTAGCACCTCACAGCTATGGAACTCCTTGCCTGAGGGTCTTAGTTTAGCAAACTTGGTGCATTTTTTTAACTTCTCAAAACTTACTTTTACAGCAAGTGTGTTAGAATTGTTCTAGAAATATTATGACATTTCCAAAGAAAATGTTACCCTACCTTCCCCATCAGGTGACATCTACCTGATACCATTGTTTTGCCTTGTGTGTCTCGAAATTTTCTAAATTACCAAGTCTGTTTTGTACTGTGAATGATCTGCAGCTGTGCAGTGCTGTGATTTTCACGACAAATTTCCCTCATGGGATAATGAAGCCAATCTTGATGTTGACATCAACTTCAGACTTGGTGGGTTTATTGCTGAGAAAAACCAGGAGCCAAGCAATTGACCCGTCCCAATCAGACACAGCACAAGTTTGGATGCAAAGGGAAATACAAAGAATACATTAAAAAAATCTCAGTCGATTTTTCTTTAAAGAAATGGAAAATCAAAATCTTTGATCAAACCATGTGTATTGTGTACTTGTACTGTTAATGCTTAAGCAGATTTTCCTGTTAATTCATCCATATTTTCAGAAATGTTTCAGGACTTTTATTTAAACAAATAATTTTCCATTGTACTATTTCTATTGAATACATCATCACCTCAGATTCCAATACACAGTTTTAATTTCAAGTTGCTCATTTATCTGATTTTCAAACAAAAAGTCCACAGTAGTGTAATTAACATAAAGCTCTGAATGATTTTGCATTTCAGAGCTTTGAATGGTAATTCTTCATCTTGTCATTGCTGGATGATGATAGAATCTGTTCCTGATATTTATACAGTATTCATATTTTATTTATAATTATTATCATGAGGAAGGAAGCCAACCCCAGTAATTCAAATGGCTGATGCTTCAAGACTCAAGCTTTCATAGAGGATGTCACAGTGGGACAGGTTTGAATGTCTCTTAAGAGATGAACTGTGGCATTGCTCCATGGAAGGATGGAGAAAATGCATGAATTAAGTTCCTGTGGCAGATGCTGGGCTGTCTCCAATTGTCTCACATGGGACTTAACACATTCAGCACCCCGCGGGACTCGACAAACAAACAACACCTTCTCCATAAACACACAAACACATCCCTCAGCTGCTCAGTAGACAGCGTTTTCATTTTTTATTTTTGTCTTTGGGATATTTTAAGATGGATCCTTGTCATACCCCGCCTGGTAGCACCTGAGGCCGACTGCGCACTGCCAAGCACTTCCTGCAGGCTTGAAATGACCAGAGCGCCTGCCGTCTCTTCTCTCTCTCTGCAGTTAAGCTGCCCTGACCAGCTGGTGGAGCTGGGTAGCTGCAGGCTGCCTTGGACCCTGATCAAGTATTGATGACTGGCTCTCCATGCTGGCTGACTCACCAAAGAAGAGCTCTCTGTGACAGTGAGAGGAGCTCCAGAGAATATGGTGCTTTCAAAGAAAGGCTGCATAAAAATGTGACAGTTAATTGCACTGTCTTGAGCCAAGTTGATTTCTTACATGCATATTTAATAGGAAAACTCAACCTAACTTTCTAAACCACATTCAAATCCCTGAGAGCCATTGCCTTTTGCTTCAGATTTGACATCTTGCATACAGCAGATAAATTCAGTTGTGGAATAATTAATAGTAAGTGAGAAACAGCATGACATCACTGAATTTAGGCCTGTGTGTGCAGACTAAAATATCGAGGCACATCAGTGGCAGCTGCTTTGGCATGGAAGTGTGAGAAGCTAATCGTAGTTGCTGACCTTTTCCAGTCCTATCGCACTGTCATTATGAATGGTCAGATGGACCAACCAAAGGTCCTAAACTCTGTCTGATGTTGTTGGGTTAGTTTACCCCTGATCTCAGTGGGTGTGTGTGTGTTTTCCCTTTGCCTCCTCACTCCAAATCTGCTGTTGTTTGTCTTCTCTGTGAATTAAAGCAGTGCTGCTGATGTGTGTTTATGTCCACTGTCTGCCCAAACTATATGCTATATTCAAGGGGCTGAGCTGCGAGTCCAAGTGGTAGTGCTGTCTGCTAGGCATCTATGTGTACAGTCTAGGATATCCATTAATATTTTCTGTTTTATTCTGGTTGGCTGATCACATTAAATACAAACATGCTACCCAACTATGTGAATTTGGGTTATGTAGTCATGGGTGTAGTTTTATTTGAACTTTGGTGGGGTGACATTAACTCTGGGGAGTATGTGTATGTGTGGCAGGAATAATTATGTTTGCCTTAAAAGATTCAGTGGTTGTATAAATTCATATTAATATTTTGGAAGTAAAAAAGCACCACTACTGCAGAAAAAAGATCCACCTGTCTGAGGGATTAATGTGTCTGAGTAACTTTATTTTTTTAAAATAAAAGTCCTCCGTTTCTTTCATATTTGTACTGTAAGGAATGCACATGTTCAAAATATGTGTTCCAAAGATGTATCTTCTGTGTCCCCCACCTGAAGTCAACGCCTTTGTACATAATTATGAAGCAAATGGGCTGTATGTAAAGAGCAAGTCATAGATCAATTCCTGTGAATGAACCTTTGTTGTAGTCTGCAATTTCACTAAAGGTCATGAAATCTGTTTCCTGCTTTCAACACTTAAATTCACTAATAGCTAAATGAGGTGTTATACGCTCAGGTGTTAAGTCTGACTTTCATGAGTCCTAACAACTAGGCCTTATTAGCGTTTTATTTGCTTTACAATAACATTTTTTTTTAATCTTTTTTTTCATTCAAGCTTCCCTTACACATAAGGTTGGTTGTGCAATACCATATATAATGTTTATTATATTTTTAAATGAGCAGTGTATCATCTATAAGTTGTATTTACACCAGTCCCAGTTATGTCTAAATCTATTTAAAATTGTTTGAAATATTTTTCATACTACCCCATTCAGTGAGTTTTTCTCTCTCTGAGTTTTATTTAACACTGTATGGTTCAGTTTTTTTGCAATTATCTTCTGCAAAAACAGCCCTGTTTCCTAAAGGGAATTGTTACATCTTCATCTAAATGTGCCAGAAAAAAAATCAATTTCTCTGGAACATACTGTATTTTGGCTCTTTCACAATCATCAAAACAAAATAAATATACAGATGTTATTAAAATCATTTGGGTCCAATGTCTGCGTATGAAAAGATTCATACAAAAGCAAAGTTTTTGTTAGTAATTAAAACACACACTAATTAAAATTAACACAATTCAATTATTTGTCTTTTATTGCCATGATGATATCTTGTTACTGTACAAACTGAGATAATGCTATGTTGGCTTGTCCATGGTCTTTCACCCTATGCTTGGTAGGATAGCATTTTTATTCCTGTTTGGATTGCTACTAGACTAAACAATCAGTATTCAGTATTCACTATTATACATGAATACAACAAGCCTAATGGCTATTCCCCAACAGCCCACTGTGTTGCTACAGTCTGTCACTAAAACATTTGCATTATTACAAGTTCTACTACTAAATCATAATCAAAGTCTTTCCTAATGCCTGATCACTTGGTACCGGATTATTAGTCATACATTGTAAACGTACATGTAAATAAAGGTGTTTGGCTTCACCATTTGTTGCTATTGATGTTGCTTTTTTGATCATCTTTGCAATCTAGACTAGTACTCCTGACATTCATAATGGATCGAAAGCTGTAGAAAATCAATATATCAATGAAATTACTAGTGGACTGTTTATAGTAACCCACTGACTCTGTTAATGATCTCTTAGATTATTTAAATTCTAAAATTATGAATGTTATTGATGTCCTGCTAGTTACCTCACTGTCATTGTTCCTACTAATTCTTTGATGCTAGTTTAGTGTGACTTGGCCATTAGCTTTTGTCTCCTTGGTCTGGCAAAATTTATGAGACATCTAATCCTTCTATGTTGAACACAAACACACAAAATCAAATGAAGTGTAATAAAACATAATATAACTTTTCACTCACAGTGAAGCACATATACTTCAATAACAGTTGCCCTGTTCAGGACTTTAAATATGTTTTTCTGTGTGTCTCAAACCAAACAGAGACATTTTCTTTCATGGTCAGTGTGTCTCACCACACCATAAAGCTTTTTAGAAGACAGTGAAAAACCACTGCGAAATTGACTCAAGTCTGAAAAAGGATAGATTAATCCTTCATTCACTTCTGCAGTAAAAAGGTGGAGAGGAAGATGTTTCTTTTCTCTAGGATCCCGGTGTTTTGTTGTGTTCCGTTTGAAAAAGAGTGTCTCGGCGTGTCCAGCATGGTTAGGGAGGGGGTCGAAAAACTCAGTAGGTACTTTTGTCTGTATCCTTTTTGCTAACATTCGTTGTCTGGATTACAATGAAATACAATGTAGTCTGAGTTTTATACCTCTGGGGTGTCTCACGGCGCATTCAGCTGAAGGTTCTTGTTAAATGTGGAGCCATTTCACATGTAGGTGTGAACGGATCACAGACATGGAAATCTGGGTGTTTCTTTGTTAGGAGAAAAGGGCAATTTTTTTAAGGGTTGAGAAACAAAGAGCAGGAAAAAGCATGCTATTAGAATGTCGGATGGTCTTTTTTTTAGGCTTTTAAAAGCAAAGCCGGCCTGTTTGAAACTGCTGCTCAGGCCCAACATTGTCCTTTGTAACAAACCTTCTGGCTAATCAGATGACTATTCATTCAGTAGAAAAGTATTCTATGTATTTTCAAAGGAAAACATATTTGGTGACTGCTACAGTGACTCCTAATACTTACAGTATTAGGAGTACACAATTATTATACAGTTTTCACATAGAAATGACAGCTTGAAAGTAAACCACAACAAATTTAGAACACGTGCGAATGGGGACAGATGAAAAAACGAGAAGGAGAGATATGTTCTGTGCAAGGAATAAATGATTTTATCACATTCTTAGCACAGACACAATGACTGGCATGAAGACAGGGCTTAGAAGATTAACCACCACTTTTTGTTCTGTACCATTTCCCTTCTTGCTTAGTGGGAAGAGGAGAATGTGTGTGCATGTGCATATGTGTGCCACGTGTGAATAGTGCACTGACACTAAATG
Source organism: Lepturacanthus savala (assembly GCA_030544235.1). Lineage (NCBI taxonomy): Eukaryota > Metazoa > Chordata > Actinopteri > Scombriformes > Trichiuridae > Lepturacanthus > Lepturacanthus savala. Next base: position 13,570,191 of record CM060482.1, on the reverse strand, counting down.
GTGTTGGAGAATTCAAGAGTCTACTTCACCATTGCATTCATGCATATACACAAAGAAAGCCAAGGATCTCTCTAAAATGGGGATTTTGAGCTTAAAATAGCTACAGTCTTGGTATTTTCAATTCACAAAAATATATATTTTTTTACAATGAAGATGCTAATGAAAATAGTTGTAATGACATACACACTCTACTGCAAGATAATATATATTTCTTATTACTTTCTCAAATACTGACCAGGAACTTTACCATTAGATTTACTGGTGGCACACCAGTATAAATGAAAAGTCAGTGAACAAATACAGTCAGTAGATTACATCTTCTAGGGACCATGAATGGCTGTACATAATGTAAATTTAGTATAAGAGAGTAATAGTCATCACTGTAAATTTCGTGGTATTTTTTCCTACTTCTATTTTCACTACCTGTCATTATTTATTTGCAGAAAGAATGAAAATTAGCATTAATGTAGGAATTTATATTAGCGTGAGTGTCTCATAGCTAACTTGACAGGACTTTGGTAAATATCTTCTAATCACCACTTATCTATAAATATAAACCTTGTTTTGATGCTTTACATGTATATCAGCCTGTGTTCCAAGATAAACTGGTGCACTTGCATTTGTGATACCCATGGTGGATTAAAAACTATGTATCCTTGTACAGCTTCCAGGGATCCTTTGTTACACATTTGCCTTAAGCAGTACCCTACAGTACGGTCTATGTAAATTTATTAACATCCTGTCTGTCACTTTGGCTTGGATAGGCTGAATATTTTTCCATTGAAATCTGCAAATGAAACATGGAGGCCTTCGGTGATGTTTATGCTAATGCTGGAGGACTATACAGTATTGAGTGTCTGAATCTTAAATTCAATATTAGAATCTCTTTCATGTGACTCAGTGGCAGATGATGAATGTGCCTTAATGGGTGTCTCATGAGAGTTTTTTTTATCTCTGCTGAGGATTTTGTGTATATGATTCCTGTTCATTGCTCCATATGGTGACAGCTGTGAAAATTTTGTCTAACACTTGACACATCATATGATTAAAAAAGACACTTATCACCCCCTTTTTACCTTATGTAATTAGTTAGTGACTAGAAATATTTATTGAAATATACAGCCACAAAGGAAAATGAAAACACACCTCTTTATAATACTGATTATGGGAATTGTCAGGGTTTTATCTATTTCCCTTTACTGTCACACACACAATCCTTGTGTTATAATTAGTGATGCACCGATCCAGGTTTTTCCGATCCAATCTGACACCGATCCATGGGCTGAATATATCGGCCGATATCCGATCCGATAATACTGTTTCTGATATACAGGTATCGGTTGGCCCATCTCTAGTTATAATTTAAACCAGCAGGAGGAGAGAAAAGATCAGTGAGTCATATCACTTCATTTAATGAGAACGCTACCTACATAGTGACAGAAACATCTCTTCTCCTCTCAGTTTGGTGGTCCGGCTGTCAAAAGAAGTCAAGAGCTGCAGGTAGACACGTGAAGCCTTAAGGATCACTTTGTGTAATGCTGACAATATATTGTGTAATATACTGTCACATGTCATTTCCAGGTAGCACTGGCATTCTGAGCAGGATGTGCCTAGTTTGTTTTGTATGGAGAATGAGTTTTGTTAAGATAACATACAATTCCAATTTATTTTTAAAGTCACCTCATCTTGCCTATTTAGTCTTTTTTTAATTTTTGGAACATTTACTAGATTTAACATAGATATCTGACATTATTATATTATGTTTCTTGTAAAGTATCTTTACATTTCATTGGCTTCAGAGAAGAGGCCTTTTTGAGGATCCTCTCTCACACAAGTTCAGTTTAGTGTGTGATCCATTGTTGCTGAGACATTATTTAAAGGGATAACTAATGTTTCATGTTATTTCCATATTTCCTATTATTCTTCTTTGCATGGTTTACTATAAAAGCCTGTTCTACCTATTTATTTTCCACACCATTGAAAAAGACTAAGCTGTGCTCTAGCTTTACTCTGAGCCTGTCATAATAATTTAAAGGTTTCCTTTACATAATCAATTATTTTCAATATCTTACACTTTTGTAAATAATCTTCATTAGTCTCTTTTGTTTTATTGAGTCTGACATCATTATTCATCCTTAAATTATTGGTGTGAATGCTACTATAAAAGCATTCAAAACATGTTATTCTACATTTTTATTATTCTTATTCTTATCACTTTTTTGAATCATACCTTATCTTCCTCCTGAATTTTCAGCCTATAAACTCTATTTAAACATTAAAAATTCATCTCCATTAGGACATTCTGACTATTACATTTCTCATTTCTATCATCCAGAAATTATGAAATATTTCTGTTTTCCTAGGAATTTTCCTTAATTCAAAATTAATACTTCTTGTCAAAACCAGATATACTACATCTGTTATTTTAAAACAATTTGGTAAATATCTTAAATCATTACTGCCACTGAATTCTCGAGTCACTCGAAATGTAACTTTTTCAATTTTGAATTACATCCATTTAATGTAATGACACACACAAATATCACACAGACATCTTTTATAGATTTTAAGTTTTATTCAACTCTTAAAACATAAAAAAATAATTAATACTTTTTCTACACTTTCATACACTGTTTTTTCATTCAAAAAAGCAATTCAGTTTAGTGTAAGCCTTTTAACAACCTGCAATTAGTTGAACTTTGGAAATTGATTAGTCAGCATTCACATTCATCATTTTTTATCAGGAATTTTAATTCTAGTATATTTCATTTTATTTTTATATATTTTTTTTAATCAAATATAAGTGATGTATGCTTCTCTCAAACATAATCACTACTGTTGCTGCTGAAGCTGCTGGAGTGGTTACAAGCAGTTGATTATATGTATATCACATTGACAACACATTGATTTATCCTGCTTACAAAGCTCTGATTGGCTTATTTGGTTTTCTCAACCAGGGTAACAGCTGTTGTATTTACAACAGCAAATACATTACAATAGAATCTATATGCCATCTGAATTATATGTGCATTGACATAAGTAAATGTTTGAACATATCTGCAAGTCACAAAGTATGAAACCTATCTTATTAAGGGTTATGTAGGGTAACGTGAAGCATTTGGTTAAGTTCTGAAGATCCTTGTATTGCATACATATTTTAAATCCAAACAGTAATACCATACAAGAAGTATTTATTTCATTGCTTCCTGATGGTAAAGAAAAAAGAGGAAGCTTTATATCATCTAAATGTTAAAGGTTTAAGAGATTTCCAAGACAAGAGATAAAATTGATAAACTAACAAGGGAGAGACAGACTGTTGGAGAGAAAGCAGTCATATCCAACCGCCATGTAGCTGTCATTATTAGAGCTTTCAGTTTGATGGATTTATGAAACGGCCACTTGTGGTGTTCCTTTTCACAGCTAATGCTGTGGTCAGTAACAAGCTGACAACCACAAATTACCTTATTCGAATTGCCAACATATAAAAACAAATATGAATGTGACAATCCCTCCACAAAAATAAAACATATTTTCTATTGCTAGACTTTGAAAATGCTGTTTTTGTTGAGTCAAACCTTGCAATTGTACCATTTTGCTGTCAATCAGGCAGGCCCTAGTGTGACTCAGACCTCAGATGTCAGAATGAAAACTTGTCAGAAAAAAAGGGATTTAATCACGTTGCCTGAAGTTATTACAATCTACGCTGTACACACATCAACACACGGTGCGGAATCAGATTGTGAATGAGTGACTTTGTATGACTTTTAAAAGTCAGCGCGGTCTTAGGGGGAGGTGACTGGGCTCTTCTGCTAAATCTGGGCTCTTATTAACCTGTTTGACTTCCTATCTCTTTGTCATTCTGTCGCTGCTGGCCATACATGCTGTTGGCTGGTGGGAAGCCTAAACGGGGCTTTGGATGAGTAGGAGATGACAGCAGCCAGCATGTACCCAAAAATTCTGCTTATATTCCTCCACCTTCCCTCTTCTTACCCCCTGGATCCACATCCAGCTGCTGAATCATAGATGAAGAGCAGCTGATAGGAGTTGACAGTCTGCCTGTGGACATGATAAACATACAGTCGTTCACAGTACTAATGTTAAGGTCAGGGGTCGTGGAAGCATGCAACACATGACTAATGAAGCATGCAGATGAGCAGACAAGGAGTATTTGCAAGTTCTGTATGCGTGCATATATTCAGCACATATTCTTCTTGTATGCAACATATGCTTAATTCAGCCCAGTATGTCTATTGTTCATGTTGGATGATTCTGCAACTCTCGATTTACATCTCTCTATATATAGAATATATATATATATATATATATATATATATATATATATATATATATATATATATATATATATATATATATAATTTTGTGTCATTTATGTACTATTATGTTTGAACATTATCAAATTTAAAAGACTAGGGGTGAACATGTAAAATGATTTGTGAAAGTCAAAAACCAGGGCTCCAGCCTGTCATCAAACACATTTGCAAAATAATTTATACTTGGCCACCGAACATCGCACTGGCTTAACAGAATCTGCAGAGCTTAACCACTGAACCTCATCGCTGCATAAAAAAGAGCACAAGGTTTTTTTTTTAACTGCAAATAATGCAAATATATTCCAGTAGAGTAGTATTAAAAATGGGCCATCCTAAAATGTACAGTAAAGGTCCCATTTCGTTGAATGAGACATATTGTAAGATGTAAATCATACCAAATTGTAAATTTACACATAAATATGTTTCCTGTTTCTTTTTTCTGTCCAAACACTTGGAAACAATGAGAGAGAATAAATTGATATGACACTTACAAAGACAGTATTGCGGAGAAGAGAGTGACTTCCTTCAGAACAGAGAAGAAAACATAAAAAGACATTATATCAAGTGGAAGAAAGTAAAAAAAGAAGCATTCCCCCCAAAAAATGTTTAATGCCTACAGAGTAGCATGTATGTTCTCTCTTATGTTGCTCTTGTTATTGTTAATGAAATAGTTTTTATTATATTGAGAGCTTCAAGATGATCAAAAAAATATTTGAGAATTTGAAACATACATCACCATAGGCTGAAATAATAGTGAGCATTTTCACAATTTTCTAACCTTTTATAGAGAATATGATTCATTGACAGCAAAAATAATTGTTATAATTGTTGGATAATACTTGTGGACTGTTTTACTACCATGTGTTACTGTAGAAATGAACATTTTTAATTTTATAATAAAATTGTAGGCATCATCCTAATACTTTGTTGAGTAATAGGTTTTGCATATTTTCTGATATTCTCGTCTATGCAATAAGAGCACTGTTGTGTCAGTGCTCTGAATATGTCTAACTGCCTGCTCAAAGGCACTGTAGTAGGATAGAAAACGGGCTTAAACCAGAGAGCAAACTCAAGCACTGAAGGAACCATAGAAAAGGAAGATATTACACAGAAACAGGATGTGTGGACAGCCCGAGAGAGGCCACATGTGGAGAGGAAAATCTAATCTGTGATGTGGAGTGACACATTGCTTTTATGTGATGGTTCTGCAGTGGCAACTCCCAGCAGTGAACCTGACACCCCGCTGAACATGAGACATTTAGTTTAAGAAGCTGAAAGTAGGCAAAGAAAGATGATGAGGCTAGTTGCTGTCATCATGAATAAAACACAGTCAGCTCTTATCTTTATCTCTGCTGTGGTTTATAATGTTACTGTACAGATATTTATTGTTATTCTCTAAGGCCACCAAAAACTAACCCCTGTAAAACAGTTCTGATTACATGAATTCAGATTCTCATTCCATGGATCACTATAGACTTCCAGCTTCCCACAGCAATTTTACAATGTAACTGGCTCAATTAGAATATGGGTCACATCTGATGACATAAAATACAAGACAGAGGTTAGTAAAACAGTAATGGCAGCTCTTGAAGCAACAACCAATAAAGTCAAATTTTAGATATAGACTCAATAATAATTAAACAAGAACAAGAGTTTGCATTAGCTGCAGTAGAGTTTCTGAGGAGAAAATATGTTTTTGCTGTAATTGCAACTGGATTTAGAAAAACGTTTAAGATACAGTGGAGGAAGAGGTCAATTGAGCACTGATTGGCTGATAGAGGTTTTCTGTCAAGACCCTTTGATCGCTGTCCAGACTCATGTGTGGAATTAAACTGAATGCGAGTTCACATTATCAGGATGGTTTTACCAGGCTAATCAAAACAACATATCTTTATGACTGGTTCTTTATCTGTCCAATTTTACCATTTGATTCCATGGAAGACTGCTCATGAACTGGTTATATATTTATATCTTTCTCTTTTTAAGTGGCCCATATTTTCATTTCTTAACCTCTTGACATTCTTCACTTTTTACCTCAGATTTTCCCTCATTTATCCACAATACTAAACAATAAGAAATATATTTATCTTCTACATGTCACCACAAAATTCAGCCTACATATCTTTGCCAACTTTAGGATCTTGAGTAGAATCCTGAAGTAAATTAATCTGTGATCCTAACCTAATTAAAAAAAAATGTTCTGCGTGTCTTGTCAGTGAAAACTTCCTTGCCAGTTGCCAGACAGATTAATTAGGTTTGCAGGCTTATTGCTGTTAAACCTGATAAATGATTTTGTAGAGATTTTATAAATCCCAAATAAGGAAGTTGACATGTCATACTTTGTGACTGAAAATGTTTTCTGCTTTAAGGTTAACAAAACTAATTAAATGGCATCACTGCACTAGAGAACTTTTTCAGTAGGCTAATGTGTTTTTTCATGGCTTGATAAAAACAAGGAAGTGCACAGCAAAAGTAAAGTTTACAGTACATTGTTTACATTTCATTCTAACTGCATATCCACACATTTTCACATTAATTAATACTGTATATTATTCTAATCCATTTCACAACAGAAGAACCATTGAAGGGGTTTTAAACAACCCCTTCAATGCTCCGATTTGTTTCGTTTTGATGCCAGTGTTAGTTGCAATCTTAATTGCATATGAAAGCTATTGACCTGGAAATGGTAGCAGAATCAGCAGCCGTTCTCCTAAATGCTCCTCCTGCCACTGCAAAGGTGACAGGAAATGTTAAATGTAGAATCTAAATGTCTCTGTGAAACTGCTGCTGTCAGATTGTTTGTCACATATTCCTCACTGGTTTCCAACTGTGAGACTCTGTTGTCTGAGGGGACTTGCAGAAGGTCAGTGTTTCTGTTTAGCTTGTGTATCTTTGTGATCTAATTTTAGTCTTTTCCTTTTTCTTAAGTGCACCTCCAATGTTTATCTGTCCATCTCCACTGAGAGTATTTCCCACTGTGATTTCACCGCTGATCAATTTATTTTTCAAAAACACTTTTGAGTCTTCCGTTTTAAAAGGTCAGAGATGACGAAAATGTTTGCAACGCAAAGATGCTTATCCTCTGTCACCTGTTTTAATAGAAATGTTGATGAAAACACACGACTGATTTGTCCTGCATTGTGAACAATATAAATATTAATCATTGTATTTACACATTCTTACTGTCCTTTGGTAACCACAGGGATGTCCTACTTTCTTCATTCAGCATATGTCAAAACATACATCCATAAATAGACTCATTTATGGCAGCTCATGTATGTGAACAGATGCTCACTTTCTCTTGCATGTCCACTGACTAGGAAAATCACCCGTCAAAGCAATTTATCTTCCTGCCTTTCCGTCCGATGGCTTGTTGTCCTAATTAAAAATGACACCTGGCACAGATTTTTACACACATTTGTGATCTGGTTTTGGTTGCTTTCAGCCACTTCTTCTAAACACAGAGACAAATTACACACTCTGCCTCGGCCTCAGTGACATACCAATTTTCAATTCTCTAGATTGCTTTTGGTGGCCACAGGACCAGGAACAACAATGACTAAAAAATACCCCATAAAGTAACCAGGAAGTGTTTCTCTGGAGATACAGTAAATCAATGAATGATGTGTGAGAGAGCATTATGTAATAATGTCTGTAAAGCTGTATAGATGCTCTGACCTGCAGGTATGATGTAAGTAACTAGGTGGATCAAGGTACCATTGATTCTGAAGCTTTGATGGAGCAGATTGATGGCTTAATCTCAGAGTGGGGTTGTCACAGAGTGTGGGCCTGATGATCTCAAACCTAAGTTTTGCCACATGATCAATGCTATAGGCTACATCAGAATGCAAGGCAAGGCAAGGCAAGTTTATTTGTATAGCACATTTCAACAACGAGGTAATTCAAAGTGCTTTACATAAAACATTAAAAGCATCAAGATACAATTTAAGACAGTTGATTAAAATAAAAAATAAACAATACAATTTAAAACAGTTGATTAAAATAAAAAAAAATAAAAATAAAAATAAGAATTAAGAAATTAAAACAAAGAACAAGTTACAGTGCAGTGTAATTCAGAATGATATTAGCAGTAGGCAGCATTGAACAGAAAAGTCTTCAACTGTGATTTAAAAGCAGTGAGAGTTGTGGCAGACCTGCAGATCTCTGGGAGTTTGTTCCAGATCTGTGGGGCATAGAAACTGAACGCTGCTTCACCATGTTTAGTTCTGACTCTAGGAACAGAGAGCAAACCTGATCCAGATGATCTAAGAGGTCTGGATGGTTCATAAGGGATCAGCAGATCTGCAATATACCTAGGCCCTAGACCATTCAGGGCTTTATAAACCAGTAAGAGTATTTTAAAGTGAATTCTTTGGCAGACAGGAAGCCAGTACAAGGACCTTAGAACTGGAGTGATATGGTCTACTTTTTTAGTCCTAGTCAGGACTCGAGCGGCAGCATTTTGAATCAGCTGCAGCTGTCTGATTTTTAGAGAAGCCTGTAAAGACCCTGTTGCAGTAGTCTAGTCTACTGAAGATAAAAGCATGGACAAGCTTTTCCAAATCTTGCTGAGGCCTTTAATCCTTTGTAACGTTTTTTATGTGACTATTGAAATTCAAGTCTGAGTCCATAACTATACCCAGATTTCTAGCTTGGTTTGTAGGCTTTAACATTGCTGATTGAAGATGAGCGCTGACTTTCAATCGTTCTGCCTTGGGTCCAAAAACAATTACCTCAGTTTTATCTTTGTTTAATTGGAGAAAGTTCTGGCACATCCAATCATTAATTTGTTCAATGCATTTACTCAGTGTTTGTATTGGATTATGATCTCCTGGTGATATACTGATGTAAATTTGTGTGTCATCTGCATAATTATGGTAACTTATTTTATTTTCTTTCATAATCTTAGCGAGTGGGAGCATGTAAATGTTGAATAGTAGAGGCCCCAGAATTGAACCTTGGGGGACCCCACAGCTTATGTCTACCCCACAGCTAATGCAATTTATATATCCTCCTGAGACACAGGGAAGTTTTTTTCAGTCCTTCCTTCCTTCCTTCCTTCCTTCCTTCCTTCCTTCCTTCCTTCCTTCCTTCCTTCCTTCCTTCCTTCCTTCCTTCCTTCCTTCCTTCCTTCCTTCCTTCCTTCCTTCCTTCCTTCCTTCCTTCCTTCCTTCCTTCCTTCCTTCACTCCCTCCATCCTTATTTCTCTCCATTCTTCCTCCCTCCCTCATTATATCCTTCATACTCCTCCTCTCTGTCTTCTATCCTTACCCCTTTTTTTCTTTTCTTACATCATTTCTCCCTCATTGTGTCTTTCCCACCTTTCTTCTCCTTTAGTTCTCTCCTTTCCCCTTCTTCCTTCTTTACCACCATTCCCCCTGACGTCCTCTATAGTGGACTAAATGAAGACCTGGGTCTCAGGAGGATATAAAATGGTTTGCAAGTGGCCTCTCAGTCCACGTAATTTCAGTTAGCACTGGGTAGTAGTGACAGATACAGGTCATTGTTTTCATTCAGAGTGAAAAGAAAATTAAGGAATATGCAAATGTTTAGAAGTAGAAGAAAGACATAATTGCTTTCTAAACTGTTTTGCAATTCAGCTGCACTCTAAAGGCTTTTGTTATTATTTCTGTCAGAGGAGATAAGATAAATCAAACATTTACAATTAAATGGTACTTAAATTTTCTTTGTGTTCATTCCATATATTAATTATGTGATTTTTACATTTAAAAATCGTTTCTATTCAAGCTTGAATATTAAGAAAAGCTTTCAATTAATTTCAGTTTGCTGTGATCAATCACAATTAATGACAGCAAATTGTGTGAATAATTTGATTTTTTTAACTGGTTGACAGTCATTATTGTATAGTAAAATTATTCAAACATAATATTGTTTGAATAGCTTTATTATAACAATATTGTAGGTATCTTGTGAGCATTGATAGCAGATTCTTCTACATACACTAGTTTCATCATGCAATATGTTTCCAGAAATTGAATAATTAGATTTCTAAGACATACCCACTTACGAGTATAATTTAATTTAAACTAAGTTCAATCTCATTTGATTATGATAGCTGCCTTGTTGCTTCGGTCTGGGGTCTCCAGAGTGTTCCATAGTCATTTGACACATCCTGGATCTAAATGGAAAAGATGACAACCATTATAAGCTGCAACTCTGGGCTTCAAACCAGTGGGTGGCGGAACACCTTGTTATGTCCATCTTTATATAGCACATGTATAAAATGATTTGATGCCTTCACTTGTTGAACATGTACACAAGTGTACACCTGCTTCCTGCTCTGTGCGTGGGGTACTCAAGTTATATTCAGGCTGGATACTACTTGAGAGTGAGGATGTGCATGCACACTGCATGGGCTTAGATTGATTTTTTTTTGATGGGCTGAAAATTGTGTTCATTTTAATCTGCAGAGATGGTTGATGGGCTTCATCACATCAGGAGGACAATTTAGATTGTATAAGATAAGGTGGCAAACACATAAATTGCCTGTCAATGTGTATTTGAAAGTTTTTTGTCACTTGCTGCTTAACATCCACTCTGCAGACAACTATGGAGCCACAACATAAACCTGTGAAATGATTTCCATCCACATGTTTCATGTGTCATATTTACTGAAAATGATTAACTTCTTTGCAATGTGTCAAACATGCAAAAGAAACATAAAGAAATAGCATTTTAGAGATTTTAAGTAAAGCAAAAGCAAAAGTCTGTTCTAGACTGACTGAATGAATGACTCAGTGAATAAGTTACAGCACTAGTCCAATTTTTGAAAATTAAAAACACCTTTTACATACGGTCCAGCAGTTCCCAAAGATAGTAGTAGTAGTAGAAGATGGGTAAAAAATGATTATCAAAAAGTCGGACAGTGGTGAGAAGATGACTAATGTGGTAGATACCCATGGTATGAATAGGTCAATGATCGTAACAATTTACAATTTAATATATAACAACTTACGAACAAGTCAGCTTACGAACAGCCTCTCAGAACCCATTGTGTTAGGTTGGGCATTGTCTGTACTAGGTTTGGACTTAGTTTTGTTATGAGTTTTGTTGTGACTGTTGGCTGGGAAAGCGGCTTTAATAACCCTTTATCAGCACAAGCTGATGTGGGAACCCATAAAGCACAATGTGAGATAGGCCTACAGTCACACATCTTCCTGGCAGTATATCAACGAATGAAGAATGATAGTGAAATATCGACTTTCCAGCCATCCAGTCTACACTGGAGGCAACTAGAGAGATAGATAGTGTTACTTATGTAGGCTATATGTTAAAGGAAAGTGAGTTTGTCGCCTCCTCTGCTTGTCCTGCAGCATTTAGGTTCTATAGGTGATTTTAACTGGGTAAACCTGATGCAGCAAAGCACCCATTACACTCATTTCAGCACATAGCTTTTCCTACACATTGTTCTGCTTTTTTGTCATTCTCTGCTGCTACTGGTTGCCAGGGAACAGTATCAGATGAATGCTGGAGCTTATCTTGTCACACTCCTAATTTCCTGTGGACCAGTTCTCCCCTGTGGCTGCTGTTCCCGTGACGATGGAGATGAAGGAGAGGGGTGAGTGGTGGTGGTGTGGCGATGGGTTTAGCTCCCACTAAGGACAACAGTGTAGTCACACAGGGTGGAGAGATTTGTAATGACTGGGTAAACAAATGTGGAACATATGGAGCCCTCCATCACCAGGGACAACATCAGCTCAACAAATACATCTCACATTTCATGGAGACTCAGAAAGGCAAATGATCTGTTTTGACGTTCACTTTTAAAAGGCTCAGCATAAATACAGGTTTTGGAGAGAAATGACTACTCATGCATGCTGCTGGATGGTTTCATTCCTTTCATCAGTGGAGCTAATGCAGCAGGTGTTCCGTTATTCTCAGGAATTTTGCAGTGGGTCTCACTAGAGTTCCATAGTATACAGTATTTACACCCCAATCTAAGATAGATAGCTCAGGCATTTTTTTTTTTTAGCCAGAGATGGATAGATAGCTGAGGCTGTTTTCAGAGCAAACCAGAGACGGTGAAGATTTTTGTGATAAAAGCAAAGTAATGATGTTCCAACTGCGGTGCATCCTCTTGATCAGCAGCAGGGAGAATGAAATTCATCTACCGTAGTTCAGCCAGATATTCCCACTTTTTCTTGAGAAAATTGATATCAATTCTGAGAAAGCTGCAGAATTGACACATTGGAAAGTATTGAATATAAATTAGTATCGTAATTATATGATCCTTGTACTTTTGTACTTTTACCTCACTATAGAATATACTATTAAGGCTATACCTACTCCTGAAGATTGAGATTTTACATAAAGACAAAAATCTATTAAAGGTCCAGTGTGTAGGCTTTAGCAGCTTCTAGCAGAATTAACTTGGCAGAAGTAGAATGTAATTATAGCACATTTTAATCAGTGGAGCCCACTATAATGCAACATCATGTTTCTACAGTAGCCCAGAACAGACAAACACTGGGTCTAGAGATGGCCTTTTTTGTTTTTTTGTTCATTTTTATTCATTCATTGATTAGTTGATTGCAATCTCCAAACTAACCCTAGATGCCACCAGAAACTACACACTGTACCTGTTACGAGTTTCAAGCAAGTATCCAAATGTGGACTGAATAGAGTCAAAAGAATCTTTAATAATAATAGTCAAAAACAGGATTTCATATTCAAGTGTTACAAATGGTCAAAAAGGTCAAAAACAGGATTTTGCAGATTTTCAAAGAATACAAGGAAATAATACTTGAAGACAAACTTTTACTTCTTCAGTAGTGGGGAGGAAGACTGACCCAGATCACCATTCAGACAGGGCTTAAATACAGGGAGGAATCCACATGGTTGGGCAAAACAGCCAGGAAACAATCAGGACTAACATGCAGATGCAGGTGTGACAAATGAGTGAGGCAAAGCCCATCCAGAATAAAAACACATGGCATGTCTTACCATATCAGTCCAGGAGGGCAGCCTAAGTAGCCCAAAACACTGACAATACCTACTCAACAGCATAATGTTGTGCATTATTAAAATTCTTCTGACACCTAAATGATTGTTACAATAATCTGTTTTAATACAGTAATATAACCCTCTAAAAGGGGACAATCTGCATGATGAATACCATTTTAATACAGTTAATTTAATGGATAATACTAAGACTTGAATAATAGCCAGAGATATGGCCAAAGTTGCTAATAAAAAGAGATGGGAGATGGGTTTATGGGATTAACTATAAAAATATTCCTCCAAATTTGCTAGGGGTTCTTAAGGGGTTCCTGGTTCATTACAGGAGGGGATCTTCAGGACCCCTCGCCCCTCCCTGGACTTTACACCCAAAGTGCACACTGGTCTATAGTTTCAAAGAGACAGAACACTATTTCAAATGCTGTTGACCCTGTTTTCAGCCTGAAAAGGGTTATGTTGTTATCTTGACGGCACAAACAGTGGAACAGATGGAACACACACATTCACTTGGTGAATGGCTCTTCTCAGTCACAATGTCCATAACTATCTCTTTCTGAAAGAAAACAAATGAGACCAGTGGTAACAAAGGCAGCATGCCTTTGTTACCACTGTTTTACCTGAGTGACATGCTCATAGCTTAATCCTGAAAAGTCTTGTGTGGATGGAGATAGTCTTCAATTAAAAACTCTGTTTGGGACAAAAACATGGTGATGTGGATGTAGCCTAAGGCTAAAAATCAATAAATCTCAAGCCTTCCTACAGATATTTCATCTTAAAGGTTTATGAGGAAAGGAGGGATTATGCCTTTTGATCCATTGGATGGCTTTTGATTTATACATCAGTGCAGGAAGTGTTGAATGTCATTGCTCACAGTTTAGGAGTTGAAAAACCAGTGAAGAAGAATTGACTGGAAATAATTGAATAAAAGCCAATTATATAAAAAAATAAACTTGGAATAGCAGACTGGTTAATATGACATGGCTGTGTTGATCATGGATGAATTTACAGAAATAAACTAACTTTGCATTAAAATATAGCACAATATTATTATAAAACTGTGATTTCATAATGCTAAGTTTCTACTAAAGTACAGGATCTGTGTATGTTGCTATTTTATTTTATCAAAAAATATAGTATACATATGAATAGACAGCCATATATGCATGTTTCCCTTAATGTGGCACTCCTTGTGATTTGACTGTCGGCATAAAATAGTATTTATATGCAGAGTATATTTCTCTGAAGTGGCCCTGAGTACCACATAAACATATAAATCTTGTTTTTCTCGAAAGGTACCTCTTCCTGATTATGGAGAGCTTGAATGACCCCTCAACGCTGATTGCTAATGAGAAGGAAATAAATCCTAAAGCCTGGAAAGAGCAGCAGCATTTATCAGGCCTGTGTTATATCATCTAAACAGGTGCAGCAGTTCATCGCATCAGTTTGTAATTGTCCTAACAGTGATCAGATGTCAGGCCTGGAGATGTAGGGGCCTTCTGTCTGTGTGCTAAAGCTCTCGCCTGATTAAGATCTGTTACAGCACACATCACATCAATTCAATTAGCCAAGCCCTATTCCCATGTTAACCAGTGAACCGTACATAAAGAAGGCCAGCCTATGCTCCACTGAGCACCATGTAACAGCAATTAAATATAAACAATCAATCCCTTAGTGAAAGAATAATTGCTATTAACTGTATTTCTCCTTATGGTAGTTATATGAAAAATGACCTCAGTGAAATGGAAAACTTGGAAAATCTGCATCATCCTGCATGTAGCGCTCTCTCAAAATGTAAACAACTGTTGGGTCATGTTCCATCCTCTATCCTTTATCCCTTATATATTCTCTCCTCACCACCTCAATGCTCATATAACAATTACTCATTGTGTGTTCCATACATGAGGAAGCACCTTTTGACTACAAACAAGTTTGTGAAATCCAGGCAGAGCTTGTTTGGAATAAGCTTATAGACTGTTTGACTTCAACATTATGCAATCTGCTCACTTGTTAATGTGTTTGTTGCACCTAGGAATCCTTGGCATAGCTGTGTCCATTTTCTGTATGTGTTGACCCCTTCATGACCACCCCTATTGGCTTTCCCCTTATAGGTCTCATTGGGATATAGTCCCCCAATAATTACCACATCCATTACTACTGGGTGTGTTAGGAAGGACGTGCTCTATCTGGGAATAAAGTAAAATGTTTTGTAAAGCTAAAGCTGCTCAGTTATAGACAGGGAATAATTTATGTGATTCCCACTGTGAGAAAGCTCATCTGTATTTAAAGAGGAATTTTTGCAGAGCTTAACCCCCAGATTGTGAGAGTTATGTCTTTAATGCAGTTTTATTGGTAAGTTATAACCAATTAGTCATAACTTCAGAGAACCATTTTGGATGAATGACTGCTACAGTTTCCCGAAAATTACTGCTTATAGTCTGAATGTTAAACAAAATGATCTACACTTCTAACATGAGCAACACCTTGGTCTGTCAGCAACCAGAAATACACCTTATCATGCTGACATTATAAAGATGTCAGTTCAGATTGGATTGTTATTATCACGGGCACTGACATTAAGCTAAATCGCTCTGGATATTTTATTTTCTGGGCAATATTCAGTGTGTATAAGAACTGGATTTTAATTATCCATTAAATTTCTTATTGTTGCAGTAGGGCCCTAAATGGGAAATAGTGATTTCACAGACATCCTGTCCCTCTGCCTCTGGAAAGTGCGAGCCCTCCTCCCGCATCTGACGTGACAGGCCTTTTAATTGTCTCATTCAGATAACATGTCATCACAGGGCTGAGACCACGCAGTGACATCTGCTAATCAACTGACCAGCACTTGTTCACACATCCGTATACCCAGTACGGAGATTTGATTGCCTCTTGGTGCCCCCTTGTCTGACCCTGATTCATTCTCACCTTCTATCTGTATTCATGTCTTTCATTCGCACTCACTTTCACACTCCTGTTCTCCTCCAGTGGCGGACACACTCACACACTCACACTCACACACTCACACACACACATACACACATATTCCAATTTCAATCTCAACATCTCTGCTCCTGGCTCATCGTATCTCAGCATGTGAGTGTATCACTGCAGTCTCTTATTACTCACCTCTGTTACTCTACTCCTGTGGTGCCACCTTCTCACATTGATCATCTTGTGTGATAGTGTGATCAACACAATGTAACTACAGACTTACAATCAAGCTCCTTAACCATTGTGCCTTGTTTTAACAAATTATTTTCTAATAGTTTTGGGGACCTAAACATACTAAAGAATAATTAGATATTGATATTACTTTCCACTTTCACAGAGTTATATATATTATTTATATTTATATATTTATTTTCCAAATTTTAACTCTTTACTGTAAATGTCAGTTTTTGTGATGATACCACTAGGAGCACCTGCTGATACCACTGACTGCAGTCCATATAAAATATGTCTCTGCAACTGCACGCACACACACATGCACACACACACACACACACACACACACACACACACACACACACACACACACACACACACACACACACACACAGTAGAAAAGGAAGTGTCAACCTGATATGCTGAATGTTTGTATTAGTCCTACAAAGTTTATTATAGTAAGAATAATGGAACTGTTAAAAAAAGCTTCACCATGTATCATGGCAATAGCATAGTCACAGTCAAAATTACCACAAAAAAAATCTAAAATGTGAAGTTGTGATACACAAGGATAATTTGGGTTTATTTTACTTGGATATTGAGTCTCACTTGTTTTGGCAACAAAACTACTTTTGTCTATGGGGATTCATAAAGTTATTGGGCTAAGTGTGTTTACATTGGAAATGTGAATAAGATATGTACCTAATGAGAATTCTCACAAAATTTGCTTGATAGAGCAAAGAGCAAGGAGTACGATATGGACACATTCACATTTCAGAACCACATGGAGCTTATATTCCGGCATTGGGTATATGATTGTATGTGCAATACCTGTTTTTTATTAAGTCTGCAAAAAATTTTAACAATTTCATTTTTTTCTGTCAATATGGGATGATGTGTGTACATTAATGAGGGAAAAAATGAACAAATGAATGATGAATGAAACGATTTTAGCAAATGGCTGCAATTTAACAAAGATTGAAAAAATTTAAGGGGGTCTGAATACTTTCTGTACCCACTGTAGATGTATCAGCTGTCTATCTCAGTTGAGGCTGTACAGTATGTGTGTTTGAATTCTAGTTTGCTTATATGTTGTGTGCAATGATGCATGTAGGTATGTTGTATAAAGGCTAAAGAATGGATACTGTGATAGTGGAATGCTGTATTTGTTAGTGCATCAAGCCCAGTAGAGAGATAAAAGGACAGTCCATGGGAGCTTTACTCCATAGCACTGGTGAGGCTCAGTGAAGTGGTTGGAAACATTGCACTCTAGGCTCATTGCCCAGAGAGTTGTGCTGTTCTGTCCTCAGGGATGTCCTCCACTTCTCTACTGTATATTGCCAAGCTCCATATGGCACTGTAGCTGAACAGAATTGACTTTATTATTTATTTTGAGTGTGTGCATGCATGTCGGTTTGCGTGCATGCGTGTGTATGTGTGTATGTGGGTGCATACATGGACACACGATCTGAATGAGGTCAAAGGATTGAACTGGCAAAGCAAGAACGAGAGACCACGACTGCGCATTTCATGGAGAAATACAGCTCATAGCGTACATGTCCCATGAATACAGAGAGGGAAAGTTGGTACTGTGGTGCATTATGGACCAGTGTATTTCCTCAGAGTCAAGGACACAGAGTGGCTCCTTTTTCTAATCTTCGCTGTGCCGTTTCAACTCACCTCCATTTATTAGCAGTGCGTCTTCTACCTTACCCACTGACACATCTAGTGAAAAATTACACTGCCCACAGAGGATCATCGTACATGAATCACTGTTACTGTACTTTAACATGGCACTGAGCAGACAAGGGTAGGGGGGAGGGGGTGTAAAGACTTAACAAGTTCACAGGGAGTGTTTTCTTAGCTTAGGGCAAAAGATAAGAAAAAAATCTTCATTATTTATATAATTTTATATTGTGACAACAGTTATGATGTTATGTAGTAAAGTTTCTGGAAAGCCAACTGAAAAACTGTACCTGGTTAATATGAGGGAAAGATGGTTTTGTTAACTATTGGAAAAGGTCCAGGCATCTTTCAGAATCTAATCATAAAAATGATCATTCTCAAACCTTAAACAAATGCTTTGAAGGGCTAAACATAACCATTACACACAATTCATGCTTTAGTTTCCACGAGAACATTTTGTGGGTAATAAAAAACATAAGCTTTTGACTCCTGTATGTTGACACTGAAGACAGATATTGTCATGAAAATGTGATGAACATTTTTTATAGTAGCAAGGGTTACAAAGTATATTAAAAATACTTCTTAATATATATTTCATATCCATTACAGGTTGATTGACATGCACTGAATGAGTCTAATGTCTTATTTTTAATAGAAATTTAATAGGCAAATGTATATTTGCCATCAGAATTATTTATACATCACTGTTGCTTATTTTGTCTAACCTTATGTTCCCAATTTCCTTGCACAGTGTGTGTTTGTAAAGGTGGATCCTTGTCTTTCATTATCATTGGTTGACAGTTTATATTTTATTCATGTCCCCAAGAAGTGACGACGCCTAGGCCCTCAACTAATCACAATCCCAGTGGGGAGAGTCTTTTCCATCATTAGCTCTATCTGTAGCTTAGCTCTGCTCTGCTACAGATGCTAATATGACAGTAATGAGATTAGACACATAACGGCCCTACCTACATTTCTGCAGGTTGAAGCGTGAGACCTTAACATCAAATTACATTTTGCACCTTCTCTGTACTCTTGCTGCAAGTATGAGAGCATGGAGAGTCCCTGATTGCCAATCAGGGACATCTAGAGTGCTGTGGTGAGACCAGAGAAGCATTCCAAAGTAGACAGACAAGGGCAGGATTTCAGGCTTTGCTTGGTGAGGAGAATGAAATCTCAGTTTTCTTTACTGTGCAAGACCGCACTGCATTTGTCGACTGAGGCCCCGGCAGGATCCTTTAGGTCTTCCCCCTAAGTTTGTCTGACTACATTTGATGTTTTATATTGCAGCAGACTCTACGTATTAATTGTGATGCAAAAGTTAGACATAGATTGTAGTCATCTCTCTATGTGGATGTTACATCATTACAGGTAATTAGTGTGAAGAAAACTCAGGAAAGTAAGCACTTTAGAAACATGTTTTATTCTGTCTCAGTCTTACTTTTCTTGTGTTGATCATTGTTCTTATTTATTTTAACAACTTTATTGTTGAAATATTATTCTTGTATTAGACACGTACAGTGCACCATGGGCAGCAAGACTAGAGTTCAGATGGTCAGACAGGTTTCACAAGTTCACTCTATTTTGAAAGGATGACTATGATGTTGGCTCCTATGAAAATGAGGTACTTAGGAGAAAGCTCCAAATATGTCTTTAAAAGATAAGCTTGATGTTTCTCTATTTCAGAGGTTTTGCATCATTCCTGTTAACGACCTATTTAACAGGAATGATGAAAAATCTATGAAAAGAAGAGGCATGTTGGAAAAACTTGAATTTTTTAGGGACTATTTTCAGCTGCGGATTAAAACACATTTGGTACTTTAGTCAGTATTTACAGCAGCAGGATGGTATATGGCGGATTGAGTCAAGCTAAACTATAGTTTACGTGTTCTTGATAACGAAGGTGCATTTCACCCAGAATAATGTTACAGGGGCTGCATTTGGACCAAATTCTGTCCTAGGACCAAATCCGGCCCTAGGGCATATAGAGTGTGGTAGCATGGTGTTGATCCAGGAAGTCAAGTTGCATGTATGCATTTAAGAACTTCTTAGAAGCCAAAACGCTGCAAAAAAGTTTGTAAAACTCACAGACCGGACTGGACATAACTCTGGAAAGTTATCACAAAAATATTTTATTAGAATGAATCAAATAAATGGGGAAAATTATCATGTGTATTGTTAAACCTGCAATATAGTAATACATTTGTTTACCAAAAAAATAGCACAAAGTGCAAACTATCTCCTGAATGAATGAGCATTCTGTCCAGAGAAATCAGGACTCAGCAAAGTCATATCTCTCAACTCAGTGACTGTTTGGTTTATAACATCCTTGAACATATTAGTAGCTTAGGGCTCAAAGATTTTGTTCATATAAATAACGTAACCAGAATAAATATTATGAGATCTATATAATCCACAGTGATATATTGTGTACTTTGCAATACTTGGAAAAGTTATGAAAACATATCTTTAATAAAACCTAAGTGATTACATGAAGCAGTGGAAAGGGAGTCATCAGGCCTTACTCATCTGCTGTGTTAATCACACTGTGTTCCCTTCCTAATACTCTAGATGAAGCTAATTTCACTGATGGATTAATATCCATGGCTCCTATTAAAAAAAGAAAACAAAATGGTACTGGGGGTAGCGAGTGGGTGGAATGACTTAGTGAAAAAATTGCCATGTTGATGGTTAACTGCGTTTAGTAATATTGGGCATAGGCAGGGGAATTATGAGTGTCCACGTACTGCCTGCAAAATCCTATTAAGTGCTCATTAACTACGCTATTAAGAAGAGAGATGCAAAATAGCTGTCTCCTCTCCTTCTATTACACTCCTATATAAAATCAAACAAATACACACTTGATAACTATGTGTGATTAGTGTTTGACACTTATTTCTAAGGATGATATATTGGTTATTAACCTTCTAAGGTATATCTTTTGTTTTAAAAAATTATAAAGGTTTTGTATTGTTAAAAAGAGCTTTTAACGCTTTTTTTACAAAACAAAATAGCCAGTAAAGTGCTTTCATTTTGCTGAAATGCAATATATTAATAGAACAATAAAGGTAAAATGCCCCTCAACAAATTACATTATAAAAATATATGTACATGCAAAGGTTTTCTCAATGTACAATGTACACTCTATAATACAATTTATAGTAATACTGCTAAAATTTACAGGATGAGTGGATTCTATCACCAAGGGAGATCTAATGAGTGTCCACTCATAGGATCAGGGTGCAGATGAATGGTCAGAAAGTTACTAACTGGGCTTGCCCAACATCTTGACAGTAATTACAAAGGTTTCTGCGGTCTGCTAACTTTATCAGCATTTCATCCGCAATTATTGTTCAGTAACGGAGCATCTAACTGCTCTAACCTTTTCCAGAGTAAGATTCTCTTGGTCCCCAACTACTCCACCCCTGTGCATTCTACTCCCACAAACTCACTCCCACCGAACGCAACTACGACATTGGAGACAGAGCCTTTTCAGTTCAGTTTTGTCAGATTGTCATGGTATGTACTGCTTGTTACCCGACTGCCACGAGAGACCAGTGTGAAGTTCATTAGGAGAATCCTCAGTTTAATGTTTTTTTTCGGTTCTGAAATCCGCTCGTTTTGGATTAAGTCTTCTACCTCTCAGTTTTGGATTGTTTGCTTGGATCTGTCTGTATCTATCTGCTTTCCTCTTTACGAACCCTGCCTGCACTTTCTGCTTTGCCTGCTGGACTTTGTAAATTAACTTTTTGAACTTATCTTGATCTGTACTTGATTCCTTTTCTAAGTTGTGACTGGTATTACTGGTGTGGTGTGCTGGAACTAAAGTAGAGCCTTCTGCTGAGGTCTGAAACACTAATAAAGAACAAGCAACAATGTCACCAGCACACACACAGAGGTGCATCCTTTACATGACAGCAACATCACTTTCCAATCCCTGAGTGGATCTGTGTCATGCTGAAGAACACTGAGTGTAGCCAGCCTATCGTGGGGCACACACACCATTCACTAACACCTATGGGCAATTTAGAGTCTCCAATTAACCTCAGCATGTTTTTGGACTGTAGGAGAAAGCCGGAGAGAACCCACACAGACGCAGGGAGAACATGAAACTCCACACAGAAAGGTCCCAGACCAAGGTCTTGAACCTGCGACCTTCTTCCTGTGAGGCAACAGCACTAACCACTGCATCACTGTGTTGCCCAGGAGCAGATATATTTTTTCATAATTTTACTGCAATGTTATTCATAATTCAGAAGAACCACATCATATTAAGTAGACTATCTATACAAGTATGTTGTAAATGAAAAAAATAGTTGTTTTTTTAAATACAACAAATATATTAGGGCAGTATTGTGGTTATGAGTCGGTGAGGAAAAAGATATCATGGCATGCTTATTTCTGTTCATATAGTATCCTATGAGGACTTCCTGATTACGGTAATCAATCGTTGGCCATCCTCAAATCCTTTTTTGTCTACTTCAGTTTCATCAATATTGAATTGGTAATACACCAAACACTGAAATGTAATTGAACTGGAGCTTTACACTTCAAAGGCTTTTTTAGGTTGGCTGTCATTAGACTGACAGCCAACAGCTGAAAGCCACTTAAGCTCGTCTGTGACAGCATATACAGCAACTGAGTGACGCCGCCCTTGGCAGGATTTCGCACAAATTGGCCAAAAATAAATCTTCACTGGAAAGTGGATGAATCCATTTTTTAAATTCTGAGGTTCCTGAACTCTGAATTACATGCAATGACGCAAGCGTACTGAAATCATACAGCTGTGATATCAATACATCAAGCCTCCATTATTTCAAAGGACTCATAAATCAGGAAGGCTGGGTTATGTTTCCACCGGTAATTAAAGCCTATAACATAATGCTATGGCACAGATCAATGTAATTGAATAAATTACCACTGGCTTAACTGTTCACATGCCTCCCACACACACAAAAGGGTTGAGAGGTCAAACCCACCTACACTGCCTTCATGGAAAGTGCTGCAAAAGAGTAGAGGATGTTACATTGGCTCAATGTATCTAATACCTTTTGGGTTTATGATGAAAGAGTCGGCATTACTCTTATCAAATATCATATGTAGAACTGACCTATAAAGCCACATTAAAAGATGAGAAGTACTGAATATTTGAAGCTTGCAGATTACACTTTGATTACTGCAGGCTCCCATGATCCAGCAATTAGGACAAACAATAGCCAAGCAGTATGATAAGAAATAAGTCAAACCCTGCTTTCCATTCTCATACTTTGTAAATCTTAAGCTGTTAAAGTTCTTTTCTTCTTCTTTCTCTAAGTTCTATTTTTTCCTCTCCTTTCCTCACTTGGGACTCAGAGCTCCAGGATTAGATTAGCTATCATTTATACCAGGCCTGGAAGAGTGTGAAGAGCAGACTCCATCAGATGGAGAGATAATGGTGCTTTATGATAGATCCTGGCTAATGAAATGCCACTGTCTGTAATGAGATCAGTGAAAAGTGAGCTTTTGACCCCCTGAAAAGGGCAGGCAGCATGTTGAAAATATCTACTGAGGATGTTTCTGACATCTCAGATTCTGCCTTCCTGTTCTCCTCCTCCCGTACAGGACATGATCCTTCTGATTTTAATGGCAGTGGGAGTTTTTGGATAAAATTGTGAAAATGCTGTCACAGCGGTGCAGTAGCACAGAGCCTGGCTGCACACTAAAATTGAAGCACAACACGAATCACACATGCAAAAAGCACAAACAGTGGAAATGCCAAAATGCTAATGCCAACATTTACCAGAGGCTGCGAGGTGGGGCTGTTCAAACAGTGGGAGGTGTGTAAGGTCAAGAAAGACATTACTCATTCTCAGTGTCCCTCGGAGGTCCACACATCTGTATAAAAAGCAAAAAAAACACACAATAACATGCCAGACAACAGCATAAAAGCCTGTAAATCTGTGCTTTACAACCAGGAAACAATGACAATATATAGTCTTTAAACCAAATTAAAATCACCATAGAATAAAGTATGAGAGCACTGAATTTACACTAAGATTGGTCATTGTTTAAAAAAAATGTGGTATAGTATTTGGGATGTGATGTTTAGTTGTATAGAGGAACCTGGTTAATCAGCAACTTGTATACATGATCAGAACAGTTTTATGATGTTTTTATTATTATTTTTTTAAACGTGTGTTTGACGTCTTAGCCTTTAATGTTTGCATATCCTCAACTTAGTTAGGGCTTCTGGATGCTTGAACTCACTGGACTTTTCCATGCACATAAATATTGAATTATGTTGAATATGAAAAGGGTATTAAAGGTATTGTCATGAAGCTCCGTCAGAGAGGACCAGATTTCTCAACAATCTTTTTTTTTTAGATGTGTGCTTCAAGCCAAGCTTATCTCTTGAGTTTTCAAAATAGTGATAAAGGCTTATTCGGGTTTCTGAAATAACAATATTATGTTTACAGGCACAAATCCACTAGAAACTGTTCATATAGAAATTCAGTGAAAATTTTCAGAAAAAAAAAAAAGAATAAAAGTGAGAGAATTTTATGCAGTCACAGTTTGTCTACATAATGCTCAATACTCTGTTTACTCTGGCCTTCTGTTTCTATACTACAATAACAAAATCAACACAACCTCCCTGTTACATGGCTATTTTCTTGATTGCCTTCGCTCTCTGTTCTTTAAATATTCCTGTCATGCTCTTGATTTTCTTCCATTTATACTTCACAGGTCATCAACTTTCCTGTCCCCTCTCATTTCCGACCACTCTTCTCCGCAATCTCTGAATGTCAGGGAGTCGTGTGACAGCAAAACATTTCTCAGCGCTGTCATCTTTCCCCTCTCATCATGCCGAGGAGCTCAGCCACATGTTTGTGTCTCTGAAGATGGGTCAGGAGTCAAGCGCAGTCATCTAGAGATTCAGGAGAGTCCAGAGGGGGCTTATATGTGACTGACAAGTTTTCATTTGCACCTTCTCTGCTCTCGTCACTCAAATTCATTTTTTTTTTCACTCTGTTGTTATTCCCGGGGGAACAGCACACACTCTCTTCCCTTTGAAAATGTAGGGTTTACATCTCAGAAGGAGACAGTTTACTGAGAATAAATTGGTCTCATTTTCTGCCGTACATTTTCATTTTGTTTATTCAAGCACCAGATTGTTAAATTAAATTTACCTGCCTGAGGCTATTTTATTAAGCTGTTTACAGTATATTTGTTGCAGATGGATATGAGGATGAAGTCCAAAACCATGCACTTAATTAATCTGAAACATCTTTTCAACTTCTACGACTCTGGCAGGCTGCCTGTCACTGACAAGAAGCTCACCCAAAAGCAAAATGACCTGAATCATCTTTCTCTATTTTCTATAAACATTTGTGTCATCAAAAAGTCATTTCCGTGGCCAATCTATTTTTTGAAAGATAGGGAGAAGTCAAAGAGAAAAACATACTTTTTTTTGTTTACTTTAATTGAAGAGTTCATGGCAGGATTAAATTCTATTTGGTCCAGAGGAGCAGCCGGTCCTGGTGAGGCAACAAAGGAAATTGATTTTGTGCCCCACATCCTTTCCTGCAGCTCTTGGCTTACATTTGGATAGCACGGCACAGTGCCACATTAGGGCAGGCAGTAATGCAATATAGTTCCCTGCATTTCACTATCTCTGAATGTGGATGGTGGTTTGACAATCTTGATCTTTGGAGGTGTGAAACATGGAGGAGGAATGTGAATTGTGTGAAGAAAAAAGACATCTTTGTCAATGGATTTCAGAGCTACAGTATGTAGGCTAATCTAGTGTCTGCCAGAAGACAGCACTTGGTATATAAAAATGCGGAGTGTGGCATTTAAAGATCCCTGTCACACTTAATATGCTTTACTTTAAGCTCCATTGTCACCTCATCTGCTCTGGATCAAGTTTTAGATGGCCACAGGATTTGTTATGAATTTCAAATAGACCTCTAAAGGAAACCCTTTTAGACCCCCTAAACCTGAGGGAACATAGACCTGAGGGAACCTTGGCCTCTGGGTAACTTGGCACGCTTGTAATATCATGACCAGCAGTCGCCTAAGGCAGTGCTGACAGGCTAAAATGTGCTAACTTGACCTTTTGCTTAGAAATAAATGTGTTTCTTGTGGCCAGATGTGGCAAACCAACCCATATTCTGTAGAGAGAGGCACAAGTCCTGAAGCTCTTGTTCCTGTAGTAGCACATCGCATTAGTTCATCTGCCTTACTCTCACCTCCTTCACGCTGTGTTTGCTGCTATACAAATGTGTGAAGTCTGCTGAGTGCTGTATGCGCCACTGTCCTGGAGCAACGCTAAGTACAATCGTAAGTACAATAATAACACCAATCCTTGTGAAGATAAGCGGAAAACTACATGGTGTACAACATGTACATAAACTGACACACAAGCATAGTCACACTTATACACACATGTCAGCGCTCTAGGGTCACTGTGGGGATACTCTGCTTGTCTTTTCATTTGCTTTTCTTCATGTCACTGAAAGCTGTGAATTGGAAAGATGGACCATTTCTTACTAGTTCCCCCATCGTTCTTCAAAACTGTTTAATCTGGTAATGGTCTGCGAGGAATTAAATAGAGGCAAGACAAAAGACAAAAAGAGAAGAAGAAAAGATGAGAAGTTTCAGGATATGTGGAATTATTAAACAAAGCAAAGAATTATTAAAGCACTGAATCACCTTGAATCAAACCACATAGATCAAGAATGTCCTGAAGAAACACCTGCACCTGATCTGACATTTTCCATTGATTGGAGTTTCTCATGATTAGTAAACATTTCAAATTAAAATTAAAAACATAACTTGTGAAATTTAGACTAAACTACTATAAAACACAATAGCCTAAAGCCTTTATCACTCACCAGTAGATATTTATTCAAGAACCATGTTTAGAGCTTCTTCTGCACCATAGAAGCTTCCTGAAGCAGCCACCATTATGAAAGCTTGTTAAATTGCCCAAGTTAAACTATTTTATTTTATTTTTTTTATCCTGACTTGTGCAAAAATAATCAAATAGCCTAAGGCACACTTTACTTAGGCTATTGTCATATAGGGTATAAAGAGTATGATCTTTCCAACTCAGGATTAAGAAAATTGTTACCAGAAATGGCAAGTATCATCAAGAGATGATTTTTCATCAAAACTTACATCAGACATACTTTTGTTAAAACATTCCAAAAATTACACTAAATTTACCACTAGCCTAAGATGTCTGCTTTTGAGACAGAATTGAACATGTACAAAATCAAAATAACTCCAGCCAGACAGTAAACAAACCATCCCTTCTTTGAAAACACAATGAAATGACTTGGCTTGTGGTGCAATGATTTATTCTTTCAGCTGTGTGTGCATGATTAGTAAAAGGACTTTATTCTTTCAGCTGCAGGCGAGCAACGCTCTGGTCAGGGCTGTCTGATAGGGAAACTATCTCATGTTTTCTGATGGTGGCTGTGCTTTGTGTTAACTCTCGAAGGCGTCAGGGGAAAGAGATTGCTTTTAAGAGTCCTCACACATATTACAAAGCTGTCACTGGCAGGAGTGTTGACAGCTGATCGCTCTGTGGGAGTGTGATGCTCAGAGAAGCAGAGGATGCTAAGATAGAAACTGACTGAGAGGTTAAACATGGACAGACTTTCCCATCATATGATTATACTGATTCCTCCGACTGTTCACTTCCAGCATCCTCTGCTTCATCTGTGATGGAAAATGTCCCATGACATCACCTGGTGTTAATGGCTGGGTTGTAATCATAGAGCATCCAAAGTTAAGGCATAAAATCTCAAAGAAGCAGACAGTTTGATTATCTTTCTTGTCCTTGGATAGTTGAACACTTGTAACTGTGACAACTAATGTGTCCAAATCACGATGGATACACAAGCTTTTTGTGATTTTCTGTCATTAATATACTGATATAATGATGTCAATAATGAACATGCGAAAATAAAAAAAATAATAATAATAAATGAACATACATAAAATGCTACTAAAAATAACCACCATTCACCTATTTGTAGGTTTTGTTTCTTGGGTTTTTTTTCCCTGGTTGTGGGCATTGTCCACTTGCATATTTTAGATTTGGTCGTCTCAAAGCTTAATAGATCCATTTGAGAGGTTCAATTTTATGATAAGGGAAAAAGAGTAAAAATAAATTCACGTACAAATATGGCAAAAACAAAAATGATGCTGCTGAATGTAGAAAATAAATTTAAATGTAAATTTGTTCATTATGTTATTATGTTCACACAGTTGTATGCCAAAGTATCCTTTTAAAGAAACCATTATTTAACCAGAATATGCCTGATGGGACAATTCATGATAGGTTTTCCCTCTATATCACACCCAAAGTGCACTTCAGCAGTTCAAGTGCCCCCTATGTTTCACTCAAGTGATGGAATATTTGGTATTATTTGACTTGTATTATCTGGTTTTATATTATATATAGTCTGGTATGGTATAAAAAAACACTGTTAAGACAAAAACATTTTTGTAATTGAAGTGTGGCTCTATTAATTAATATATTATGAGTTATAAGTAGCTTGTGGATCATTTTGTTTGGCTTCTGTTTTCAGTTTAAGATTTTTGATCCAATACATTTTTATGTATACTTTTTAATTCTAAAAATGAAATATGTGTAAAAGCTCCTTTTCATTTCATTTTTTTTTACCTATTTCCCTTCGGGTACACAACCCTGTGTGTGTGTATATATATATATATATATATATATATATATATATATATATATATATATATATATATATATATGCAACAATTTAAATTTAAATGACCAAAATATGGTTTTAGGAATAGAGATTGTAATTTGATTTTTACTATGAAATCAGCATGTGGTAACTAGTATGGTGGATGGAATATAAAATGAAGAGGATACTTCAGTAACTTTTTGCCCCACTTACTGAAAGTTGAGAGATATGTAAATGTAGCATTAAAACAAAGTGCTAAAGAAAGATATTATAAAAGGACAATAAATTATATTATTAGTTCACAGTTCTCTGGCCATTCAGAAAGGCCTGTTGGCAGAATAGCAAAGCAACTGTAAACATTTCAAATGTTGTCTAATGTCCTCCAGGGCTTTATGGTCGAATGGATCAAATTGCATCATGCTGCTTGAATTAATTTTAAAGGGGCTGTGTGTGTGTAACTTTCCAAAATTCCTTTTCAGCACACCTGTGGTGGCTTCACCATACTTGGTCACAGCAGCATGAGATTATTGTAGGGGATCTGTTTTCCACCTTACTTGTTATAAAAGATCTCTAACTTGTGTTTTGCACTGGGCTTCAACAAAATACAGCATGTCCCTCTTCCCTGCTGTAGCTCACACACACATAACAAACACTGTTCCTACCATGTGGGGACTGGCCAGTGAGTTTTGAAGTGTTGGATTACACCTTTGTTCTTATTTACCTTCAGTAGAACTAAAGAGGGGTAAGATATGTTCTGTTGTCAGTCTGGTGATTGTTTTCCACTCCTTTTGTTGAGGAAATGTTTAGCTGTGTTTAGCTGTGCATATATGTGTGCTCGGAAGTGGGAAACTCATTATTGCAGCTGTGATTTGCTCTCCTGAGTTGAGCTAGCTGTCTCATTAGCTGGAGCTCTAATATCTGCTTGGTGTTTCTAGTCACAAAACCCTGTGTTTGTTGCGGTGGATACTGATGTGCTTATCGAAGGTAACCGCAGAGAGGCAAGGCACACAGCTTGATGCACAAAATCATTACACAGGCTGTCTTAATCGACCGGGAAAGTCATGGAACTCCTAATTTTTTAACTTACATTACAACCCATCACACTAAAGGGGATTCAGAGATGCAAACTGATTCACAGACACGTTGGGTCTGAATCAGACCACCTTGCATTCCTCAAGGATCTGCTTGGTTCCTCAAGGAATGCAAGGTGAAAAGACCACCTTGCATTCCTCAGTTCTAATATATAAATGCAAAGTCTCTCTTTATAGACGTCATTATTTATTGTTATTGTTTGGGTAAATCCTGAATTTAATGGGTCAGTTCATCTTCATTACTGTTCTTATTTAATTTGATTGTTACATCTCATTGATATTCTTGAAAAGAATCAGATTCTCTGGGTGTCAACAAAGACACCTATTTAGTTTATAATCAGCTGTACTCAATATATGCACACACAGGCCTTACAATTGATGTGTCGATCAATTTAAAATTATTTGTCTTGTAGTCTGTGTCTGTCTCTTCCTTTTATCTCACTGTATATCCCTATCCCTCAACATCACTCTTCCTATACTAAAAGTCAGCAGAGTTTAGAAGAGTGACAGCCTTTCTGTTATTATTAGCACGAAGGTCAGACTGTGTGTGGCAGATAATGGAAGGCTGAGACAGTGTGTTCCAGGTTGTCTGGAGGATTGAGAGTCTGACAGGAACAGCCAAGCAGACAGTAAGCAGAGGACACCGCATCAGAGACTCCTCCACAGACACATCAAGGATAACTGGCTATATTAACTAGTCACTGGTGCCTGTCTCTCACAGACAGGAAGTGACTGGGGCAGATGTGTGGGATTTATTCATTTTGCTGCTAATTTAGCTGCTTTGGTTGCTGATTGCTTGTCAGGCATCAGTTGAATTCAATGAATGATTTTAAGATAAAATTGAATTGTGATTTTTCTGGCAGATATTGCGATTTTGATTTCAATCACGATATTCTTTGGGTTTAAAACCCCCGACTCTGCTTCTAGTCCCACTGAGAAATAATGACCAGCTTACGTTGATTGGACTTCAAAACATGTGAGCTGTACTCTAAGACTGTGGGACTAAGGCAATTTTTATATAATTTTTAGATCTCATGTAGAGTAAAAAAAATGATGAGCGTGGCTATTTGCATGTTTTACTTTTAAGTTAGTTTTGTATGGCTGGAAAGACAGAAAATGCAAATGAAAAAATCCAGATTTCTAATGTGATAAATGATGATAGAAATGGAAATGAACAATCATTTATCAGTTCAGTACATGGATTCACTGTGTTTTCAAATGTGATTTGCATTTAAATGACAATTGTATTGCCAGTTAAACGCAAATCATGTAATGCATGAGGTACAAAATAAGTTGGTTCAGTTTACAACAAGGCCTATAAGGTTTGTAAGCTCAGTTGTTTAGAGTTATTGCATTATGTTGCTTTGGTGTTCAGTCTTTCAGTAAGTTTTAACCACAAAGTCATACTTCGGTAACACTGTGACAAATTTGGGCGAGTGACACTCCAGTGAGAAAAGCAGCTTATTCTATTGGCCAGTAACAATGGTGTTTCAATACATTCACTTCAGTTTAAAATCCACTTGAATGACATGTGTTTTTATTCTTTCTTGCTGGTTATATTGTCCATAAAAATGTTACATTATATTTTCATATCAATATTCAATGATATTTTTTCCTGTTATATAAAATAACATTTTTCATCAAATTGTCCAGAGCAGTTTCAACCAACAGCATCATTGCATCAACTTGTCAAACAAGGCAAGTGCCACATTAGCCTTGTACTTGTAGGTACCCAACCCCTGCCACTGCCCATCCATTCAGCACGTGTAAGATACATATACTTTTCAATGGTTCAGTCATATTCCTCCCACTGTTTTGTTCCACCAGTATGTTTAGATGTTGCATTATGGATGTTAGATACTCTGTAATGCTGTTACAGGTTGACTTTTAAGGTTTAGAGATAAAAAAAATATATATATATATGGTCATTCATGTACTAAACACCTCAATTGCCAGAGCTTGGTGCTCGGGTGCTTTCATGTACACTCGTACCTGAGATAACGGCATCCAGCCAATCAGCTGACCTCAGAGAATAAATATCCTAAATAGAACAAATGGATTTAATAACTAAACAGGATTCGAAATGTAGTAGATAAATACATAGCAGTATTTTTAGTTTACTTTCACTTACAGTAAACTAAAAAAAATGATTGCAAGGAATTTCCACCTGATCTCAACTGTACAATTTAGGGTGAAACGTCTTAAGTATTCAGGGCAGAGCCCTGGAGTTTCTGAGTGATGGGTGGCCCTCAAGACTCTGGCTGACTCTATATGAGTTTGACGCTTCCCAGTTGCTCTGCTCCAGTTCAGGAACTGGAGATGTGAAAAAAAAAACTGGAGCTTCTCATGGGTACACACAACACAGCAGAGTTTATAAACGGATCAGTTGAGACCAGCGGTGCCTCCCACTGACCTAAATACAGGCTTATATCAGTCACTCCTGACTCGACTGAAGTTTTATGAAATGACGCATGGTGTTCCAAAATGCAAAAGATGATCCATGTTCCACACAAAAGTGAGAGAAACCAAAGGAGGATGGTGTATGGGCTTGTAGTTTGACAGATACAGTTATGCTCAAGGTGGTAGACAGTTGTGCATTTTTGCCTTTAAATGTAGTGAATACCATCTCCTTCCAGCCTGGTTTCCGCTAACTTGAAGCTTAAACTTTTTCCAAAGTTCTGAGAGTTGACCTTCAATCATGTCTGATTCGGACAAGGACAGGGTAGGAACACTATTGAGCATCTTAGTGCCCTCCTTCAAAAGATAATTGCACTCAGTAATCTATGACTGTATTTTCATGCATAAGAGTGGTAAAACATAATTTATGTGTGTTCATTTGTTGATTTATCTGTCATCAGTAAATAGCAGATAGATGTGATAAGTTTTGTTTTTCTGACGTGGTATGAATTTAGACACAGTGCAAAAAAATTGCAATAAAAATGGCCTTGCCTTATGGAGACTTATCCGTCTCTCATTTTGACAGCTATACAGGACTCATTCACAACTCCTTGTTGAGTTTTGAGCTTGGACTTGGATTGCCAGAGGTGATATGTGTTGAAAATGATCATGAAGATGCTGCCACAGGCATGAAGTTGCTGATCAAACTATTTCTGTATATTGTGACATAATCCTTTAAGCTGGCCAGAAGTAAAAAAAAAAAATAAATAAATAAAAATCTTATTTTGTCTTCATGAGAGCCTCAGATGCAGTACTGTATGCAATAGGAACCAACTGCTCCTGCCTAAAAGGCTTTAATCTGAACCGAAGCCTCTTTTACTTGATGTTAGACTTTTTCCATAAGTAGTAAGTATTTTCATGAAATAGTATTCTATTTTTGTTTTGTGGTACGATATTAAATCATCGTATATATATACATCGTATATATAATAATAATAGTATAAGAAATGTTCGCCTATACTTGACTTTCTAACTAACTTTCTGCTAACTCTTAATATTGTCCATATTGTAAGAGGTATCTCCCTCCCTCAGACATCATCATTTTTATCCATCAAACTTTAATGAATTCTCAGGCCATGAATGTTGCATGACTCGGAAAGTTTGCACATGCATACTGAACTATGTCCCAAGTAAGAAACGTGATTGATTATTTTTCATTTCAGCATCCATATGTTCTCTTGTAATAAACTTTACCCTCAAACATGACTAAATTATGTAATCAATGCATTTATTAAATGCATATTAATAAACAGATTTTTCTAGTGAGAGAATTGATGTGGGTCAGACGAAACGTAACCTCAAACTATGCATTACAGAACACAAGGCAGCAATCCATAGTGAAACACTATAAAAAGAGAGGTCATGGCTCAGCAGCCTCACTCAAATTCATCAGCCTTGAAAAAATCACTCCCTCACTTAGGTGGGGAGACATGATCAAGAAACTGATTCAAAGAGAATCCTCATGGATTTTTACCCTGAATAGCATGGAACCCAATTTATGTTATATGCTTATTCTTATTTGGGGCATGTTAAATAAAATATGACACTTTTGTTCCTCTAAATGCAATGTGATGTCTTTGATGAAAATGATAAATGTGATGAATCTTTGTATATGGATGACTCTTTAACTATCTATGTGATTTAGATTGTGTAAGATATGTGATTGTGAGACATGATTTACTGCTTTTAACATCGTCCTTTAATATTTGTTATATTTTCTAAATGTTGCATTCTTTTAGTTATATATGTAAATATCTTTTGAGTCAGGGGCGGCTGGTGATATAAATATAGGGTGGAGCACTACAGGGCAAAATAACATGTGAGCATGCAAAGCGTGTGAGCAAATAAATTTGGGACAGTTATTTATATTAATTATAAAGCATGTTCATTCCAGTCAGGCAGGAAACATTCTGATTTAGACTTCAAACAGATAGACTACCACATCCTGGCAACACTAGATCCAAATCAAACACAACAGCACTTTAATGTTATTTTAGAAATGTTAATTAGGCTACATATCCAAACATCCTGGCTGCACTTATGACACCAACACTAAAGGTTAATTGGCCTCATTACAACACAACACACTAATGTTGCCTACAACTAGTACTGGAACATAAATTTTGCCCTTCTGTGCCTCAGGCCTGCAAATTTCTCAATGTCTTTCTGGTTAGTCAGTTCAGTCTGTTTTTCAAACATAATGAACAGGGAATGCAATAGAAAGCATCACTTACAGCACATCCAGCTATATCCAATACTGTTTGCCATAACACCAGTGAGAAAAGCTCCTTGTATAAGCCAAACTGCAATCACTTGATTGCTGTTGAATGTGCAAATCTGGTCACTCTCGTCCAAGCGTATTTACTCTTTTCTTTTCTTCCAATGAACACCTTGAAAATAGTTATTTCTGCAAAGAAATAACAGATTTTTGCTTTCTGTTCCACTTGAAGAAGTAGATGTGGATGATTCCACTTATTCCATGTCATAGTGCTTCACTTGCGCAGTGATATGCCTGCTAGATGCTGGGCCCAATCAAATAATATCTCAAACCATGAGAACTAATCGGAAAAGGGTAGGAGGGTCCAGGGTCCGAGGGCTACTTTTTCAGCAGGAAATCACACAACGGAATCAGGGGCCTCGCCTGAAAAAGTATGAGTGCTCTTATTTAGTTAACGTTACCCGTACCCTGCAACCTGCAAGTGAACGGCTGAACATGTAATATATTAAACTTTAGACAACACAAGGCCAACATATTTATCTTTTAACATATTTAAGCTAAATTTGTATTATTACTATTTTCTTCTTTTTTTGCCTGCGGGGGAGTGGAAGCAGTGGGCAGCCCTTTATAGGCTGCCCACCACAGTTTTGAGTGTGGATTCCTGTTTAAATAATAGACTTCCTGTGCCTAGTATGAGCCTGACAAATATGTATGCGAACCACATAACTCAAAATAAATGAGATTGTGCATGTCTCCTTTGTAGGCACATTGTGGATAGTATTTTTTTCCTGATGCTGTTACATTTTTGCCATTAACCAGCACCTTTTGACAGCATGCGATGGACAGGCTTTTTTATCTTTTTAAAAACTGACAGTTCATTCCATTAATTGGTCTTTACACTGTTGTGTCCAAGAAACTTCCACTTTTGATGTGATAAACAAATGCTGCTTTTACAGTCACCACCAGGGAAAGATGTCTGCACAGTCTACTGACTTTGTTTGACAGGGCTAAAAGCAGGCATCCTGTGGTTTTGTCTTTCTCTACAGACCTGTTGGTACCATTTGGAAAATGACTAGTTTGTTATGAGACGCCTTGTCAGAAACTCAAATACAGCATTTGGTTTCTGCTCCCAAAAGGATTCTGCCAAATTGCATTCCCTGAAAATAAGCAATAAACAATCAGTTGTTTACTTTAATCAGGATCTGGCTTGTACAGTGAATAGAGCAGCACAAATGGACGCAGAGCTTGTTATCTGAGAGGTATTATGAGTATCACTTTGCTAAATAGATCTGATTAAAGATGCTTTTGTTCTGATGCTACAAACCTACCTGATGGAAACAAATAAGACTGGTGCACATTTTCCTCCCTGAGGAAACACTTCAGTGCAGAAGAAATTGAAAGAGGCACTTCATACATTAAAGAGTGTGAGGTATTCGCAGTGATGGCTCCCTGAGATGTATGAAAATGTATATTTTCCGGTGTAATGTCAGGACCCTTACACCCCCAGAAATGTGCTCGCCAATCAGCTCAGAGTATCCTCGAGACAAGAAACCCAGTGGTGTTTAGGAAAAAGAGAAGGTGTTATAGAAGAGTATATGTTTAGATCAGAGAAGATACTGTGGCTGTTTGTGGTTTTGAATACAGTTCATTGTTGGGTTATTTATTTTATGTTACTCTTAAATCAGCATTTAACCTCTGCAAATGTAAACTGACAGCAGTCATATTCACTTATTATTAATCACTCATCAGCTCCAGCTCTAGACAACAAGGGGCCCTAAGCAAGATGTTTCTTACATTTTTACTTCTTACTTTCAAGCTATGAATGAACTAGTTTTTTGTGCTATCATATCACCTTTAAGCCGCATAATGATTGATTGGACACTTGCTTCAGCACCTGTACCAATCAAATACATTGACTCATATACCATGGGGTCAGAGAGATTGATTGTCTACCAGTTCCCTGTGGACCTTTTCTTCTTATCATGAATTGGTGTCTGTCAACTCATCTGAGGCAAAAATTAACACTATATAGGGAAATCCCTTCTGAGAGCTCTCAAGCATCCTACAAAGAAGTTAACTTAATTAATTCTGATGGGATTCAATTCTCCAGGAAGGTCAAGAGTTTAAAAAGTAAGCAACTGGACTTTTTCTTTGAGTTTGAAGACGTTTCACCTTTCATTCAAAAGGCTTCTTCAGTTCTAGCCTGATGATGGAAACCAGGAGCTATATCTCTGGATCACAGAGGGTGGAGCTATAGACCACACCCCTCATCCCATAACAAAGGGTCACATAGGTCATCCTTCAAGGTGTGAATTGGGATGAAGTTGTTGTGGTAACGGCTCTCATTCCAATTCAAGGTGTGACTTGGAATGAGAGTCATTGTGGTCACATGATCCAGAGAAAGAGTCCTGTGGATAGGTATCTGCTACATACCTGCTATCTGCCTATCAGCTACATACCATCCTGCCTTGAGATCTCATGTATGAAAACAATATAGTATTCTCAGGTATGCCACTACAATCTGTAACGGAGCCGCAAGATTTCTTCACATTTCCCCCCACAGGCTGTCACTCATTGTTCTACTTCAGTAATCAGGAGCCTTTGCACCTCTGTGTTCTGTAAATATTATCTGTAATCACCTGCTTTGTGAACGAAAGTAAGAAAACCAATGTTTGTTTTACTTTGTGGATTTCATTGAGGGAGCGACTGAATATCTATTCTTCCAGGGCCTCGTTAATATGTCAGGTGTGTGTGCATGTGAGTGCTGGTTTGTAGGTAAACCATGTCTGGCAGTGAAAAATTAATCATTTGCAGAGTCTGTCTGTCACACACAAAAATGATTTTCTGTCTGTGTAAAATATCCAAAATTATCAGGACACTACATTTCTGGGCTGCATCAAACCCACTGTCTTGGTTCCTTTTTCCTATTTTGATGCGGTACTAACATGGAAGGAAATGGCTCTATAAAGATTTGTGACCTGGGTTTGATCTTTTTTCTTTGCCTGTTTAAGTTGAGCAGCACAAGAATTTAATCAAGAAGTGTTTTGTCCATTGACCAGAGTTTTAACCACTTTTCTTTTCTCATTTAACTTAGGGGCAATGAACCATGAATATCAAACTGAACCGTGTTTGTTTTGCAGCATTTTTTAATGTCTTAATGTGTTTTTTACATGCAGATGTGTGTTGAAAATGATCTCAA
The DNA here is from genome assembly GCA_030544235.1 of Lepturacanthus savala. NCBI lineage: Eukaryota > Metazoa > Chordata > Actinopteri > Scombriformes > Trichiuridae > Lepturacanthus > Lepturacanthus savala. The sequence continues at coordinate 13,532,356 of CM060482.1, read as the reverse complement.
TTAACAAACTTTCAGATTAACAAATGGTATTATACTTGATAATGACTATTAATGCCAGCACAGATGCTTCCGTGAAATGAGGTTTGTGACCTCTCAAAGCAACATCTTAAAAAGCAGAAGGAAGGAAAACTGTTACATAATCCCACCTGGCGTTGTTTTTATCTTCACCTCTAACAGACAAACAACTGAGCAAATTAAAAAATTATCCCAATAATAAAATGAAGCTATCTTCACAATAAAAATATGATCAAAAGGAATCTTCCTTTAGTCACGCATCTGTTTTTGAGTCATGAAATCCCTTAGGGTATGTGTCCCCATTGTGAACTCACTCCTGCTCACATATAGGTCAGGGGACTGTCATAAACACACATTCCTTCAGCCTGTAACATTATTCTAACTTAACACGAAGATCGAAATAAAGTATAGGTTGTAAAAATGATTTGACGACACTGATATTTTTGTTTTATGTGCCTCATGAATTAAACCAAAAGTGTGTTAATGGTTTATGTGGAAATTTCCATCAAGGGAAGATAAAAAGGTGTCGCTATGGGAAAATCTCATTAATTTAAATAAACATACTTTAGCCTATGATAATTGATGATCCCCATAAAGTGCTGACAGTAAAATCTAATTGCCATTAGGTCATGTTTGTATTTTTCATTTTATATAATCATATTTCATATTTTACATTATGCTACTAATAAGAAGAAAAGGTAACATGGAAAATCCCCTGTAGGGATCTGTACTCAGAGAATATTATTTCCTGCCCCCAACCTGTGTCAAACATCTTAAGATGAAAGCAGATTAGAAGGTAAAGACATGAAAGGTGCATGTGTAGAGAAAACAATACAAAGTAGGAAGTCACAAGGAATAATAGGAGTTTAATTAAAGCCTATCTGACATCTGACTGTGTGTCACCAAGCTGGCTGGTGTACTGACATGTTGCTGACACATTTTGGAATATTTTTAAACTATTAAATTAAATTTTGTGTTGTAGTGTCTATATGAGGGCAGATTAGAACAAGAAGGGGAGACAGAAGCTGTTTCTACGTTTCTTTTTCAGTTAGTACCCGTCCATGGTGTGTCTGTGTTTTAACACTGTGTGGCAATGCTTGGGTAGCAAAGGAAACTATGAAGATCTCATTAACTAGTGAGCAGAATTGTTAGTGTCAGCACAATAAACAGAAAACCGAATCATCCTTTGACTACAAATGTAAGCTAACACGTCTCATGAATCATCTTCATTGTATAATTTATTCAATGCCGTTCAAATACCATCTGGAAGAAGTACTTCGAAGGAGGCCATGAGTAAATTCAAACATATGGTGAAAGACGGTTTCCAGAGCTACTAAAACATCTGATGTCACAACGAGAGCATGAGTGGCATAAAACTATCTATGTGGATATTTTTGACAGGGGTAAATTGTATTTCAGATTTTGAAACTCAGTGCAGTTCTTTTTTTTCCAGAATGCTTTCAAAATAATCAAAATTCTTTGTGTTGAAGCCTCATTCATTCCAAAAATGTTTTGTATGTTAATTCAATACAGTGTTACAGATATTCCTCCAGTGGAAATGCCCATGTGCCTTATTAAATTATTTTTTAAATTAAATTCATGCTAATTTAAAAAGATCATAGGTGAAAACCTTAAGTCATTATTAACAGTCAAGTCTGGTAAATAACGTTGAGTTGTAAGTCACTTCATTATTTGATTTATGTGTGAGGAGACTGTTATCATCAGAAAAAAATTACAGCATTGGTTGTTTGGTCACTTTCCTTGTTATGAATCTTCTTTTGACCAAGTAGTTTTTGTGTTTAAACCTAAACAAACCCTGAGCAGTCAATTGAACAGATTTTGAAAGGTGTGAAAGGGCCGCCTTAAATTTAAAAAGCCAACAAATATAAATACTTCTTCTATATATTACATGTTATATAAACCCTAATCTTTGTTTGTTGGACAGACATATTAAATCCTTCAACAGAACAATAGTTGTTTGTAATAATTTTTCTAATTCAGATCATTTTGGATCATGTGTACAGGGGGTAATACTGAAATCATTGATCAACTTTGTTGAGGTTGGCATCGTTTTCATTGTCCGGAGAATTTTAACTCTCAAACAAGGCTACTGGGAAATATTCCAATATGGTGAAGCTGTTTATATAGAAACTTAATTTAAGGAGTCGACTGAACTTGCAACAACTATTTAATTCAACTCATAACTTTAAGTCAAAAGACTTTGAGTCAGAAGAAATATGAGTTTGGAAATGGTTTTGAAATATAATTGAAATTTTAAGTTAAATTAACATCATGTTATATTTTAAAACTTACACATTGTTAAGTTAAGTCAAGGCAAATATTAATTCCTTTCCTGTATGGTCTTTTACAGTATGTAGCCTTCTCCTGGCTGCGTTCCTTAGATTCCTGATGCAAATAAACATACAATAGAAGATAATGGGCTTACATTCAGACAGTCTCTTCTCAATGGTACAGTGCCTTTACCGATACCAGCATCACTAAAGGGATTTCCAACACTGATGATCTGACATGCCCATCATTTAAACCACAGTGGTTGAGGCCTTTAACATTGTTGTTTAAAGAGCATCACAATCCCTGCAGTTACATCCAGCTGGAACTGTTTATGTTTACCAAAACACCAAGTGGAGAACCTGTGGTCCTAATGATGAGACTGGGGTGATTTAATTAACCACTGTGACATTTCTAAAAAAAAAATGTCTGCGCTCCTTAAACAGGCGAGCTGGCAGGATGACATACAAGCAGATGTTCAAACAGAATGTGCATTATTCTTTTGCGAGCAGGGGCCACTGTGTTTGGCTGCTTATGAAGCAGACACGGTGTGATAGAGATTAGGAGCAAGCTGTGCAACCAGTGTTTAGTGGGTCACACAGGCAGATGGGAGGCAGATTTTACATATCAAAGTCAAAGATCCCCATGGAAGAGAGTGAATATTTTGTTGTTTTGTTCAAAGCATTTGTTGTTTAGGTAGTTATCCTTTCAATATCAGGTTAAGGCTAAATGATAGAAATGTAGCAAATTAATTAGAAGTGCAGCTTAACTTGTTTATTAATGTTTTCACAGTCAAATTCCAGGACAGTGTGCTATAACTTACAAGATTGCATTTTCTATTATCCATACACCCCTCTAATGTGTCAAAAGCCAGCCTTGTAATAAGGGGCCCATTGCTAATTTTGGCTCCTGGACCCTCAAGAAGTTTGCACCAGCCATGCTCACACTCACCTTCCTGGCTGTGTAAATAAATCCTGTTATTATGTCCATTGGAAGGATTAACCACACTATAGTGTCAAATGCTACCAGAGGGCAAAAAAGCAATAAGAAAATCCAAATGACTAATGGGATATTTGCCAAATTCTTAATAATTTCATAACCTCCTCCGACTTACATCCCGAGAAATTGGCCTCATATATAAGTTGATGACACGCATCACCTCAAAATTAATGTTATTATTCACCATGCGACGATGCAGTTATGCAGCAATGACCATTAGTGTGTGACAACAGGAATTATTATTTCCTGTGGCACCTTCTCGGACTATTGGCTGCAGGGTTGGGCTGAACAGAGCAGCACTGGGAGGAGACAGAACAAATGCAATTTAGGTCCTAAGAAATTTTCCCCTGAAAACCCAATTACGTCTCTGTAGAGAAGACAGGGTGATAAGGGTCATTTTGTTCTTTTTAATGGAACGACAGAACGGCTGCGTCTGTGTGTAATGATGGAGTCTCTTTTTATTCTCTTGGCTTTCACTCACTGCCCACATCACTGTCACACTTCTCTTCATTTCCCTGCTCTCTCTTTCACACGCACACACACCACACACACACACACACACACACACACACACACACACACACACACACACACACTTACTTTCTCACCCATACACACACACTTATATACTCACACACAAAAAAACACACAATAAACTGGAGGAAGGGTATGATTTAAAATCCATCGGAAGAGTGTGATTAAAAATAAAAGACTTTTTGGTGTCTGAGGATGGATGTCAAATATCTCAGAAAAAATGTTCTCTTTTGCTGAAGGCTGTGAAGTGAAGAAATTGAAAAGTGGGAAACAAGGGAAATACAGGAATTGAAGTCTCTGCAGTGAGCCTCCAAAGCCTGAATGTTTCTGTGCGCTTAGATTTGTTGGCTCATAGTTTGTCAATGTACACCCCTGCACGCTAGAAATAAAGGTGCTAATTAGAATCATATTGAGTTCTTTGGCTTGTCCCCCCTTCCCAAGACAAGCGCTCTAACCTTTAGGCCACCACTGCCACATATCTTCTGTGGATTCTTGCAAAGCACCATTTTGTATTCTACAGGTCAAAACCTAATTGAGCCTAGTGGTTAGGATCGACACTAATGCTCTAAGCAGTGAGTCGTAGTTTGATTCCTGAGTGGCTAGATGATTTGTTGCATGTCATTATCCTAATCTCTATCCCCACATGTCTTGTGTGTCCATATAATAATTTTAAAAATATTCCCTGCATCACATATATATAAATAGCTGCAAGTCTATCCGGGAGCAGTGCTAAGGGTGTAGTGAAATAGATAAGAAATTTTTCTTTGCGCTGTCATATCTGGGTTCTCCACCTGGGAACTTCCCTCTCAGAGTATTTTATTGATACACATATTCTTTAACACTTTTATATCCTTAAAATATATTTTTTACTGAAAATTAAATCAGTCACTTCAGTCAAATCAGTCAATTGAATCAATACGTACAAATACTGGGCTTTTTGCATTTCCTACTTTCAACACCCTTGAAGAACTCTTTCCTCTTAAATGGGCTTTTTGGATGAAAAGGGTTCTTTGTCTTACAGACTCTCTCATGAAGAATAATTGAGCGTATTGGGGTTGAGGTTCACCCCCTCAAAAGGAACCCTTTTGGAACTCTTATTTATAAGTGTGTACAATTTCACAGAAGAGGTAGCATCAGACAAACGATTTGTCCAGGGAGGAAAAGTGCTCATCAAGCACAATGTAGCCAGGGGAACACAGCCATAAAAGAGTAGAAAGGAACCAAAAACAGAACAAAAAGGGGGTGGGAGGGGATAGATAAATAGAGGCTGAGAAAACAATTACTTATGTTTACAGGTTGGAGACTCCAGGTTCTCATTCATGAGTATTAGACAGAGGAGTATACAATATACTGATGGTATATCACTGTCCAATACACCAGTGCTAATTAGACCGAGCTTTTAATGGGCTTAAATGAAGGCTTAAATTTCAAATCATTTCAGTATAATATATATATGTAGCTATTACAAAAACTACAAAGTAAGATTTAGATGTTCACAAAGCAGCTTTTTTGTCACGTACTGTATCTCAAATATTAATTACGTGGAACAGAACATGAGGCCAGATGAAAATAGGTACCTGCAGTGAGCTCAGCTGTTGCATGGGAATGTGCACATTTGGACATTTTTCAGAAATGTACCTGAACTTTTGGCACAGCTCTTGGAGGTGTACGTGAGAACTTGTCATATGTGGTTTCTGTCTCTCTGTCAGGCACTTAGGCACATTTTGAAAACAAAATATCTGCTTTTCTGAGATTATTTTGAACTGCTATCCTAATTTTAACTCACTTACTAGATTAGATCATCAGCATATGTTATGTTAAACTTTATTAACATGGTTCAACTGTTTTTCTTGCTAGGTTTCCAAGGAAGCCTTCTTGGCTAAACACAATGCAAACCATGGTAGCCTCGCTATTTGTTTACGGGCTTTGAGTATAAGACAGGCTGTTAAGCTGTAAGGAAATATAAAAGACAGAAATGGAAGTCAGAAAAATGTAAGCACATTTCCAAGCTTTGCTGGGTGTGGACTTAACTTAAAATCGCTGCACTGTGCACCTCTCCTCCTGAAGGCTGTGTCTGTACTGTAAAATCTGGTACTCTAGTAGACATATTTTAAACATAAAAAGAGGAACTGTTGATAAATATCCTAAGAGTGAGCATGTATGATTGTACCGTATTGAAAGATATATTGTATCATTGTTGGAAAATATTCTCATTAATATTATGATTTTGCCATATTGCCCATTATTTATAGACAACTACTGGCTCAGGTAATCAGCTACAAAAAAGAACACAACAAGCAGCCCAGCCTTTGAAGGTGACAGGTAGACAACTGAAAACAAATTAGACTGAATATTGGACTTATTGGACTTACAGTGCCTTGCTACATGAATAGACTGATGTTGAATTGTTCCTCTTTGATCACTACACACAGGAGAAACATCATTTTAAAAAAGATAAAGCTCCATCCCAGATGCTGTGAATATCTTCGAAGGAAAGTGCATTTGTATATGTCTTGATGGTGTCTTGATCAATGGAGCTCATAGCTATTATTGATTTCTTGTGGGGGGAAGGGGACGCAAGGTCATTCTGCTGGGTTTACACCAAACTTCTCTCTGAGCTGTAGATGGACCTCCACCCTCTAGTCCCTCCTGACACCAGCTGTCCCTGCAGATCAGAGTGATTATCCAAGCCTCTGAGCATCGGATTGTGTTACAGTTCATAGGTTGGGTTGCGCCAATGAGAAAGGTATTGATTGGTCCTTTGATCTTTAGCCTTGCTACGTTAGGTGGAGCGAAGAGCGGAACGTCTCCAGTCATGGATCCTAGTGTTAAAGAGCCAATATTTACACATTCTCCACAAACGGCCCACGGGCAAGTATTATGGTAATATATGCCTAGAAAAATCAATTCAGTTCGCCATTCATTATTTTCAAAGCATGTCAACAGTGGTTGTCTCAACTGTAAGACAGACAAGTTGGAATTAAAATGCTACGCAGAAAGATGTGTGCTGATGTTATTTACTTTCTTTTCCCTCAATTCCCATGGGGTTACTCTACACGGAATACACAGGAATAAATCATAGTGCTGCAGATGAGACATTTGATGTCAGCAGTTTAGATCAGTGTTTCAACTCATCTGCTCAGAGCACTACCCATGACACACACACACACTCATATTTTAAAGGCTGTTTTTGAGTTTGCTAAGTGAGAGTGGGCATACTGTCTGATCCTCACTTAAAGAATGAGGAGCTCCCCACACAGAGACATAAACACACATATCAGCTGCAAGCTAAGCCTCCGCTGTTGCAGGACAAAGAGGTTCCCATGTTGCTGTGGTGACTGTAGGGGAAAGAAGTGGTTTGGTTTTGATTGGCAGCTGCTGCATCTGTTTGTGAAGCATGTGTGTTTGCTTTTGCGTCTCTGTGAGGTGGTTTAGTCAGGCGCGTTTCCTTTTTAGACATCACAAGTGATCTAATTAGCTATTCATTCACAGTTGGTACAACTGCAACACAGTGGATTACAAATGAATCGGGTACACATTAAAACATTCCTCATTCCCAAAGCTAACTGTCTGATGGGGATGAATGGCAAATGAAGCACTTTTTGACAGAAAGGAGAATCATGTTATTTTGTCATTTAGAACTTTTCCAATTCCCCAAACGGGATATTAACATGTCAGAAACACATTTGAGTTGGGAGGACAGCGTAGGGACGTCAATGAGACAGGCTCCTAATGAGCCTCTCTATGCCTTGCCTTGTTATTAACTATTCATGTTCTAGGTATTTTTAACCTGTAGAGACATCAGTGTCAGGGTCTTTATAGCAGAGGCTGAAACTCTCCAAAAACTCCTCAAACAGGAGCTGATGCTGCCATGTCAGTAGTTTAAAAGGCAGACAAGGCAGCAGCGGTGTCACTGTGTTCTGCTCTGGGAAGTTTTCTGGCTGTAGTCTCAAATAGTAGCTCTAGGTAGCTCATTAGGGATTTTCTCAGCGTGTAATGTAAATAAATCATAAACTATGATCTGTGACAGTTTGGCAGTTAAATTAGGCCAGTAGAATAGTTTGTGGTGTGCAAACTTTTCTACAGTAGAGAAGTGTAAAAATATGCATACCTACTGTTTATATTTTATATTGCATGCAAGACGTTTCCATTTCTAGTAGCTGTCTAGTAGCTTTCTAGTAGGCTGACCAATCAGAAAAGAGTGTGCCCAATAGGAGGGGGGACCTCAAGAAACAGGTGCTAAAGCAGACTGTTTCAGACAGTTGTTAAAGTGAGGAGATGTATAGAGTCAGTATTAGATTAGTAAGCTGTAAATCATAAAAAATAGTAATGCTCCAGAATAGAAATATATAGACCTGAAATTGTGCATGGTGCGTTCCTCGTCAATTGATAGTCATAGTTTTTTGGCACCCAGATGTAAAAGAATGCAGTACTTTTTTTAAAGAATGTTTTTTAAAGGCTCCCAATGGAAATAAACCACTCTCTGTCTCATAATGACATCAGGGTATATACTGACTAGAAATGGTATGACTGATACTTTGTTATTCCTTTTGTTATCTCCTTTTCCTATTGTTATTACTTTGTTTGTTATTCCCAACTGTTTGATCAGGTAAAAACTACACAAAATACTCCAAACTGTCACTCCATTTATTTAAAATATTAAATATATGTGGAACTGACATTTTTTTAGATATTTTATGGTACTAATCGGAGATTGGAGACATATTACATAAAGTGACAGTATGAAAAAAGAGGTAGTGCTCTGAACTGCTATTCTTTCCTGGTTTCAATAATGATGGGTAGATGAACATTGGAAAAAATAATCCCCATACAGTATAAGGTTCTTCATATGAAAAGGCCTAATTCAAAAAGATTCCAAATTGCAGCCCATTAAGTACCTTAAGTATGTAGGAGAACCTGTGGTGGCCATGAAAAAAGCCAAAGGCCATCTGTAGAGGCGGTGTTTAGTTTACTGTAAACACGCTGGTGCAACATGACTGGCTTCACAGAGGGACACATGCTCACCATATTATAAAAACAGCTCAATCTAAGGTAATAAAAACAGAACAATTCTAATTTTGATTGAATCATATACTAATTAAAGCATACTTATTATTATTATATTCTATTTCTGACACATCTGTTTTACTAAATGCCACTAAATCCTATACACTGTTCCTTTGTACCGTTTTCATGTTTCATGGGAGTCTAGTAATGAGCCTGTTTCTATTCATTGTTGTGTCATATGGCAAATTATTCACAGCATGAGGACAGCAGCAAACCATGTTTGTAATAAATGTGTGCAAACACAGACACAAGGCTCTGTGTGCCGCTAAATTACAGGAAAAGAGTGTACAAAGCAGTTTAGGATTTGTGTGAAGTGAGTGGGTGGTCAAAGCTGCACATTCATAATGAGGGGGGGGGGAGTACTATCTAAGTGGGCAATTGAAGCAAGAGAAGTCTCCATCATCCATTGATTTCCTTGTCTTGCTGCATCATTGGTGAAATTAAGGTTTATGAGCTCTAGATACTTGAGATACGCTGATTCCTGTGCTGCTGAAGAATCCATATATCAATACATGATGTGTTTTTTGGGGGGGATTAGGCTTGTCTCATGCTTCCTCCTTATATTGTTAAAAGACATTGCTGTTTGTTTTTTTGTTTTTTTTCTTTTCTGTACAGGTAAACTCAAATTATACTGGCAGCTTACAAAATAGTATATTTTAAATCCTGGATAAATAAAATAAAATTACAATTAGAGCAAGAGTGTGTCTGTCTGCTTGGACATATATTGGAGATAATAACTTTGTTAGACGTGATGCCTCAGTGACCATATTACCCCTTTGTCTGGAATGTTGGGCTGACTATAATCAGGCTCTACTCTCAAATGAACACCCTTCACATTTTTCTCTTGGCAGCAGCGTGGCTCATTATCCTCTCATACTCTTATATACACTTTATTCCCTGAAGAATTATTACTGCTGCACAAAGTGTCACTTGCCAAGGGGACAAAATTAGCACATTAGCAACAGACTATTAAAATTTCATTGAACGTAACTGGATTACTTATCGGCAACTGGTAAAACTTTTGCAAACCAATAACCACCAATGATAATCAGATCATATGTTAAATGTAGAAGTTTTTGGTGTGACAGCAATAAAAACACAAAAGAGAAAGATTAAACAGCATTTATTATCAGCTCAATATCATTTATTTTTGGATAAAACTAATATTGACTATTAAGTGTATTGGTGCATATATTAAACAATGGATTTAATGTATACATACACAACTCTTGCAGAATGATCAAGTTGGCATTAAGCGTGAAGTGTGTGATTTCTTGTAGTTTTGTGTGTAACAAATCCTGCATGAATGTCTAAAGGTTGTGTTTCAAGAAAAAAAAAGAATCAATAAATTGTCAGCAAATCATATATTTTTTTCCTTATTGAAGCACCCCAAGGCAAAGTCCATCTCTGAATCTGTTTACATGCATGTCTCCTCCTTTTCATCTGTCACTAAAGGTCTGTGGGAGTCTGTTGTTGTGGTCAGGGCCTTTCTCAATTTCAGCGGTCAGCATTCATCTTCCGTAGCTTTGCTGGCAGGTTATCCTCTGGCCTCCTTCCAGCTGAGAGCAATGGGCTGGGCATGGGTACTGGAGTAGGGGGGAGTGTGGGGTGTAGGCTGTGCTGGTACAAGTCTCCAGTAGACTGGGTCATGGGTTCGAAGGCCACCTTGAGGGACTTTAGTTGCAGCCGATTCTCTGCTTCTGGTTCAGGTGAGGAGCTAAGGCGCTGGAGCTTCATGGGTAAGTCTCCTGTGCTGCAGGCCTTCTCAGCATGCTGAGAGGTCAGCAGAAGCACCTTCCTTTGCAGGTCCTCCTTCCCAGAAGAACTCATTCTCTGCAGCTTGCTTGGTAGTCGACCCCCAATGGCTCCATGACGGCTCCTTTCTTCTGAAATGTTGATGCAGTCCACAGAAAACACCCGGTGACGCCGGGCGCCATTGTCATCAGTCAGTTCATGGGTGGGAGTGGATAGAGGTGAGGGCAGTGAGTTCTTTTCTTCATGCTCTTTGACACTATATGGTGGTGTAGGTACCTCGAATGTGCTGTGGAACTGAGAGTAGTCTACCCTGAAAAAGCCTTCTTCCAAGGACATCACCGGAAGGAACCGATGGCCCCACAAAACCTCATCCTCAGTATAGGACGTCCTCGCCTGGCATGTCATACCTACAGGGGAGTGACATGGAAATAATCATTTTAATAACTGTCATTAAACAGGGGTTAGCTCCAAGAAAACAAGAATATGCAGATTAGAGAATGCAAACAGGCACAATTCACTCCCTTGATCTCTTTTTCTACTCTACTCTCCCTTAGTGCATGCTGAATCACTGCCTCATAATCCTTCATTCTGTCTTTCAGCCCCATAGTTTCTTGCACAGCAGATGAAATCTAAACTTTACTTGTGATTTGTATGTGTATGTGTATGGTGCAAGTAGCCTATGTTTTATATTTTATGTTTCATGGCATGTCTCACCATGAATGCATGTTACTTCCATTGTTGCTTGTTGTAGCATATCTTGTGGTGAAACTAACAATGTAATGTATAATAGTAGTTATCATATACATATACCGCATATTTAAATTTAATTTATATTCTATACAATAACTAGGAAGATATGTGATGTATTGTAACATGTGGCATTTCTTATTGTGTATTCTATCTGTCTTTAAATATTCCTTCCTAAAGTTAAAGCAGAGCTGTTTCTCCTTCTATGCAACGGTGAGTCCTTCTCCGCATTTTGTACTGTTAATGATGCTAGTTATCATTATGATACCTGCCAATTTAATCTCATCAGTATGATTACTTCATTGTCAATTCAATGACAAGAGCCATGGGTCCTGTCTTTACATGTCTTTTTGTAGTTTGCCATGTGGTGTTCTCTTCTTATCTCGAAGGCAATTTTCACAATTCCGTCTTGCCCATGTGCATATTTGTCAAGGAGGACGTTAAGAAGAAGAGTGAATTTTTTATAGTACAGTTTGTGCCTGTGTGTCAGCTGTATAAAGAACTGTAATAGCTTGCAACATCTTCAGTTCTTGTAAAATAATGTTCTTGACATTTTGATGTTTGCTGTGTGCCCTTTGCAATCAATAAATACTTAATTCATATTTTTTTTTCTGATCCAATGGCTCTGCTACAACCTGAGCTTTTCTGTGAAAAACTACAGTTAGCTGTAGAGTAGGAGTCTGGCCACATCCCTTTGAGGAATGATATGTGCAGTGTTATGTCATAGCCTGATGCTATTCCAGGCTCACTACTCATCGACATCCACAGAAAACCTTCAACAGTCCTGCATCAACACAAAGGTCATTTTATTCTTATTTATCCCAGAGGCTTGGCTTTAATCACAAGGGAGAGTTCAGGGCATTTTTTTCAGCTTGATGGACTTTTCTCATCATGACTGTGTTTCTGCTAATTGTAGATACAACAGCTGTGATGCTGATGCAGCGGACCCTTATGGGTTAACAGCCTGACAGGCATGCAAGTTTTGTTTCATCATATGGGTATTCAACCAGCTGGTTTATGTTCAGTGCATAAAAATAAAAACCCTGGAGACAACTATGAAAAGACTTTGCAAACAGTGAGAAGGGCATCCCTGAAGAAAACTTTATGTAAAATTCCTGGCAGTACCCTTCATTGGCACTGTTTATGTGGTGCATTAGGATGCTTTGGTTTTTCTGTGAGTCTATTTTTTTAAGTTTATCTGAACATGGCCAATGACAATTTGCAAAAATCTAAATTACTCCAACAGAGAAATGTAACACATATATACACTGAAAAAATGTAAATGCAACACTTTTGTTATTGCCCCCTTTTGTTGAAACAAAAGATCTAAGACTTGTTCTATGCACACAAAAGGCTTATATTCGCTCAAATTGTGTTCACATATTTGTTTAAATCCGTGTTAGGGAGCACTTTTCTTTTGATCTGATCCATCCACCTGACATGTCAATATATCAAGGTGCTGAATAAACAGAATGAACTGCACAGCAATTCAGGCTGGTCACAATAAAAGGTCACTCTACAATGTGTAGTTTTATCACACAATATAATAACACAGATGCTGCATGTTTTGAGGGAGCATGCAATGCTTTTGCCCAAGTTAAACTTTCATTTCACGACCATAAGCCATCTCCAATGTTGTTTCCAAGAATTTTACAGTACATGGAATGGAGTGTATGAAAACATTTTCCAATCACTGCCAATACCCAGCTGTTTCACACAGCCAAGTTTGCACCAACATTCCAAAGGCAACATTCATCATCCTGATCAACTCTTCGCAAAGGTGAAATGTTTTTTTTAAAAAGAACCACACATTTTAGAGTGATCTAGAATGACCAGTCCAAAGCACATCTGTGCAATAGTCATGCTTTTTAATCATCATCTTGATATGCCACACCTGTCAGGTGAATGAATTATGAAGTGCTTACTAAGATGGACTTCAACAAATTTGTGAACAAACTTTAAACCTTTTGTGTGCATGGAAACAAATGTGTTGCATTTATATCCTTGTTGTAAAAGGTGCATGTCATCTGCATACTAGTAAAAATGTAAGTTATAGATGACTTTATGGGAAATAGTTTTCCTACTTTCCTGACTTGTTCTTCAGATGTCATTATGACACCCTCACACATATTTTGTTCTATTTTAGGATGAAACTATTTTTATTGATATAATCCGTCAAGCTTGATGTTAAGATGGCTTGAAGTACTTAAACACTGTATTACATTTTAAGGATATGACTGCTGGTATTTTTTCCATTGTCAACAAACCCCATGAAAAGGACCCAGTCATTAATGTCTAAATCTGTCTTTCCCTTGTATGAAGAAGCAAAATTCATTGGTTTGACCATGAATATAATATTGTCATTGTTTTCTCACATTATTGAGTGTACATCTACAAACACTGAGACTGTAAAGATTATGTATTTTATAGAGGCTTCACTCTCCATCTGACAGATTTTCTGTCGGACAGATTTTTGGAGAAACACACCTCAGACTCTGTTTTTCTTCTGATATGTAAAAACAGAATCAGTACTGCCACTAAGACCATGCACTTCAATTGACAGGTGCTACAGCAACTACATGATAATGTGTTATGTCTGGGTAAAAAATCATTTAAATGAGTTGGTAAGACAATCGGACTGAACAGCTGTGTCAAGACCAGCTGGATGTGAGGTTAGTGTGGTGTAAATGTGAGGATGATGCAATTTCAGGACCAATTGAAGCTTTCCTCTACTCTTTAAGATCTGAGTGCCACAGCACTGTGACAGTAAACTTGTGGCTGCACCCTGATTTAATGGTATTATCAACAGAGCACAGACCATGTTGCCTGCCTGCCTCTACGCTTCCCTGCTGATCCGTCCTCCTGCTCTAAGCCTATTCAGCTCTGTGGTTTTCTCCTGCAGCAGTAACAAAGTGAGGGTTATGGGGAATGGAGAGAAGCAGAGCTGCAAATAAAAGAGAGAAATGGATTTATTTGTGTTGGACTTCAGGGAAGCATCATTCTGTTAAATATGCCAAGAGAGGCTTGGCTGCTTGCGCTTTACAGCGATGGCTATATACCAATGTCTAAAGGCCCAGAACTTCTTTTTTCTCTGATGTCTGATATCTATGCTAAATATGCTCAAATTTCCTATATTTGAGATTAATGTATATGCTGCCTCCAAGTAAAAAAACAGGGTTTAGGTCTGCTATGAACACTTTGTTTGCAACTGGTTTTACTATATACACATGCAACTGTATGTGTATGGACTCACACTGTCTGTCTGTCTAGTTGACATCAGCTTGTTGTGCATTCTAGTGAATGACTATTCTTGTTTCCTGTAACCTTGGTTGCTAAGATATTTCAGATTGGATTCTGACTCAAATGCATACAGATTTATTAGAGAAGTTGTCAATTTGAATACAGAATGATAAATAGTTATTGAAATCCTAGTTTGTTTTATGGTTTCGTGATGTACTCACCTGAGCAACTAGAAGTCTAAGGGCCTGCATAATGTCAGTATAGGATAAATAAAGTTTTTAACTGTGAATCATACAAAAATATTCCAGGTTTCTGGAGCCCCAGAATAAAATATAGGCCTGAAAATATAAGTCCGCTCTAAGATAGGAATTTACATTTAGATTATGAGGGAGGAGAGTGAAGAAAAGAAACTATGAGAATGAGATGGAAAGGACACAAAAAGCATGAAAAGAAATCGCTAAAGGAGGTTTAATTCAAGTAGGATTCCTCACCAGTGGTCTCCACGATCCCCTCGAGGATAACGACAATTTCAAACTGTTCATTCATGAGCGAGCGCTGGGATAGGTCAAAAAAGGGGCTCTTAGGATTGATTTCATGGCAGATGGTAAGAGGGGAAACCAGAAAGAGCTGGTCTGCACCCGTTCCAAAACCAACATCCAATTCACACTGGTCCAGAGGCAGGAACTCGCCTTCACGTGTCTGACGCGACTGAAAGTCAAAAAGAGAGACAGAGAAAAACAAAAAGGGAAAGAAAGTGAAATAAACGTAGAAAACAAGAACCAGAGAAGAAACTGAAATTATTTCATGACATGGTAAAACAGAGTAACAAATGTTCTTGTTCTTCTGCATAATATGCTAAAAAGGTCTACATCACCCTCCTGAAAAAAATGATGTGTGCAGTGGCCACAGACGTGGCCCTTCACATTGATTTCTAAAAGAACTTGTGGTACTGGACGTGTAAACTTGCTGTATGAGAAAGCAGTGTTTGGACAGGACTTGCCCGCAGAGTGTGAACTGGTGCAGAAGCATTTAATTGCCCAGATGATGTTGGAGCACAGCGCTAATGTCTTGGATGTATTTTCACCTTTCCTGTCTTGTAGTGTCTAATCACTCCGTTCACCTTTTCTCTTCATGTTCGCTTCCCTTGCTAAGTAGTCTGTGTGGAGCCATTCTCATTACATTCTGCTCACAGAAAAAAAAATCCAGGTTTAAAAAAAAGAAGGTTTTATATAATAATGATAATTCATTTTAATTATCAGGTCAGGATTATCTTTTTTTCCTGAGTGGTAATACTTAATAAAACATATGTACATTATATATTGCATCACAGAAATACTTAATGCTTGGGCAACTTTCTTAGAAAACTGTTGAGTTGATTTTCCCAAAAGAGTTTACCAAAGACACAAAGCCATTTTATATTCCTTTCCTACAGTGTTTCACCTCCAATTGATAATTGAAATGTGTCAGCTACCAGCCACCCACTCACTCACCAACACACACTACTCCTCCACCACACAGCTTATAATAATGATAATGATCTCCTACACAGACACACGCACAGTCCCATCCCATCTCTGTAACCCATTCTGCCATTTCTGGATCTTTTGTTCTTATTGTAAATCCTAAAACATGCACACACACCATTACCACAAAGCCAGTTTCCTCCCTCAGCCTTTATTACTAAGTCATCTATATATATTTAGTATTACCTAGGCCCGCCCCTCTATAATAATGTTGCTATGTCAATCAAGAGCTTGACACATAATGTGGTTAACTAAGATAAAGGTGGTAGAATAAACATAATTCTGTGTAATTTTTGGAACATTGTGTCCTTGTTTTTGTTGCTTGTTAATTTTATTAGTTATACTAATAATAATAAGCTTAGGCCCTATTTAGAAATCACATCATCTACACCTAAAAGCAAGTGTGGTTTTTGCTAGTAATTTTGCTAGTTAGATGGTGCATATCTCCCATCCCTTTGAAAGCTAAGGTTAGGGTTAGGGCCCCATCTTGAAAAAAATCTGTGTCTTAGTATAAAATATGAATATTTGGTTCAGATTGCCAAAAAAAAAAATCTCTGGTGGTAGAGTTAATAAAATTTGTTGATTTGTTGATGAAGGGCTTGTGTACTATTTAAGATGAGGAGTCACTGGGGGATTTTACAGTGTTCTGACATAAAAAGCTGTGACTTTCCCTCTGGCCACATTGATACAAAAAAAGCATGCATATTCCTAGACAGACTCTGTCCATTCAAAATGCTTTACAATCCACAACTTTCACATCAGAAAAGCCTTACCATTAGTCCCCCATGCCAACCACGCTTCTCTGACCTGTCAATCAATTGCTACGTCCCAGTTTGTGAATGACTGTTTTTTTCTCTTTTATTTCAAACAGGCATTGTTCAGCTTTCATTTCCTAGAGCGATTGTACAGTGTTATATTAAATAATAGGAAATAGGCTAATATTAATTGAGAGCTCTAAGAGATGAGCTTTGTCCAATAAATCCTTTGTTGCATATGCTTTACACACTATTCCTACAGTTTCATTCAGTTCATCCACATTTTGAAAATTTTTTTTGACAGGCTAAACTGATACATGACTACATTTGTTTGTTTGTTTGATTTTCAGTGAATTTTGATCTAAACCAGATTTACTTTGCACATTGTATCATGTCTTGTATCATGTTTATCATAACTTCTGTCATCTGTGGGTTTTCACCTTGACATCAGTTCATGACAAATAGATGTTATCTGCTCTATCATCAGCTACTGTCCACGAAAAGACAGAGAGACAGACAGGATTCATTGCCTTTTTCTGCAAAAAGGAAAATCCACCAAGAAAGATGTTTATTTTGTTAAGTCAGATTTATTCAGACATTTCCAACACATACACAATCATACTGTTATATCTTATGGTTTTGAAATGAATGAAATTAATTAGGTTTCAGTGGGTTTGCTAAATCTTTGGTACTGATTCGTATCTCATTTACCCACCTCACCCTGACCTCCATGTGACTTTGCCCCAAGCTTTTATCTCTCCAAGATATTAAATGTGAATGAAGTGTGAGTAAACAGGTCTTACATTGCCAGAAAACATTGTATGCTATTTCTATCGCCTGTGAATATCAATGAGATGTTCTTCTGGATTTACGTTGGGTAACAGTTTGTATGTCAGGGGGCAATGCTCACTTGTCTACTGCTTAGCTGCTGAATAGTGTTTGGCATTGTTCTTCCATGTGGGTTATCTCATGCTAGCTTAGGGAAATTCTACTTTTAACTCTTCTATCTTTGTCACTGTATATGCAAACACTGACAGGCGAAGCTCCTTACACAGCCCTTGTAGGCACTCTCCTCTGCTTCTTGCTGCGCAGAGATCCTAAGATAGCCGAGCTTGTCTAATGTCTTTTCTGTAAATCCAACACTCCGTTCCAACAAATAAATGATTTTTCTCCCTGAGCTCTCAAGACAAGGACTTTTTAAATTCCATTTTATTCAGTGCTTTCAGGGAGATTATGCAGGAAAAAAGCACCAGATGAAAATACAAACACATTTCTGATCAAAATTCTACCCGTCACACCTGACAACTCCCCAACCCAGTCAACCTGCCAAGTGCTCATTACCATTAGAAAGGCAGTTAGGTTTTCAGTGGTGTGAATGATGGTCATGGATGAAGACAGGTGGTAAATAAAATTGATTGTGTGGCCCGATCTTCCTACTCAACTCCACTGCATGCTCTGCCTGCATTAATCAGTAGCCTGAAAGTGGGGGTGGAGAAGATTGTAGGCAATCGGGTCACCTGACAAGCCAGTTTAATCATGCAGACCTTCGCACTATCAGATACTGTCTGCCTGCTCTGTACATTTAGAAAGATTGGGCTAGTCCAACATTTCAATAAACAACTAAGTGTTTGCCGATGTTTTATAAAGATTTCTGTCTGCACCGAAACATCCAAGCAATGGGAAAACATTCACATCTCATCTTCCTCCTCTCGGTGGCAAGCAAAAATAACCATAAAATCTCTAATCAAATAAAACATAAACAAGACTCGCACTACTAATTAAACCATGATTGTGTTCCGCTGTATAAAGCAATCCCTTTGTTGGTGCACTGACACAACAATCAAACTACTGTTTTATGACACAATAATCATAAATTCAGCTTAATGACGGCATCCATGCTGTGTGATGAGTTATACTGCCATTTAAAATTAATATTGGAAGAAGTACCAGAGCTTTTACCTGGGTAAAAATATCAATACTAAATGAAAAAATACGCTACAAATCTTACATCAGTAGTGTTGACAGCAAATCAACTTTTAAGTGTCAAAAGTACATCTTACATAAAATAGCCATGTTCATATTTAAAAGTACAAGTACCTTAAAATTGTACTTAAGCATACTATTTGAGTAGATGTACTTTGTTACATTCCACCACTGAAAATGAGTGATGACAGAGAGAGTTAGACATGGCAGGGAGTGGACTTATCATTGTCAAGCCCCTGTGATGGCATCTGAGCGGGTTCACATCATCAGTTTCAGAAGAGTTATTTTCAGATTTATGAATTCTTGAGTATGTTGCTGAATAATGAATGGACTGAGGGCAAAATGATAAGAAAATGATACATGATTAGACTTAGTTAATCATTTTACTTTGAACTGGACATTTATGTTGTCCCATACATTATCAATTCATCTGCATCTTGATTGTTCCGCCAAAGATTTAAAGAAAACCACCAGACTGACAGACATTGTCCAATTCTGCAAAACCCTGAAGTACATTGATTCCCAATATAACAGATTTTGGACATCTACAACAATGTTAATTCTTGGTCCATGATAGGATGCAAAATAAGATTCCTGGCATACAAGTCAATCGAACTGATCTCTTCCAACAACATGAACTCCAACATCTTTCTTTTCCATCTGCCTTAGTGTATAAATGGCACAGTACTTCCTGGATTAGCACTGAATGTTGGCATTGGATGTAAGCTGTCTACTATAGAATCGTTCGATATGAAAGCAATCCATAGGGATACTTAAATCTTTCCTCAGTTATCTAAAAATATCTGAAAACCACAAGATTTGTCTGGAAACTCACACTGATAAGTTGACTGAGAAGTAGAGCTCTATAGTCCACCAAAATAGGCATGTTTTGAAGTACTCTGGTCCAGTAGAACATTCACTGTGCATTTATGGCTTCTTAATGTGACACTTGGCAGGAGTGGGCAGAAATGATATCATAATGTTCTTGGCCAAATATCTTTCTCTGTTCCTTACTTGGATGTGGAAAATATTGTATCTAGGCTAGAATATTGCTGTCAGTCTGCGTGTGAGGATCCTGAAGCTGTAGAGTTTCTTCAAGAACACTAAACACTACATTGTACCATTTGTTTTTTTCCTGGCACAAACATTGCAAATAATACGCACTTCACTTCACACACGCTTTCTTTTGAACGCCTCGGAAAGCAAACCAATTAGGAAGGAAACCAAGGTCACAATATGTAAATGTTTTTCAGCACCTATATGTATTATTGTGTATCTTTTGTATGTTTGCTCTTACAGCAAAATTATGTACATAATTGTGTAGAATGTGAACTATTCGAGTATAGATTATAAAGGAGCATGTGTTAATGTTTGTGGTTCAGAGGCTCACTAATCAATGACTCCAGGGTTTCAAAGGCCCTTCTCCAGCCTTCCACAACCTGATTGTATAATTGCATCTCTGTTCTTATAAGACAATAAATGGAAATCAATTGTTGTTCTAGTGAGTAGTGTATGTAGCCTATCCTTGAATCCTCTGAGGAGATATTCAGCCGAGGGGATTTCTTTCTCTTGTACATCTCTGAAATAGAAAGCACCGCTAGTACAATGAAAACATAAAGTGTTATTTTGACTCCACTCCTTCTGCAAGCTGCTCTCCAGCTCTTTCAACACTTCCAATCAATCCCTTCAATCCCTCCCCCCCATAATACCAGAGTCACATTTCCAGCAAGGATGTTCCGCCACAATGCCCACTAAGACTGTTATAGATGCCCTGCAAAGCTACATTGACACTACTTATGGTGGGACTCCCATGCAGCTCCCATTGGCCGGTCTCCCCTTTGCTATTGTCTGCTGTCATCCAGTAATTATCTACATCAGTTCAGCAGAACATACTGTCCAAACACAGCAGTGCCAATGAGTGTTTCTATGCCCTCTTTTATTCAGCATTTGACCCTGCAACTTAGCCTGGACAAAATAATCAGAGACTCCATCTTTCATCTTTCTCTATCCAGACTTGATTCTGTATCAAAAGTAGCTTTGTAGCACTGATACACACTGGCCATGTTTCTTCATTCCGAGCATGTTGCTGACCAGGATTCATCAATCTGGGTTACCATCACTGTTCATGCAGCTCAACAGAGTATAGTGGCTCATGTAACTGGTGTGATTTGAGCTAATACGGAATAAAATCCCTCTTTGGCTTCTTGGAAATTATCAGAGAGAATGGGAAGACCAACACTCTGGATCTATGAGTCGGGTAGATGGCCAGTTGTGCACTTCTAACCAGTCTGGACCAGTTTGTTTGTGTCAGCAACATCTCTCACATCATTGTTCAGTGAAAGAGAGAAGTGGTTATATAGCGTAACCCTTCTATACAACCCCCATTCTATATAAAAACAGGTGGAGCATGACAGCAAGCTTTCTTAATAGGTGCCAAAGGCTCAGTTGGTAAGGAACGGGGTTAAGAACATTACTTTTCCAGATACTGACTTGAGGGAGTTGAAGGCACTTGCCCTTATTTGCTGTGACATACATGCAAAGCTTCAGTGGTTACATCTGCAAAGATGAATACCCTGTAGAGTTTATTAAGGTAGGAGTATGCTTGAAAAATTTTCTATGACTTTTTCTGTGGCCACAATTAAAGGCAGGGTGAAAAAAACTGCTATGGATGAGGGGATAGTTGTTTTAAGGGGACCTATTATCAGTGCATGTGTGTAAATATTTAGCTCTCTCTAATGTTCCTGCCAATCATTCTGGACCTGGCTGAACAAAAGCCATTTAGAAATAGCTCTGGTTGTGATGTCACAACAGGAGTGTGGGGGGGGACTTGTTTTTTTGTAAGTAAGTTAAGTAAGTGTTTTTGCTGCTACAGGTATAACTAGGTGCTTTTGAGCCATAAGAGCAGGATCATTTTTTATAAGTAGACCAAACATGTAAATGCTAAACTGGGAAATTGGTAAAAGAGGGCCTCTTGGGTAGTACGGGAATAGTGGTTCATATTTTAATTGGAAGGCATTCATGAAAAGTGACAGAAGTACACACATTTTTAAGATAAGGAAATGCTCACACAACTAAGAAGCCATCATTCAAAGCCATCATTATTCATACCCATTATGTAACTGAAGTGAGATCACATTTTTATATAAAATCAATCAAAAGTTTCAGAGAATATTCAAACACACATTTCAATATTATGCTTTGTTTTGATTTATAAAGGAGTTTGATTACATTTAATGTAATTTCTGATTAATCAACAGATTGATATTATAGTCATAATAAAAACAAACTTTTCACAAACCCCTTCACACACTGTTATACTATATGAGCTGAAACCTCTGCCAGTACTGTCAGTGAATTTAATATGATGAGGAATGACTTGTAGAGGGTTGCAGTTCAACAGCACCACCAACATTTCTGTACAGGGACTGCACTGAGGAGACTCATCCCCACTCTAATACACCTGATACTAATTATTAACTCGTTATCAAGTAGCTCAATCTTAGTTGAAGGATTCATAGTGAGATAATTAGAATCTGGTGTGTTAGAGAGGGGTGATACTAAAATATTCAGCTTAATCAATACTGACATACAAGTAAAGTGATTCACTTATTTTTTTATATTTTTTGTGTTCTGTGCTCTGGCAGAGCTACTGCAAAAATTCTGTCTCTGGTAGGAGAATATTTGAAGCGAAAGAACAAGGTTAGACCACAAAGCCCTGGAGCAAAACAACAAAAACAAAACAAAAAAAAAAAGTAAGAAGCACACAGTGGATGATGTATGTATTATATTTCACAGAGAGAAGGAATTTAAAATTATCTGGGGTTGGCAGAGAGGTCTTGGAATTTATGCTGATTGTATTTCTTGCAGTCCAGGATGACAGATAAAAGAGAAGCGTAGCTCATTGCTATGACAATTTTGTGAACAGGGTTTATTTTATGATGCCTGTTCTTGTCCCTTCGTAAATGCTCTTTAAAAAATAAAATAAAAACACAAATCCTAATTTGTTCTAGTTTTGTTCTTTTTTTGTTTTTTAAGTTTTTTAAATTCTTAAAACTAGCTATTCAGTATATTACCTCAAAATATATTATAGGTGTGCTGCAGTCTAATTGAGATGCTGAGAGCTTACGGCTTAGTCTCACAGGAGAGACGAGTGGAAATCGGCTTAGACATGTGTGATTGTGCTTTATGTCTGTGGGGCTGTTCACATCCTCCGTGCTTGTAAATGTGGAATAGCTCCCTGCCTCCATCACTGCCTGCATGCATCATTAAGCTGACCAACGCTGTGCTCAGTGTGGCTGTGCGGAGGAGAACACAGGCATAAACAAGCTCCAAGCACCACACTAATGCTGTTTGTCTTCTTTATGGCCCATTTTGCACATTGAACATGGATGTGGCTGAAAGTACCCCTATTATTATAATTAAAACTAGAACCAGTTTGGCTTTGCTGTTTTTTTTTTTTGTCTACTTCGTTGCTTTGTTTTCAGAGTATGAGCTTTATTATCCTTAGCCATATTCCCCCGGTGTTCTTTGTTAGTGAACAACCAAGTTGGTTAGGAGGATTAAAACCCACACCATAAGTACTGTTGAGAGTTTTTATCCTTTCACTCTCCGTAGAATGTTCTTGAATCTGAATTCAAACACTCATGCCCCGTAACAAATTTTATATCTCAGGGAAATGAAATAAATGGAAAACCACACACACCCAAAAGGCAGATAATGCATTTTTTTTGTTTCTTTTATGTCTTCATGCTCAGTTCAAAGAGTGCTGTTTTACTGACTTCACTCATCTGTGTGTGAAGCTCCTTCTCATTACCGATTCACAGCTTTTGTATGTAAAAGTCAAACTTTATTCCTCGGGGCACCGTCTTTCTGTCACGTCGACTTACCCGCGCGCACTTATCTGTCCACACCAGCTGGAGAGGAGCTGATGCCGGACACTGTGTCAACTACCCACACTGCAACACTCCTTTACAAAGACGAGCAGTCCCTTGACTCTCTTATCTCAGTAGTTTGAGATGCACCTGGCTGCTACTCCGCCTCACCATCCTGCAGCTGAAGGATTATGGTAATGCTACCTTATGCATGTTTTGTTTAACAATGCGCATATTATGTTGTGGGACCTGCTTACAATTAGGCGGTAATAAAAATATAATAATTACAATTGTTGATGTGCAACATGCAACCTTTCCTGGTTGACAGGAAATTAAAGGCAATGAAGATTCTTCGGAAAACACAGAACAGCTGTCAGTCATTGTGGAAAACAGGCTGTGGAGGGTTTGGATGGACTTTCTTCTACACTGCTAAGAGGTGATCGTGATGCCTAGTACATCAGGGATGCTGGAGAGTTTTTATGCAATATGGTATTCAATTTAGCTATGAGCTTATTTTATAAAATCTCTTTATTGTTACAAATAATATTATTATTAATAATAATAATGTTAAAAACAGTTATGTTCATCATATGCTCAACTTTAACTTTTCAAAGTTGTTCTCATCAATTAAATGACACTCATCTGGCACTTGGGCGCTTACCTTTATGAGTTTGCATCTGATCTGAGCAGACACCATGTGGCTGTTCCGCAGGTTGCCCACGCGGAACATGAGGCACAGCTTGCCGTCTCGGTTAGAAATCACCGCGTCCTGACTGAACATGAGCGTCTCTGCGCGTTTCTTAGGTTGGGACATTTTTATGAACATGCAGCCGATGAGAAAAGCGTCCACTATGGAGCCCAGCAGCGACTGGAACAAGAAGAGGATGATGCCCTCCGGACACTTCTCTGTAATGTACCGGTAACCGTATCCGATCGTGGCCTCAGTCTCGATAAAAAACAGAAAGGCTGAGGGGAAGTTGTAAACGTTGGCCACGCAGGGGGTATAGGACGAGTCGTGGCCGTGGTTTAGGTCTCCCCTGATGTAAGCGATGATCCACCACATAAATGCCATGACCAGCCAGGCGACCGTGTAAGTCAGGATGAAGATGAGCAGGTTCCATCGCCACTTGAGGTCGACCAAAGTGGTGAAGAGGTCAGATAGGTACCTGCTTGTTTCTCCGCCGAGGTTCCCGTGCTGCACATTGCAGCGACCGTTCTTCTCCACGAAGCGTTGCCGTTTCTTCTTGACCGGAGCAGAAAAGGTAGCTGCCCGATTCGTATTAACCACTTGATAGTCTTCGCCAAATTTTCTACGAAGTGCCGCCATTTGAGCTCCTCTGAGTTGAAGGGAAAATTACTTGCTGTTTAATCCATGTTTTTTATGTGTTTGAGACACCAAAACACTGGTTACCTGCAGTGCGTAAAATGCGCCATGGCCACTTTAGCGCGCACCTAAGTAAATCCTAGAGATAAAAAATTAGGTGAACTTTCGTGCTTTCAAATCATGCCTATGGGTTCTTTATTAAAAGAAAAAAAATCAATACTCTTTCAGTTTTCTATAAAGGTCAGTTTAGCATCAGGAGATCGCTGACTATGCGCTCTGCTCACTCTCCAGTGACACTGACTGGCGTGATGCTCACCAGCGGAGCGAGATACGAGGAGCGGTCTACCATTCACAGCTTCTGTGGGCTGTAATAAATGAAGTGTGTGTGAGGGGTGTGTATGAGTTCGGGGGAGGGGGGGGTTACACAAGACTGCGTTTATGCGTAAAGAGAGAGAGAGGAAGAAAGAGAGGGGGGGCGGGGGATGAGCAACATTCAGTAGTTAATTTGGTCAATTAAATCAATGTGTCACTTAAGTGATATATTAATTAATTGGGCGATTCATTTATTCCTTCTTTCCCCATAGTGCTTTAATTAACTTTACATTCTAGCTGATATCCTCTATAATTAACAGCCTGCAGCCTCACGCAAAGAAACTAAATGATGAGGTTTGTGCTTTCAAGTTAGACTGTGCCATCTGCTGGATGGACGATCTATGTGCATATGTGAGCTACGGGAATTACACTGAGATATAAGGTGAAGTAAAGAAGAAAAACATACAGTGTTTGATTTTTAAATATTTTTGAGATATTCTGTCATTTCCAAGAACCCCTTGTTTTAAATAAATTTAAATGTGCCTCTCTGTCCTGACACATTATCTATTTTAATTCTGACATTAAATCTGTGCCTCTCCTCTTTCCTGTAATGTCTTCTTATTGATTTACTCATTGGGCAATTACTACAGTGGAGGATTTCCTGGACTACTGTTCTCCCAAAGGACAGTTGCAAAGGGTCAGGCTGCGTTGTCTCTCTTTTACCCTTGTTTAAATAAACAAAACAAAGATTCTATTATATGGAACCCTATTAATAAATAATTTGTGATTACAGTTTCAATAAGACGAGTAGTAGTAGTAGTAGTAACGTAGTAGTCGTCGTAGTAACATAGTATGAACAAGCCCTTGAGTCATAAAAAACAAGATCCAAAAAAACAGTTCATTACATCATTTATTAATCATTTGTAATGTGAAGCTTTTGAGGAATCGATGACCTAAACCAGGCAGTTTCAAGACCAAAGACGATAAATTCCGTCATGACACTCGTGAATTCTGGGATTTTTCTGTGAATAAAGGTACTTTTTCAGAAACACGTTTTCTTTGTGTGTCAGAACTCAAACCTTCAATTAGTCTTACACAAGAAACTGTGCATTTTACATCAGTATACTGTCTTTTTTATGTACTAGTATTCCCTTAGAAATGTGTCTGGATATATTAAGTGTAAGTAGTGACTTAGTGACTCAAAAGAATTATAACACAGAACCTTCTGGCTTTCTATATAATATTAACTAATAATTAACACCCTGCACATATAGGAATGTGTTTTAATTATTGTGGTCAATTAGACTGTAATAAGAAAGAAAAAATATGGCCGGCAGTTTAATTCTGCATCGCGCTGTTGTTCACACTGTTAAAATGAGTTGCTGAGAAGAACAGGCTTTGAGACAAGTTTATGAAGTTTACATAAAAAAATCTAATTGTTCCTCATCATTATGCAGCCAAAGGCATAATGCTGGCCAGAGCTTCATGTGAGGTACTCCTGGATAAATCAATAAGACTTTTAAATAAGTTAGATTAACCCCAATGAAATCAGACTAAGTTATGTTTTATAAGAACATCATATTCTTTGAACATTTTCATTAATTTTCTATTGATCGTTATATTGATCCTCAGAATTATATTGATTATCATTCTCATCTCTCTGAAAAGCACACATTTACTGTTTTTAAAGGCACTATAAATACATTGACTAGATGTTGTAGGTAAAAGAATATGCACAGATGAACTCAATTGAGTCTTAAGGAGTTCAGCCATGTCAACAAAAGAATTTTAATAGACTGTACAGACCTGTTCTTGGCAGCCATATTGACATGAAATGGTGAACACCAATGATACAAATTAGGTTCCATTTAGTGAAGAGCCTTTCCAGTGGACCATCATGCACGATAGTAGCAGCCTGACTCTATTTAACCTGAATAGATTCTTATTTAGTATCATCACTGTAAATGTTGGAGCCATTTAAGTGTCTATGTGTTAATCGTTTTGACCATGTGATGTGGTGCAGTGGTGGAGATTGGCAGCCACATATCACAGGTGTACTATATTTTTGAATGAATGCAGAAGTATTTTGTGGTGGTTGTAAAATAACTGTACACATCATTATCGAGGCTACTGTTACACACATTTACTTTATGTTGCAATTAAACAGGAACATTAGTGACACCTGTGTTTACCTACTATTTCATGTCAATATGGCTGCCGCGAAAAGGTCTACATTGAGTTGTCAGCCACCCTGGTCTGCTGACATAAGCTACTACAGTTTTAAACCCATGCTGATAATAGCCAAGGAATTTCTGATTTGTATAGATCATCAAATAGCACATGTCAATGCATCAAATACAGCTCTGAAAAAAAAACGAAAAAACAAATAAGAGACCACTGCATTTTCTTTTCTGAAATCAGCATATCTACATGTATTACAGCCATTCCATCCCAGCATCTGTTGAATTCCAGCTCATTCTGCTTAAAGAGGCACCAGGAGTGGAATAAAGTCATCCCAAAACAATGTGAAAGACTCATGGATAGCAAGATGCATGAAAGCTGTGATTAAAAATAAGGGTGATTGCACCAAATATTGATTTCTGAACTCTTCTTAAGTTCTAAAATGAATTTGATCTTGTTTCTTTGCATTGTTTGAGGTCTGAAAACTTTTTTTTTGTTGTTGTTATTTTGACTATTTGTCATTTTCTGCAAATAAATCCTCTAAACAATAATATGTTTATTTGTAATTTGGGGAAAATGTTGTCAGTAGTTTATAGACTCAAATAAAAATGGTCCCTTTACCCAAACACATATCTATACATCAGAAAAAATCAGTAAAATCAGAAAAAAACGGATAATTTTGAAGTGGTCTTTTGTTTTTTTTTCCAGAGCTGTATAAAACACCCACTCGGTATATTCCCACAGCACAAGACACAAGGGACTGATGAGGGACTTTAGTCCTAGAGGGAACTGATATATGACTGTGATTCTGCTAACAATTGAAGATTAGGGCATAGACAGCTAGGATCATCAATGTTACTGTTTGTGAAGGCATATGGCTTTCACTAAAAAGAAGCACAACATCACCAAACATTGTCTCCACTGTTCAGTTTTCTTAGCTGAAATTATTAGATGTTGAAGGAAACAAATTTAAAATTCACATTCAAATGCATTGCATGCAAAAATTAGATGGATTCATGGGAGGAGGGAGAGGAGGAAACAAAGACATGCTGCAGAGATTGAATTATTAATGAGGAATTCGAATTGATAATATTATGTCATATGATACATAAATTTCCAGGGATTCCAGACGTGAATACAATTAGTTTATGCTCCTTCGTAGTCAACGTCCAAAGTCTGTGCAGACATGCTCACTTCTCTGTCTCCTGCACAATGACGGCAGATTTCTCAATTCAAAGTGGAGTCAGTAGCAGTTGACGAGACTGAAAGTGCAGGAGTCATAATGTCTCTGACCTTAATGTCCCATTCGATGCAGTCATCCATTCAGCTGATGGAAAGTGATGGAAAGGTGAGCCATACATTGACATTTCCTAACATATAAGATTCGGAAGATGACATTGAAATAAAAACCCAGAATGTCCTCTCTGAAATAACAAAGAGGACAGTCTAGTGATCTATCAGTTTTATCGGGTGCTAATGTGTCCTTTTTTTATTCAATCTAATCAATTAAAAAAACTGGGAACAATTTTTAACCAAAACAAAAAACAGTTTCCATCAACACTTAAAAAAACCCAAAAAACTTTAGCTTTATAGCTTCAGAAATCATAAATAAAATAAATATATTTTACTCAAATCAAGCACTGCTGACTTCACCAAAATCTGGAACCTAGCGTTTAAATATTTACATTTTTAAATAATAAATTCTGTAGTATTCTCACCTGGTGAAGGAAATATTTTAAATAAATACTGTATGTCTTTGTTTGTGCATGCATGAAACATGTTTTGGGCATGTCAATTTATCAGTTCACATCATGATAGTCTCAATACATATCAAACATGGCCGAAAGGGTGCCAGGAAGCTTATCTGCCCCCATTTTCCACATTTTCTTGTCATGTCATTTTGTCAGTCAGTCATTTTCTATACCTGCTTATTCCTCATTAGGGTCACAGGGGTCTGCTGGAGCCTATCCCAGCCCGTTACGGCGAGAGGCAGGGATACACCCCAGATGGTTGCCAGCCAATCGTGGGGCACACACACCATTCACTCACACACTCACACCTATGGGCAATTTAGAGTCACCAATTAACCTCAGCATGTTTTTGGACAGTGGGAGGAAGCTGGAGTACCCGGTGAAAACATGGAGAGAACATGCAAACTCCACACAGAAAGGTCCCAGACCCAGGACCAAGGAGGTCTCGAACCTGCGTCCTTCTTGCTGTGAGGCAACAGCGCTAACCCCTGCGGCACTGTGTTGCCCCATTTTCATTTTTTTAGACAGGCAGTTAATAGATCCCTTCGTGTGTCCGACACACGAAGATGCCACCGTATGCAAGAAAAAAACATTTAAAAGTAATTACACAACCTCCACCTTAAGCCAAGTGGTAAAATAACAGTGTCTCATAAAATAGGCTGTGCTCCTACTCTACACTGCCATACAGATGTATTATAAGCCAGGATTTGATGACTGAAAAAGATTAACTTTATTTAAGTAAAGATTATATTGTATTCGTGCTTTTCAACTAATTTAGCTTCAGTTCATCAAGCAGCATCATCGCACCATCATACATATTTAAACACTCCAAATGAGGTGCTTTCATAGATATCCCTGTCAGCAGTTTAGGTTGTCATCATGGGTACATTAAAGGAGTAGGGACATCAAAAATGCACCCACTGACCTTTTTTGCATTTTTTCACAATCTGCAATTCTATTATGCTCCACTTTCTGAATTAATTGGTTCATTAGCAAATGCAATTAGAAGTGGGGGCGCAAGGCCTGACTCTGATGTTCTTTTAGATGTATACGTATTCTTTCATCCGGCAGATCTAAGGGCTTCATCATAAGGAATTCATCTGTCAAGATCATCTTAATACCCGTTTTGGGACTCAATCTGTCTTTCTGCCATTTGGAATAATGAACCTTGGTCATTTAAATTTTGGGAATCATTTAGGGTAGTTTTTTTTTATTCTGTTATTTAATGAGAGAAAATACCAACATTAATAGAAAGGGAAGAAATAACGCAATAGAATCTGTTAATGAAAGATAGTGATGAAAGTAAATTACTATTAGTTGATTATCACTAAGATATACCAACATTGTTGATTTCAAAATACAGTTTATTGTTCTTCAGCCTGTAACCTGTAAACCACACTTATTAATTAAAATTACTAAATAAATCTGCTCAAATAATTGGGAAAATATTGAAGATACCTTTTTCCATACTTTTTTATTATATACATACAGTACTTCTACTCTACTACTCTACGTATATTCAATATTCAGTTTCCCCATGTGTGATGTGGAAACCTGAAACCTCCAGTGAAACTTCATTGTTCTCAAAATTCTGACTGCTTACTTTTTTAGTAACATTTATTTGTACTTTATTGTTCAATACGTATGTAAAATATCAGAAAATCTATTGATAATCAAGTACATTAAATATATATATATATATATATATATATATATATATATATATATATATATATATATATATATATATATATATATACTTTTTACTTTTACTAAAATATAGGTGACTTTAACTTCTACCAAAGTATTGTTGTTAATATAGCCTATCTATACTTCTATACTTTTACTCAAGTTGGCGTTCAGGTACTTCACACACACACGCGTCTTCAGGACTCGTCCGCCTACAGGACCCAGAATCCTCTGCGCCGCGGCAAGATGGAAGAACCCAGCAGCTGCGGGAGAACAATGTTTTGGCTCTAGATTTATAAACGGACAGCTGAGGGTGAACAACGCGAGCCAAACAGCGGGACATGGTCGAGCAGCGTAAGACAAATCCATAAAAGCCAAGTTCGTGGGCTGAGTCGTTCACTGTCGCGGCCGGAACTCCTCGCACGGAACAGACAACAAAGCCCACGGTGGACTGACGGTAACGTTACCGCTAGTTAGCCTGCTAACTTAGCTGCGGCGGCTAATCGGACGAGCATCATTGTTCGCTGGAGTTGTGGGCCGTTTGTTATGGGTCCTGCCTGCGTTGTCGCTCCATCACTTACAGTCGTCTCACTGTGCAAGAAACGAAGAAACCAACGCGCAGACAGCAGCGAGGAATAAGTACACACGGTGTAAGATCTTTGTTTTATTTCTTAAACCAACATACGTCCTTGATATATATATTTTGTTCCTCAGCTCGCTCGATTGTTTGTTTTACGCTGCTACTGAGCAGTGATATCTGGCTGCTCTTTATTTAATTTCAACAGAAAAAAAAGTAGAAACTAACTTTAGTTTATAGGTTTTTAAAATGCGCCGACTGTCTACAGGATCGTCTGGTTTTCTCTTCGTGTGCGCGTATGTGTGTGCGCGCGCGTGTGTGTGGCAGGACTGAAGCTGTTATTGCATGGCCATATTAATTATTGCGTGATCCCCGCATCACAAAGAAGGGCCCCGCAACAGTGGTTAGCCAAATGCTTAGCTAGGTAGCTAATTGCAAAGCGCATACACGCATGGTAGGTTGGTTTATAAAAAAAAAAGTCCGCAGATCGCAGGGTTCCACTCTCCACAGAGCTGATTCACCGGAACATGGTGGAGAAACCTGGAGTTAGTAGAAAGGGCAGAAGTGTTGTTTCGTGTTTGAAAAAAGTTGTCTTTGTGTTAGCAGGGTCGGTTATTCCTGCTAGCATCAAAGCTGAAGGCATCTGGCAGCAGTCAGATAGCATTCATTAGCCGGATGAGATCTTCATGCGGTGGTAAAAGCTAATCCTTCAACATATAATTATGATTTATTTATTTATTTTTTAAAGAATCAAAGCTACTGAAAGGAAATAGGAAATTGTGTAATGATGTGTCAAATACGATACGATATTACTTCATTGTCAGTGCAGTTCTGACATTTGTCTTGCATCACAGCAGCTCAATTTACAACATTGCAAAAAGAACATTAGGATTGGATGGTGATGCGTTCAACATGCATTAGTCACTGGACAATATTTTACAGTCATATTGGACAGATTATGGGCCCTTAAATGTAAATTTGTTCTTTGTGTCAATCCTATTTAATTTTAGGGTTGACTGGTGCACAAAGGAGTGCTTCAATCTATCCTTTTATCAAATAGGAATCTTTATATCTCCTGCTTGAAGGTAGCAAATTGTATTCACTGTATAAAAGTAGTTTGATTCGGAGGTGATGTTGTTGGCCAGACTTGACTTGGTCTGCTGCTGCTGTTGTTGATTCATTCATAGTTTCCCAAGTAGCAAATGGACACTTTTTCCAAGCTTGTGATTACATTTTAGCAAAGCTAATCCCATTTAAATTAAATTGTTTCTTTACAACACATATGAAGCATTACGTTCACAGTAGCCACAAAATATGCTTGATTTGTTTATGCCACATCATTACACTGGCAGTCTTTGTAATGCAGTCTGTGTGCACTCTCATTGGCAGATAAGCTCATGCAAATAGGATGACTGGGTCAGACAGGCCCATCAAACAGATTAACACACAACTTCAATCCTCTCATTCGTCATCTTATGTTGTGGCTAGTATTGCAGTCATAGTGACCTTTTTGCCCTGTATAATACTTTTTATGTGTACACAAACACTGTAATCAACTAGAGAGAACTGTGTACATTGTAGCTTCAACGAATTACTTGTTTCTCCCAGACTGTCGCCCTTTTGTTGAACCACAAATCGTCCGTTTTAATCCAACTAAGCACCCAGTTGTGAGATCAGAGGCTGTGACACTGATTCCTGGAGACCGAGATTAACTGGCTCCATAAATGTTGTCTGCTGGCTGTTATTTGTGCGTCTCCTCACAATCCTCCTGCTACTTATTTATGTTTACTTAAAACAAATACACATTGACCTAATACTAATAGATATTTAACATTGATTGTGGCTCTGATCTCTCTCACAGGATGACACTGATTGGTACCCCATAGTTTTCCTGCCCACCGGCATTCACCATGAGCATCATTCAAGACAAACTAGGCAATGAATTCCTGCGCTCCAATGGGAGCATGGACTCCAATTTCGGCCCCGGCATGATAATGTTCAGCCATCTCCCCCCGGTGACCAGCTTCACCCGGCTGGCCGCCCAGTCTGTCATGCAGGACCTTCCACCGCAAGAAATGATCTTGAAGAAGGAGCGTGACTCGCCTGACTGCAGCCTGGGCTCTCAGAGTGGCAGCTTGGGGTGTGCTGGGGTGGGAGACTATGTTCACACCATGGGTATCAAGCAGGAGAAGCTGTCAGAGCATGATTATCGCCTGCCGCTGTACCCAGGAGGACTGAGTAAGAGCACAGAGCTGCTGGAGGTGACAGTCAGTAACAACCAGGGGCTGCTGGTGCATGACCTCAACATGGGCAACGTAAGTACCACTGACTGGGAACAAGAACATGAGAGGGAGCATGTTTTAAATCATTCTGATTCCTTAAAGCTGTATTAATAGATTTTTTTGGCCTCCTAGGAGTAGTGGAACAAACTGTACTTGCATTGAGATATTACCACCATATAAACTTTATTTATGGTAACATTAGTGTCTTTAGCTGCCATATGATCCACTTTGTCCGCTATATAGTCACTAACTTACTCTCTGCTGTGTGGTACTGCTCAGGTCTTGTACACGAGTTTATTAGGGAAACAGTGGAGTAGTAAAACTGAAACATTAAAATGAAAGACATTATCATGCTCCATAAAGTGAAGGGACTGCATAGTGATAGAGAGATAGAGATATTTCTATGTGGATTCATAAATACTAGGGACTCCTTTTGCTTGCATTGCTTACATTACTTACTTTTTTTGACAATGGCTGCTAATCTAAACATGTTCGTCGTGCAACTTTAAAGTCCTATCAATCTACTTTACAACCAACATCCTGTTGTTGCCACAGCTCATTCTGTTTAATCAGACCTAAATACTCAAAACCACATTAACATGAATCCATTGTGCTAAAATTACATAAATTAATATTAAAAGCTCCATATGTTTGTGATTAATAATATATTTAGGCAAAATTTTCAGTTGTATATCAAGGCCACATGTCAGATGTTCTAGGGACCTTTAGCAGACAGGGTTTTTACATTCCTATGCCATTTTTTTATATCTCTATACAGCGGCACAATAAATCAACATATTCATGAAAATTACATAAAATAGCCTTTATAAAACTAAAGGTATATCTGTGAGTATGCTCCTTGAGTTGTTTCAAAACAATAAAATAGGGAACATTACATATTTTCTCCTCCTGCTTATCAAAATGCACAGCTGTGCACTAAAAATGTAAATGGAACAAAAATAACAGGCCTGCTTTCTAAGTAACTAAGTTTTTGACCAAGGTAGGCTGTTCCTTAACAGTATTCCTCCTTTGTAGCCCTGTACATCTCCTGCAGGTTTTATCAACAGCCTCAGGCTCTGTGCCACAGACTGCATTCTTCAGATAGGAAGTGAGTGTGAAAAGAATCAGCCCGGTAAAATCCCTCTGTCTTTGACCTGGCTGGCAGTATTTATCGCGTGCCACCAGCAGAGCCGCTTGCAGTGCTGAGCTAGTGTGGCTCCATCCACAAGTAAACACCACTGTTTATCATAATTTAATGATGGAACAAAAACATACTGACCAATTGCATGTGACTTTGCACCTTGTGCTTAATAACACACATTGCTTAATTAATTTTTACACTTTTTTTCCCTTATTCTCTGGCCATACAAAAATAACTGTAGTGTTTTTAGGGCTGTTAAAAGATGGCTAGGTAAGTATATTGTCATATTGCAGTGTATAAATGACAAGAAATGAAAGTACAAAAATGACAAGAGCAATTTGGCCCATCCCCTTTTTCTCCTTTGACTGGCAGCCAATAAAATTTCTGGTTTCTGTGGATTTAATTGCATAAAATAAAACTGTGTTATTCATGTTTAGAAGGTTTATATGTGCATGCGGCCAATGTGTAATCAAACATCAGCAATATAAACAAGAACGGACCTCTAATTTGGAATCATTTTTGTTTGTTCCAAAAACAGCCCTGCTATGTTATCAAATAGCTCATAAATTAAAAGCCTGAGTGGGAGGAGTCTGGTAAAGCAGAGCTGCAGGGGAGGAGCTTCTGTGAAACTGATTATGGTGACATAAATCTACTGCTGGCTTGAGATGCAAAATATAAATGAGGCCCCCTCCCTCCCTTTCTTTCTCTTTCTGGCTTAAAGGGTGACGTCATCCAGCCTCGGCATGAATGAAAATGTCTTGGCAAAGACACAGCTGTCTTGTTTGAGCTTGCACTTCATTTCAGGATTCTTTGTGCTATTCAGTCAGTATTTTTGGAAATAACTTTAAAAATTGCACTTTGACGTTTCCTTTATTGTGAGAGTGTAGTAAATCAAGTCACAGTTTGATGTATTTTGCTTTGACTTTGTTTTTACTGTGAAAATTTGGCTGATTTTGAGACATGCAAGTATACTCATATTCACCCAGTTCACCTTAATCTAGGTCCCCTACGTTTAAATAATCCATACAGATTGTTTGGTGACGTTTAGGAACAGCAGCATGTTAGGTGTGCAGTTTGTGTGTATACTGCAATAGTAGATGAAAAGCTCTCACTATGAAATACAGGCCGCTTATCAATAGAAGGGATAATTTAGGGCTTTGTCATTCCACCCACTAGAACCACATCTTTCACAATGACTTTCCAACAGCACTCTCTAGATATTGTCCAAGTATTTAGTTTGTTTGCACGAGCAAACAAACATTGAATTGTTTGTGTGATGGTTTCTGACTGAAAGCCCTTAACCTTCAGCAGCAAGTAATTTTCTTGTCGGGGCTCGCTCTCACGGTCTCACCCTTTGTCATCCTCACAGCTGCCGAGTCAGTTAGGAAAGGAGCCCACTGGGAGAAAAGGTCGAAGGTCAAACGGTGACGGACAGGAGAGTAGACCAAGAAAGAAGCGAAATGAGTCAAAGGTTAGTCTCATATATAAATATATACTTAAAAAATATAAATATATGTATGTCCTTTCAAGTTCATTATTGCATCAGCAATTTTAGATCACCATAAAGAATATTTTTTTAATCCAAATAGAAGGCTAATAATGATTTCTATTTCTACAAATTCCTTACTTTTAGTAGTGCATTCTACATAATCTAAACATGTTCCTGATAATTCTATATTCAGATGACACAGAATATGGTGGACTGAATCTAAGCTCTCTGTTTCCCTCTATTGTTCGACAGGAATCAATGATGCTAGATGCAGATGGAGGCAGCCTGTCCCCAGGAACCAAGCCTCATATCTGTGAGCACTGCACTGCATCTTTCAGAAGCTCCTATCACCTACGCAGACATGTCCTCATTCACACAGGTATTGTGATATGCTTGTTTCCATCCTTCCCCATATGTTTGCTCGTGTTTTTTTTTTTATTCTGGTATTCTATTTTATTCAGTTTTTTTATGTACGAGCTTTGCAATTAGCACATTATCGGGTATTATTATACCTGGGATAGCCACGTAGTGGCTTAAGTATAAAAACAAATAATCTGTTCTGGTTAGAGCTTGGTGGTGTGATGAAAAATTGATATCACAGCATTTTTGTTAATTATGTCAGTGTCACAGTATTTGACAGTATTTTTTTTTATGAATGACTAGATGTTAACCCCATTTTCTAATAACTTAGAGAAAATAGAGAATAATCACTGCAGGAATTTGGCATAGAATGACCATACTAATATTAACACAGGTTTAAATGGTCCCACAAAATGCTGCTGTTCACAAGTCGTATCAGTCCCCTCACCAAATGCTTCTTTGGCATCTGTGTTTTGTGGTATTGTGCCAACGTTAACGTTGCCTGCAGATATGGAAGGGGATGCATTTATTACTTTCATGCAGTCTTCATATTCTAGGATGTTTATGGTGAGGTGGAGAAGCAAATTGCTTGTGTTGCCTCTTGTGGCTACAACTTTAGCCCGATAACATACAGATTATGGTTGTTTGATCAGCGTCAGGTTTTTTTTTTTAAAGCCATAGTTCTTCTACACAACCAACACGGCTCCTCTTTTTGGTATAAGTTCCTCTGTCTGACATTTTCTCTGTCCATATTGTTCACCACTCAACACACACAGGCTGTGCTCTCGCATGCAGCTTGTTTGGTATGACTGCAAAATAGCCCCACTCTCAAACAATGTCCCGTGGTGTGACATTCCACCACTTTGCTTTCCACCACGACACACTGACTACTATTGGGGTATATGAAAAATTAATTTCAATTAAAAAAAACACCGGTATTAGATATGGAACCCCCAGGTATACCCCCAGACTTATTCTGGTCTTTGAAGTATGGTTTTCTACAGTTGTGTTCTTCTAGAAACACAAGCAAATATGTGTTCTGGTTCAGAACAGGAATCAGATCAATATTTTAGAATCTTATTTTTTCATTGAATCTAATCTTTCCCATATCAGCTAGTGTTCATGCACAATTGATTACATAATGGATTATTACTGTTATGATCTTGGCATCTAATTATTAAAATTGGTTAGGTTCTTGAGTGGCGATAGTCCAACCCTGGCTTTCAATTGTATATTGTGATGTGACTGTAGGGTGAAATCTCTGGCTACCATATGGCTACCATTAATTAATGTATGAAAACCACTGTATTACATTGTACATGTTATTTTATCAAAATAACATTTTTATCCAAGAGAACCTTGTCACAAAAGAGTAACTGTCATCTAAGTGGTTCATCACATAAATCTCGGCGGTGTCGTTTCAGGGGAAAGACCCTTCAGATGCAGTCAATGTAACATGAGTTTCATTCAGAAGTACCTTCTCCAGCGACATGAGAAAATCCACAGTGGTGAGTGATTTAACAGCAGCAACCATTCGTGTCACCGAAGGGCCTGACGCAACCCATTAATCATGCTGTGTTCCCACTTAACCAGAACATAACTAACCTTCAGCGATGCTGTGTTTGTATCAGGAGAGAAGCCATTCAGCTGTGACCAGTGTAACATGCGATTCATTCAGAAGTACCACATGGAGAGGCACAAGAGGACGCACAGTGGAGAAAAGCCGTACAGATGTGAGACCTGCCAACAGGTTAGTGACCTGCTTTGGATCACACACAGGGTGTTTTGATGATTATTTAATGTGATCCTTCATAATATATATCAAGAACTTTAAGATCATTCTTCATTGTTTGCTTTAAAAACATGGTTTCGTGTTTGTTTCCTCCAGTATTTTTCTAGGACAGACCGATTGCTTAAGCACAAGCGAACCTGTGGAGAAGCCATAAAGAAGGGGCTGGATCCCGGGATGATGGACCTGGGTTGTGTAGACATGGGACATGGCAGCTATGGAATCACTCAGGGAAATGCAGGGAATACTGGGAGAAAGAGGGGAAGGTCCAAAAATTCTGGAGAGGGAGGGGATCGCAAAAAGAAAAAGGGGGATGCAGGCGGATCAGCAGGGATGAGGATACCACACATTCATGGTGCTGTATCTGGAGGCTACAGCATCCACGAATACTCTGTGGAGAACCAAACGGTTTCCTCCTCTACTGAGCCAGGACCCAGCATGCAGCATGGCCACCAAGGCCGAGCTCCAAAGATGTCTTTCAAGAAAGCCAATCGCAAGAGTCTTGATAGAGTGGGTCTGGGACAGGCCAAAGTGGGCCCATTGGAGCCAAGTGGGGTCATGGACGGTCTCGGCCTCCTGCAGGGTAACGGAGCTAAAGTAGGACACACCAGCAGCAACTATGACGACGCCATGCAGTTTCTCAAGAAGAGACGATACCTTCATGCAGCAAACAATACAAACTCAGCAGGGCCTGCGGTGGCTGGAGGAACCAACAGTGAATATGATGTCAGCGTTGGCCATCTGTCTTCCCACCCCTCTGTTATTCAGGGTGTCGTTTCCAGCGTGTTGGACAGTGACGCACCTCTGAATCTCGACAAGTCAGGGATACCCGATGAGGTGCTGCAGACCCTCCTCGACCACTACACCCAGAAACCCGATGGCTCGCAACATGATGTACACTTTGACATCAGTGACCATCACGTGGAGCTGAACCCTCACTCAACCGACATTGGCCACAACGCCGACGTTCCCAGTCCGTCTGGAGACAAAAATGTAATGATGCACGAGTATTCCCGCTTCCTGCTGCAGGCCCTGGAGCGCACCAGCCACAGCGCTAGCTTCCCTCTGGGTCCCGCGCCCCCCGCCTCCGGACCATTCACCAGTTCCCACCCAGGCAACCCCCTTTACTCTGACAAAAATATCTACACTACTTCCCCACTGGAGTGTGGGTTTGGCCACTCGGTGGCCTCGCCTTCGCTGCCCTCCTCTGTGCCAAAGTCTCACTTTGCGATGCTGACGGGCTCCTCACCACAGCACAGCTTCCACCTGAGCAGCCTGGAGGCCTCCACACACCAGCAGCTCACCCCTTCTCAGGAGCTCACCGACCAGATGGAGAAGCAGCACTCCTCCACTCCCCCTTCCTCCTACCAGATCAGCCCATCTGACCTGAGCAGCCAGAAGGACCAACCTCCAGTCAAGAACGGCACTGCAGTCTACCCTCTCGCCCCCTCACAGGATCTGGCCTCTCTCGACTCCTCCAAGCCTTCCTACCAGATAGAAAACTTTGCTCAGGCATTTGGCTCCCAGTTCAAGTCGGATAGCCGCAGCTTGTCTTATGGCACTGACTCTAGTGGGGAGGTGGATCATCACAGGATAAGGACGCCTGTGTCTGAATTCTCAGGGTATAGTAGTTTGTTATCTGATGTCAATGAGCCAGTAAGTACAGGTTCCAAAACTCCAACAAGCCAAAGCTACAGATGAGAGCCTGAGAGGGAGAGAACACTGTCATTAAAGTTGATGTTCTTATTTTAATTTTTTAGTGCTCCTATTTTATTATTATTATTATTATTATTATTATTAATGTTATTTTTTTAAGTGACATCTTTATTTTAATTATACTGATGCTCTGTTTTTGTGCCCACTCCTCTCCCCACAACAAGCCTGCAAGGCTTCCTGCAAATGCAATTTTTTAATTATCTGTTATTTTTAAGTTAAATATGCATTGACTGTTTATTTGTACAACTAGTGACAATAGATCTGGTCATTAATCCTGAACTAAAAGGACTTTTTAAACAAGCATAGAGTAGCATCAGACATATTTCTTTTCCAACAAGCTAAAGTGTTTGAGCAATCAACTTTACAATTGTAAAAATAATAATGGAAATGACCATGATGGCAGGGAATAGCCCAGAATTAAAATAGCAAAAAAAAGAAGTTATTGTCTGTTACAAGGTTAAAAGTATTACTCAGGAAAAAGTGGAAAAGAAGCATATGAGGTGCAGTGAGCGCTCTTCAGAAGTGTAAGTTTGTGACTTCAAAGAGGATTTTACTTATGTTTTGTTACTTGTTGAATGAGTGTGACATAAACAGACTGCTGCCAGCTCACTTGAACACTGAAAACACTTTCTACTTGGCTATATAGAGATTATGGTACTTTCGTGTCAATGTGAAACTCATGTTTTCTTCAATAAGGGCCATATATATATCTATATATATTTATAAGAATATATATTATGTAAAATAACAGATTTAATCATTCTGGGGAACTGCCAGTTGAAGTAGAGGAAGAATGAGGGCTGTTTCAAGGGGTAAATGTTGTCCTTGTTATATTTTTGGAGAACAAAGGTGATGTTAGGGCTTTTTCTTTGGCCAATAGAGGTTGCTGTTGGACAGCGATAGAATGGCCTTCCCCTTATCCTGTCCTCTTCATCTTGCTGATTTCTCTTAATGTCTTTAAAAGAATCCAATTAGCACTTTGAGCCGTTTTCTTACATTGAGTAAAGTACCCCGTCAGGTCAAGGAAGCTCAAACGTCAGGAATGGACTGGCTTGGCTTTGTGAAAGAGATGTGTTGCTGTTTGAGCATATGCAGATGGCGTTTTCTGGGGTTGAACATGTTCTGTATGATGGGAATACCCTTTGTTTGGGTAGCATGGTTTATATGGGATGGGTGGGGGGGGGAGACTAGGGATTGATATGTGAAAGTGGGCTTTTTCATTAATATTTTCTCTTCTTTTAGGGAGGGTTTAGCTGGGAGGCAGGGGGCTTTTAAAATGCAGACATTTGATCGGGATAATGTAAATGTAATTCAAACCCCTAGTTTTAGTTTTGACTTGTTACCCAACTTCGAAGCTTTGCTTTTTTTTAATGAATTTGATGACAAATGTGTTAGTGTTCAAGTATTTCTTCAGCTGTTACTGAGGCAGCCATATGCAGTATGAGCAAAAAGGCGGCTGACCAGATGCATTTAGATTTTTTCATGTGTGCTGGCAGTACCAAGCAGATTTGTCCCATTAGAAATCAGGTGCCTATTCCTGAGAAGTACAGGTGCAAGATATTGTCTAGTAAATGTTAGATGTAATCTCTTGCTGATTTTTAAATGTATTTATGCTGTACGTTTTTTGTTTTTCTTTGTAAAGACAACAATAACTGTCCTGTCTTCCATCGCAACAACTGGCCATGAGCACTGGAAAAGATATCGCTCTGCTGGATGTGTCTTTAAACACCTTTTTATGCTCCAATGGCCTGTTTGAAGCAATCAGAAAACATGGCAGAACGAATGCAACGCTGTAATATCACATTGACTCGTATAATACATTGCCATGTTGAACGGTTGAGGGGTGAACAAGAATTTGCCTTGCATATACCTCATATCACAGTAAACCAGGGACAAAGGAGTGAAGGTTTGATGTGTAGCAGAGATGCTGTTGTATGTTCAAAAAAAAGTCATGTCTTTGTGGGACTATTTTTAAGCATTTGTGTCCATGACATTTATGTAACCCAATGACACGTTGCTTAAGGGTTTCTGCAAATGTCTCATGCCAACCAGTGTTGAGTTTCTTCAGTTCGACCTCCTCTCCTCCGGATCTTATTTGCCATATTGTTTCAATATGCTTATTGTTTACAACAACTGTACAAAACACTACATCTTACTTTACTTAATTCTGACCCCTGTATAAATTTGATTTTATTTTCTATCTTTCTCCTTTTTTTATCACCGCCAAATTTTGTAGCTGATGATATCCT
This sequence comes from Lepturacanthus savala, assembly GCA_030544235.1. Lineage (NCBI taxonomy): Eukaryota > Metazoa > Chordata > Actinopteri > Scombriformes > Trichiuridae > Lepturacanthus > Lepturacanthus savala. The sequence goes on along the minus strand of CM060482.1, from coordinate 13,489,718 downwards.
CCATTTTTCTGTTCTTTCAGGTTGTTGTGACATGCTTCACAAAACTGTACTAAATTTAAAACTGATTAGGGAGAAAACAATAAAAAATACTGTTATCAAAAACTATCACTGTCATCCTGTATGTGATAAATATGTTGTATTTTGATGCATTTTATGTTTACATTGAAATCAGATTTTATCAAAGGTGTTGCTGGGATACTGTTTCATGAGTATGTGATTTATTATATATTTCTAAGCTGGAAATTGTCCTTTTCAACTAATCAGTTTAGTGTAGTGTAGCACATACGCATAGTGTGTGTATTTAGTTGTTTTCACCACTGGATGGTAGTGGTGTTTTTCTCAAAGAGAGATGCTGTGGGCCTTTTCGTTTACTAGTGCTGTGCTCAGAAAGACTAGGATTGTGTTTGAGACTTGTAATGTATAGACCTAAACTTAACATTTGAGCCACCTCCCAGTCAAATTGCACAAAAATCGACACTTGCTCATATCTTCAGCTATACGCCAAAAGTGAAATTTGTTTGGATGAACAATTCTCAACATATACAGAGGATAACCCCCACACAGAAGTGCTTTGTCTCTAAATTTTATTGATCATGTTTATCAAATTTTCTTTTTACAGGTAACATGGGTATTTTAAACCTGAATTTGTCTCTGAATGTCCTGTTGTGCTACTGATTAGCTTATTGAAAAGCAAAGGCAGAAAGGAACACACCACCAAAGCAGAGCTGACTATGGATGCAGCAGTAATAATAAAAAAATCTAATTTTTTCCTGTGCCGCTCCTAAACACACAGGTGCTGGTTATATAATTAGAATATAATGAAAAAGTTGATTTATTTCAATAACTCCCTTCAAAAATGAAACTAATTTTTACATTTATTACATGCCGACTGACAAATTTCAAGTGTTTATTATTGATTTATTTTAATATTGATGATTATAACTGAAAACTAATTAAAAAATAATTGGGTATCTCAGAAAATTTGAATATTGTGAAGTGGTTCAATATTAAAGACACCTGGTCGTTAATATTGACCACACTCTAATCAACTAATTAAATTATAACACCTTTAAAATGTCTGTCTAGTTCTCTAGGCTGATCATGGGGGAGATTTCTGTCTTGACAGTTCAAAAGATGACCATTGACACTTTGCACAAGGAGGGCAAGACACAAAGGGTCATTGCTAAAGAGGCTGACAGTCCACAGAGCTCTGTGTGTAAGCAGATTAATATAGAGGCTACCACTACCTGGTTCAAGGACCATGGTGTATCTGTACTTTATTAGGCAGCAAACTCACCTGATCTTAACCCCCTAGAAAATCTATCATGGTATTGTGAAGAGGAAGATGTGTCCGACCCAACAATGCAGAAGAGCTGAAGGCCACAATCAGAGCAACCTGGGCTCCCATCGTCTCCATGCCACACCTCATTGCTGCAGTAATTCATTCAAAAGGAACTTACATTTCAGCTGTCCAACATTTCTAGAAACCATTTTTTTTGGATTGGTCTTAAGTAATATTCTATTTTTCTGAGATACTGAGTTGTGGGGTGACAAGGTGGGTAGTGTTGTTGCCTCACAGCAAGAAGGTCACAGGTTCAGGACCTTGGGCTGGGACCTTTCTGTGTGGAGTTTGCATCTTCTCCCTGTCTGTGTAGGCAGGGGCGGATCTAGAAAAATATTGATAGGGTGGGGAGAGGGGGGCAGGAATTTTTGAGGGGTGGCAACAAAGGACTGATATATATATATATATATATATATATATATATATATATATATATATATACTGAATTTAATAGTTTGATGAGATATAGTATGTACACACTACATACAGACACAAGCTGCCATGCAGACAAATGTAATCTCATTTGAAGTGCACTGCAGTCAGACATCGGAGTTGGCAGCAGGGCTTTCTTTTAGGGTGCCATTTGCCACCCTATGCCACCCCGGTAGATCCGCCCCTGTGTGCAGGATTTCTCCAGCTTCTTCCCACAGTTTAAAAACATGCTGAGGTTAATTGAAGAATCTAAATTGCCCACAATACCCCTGCCTGAGGTGCATCCCTGCCTCTTGCCTTCAATAAACTGGGATTGACTACTGTGGCCTTGAATAAGGAATAAGTGGGTATACCCACTTATTCCTTACTACTGACTGAATTAGGGTTTTTCATTAATTTTCAGTTATAATCAAAATTAAAACTAAAAAGACATTTGAAATATATCAGTGAGTGTGTAATGAATGCATATCATATATAAGTTTCACTTTTGAATCTAATTACTGAAATAAATGTACTATTTCATGATATTGAAATAGTAGAATAAATGGAAGTAAGTTATTTAATAATTGCTTGTAGTGACTGCAAATTAGTGCAACCTCGGCGTGATGTTGTATCTGTTGATTTTTAGTTTTACATTCATGTTCGGTGCAAAGTGAATCAGACACAAGCATCAGCAGCTTTAAGATGTTTGTTTTTATACTAATTTATTTATTTGTGAAGCACATTTCATACTGTAGTTGCAACTCAAGGTGCTGTACACATACAAAAACATGAAAACCACATGGTGCTGTTGTAAGAAAGGAGGTATAACAATACTTGAATCTGTATCTGTGTATATCTACACTGCAAATACTGAATTCTTCACTATATCTTGTTCATAAATATCTTGTTTTTGGTACAGTAAGTCCAATATTGAGTAGAATGACTGTATTCCTCTGGCAGATAACCTAGCCTATTTCAAGTGTTTTTTTTTCCTGATTTTATGTCAATTTATGTCAATTTGGTCTTGTTTTAAGGAAACAAGACTAATAGTTTCTTAAAAAAATATTAAATTAACTAAATATACATCACTTTACATACTCAAATATAAGGGCTCACATATAACAATAAAAGTCTTGTTTTATTGAGTTTTCCCAACGCTATAAAACAACATTGCATTTATTCTTATTTTGTAAAAAAAATACCTGATCTCCTCTTATTTGCATTCCGTATAGGGAATTAACATGTTTCCGTAAATTCAAAAGCAGAAGTGTGTCTTCCCATCATCACTGAGTGAAACCTGCATTGTGTATCTGCGTCCTGCTTGTTCATGACTTGCAAATTTTTACGCACTTACATGTACTTTTGTCCACACCCAAAAAACATCTGTGCCAATCCCATCTTGTTCTGTTAATAAATGACTGCTGTTTTCATGCAAAGGTGTGACAATACGTCCAAAGTTTCTTTTCCATTTTAACCAAACAGAAATATCTATACATCATCATGAGTCAGGATCGATAAGCGGGTACTCAATGTTGACTGGTAAAGGAAAAATCCAGAAATAGTAAAGGTGTAACCAGAAGGAATGTGACGTGACTTTATTACGTAACCAAAGATTTTTGTTGCTCAGATGGAGGCAGCTTTTCTCACTGAAAAAGCATTGTATGTTCCCTGAGCTGAATGTCAAAGTTATATATTTGGCTGAACACACCACAACAGACGCTGGAGTTAATCCTGTGGGGGGGCCAGACAAATAGTTAGTGAGCTTTCTGTGTCTGTGCATCTATTGTCTCTTTCTCCTTCCAAAGCAGTCTGTTGACAAAGTGGATGTGAGACGCTCACAATGAATCTTATCTTCAAAGCAAGCAACAAGGTGCATATTGAGCTGTGTACACAGACACGGTCAATGGAGAAAATCAGCAATACAAGAGAGGAGCGAGTTTTAAGGATGTTGTAATATGAGTTAGAGGTAAGAGGAATTACATGAAACATGGAAATAAGACTTTTTATCTATAATGAAAAGTAAAGAGTGGTGAACACATAACAAAAAAAAACGGCTGTAAAAATGGTAACAGGGAACAGCCAGGAATGGAGAATACCATCAACAGCAGGAATAAAGTAGATTGTCCTTACACAATATATAATGACAAACCCTTTTCCTCAGAATCTGTCATGCAATGAGACACATTAGAGTCAATACTGGAAGGCTGCTGGATTTAGATTGGTGGTTGCCAGGCTGAAAAACAACACAAGATGTTTTCATAAAAGTATCCTACATATTTGCATGAGATAAGAGTGAGGTCAGCAAGGTGTATTTGTTTGTTAATAAGCTGTCTCTATGTAGCAGTGCCATAAATGCCTCTCTATCATGGCATAGAGAAGGCAGACAGAGTATGTGCATTTGCCTGGGAAATGATTCATATGAATATACTGAATATCTGAAAGGTTGCAATGAGAAAAATAACCATTAATTTATTCATTTTTAACATGTTCAGATAAAGTCCAAACCTTAGTTAAACAATAAGAAAAATGACCTTCATCTACAGTATAATAGATGGAATAGTGGAATAGTTTGAGGTATTGTTCACTTGTGAGATAGCCTGCAGTCAATATATATTGTTATGATTTGTGCCTGTGCCGAACGATATCAAGAAAACCATCCCATCCCATGTCCATCCCCTAAAATGCAGACTACTGGCAAACCACACAAATCACCAATATTCCATAAACACCTCACATACAAGACCTTGGGAGACACTTCAACTCTGTGCTGAAGTCAATCAGATGAACTGCAGTGCACCTGTTCAAAACGTGACTGACACATCCTGCACTGAGCTTAGGTTTTTCAATTCATTCTCTATGGTAGTTGTATCAGTGGGGATATAATCCTCCCTCCGACCACAGTGTTGGTTGCAATGGCAGAGGGGTGCTGTCTGTTTTTCTGCTTGTTGACTCCACACAGGCAGAGAAGAAGCAGAAGCTGTGAAACTCTGCTCAAATGATCAATCTGTGCACTGCTGATCAAACATGAATCAAGATTCTGTTACTGCATTGCCTATTTCTCGCCTCAGTTGTTTTCAACATATTTAAGTGAACTGTTTGGCTATAAAACGACAATGTCTGTAACACGGCCACCATGTTGAGAACTCAACTCGGAGCATGTGACCACCACAAAAGAAAAGCTGATGGCTTGTTTACTACTGGTGTGGCATGTCTAAATTTGCACCACAATGCAATAGGGGACTTAAGGGGACAACAGGGAACCTGATGTGCACCTCAACTGAAATGTAACTACAAGTTGAGGGAATGCTGACCCGTGCAAGGATCGCAATAACTGTGTTTGGTCCATTTATCTTATCCCAAGCACAGAAAGTTCTGTCTGCTTCGATCTTTTCATTTCAAAACTCTTCAACAAATACAGGCTTCAGCTACACATAGGCAGATTCAACACAGAACTATAAATGAGCCTCGGCTCCCAGCAGTACAACCACCAAGTGATAAGGTGATTGGATGAACTGGTCTACACAGACACACAGACAAAGATTCATTGGTTTATAGTTAGATAAGTATATAAAGAAATATATTTCTTGTGATAAGCACTGTGTTGGAAGTCTGAGTTGTAAATACTAAGCACTGACTAATCCTCCATTGACACCATCAATCATTCATATATTTCAGCTTCAAAATGAAATAAACAACTAAACCCCTTGATAATGAGACAGGCTGACCTAGTTTGAAACTTGAACTGGGCCTTGTTTTGTTTCAAAACTAATAGCACCACATAGTTTTAGGCTTCATTTACTCATTTAATCATCTGTTTAACATCCAATTTGTCATCAACAATTAGACAAATGCAAAAACTTAATCAGTCGTAATAGAAGACAGTGACATTGCGCGCATACAAAACCTTTCCGGAAAAAAAAGGTACTTCCTAAAAACACTGTCGCTAACCAGCACAGAGAACAATTAATATTTGTGTTACTCAGGTCAAACATAAACTGACTACATAATTTAACCTTTAAATTCTTATTCTTTTCAGAGAGAGTTGCTCTCATAAGAGGATCTGAAGTGTGGAAACAGGTAATACCTATGATAATGGTGATTGTTGTGTCCTTCCAGATCTTTGTGTGAACCAGGATCTTCAAGCACAGATGAGCACAGATATGTTTAGACAGGAAAAGCCGACAGAGTTTGGTGTGCTTTCGATAACCAGGACTCTGGTTATTTGTGCCTGGTGGAGGAGGAATTTTCTCTAATACTTTAAATCCGGTGGTCTGTACAGGATGACCCTTACGTCCTAGAATGCAAGTTTGTCTTATTGGAGACAGATCTATCTAATTTAAATGTATATAATATACTCTTACATTATACATTCTTTCATTCAATCAAATATTTCAAATTACACCTACCCATCCACCCTCATTAAAAATTCTTAATGAATGAATCTGCAAATATTTCAAAAGTCTAACTGCTGGACACAAGATATCTCAGACTTTACCAAATTTCCTTCCCTTTAGCAGATGAAGGTGAAACTAAGCTTTTTTTTCATTCTGGACTGCAAATGTTCCAACTGAAGGAACAAAATGGAAAAAGCATTTTGAGAAAGCAGAAACAGAGTAGAGTAAATACTGTATATTTACTCTAATTTATCTGAAGCAACATGATTTATGGATCAAGGTCCTTTACTGCAAATAAATGACTGCATCCTTTGCATAGGAAAGAAATTTTAATAATAAGAATATTTACATAGGAATGTAATAATTGTTTTTATTGAATGATTAATTGCTCTATTTAAGATTTATAAGAAGGGCACAAAATGAATGAGTGCTAAAAGGTTGTCAACAATATAGATCTGAAAACAGCGAATAAAATCAAATATATAAATAGATGCTCCAAAGGTTAAGTGAGTGAAACATGTTTGTATGAAGTAGGCTTTTAAACGTCTAACTCAACCAAATAACAAACGTCTGTCGGAAATTGCTACGTTGTAGTTGTTACCTTCGTGGTATTGTCTAAGAGTTTACGTAACCACTGAAAATATAAGAGAGGGTTTTTTTTAGAGTTCCATCTTTGCTTTTCTTAACAAAGCCAATTTAGTCTGAAACGATGGAGCCCATTTAGAAGTCTACAATAACAACGTGAAGAAAAGGGATGACGTGGAGGGTTTGTTAAAATTTTGTTCATACATTTACTCTTCTGTTCTCATTTTCAGACAGTCAAACTCCATACATGTATTTTCAAAACATTGACCCAAATAAGTACAGATTCATCTAATTTAAAACACAAGTCATATACTCATATTGTTCTAACCGCAAACATCTACTTCTATTATAATAACCACTGCATGGTTTACATGGCTTTCTTTAATATTAAACATTTTCATGGTAGTCCACAGTTTAAAGTCTCCCTATACTCCAAATTTTATATTAGTTTTATTTTTAGTATTTTCCTCTTGTTTCTACAGTTGAACGTACAGAATGATGTATGCAGAGTTTCATCTGCTGAACGTGGAGAGTTTGCCTGAGCTAACTGAAAATTACATTTTAAGGGGGGGGGGGGGGGGGTCATCACCGATCATTGTTAGCCAGCTGAGCTTAGCAAGTATGGTAGAATCAGTCAAATATGAGTGGAATAAGTCAGTCAGTCGTTTTCTATACCTGCTTATTCCTTCATTAGGGTCACAGGAGCCTATCCCAGCGCGTTATGGTGAGAGGCAGGGATACACCCCAGCCAATCGTGGGGCACACACACCATTCACTCACACCTACGGGCAATTTAGAGTCACCAATTAACCTCAGCATGTTTTTGGACTGTGGGAGGAAGCCGGAGTACCTGGTGAAAACCCACGCAGACACGGGGAGAACATGCAAACTCCACACAGAAAGGTCCCAGACCCAGGACGTCTTGAACCTGCGACCTTCTTGCTGTGAGGCAACAGCACTAACCCCTGCGCCACCGTGTCGCCCGAGTGGAATAAGTGGAACTGGGAAATACTGATATATTTTTACTTCACAGGCCCATGGTTCTCTTTACAGTAAACAGTCCCCATTTCGCCACCTTTGTCATATTGATCAGACTCAGACCCAGATATTTTAAAGTTCTCAAAGAAAAAATAAGCTTAATACAAAGTCAAGGTGCCCTTGTACATTTATAGCAGCCTCTTCTTGACACACAAGTTCTTGTTCTCTGTTATTATCTCTGTTATTAGTCTTTGGAGCCCATACAATATAGATGATGAAGATGAATATAGATGCTGTTCCGCACCAGGTGGTTTTGGGTCTCCTTGGCGGTCTATCTTAATATAATGTATGTGGTCCTGCTCCACTCTCAGCACATGTCCTAGCCATCTTAAACATCTCTGTGTAGTCTCCTTGAGTGATGCTACCTGTTTTCTTAAACAGTTGATAGTTGGGCATTTTGTTAGACCAGGAGATCTGACCTGTTCGACTGAGGCATCCATTGTGAGCGACTTCCACTCTCCTCATGTCTGTTCTGAGCACCCTTCAGCTCTCTGAACCCAACAGGACAGCAGGCTCATCGGTTTTAAGGCGGTATCGCTTTGACCTCCAGACTTGGAAGGCAATTCAGGATCAAGGCTTATTCTGAGCAAGGCAAGACTGGTGTTTTCGTACTTAGAAATATTATAATTTTCTGTCAAAACTGTCATAATAGATAATATACCGACTCTTTGTCTGCAAAACGTAATTCTCATGAATGACCTCGCAGTCAGTGTAAACACGCACGCACGAAAATCAGTTAAAAATAGACCTTTATTGTACAGTAGTTCTTTTCTGTGCTGTTGATGACAGGTTTAAAGCACTGGGAGGGAAAGTACAGTAATGATGAGCGACAGCAGACGCGGACCAATCAGAAGCGAGACTAAAGCTTTTAATGCTGTCAGAGGCTGCATCTCCCAGTCTGAACCACCTGTAGCAGCCAGAGACCGCAGCGACCGTCGAAAGCTCCGTTAGACTCCGTTATACCGGCGGGACCCGGGACTTCATAACCGACCGGTTCTCCTCGGGGGAAAAAAAGCGTTTTCTAAAACTTACAAATTAAAACCCGAATCATGTTTCCCAGTTATCTGACCCCTGTCGTGATTCTCGTCCTGACCGCTGCCGTCAAAGGTGAGTGAAGTTTACTTCCACACTGATAACGAGCTAGAAAAGTGGTTCTTTTTTCTCCTTCACCCCCTTTTTTGTTGTAGTTTTTATTCTGTAATATTTAGCCAGCGGGACGGTATCGAACAACTCTTTACAAGTGTTTAAAACAATTCAATTATCAGTAAAAATGTTAAAATAATGTAAATGCAGTCTACATTTTTTTTATTTTGCGTATTTCTTTCCTTATGTTTACTTCTTTTGACTACATCTTGATGCTTGATTCATGTATGACCCATAATCAACATATTATGACGTCTCTTATAGCTAATAGGGTTAAAAATATCATTATATCTTTAATATGCACATGGATATCTCAAGCATATTTTGTAGGACTCTTTCTTTGACTGACAAATATATTTCTGCCATATGAAATACTGTATATTGTTTATTATCATTATCATAGAAGATATCTAACACAAACATTACAATGTCATATTTTAAAAAAATCCTAATCCTCATCCTCATTTAAGTATATTTAAAGGGCCTTCTTCTCTTTTTTCTCACATTCATGGAGTTTCCCGTAGCTATTCAATGGCTCCAAATAGTCTTAAACCCTGACTCACCGCTCCTTCAGGGTGACTCAAAGCTCTGGGGGTGGACAGATGCCACGGAGGAGGCATCGGTCAAAACAACCGGCGGCTCCCTGAAGCGCAGCACACTCCACACGCACACAAAGTTTACTCTGTGGCTAAGAAAAAAAATGACCCCCTGGATGGCATGGTGAAGCTGCCTGAGGAATTTTGATGAGCGCCTCCACTGTACAGACCCACCAAGCTTAGCTCCAGTTAAATCCATTGGTCACCCTTCTATTATTTTGGGCCATTCTGAAGTGCATCACTGTGTTTAAAAACTCACATGTGAGAGGATTGAGAGTCAGTCAGTGTCATGTGGCGGAGCCGCACTGGGACCCGCAGGCTGTTTCTTGTCTTGTCATGTGTCTGAGTTTTACAGAAACACAGGGTTGGAGGAGGGAGACGGGGGAAGACTTGGGAAAGAGATGGAGGCAGCCGTTATGGGGCATGACTGAGTGTCTGAAGTAGCAGTAAAGTGGTCCAGATGAAAAGACATGATCCTCCTCCTCTTGCGTCTGGCGCCTTGTTTTTTTTGTGTGTGTGTGCCTGCTTTAAGAAATCTTACAGAGAGAGCATGTTTTATGCCTGCTTCTCTTCCCTCTGCTGCTGTTTCCCCTCTGAGAACACATTCGGTGTATCATGTCTCCTCCACATGTGTCATGTTTTGCTGGCTAGTCATCATTAGATCACTACCAGAGCATGCAAGGCCTGCCCTGAGTTAACAGACGGGCTTTGAGGAATTGTTCAGTTGGAGAATCAAGCTCAGTTTCAGTCACCACTGTTGTTCCTCCCTTCGTTTCTGGATATTTTTCATAATTGGTCTGTTGACCCATGTAGCTTCCCTCTAACTCATTTTATAGTACCACCTTCCTCATTTCACACACTCGCTTGCTGGCACGCGTTGTTTTTACATCCCCTTCTCACGCACAATTGTTGCTGTTTCTTCTCCATCTTTTCCATCCTCCGTATCTGCGTCCCTGCTGTATCCTGTTGGATTAGACCTGCTCTAGGCCAGTAAATCTCACTCGATAATTGGAAAGCATGTGCTGGCGGAGCTTTAATTGGATATGATATGTGCAGAGGCAAGTGAGCTCTGCTCTAGGGAGCCATCTGTTACATCCCGGTTACAGTACAAGAGCTCTGTTTGTTCAGTTACAGATAAGGACTACAATGACCTATAAGTCCCCACAGTGTCACATTAACAGTCATTATATAATAGACATGAAAATTACATATATGATGTGCTTATTTATTTGTCTGCCTTGCTGTTCTGTACACTTGTAACTGTAAAAGAGCCGTGGATTTCTCTGATGAGATTATGTGTGAGTGTATGGGTGTACGTGCCTGTGTGTGCGTACGTGTACCACACTCTTATTCCTGGATTAATAGTTCACAAGTAATTCAGACTAATAGGTAGTTTATTTGTCTTCTAAGGAGGAGATTCTTCCATAATAGATACATACATAACACAAACAAGTAAGACATACAGAATTAGACTTACAGTCATACAAAAATACAGGATTTTCAGGGACTCTTAATTATAGAGACCAGAGAGACAAAGACACGGATAACTGACTTTTGGCTCACGTGAAACTCGGACAAAGATTCAGAAAATCCCACAGAAATCATGAATTCAACCAGTGAAATGCATCTTTGGAAACACAACAGCTGGTTGTGATTTTTGCTTGTCAGACCTCCTCTATTTATTTTAATCTCTTTCCCACAGTGTTTCACGTCGTCAGCCAGTCACGCTCTAGATAAACTTGAAAATTATGTACAATAAAAAGATGTAAATATAGAGATAGTTCAGCATTTGTGTTTACTCAGTTTTACTGGATTGATTGTGAACTCAATTCAGATTATTGGTCCCAAATAAGCTGAAATTGAAAATGAAAAAAAATTGCAGGACAGTTGATTGCTTTTGATATATTTTAATTTAATTTTTGACATATTTTAATGCTCAGTTGCTCAGTATGCTCAGTTATCAATGCTCAGTATGCTCAGTTATCAATTTATTAGGTACAGATGAAACTAATTGAGCCCAATACAGAACGGTGCTGCAATAAACCTATACCTCTGTGAATGGTAAAGGTGAATCAATTTAATGGTCATTTTAGGGCTGTAGTCTGTGGTGCATTTGAATTGCATTGCATTATACTGAGAGGGGTGTATGATAAATATTGCACCAGATATTGGAAACACACTCTTTGTTCAGTGTTTTAACTAAGCTTTAACAATAATTGAGCATTATAATATTATTGAAGCTAGGATTTACTGCAATGTCTTTGTATAGAGCTTAAGCTAAGTGCACCTAATAAACTGTCCCAAAAAATGTGTTTTTTCTAATATTGTGTGAGTGTGACTTCAGGCATATCACTAAACGTTTCACCACCACTATCCAAGGCGTCTGTGTATCCTCTGATCAGGACTATTGACACAAGACCCTCAGCAGGATGATAAACTGTTGGTGCAGCCTCCACTCCGTCCTGTGAGGTCGGGTCGCTCCTGGTGAACTGGCGTCAGCTGTGTTGCTTTGATGTGGCAGCCCTCAGGCCTGGTTTCCCCGCAGCAATGAACATTGAAGGAAATTGACCCATGTGTGTATCCGTGTGTTTTGGTTCACCATGAGGTGTGTAGCCCAGGGACGGCCACCTTTAAATGGGAGGTCGTAAAGCAGTGTGTAAGAAATGTTCACTCTCATTAGCTGGCAAAGGGAATCCAACGTGTGACCAGTAATTAGCTGCGAGGTGCAGTCCCGTGTGCCTTCAGCATTTTTTCTTTGATCAGCTTGTTTCAGATGTCATACCGCATGATTTCTAAAGCACAGTCACTAGAGACACACACACGCATACATCACCATAGGTCAGCTCTCCACATGACGCCTCTGTCTCCTGATGAGATCCTGCCTCTTGGCCTCAGGTTCTTCCTGACTGTTGGGTCACAACCTGTCAGTTTGTCTCCTGCTCTGTGTGTATTCTTTAAATAGGTCCCCTTTACTCATAGTGCTGCTGGATGTGATAGAAAAGTATTTTAGGAATGCACTTTCCCCAAATCCCAACAATAATGTTTCATTGCAACAAATGAGAGTGTCTCTGCAGCTCTCCATAGTGCCCAGGATTGTTTCTGGGAATTAGTAGCTAAAGCCCAGAGGTGTGTCATCAATTCAGACCAGGATTTAGTTCTGAGCAGTGGCAGTTTGGACAGGAAGTTTCGCGTGTTGGGAGGAAGTAAATTAAAAGGGAACTTTATTTAATTAGTTTTACCAAAAACAAGTAATAAACTGATGAACCATGACCACATATTAAATCATTTTTATTGAAACAAAGTTAGACTGAACCTTTAAAGCGATGGTTTATAAAGTGTGAGGCGGGAACTTTGAAATGTGTCAGGGCTCAGTGAAAATAACATTTTAGCTACATTTGTTATTAAAAAGAGATCAATCCTCACTAATTTTTAAAGTTCCTTGGTGAATTTTTTCATGACAGTAAGGTGTCAGTGATGTACCGTCTACTTTGAATCCCTGTTGATAGAACCTAAATCCTCAAATGTCCTGCAAAGGCGGGGTCGGGGGGGTGGGTCCTCCCCAATGTTTCATAGATGTGGAAGCAGGGGGTTATTGGAGGGGAAACCACAAATGGCTGATGATTTGCTGAGACAAATGCTTTTAAAAAAGTTGGAAATGTCTTGCCAAATAGTTTTTTTTCTTAAAAAGAAAGCAAGTTACTGCTTCCAAATATAAGTAGTTGAGTGTTTTTCTTTAATTGGTGTTTTTACTATAGTCAATTTAGACATGTTTTTATGTGTGTCATTTAACTGATTAATAATCACCCAGTTCCATTAGTCAGATCTTTGTATGATAGAGCCTTCATAACGCCATCAATAATGGAATGGAATATATATCATAACTTTGAAATCGGTGATATTTTTTTGCAGGATTATGCTTATAAATCTACAAAATGCCTCCACTGACTAAACGTTCCTGTCTTTCTAATGTTGTGGATACTACTTTCTCTTTTTTATGTAGACTGGAATGGATTTCTTAATCCTGCTTTGTGAACAGGTTTTAAGAGGAAACTCTTAGCTAGAACCCTTTAGTGCTATTTAGGAGTCCTCCCAGTGGTAAGATAACATGTTTTGTGAATACAGGGCCAGGAGTGCTATTGTGTCGCATGAATGGAAATCCTCTGAAGCACGGAGCAGAGCCAAAACCCGAGCATCAACGCCAAAATCTATCCCTGTCTTTCTGTTTTTGTTACCGTTAGTGATTTGAAGTGAGGCGAAGCTTTGACAGCTGGAAGCGGACGTCCCCTTGGCAACCCTCTCGCACTGCACTGCACTGTTCTGCTGCTTGTTTGATTTCTGCAGTGAGAAAGAAAGGGAACGATAGAGGTGGGGAAGCGTGGCAGCTTTGAAGTGGCTTCGGTGCTCTGATAGTTTGTCCAAGTGAGAACTAGGCGTTTTTCCTAGGACCCAATAAATATTTCCCAGTGGGTAAAGCCGGACCTTCTTATCCACATCCTCCTGTGTGCGTGTGCTTGCAGGTGACCTTAGACCCACTTGTCACCCTGCCTGACCCAGTCATTCCTTTTGTGTCTGCGGCGGATTATCTGGCTGTGGATTAAATCCTGAGAGACAAGGCTCAGCGTACGGCGTGCAATTTGCTCTTAATAACTACAGTCCTTAAACTGCATTACACTAAGTGACTGTCTATTACCTGGTCTGTTATGGGTGTATATTTACACAGGTAAATTCAATGTCACGCAAGAACTAGAAACTAACAGCAGTCTTATAGTTGCTATTTGGAGCTTACAGTTGATAGTTGTGTCATTTCATTTGCCTGATATTTCCATGTAAATGTAAATTAGATGAGGTATATCAAACTAATATAAGAACGCAGTTGTTCCTGTTTATCTGATCTCAATGATAATGACTTAGTCCACCACTTCACATGAATCGAAAGAGTCATCAGAAATACCTCAGCATGCCTTTGTTAAATATGATATTCTCAAGGTCTCATCCTAGATACCATAAAAACTGACTAGATTAAGCATGGATTATTTTAGGTATGGTTCATTACAAAATCTGAGCCTAAATTTACGAGGTCTGTGTAGACGTGGGTTTCTTGTAAATGCTGCGGTGATGCTAACATAATATCAGGTTTTGCATTAAATGTATCACAGTAAAGGGAACATTAGAAATGTGATCACATAAAATTAACCACTGCATTGGTTTTCCATCAATGTGTCCATGCAGACACTGTTTGATACTGTTGTAACATTGTGCAGTTCCTCTTGACAACATTCTTCTGTTCTGTCAGTGCTCAGCTTCAATCAGCAATGTTACGAACACTGTAGTAGTAACTTGGTGTAGTCAGGGACTCAGGCCTGAATTTCATCAATCACATTAAAACAGTTAAAAAGCCAACCTAACACCCAAAGAATATACCAGGGATTAAAGTACTGATATCTCAGCAGGATTTAGCAAAACTTATCCATGTGTCAGCAAACTCGACTACAATGTTGCTCTATTCGGTCTGTTCAGACAATTAGTTGTAGAAGAGTTGGTTTATTTTGCTATAACGTGCTAAATTTTTGTGGGCAATGTTCACCATCTATGTTAAGTATGTCACCTTAGATTTTATTAGCTCTAAACACAAAATACATCTGAGGGGGCACAACACTTGAATTTTGAGTCTGGTGACAACTAATGATTTTTTTTCCAGATTGATTCATCTGTGGTTTATTTTCTAGATTACTTGGTCAATGTTTGATCGATAGGATGTCAGAAAATAGTAAAATGTTGTTTCCCAATGATGGGATGCTTTGTTTTGTCCAGAACAACAATCCAAGTTATCAAAAATGATAAAAAAAACTTGATTAATCAACTAATCATTACAAGAATTCAACATCTCCTCATATTATTCATAGTTTTGACAGGGAATCATTTTACTAAATAGAAAAGGAACCCTCAGGCACTTTGATCCACTGTATAATATTTATGATTTATTCAGTGTTCAATTAATGTTGAAAGTTTTGTGTTTTGGTGTGTCTTTAGACAGAAATAGACAATAACCTTTCCATAGAGATGAAAGTCTTGGTAAGAAAGTGGTTTCTCCAAACACACACAGCTGAAAGCTCTTTGGCAAACTTTGAGTCCACACCAGTCAAGATAATGTTACTTTTTTTTACTTCTTATCAGCTGCCCCCAGATTGATTGTGTGCTGAATGATTGTGCGAAAACATATCTAAAATGTTATGGACCTCCGTTGTTATTCCATCAGCACACACAGACCTATGGTAAGCCTACCTGCAGGCACTGACAGGCACGTGGCACTGAGTGTTTCTAGCAAACCACTTGAGTAATCTATAGTATGGAGCATACATTGAAACTGACTGCCCAGTTTTATAGGAAAAGGAATCCCAAAAAAATGGTCAAATGTGGTTATTTTTAAGCAGATAAAACTAAAAGCCTATGAACAGTTTAAAATAATGTAAAATATGCAGAAACAAGGTGAACCATGAAATGCTTAACCTTCAGATCAGTGTTTCCTAGATGCACACAAGTCCTTGTTAATAATAGAATGGAATATACTATGGTGAGAATGTAACACAACAGGGTTAATTAAAACAAGGTTTGCTGCATCTCATTTAAGAGGGTTTTCATTAATCTTGCTCTCTGATCATTCATTAAGATTAGTCCCTTGCCCTTGAGCCTTAATTAGGACGAGACGGTCACAAAACTCTAAATGCGTGTCACAGTGATATTACAGCAATAATATCACTATGCTGCTTCACATACAGACCCAGACCTGCTCACCTCTGCCACGCCTTTACTTTATGAGCATTGAAAACATCACCTGAGACTATAAATAGCTTTACCATCATTTGTCACTTCCTCGTCTACAATGATTGTTTGTTCCACTCCCCTAATACATAATTTTTGTGGATGTATGTGTCCATTCAGTACATCCATAAAGGTCTGCTGTCACAGGGTGTGTCAAGCCTGTGTATTTTCATCTCTAAATGAGTTTTAGTTACCAAGTGATAAAGAGATTAGGTCAGAGAGGGCCTTGTACACAGAAAATAATCAAATCAGTTTCTAGATCTGATATTAGTCTTTGTTTTATCATCACTTCCTTGTGCGTTTAAGATGCTTTACTGGAGAAAACTATTTGTGTAAGGCGTACACCCATATAAGTCTTAGTAGTATGTTCCTGCTGGCTTCTGAAAAGGGCTTTGAATGTAATCATTCAATGCATACAGATGAGGAGCTGAGGTACAGGCTGAAGCCATTACCAAATCCCTCCTAGTGTGTGTGCCACTCCTCAAGCTGCCCTCTGGCTTCCTCTGTTCCCCCATAAACACAAAGTGGTGAGTGGGAGCAGGGTAAATGGGAACAGGTGTCACGACAGCACACCAAACAAAAAGGAAGTCGCCTTTTCCTTTAAGATGCTCTAATGAACTGGACAGCGCTTTTGACTGACACATCTTTGGTTTTATAAATGGACACCACTTACGGTATTTCTTATCTGCTTAGACACACCTTTTGTCAACTTTTTCCAGTCTTGATGATTAATATTTATTTGAAACGCAATCTCATTGACCTTTGTAAGCCATAAGTCATAAAAGTGACTCCACAGTTGTGTCTGACTTATTAGAGCTAATCTTGACAAAGCAATGTTTTTGGAATGTCATATGGCTGAAAAAGATAAAATATGTACAACCAATATCTAATATTGGTAACAGAATTATAATGCAGCCTTGTCTCACCGTTTTAAATCAAACTTGGGAAACTTGATGGAAACCATGTTCCAAACATGTGATATGAAACCAATGCAAAAAAATGCACTGGTCATTTCAGCAACATCTTATTTGAGCTAGGTTTACTTTCAGTACAGGGAGTACTTTCATTTATCTGTTTGTAGATACATTTTTGTTAATATTACAGAAATGTCATTCTTACATGATAAGCTTCCTGTGATCTGATATTTTAAACACTGAGCTCATACTTAATTCAGTACTTTCTGATTTTTGTGACTATGAATACTGTTTAAATTCACTGTCATTGCATTCTTTAGTGTTGTTTCCAGCAACAAAGAGCTGTTTTCAGATACATTACATTATCTGCCCAGCACTAAATGGCAGACAAAGTTAGTGCCAAGCTGGTGAACAGTGAAATATTTAGCATTTAGCAAACAGAGTTAATAGGAGAGTGAATATAAAACAGAACTCCAAATGAATGCTAAAGCTTAGCTTAAATTCCTTTTTTTCTCATGGCTGACATCACAGAAGTGGACTAACATTTTAGTTAGTGATGATCTAATTATTCTTGTGCTTTTGTATTTACTATAGGAATGACCACAGAGCCTCAAAACTCAAGTTTAAGCAGCAACCACACAATCGACAGTTTTACAACTTCCACCCCAGAGGTCTTCTCTGCCTCAGGATTGTCTACAACTACAGACACAACAGAATCTACATCTGTGACTCCACCCACAACTCATGCAGAGACAACCTTCTCCCAGCCAAGTAGAGAGAACGGCACCCAAGGAACAGTCGACAGCACCCTGACTGAGAACAGTCACTTCACCACCAGCAGAAGCGCAACTGACTCAACTCCAACCGGTGATGTTGTCACATCAACTGCAGTCGTACAGACAAACCAACCAACCAACGCCAGTGAGACTACAAATTCAGCCACCACACCTGCTCCACACACCAACAACGACACAACTTCAGTTACACTCATCACGCACACCTACAATGACAGAACTTCGATTGCATACACCAACAATGATATAACTTCGATCATACCAACAGGAGAGACCAATGACACAATTTCGATCATACCCACAACACATACCAATGACATAACTTCGATTACACCAACCACAGATGTCGACAACAGTCCAACATCGATTGCACCAACCGCAGAGTTTGAAAACAGCACAACTTCGATCACTCCAACAACAGAGTTCAACAACAACACAACTTCCTTCACACCAACCACAGAGTTCGACAACAACACAACTTCCTTCACACCATCCACAGAGTCTGAGAACAGCACAACTTCCTTCACATCAACCACAGAGTTTGACAACAGCACAACATCGATCACAACAAGCACAGAATTCAACAACAGCACAACTTCGTTCACACCAACCACAGAGTTCAACAACAGCACAGCTCCATTCACACCAACCACAGAGTTTGACAACAGCACAACTTCGATCACTGCAACAACAGAGTTCAACAACAGCACAACTTCGTTCACACCAACCACAGAGTTCAACAACAGTACAACATCGTTCACACCAACCACAGAGTTT
Organism: Lepturacanthus savala; assembly: GCA_030544235.1. Lineage (NCBI taxonomy): Eukaryota > Metazoa > Chordata > Actinopteri > Scombriformes > Trichiuridae > Lepturacanthus > Lepturacanthus savala. Next base: position 13,470,902 of record CM060482.1, on the reverse strand, counting down.
GATAACAACACATCTTCGTTCACACCAACCACAGAGTTTGATAACAACACATCTTCGTTCACACCAACCACAGAGTTTGATAACAACACATCTTCGATCACTCCAACCACAGAATTCAACAACAGCACAACTTCAGTTACACCAACCACAGAGTTCAACAACGGTACAACTTCGTTCACACCAACCACAGAGTTCAACAACAGCACAACTTCGTTCACACCAACCACAGAGTTCAACAACAGTACAACTTTGATCGTTCCAACCACAGAATTCAACAACAGTACAACTTTGATCGTTCCAACCACAGAATTCAACAACAGCACAACTTCAATTGCTCCAACCACAGAGTTCAACAACAGCACAACTTTGATCACTCCAACCAAAGAATTCAACAACAGCACAATTTCAGTTACACCAACCATAGGGTTCAACAACAGCACAACTTCAGTCACACCCACTGAACACACCAACAACACAACTCCAATCATTCCAACCACAGAGATCAGCAGCAGCACAACTTCGATCACTCCAACTACACAGAGCAGCAACGGCACGACAGCTACAAGTACAGTAACCTCAGCAATCTCTACAACTGTATTAACTACAACCAGACTAACAAGCTCTACTAACAGCTCTTCTGAGAGTCCAACATCTACCACTTCACCCTCAACTCTCACCACAAAAACAACCAGTAGAACAGAAATGACCACACTCTCAACTGGAACCCTACCCTCTACACCTACCTCTACTCACCCTCCAAACACCTCCCCAAGCACCGTACCCCCTAGTGGAAATACCACCACCACCCTAACCCCCTCAAGAACAACCTCAGGAGGTAGGACTAATAGCATATTAAATGTTGATGTGTGTTCCTACAAACTAATATGCTATAAAATGAAACTGGTAAAGAATCTAGTGATGAATATTAGTAAACGTTTCAGTGGGCAAATCACAATGTTATAGCCAATAAATGCTAAATGTGGGACTGTTTTATATATTTAAAAAAGCAAGTTACTATAAAAGTTTTCATGCCTAAATATGTATGATTTGATGATGTTTGACATATTTCTAATGACTTTGTGACACTAAGTCAAATCTCAGAGCAGTAAAGACTCAATACTTAATGATAGAAAAGGACAGTAACAATGGAAACATACACTTGAACTATCCAATTCAATCTCAAGAAGTTTCAAGTCTCCACATCTTGCTTGTATGAACTGAAGCCAAAAGTGGCCTGGAAGGTAGGAAATCTATATGTGAACACTATGCTATAGAAAAACATCTTGAAATGTAAAACTTAATATCTAGTTATCAATCCATATTATTAAAAAAGAAAATCAGTTTAACTCAATTAAGACTTTAACCACATAAAAGGATTTCATGTGTAGTCAGAAAAATACACACAATACAAAAGCCTAACAGTGCCTCTGCTTTTGATAAATTCATAGTTCTTTGTAGGCAGAAATTGTGATTTAGGTGAACCATTATAATATAATCAAATAATTTATACTGTAACATATACTGTAATGTAAATTACATTGTCTTTATTATCAGTAAACTGATTGTTACATATTTTCCACACAGTACAAACCACCACTCATTCCACTACACCAGTCACTGGAAAAACCTCAGTCACCCCCACCACCATCAGTACTGGTACCAGTAACACTGTCACCAGCCTAGGGCCAACAGAGACAACCCCCAGATCCACAGGAGCCCCACCTATCATCCCTCCAGGTAAAAGCATTGTACCTTGTTCTAAAGTGTTTGATGTCATTTGTCCTATCACATGTTCGTCTTCATCATCAATTTTCTTCTATGAAAAAAAATGACCAGTTCAGACCAGATGTGTGATTCATACTTGCCGTCTTTGCATTTCTTCACAATGGTGGAAACACTTGAATCACAATGTCTTGATCTGATTAAATTTCGAGTTTAGCTCAAATTTAATAACTAAAGTAAAATTATTGCAAAATTCACATTCTGTTTTCGGTATCATCTCTGCGTCCATCACATCTCTTCATCACCTCTCATCATAGTCCAATTTGCTTTGCCAATTTTTTTAGCAGGTAACATCAAGTCAATCAAAGAAATGGAACTGATGAAAGAAAGCATAGCATCTTGATTTAAATGATTTCTTGTCCTATTTTCTTCTGTCCGTTTAGTCGTGTGTCCTTCTGCCCCCTGCCCGCTTGACAGCGTCTGTTATAATGGTACCTGCCAGTGTATCTCTGGTAGCTTCCTTCTGAATGACAACTGCATACCCGGTAAGGACAAACAAGAAGTAACAGAGATCATAAAAGGGTGGTGCCAATGAGACTTTTTCTGAAAGACCTTTTGCCTCTTTTTCTCAGGTCGAGTGTTCCCAGGAGAGCTTCACCTCAACTCCTTGACATTTCAAAATGAAATGCTCAACAGGTCCTCTAGTGAATTCAAACAGACGGCAGCTAGGATCTCAGGAGAAGTAGGTCATGAGCTCACAAGGCATGTTGAAAACTGTAACTGTAACACAGTAACATGCTCTTGTCTAAACTGCCTTTTCTGTTTCATAGCTCAGAAAAGTCCTCCAAAGTCAGCCGGGTTATATAAGGTCTGATGTTTTACAACTTCAGTGAGTATTTTCTCTTGCTCCTACCACAAAATTATATTATGCCACATGTTACAAAAGATGTCTCAACTCTTTTGATGCTTGTCTTTAAATCTCCAGACCAGGAAGTGTGTTAGCCACTGTAAATAACATCTTTGAAGCTACTGGCTCCTCTCAAGAGGCCGTTGATCAGTCCATAAGGGCCGCCATAACAGAAGCAACAAACTCAAGTGATTTATTGAATGATGCTACGTATGGAAGTATGTACTGCTACTACATAATTCAAGTCACAGGATTCCAATCTTACATATATGAGCAACAGGCTATGTTATCTTAAGTAAAAGCTTGTTTTATTTACCTGTTTTAAATCCTCTATGTCATAGATACAGACCTGTGCAAGCAGAAGCCATTACCTCCTTGTGATGTCTTAACGACAACATGCCAATTTATAAACGGCCGGGGTGTTTGTTCCTGTAAGGAAGGCTACATTTCCATCGTGTACTCAAACACCAGTTGCAAAGGTAATAGCAATTTTGTATCTCTTCATGTGTTCATGGATTGATATTCTGTATGTATCTCATTCTTTAGGATTAGTGTTAGGTTTGAATAAGTAGATTGCTTTCTTTAGAATTTTTTAGAATGCAGTCTGCTTATTATTCAAATCTATATAGCGCAATAAATGTTAAAGCTTAATGGACTGTAACAGCTGATGACCAACAGCGTTTGAGGACAATTGCAAGTGAAATGTTCCCAGCTGATCTAGAGTCAGGAGAACTGTAACAAAACCTTTTTATCCCCACTGGAATACTTTTGTGTGAGAATGGTGGGGGGGGGGGACAACAGGGAGTGAGACACAGAGACAAGGTCAAGAGCTGTAGCCTTTTCTCAGCACCAACCTTTGAACTTTGCTTCATTTATCTCTCAAATTTATTTCTTTTTAACGGCATTGTTTCCCTGGAAACAAGTGGAAGAATCAAAAACTTCTCTCTGTCTCTCTCTCTGTGGAGGGTTGTGTGACCAAGGAGAGCAGCTATAGGAAGAACTACTTTAGGTATTTATCTGAATACAGCCTTTTTTTTCAGGAACAAAATAATCCACTTGTTTTTAATGGTCATGGTCAATGGGCATCATGAAGAAGTTCTAAATGTGGTCATGTTTTCAATGCATGATCAACCAAGCATGCAGTCTTCCCAATTTATCTTGCTTGAGTTGGAAACTGTAGCTTGTTATGTTCTCATTTCAGTTTATTTGTTTTTTTGTGTGTGTGTTCATGATTCGGTGTTTCTCTTTGTAGCTTGTCCAAGTGGCCAGTGGGCAGCGGGAGACACCTGCCGACCGTGAGTAAACACACATTTGACATTTTGTTTACAGGGTATGGGCTTTGAGTCTTTGTCGTGTATTGTAGGGTGTGTGTGTGAGACAGGTTGAATTGCAGTTACTGGCTCCCTCATGTGGATTCATTGTTACATTTCAATAAAATGTGCAGGACAACTCTGAGATGTAAATATCACGTGTTTACAGTCTGTTTTGTCTTCCAGATGTGCATTTGGACATGCTGGCTTCAACTGCAATGACTGTGAGTAACCATTTTGTTACAGATACAGAAATGATAAATTTACTGACCCCAGAAATGCATATTATCCATTTGTCTTTTGTGTGTGTGTGTGTCATAGCGGCCCTGCTGGCAGTTGTGGTCATCTCCTGCGTACTAGGAGGAGTTCTTCTCATCGTTGTCTTGGCTTTGCTTATTTACTGCAGCTGGTGAGAACAATTATGGGAAAAACACATGTTCTGCAAACTAGAGAGTATATATACTCATGTGTCTATGACCCACAGAAATCTTGAGAAATATTTAAAGGTAAAAAGAAGCAAAACTACAGCAACCTCAAAGGAGATGTTTTACTGCTCATATGTTAATATGTAATTATGACTTCCTTCACATTTAAATGCTGTCATTCAAATGTTATTGAAAAAACCAAAAGCTATAATATAATCTAGGTATTTAGAAACTTAAATTTCTACCCAGAGTCATGTTATTTAAAACGCGAATTGCAAAATTCAAGACTTTTCAACATTCAACAGACCACAAATATATAGTTTTCAAAACAGCTAGGCTTCCTGTATATTTGTATATTTTAAAGATATATTTTTTTTTATTTTAAGATATGTTGCTCAAAAAGTAGGAAGCAGTGCAATTGTTGGGCCTATTTACTTTATTTTAGATTTGATTGACCATTTTAATGAATCAAGTATGTTACTCATTCGTGTATTTTTAATTGTTATTGAATTTTTTATTTTAATATACACACAATACTTATCAGAAGCATCAATTCATTGTAGGAATTGAAACAAAAGAATGTAAAAATATGAAATAGTACTCGTCTTATCCTTTTAATATGCTCACTCATACATTGCTGTCTGTCTGTATATAAGGAGGCTCTGTTGCTCAAAGAGCAAACCAGATTACGGCAACAGTCCTTACACATCAGGTGACGGAAATCAGCCCTGGCCCCCTGGCATCACCCCCATCCCACGTGCCACCACTAACTGGGACGCCGCTCCTCCCATAGAGATGACAGAAGGAGGCAGCACTCATGCATTAGTGGACAGAAAGCATCAAACCAACGGAATGGTGAGTTATCACAGATGTTCTTTTCTTCATCTCTGCTCTGAACTTCTTCCCGAAATGTTGATCATCCACTAAATCATTAGCATTTGAACTAACACACCTTTAAATTCATCTGATTTAACCCATTTTTAACTCCAGACAACCAAAGTTATTTGACCAGCCTTCAACAAATCCATACAACGATCTTGTATCATTTCATAGAGTGATTAAATACTTTGATTATATATTTTCAATCCAGTATACCCCAGTATGTTAAACCTAATCATCCAGAATATTTATAATGCCAGAACGTAGCTCCCTCCGATCTCCCTGCTTTACCTGACTCCCAGTATGTTGATTTAGGGATTTCAGCAGAAGCAGCAGGGATGGAAAAAGGTAAGGCTTTGCTTTTAGATTCCGATTTTCCTTGATTCCTTCTCCTGGTGGTTTAGAAAAAGTAAGAATTATGGTGATGGGGTTTGTGGGTGAAATCTTCAAGGGGAAAAGAGAGCCTTAATTGTTGTGGAAAGCAGTGTCCTTTCATCCTTATGCTGAATCTATTGAGTGACAGTTCAAAGGAATTGAGCTGATGCTAGTTTGGGCATGTTCATGAGTAGTTTTTCATTCTCACTGCCTATTGGTGAAAGCAGATACTGGTGTGTACACTTGGCCCTTATGAATGTATGAGTGTGAATCCTCTTTATATGAAAGACACTAACACATTGACTGCTTTCACTGACATTTCAGAAGGGATCATACGATGTCAACCCAGAGGGAATGAATACCTTTAAAGGTAAAAATCCATCCCGTTATTCATACCTGGTTCAAGGCCACGAGAACCCCTACTTCTTACCAGGAGATGAATCGAAAAACTGAACATCTGGGCAGCTGGAGATAAAATCCATGAAGAAGTTTGGAACAAAATAAAATGAAGTCACTGATCTAAAACTCTGGAACCACATGCACATTTCCTGAGCATGACAAATCACAAAGGACATTTATTAAAAGAAAGCTTGAAATCAGCCACCAAAGAGATTCACTAACACAAGCAAGAATTTCTGAACATTTTTTAAGTGAGATTGTATTCATCATGCCTGTTCTTTAACAAGAGCTCAATGTTGCTGATTATGATCAGTAGATGTCACTGTTGCGCAGTATAATTCCCCTATTATTATTATTTTTTATGAAGGCATTGTTGACTTTTCAGCTTAAAAAAGTCCTCCTGTAGTAAATTTTTTTTGTTGTTGTTCATTTTTAGGCTGTGTGAATCTTCTCTATCTTGCTAATTGCACTTCAGTGTGTGTTAAGTTAACCACCAGTTTCCTCTGAAATTATAGGTAAAATGAATGTGGGCTTTCTGGGGATACTAGATAGTTTTCCTATGGTTATTTTTTAGAAAAACACATCTTGAATGACTAAAGGGGCTGGATCCCTGGTTCTGGGTATTTTTAAAAAGATTTATATTGTACAGCAGCAGCAGTCTCAAGCTGAGTACTCTGTATTTGTTGAAGCTGCACTTGCAAAATGTGCCTATTTTAATGGTCAGTTTGACGAATAGGAAACATTTATGCAAAGCTAGTGATAAAGTCTGTCTGCTGGATGTGCCAATTACATGTACAATTGGATGTACAATTACTTGTATACATTTCTTTTAAACACATATATTTATCCTTGTGTGTCTGAAACTGCACTATTTGTGTCAAGTTTTTGTAAATAAGTGAAGATCTTTTTGGCAGAGAAAGATGGTGTTTGTATGTATGTATGTGTGAGTGTGTGTGTGTGTGTGTGTGTGCGTGTGTGTGTGTGTGTGTGTGTGTGTGTGTGTGCTCAATGAAATTTATTAAATTAATTTAAACACAACAACCTTGTTTGTCATCATTACTGGATACAGTTTGAACAGCTTCACCAGACACTGGGGTTTTTATATCATATTTGTGGCAATTATTTGCTGTGTAGAGCAGAGAAGACATCTGAAGAGTGAGAAATATATTAATTGATCAAAGGACTAAGACTATATAGATCTCTAAACTGACCTTTAAGTTTAAAGACCTATGCCCTTTACACTGTATAATAGCCCTGCTAGATGAGTGTGGCTGCCACACTACTGAAAAGATCAGCTTGAAGATACAGAAACTGAACAGACAGTTCTTCCATTTTCCATGAAGTTCAAGGTTATTGAACTTACATACATACTACTTACATAATTTGCCTGAAGCATTTAAGGCACTTAACAAATCAAAGGTGGCAAACAGGCAATAAAATACAAAAATTGAGTTTAAAACAGGAAATTATTGTAGTATTCCATAAAAAGGCTGCAATAAAATAAGAAAATGTATGTAATGAAAGGTTTATGTCTCAGATACTTGACATACATTTATTACTATTTGTATATTGTGATGCATTTTATTTACCTCCATGTGATTGAAGAGTTTAATTTCATTTATATTTTTGGATGGTAATTTTATATCACTTGAATTGTAAATATCTAGAAACAAAACTGTAGCTGTTATCAGTTCCATTGTATGAAAATAAGAATAATGTAGAGTTCAATATTTAACTGGCTGTATAGCATTCACAAACACCACCACTCTCATTTAAGAATATGATTTAAAAGTAAGACACTTTTCATTATGCATAGCAGCATCAGGCTCCAGTAAGTAAATGGCCGCAGTGTTAATATGATAGTCAGTCATCTTCTATAGCCGCTTATTCCTCATTAGGGTTGCAGGGGTCTGCTGGAGCCAATCCCAGTGTATTATGACAAGAGGCAGGGATACACCCCAGATGGTCGCCAGCCTATCGTGGGGCACACACACCATTTGCTCACACATCCTTTTGGACTGTGGGAGGAAGCCGGAGTACCTGGTGAAAGCCCACACAAGTGAGGCAACAATGCTAATCCCTGCACCACCGTGTTACCCCGTTAATATGATAGTTCTTGTAAAAGTACATGATGTTGGCTGTACATTTTACAATGCTCCATGCTCAATGTCTGGTGTGCAGTGATATTTCACCATGAGGAATAACGTGCTAGAAAGTTGGTATTTCAAAAGTTGTCTGGAAGCGTGCTTTGTTCCTTTAACGAGATCCTGTTGTGTCTTTACTGTTTGATATTCATCCCTCCCACAGTTTGTCTTGAAACCCATTGATAAGGTTGTAAGTTAGCAGTTCATATACTTGTGCAGTGGTGTGCACCATAGACATTTCATTCAGTATAATCAGTTTTGACAGGAGCAATCAAGTATCGGTGCATATTATTAACAATACCTTAAAAAATATCACTGACTTTCACGAGAATAATTAAATAAGGGATATACTGTCATTTTTGGCTTCACAGTAAAATCAAGTAGTTCCACGTTCCTTTACAGATGACTGACACACACAGATGACTGTGGTGCAGCCTAATCTTGTGAAACACAGATTATTCTATTAATTTATTAAAGAAATATTATTCTATAAAAGTATTCTATTTATTATTATTATATATATTATATTATAATATTATTTTTGTATTTTGTATAATGTTACAAATATATTTAACTAAAAATATGTAAAGTATTGGTTTACAAAAGTCACTAATAAGCAACAAGCAAATTTGTTCCATACTGTACTGAAAATGAACTAAACCATGACCTCCATCCCTTGCAACCTACAATCCTAGTTGCTTATATAATTTTTTATAAGTTTCCTATAAATTGCTTTAATATTAACAAAGTGACTATTGTAATCAGTATTCTGACAACATTATATTAACTAGAATATGAACTCAAAAGCTGTCACATATTTTGAACTCACAATGATGTAATAATAACTGACACTCAGATTTACTCCACTTAAATTGCTGTATTCGAATTATGCCACAGATTGGGACAAAAACTACTGAACTACTCCGTATGATTTCATGCTGTAGGAACAGAACAGCTTCAGTAAAATGGCTTTAGTATAAAATTGCAGATTGATTGATCTTATATCTATATCATATGAACATTACAAAACATACATCTTGCCTGTAAAATATAACACAAAAACACAACAAAAATATTGTATTCCAAAAAAAATTTTTTATAAAATTCAAACTCTAGTTACAAGAATAACTTTTTCCCAGATTTGAGATCTCTGATTTCAGTGAACAGCAGAACAATACAATTATGTATGTTACACTTTTCCATATTTCTCTTCCCTTATGCTGAAGCCAGTGGTTCTCATCTGTGGAGGAATGCGTCGTACTTTGTAGCTATTGCCAGCCTGCCAAGTGCTGGCTCTGTCTGCTGCAGCGCATCCCATCAACCCACAGGCATGGCTGGTTGATCGATAGACCACTTAGCTGCCGTGAGCTACACATCCCAGTCATTTGACCCGCTGGAGCTGTGGGAATGGGCACGCAATCCAATAAGCATTGAGCCACTGAGACAAATGAGCTAGACCGCCAACTTGAGGAACTTCCTCCTCCCCACCTTCTTGGGATGGAGGAGAGACCAATGCCCTGTCTTAACTAACTTAAAACATACTCTTTTGGTGAAATTAATTACTGCATTTTTTCAGATGGAAGAATCAATCAGATCTAATATGTCCACAACCTACTTTTTCTCAATAAGGTCATAAAACCTGGAAGAACTGGACCAAATATTGTGACGTGCATTCAAATTTAGACACAAAAAGATGAATACAGTAACACAGTACTGCTAATTTCTGGGTAAAGAAAACAAGGCAGTTATGCTTGTTGCATCATGGCTTTTATACAGAAACTACCATGTGTGTTTTCAGGTAACAAATCACAGCAATAAAAGTTGATTTTTTTTTACAGACAAAAATGGATATTTGGAATGGAAAGGGAGTGGAATCTCCCTAAAACTTAAGGAAATTTATTTCCAAAAATCATGAAAAAAAGACCAAAATCTTCTCTGAGAATATTATATTATAGGTGTGATGCTGAGAAAGTGTGTGTGAGAGAGAGTAGCATACAAAGCAGATTGAGGCAAATTTAGAGCCTTCTTAACTGCAGCAGATGGAGACGATAGTAACACTTAACAATGTACCATTGCCAACAAAACAATCTAATAAATTCTTGCCAAAAGGCCCACAAAGAAAGCTGAAGCCACCTGCTTTACTATTTTATTGCTTCAAATGAGCTGCCTCTGTGATTCTCTCCCTCCCTTTCTCCTCAGCTTTCTTCCCTCCCTTCTTCTGGCTCTATTAAATCACACAGAAGGCTGTAATTTACTTTTGCTAATGCAGCTCTGTAGCAGCCAGTGAAGTACATAAAATTATAAAACATTTCCCAGCAACCTGCGTTCTCGGCTAACAGCTGCCAAAAAACACCTCATGGTCTTCCTCGGCCATACACCTTCTTGAATAATAACCAGTGATATAATGGAGGGTAAAGAAGGAATATTCAACTATTAAGACCGAGGGGGAATGTTTCACATGTAAATAAATGGAATATATTTTGAGCGTTGTTAACAACTGCATGTTAATATTGGACTTTTTGCTCTAAGAGAGGAAGAGAACAAAGAAGCTTCATCTGAAATCATAATAACTAACTGGAGAAGGTTTAAACTTTTTTTTGCCATAATCATTTCCACAGATTACTGTTTCTCCATATAAACAACTCTCCATACATCCTGGTATTTCTATGAAATGAAAATATCAGGGTTTAATTAGATAAGAAAAGATGTGAAAATAGATGTGTTCCAAAAATATGGATTTAAGCTCCATAACTTCACCTGATTGGCAACAGCCTGATTTGTATTTGTCCCATCTCCCTCTCATTATCTCAGCTGATAGAGAGGAGGGAGCAGTCGGAGGCCTTGGAGCCAGCAGATAATGCAGGGAAGGCCAGACAGACAATCATATTGATAACTCTCAGAGAGAACAGTGAGAAAGACGTGGCGCCGGGCAGGCATTAGCCTGAGATTACATTAAGCCTCCTGCTTCCAGACAAACAGCAGTGATATGATGGAAGGCAGAGCAGTAAATATGATTGCTGTTAATATTATACAGTGAGGTGATACCTGCATCTCTGTGAATCCTTCACTCAGAGCAAGTTGACGATGCTCCTCCCTGCACACCTGCCTCTCATTACCCCACTAGCTCCACAGTATAAATAACTGCTCGTTACATCCATTCTCTCATTAACCTACAGTTGCTTTGTTCCTGCCTGCTGCTTGGCACACCAACTGGGTTTTGTTTTGGCATGTTGCCCAACATGAGGAAATGTTACAGCACAATTTGTGTTTTTGTTGTGCATTAAATGCTTCCCTGTTCTGTAATAGAGCACAGCAGGTTGCTACACTACTACTACAAAAAGAAGAATAATTCAGAGCAGTTCCTCCACAGTATAATGTTCCACTATTGTATCTGATTTTACAAAGGTAGGAGCACTGTAATAAGAGGAATAAGAGCCATGAAAGAATGAAAAAGAAAAACTTTTTTTTTGTTTGTATATAGTAATTACCCTCCTGAATAATTTCTGCCTTGTCGTCCTGCACAAAGGCTGCATGAGAGGAGAGATGCCAGAGGGACTGACATGAAACAAAGTTAATGAGGCAGACTTATTTCACTACAGGGCATGTCTGGCTTCTGCTGCTTTCTTTTTTTTAATAGTAAGTAAATACTTGGCTGCATCATTCTGTATTACTCAGCACAGAATAGTGGTTCTCCAGCACATGTCCTAGAATTTGATGTCAGCCCTATCCGTGCCGGTCCTTCTGGAGCTGACTGAAGACACACAGACCCAGTTTATGACCTATTTGCGGGGTCAGAACATAGCTAGGACCTCCTGCTTGACCCCACACTATGGACATCAGGCCAGGCTGATTATTCGATTTCCCTTTACAGTTGTGTCTATGAAAATGAAGCTTAACATGTCATTTTAACAATTTTTGCAAAATTGGTGTTTTGGTTACATTTTCAATGAATGTCTGCTTTACCATCCATCCGTAGAATGGCAATATTTGTGGAATTTAAACAGAATGTATGTATGTGTGTAACCCCACTAAATGATAAATAACCGTAATGTTGTTCACATTTTCCATAAAGCCACCACTTGGCCAATCGGAAGCAGTCCCTTTTTCGCTTGATTCACTTGATTTGACTCTAGTATGTGCATGCACATCAGAATGAAAAACATAGATCCTTTTTTGAATTCACAATTTGATGGTATCTTTAGTGTCTGCGCATGTTTTCATATGCAGTTCACTGCTTTGTATCTTGGGTGCTCCACGGGGAGAGGAGGGGGACACCGAGACACAAAGACAGACGGGAAACACCCACAATTATCATGTGAATGAGGTGTGGATTGGAGGAGTTTGTTTGTGTATGTGTGTGTGTGTGTGTGTGTGTGTGTGTGTGGGAGGGGGGGGGGGTGTCAGTGTCATTAAGTGTCTTCTGTGTGAGCTACATGTGTGCAGACAAAGAGAAAGCAGCTGCTACCCATGTATCTAGATGTGTACAGAGCATCAGATCCAATCAGGAACCACAACATGTTTGAATCAGACTAAAGTGAAAACTCTGGTGATCGTATATTGTGATATGTGATCGTAGATTATATGACATCTTTTAGCCCTTAATATAAAAAAATGTTATAAATGTATAATGTTATAAAAAGGTTTACATGTTTCACGTTAGTTGTGACTTCCTGATTTCCCAACTAAAACAAATGACTGCAATAGCCAGAATTGAACTACACAATTCAAATGCTTTATTATCATCAATCATCATTGGGATCTGAAACATGCTTTATATACAGTATATATTGACATATAAAGTTTATACATTTGCCAACTCACGTTAGAAAACTGTCTATTTGTACATACTGCAGATAAATAACTTAAGCATTAGCATAGCAACATTTATTTGTGAGGTGTGCTTTTAGAGAAAAAACTCTAAATTTCAATTGTACATTACATGCTCAGCATGCAGGACATAGTGCAGCTAAAGAGGCTGATATGTCCGTTAGGAGTTAGTAGAGATGAGAAACAGAGCTACTGCATGTTGGGTTACATTAACCAGGTGAACAGGAATGCGACTACACATGAATAATATTGCTCATAACTACTGGATTACCACTTATCTACTTTAAAAGCTGATGGCATTCTAATGTTGTATTCACAACCTGTTTTCACTGCTTTCAAAAATCTGTTAATGCACATTTAAAAAGATGAATCTAATAACCTATATCCTTTTAGCTTTGGTTTGGTCTCCACCAACTTGTTATGATAGAGTATCAGATATATACCATGAGCAAAAATGTTATTCTATCCTTTTCTGTGTCAGGTGTTTTCTTTTTTTACTGTAGCACTAAATGACTCAGGAGATACCTCAGATGCAGCAAATAGAGTTGCAAACTGACTGCTTCATCAGATTTGTGGTTTCCCTGCAGATTCTGGAAATGCTATACAGGTTTTTAAATGATCTCCTAGGTTTTATTTCAAGAAGATGAACAGGGATTTTCAGTGTCTTTAATGAAATCCATACAGCATCAACAGGGACTACAGCATCACAAAAGCCCTCTATATGATGTCCTTCATCTACTGATGATGTGTGGATAGAAAGCCCATCAGAGATGTTTAAGGGAGGTGGAGGGTGGTAAGGGGAGGGGCTGAGAGAGGCAGAGGGAGAGGAAGAGGCAGACACTCAGCAGTGGCAGGTTTCTAAGAGCAGCAGCGAAGGAAGAAGAAGAAGAAGGAGGAGGAGGAGGAGGAATCGGAGCGAGAGAAACAGTGTGGCTGCAGTCAGGAGGGACAGAAACATACACACACACACAGAGGAGGAGGAGATACAGAGAGACAAGAAGGTAAGAAGGCGGCTACTACTAATATTTTGTCCACACTCTTCTATCTTAACGCTTTTTTTGTTATCAGGTGGGAACACGAGGTATCAGCTGGAAAACAGGGTGCTCTTTTATCCGGTGTGTGTGTTTTTTTTTCCTCCATCTGCCAGCTGACTGCTGTATGTGGGGAGAGCAGAGCACCGTAGCACTGCAGAGTGATGCAGAGACAGGAGAGAGAAAGAGAGAGGGAGGGAGGGAGGGAGGGATGGAGGGCCGGCATTATGCTCTACAGACATGAGGAAGTAAGAATAGAGAGGGAGAGAGAGCGCGAGAGAGAAAGGAAAACGATAATGGACATCTGCCCCTTACTGTGTAGCAGTGAGGGGGCGGATGTAGGGAATTGGGGAAGGGGTGCAGCTGCTCAGTGACACTGAGAAGGAGTGTGTCAGTTGTCAAGATCAGTAGTTTCCCTCCATGTTGAAAATAATATAAGTTTTTTTTTTTTTTGGACCACACCCTCTGTTTGCTCTACTGAAAGATAATAGTTGCTTGGTGGTTGCTTCTGTGTGATGCTGTGAGACTGTGTGTGTGTGTGTGTGTGTGTGAAAGGCACATTGGATACTTGCCAAACATGCTTAGTGTTGCTCCCATCGCTGTCAGGGCAGTGGATTAGCCTGTACCTGAGCGGTGTGCAGTGTGTTCTTAAGGCAGTGAGGGGTTGATTGTGTACTGGCCAAGATGTCAGCTGCGTGTGCACTTGCACGCTTCTATAGATGTGTGTCAGTATGTCTCTCTGTCTGTACGTGCAAAACACACAACTGCTTCACTCCCTCTGCTGCTGCTGTGCTAAACACTCAGCCTGCCTTCTGCTCCTGGCATCAATCCTTCCTGCAAATTCTTCACCACCACCGTTTGGGGACTGATGCGGAAATAATATCCTCCACCATATTGTAAACACATGTAGCTAAGAATGAGAGTGCATCATCCTGAAGCAGGGACAGGAGCAGGGAAATTTCCCAGCAGTCTGCTTAGAACAGCTTGACCAAGCATTTGCTGTTTGTAGTGTCTTGACACCAAGATGTTTTGCTACACACAATAGTAGATAATACATATTTTTTCAAAGCTATGATGTTTGAGTGGGTGTTTCCCCTGATAACTTATGTCTTAAAAATTGGTGTCCACTAAAGTTTCCTGATGACAGAACAACATGATGCACCTAAAATAGACAACTACACACAATGCTGACACAGCCCTGTTTTCTATTGCATTAATTTACAGGTGTAATGCACCAAGAAATGTAGCGATTGTCCAGTAAAGGTAGTAAAGATGAAGAAAAAGGTTGAAAGCTAGTGAATATGGATATTAGCAATACATTAGACACATTTCAATACATTTGACTAGAAAGATACACAGAGCATTTGTTTACAACAAAACTCCACAGGGATTGAACGTGAAAGTGATATTTGCAGCTGAGATTCAATGGCATTCTTTGAGGAGAGAGGAAAACCATCACACATTTTAACCTTGTTTAGCAGGTGCAGCTCAATCACGTCTTCTGCAGCTCTTACAGCTAAGGTCTTTCTAATTGAGGCATCAAAGAAAGACCCTGAGCAACTTGATGAAGCTCTTGTCAGGGTGTTGATGGCTGTAAAGGCCAACTGCTATCCCGCTGAACCCGCTGACATCAAACAACCTTCAGGGCTTGTGACTAAAAGCAGGGGAATATTTGCAGGAGCTCATGCGAATGTGACAGGGGGAAAGATAAATCGGGAACAGAAAGAATCAGCTGGGTTAAAACCATCCTAATCACATGAGCTCATATTTCTCTTTGCTTTATGTATCTGGCCTTCTCTCCATTGCAATTATTGCAAGAAATTAGGAAATACCCAGGCCAATCAGGGACTGTTTTGAAGTTGACCTCGAAATGGTCACTGTTTTGAGGACTGTGCGGTGGCCTCTTGCAAAACAATAATGGCGGTTGAAGCAAAAAGTAACAACAGCCATAATTAAACTTGAACAAGAGTAAGCACTAGCATAGTTTCTCAGATTGCGGTTCTCTCAATTGAATTTAGCAAAAGATTGATTTAACAACTTGCCGCACTGATTGGCTGAAGGCTTTTGCCTGTCAATTCAAGTAATCCTGCCCACTGAATGCATTTAGAACAGAGTTTCTGTGATCTGGATGGTTTCGATAAAGCTAAGAAAGAATGTGGATAGAAACAGAGGGAAAATATAATGAGGAGAGGAAATAGGATAGCAGTAGTAGGAGGTATAATGAGGCACAATGAGCAAAACTATGGGAAACAAAACAGAGAATAACAGTATGTTGGTAAATCTCCTATTCAGCAAAAATGATGTAAAATGATATCTGTCTAAAAGAATGTTATACGGCGAAGGCTGTTATCTGGTCATCTGATTTCTGGATTTTTTCAGTGAACTCACATCATGTCAATGTGATCTGAGGCTAAGCTCTTAACTAGATCAGAACTGAAAACATCATTTTGGGATGAAATGCAAAAAATGTGACATCTGAGACTATTTCTGGATCAGTGACATTTAGTGATTTAATGTTTGTAGTCATGCTTTTTGGGAATGTGAGACAGCAGGAACCTGATGCGTTCTGAACTCTGGTTTCACTAAAAGAACTTGAACTGATTCCTAAAGGTTTTCTACACAAAGCCAGATGCCATGTATAAGAAGAATCGCTAATACATATATGGAAGGAGAGTAAACATGAATGTACATCTTTATAGGATTTATCCAGTTACTCACAAAAATATTTCTAATCAAACCTAATTACTTGACTTAAATGCTACTGATTTAGAATTTTACTCTAGAGCTGTCAAAATTGTTCAAAAATGACATTAGAATATTCCTTCAAAAAACAAACAAATACATATTTGAACATCTGGTTGTGCATTTTGTCAATTACCAATATTATGTCAATAACAGGACAAATTAACACAAAGAGACTTAACTGCATAAAAAGGTAATAATATATAACAATATATAAAATATAATAATAATATATGACAATTTGTTACCTACACAAAAAAGGAAAGAGCTTTTCTGACCGGTTTTGACAGGTAAAAAGTCCCTGACCTAAACATAGAATACAAAGATTAGTAATTAATTCTAACAATTAGTTTACTCATGTAAATGAGAGTAAGTTGGCACTGGGCCAGTTTAACTTAAGCTATCAATGTGTTACATAATGTTAGCTGGCCATCAATATATTGCAATATCTCATAGCTGAACATTTAAAAAAAAAAAGGAAAAGGGATATAATCGATGCAGCACTGAATTCGCTGCTATTTTCTGGTTAGCGACCACGAACACAGGTCACTATAAGATCTCCCTATGTGATCCAGCTTATGGAATTATTCCTACATTTACCTACATTTTACCTGACATTACTTTAGGTCTTTAGGTAACATACTAATACTAGTAATATCATACATTGTGACATATTGACAATAAGTATCAGCTAACTTAATTTGAATTCCTTCATGACCCATATACACCAAAGAGACCAATATCAGCAGCAAACACCACTGTATGTATAAATGTATGAATGAATGGTTATATTTTTATTATTAATTTATATTATTTGAACATGTAATATTAAAACAAAAAATGAAATAAAAGACAAATCATAAATGGTGAGTAACAAAAAATACTGATAAAGATGAACAATAGAAATAAAGTAAATAAATACTAAACCTATGAACAAATATATAAAAAAAATAATACTACATGTTCAAAAAGGAGCAGGTAGATATAAACACTTATTTGTTCATCAGTGTATTTTTATATTAAAGGGAAATCAGATTTCATACAACACTACAACAATGAGTCTCTGTGATCACATCACCGAGTTGATGTGAGAGCAGCTCAGCGGATGATGTCATCCTCCCAGGATTGTTAGTGAGCTGCTGCAGACGAAGATGTAATGAACCACACTCTTCTCATTACAATGTTTCCCTAAAGCCACGTTATGTTTGTGTCTAAACCTAACAAAACCCTAACCTTGTAACATCATTAACCACCAGTGGCGACTTGTAAATACGTTGGAAGGCACAGACGATGATTTTGTCCTGCTGATGGAGGCATCAGTTCAGGAAACACTTGTGTCATTCTGGTGTGTGTGGTTGTGTCATTTAATTTGGAGGACTGTTGTCCATTTAAATTAGTTTAATAAAGTTCCTAAAAACAACCTAAACTCACTAAAGCAAAGCTGAAGTGAAAATTAAACAGGAAATATATAAAGAGGGCTCCCATATGAAGCCCAATTCATTCACATCAGGTCTTTAATATGAATAAACTCTTTGAAGGAGGCATTTATTTTTGATTTGCTCATTAATTTCCCCCGTCTATAAGTTATATAAGTGATTTATTGATTGGGGGACCTTGGAGAGTATTCTTTAATGTTTTCTTTTCTGAAGATGGTTGTTGGCTACATAGCAATTCATCAGTGAAAAGTGGATATTGATTTAGAAGACAGAATAAAGCACATATGTTTTTTGTTTTATTCTTCTGAGTTAAATATAGTGGGGTTATAAGGAAAAAAATCACATGACACACTTGAGAATAAAGAGACCGTCACTTGCGTGTTGATCCACTGATTTCCACTGAGTCTCCTGACAGTACAAAGAAAGTACTGCCTTCCTGCTCAAGATGTTCATCTTTTCCTTGTCGCTCTTTCTCACTCTGTAATATCCTCTCTGTTCATTATTCATGAGCTCATTGCCATCTCTGTCTCTGGTGAAGTTAATCATATTCACATTATGTACCATCAAAGCAAAAGGGTACCTTTTAAAAAATGCTGTAGCAGGACCGAGCGCATTAGCACTCTAGCAATATGAAGTAAAAACAGTGAAATTCAGTGTTCATTTGGTCAGGTTGCTTCCCTCTATTCTCAGCCTGGGTCTCTTCACTTGCTGCATATTGATGGTGATGTTTTTAGGTTAGAGACTCTAAGAATACATTTCTGCAATGGTCACACAATTTAACAGAAAAGTCACAAAGAAATAAATTCACACACTATGGTTCAGTGCTGGGTGTGCATTTGGGAATACAATGTATTATGTAAATGGATCATTTTATCTTACACATACTGTAGAATACAAAGCTAACAACCACTGATGACATCTACCCCTTTTCCAAATAGTCTGTGTACAATTTCTATCAATATTACAATCGAGTAAATGGGCAGGTAGTATGATTATATAATTACGTAAGTATAATTATCTTAAAGAAGCCTATATTTACCTAAAACTTTGACACCCTTACCCCATAATGTCCATTATTATATAATATTATTGTAAATGCAAACTATTCTGACAATGGTCAAGTGATCATACTCATTGTTTATTTAAATATAGTACTCTTAATTATCACAGCTTCTTGATATTTTTTGCTTTTGATAATCCTTTCTGCTGTTTAGTCATCATATCATTGTGGGGTAATGATTGTTTGTGGTTTAGGTTATTGACTTCTGCTCCCTGGGGGGTGGAAGTATGCAGAATATTGAGTGGAGTGGCAGGACTATTGATCAATAAAAGCTGTAATAATCCAGCAGTCTGTCTAGTGCTCCTGCTGACTGCAGCTTTGAGTCTGTCAGGATAGACTGGTGCTGATATTGAACATTGTTGTCTGCCTTATTTAGTTAACCAATAATTACGTCATTTCAATTTATAGCAATATATAATATAATGTAATTAAAAAAAATATTTCCTAGAATAATTTGCCTTGTTCGGTTTTTCCAATATCCGGACTAATAGAAAAGTCCTGAAATGGGTAAAATACCCATCTCACTCATTTACTCATTTTCTTTTCTTTCTTAAAATAAATTAAATATTGAAGGCGCAAAATGAGACCTAAAACATTCGCTAAGATGGATTTTCTTAATTAATCTTCCTTCTTCGCTATAATTACACAAATATCTTTACCTAGAGTTATTACCCCCTACAGCAGAAGAGGGATTTATGGTTTCATGTGCCATCATTGTAGAGGGCTTAGAGGTTAGATGTACAACACTACATATTTACATACAGTACATTCGACAAATTAATGAGCAGTCTGGGAAATAAAAGGCCTCCTTTCTGTCTTTTCAGTGTTTCCTCAGCTTTTCTATTAGTTATTATGGTCTGTTATAGTGCTTCAATAATTTCATACATAACAGAGCAGCCCACTGCTTTCACACACCAACACAAAGCACAGTGGGCCTGGTGCAAGTATGATTAATAGTGCCAGCAGTGACTGTTTACCTTACTACTATGGCTCTATAATGCAAACAGACTTATGCATACACACCTACACACATGAGGTAACGGCACAGTAAAATGCAGTAAAAAGCCTGGATTTATAGCGTGAAGCCTCTAAGGAGATGATATATGGTTATGAATATTACTGCACATGGGTCCCTGGATGCCTCCACACGCTCACAGAAATAGCAACAGTCAGCATCCACATATGCGTGAGAGGAACTATTCATCATAATTTCCCTTTCTCCACCTACCCAGGTTTCCCCTCCTCACCTCAGTGACCCATGAAAGAAGCCATGCCGGTCCTCACAGCAGGAGCAGGTGAGATGAGTCGGCACAGATGCTCAACGCACTGTCCATTTTCCTCAAAGGTAGCTGTGCTCCATCTGTTCATGTGCATATAGTGTACATGGTTTTATTGTTCTTCTCCTCTGTAGGGCTACATGAAACATTGGCCCTGCTGACCTCTCAGCTGCGTCCTGATGCCAATCACAAAGAAGACATGGTGTTCCTCAAAGATGTCTTCAGCGAGAGGAGCTTGGGATACCTCATGAAGGTGGATAATTCGTAATACTACAAGAGTCTGATTTATGAGCAAACATAATGTTTACATGTGGATGTAATATGCACTAGCAGCTATGTATTATCAGTTCTATGTAAGCAAAAAGTGTGTGACTCCCATATCTGTGACTCTGACTGTCAGATCAACCTCAGCTTTCAGATATTTAAATGTAGCAGGTACATAGCACGGTGGTGTGTATCTAAAATCATCATTATCATCATTAAAAGTTAAAATCCCTGTGGTGGTGTGGGGGTAGCGTGCTTGCCATCAACTTCCAGCTGGAGTATTCCTTTGCTGCATTTCCACTCCTCTCTCTCTCTCTCTCTCTCTCTCTCTCTCTCTCTCTCTCTGTCTCTCTCTCTCTCTCTCTCTCTCTTTCTCTCCCCCCTCTCTTACTGTCTTTCTCTCTCTCTCCCATTACCTAATATCTGGCTATTGTATAATAAAGATATAAAAAAAGTTAAAATCCCACAGACTCACATATCACAGTGTTCATCCTCACATTGCTTCCCAGCACTCTAGTTACAATTCAATAGACAATACAATTTTCTAGTTTCTTTCTGCACCGATTGTGCAGAAACGGTTGTAACGGTTCTCGAAAACCACATGCTAAGACTGTTAACCTATCTGATTTAGCTGCTACTTTATTCCTCACGCTAACAGAGGCTACTGTGGGAAGCCGTCTTATTCCAAGCCATGTTCACAGACCCTCAGGAAATCCCACCACTATCCCCTAACAGAACAGTTTCTGGGCGTAAACTCATTTATTTGTAACACATATAGCGGTGACATGTCTATTTTGTTACATTATACAGGAAAAAGCATTAAGTAAGAGAATTATCATGTATCATCCGGTTTACTATCGACATTATTAAAAAGTGATATGTAGATTGACATTCAAACTTTAAATCCAAACATAAATTGTAGCTTTTTTCTTACAATAACTATATATGGATGGATATGTACACTTGACTTTTGGCTTTTGCAAAGACTTTCCAAAACAGAATTTTTAAAAATAATATCCTCACCTTTAAAATAACTAAATCTGTTTGTATTACAGATTCATGAGAAGCTGAGACAATATGAGAGACAGAGTCCAACACCTGTCCTCCACAGCGCTGCTTCTCTTGCAGAGGATGTAAGTTCATCACACATGCACACACACACCCTAAATGATACTTCCACTTGGGCACAGCAGTCAGTCACAATGAGTTAGCTCCATCGGAGGAGCAACGCAGACATGAAAAGTGAATTTTAATGTTCTCAAAGTGCTGAATCATCCTGGTCCTCAGCTACTGAAACCCCACATCCTGCTGCTCTATGGCTCTCACCAGTTATCAGAGGGGAAACTGCTGACCTTAGCAGCCTGCGACTTATCTTCCCTGTGTATCTGTCGGCATTTATTCTACAGTAAAATGCACCGTGCATTACCAGTACACACATGCACCACTGCATACCAGGGGCCATATTCATAAAGCTTCCTAGTACTTAGAGTTGCTTAGAGTGACAAAACTATATTAATATTCTTAGCATCATGACATTTTCTGGAATTTTTCTCTTTTAAAATTAAGACTCAATTTAGATCAAGATAAAAGTAATTTCTTAAGTCATCATAGCCCTTAAGAGAGATCCTAAGGTGAAACTGTTAACATGATAACTTTAAAGTAGATCTTTAAGCAGAGGAGAAAACAGAAAACAAGCAAAAAGGAGAAATATTCTCCAAACACTGTATGACAGTGAGTTAATGAAACGTTACAGATTAGGTCATGCAGGAAGAATGTATGCATTTAATCTCATTATAGATGCAGTCACATCTCCAACCCAACACTAACTGTAGACCACCAGAATATCAAATAGATTAGGTACTCACATTTCTTGGTAAATAAACAAGTATAAGACATACTGTACAGCATGTGAAAAGGCCACTGCACAAGTAGATCTGAGTTTTCATACGTTGTGTAAATAGTTTTAAAGTTTAGCTCATAATTCATTAAACAGAGATGTTCAGTAAGTAAATAGAATCAATAATTACACCGTGTCTTAATGGGGACTAAATTTGTTGTGTTTTTGTTTTTTAATTATTACTTTTTAAATCAAAACTTTTCAATTATTTCTCACTATTTATATTACTAATTATAAATACAAGGTATTATAAGTCAATTTTCAAAGTAATCTTTATTTCTAATTTTATTTTACAACGGCGTGTTGCCTATGCTCGTTATTACTGAGTGCATTATTTATTTATTTTTTTTTTCGATCAACCAATTAGACCTTTTAAAAATATATGAACATGCATAGAAATGTGATTCACCACACTTCCTCACTAAAATAATGTTTCTATTCAGAGTTGCTCTAAATCAGTCCTAATGAGCTCGGACTCCATGATAGAAATTTTAAGACTAAGTTAGGAGCTATCTGAATATATTGTCAGAATGTTTTTTTATAGATGCTCATGGTTCATGGGTGTATTGTAATTGGCAGGTAGCTGAGGAGCTGCAGAGTGGACCAATAAGCACGGAGGAGAAGGAGCTGCTGCACCTGCTGACCTCACCACACCTCAAGGTAAACACATGAAAATATTACAAAAAGGAACAAAAAAATAAATAAATAAATTGTGTCCTCAGTAAAATACATTTCTATAAATCCAAAGAATGTTATATATTAGTATTAACACATAGAGCTTTACTTCTTTTCAGTAATGCTATTGTGAATCCATGTTGCCAGTTTTCCTGACAGAGATTTTATTTTCCCTGACACCAGACCAGATTTAGGGAGACATCAGTCTGTTCTGTCAGCATTATATTCTCAGTATATCGGTTCTGTGTCCCATCAGGCCGTTCTCTCGGTGCATGACACCGTGGCTCAAAAGAACTTTGACCCAGTGCTGCCGCCGCTACCGGACGACTTTGAGGACGAACTGGAGGAGGAGTCGGTGAAGATTGTCAGGCTGGTGAAGAACAAGGAGCCTCTGGTGGGTTGGGTCAGATACATGGACATTAAAATATAAGCCAGAAGGAAAACTGCATGAGAGATGAAACATGGAATTGAGATCTTTCCTCTCTTCTGTTAATGATTCTATTCTGTTTCTTTACATGTGATCCAGGGAGCCACCATCAGGCGTGATGAGGCCACTGGGTCAGTGATCGTGGCTCGGATAATGAGAGGAGGCGCAGCTGACCGAAGTGGTAAATTTCGCTCTTTTTAATCCGGGACTTATCCTTTATTTTGTCTTTCACACCATTTGGTATGAAATGTATTTTAAGGGATTTGTAGACCAAACACTTTTTTTTTATTTTCAGACTTTCTTAGATCTTTGTTTTTTTGGTGAAATTTTGTGTAATTTTTCGTCCTCTGGCCTCTAAATGAAACAGTCTTAAAATCAATCTTCGATTGATTTAGATTTGTGATGATTCCAGTCCTTTATGCAATTTTCAGATTATTTTCATATTGTTCACAGTATGCTGATATGCATTTATATCGACTGTCATGTAAAGCATTTTTTCCCTTTGACTCATAAATATTCATGAACCTCTTTTCTGATTGGTTGATTCTCACAAAAGGCTGTGGGGGCAGGGGGCGTGTTGGGAGCCTCTACAGGCAGAGGGAGCTACTGCATGACATCATGAAGTCAAGGAAATACAAACAAGCCATGAAATGTGTGTTTCTCCATTTCTGTGATTGTTACATGGGACAGTTTTAGTATAACCCCTCGGTCTTATTAAAAAACATAACGTGGCTATTTGCATGGCCGTTAAAAGACACTGGGTCAGATATCAGAATCTATTCAAAATGTATTATCACTTCTCCATGATGGCTGCAACTTGATCGCAGGTCCAAGACATGCTTTCTAGGATGAGGGGTTGCAAGTAGATGTTACTTTGTTTTAAAGAAGCTGAAAAGGATCTTCTGATGTCTGATAAGTCTCTTTTACCCGTGCAACTCAATAACAACAGTGGTTTGTTTCTACAAAAAAAACAACAACAACAAACAACAGTTTGCTGTTTGTTAAACATGTTTTTTAGTGTTAAGTGGCTAAAGAAAAGATTAAAGGATGAAATGCAGAAAAGTTCCTGGCATGGATGTGAGCCAGGACATTGCGGTAATTTAGCACAGCCCTGAGCCAGGCTGAGCCACCAGGATACCCCAAGAGACTCCTGGTTTTCACAGAAGTGTGAGAGCATTTATGTTTTTGGCAACCAGTGAAAATGAGGGAGACTGTTCCACAAAAATGCATATAAATCAGAAGATGATACTGTAATGACTGTGAGATCAAAGCCACAAGGAAAGAGAGAGGGAGGGAGAGAGAGATGCATCACAACAGCCACAACAGGAAGAGAAAAAATGAGAGGGATAATGTTGTGGTTGCTGTTTGAAATTCAAAGCTCCTCACAAGTCCCCAGTGAATCAATCATACATGATATGGACTCAGCAAAGATCCTTTCATGGCTGTTACCATGGAAATGTCAGCAGTGTGTGAGTGCGTGTGATATTTGGCATTAGAAACAGGCATGCTGTGAATGTAAACCAGAGAGGAGTGTGCCTATCAGCCCTATGAATTTTAACCCTAACCCTGGTGGTGGGTGGCTGTCTTTGTGTTTAACTTCTCCCACTTCCATGCCCTAACCACTGAAAGAACATAGGGCCTGAGACACAGGGCTGAGGCAACAGAGGTCTGAGGGAACAAGAAGCTCTAGAGGGATTTGAGATTTAGACCCAGGTCTCTGACTGTCTGGTAAATGCATGCATGTTCATTATATGAGTGGGATAGCAGAATATTGTGTCTGCTATGTGCTACTGTGTCCCAAGGGGAAAAGCATATTGATCCCACTTCTTACAGTCTTCAGTTTCATTGTTATGACTGTGGCTAAATACATCATAGCTGAGGATAGATGCTGCCTGTAACACTCCTGATGTGACTGATAGACCCCTAAGGCCCCAGAAAACATCACAAAGTCTCTTTGATTGTCATCCATGTTTCTGCCTTGATCTGTGCCTTAACAGTGTCTCTGTCATCTTCGTAGGTTTGGTTCATGTAGGAGATGAACTCAGGGAAGTCAACGGTGTCTCTGTGATCCACAAGAGGCCCGATGAGATCAGCCAGCTGCTGGTAAGACAGTCAGTAGCTTCTCTAAATTCCACGTGTAGACTTAAAGGCAACAATATAGAGGTAATGTACCACAAGTCATTTGATCTTTAGTATTATTTTTGGACTGGACGTCAGATGTCATTTACAATTGAGCCTATACTATACTGCAACTTTATATTCATAATAAAACAGTAGCTGAAATGTGACTGCGTGCAATTTATTTGATGTAACAGAATTTTCAAGAACAAAATCAAATTAAATAAAATCTTGAATTTGTGAATCTAAATTCAAATGCATCGGTGGGGCCAATGTCCATCCCTAGTTTTTATTCTAAATGTTCCAATATGTTTGTTCCTGGGTGACACGGTGGAGCAGTGGGTAGTGCTTGTGCCTCACAGCAAGAAGGTTGCAGGTTCAAGGTTCTCTGGATTCTCCGACTTCCTCCCACAGTCCAAATATAGCTTTGGTTAACTGGGGATTCTAAATTGCCTGTAGGTATGAGTGTGTGAGTGAATGGTGTGTGTGCCCCACAATAGGCTGGCGACCTGTCTGGGGTGTATCCCTGCCTCTCGCCTGAAGTATGCTGGGATTGGCTCCAGCAAAACCCCCATTTCCCTAGTCAGCATTAAATGGGTGTATAAAATAGGTGAATGGATGTCTGTTGCTATGTGTGTTCATTCAGAGTTTTAAACCCTGTGATGTGATATTATGTATTATATTTGCCATGACCAAAAGCAGTGATGTGGAAAATGAGGGGACCATAAGACAGCAGCCCACTCAGTTTGCTGTTCAAAGTACTCCTGCATTAATTTCACACAATCTGTTAAGATTATTCTAGATAGATGTCAGTAGTTGAGACAGGTGCAGTAAACTCATTTGCATCCAGGAGCTACTGCATCTCTGCATTCAGTCACATGGACAAGAAATTACAGGAAATTACAATTAAAGTCCACATTCCAACAGTAATTATATTTGGTATCTACCTCCTGCTCTCTCTGTGTATTTGTGATACAGTCCCAGTCCCAGGGTTCCATCACTCTGAAGATAATCCCTGCCATTAAAGAAGAAGATCGGCTGAAGGAGAGCAAGGTGAGATGAAGTGAGAATGAATGAGTATGCTCAGTGAAAGTGCAGAGGAAGCACAAAAAAACTGCTTAATGTACTGTGAGTTTTAAAGTAGACGGGTAGTCTTTGTGTAGACACTGCTCTGTCATCCCAGATAAATGGTTTCTTTAAAGATGCAAAACAATGAATACAAATTATAGTTTCTTATTCATTTCCATAGGTTTAATTTCACCCTCAGACAAACTGTTCAGAGACAGCTTTGTCGATTGTCTTTTACAATTTTAACAATCCAAATTGGGTCTTTTTGCTCTTATTCTCACAAAGACTTTCTTATTGCTTCAAGACATTCAATACCTCTCTGTGGTAGTAAAGCGGCCTGTACGTTTCCTTTCAGGTGTATGTGAGAGCCTTGTTTGACTACGTCCCCTTGGAAGACAAGGCCACACCCTGCCAAGAAGCAGGACTCCCCTTCAAGCGGGGAGACATCCTTCAGGTCGTGACCCAGGATGACCACACGTGGTGGCAGGCAAAGCGTGTGGGAGACAGCAACCTGCGGGCCGGGCTCGTCCCCTCCAAACAGTTCCAGGAGAGGTGAGAGCACCCTGCTCCGCATATCGATAGACGTATAGTCAGAGAAACAGAATCAGAATGAATCTGGTGTTGACTAGTAGAACAAAACTGAACAGTTTACCCACACAGTGTTGAGGTTTATTATATCCATCTATTTTGTAGTGTTAAAACCACATTCATGTGTTCCACTGTGAGAGGTCAACTATGATTAGATGGAGCTTCAGAGCAGTGTGGGGGGAAAAAACAAAATCAAACACATCCTCGAATAGGTGCATGCTCTGACACTTAAGTGACATAATCCGTCAATGAGATGATCTCAGCAGGCTGCAAGATTCATGCCAAACACGGCAGCTTCTGTTGGATTAATAACCACAGCTCAAACTGAGTTAGACACATCACACTGAAAAAAACTAAAAGGTTTGTTTTGTGGGTTAAAGTAGAGTTAAGTATGAACAGACTCTTACTGATGCTGTGGATTCCTGCTGCACTCTGAATCAAGAGAGGAGGAGTTCTGGGAATATCTTAATGCGTCAGTATGACATTACACAATTAGCATAAACTCAGTTCTGCGTGTTGACAGCGTCACACAGGGTCGCATGATCTCCCCGTCTTTCATGTTGGAATCTTTACTCTGCCTCGCTGACTGTCCCTCCTCACCTTTCACTCGTTGTGTATTTCTGACCTGATAATTCTTTTCCTGCTTTTATTCACCGCTGCACATTCCTCCAGGCGACTGGCCTACAGGATCAAAATGGGCACGCTCCCGAATCCCAAATCCCCTAAAACGCCTGTCTGTAAGTTTCTGCTTCCCAGGATTCCACTGCATTTCCATTATGTCACAATTTCAGCAAATTGCAGCAATTTTCTCTACTACTGTACTCAGTCACTGTTATTAGAAGACCATAATGTCTCCACTTCGATAAATGCAGCAATGATTTCATTGGCATTTATTGACCTTTTTTGCTGGTAATTGGCATTCTCAGAGGCATTAGTATTCATTGTTTGTCCTCTCCATGCTGCGATGTAGACATGTTTGTAAAAGAGATGAGAGAGATGGAGGGGCACAGAATCGGAGGGAGGGAGGGATCAGAGATATGAATTAATCTCTTTCATGTTTGGTCCATCTGGCCAGTGAGTAGGCTGCAAGTTCAGCTTAAGTAGATCCAGAGAGCATAATAATAGGTGCCCACTGAAATAAAGTGCCCCTACAATACAGTACACTTATCGCTTTCTCACTTGATACCACAGAGGTGGCGTGCAAACGGCCAGGTGAGTGGGTAATATGAGTGGTTGTGCTTCGTAGCACATAAGCTGCAGGCGATCCGATTAGGCTTGAGCCGCGGGGAGACAACAAGGGCTTAGCAATATGGCAGCTAACCCCGCTGTACCACACAGCAGCAAGCCTGTCGGGATGCTTCTGTCTCAGCCTCCCTCCATGCTCCTCCAGCGCGCTGATTAATTCCCCTAAATCCCAGCTGGGGCCCTTTAAATGCTCCCCCCCTCCCACCACCACTACTACTGCCCCCTTGTCCTGTTAGTGATGGCAATTTGACAACAATTTATTTATATTTATAATGCTTTGTTTTCATAAATATTCAGATCTCATTCTCTTACCTGCCATCCTCACACAAATAACCTGTCCTTTATTTACACTAATAATGTTTTACACTGTCTTCTTCCTTGTTGCAAACTATATCAGATGACCAAGGATGTGATAAAGGTGGGTACATGTTGCCACAAACATTATTCATCCAGAATACACAGGCAAAATATAGAACAGGACAATGTTCATGAATGATTTAGTGTGTATGTACATGTGGTTTAGTGGGATGTGCATTTGATTTCTAATGTTTTTAGCTTAATTCCTCCCCTCCTGCTGTACCAGACTAGGAGAGAGAGAGAGAGAGAGAGAGAGAGAGAGAGAGAGAGAGAGAGAGAGAGAGAGAGAGAGAGAGAGAGAGAGGTGTACCAAGTGATGTAAAGGCAGAACAGCATCTCTGGAGACTTGAGTCCAACCAAGCAGAGGTTGTTATAGATAACAATAGCTCCTCCTTCTTTCTGCATCATCCTTGGGCCCTTATTATCTTTTGTACTAATTTTGTCTCCCAATCTTTCCACAATGCTGTTTTGTTTCTCTGCTGTAAATAAATGGGATGTTTTAACCCATCCCTTTGTATATTTTCTAAAATCAGTGCAGATTGTCACTCATTATATTTGGAATATAGACATAGGTGCATAAAAGTACATGTTTTATTTTATTTTGGGAATTGTGGATTTATAGGTTTCTATATATGAGCAAGATGAACCTCAGCTGTGCATCATTGGGGAGGACAGGCTTGATTACATGTGTGTGAGGGTCACAGCTGGCTCCTCAAGATGAAGGGGAGCCTCCTCTCTTCTCTCCTTCTGTGTTCTTTCCTCCTTCCACTCTCATTAAGGCTTAACTAGTGGCTGTTGCCTCCAACAGCGTTCCTTCATTATCTCTTGGCTGTCCCTCCACTCTCACCTCCTGCTGTCCGCCTGCCTGCTCCCTGTCGGCTCCACCTGCCCTCTCCAGTGCCCCCATCTTTAACACTTCCAACCTCCTCAATTCCTTAACTCTTCCAGGTGTCTTACCCTGTGCTTATCCCTCTTTTCCCTGCTTGCCTCCCTACAGAGGACTGTGACTGTGAGGGCTATTTCAATGGACAGTACATAGGTGAGAGCCTGCACGTCTTTCTCCACCTCCTCTCCCTTTATGCTTTTTGCCTGCTGCAGCCTGGCCGTGCGCTGGTTCCCTGGTTGCTTTGGGCTGGGGATCAAAATAATTGCTTGCAGGGTTAAACTGTCTAGGCCCGGGGTTGAGGGTCAAGAAACGGGGTCATTGCCAGGGATTGGGATCTAAAAGGATGAATGAAGATTTATCTTCTTTTTTTTGTATATATATAAATACGTAGGCCTACTTGACACGAGAGCCAAACTCATGCAAGCAAAGTAATGCAGAAAAAATGTGTAGAAAGTATCATCTCACACATCTGCCTATTTACTGCAAAATTTATGGTATAAAATAATCAAGTAAAAATAACTGTTAGCATAACATTTATAGATTTAAATGTTTGTATTAAATCAAACTTAAAATGAAATTAATGATAAATAAAGGATAGTTATATGGACTGACACGGAGTGTCTTTTTTTCCTTAACTTACCTAGATCTTTTCAGGAAACCTCAAAATGTATTAGGAAATTGGGAGGGAATATATTAGTCCCCTTTATCCTCAACCCCTTTCTAGCCTTCCACTGACCTGCCCTCCCTCACCCTTCTACAGCCCAACATGAACCCCATTTGCTCCCACATGTCCTGTGAGCTGCTGGAATGACAATGCACACACAAGGAGTGATCTAAACACAGCTGACAGCTTAATAGCACTTTCTCACTCACCGTAACACAAGATACAAAAAAAACCAGGAAAACTTATTTGTGCTTCTTATGAACCTGTGCATTCAGCAGTCTGCTTGGAGCTGTAACACTCACCTTTTTCCCTTCTTCTGCCCAACCCTGCTGATACCTAGCAGTGTTTGGATCCTCCTAACACCCTGCCCCCGTCCTTCATCTAACTAACTGCCCTTGTTGGTGTGGCCAGTGCACTGCTTTCCCCTCCCTCCCTTCCCACAAGGGCCCTGCTAAGTTGGACGCATTGCACACTCAACCAGGCACGTTTGCTGCTTGTTCACCCTGTGTGGAGGTGTGAGGCTGGGTTGTGTGATGCTCTAACGCCAGTTATAGTCTCTCCTAAGTGTAAAGCAGTGGCGCCCTCCTGTGGCCAGGTGTTTTCCTGGGAATTTTATTCAGGTACAGTGCCCGGCTTACTCCCTCAGGTACACACCACTGACGGGGGGATACAGACAGGCCTGACAATGGGAGACCCATCATTTGTCGTCACTGACGCAGTGTTTTCCAGGGCCAGGATGTCCTGTCTGTCCTGCCTCAGCACTGTAGCCTTGTTCAAAGCAGCATGCCTTGCTTGGACCATAACGATAACAAATGATGACTATCTTGGTTCAGTGGAATCTGCTTTGAACTGCTAAAACACTCACTTACAAAAAAAGGTCAAATATTCCTCACTTTGTTTTTGCTTAAAATGGAGCAGATTCTGCTTCCTTCTCGGGCTTTAAAAAAATCACCTGATATATTTACAGCTGCATGTAATTAAATTTTTTATGACTCTATAATAGCTAAGTTAAGATAATATTTAATCAAGCAGTTCATTTATACACAATTGTTTTTAATGCATGCTTATCATTGTTGGTTTTTATTGCACCTAATCTAATAATGTTTAAAGATTAAGCTTGCATCATTGAAGTAGTGTACCTGTGTTCTATAATCTTGTGAAATCTATGTGTTATGGCTGATGACATTTAACCCCAAACATTTTATACCCTCTGCTCTGCTTCTTCCCTTCCATCTCTGACGTTACTGTAGCTGGTCTGCGGAGGAGTTTCCGGCTGAGTCGAAAAGACAGGCAAGGATCTTCTGGAGAGGGCTCAGATCTCGGAGAACCCGAGTTCATGACCTATGAGGAAGTGACTCGCTATCAGCAACGGCCCCATGAGAGGCCCCGTCTGGTGGTGTTGATCGGTAAGACAGAGCCACTGGGTGATGCTAATGTTCTTTTGTGATGATAGTGACACCTAGTGGGTCAAACCATGTGGTGCAGCATGTGATGACCAAGTACTGACATGATTTATCCTTATTCTGTCACACACAATTGTCTTCAAAAGGTTCGCTTGGAGCAAGAATCAATGAACTCAAGCAGCGTGTGATTGCTGAAAACCCACATCGTTATGCAGTGGCTGTACCACGTGAGTCATCCATGACATATCAGTGGACCAACATTGTTGTACACCATGCAGTTGCATGCATTTGAAATTTGATATTTTTATATTCCCACAGATACCACCAGGCCCAAGAAACCTCATGAGAAGGAAGGTGTCGAGTACCACTTTGTCACCAAACAGCAATTTGATTCTGATGCACTGAACAACAAGTAGGTTTCTAATGATACCGTGATAATTTTGTGTAAACATCTGACCTATTCCTTGTCCAAGTTAACATTTTGTTGTTTCTCCTCAGGTTCATAGAGCACGGGGAGTACAAGGAGAACCAGTACGGCACTAGTATAGAGGCTATCCGCTCTGTGCAGGCCAAGAATAAGATGTGTATAGTTGATGTGCAGCCTGAGGTAGGGGTCACGTTGGAGTCACTGAGTCCATCTTGTGTAATGTATCAAAGACCATAACATGTTATGAGCTAGAGATCCTGTACACAGCAGCAGTTTTATTTAGTGGACGAAGCAGGCAGTCATACCACATCTGCTCACTGTGCAGAGAGTGATGGATCATTGCTGACCTATCATGCCTGGATTCTGACCACTGCTTTTGCTCTTTGTTCTATTATAAATCATCCTCCACTCCAGGCCCTGAAGAGGCTGCGGACAGCAGAGTTCAAGCCCTATGTGATATTTGTCAAACCCCGTGTCCCCGAGAATAGACGTCGCCGCAGTGCTGCCACCTCACCAGGAGGGGGAGACCATGGCCGCGTTACAGTGAGCGTTAACTTTCATCTTTGCAGTATGTAGGACTATGTAGTAGTACTGTCTGTTCAGTAATATATTATTTTGAAGTTTTTCTTCACCTGAGTTTGAAAGTAAATATATCTTTTGCAGCCCTATGTGTTTCATAACCCAAGGCTTATGAGAGGCAAGGCTTCTCTTGCTAGTTTATATTCAACTGAAGAATATAATGTGACCCCATGTCGACTTGGTTTTGTGTTTAGCAGTCGCTAGTAAATATTAATGCATGAACTTAGGAACTTTCAAAAGTAGTTGAACAGCAGTGTAAAAAATGTGCCAAACTTGCGTGTGTTTGTTAACAGGAAGTTACTCTGCAACCATTAAAGAAAATTAACTCTTGTATGGATTTATTTATATAGACCATGAAGGTGCATCATGCAATGAACCTGAAAGCAAATTCTTCTTTTTAGTACCTACCTCCATGGTCTTCATTTTTCAGATTGCATTCTTTAGTATCTTGTATTGTGCACATTTCCAGGTTTATATTTCTTATTTTGCTTAATTTTCTTATTCTTTACTTGAAAATTAAACTTCTCAAAGACATGTTTAAACCTTCCATTGTGTTCTTATGGGATGACTTGCTCAAAGGATCCCACCTATGCATTGGGTACAGTTAGTGTAAACTTATTTCTTACTCTTAACAGGATGAGGACCTCCAGGAGATGCGTCAGTCTGCCATACAGATCGATCAGCAGTATGGACATCTGGTGGACCGGGTCCTGATCAAGGAGGACTCAGCCAGTGCCTGTGCAGAGCTGAGAGGTATTTTGGAAAGGCTGGAGCGGGAGTCCTTCTGGGTGCCTCTCAACTGGGTGCGGACCTAAACGTACGTTCCTGCATCTTCCAGAAGAGCTTCACAGCCAACCCACCCAAACCTGCACTGGTCTACTAAAAATGAGCCAATTCCCTTCCCATCCCAAAGGCCTGCTGGCCAGCCTGGGACTCCCTCTGCCTGACTGACACAGGGCTCGTCCAGCAGCCATAAACTGAGACACCAAAGGAGAGGATGATGTCAGAGGAATACCTCAATGTCTGGGGTCTTACAGCAGATCGACAGCTTCATTGGTTAAAGGCAAATTATTTGCCCAAAAGTTTAAACTGTCACTCAAATATTCCTTTCTTTCTCATGCTATATTTATTACGGTTTGTATTTATTTGACTTCAAAGACAGGGAAAGATGCAGTTTAAGTGTTTTTTTGGGGTTTTTTTTCACACACTGCCGCTCTTTCTTGCTGCATTGTTCACTCGAGCGTGTCAGGTTTGGATCCCACTCAGAGGATTGCTCAGTCAGTCAGCTTTATCATGACTCCTGTTGGAGTAGTTTTAGTAGCATGTTTTTTATGTCCAAATTTTTATTTAAATCAATACCAAATCACTGAATGCTTCCTGTTAATGTCTACTCCTCATGCATCCTGGACAGTATAAGAACCATACATTCAACAGAAGAGGGGTAATTAATTGAATGCCATTTGAAAGTTCTCTTTTTGCTAAACCAGAAATAGTTTCCGCACATGAACAGATATAAAATATTAAACTGGAATGTGAGAATATTATTTTCTACAAAATGTTTTTAGGAAACGCATGACAACTGATTATTTAATCTCAGATGTAAATATTATAAATGTTACTCCTTGTGTGCCAACGAAAGATCTCGTTGCACTTCAATGCAACCTGTTTACCTGTTGATCCCTGGAATCCCACTTCTGTTTGTGTGTGGATGGATGTCAGTATGTTCATACACTAACATGCAATTCTCCTTTTACATACAGGAATGGATTTTGTACAGGTTCCTTGCACATATCTGTATTTTTGAGTGCAAAAGAGATGTTTGTTCCCTTAATAATCAGGGTTTTGTTTTATTGTCAGACTGGAGAGAGTGTGGGAATTGTCATCGAAATAACCACAGATTTCAAATCAGAACTAAAAAGAATAATAGAAAGCTAACTATTTGATAAAAAAGGTTTATAATTTAAGCAATTTATCAAACAAAAATACCAAACATTCCTTAATTCCAGTTTCTCAAGCGTTAGGATCTACTGCATTTCTCTGTTGTTTGTGATAGTAAACTGAAAGTCTCAGGGTTTTGGACTGTTTGGAAAAAAAAACAAGCAATTTTAAGATATCACCTCTGGCATTAGGGAATTATAATTAGCATTTCTCACCATTTTATGACATTTTTTGGACAAAATATGCATAAATTAAACAAGAGAATTGGCAGATTAATTGACAATAGTTAAATGCAGCACTATTTCAAACTAAAGGTTTTGTAGGTTTGTCCTACATAGCTTAAATCTTTTGGATTAACTATCACTCCTACACTTGAAAGTGTATGATGAAAAACAAAGCATTTTTTTTTATTTTTTTTCATGTGCTGTATGAACCAAGAAACCTAGAATGTTCAATTTGTAATGTGACATGTAAAAAGTGCCATAATAAAGCTATCTGAATCTAACGGGATATTTCATTTCAATAACTGTCCATATAATAACCCCTCCAAGAGGTGTTAATTATAAGGAACCCTGCAGATTGCAATGAACATTCCAGTATATGAATTTACCTCGAAGCTGTTGTTGATGACGCTGCAGTTCATTTCAGTAGTTGGATGCTCGGCTTTTGTCCAAAAGAGTAGACCGCACATCACATCTATCACCATTGTTTTCCAGGTGGACTACAGCGGGAAGAGATTATTTTCAGTGATGTTAAATGTGAATACAAATCAATCAATCAAAAATCAATCAAATTTCTGGAAAGGATTTCAATGCACTTATAGGAATCCGAAAGCAATAAATTTAAACAATTTCATTTTGTAGCAACAGCAAGAGAAGGAACAAGAGATTTAAGAGGGTGATGATAGTCAGCAGAACCTTCAAAATGGACTATCCTGCCTGGTAAACACACACAACTTCCAACTTGTGCAGATTGGTTCTAAATTAGTTTCTAAGCCCCAAGCCAATACCATCAGGAGGCGGATTTTGGAGCAACAAAAGACATTAGCCAACTGTTTTCGCAGATTGAGACACTTTCTTCATTACTAGTGAACTGTTGTAATAAAAAGTTTAGTAAAAGGAGAAGCAGAAGTTCAAAGTTTAAGTTAAATGTAGTGTTCAGTTTAATAGGTCAGTAACAAGTTTCCCTGTGTTTCTCAGGTGATCATTATTATGCATATAGTAGGGCTATTTTACTGCTGCATTTACAACATTACTGATGCACCATGAACAGAAAATGTATTAATTTCAGCTGGTGTTAATGAATGAAAAGACCAACAAAACAGAAATTAGAGGAGCTGCTCAGTAGAGAGAATGGAACCGTTAGTTAAAGCTGTGCTGAGGCTGTAGATCTGTTAATATTAAATATGGATACATACAATATTGTGATTCACAGGCTTCATGGTTAATACAAAGGCCACATACTGTCTCATATATGTACTAGCTGTTATTTGATTTTCCATTGCATATTTTGTGGTTTCTATTATGAGCTTTCTCTATATGAATTAGATAAGGCGATTAGCTTATGTTTTTACTAGCGTGACTAAAGTAAAACAAAACTGCAGCCCTGTGACATGAAATAAATATGCTAATATGGCAGTGGAAACAACAAATAACATTTACTTATTATGATAATTGTATTATGTAGTTCTATAATCTAAATCTACAAACCTGTTTATATGTTACATTGTGACAAATGAGATGTTGGGGGGGGGGGTATTAATCAATAGGGAAAAAAAATTATTATTATTATTTGGACAGAGCAAAACTACTTTTCCTCACCTCAATCTTTAAACAAACATGTCTGAACATATTTTTGTGCCTCATTCTTTTTGTTGGGAGATTTTCAATACAGAAAAACATTTTTCAATAAATGAATAAATAAAAAATAATAAAATCCATTCATTCAGTCACTCAAAGAATAATTTTATTTATCCATGTCTCAAAGATTTTGCAAGCAGAGCCAGGAAATCTAGAGTTGAAGTGAACAAGGTTACATATCTGGATAAAAGCAAACCCATACAGAAATGAATTTTGCATAGAACAGATTTGTTTGCTTAAATTAAATTATTAATAATTAATTAATTCATAATTTCGCAATATATATTATTTTCTCCTAAATAGATTTTTCTCTGCTCAAAATGTTCCAAATACAACTCCATAAAACTCTAGCCTTTTACGTATATTGGAATTTCTTTTTATCTCATTGCCAGAGTGAAAGCAAATATTGAATTATGTTGAACAATTCTTCATATAAAGCAATAGAACTCATTTGTTTTGCGTTTCTGTGTGATTGACTGTTTAAAGTCCTTATAGTCAAATATTGTTTTATAATTGTCAAGAATTATATTTCTATTAAAGCATTAGGTTACCTGAAGAGGTTGGCCCCACTGCAGGAATTATGAATCAACTGAAAGGATTCTTATGTTTCATGATATTGGCAGCACACAAAAAAGTTGTCCTTGTTGCACATAAAGATCCATGAAGTTATGTTACAGTTTGTTGAAATGGACTGAAGATTTCTCTTAGGACAAGATAAACCCAAAACAGACAGGAGAGGACAAATGAACAGAAACTGGAGTGGAATAATGCAGGAAATTCTAATTAGCCTTGTGTTATTGAACTTAATGATTAATGATAGACTTTTTAAATTAATAATTTTCATCATTGTGAACCTAATTATCTAGGGGCAGAATGTGGAATACAAATGGAGGTTTATGACGTCAATACATTAATGAGTGAATGAAGTACTGATATAGTTTGTTTTGAGGTATAGATAGCAGAAAAAGAAAAAGCCTATGAAATTATTTGGGCCTTGAAGGAGACTATAACGATGATGAAATTTCATATTGAGCTATAATTGAATCAGAATTCAATTATAGCTCTATATGCTATAGAGTGAAACTATAAGAGCCCCATCAACTGAAGATGGATGATAATGAGATGACCTTCAGATTAGAGGGGGGCTCATTTTCCTGTATGAATTATGAGGTCGAGATAAAAAACTGTTTGGTATACAAAACATGAGAGGAGTTCTTAATTTCTCAAATATCCTTTAAATTAAAGCACCAATGCCACAATGTAGAAATACTCATAAGACAAACGCTTAAGTTAAAATTGTATTTAAGAAGTATTACGAGGTAAAGTACTTGATTATGCTCCTTTATTTTTGTGAAATATTGGAGAGTTCAACATCATTGGGCCTCAAACAGTTATTAAAGTGAAATGAAAGTACAAGTGCCTAAAATTGTACTTAAGTACAGTACTTAGTATGCAGTAAATGTACTTCATTTTATTGAACATCTTTAGTTTGTATGATTTCAAATTAGTATGCAAAAGGTTCTGTCTGAGAATTAATGATTAAAAGGTCCAAAGAAGTCTTAACTGTTACATTGTTGCATTTGTTCTATGTAAGAGGCAATAGATCAAGTGTCATAGATCAAACATTTACCATCTGCTTCTTCCGTCTGCATTATTGTTGTTTGAGATCAGACAGGAATGATGACAGGTGTTGTCAATGAGTTGATTAGTCAGCTGTGGCTTGTTGCCTGTTGTAGAAACAACAAAAGCTGCAACCAGATGATATGAATATATTATTACTAACTTTAGGGTTGGTGGCATGGCGGCGCAGTGGTTAGTGCTGTTGCCTCACAACAAGAAGGTCGCAGGTTCAGAAACTTGGGCTGGAACCTTTCTGCATGGAGTTTGTACTTTCTCACTGTGTCTGTATGGGTTTCCTCTGAGTTCGTCAGCTTCCTCCCACATAAAGACATGCTTAGAATAATTAGACTCTGAATTGCCCGTAGGTATAAGTGTGTGATTGAATGGTGTGTGTGCCCCATGATAGACTGGCGGCCCTGCCTCTCACCTGAAGTAGCTGGGATTGGCTCCAGCAGACCCCCTAGTGAGGAATGTATAGAAAATTAATGAAAAGCTTTAATGTCAACTTTTTTTTTTTTTTAAATCTAATTTATAAGCTTTAGCTAGTCTGATAATAGATACCAAATTAAGAAAAATATGCCTTTCAGCATACAAGAAAAGGTCATGTTTGCCACATCTGGCCATTTTCATTAGGTGGAAAAAAAGGACACAGAAAATAGGAAGGGGACATTTAAAACATGTTTCAATTTGATTTTTTTTTTGAGTGACAAACAACACACTGGAATCAGCATTAGAAACACTGAGTTTCTGTTATTTTTGTAAACATTTTCAACAACAAATCAGTGAAATTCAGCATGTTGACCTGGTAGCTTGCATTAATATGTTATGTTTCTGGAAAATCTTCAGACTCAATGCATTGAAAATGATGAACTGAAGCCTGTAGTATAAATGATGTTAAATATAATGCAGCTAGGAGTCCATTCACTTTACTAACGAATGCTAACAAACATACCTATCAACTACTAACTGCCTCCGAACATCAATTTTATTAAAATGTATAATGTATATTTTTTTAACCTGGCTCGATCTTTATTTCTTTCTGGCACGAGAGGTTCCAAAACTAATCAGCTCTCTATTGTTTATCCTTTTGTGAATCCAGTATCCTTGTTACTGTAATGACTTTTTTCCAATTTGTGATTACAATCTGTTGTCCAATACTGTTTCACAATTGCTTCCAGAGGCCAACTGCTGACTTTGACCTTTGTTGGATTTGTGCTTATCTTGCTGCATAGACCTACACATGCACAGTGACCTCCCTGATGCTCTCGATTAGAGCTGTGGTTTTGGGATGATGTTCTGTGTAATGTTCACTTGCTACAGTATATAGCACTTACAACCAAACCTCTACAAGAGTTTCATCAAAAAAAAAAAAAAATGTACTCAAGCTGTGTTACATTAAATTCCCTAGGAGTTATTAGTATAGTTTTTCAGCCACACAATTGTGACTACAGAGCACAGAAAGCTGCAGTAATGAGCTGATTATTTGATTTTTTTTGTTTACTATTTACTGAACTTTTATATCTCAATTGAGTTAATCAGTTAATTGAGGAAATACTCAGCAAGGGGCACCAACATTGGAGGCTCTATAATTTCTTAATAATCATTAATTCAAGTAGGAACATTTAGACCTATTTGTACTGATCCTACACAGTGTTCATGTTTAATTAAACACAGCTGAAGGGAGGAAATGTTAGCTAGATTTATTATAGTCACCTTAAAGACGATCAAAACAACAAAAACAACAACAAAAAAAAAGTGCAGCAAGTTTTGATGCGGAAGACTCGTTGCTTAACAAAGACAATGCGAGTTGACAGGAGAAGAAACACAGACAAGAATTTATTGAGAACAGTAGACACTTTGCCAAGGATTCATCACATTAAAATCACACTAAATGACAAACAGGGGCAGTTTTTCGTAAAGATGTGAAGAATGTTGTGAATTGTATACGTTTCTTTCATTTCTCCTGATTCTGGCTGATTGTCAGAGATGATTCTCACTCACTCGTGTTCTTTTGATGTGTAAAAATGTTTTTTTTTTTCAGCACATTGAAAACTGCTGTTCATTAAAACTGGTTATTATACATTTTTGAATTGAGTCAAATTTTAATTTGAAAAATAGAATTAATTAGAATAATGTCTTGTGGATACATATGTTGGTTTGGATTTTTAAAATTCTGAGACTGTGCATCAGTAATGTGTTAGAAACCTGTTTGACCTGCTATGAAACCTCTTTGTCTTTCTTACACACACACACACAAACACAAAGAGAGAGAAAGATGGAGTGAGAGAGGGTGGAATAGATGGAGAGGGTTGGGAGATAGACGGTTTCGTTCAGGGCCAGGCCTATTTGGATTGTTGATGGTTGCAGCCTTAAGAATGGAAAACAAAAAGTAAAACAGGGTCACATTTCAGCTTGTAGATCCTTTCTGTGAGTATATTTTGGATGCTTTTTCAACTAGATTATATTATTTTTTATCAGCAAACTAACCCTGTCATGAAATGCATATGAAGGCTTATATCTTCAACTTTTCAAGATGTCACCTGAGGAGAAATATGCGTTATATTAAAGGTGCTTCTGCATCACCACTAGATGGCACAAGCAGAATATGACTCCACCCAGTGTGGGACACATGCTGCTGTCAGGAAATGATGTGAAAGTTCTTTTCAGCTCAAAATTGTTTTCCGATGATGATGTTAACATCCCAATTCTAATTGTTCTCAGGGACTGAGAGCTGCGTCACGCTCAACTGGGTTTACTCGCTTGCACTGAGAGATATGAGATGAAATAAAAAGCTAGTATACACATATTTCTTAGGAGTGATACTGGAAAAAAGCCATGTGTTATTGAATCAGAACTCGACATCTGGCCATGATAGCACGCAACAGTGGTTCGCTTCTTTGCTCTAATCTACGCCACCTCTTAGGTATTGTACAGCATGAAGGCCATTCAGAAATCTCCCCAGATGACATATTGTAACTTTTGGCAAGTTGATTCTCAATGATGGATGAATTGTGGTGGTGCTTCTCTAAAGGTTTTCCTCATGTGGCCCAGATTTCCCTGCAGCTAATGTCCTTCACTGTTTGGCACAAGACATTTTATTGAAAAAGGTCCACAAACCCAGACACAGGCAGGTGTACACACACACACACACACACACACACACACACACACACACACACACACACACACACACACACACACACACACACACACACACACACACACACACACACACACACACACACACACACACACACAGAATGGTCTTCTACCATTGCAACTATGATTTTTTTTGTTTAGTATTTGTTGTTTCTTTTATTATTCATTGGTTAATTTAAATGGAAATCACTGACTGTTCTATCTTGTATAATATTATGTTATTGCACTCATTTTAGATTAGATTCAATTTTACAAAGTTCTGAAAAAAGTTTAAAACAAAGTTTGTTCAGTGTAGTTTAAGCACACAATATTTAATTTTTGGCCACTAGGGGTCTCTCTCGCTGCACAATATGCTACTGTCATTAGTAGCTTATTGTGCTTTAATAACTCAAAAATTATCTCCCCAACATAAACAGACCCAGTGATTAAAGGTTGAAGGATTAAATAAAATAGCTTGATGTAAACAATCTGTTTCCTCAGCTTGTCGCTCTGATAACTTAAGATTCAGATGTTTGACGACTAAAATCCTTAATCCAGTTAAAGAAACAAAAAAAACCAAAACAAAACAAAAAAGTGTAAAGTGTATCATTAAAATGTGGCTTAAAACAGAACTAAAAAGGTAATTCATGATAGTTTCAGGTGGACAACTACAACACTACACATGTGCACAGTAAATACATGGGAAAATATGATAGAGATAACATTGAAAATTGGTGAAATGTAATTTTAACCCCTGTTCTTTGTTTATTTGGATGTGAATCAGTGATGCATGGTCCCATATTAGAATAGGAACAGAATAGGAATGTGTTGAATAGAATATAGAATAAGAATGTGCTCTTCTATATCCAGTTTGTCTAGTGGTGTTGGCTCTGTAATCTCAGTTGTGTTTTTTAAATTAATAAATCCTTTTAAATTAAATGTTTGATTAAAAGACATGTTTTCAACATTATTACCAAAGTCCATGTCTTGCCACTTTTAAATTAAGACTGATCCAATTTCAAACAGCATTGGGGTAGGGATACATTAAGTCATGTGTTGCCTTTAAGGCATTTAATTACATGTAGATAAATTTTAATAATTTCTAACAGGAAATGAGAAAGTAATATCTTATTTTATCGTGTTATTTCCATGTTTCACATGTTCTCATTTCCTGTTCGGCTTCTGAGGCAAGAGATCGTAACGTGCTACACGCTCTCAGTGCAACTATATCCACTTGTCATCATCCTGAAAATGTTATAAAGAGTACAGAATCTACATATTTCTATAGTCATTTTCTATAGCGTATAAACAATTTATAAACATAAAGTATGCAAGTTTTATTTGAATTCAATATAAATGTATACAATATATAATGACATTTATATGTAAAAATGCTGAGACGTAAGATGCCCACCATATGGTCGATGTCCCCAGTTTGATGCCTGGCTGGCCAGACTGTTTCTGCATGTCATTCTCCTACTCTAATTCCCTTCCTAGCTATCTCCTATCTATGTGTCTATTTGTCTACCTATATAAATAAAGGCAAAATCCTTAAAAAATACACTATAACATTATATATATATATATATATATATATATGAGGAATATGAGGAAAACACTATTTGACATGTACTTTCTTTATAAACAACATACTTGAATCATACTCAATATTTACCGTTAATCTTTAATTTTACATATAGGTTCTGTTTAGTTTTGTCTTATCATGGTCTTGTAATCCCAAGTGAGATGGAAGATTTTTAATAGTATGAGACACAATAAAACACATGAAGAGAGTTCATCAAGTGGATGCATGTCCTTTCATTAGCTGAAAGTATTATCTGCCCAGTTAACTATTTTGAATGTCACTGATTTCCCAGTGGCTCGTTAAGAGCACATGAAAAGGCATCCTGATGAGCCCATGGATTGTGATTATATTGGTAATCAACTTATAAGCAATAAACAGAGTCAACAGGAAATTAAATATGATTTATCTCCAGGTAATAATCAGCCCAAGTGTATACATAAAGTAAATGATGCAGTCATTTTTGATGTTCTGTTTCACTGGCCTGGGCAAGTACATTTTGGACACTTGTTTCTCTAATATGCAGCAGAACAAACACAAATAACAATTTTTCTAATTTAATTTAGTAAATCAACTATTCCCATTATAACACAAATCATATTCAGCAAGATCAAGTCTACAGCTCTGCATTGTCTGTGACTGTTTTTAGTTTAAAATTCAATTTATGCTGCCGATAGTGGTTTGGTGACATGTGACATATCTGTAAGTGGAAGGTTCAGTGTATTGTTCTTGGTGTGGCCTGACCAAGGTTTCCAGAGATCAGCTTGGAATTGTGGGATTGAATTTGGATGAATCCTGAAATGGAAAACCCTGTGTGAAAAGG
Source organism: Lepturacanthus savala (assembly GCA_030544235.1). Taxonomy (NCBI): domain Eukaryota; kingdom Metazoa; phylum Chordata; class Actinopteri; order Scombriformes; family Trichiuridae; genus Lepturacanthus; species Lepturacanthus savala. Next base: position 13,426,810 of record CM060482.1, on the reverse strand, counting down.
AGAAAATGGAGCAACTGTTTCAATCTTTCTCCCTGATGTTATCTTCTTTTCTCCCATGGCTGTCCCTTTGTCTATGTACAATTGTCTCTTTCTTCACACTGTAATTATCTCTCATTTTCTCATTTAATCTGCTCAATAACTAATAAATACAGGGGTGTAATGCCTGAATAAGCAGTAAATATACTGAGAATATTAAATCAAGCTGGCTCCACATCCAGCATGATGTTTTGTTCTTTACTTAAGAATCAGTATTCATGGAGGAGGGAGATAATAATGATAATTCAAACAATTCACAGTCTAATTTGTATAAATAAAGACATAATTTGCTATAAACTAACTGTGTACTATATGTACAATGTAAATAATAAACTACAATGCATTTTTTCAGCGAAGTCAACTTTCTACAAATCCAATCTCCTGCATTTAACATTTGAAATAAAATCACCATGGAAACCATGGGAACATCATCATCCCCACTTAAGTTCATAAGGTTGCTGTTGAGCCACCAATACACAAAATGCCAAATGCAGACTAGGAGAAAATATGGAGTAAAAGGCTCAGTTATTACTGATGTGCAACATTAGGCTGTCTGAACATGGAAAATCTGTACAATAATTTCAATCAGAAGTGAATGAAAGCAAAGAACAGAAGAACATGTTTGGTGAGTGATCCAAGTATGTTTTGGACCAATTTCACTGAAGATTGGATAAAATGTCTAGACAGAAACAGTTCAGGATGCCATGTTGTGCACATTTTGTCTCTATCACAGTACAGGGGATGAAGATACTCAGACACTTCTGCCATGCCTTCTTCAGTCTGCAATAATTATCCTACTAATAGTAATTCACTATAACTTTTTAACAAAGTCACATGCAACCATACTTTTCCTCTTTGACCTCAGTCTGGGCCCTGCGACAGCAGCAGAAAATAAGAAAGCAGCTAATGTGAAGAAAACCCATCTTCCCTGAAGGCTGAAGTTGTTTTTACTCTCTTCAAAAGTGCGGTATAGTATGTAGGAATTGTACTTTTTAACAATGCTTTGACACAAGAGTGGAATTTCTGAAGAGATATACAAATGTTGAAGAGCTCCTTTATTGCAAATAACTATAAAACCAGCTCCTTGAGTAGCACAATTTAACCTCTTAAACGTGCGTGTACAAGCCAATACTATAATAGCATAGTGGGAAAAAAAAACTACTGGTAAATGACTACTGCAGTCTGAAAAGGGGGAAGGGAAAAAACAGAATTTTACTCTTATATATTTACAGCAACTAAGAGAAATTATTAAAATTCAAGTGAACATGCTGTACTTTGGCATCACCTTTGCCCTTGTTTTGTCTTTGACTGGGCACACACAGTTTTTCCTGCTTGCATTTGCATATCAAAATCAGAAAACACTTAAATGCACTGAAGTGTTTGAGACTATTCTACAATGCTGTTTTAAATAAACCTCTGATGTGTACGATTTGCTACTCTAGAAAGGCAATCGATGTGTTTACAAGGAGTTGCTGGTGGACTATGGCTGACCTGCAGGCAATTTCGGATGCCTAAATAACTGCTAAATGAACTGAGACTGAACTGAGCCTGAACCCCATCTTGCAGCAGCTCCTAGATAACACTCTCTGGGAATGGGTAGAATATCAATAAGTAAACCAAAATCAGTGGTCTTTTTCTACCACTTGTTAATTCAAAAATGTCATTGGTGCTATGCTCTGAAATCAAACAAAAACCCAAATCCCTATGAGAACAATTGCTTTCAGCTGCTTGTGTACATCCATTAACTAGACTCATTCCTGCCTCTGCTTTTGAAGCAATCCTGAGTTGAATGTCATCTCTTTCCTAATTTCCATACTTTCTTTCGGTAATATGATTTGTGCATGTCTGGAGGTGAAAACATTATTAGACTGTATTAATGAAATAAATGTGTAGCCATGGAGAAAATAACCATCTCCAGCTTTCTCTGCTACGACTGTTGGATTCTCTTGAAATTAGTGAGGTTTAATAAAAACTGACCAGCAAGCTAAATCAGGCATCAAGTTGATTTTTTCCACTGCTGTTGCTGCGTAATTCCTCCATTTTCAACATTTAACAATGTGTAACCCAGGTTATTTCCTGCGAATGAAATTAAAAAAACATCCCCTAAAGGCCTCACATGCAGAGACTATGGGTGTCGCTGTAATTTAAATGAACATACGTTACATTACATACTAAATGACATAAATGATAAATGAATGATACTAAATGATTACAGCCAGGTACAGGCAGGTTCAAACAGGCAAATTGCGGCATTGGCAGCTGCATAAATTAGCAACATGCAACTCGACAGGTAAATAAAAAAAAGTGAGATAAGAGTGTAAAAAACTGCATTAATATTAATAAAATAATAATCTTTATTTATATAGCAGTTTTATACATAAGATACAGCTCAAAGTGCTTCAACACACCTAAAAAGAATGATATACACTACAGAATTTACAAAATGAGTCATAAAATCATTGTAAAGTGCCTCAGAGTGCATTAACAGTGTAGCAGAGAGCTGGTATCAGCTAAATTATAAAGGAAAGAGGCACATTTTGAGCTTTTTTTTAATAATATCTTTATAACTGGCTTCCTTGATATCTATAGGTAATGCATCCCATAGCTTTGGAGTGTAATTGACAAATGCTGCATTGCCAGTCTTTTTTTCCTGCTGTTGCTGGGGATCTCCAATAAGCAGGTAATGAGTAGTCGAAACCACAGCTCTCAGTTACCAGAGAGAGAGAAAGCGCAAACTGAGGTATTATTCTGGTGATGTATTATTATTTCTTAGGGATGGTTCTTACTGTGAAACTGTTTCATCTATGTTTTGGATCGTCATCACTGTTCCTGGACACAATCATCTAGTCAGATACTACTACTAAATTCTAGGAGGTGGTAGGAACCAGATAAAGGAAATGAAGAGGATAATTATTTTATTTTAGTATTTTTTTTTTCCCTCAGGCTACTCTTCTTTTGGTTCTATTAAGCTGATGTCAAAAGAAAATACAGCACTTGGAGAAAAAAGTAATCACATTTCTTTGAAGTCAGTAGTCCTGTTGCTTTTAAGGTCCAATATCATGCAAATAGACACTTTACTGTTTTTTTTTTTTTTAATTTAGATAAGGTCTAAGGCAGGAGTCGCCAGCCCTGCTCCTGGAGGTCGACAGCACTGCATGTTATATGAACATAACCTGATTGTAATTATCAAATCTTATCAAGCGAGATGCGAGATGATCCGTTCAAGTAGGGACATTCCTAAAACATATAGGATAGTAGCTCTCCAGAATTGGTGACCCCTGGTCTAGTTGTTATATGCAGAAATGTACTATGTACCAAACACTCAAAAAACTGAGAAATGCACCACAGCCTGGATTCAGAATCGTTGGTGTTTCACGGCTCATTTGTAGAGACAGAACAAAAACTACTGGTGCTTTTTGGTGTTCCAACACTTGAAAGAGCCCCGTAAAACCACACTCAGTTTAATTTTTGTACCTTTAAATTGCAAATGTGTCATTAATAAAACTTCAAATAAAACTCAGAAAAGTCTCTGACTCCTTTAAGCACTAAACACTGGATTTCTGGTCCAACGTTGGGTTCCATTGACTTTGTGTTGAACCACTAAGTTTGATGCAATTTGTATTTAGTCAGTCAGTTAGTCATCTTCTATACCTGCTTATTCCTCATTAGGGTCGCAGGGTTCTGCTGGAGCCAATCCCTGTGCATTACGTCAAGAGGCAGGGATACACCCCAGATGGTCGCCAGCCAATCGTGGGGCACACACAACATTCACACCTATGGTGTGACCAATTTAGAGTCACCATTTAACCTCAGCATGCTTTTGGGAGGAACCTGGAGAAAACCCACGCATAGACAGGGAGAACATCCATACTCCACACAGAAAGGTCCCAGAACAAGGAGGTCTTGAACCTGCGACCTTCTTGCTGTGAGGCAACACCTGCTAACGCCTGCGCCACCATGTCACCCTGTATTTATTGTTTGAGGTTAATTTTATTTTTGTTGAAATTTAGACATATACCAAACAGACAATACCAAAGTCTTCACTGGCATATATTCTCTACTAGGGGCTGCATAGGGGACCACTTAAGACAAGGTCCAAGACCTCTCATGGGCTTTTAAATATTGGTGCCCAGGGGTCAAGTGAAGTGTTAATATGGCCCTAACTTCAGGAAATAAGTAAGGCGCCTGGCGTTTTCTTGTATTCTTTTCAACTCGCACAAAAAAAAAAAAATCAATTTAAGGTGTAGCTTACCGTACAAATCTTAGTATTGGCTATGTTCCCATCTAACTCTTGAATAAGAGTTTAACAAGTAATTAAAATACATTTTCACTAATAATTTCATTGGGGACTATTCATCTACATACTCTCATTACAGTGCAAATTGCTACCCTTTAATTCCATTTTAGCGAATTTGTAACAACTGCTTTTTTAAAATGTATACATCCATTTACTGTATATCTCCTATTTATTTTTCTACATTGCCATGTTTAAGCCTTTCACTATTGACTCATACTGTGTTAAGTATTGCTATGACAAAGTAACAGAAAGATAACTCTTGCATTGATAGAAATGTTGAAAGGTCCATAAACCATACACAACATATCTTGGATGGGTATGAATTATCCAAGGTTTCATCCAAAGGGGTTGACAATATAGAGAATGTGATTTTGACATGAGCAGAAGTGAGTAATGCAATGTAGTGCGGTATATTAGGATTCAATGGTAGACACCAAGCAACAGTAGTCTTACAAACCTGTAAAGAAAACAGTGGAAATGTGAAGACTTGCTGTATTATTGACTACCAGTTCTAAAGACTGGCATGAGAACAGGTCACAAATAGGAGAGCGATTTTTTTTAGCTTTCCAGCTTAGAAGCAAACTCTGGAACACAAGTCACTGATTTAACAAAGATGTGGGTAGCAGCTGTAAATTGAACAAACATCACCTTCAACAACATTTCCCAACAAATGTGATGCAATGATGGCCTTGAAAAAAGAAGTTGTTTTGTCAGGTTTGGTGCCACAGAGACTCTGATGTGTAGGAGCTTACAGCAAATACAAGATCAGTACATTTTATATTTTTACACATAATCACACTGAAATATAACACCATCACCTCCTTTAATTTGTGCAACAAGCAGCTCAAATTATTAACAATTAGCAATAATCAACATATTAGCAATGTACAGTATATAATGTATATGATTAGAAGGGTGCAACTGTAGTTGGTGTTTAACCCTTCCATTGCTGATGTGAATGCAGCGATGGTTCTGCCCATCCATGTCATCAGGTACATAGCTGGTGTCCATCTTTTCCACTTTTTCTTTGATTGCCTATTCCGATGTTTACAGGAGAGAGAGAGAGAGAGAGAGAGAGAGAGAGAGAGAGAGAGAGAGAGAGAGTCAGAGAGCCAGCATATATCATTGTTCAATATTGGATATTTGTATATACTGCATGGATCCATGTCTTCTAGAATCCAGGGAGTGTAGAGAGGCTCAATCACGTGTGGATTACTAACATCAGGGATCCTTTAATTTCTCATTTTCTTCATGAGGAAAACATAAACATGTCTGGAAATATTACTTGTGGTAGCTTGTTGGGATCATCCGACCACTTTTTGTGTTTGTATGGATCGATTTTGTCTTAGTACTTCCTTTCTTCCTTGTTAAGCTTCTCTTGGTGAGTAATCTTTTACATGAACTTCACCTGACCCATTTGTGGCTTTTTTATTCCTCTGTTGATTTGTGTTAGCGGATTAAATGCTGTAAGTAAAAATGTATTTAAACAAAGAGTATATTATAAATAGCGGCGACCACTACCCAAAATGCAAAGTGGCATTATATTGTTGCTTATTCTTCAAAGTATTACATGCAGAAATACCCATATGCAAAGATAACATTCACAGCCACCATTAATCAGCAATAAATCAGACACCCAAGTTGGAAAATTTAGTTTGTTAACAAACTGTTGCGTGTCATGAACAATTAAATCAACTAGGCCCACACATGTGTGTGTGTGTACGGTATGTGAGACTGTGTAACATGTACATTGGAGCTCAGTGGAGTAAATCTGTGCTGTTCAATAAATTACAACACCACACTGCTCCGTGTGGTGTTGTAATTTATTGAAGTACATTCATAACTGAACATCTCTCTAAGCCTTCTAAAACACATGAATAAATGAAAAGCAATGGCCAAGCAAATCCATGATATCTATAATATTCAGAAGCTATGTGTTGACCTTCCCCATCTTATTCAATCAAGCGTAACACAAACTGCTGGTTAGCTGGCTGTTAGCAAGCTTTAAATTCACACTAGTTATTTGGTGCAAGGCACCAAGTTCATTTTAGAGTCCTGCACAGTTACTGGACACAACTCACTTTGTAAGTTCCCTTGCCTCATCACTTCTTGTAGACTGACTATCTACTTATTCACTAACCACTCACCCACTCTTCTTCTGTATCCCCTTTTTTTTCTTGTTTCCCTTCATGGTCCACCATTGGCTGAAACCTTACCAAGCAAATTACAACAGTTTCAACTTGAGAATGTTTACTTTTTTAAGAAACAGAACTTAAACGTAAAGCTTCTTAAACAAGATCAAAGAAAAATTAACACCTTCCAGAAAACAAAAAGACTGCATATTATTATTTTTCTTATGGCTTTCAACATTTAAAGGAAATTTTTTTTAAATTGCATATAAAACAGATACACGCAATGAAATAATAGCACTGCACAATGCAAACAAATACATGGCCTTAAACCAGAGTATTACATGTTTATTCATATTTTTTATTGGGATATGGCTGGTGATTCTATGTATTTTTCTTACGGTAAAAAGATCTCATGTCGACTAAATAAAACCAATCATGTTTTCAGTCTCTGGAGAGTAGTTCCGTGTAAGGCTGGTGACACTGAAAATGCTCAATAGTGTCTGCTTCACACAGAACTATTCTTCTGAGTCAGAAAACATGGTTTCTGTCACTCTTTGGAGCAGTTCCTGAACAAACTACTGTAACTAGTTTCTGGGTAAAGGAACATGTCATCCAGTGCAACACTGAGGCTCACTGATGCGTTTTTGGACAACAATGAAGATATAGAGTACAGATGGATGCGATAGATCAGGATTTGGATGCGCACACAATTCTTCTAATATTGATCTAGTAGATCAATTCATTGTTGGTTTGGATCCATGCATTAGGTTAAACAATAAAAAAAATATATAAAATCACCTGCCAAATCCCTTACGGCCTTTTTATGTCTTATGTACAGTTCTGAATTGCCTTGTTGTTAAAACAAACTTGCCTTGCTCAGCCTTGCTATAACAGGACGCCACCACTGCAAAACAACTTGTTCATTTAATTGTTTCACATTAAAAACACGCACTGTATGCTGCATCACAAAATGAGAAAAACGCTGTTCCTGCGATAACAATTGAAGCTAAAGTAGACAGAACAAACAGCCAGTGTTGTTGTCACCTAAAACCATGAGACATGTTTCGTCTCACGATTGTGTTTGTCTGAAGCCACAACATGAGATAGTACACAGAGATGGCAGGTTGAAGCACAGATGGGAAATCATAATCCAAACAGTCTCACAAAGCACTTGAATTCATTCCTACCTGTAATGTACATTACCATGATGACAGAGACCATGCTAGGATGATCATGGACAAGAAATAACTCAGATACACTAAATCTTCCAAATAGTCTCACACAAGCTTTTGGTGTAAAGCCATATACAGTATGCAACTGTTGTTTCCTAGGACACTGTAGATCCAGCTGCATTTAAAAGGATGCCCGGTACTTGTGTGTCCTTCATGTTTAGTATGACATTCAAATACCCAACAATGCTTCTGCCTCGTACATAACATTCTTACCCAAGAAGAGCTGCAGATTGACTAATATTACAAAACAAATGAGACCGATATGTAGCCCCTTTTGGACCAGGGGTTAATGTTTCACTAAAGTTCTTCAGGCATGAATGCATGGTACCCGTTTTTACGAGAAAAAACACATATTTACACCATAATACACCAGACCCTGTATCCAAAAAAAAAAAAAAAAAAATCTCATTGGACTATCCTTGTGGTACTTGTGTGATCATTTTTTATAATAATTATTTAAAATAGTCAAGCCAGGGGTTGTTTTTGGCGATGGACAAAATGATGTTATATTTAATAAATGGTGGTAGCTGTCCAAAATGTCAACCCAACATACTTTTGTCTCAACAACACCCTGGGCAGATTCATTTACTGGAGCATTTTTCTTTCTGGCAGGAAAAGAATTTTAGATACTACCTCGCTTAGCTGGATGTTGTGGTGAGGTGCAGCAGCCAGAAGCCAGTTATTTCTTCAAAAAAATTAAGAGTAGGAGTATGAGATCCCTTTAAAGATGTCTGTCGAGAACAGCTTAGCACCCCGGGATTCATGTAACAAACATGCCTTTTAGTAAACTGATTAAACTGAAACTGACTGGTGAAAAAAATATGCAAAATGCAGGCTACAAAAAGTTGAAGATTTCCCTCTCCTTTAAGTAAACAAAATGGGTTGTTCTGGTGTTTTTTTTTTTTCTCACAGTAACACTCATCACCAGCCCCCTCCCCTTTTTTTTCAATAAATCACTCATTAGAATAGATCTTCAAAGATAGATTGTTCACATCTGAACTATGATTTTAAACAACCATATGTTCAATCTGTACATTCAAAGTTTGATATCTCACCTGGGCCCTTGTCGCAGGCCTGTCCTGTAGATAGAGGGACAAATGGCACACATTACAATAAAGCAACTCTGCAGTCCAAAGTATGCATCAGCAAAAAGAGCGGGATAGATCGACGCATGCAGTTTGGACAGTTCAAAACCAATTTTGTACAGTTCATTTGGCAGTGAGCGACATATGAATGTGTTTGTTACATAGATATACTGCACAGGGATGAGTCCCCTCTGGGTAGTCGCCCCACCCAGTCTTAGAATTTCAGTGTGCATGTGGAGACACAGACCCCAATGCAGGTCTGGCACAACGGAGGCTGCCCTCCCACTACAGTTCAGTGCAGGGTGACAGAGAGGGCTGATAAGTCCAGCCGACAGCTCCTTAATCCCCATTAACACCTCAGACAGGGCGGTGTGACAGAGCACAGTGCTGTCCCCAGACCAACCCTTGTTTTTGTCCTTGTCTCTTCCCCTCCCCTGTGAAGGTCCCGCTGAGTGCCCATACAGAGGACAAAGCACCACCCAATGGAGCGCAGCCTCTCGGTGTGTGTGGCTCTGAGGGGAAGGAGGGAGGGCCTCAGCAGGCAATCTCCTCCAGGGTGCCCAGAGTAGTCTGCAGGGGTACTGTCACAGTGTGGCTGATGGACTCGGAGTGGTTTGCCACCGGGTCACAGGAACTCTGGGAAATAAGATTGAGAGAGTCTCAGAACTAGGTCAGACCAGAAAGTATAACAGCAAAGTAAGAGTAAATACGGTGGTGGTGGTGATTTCTTCTGGAGTTGGTTGACAAGCTTCTGTGTCTGGTGAGTTATAGCCACTAACGCACCAACTACCCAGTCAGAATATGTGGTCATTATCAGAACAATAAGTTAAAGGTACTAATGCAAGAAATGTATTTGTACCATTGTCATTTGTCTCACAACTGCCTGTAAACTAGGATTCATACAAGTGAACGGTGTGATATAGCATATGATACTGTAGCTTCTTGGATTTTAGACTCTGCCACTGATCTCCCTTACCCTTTCAGGTCAGTGCTTTCAGGCTGGTTTGCAGTTGGTCAACAATGGTAATGTGCCTGTCAAATCTCTGCACATGCAAATTCAGCTGTAATTCACAGATTCTCTAAGGATCAAACTCAGAGAGTAAAAAAGTCTACAAAAGTTAGGGCTGGTTAAGATTAGAAGTTAAGAAGCTAAGATTAGGCTATATAGAGGCCAACAAGAATAATGCAAAAATACCTTTTCTCAAAAATTGCCAATGTCAGTCTGAATAGTCCTATGGTTGTCACGGTGCTCTCTTTATTCTTGTGTGGAGGGGTAGGAATAAGGATGGGTTTGATATAACGCTCAAATCGACATGCGCTACTTACACAGAGCACTCTGCTAAGGAGATTGACAAGTGAGGGTTTAAAGGCCGCTCTTACCACATCCTCTCCATGACTCTCCTCCTCCTCCTCTCTGCTCAGGAGATCCAGTAGTCTGTCTTTCACCACCTGCAGATCAGGAAATAAGTCACTCAGACTTCATTCCGTCTGTTATAGCTCAACTAGCTTTTCTTGTTGATGCTGCCTGTACAGCACAAGAACAATGGAGTTTAGGGTTAAAAAGTAATAGGGTGGCAAATGTGGCAAAAAAGCTTCATAATTATTTCAGTAGCATTATAGAAGCTGCCGTTCCAGATTTCCAGACGGCTATTAAAATGTAAAAAAACAAAAACAAAAAAAAAAACAACCCTGAACTGTAAATGACTTTTCCTGTGTATTTCTAAACCCTAGGGAAGGTGAAGACTATTATGTGCTTGTCAGAACCCTGTGCAGCTGAAAGCAGCACGAGCAGCTCTAAAGAGACGCTCACAATGGAGCAAAGGTAATGGAAAAGCGCCATCACAGAGTCCTTCATCTCAGACAGCTCTGAGGTAAATTTAGTTCTCTATCTACTTTTTGTATCTGTGACACTGTTTCTGATGTCAGCATTCACTGAAATACAAGAGCCCTCAAGGTTTATAGCACTGAAGAAAAAAACTAAAAACTGCAAGAGCCTGCAGAGGAGACGGGTGCATGCCTTATTAGGTATTTCAACAGGTATAATGAGAAAACAAGTGTGGAAAAAGCAACTTTTCACTGACCTCATAAGCATAGTCAAACAGCTCTAGGATGGTGAGGATGCTGGCTCCAATGAACAGACCCATCTGACCCCCAATATCACCTGGAGAAGACACAGGCAGCAAGATTATTTAGAGAGGTCAAACACTCATTTGGCTGCCAGGTCTTATAAGAGTTATATATGTTAGCTGTCCAGAAAACATCAGACAAGAGATTTCTACTTAAAGACATTAGGATAGAATTACTTATACTTCTTATTTTTGTTTTACTAAAATGAATACGTAGAATCAGCCAATGGTATAGTTTAACTCCTACATGTTTCAGACACATGTTTAAATCCAATCTAATTAAAACTTTTAGCTATTTGTCTGTATCTTAACCTTCAAAATATGTAACTTTCAGACAATAAATAAATTCAAATATTTGACTGCACATGCGCTGAAGATGGAAATTAAATTGTTTGAACTTAGTTTTGATTTAAATTATCTTGTTTTAAGAAAGGGCAGTAAATTTTAGAATTAATAAAAAAAAACAAGTATGATTCAATAACACATTGAATCTATTAATGTTGTATTATGAAAACATGTAATATTTACAAGGGGAGTTTTACTTTAGATGAGCTCAAGATAAAACACTTCTCAATGCATCAAAAATCTGACAAATGCACACAGACTGGATTTTTGCCATTTCTTGACTTCGTGACTTCCAGCACGGCGCACCTGCCCCCGCCCCTGCCATAACACTCGCTTCTTTAGCCTTCCAAATGAAAATCAGTCAATCGGACGAGAGGCCCATGAATATTTATGATACAGACCAAAAGTGACCCTTGGTTTCTGGCGCTCCAGCGAGATGCTTAAGAAAGCACTGTAAAACTATACTGAGTTGGATTTTTGTATTTTAAATTACGAATATATCATGTTGGGGGTATCGAGGTGTCAAATAAAACCCAGAAAATTGTATGAAATGGGACCTTTAAGGCCTGATCTGTCTGGGTCCAGCTGGTTCTGCTTTTTTCTTTTTTTTATCCAACTACTGAATTATTGCTGGCCAGGCTAATGCAACACAGTGGCTAGACTTTCCCCTTTCCTCTTCCCAATGGGCACTGCTTGTAACTCAGACGACTGGCACAGCTAGAAAACGGAAGAGAGACATTTCCCCAAGACATTTAATAACCAAACTAAATTCCAGCCAGAGCCTGACCTTTACGCAGAAAAACAATCCACACCTGACCCGAATCTCCATACTTGGGCTATTTTTTTTTTTTCAAATTAAAGGGCCATACTCAGTGAAAACGAGCAAATGCAATAGCTTCTCTATGTTCATTCAAAGCTCAAATAAAAGATAATTGCTGGCATTTTAATTTATTGATGGTGTCCATTGATCTTGTTGCATAGCATTCCATCAGTTTCTTGTCACATACTGACAAGAAAACAAATAGCTGATTTAGACTAGATTCAGGCCTTTTAAAATAAGGGTAACAAGGAGGAAACTTACCAAGCAAGCCTGCCACCTCATAGGCTTTCTTCTGCTCTATGGTCTCATAGTTCAGAGCCTCAAAGAACACGTCCAACACTAGGATGTTGTCTCTGAAAAAGCAAAAAAAAAGACTTTCAGCCAAATGAATCCCACAGCATCAGGTGTTCACTTGGACAGCATCACCATCAGCAACAGTACATCCATTTCCTACAGAGCTGTGCAACCACAGAAACGTCATTACTGTGTGGGGGGACATGCTCATTATAGTGGCTCAGCTTTTCACAGACCCTGTTCTTTAAAACTGATATTCAAAAGAAAAAAAATGAAATATGCCACCGCAAATAGACTCAGTGATTCATAATGCTACCTAAAATAAAAGCTTGATTTCATTTTTACTATATAGAATGTGTTTAACTGTGGATGCTGGAGAGTCAAAATTGTTGGTTGGTGTGAATGTGAATATTGCTGTGTTTTTCTCCCTCAGTGAAAAGATAATATTTGAATATGGTTTAAAAAAATCAATTTAAGTTGCTGGGCCTCCTTAATGTGTGTTTTCTCATTTTTTTAATAGAATGTTTCTGTAAGCACAAAATGAAAAAAAAGAAAACGAAAAACAACTTACAGCTGGTTCATAGATCATGGCAATTTAGTTTTTTATCCCAATGACACATTAACCATTTACTCAATATGCTTATTTTAAAATGCATAGATTTGTGAATCAAAACTCTCCTTAAACTCAACAATCCCCCTAGTTGCCTGAGATTATATTTTCTTTTCAGAATTATTATTATTTTCTTTTTGTATTTCATAAATAAATACCTAGGAACATTTTGGAAAAATCTAAAAACTACAATTCATGAATTTGGCCCATTTATTAGTAATACAGGTAATACAATATTATAGAAGTATGATGAAGCAATACCAATGTTTTGCAGTAGTATCATTTGCCTGCCTAAAAGTTATTAAATGCAGACCTAATCCTGCTGGCTGTCAGAACAGACTTACGTTATGTACTTCTCTGACTTGTTGAACTTCTTCTGCAAGTAGCGGGCTGAAGTCTTGCTGGGGATTTTGACCATGGACAGCTCTTTGTTGTAGCGGGTCATGTTGCATGGTGTCCGGCAAATGCAGTTACTACTCTCCAAAGCCGACAATTTAGCTTCACACAGAAGTGGTTGTTGGGTGGGTGAATTTGTGAAATGAAATGTGAGAGGATGGGTTGCAGATGATGAGCACAGGAGAACAGATTGTTTAGGAGGAGTTTACAGGAGTTCACATTGGCTAATGGCTCAAAAAACCCACCCCACCTAATTATTTTTAAAGCTCCCATATAACGCAAACAGCAAATTTAATTTAATTTAGTTTTAATTTAGTTAGGGTTATATAAAATCTGTCCCAAGAAACTTCAAATAAAACCCAGAAAGGTGCATGAAAGAGGACCTTTAATTAACCTCATCTTTGAAATGAAAACGAGAAAACCTTCTCTTTTATCTACCTGCAGAGTGTAACAAAATATTCTGTGAGCATTATGACTCACTGGTATTATGAGACTACTTTCAGTGGAAAATTCCTGATGTGGTTCTGAATATTCCACTTAAAATATGCAAGTTTGACTAAATTATTAATCCCTGTGAACAAGTCATATCCAGCACACGGACAAAATATCTTCACTTTTATTTTAAGCAACCTCGGCACAGAGTGGGTGGCGAAATAATGCATTGCAATAAAAAGGTCAATAGGAGAGTTTTCTGCACATATCAAATAATCCATATACTGATTTAATACCGTTCAGGAAAATCAAATTGCTCTTGAGACAGGGAAACATCAAGACTTATTATAAAGATACTTTAAATAAAGGTATGTAAGATAGGAATTGACTGTCAATGTAACAGTAAAATCAATATAGACTTTTAAAACTTAATTAGGTAATTATTTTTTTTATCAAGTTGCATCTTGCTTCTCAGATGTGAGATTAAGGATGTCACCGTAATAATCACAATTTAATGAATTAGAGCTAAAAAGAATGTTGTGCAACAAGAAAAAATATCTTGCAAATGTCTTGTGAATGTATAACACTATAAAACATTGCCATTGTCAATATCACAGGAAAGAACGTAAAATATCAAACACCCTCAAGCAGCATTTGTGAAGCAGACTTTAACCTGACAGTCACAATGTTCCGATGCAGAGTTGCCAGACTCTATTCAGGGTTCTGCCTCGTCAGTTACACTCAGAAAACAAAATCTTGAATGCGCTGGATCATTTCGTCTTAAGCCCACAGCCTCCTACATAACACAAACTCTCTTACAGTGATGGTAATGCTAAGTGACACAAGCTTTTCAAATATAGCTCCATCAAAAGCCACTCTGGCACCAAGGCTGCTTGCATTCCTTTTAATCACTTTCTTAAGCTGAAGTCGGAATTTGTGAAGTTCCAAAGTTTAAATACATCTCAGAGAATTTCCCCAGAGATTTTTAGACTTAAAAAATCTTCTTGGGATTCAAATTCTTCCCTCACATCCCACTCCCTAACCCCTGGAAAGAGAAGTTAATGTTATCAGCCTTATTTCTCACTGAGGCAACTTTGTGGCAGACATGCAGATCACAGAGCATGCGGCAGCTATTCCCCACAGTGCGCTAATAGTCGACAGGGCCACACAGTCACGTAATTGCGAGAGGAAATTCAATATGGTTTCGCAGTGGGCTCCTATTTTTATTTAAATGAGACGTCATTGAATACACGGGAGCAAGGCCTACCACACTGAAATGATAGATTTCTTTCTCTAACATTCTCAGTTTCGTCCATCACCCACACTTTTTCTTTCACACACATTTAAGACCAAACTACCTTTTTACATCTGGCCCTGAAATGTTTTTTTCATTTTAATAAATGTTAAGACCGTTTTGGCAGGGTAGATCCCCGTTCAGCAGCTATAACAGAAACTAAAAATAATTGTTTTTTCTTTCTGTCTGGATGTGTAATTATATCCTGTCTCTCTTTTTCTCAAAAAGAAAATGAAGAGATTAGCAAGTTATTCACAGGCAACAAGATGCAGCTGTCTCTTATTAAAAAATATTCTCAGTGCTGATTCCAAACCTTGAGTGACTCAGTTATATAGAGAGAAAAAGCCAATCAAATGTTGCTGTCTGAAATCTTCTCTGGTGGGTATAGCAAATTGGCACTGAGTTTAAACTAGAATTCATTTGCATTCAATGATCCAAGTGTGTGCATGCGTGTTAGGATTGTGAAAGTCTCACTGTTCCAAATATGAAGCCAATTACAGGAACCGAGAGGAAAATAGCTGTCTGGAATAAGCCTCAAAGCCGTCTATACTCCTCTGCATCATACAGTGAAACTTGCAGTTTCAAGTGCATGTTAATGACACATTGGTGATTTACAATGATTGCTCTTATGGTGTAGGAGGTAACAGCTTGATGCTGATTGTCTGAAATTTATGTTGCCTGTGGCTATATTTTTGTACCTTTTGAACATTTTCCTGGCAGGTGGAAAAAGGAAAGAAGGTTTCACTGATGTTTCTGTAACTCCTACTGGTCAGCTAAAGGTCATACATTTCTTATTATGCATTTGAATCAACTTGTACGGGTATATGTCTCAACAAATACTGTAAAAAGTCAGTCATTCAGTCATTTTCTATACCCGCTTATTCCTCATTGGGGTCGCAGGGGTCTGCTGGAGCCAATCCCAGCACATTACAGGCGAGAGACAGGGATACAACCCTGATGGTAACCAGCCTATCATGGGGCACACACACACACACACACACATTCACACAATTCACTCATACACTCACACATATGGGAGATTTAGAGTCTCCAATTAATCTCAGCATATTTTACTGTAAAAAGTATAAGTTGAACACTTATATGAGCTTCTGTGATGTAGATATTGTTTAATTGTGGAGTTCCCTCTAAAATAGTGAGTGAAACTCATGAGATGACTATATAAGAAGCCATCTTTTGTTGCGTTTCTAACATATCAGAATTTATGATGAACAAGGTTTGGTCACAGTTCCAAATGTTGATTTTTTTTTTATAATCAATGATATTTTTGTGACTCCTGTGACACCAGAGACTATAAATAAACATTTATGGCCTGGGTCCATGCAGCATTATGATGTTTTTAGATTTCTGCCTCAAAAGGCAGAGACCTTAAAAATAATGAAAATAAAATAATCTGAGAAGACCCAAGTATACCTGTTCCAAAAATGGTGCTTACAGTACTGAAAAATGAAACAACAAGAATCCAAACATAAGTGTTGTTTTTGATGATTCTTAATTCTTCTATTCCTTTATGGTCAAATGTGTGGATTATCCAGACCAGCAGTTATGCCGATTCTGAAAGAAACACAGTTACCAATATATAACTCTTCAAACAGTTTACAAACAAAAAAAGTAATTTGAGAGGCCTGACCTTTTACGAGTAAGTGTGTATGTGTTAGGCCTTAATACAGAAGACTGCTGCTTTGGAAGACTAAAACCTTTTAAATACTTACCAAGAAATTGAATTCAGATAAAGTCAGAGAACCTGTCTTATCTGACTTTCACAAACCTCCCCCTCTCTCTCTCTTTCTTTCTCTCTTTTCCTCTACATTGAGGGCAATTTTATAAAAAGTCAACAAAAATAAAAAAAAAAACAACAACTGGAGGAGCTAACATTTAATAAAACTGAAGTTAGTATTACAGTTTGACTTTCAAGGAATGAGCCAAGGCTGCTGAAAAATGTTAACATGGCTGTATAATTAACTTTAACGCAGGAAATATGACCCATCATCTTTCTGACTATCCAACCATTAAATTTAACTCAACCACTGCAGGCTACATCTGCTCTGATGTTGGATTTACTTGAAGAGCCCTTCACGGGAAGGGAGCTATTACATGACTCCATTTCTCTAGAAAATCAGAAACTCAAGCAGTGGCACATACACTTTCCACCACCTTCTTTAGCCTTATTATTACAACAGTGGTGTGCCTACATGATCTGCCAGTTATCTCTTATCAGCATGTCCTTTAACTCCCACATAAACACATTTGAAGGACTGTCTTCTTTCACCTACGTAGCATCACAGAAATCAGGCACATCCAGTCTTCTGACAGATGCAGAAAAACTAGTCCATGCATTTGTTACTTCTAGGCTGGATTAGGCAATTCAGGCACAACAAGTCTCTAAAGACCCTACGAGTACTGATGATAAGAAGGAAAAGCAATCTTATTTCTTCCATATTAGTCTGCACTTGCTCTGCGGAAAGAATTTTAAATTCTTCTTGCCCCGTGGTCCTGCTTGATGCCCACTGCTACAATTATTATTATTGGTCATATTTCAATTACTATTAATGTTTTTATGGTTATTATTGTTGTTCTTGTGCATCTCTTCCTCTCTCTCACAACCCAACTGATTGAGGCAGATGGCTGCTCACTTAAAGCCAGATTCTGTTCGAGGTTTCTTGTGCATGCTCATGGAGGAATGCTGGGTCTCTATAAATTAAAAAGTATGGTCTGGATCTGCTCTATATGAAACGTGTCATGAGATAAACTTCTTTTTTGCAGCTATAAATAAAATCGACTTGACTTGACTTTCCTTGACTGTACACTTCCCTTTTTAAATGAGGTCCAATGACAGACAGAGAGGACGTAGTGTATGACAGAGGCTATCACTCATTCCTGCTTTTTTTTTTCTTTCATCAGTGTTTTGGCATTTATGATGATAAACTGCAGCTGCTCTTAAGTCGAGCCATGGCAAGCTTAAAATTCTCTCCGGTGTTGCTCATCTTTAAAGTGGGTTTAGCATTAAAACTCTGTGTCAACAGGAGAAAAAATAATCCTAATCCTTGCCGAGGCAAATAATGATATGTAAACCAGCGTACAGTATCTGAGCTTTGTCTTGACATTTGAGAGATTGTGTGTACATGTGGACTTACCAAGTGCAGGTTCAGCACAGTCTTTATACTGCTCAGGCGTGCAGTATGAAGCGTCACCTAGGAAGAATTTGAATGAAAAACATAATACGAAGAATTCAGTCAATGTCACTGCTTAACAATTAACAGCTTGCAAGACCAAAGTGTATGTCGAATGAATCTTAAAACAAAATGTCAGGTGCAACACCTTTTCCTGCCATATACATAAAACACTGCACATTTGCAGAAAACAAAAACAAAATAAATAAAAACCTCCTACATGTTCAATGCACCACAGACATTTTCTCTGAAGTCGGTACAGCAATGACTCTTTGGTCAGGTGGTCCTCTTATCCTTGATGTTTCATGATAACTGGCGCTGGATTAAACAATCCTATAGCGATGTCTCTGTTACGTTATGACTCGAGTCAAGGCCGTGTCAGAAACGGATCCTTATCTGGATGTGCTGAGGACCGTTATGTTTTTCACAAATTGGAGAACTCATTTTCTTTTGCCTCGCCATGTTTGATAAAATCATGAAGATATGTTTTGCAATTTGGCTGTGAACAACTGATATTTGAGTAAGATCAGATTTCAGTATGGACTGCATATTCTGCATCAGTATACTTATGGGCATCAAAACTGATAGACAGACAAAATGGTTTTGACTTTGATTTGCAGCCCGACACAAAATGTTTCCATCAGTTGTATTATGCCTTAGGGAAGGCATTCTGAGGTGGCTGAAAGTAATTTAATTTTAGCGTAATCAGACATGCTGAGAGCTTCACAAATCTAGGTGCCAATAAATAATGTACATGCAAATGAATAGATATTTAAACAAATGAATGAATAAAATTGCAGCTGCTACCAAAAAGATGAAGCAGGCTAGAAGAGAGCAAGACTTTGGGTAAGATGTCACAGTGTTAACCACATGCACTGGAGTACCACATGCCTGTGTATCCTTAATCAAATAATTGTCAATAAATTCTTTTGCTAAAGACATTGAAGTCTCCTGATATTTCTTAAATACATGGCTTTAAGATTTCCATCAATTGTACCTGGCATGTGCACCATCCTGCAGTTGCAGTTCTCAACGATGTAACGCGTTTCACAGTCGATCCTGCACGCAGTTACACTGTAGACCTGGAAAAAGCCAGACTCAAGAGCCTTCGACTCACACTCTCCCCACGGGGGAGGCAGGTAGGTGAGCTACAGATAACAGAGGAGATTTCAGGTTACTGGGGAAGCAAGATAGGTACATACAAATAAATACATAGAAAATTTGTGTATTACATGAAAAACGTGGACAGCAACTCTCAAAAATGTGTTCCTTAGTCCTTGAAATGCAATCAGTACAGAGAAGCAGAAGAGCTTCACAACAAACCAAGCGGCGCGGAAAACTATTCAACAGATAGCTAGAGTATATTGCAAAAATCCCACAGCACCGAGCTACGGGGGCACAAACACTCCAAATGTTCACCTCCTGCTCCCGCTGCTCTGAACACTGGGACAGCAGATGAGGAACAAGGGACGCCAGGCTGAGCAGTGTGAAGGCCCATCTGCTCCACAACACAAGCAGAGCACTCGTGCTGTACACTCAGGATCCATCCCTCACCAGCCTCTGTTCCCCAGTTCCCTTCACTGTCATCACAATGCATCCCAAGTGAGGCAGCTTCCTCTGCCAAAAGAGCAATGTTTTTTTGGGATAGAAGCAAAACACAACATTCTGCCAGGTGAAAATCAGCCAAAGTTTGCTTGTTACTCGTGACAGAATTTGAGACTATGCCCCTCCTATCAGGCGATGATATATCTCTGCTTTGAGGGAGTTTGATGCTGTAGATCTGCAAATTTAATCACTTCACCAACACTTAGGACAATAAATTCAAACACAATCCAAACAGCAATCAAAC
This sequence comes from Lepturacanthus savala, assembly GCA_030544235.1. Lineage (NCBI taxonomy): Eukaryota > Metazoa > Chordata > Actinopteri > Scombriformes > Trichiuridae > Lepturacanthus > Lepturacanthus savala. The sequence goes on along the minus strand of CM060482.1, from coordinate 13,406,674 downwards.
ATGCTGAATATTCCGGCGTTCCAAAGCCTCTGGGCATTTTTTGGCAAGGCTATTATGTCTCCTGTGATAATTAAACATGTCTACCCTGATGCCAGCAGCAAGTGCAAGTGGTGAATACTGACATCCTGATGATATTAATTTTATTGGGGACTTAAGAACCATGCTTCTCAGCAATCTTTAACCTTTAAAATCACCTTCCCACTTCAGCTAATCTTCTCTTGTGGCCTAATTAGAGTCAGCTTCAGCTGATTTGAGATCTGATTATTTATCTATAATCAGATAATCCGAGGTGCTCAATATCACTTTTCACTGTGCTAGGACCTGCTGACCTGATTATGTTATATCTAATAAGAGCCAAGGCTTTGCCCCACTCAGTGTGTTATTAATCAATATCTCATTGCTGTGTTATACTGCAATAATGCTTTAATTAGGATTTGCAATTTAGTCAGCAAGGGATGTTGTTTAAATAGCTTGATGACAGGGTGGTGTTTTAAAAAGGTCATTGTTTTAGTGTTTTAAGCTGAGAGGAGAGGTTGGGCCCTAAAATCAAATCACAAATTTAAAAGAACAACAATAAAAACACCCTCTGCTGTGGGTATTTCGGCAGCACAAAGGTAAACTGAAGCACAAAGACCATGAACTTGAGTCAGAGGCAGCAATGGAATAATGGTTCAGGATAATGGAGACTTTGAAAGCAAACAAAAGCCCACAGAGTAAAAATGTCTATGTCTGGAGAGCTTAAATCTAAAATTGCCTAACTGTGCACGAGGACTCATTCAGCCCTTACATAGGCTTTGTACTTTGTGCCTTTAGCATACTTGATTAAGCGGCTTTGATCTAAGCCCAATATTATTAGCCAAAATTAGTTCATTTAAACTCTTTGTCCAAGACATTTTCAAAGGCAAACTGGTTGGTATCCATTATAGAGAGAACAAATTGCCAGTTTGTTATCACATTTCACTTGACCCAATCCAAAATCTCTGTCCCAGATACTTTACCCAATCATCATTATCCTGATTGTTTCTGGACATATTTGAAAGTACCCTCAGGGTTTCTTCTTCAGAAGAAATGTGAACAGACAGGTGGGAACTTCTCACAGTGGGAGGAGAGGCTTCTCAGACTTTACACAAAGTGCAGCTCCGCATTAATTATCTGGATCTAAATTTACAGGGTTTCCTACTGCGCGTGTTTGTGGAGAGGGGCAGTGGTTTCACAGCAGGCAAGCAGGAGAGGGCCTATCTTCACCCTGCCAGTCACAGAACCGGGCTGACAGATGAGTAGAGACAGAAACCCTGGAGGCTCATTACCCAGGAGACCTAACCATCTCTAGATAGATCTCCTCTATTCTAACCTGCTTACTATTGAAGTGACAATATCGCAGCAACACACTGAGCTGTTGTGAGGCGCGGTTTCACCTAAATTGTGTTTGAGAAAAGTCCCTAAAATTAAAACTTGGACAGATAATATCCATGGTCTCAAATTTATAACATGTCCTTTTTCAGATCAATGACATTTATTTTTCTTTGGTAACCGGCTTTCGGTGAGGGTGAATAAAATATCATATATACTGTAACATATCTTGAAAGAAATCTATCTGCTTAGACCAGGGCATGGACTGAGCAAGGCAAACACATAGAAGTAGACAAAAAGAAAATGGAGACATCTGCAATGACAGCATTAATAACCTTAGAAACTCAGCTTGACAGCATAGAAATAGCATAGAAATACCTATTCTGTAGATAGGTCAGGTTCGAAAATGAAATAAATGACAAACTACTGTGTGAAGTAGAAGCCTCCATTGACATAGAAAAAGGCTATTTACATCAAATGTCAGCTTGTGTGTTAGAACAAAGCTTCAAAAAAATGAGCTGAGTTAGAATGATGACCCTCTACTAGCAAGATCATAGCTGACAGAGAGAGAGGTTATCATTTATGTGTCCACACTCACTAAGAGACCAGAGAGACTATGAGGGACACACACATGCATACACACAACCCTATCATGTCTGTTATGGCAAGTCATTTATCACAGGGTTTTTTTCTTTTATCGTCTTATGTTTTTATTACTATTATTATTAACTATTATTATTATTATTTATCTCTGAGCTATAAACTGAACATAGGGATTAGAAGAGGAGAAATAGCACAAAGAAAGGAAATTATAAAAAAAACAACACCTAGAACTGCATATCAGTGAAAGTCAGGGACACCTACCCTCTGCTCCTGTGTGGCTACAAAAGTCTGGAAGCCAGGGGCCACGCCAAAGCCCAGCTCGTGAACAAACGGGGGCTCTGCCTGGCTGTGGATCTGCACCCGCACACCTGCCTCGAAGGCTGTATCCTCTGGAAAGAAGATTGGAAGATGTAGTTAGTGGATTTTATTTATTTATTTATTCTGTCAAAGAAGCAGACATGGGAGAAAAAATAATAAAAAAATAACTATAATGGCTTTGGCTTTTTGACTGGTTTCTAAATTTCTCAGGGAATAAAAGGGCAAAAAAAGCTGTTTACACTCACACTAGATGCTGCTGCTCAAAGAAAGGCAAAAACTGCAATTTCTGTTCCTCTGTATTTGGAACCTCCGGTCAAAAGATTGCTTCAAAGAAATCTTTATTATAACGCACACTTCCTCAGATGTCCCATCTCATTTTTTCTTGACATCAGACAGGGTGTAAAAAAGGCTGTATGCTGACTCCACAGATCAAAGGACCTTTATCCTGCCATTCAGAGCTCTTGTATGCACACATGCATGCACACATGCACGGGCAAAGACGAAGAGAGAGCCATAACGTTTATGAGGAAAGAGAGAGCGATCTTTGTAGAAATCGATAGCGTTCTCTCTGTGTCCTCACATTTACTGGTGTGCTTCCAGACATTCAATCAAAGCCTCCTCTTGTCCGCCAATCAGGCGGACAGTTCAGGGTGCTTCGGAAGAAAGACATCGAGCCTTCCAGCACAACTAGCCTCATGAACCTTAGATGCATATTCAAATAAAAATAAATCTAAATAAATACTTTTTGGGTTGTGTGTTTGAGATAACATAATTGTGAGTGTGCGTGAACAAAAGACTGCTGACTCGGTCTTCATATGTGTCTGTGTGTAAAAGAAGGGAATTAATCATTTTGTGTCCTGTTCTGTGCAGTCAACTTCTTCTCTCTTCTGTCCTACACATTTTAAAACCATGTCCTGTGTAATGAAGGGCTTGTACTGGTATAGGGTTGTCACTGCCATGTCTTATCACTTATGTCTCATTCAGCACTGCACAGCTCTGGGAGTTGCCCTATTTTTACATTAAAAAGCCATTATCTTCCTGTGTATTTAGAAAAATGAGCTGTGTGGAATTTTCCTGTACATGAAAATGCATTGAATGTTGTGTGTGTTCTTGAGGTAAATCAAATGTGTTCCTACCTCATAAAACATTTGCAAAGCTGTTTAAATCATTTTAAATTGTTTACTTCTTTGAATTGAGGGTCTAAGAAAAGGTAATGTTACATTGCTCCAAAGCCTCCTGAGGCAAATCTGTAATTCTGTGATATACAAATAAAACTGAGTTGACTCAATCTCCTTTGCTGGAAAGTTGCTGCAATTCTAGGCACATGGCAACCACCAATACATCAGTGCAATACTGTGAAACTATTGGCAGAACCATTATTGCATCACCCAGGGGAACATGCACATGTGCTTGCTACTAAACTATTAACTCATGCTACTAGAGGTCAAAAACACCACAGGGTACCTGTGAGTGGACACTCACAAATGTGTTGTGCCTCCACCTTCTGGGAAGGCTTATCACCAGATGTTGGAACCTGATGGCAGGGATTTGCTCCCCTTCAGCCACAAAAGTATTAATGGGGTTGGCCACTGATTGCCCACAGTCAGTGTTCCAGTTTACCCCAAATGTGTTGGATGCAGTTTATGCCGTAGGGCTCTGTGCAGGCCAGTTAAGTTCTTCCATAACAAACTGGGAAAAACACTTCTTTCTGGCATCACATTGTGCTCAGGGGTTCTGTCATGATGAAAATGGAAAGCAACAAAAGGGCCCAAAACATAAAAAAGAGCCTCAGGCCTCAGGTACAAAGCACGTTAACAAAGGTGTCCATCATTTGTAATTGGCTGACTTAATTCCACTGCCACTCAGCGATAGTTGTGAGGTTATTTTGCAATAAACCATTACAAATACAGCATGTTATAGAAAAGCACATGACATTTAATAATGTGCCCTTGTATTTTTTTTTGTAAAATGACCCATTAGAAGCTATATGAGAGCTAGTGAAGATTTGACATAATTAGTCACTGTAGACCAACAACTGCTAAAAACATAAAAAAAAGCCATCCTACTGCACTGAAATCGGCTTAAATATTCCTTCATTAAAATGAACACAAGCTTTATTATTTGAAAACTACGAATAGTATGAGAGTAGGGCATAGTTACCAGATTTGTAGCTCAGTAGCATATGCCTATAGATTCATTAAACTAAAATTGTGATTGGAAGGTAGACGACTCGCCACTGTAGATGAAATCCAGGAAGAGAAGCACACTTTTTGCATCTCAAGCACAGTACTGTGAAAAATTTAGAAAGATACTACTGAAAGATTTCTTATACAGTCAGTCAGTCATTTTCTATACCTGCTTATTCCTCATTAGGGTCGCAGGGGTCTGCTGGAGCCTATCCCAGCGCGTTACGGCGAGAGGCAGGGATACACCCCAGATGGTCGCCAGCCAATCGTGGGGCACACACACCATTCACTCACACACTCACACCTACGGGCAATTTAGAGTCTCCAATTAACCTGAGCATGTTTTTGGACTGTGGGAGGAAGCCGGAGTACCCGGTGAAAACCCACGCAGACACGGGGAGAACATGCAAACTCCACACAGAAAGGTCCCAGACCCAGGACCAAGGAGGTCTTGAACCTGCGACCTTCTTGCTGTGAGGCAACAGCGCTAACCCCTGCACCACCGTGTCGCCCTTTCTTATACAGTTTTCTCTAAAACTTCTGAGAATGTTTGGGTCCCACCTTATATGTCTGGATTTTTTTTTTATTGATATTGGGCAAATGAGATATTACATATAGAAACAAAGCCATGAGTGAAATTTCCACTAGGGCTATAACTACTACGATTACTGTCATCTATTAATCTACTTATTATTTTATCCTTTAATCAGTTCATATTCAACGTGATGACTTTAAATGATTAACAATCACATAAGAGAGCTGGAAGTACAGGATGTTTGATATTTTGCATCAAAATGAACTTCAAAAATGAATGTTTATCAGAGTCAATCTATATGTCAGCCTTCCTGCAACACATTGGATTTATCACTTATCATATCACATCATATTATCATATTTAGATGACTGAATTGATGATTATGCAACTGTATTTTGTTCAGAACTATCATTAATGATACAAACATGCAGAACACTGAATAAATTGAATACATCTGCAGAGTAAATTCTGATTAATTGAGGCAATGGATTCAGTTTCTTTTATTTCATACAAGTCATTCATTTACACTGAACAAGCAAGCAAAGAAGGCAGCAATGACACATTGACATCAGTAAGATCTGTATTTGTATGCTATATATTTGGCTGAAGGTCACAAGGAAAGTGTGTGGACATATGTGTTAGAGATCAGAGCCAAAGGGGCTTGTTGTGTTTGTTTGTGCTCCATTCAGTTCAGTTCTCTTCATCAATAGATGATGAAGCATTATCAGGGATAACATTGCTTGTTATATCGGCCCGTGGCTTCAGCAGAATCAAAGATAGTTCCATAGATTTGTAGTTTGCATCACTACTATCAATCTTTTGACTTGGAGCGACACAAAGTAAGAGGTACGGACTACATTACCATGCTATCTGTTGCTACAATCATAACTTAGATCTTGCTGGTTCGTAAGACAGTAAATAAATTCAGGTGGTGTTCAAATTTCACCTCCGCTCTCCTTCAGCATTTCAAGCGAGTCTTTAAAAAACATGAAAGTGAAAGGAGTAGAGTCTGGGGTAAATGCAAAAATTGGATTGTGACTGCATGAATGTAGGCTTTAAAATGAAGTAATAACACACAGTCCGTCATGGTTATTGCAGGGCGTGTGTTAAAATATGGGTTTGTTTACCTCTCCACCACCACCTTGACACATTACAACAATAGAAATGTTGATGAAAAACAACACCCCCTACCCCTCTCTCTCCTTCCTTGACATCTGGCATTTCCCAAATTCACAATTTCTGTCACAATCATGACGGGGCATGTCAGGCTTGGTTTATATTGTGGATTTAATGTGTGAGAATATAGGTAAAATACTGAGATGAAGTCAGCGAATGGCAAGCTGAAGCAAGATTTCAAGCATATCCTCACAGCATAAGACTTGTGATTTTTTTTGTGTTTTTTGTTAAAATAAACGAAATAATAAAAACAACAAAAAAAATTTTTAAAAAGCAACAAACAATTGATCCTGCTAACAGGTGGTATTGCGTTTGTAGCCAAAGTGTGAATATATATACACATACATTTTTATAAAAGAATATCCCTCTGTCATACAGCTCCATTATTATCTAAGAATGAATAAAAACTCATCAGTGAGTCTCACTCCTGCACTGGGTGATATGTTCCTTCATTATAATGAACACACACACTACAGTTTTTTTTTTCTTTTTAAGTCAAGGCTACATACACTATCCTGCTGCTTGAAATATTCCACGATGAATGTGTACTAATTCGCTACTGAAATTGTCCCCAACAGATGGACAGTTAAATCCTTATTTAGGACCTTTATTAGCCTTTTAAAAATACAACTATGTATTTACATCTTCAGAACAGGCTGAGTGCCACAGGCATATGGAGGAGCAGAAGTGTCATGAAAATAATTGTAATTAGTTATGGTAATAATGAATGATATATTATTATTCAATGATTTAATATATTAATACCTGTTTTGATTTTCCAGTTAGAAAGTGAGATTTTAATTGCTTTTTGAGGTTCCAGGTGATATAAACACTGCCTTGTGTTTCAAAATGCTCACTTGGATGGAAGAATGGACATTCATTTATATGTAAAAGTGCCACACTGCAGCATTAAAACAAGAAATAGGTATTGTTAGAGGGATTGGAAATGCTTTACAAGTTTGCCTACACGTTTTATGCATTTGGATTTTCTTGTGCTCGCTTATATTGGGGTCATTTTGTATACTCAAATCTATATAAGGCACATTGCATTGCAGAAAGCCACTATGGCACGCTCAGCTGTTATATTGCTTCAGTTTTCCCAAAATGTTTTTATTGTTATGTTGCTGTTGAGGACAAATGTGTTTTGTGGAGGCACAGAAACAAATCAAAACGTACAATACTGAAATTGAAAGAAAGAATTGTCTAAACAGCAGTAAATGGACATCACTATGAGTCGCCCCCCATGCTATAGATGAATCTGCTGTGAACAGCCTGTGCACAGTACTTCTGGTGCGTCCAGCATCCAGTATAGAAGATTTAAATGCACACAAATATAACATTGGCCAAACACCACAAAGGGAAATGACACGGAAGAAGCAGTAAGCAGTGCCCCTCTACAGATACTGTTAACCGCTTCAAGACAAGGTTCATGTTCTATTGTGGCTATAGCCATTGACCTGCCAAAGGCATTTGATAATCAAACATGAGGTACATATTCCTAAACATATTCCTAAACTTTTAATGATATACTATTTAGACCTGTTATATATGGCTTTAAATGACTGTAAGTTTAGGTGGCCTGTAAATATCTGACCATGAATTGAAGATCAACAGACTGCAGCAGTCTCTTCACAGTCATGGGGAAGAACTGTGCTTTAGTTGAAGGTTAACTCTAGTCCACTCACAGCCTGTCTATACATTGTTGTGTATTGTCTCTGATAAATAAAGCAATAAATAAATAAATAAATAAAGAAGTTGAAAAGATAAAAGGATGAAGGGCTTTCCAATTCCACTTAGCACTTAAACCAGTCGAAGAGACATCCTTCTGCTTCTTTCAAGCGCATAAGAATGCTTTCTACTGTTTTGATTTAATAAAAGCAGGCACAAAGCACACGGAGACATGGTGAGATACTACCACTCCAGCTCAAATGCTTTATTTGCCTGTTTGCCTCATAAAATGGGAGCTAAAATCTAAGATGATGGATGGAACACCAATGGAAAACCAAAGGAGACAAAAAGCTGACGAGTACCACCAGTGTTTAAAGTGCTGCATCTGTAAATGAAATCAAGGAACTATACTGAACAAAGATATAGATGCAAGACTTTTGTTTTTGCTCTCATTTTTCATAAGTTGAAACAAAAGTTATATTGTTCTATGCAAACAAAGACATATTTCTCTTTGTTGAAATCCATCTTAGCGAGCACTTGTCCTTTTGCCGAGATAATTCATCCATCTGACAAGGTTGGCATATCATGATGCAGATTAAACAGCATGATTTTTGCCCAGGTGTGCCTTGGGCTGGTCACATAAAATGTGCAGTTTTATTTTAAAAAGAAGACATTTATTAGCCATTGAACTATGTATTTCACAGTTCTAGGCTACAGATTTGCATTTTTTGTGTGTGTTTGTGATTACCATCTCCCCGGTCCTGTGAAAACCAAGGTTCATCAGTGAAATAAACACTTTTCCAATATGTGCTGCACACCATCAAAGGTGAGCGTTCCCCGATCAAGTCTGTGCCGACGATGATCTGCAGTCATTTCAAGACCCTGGTAAGGACTATGCATGCACTTGAGCTTCCCAGAGATGGTTTCTCACATTTCTGCAGAAATTCTTCAGTTGTGCAAACCAACTGTTGTATCAGCCGTCCGTGCGGCTGGTCTCAGATAATCTTGCAGGTGAATTCTTGGAAGTGACATTGGAGGTGCCTTTTGGTAGTGAAATTCACACATTCAATTCATGGGCAATAGCTCTGAGGGACATTCCTGCAGTCAGCATGCCAATTGCATTCTCCAGAGTTAAATATCTCAATAAGTCTTTGCATCTCTCTCTTATTCTGTGCTCCCCTATAAATGGCGCCGTTAAAAATAGACATAGTGGGTGAGCACAATGTTAGTGGTTGCTTGGGAACTCTGATAGGAGCAAACGCTCTGTGATGTGTATGATAAGAAGAGAAGATGTCTCTGATTCAAGAAGAAACAGAACTTGAATGTTAATGAAGTTTCACAAGTATGATGGGTTTGGAGGGCTTTTCTACAGACTGTAAACATAGCTTTGCTGCTGAAGGAAAACATGTGGTGGATGCCGATGCTGTTTAAAGAGAATACTTTGATCAAGATTGCTTGACGATTCTGATGATTCTGAGAGGCCTGTCCAATAGTGAAATGTCTGATAACTTTTCAAAAAGTACAGAATGAAACGGATTATTGAAAACTTTAAAATAAAAATTTCAACACCTGTGCTAAATTCAAACATGCAAAATGCAAAAAGGAAGAAAAAGAAGAACTTTACATTGTAAAACTTCTGGCTTTACAATAAAGCTTTTTAAGGAATTTTAAATAATGATTAATTTCTGAAGAGACCAATCACAAAAATAAAAAGGAATGTGTGTGGGATTGCTCTTGAGGTGGGAGTAGCTGTAATAAGAGTTTAGGTTTGATGATATGATTGCCTCTTTTCTTTGTCCAATCAGACTCCATGAAGACACATCAGTCTCAGATCATTAGTTAATTTCACTGGACGAGTAAATGCGGTAAATTTATCACTGTGCCCAGTCCCTTTTTGTTTGTTGTCCTGGAGATGAGAAGCATCTGATTTAGTTACACTTTGCTGGATGATGGACAGACATTGATTTATCTATGCCTTTTGTATACAGCACCACTGCAAGAAGAAAGCTGTGTATCCAGGCAACAGGCCATCTGTTTTCTCCTACTAATGAAACATACCCTTCTTGTTCATCTTTCACACCATGAACATGTTTTTTAATGCGTGTCCATCATGATGAAATGAGGAGCACGGCTGCCCTACAGCTCCCACGTGAGAGCAGTGTGCTAATAGAACCCCAGAGACCAACTGCACACCTGATTCCACTGTTATCAGCCTGTTGACCCATATACAGTGTATTGGCTAGTATAGTCCAAAGGGAACAGAGATTATAGCTGTGTTTCCACTGCAGGAGTTCCTGGTAAAGGAAGGGGGAGGACCTTCTACAGGTACCTTTCTCTCACTCAGCCCGCTCGGTGGCTGTGTCTCCTCTGCAGAGTAGAACCCCTACTCTGGGACCCCTAGCAGTATCAACTGCTATGTAACACAACAGTTTCGACTGTGACGTCACCCAGGCGGGTTGCAAAAATCTTTTTTTTTCGATGGGAGAACTCCCGTCATTCTGTCTTTCAGTTTCTTGTAATCTTTCCACAGCAATGTTTTGCATTGTGATGGATTCCCAGTGTGTCAAGGTGTGCTGATATGTCCTGATAGATTTTTTTTCATTTCACTACGATGATTAAAAACACCCAAGTGCTTTCAGATGGCTTTAGAGCCTGCTCTAGGTTTAACTAATTAGCACCAGGTTAACCTCAGGCCCCACCCAGGAGCTTTTCAGGGCTGAATAGAGTACCTACCCTGGAAAGGGTACTCCATTAGCCCCTGTAAAAGTCCCTTTAAATAGCCCTCTGGGGAAGGTTCCTGCAGAAGAGACATGCACCATCAGGGCTGGTCCCGAAGTTCCTGCAGTGGAAATGCACCTTATGAAAATAAAATGCACATTTCTTGCTAGAAATGTCGTCAAAATACATTTTACTGGCAAACCTATCATAAAACATGGCATTTCCCACAGAGGATAGAATAACTGTCAGCTTCTTTTCTTTTTCTTGCAACAGAAGAAAGAATTTCAGTCATATGACACGTACCTAATAACCGGCCTCCTGGATCTAACGACATTGGGTTACTGAAATAAATGGGTGATAACAGCCTCCTGAATCAACTTGTAGGTAGGATCTGACCTCTACTAGCCCATATATTTAGCACAGATGTGTGACATTAACACCTATTCATTAGGCTGATAACGGTCAAATTGGGTGGACTGCTGGCCTCTGGATGATGGACATTAAGAAACACCATGGGAGGGGAGCAGGTGTGGGAATTTGGATGGAAAAAAAGATATTTGCTGGGCAGAGATGGAGGAAAAGTCATTGTACATCATGTGCTTATCATGTTTGCATAGTGCAGGGGCCTGCTTCAGTTGAGGAGATGCTGTGGTGCCTGCTGAGGCTGACTCAGCTCATCAGGGCTAATTAAACTACACAGGGATAAACAACTGCACTGGAAACTGGAGCCTGCTGGGAAATGACATGCTGTCACGTTGGTGCCTGTAGAACAGTCAAATGGGAATAAAACTGAGAGAGACTCCAGACAGGGGCTGTGAGACTTGCTGTTCATAAGAGAAGATGAAGACGACAGATAGGACATAGACTTTTTGATGATGGATCTTCTCTAAGTTAGATCCCAGAGTAAACAAAGTGCATTAGCTGCTCTGGGAATTCCTTTGTCTATCCTTCCTCTCATTTCAGAAGTGAGCCATTCAATGAACTTCACCGTGGACCCACTCAGACAGCCTGTCGCCCTAAAACACTCAATCTGAACCACTAACAAGAATGTAATATGCGCATCAGCATGGAGGATAATGTAAAACTGCAGTACTTTATGTAAATGATCAGAGAGGCTCCAGTGCTCGACTTGGAATGGTGTTGAATATGCATTATGATCCCTAAGAAGACTGGATTCTCTGAGGCAGTGTCAGCTGCCCTTAAACACAATGTATTAGGTAATTTGGTAAGGCCCCTATTCAGAGCAACTTAAAGTGATTACAAAGCAGGAAATGTTTGAAGTACACAATTATTGGTTTAACAAGTCCTGGAACTGGACTAAAAAGTTCCAGTGCTCTAAAAGTCCACTTTTAGTGACTGTGTCAGCACTGTAAATTCTGTATTATCCTTGGTAGGAGACACTTTCATTTGGTCAGTCATAAAAATGTTAACAATAGCAATAATATTCTTTTACAAGATGTACATGTATACTACTAACAGTACAACTACTGTTACAGATGATTTCATTGCAACAAACTTCAACTTACAGATCTTAAAATGATCCTAAAACTGTTTTTATTAATATAAAATTTAATAAGAGTTTCTGTGTGTGAAACTGTCCCTGGAGTGATTTCACCAGGAGGACACTGGATCATTGTTGTGTTAATTAGGGACACATTAAATAATGTGAATGGAGATATAAAAACAGTTATAGCCCAAAGGCTCAGTGTGCAACAAAGTTTTAAATTCTTCATTTGATTTTCACAATAACCCTTTGCACCAGATTATTTCATCAGTTTCTTTCAGTAAAGATATATAGTGGATTGCATATTCACTCCCTCCACATTTTCTCATGTTTCACCCAGGAATAAAAATGGATTTGGAGTTGTACAGTATGTAATGGAACCAATACGAAATAGTTCGTCATTTTGAAGTGTGTGTGGTGGGGATATTACATTAAATCTCACATAAAAAAGTATTGAATGCATAATAGGAGCTCACCAAACAGAGCTGAGATAAAGTTATGGAGAAGTGCAGAGCATGGATAGGTTATAAAAAAATATCTCAAGCTTTAAATATCTTGTGGAGCACCATTAAGACCAGGCAAGTAGAGCATTAATCAGAGGAGCAAACAAGAGATAACTCTGAGGAGATGGAAGGATCCACAGTTCAGGTGGGAGGATCTGTCTACAACTATCAGTGGTGCAACAGTAACCCACCCCTGCACATCTTCCTAAGCAAACCATCATCACAGTAAACCATGTGGTGGTAGCTTCTTGATGTTGAGGTAACTTTTTATCAGTAAGTCCTGGAAAACTGGTCTGCATTGAAGGCCAGGTTTTGATTCCTTCTGCCCTCATGGGGAGCATGTCAGAGAGGAGTACTGTGCCCACAGACTCCCTGTGCTATTCTACCTTTTTGTAAATGAATTCATCATCAATGACAAATAATAAGAATTGTGTAATTATGCTGATCACCTGGCCTTCTACAGACATACCCTTTAGGTAAAGCTGCCTCTCTGACCCACATTAAACATAATGCACCATTAGTCAAGCTAGAAATAAATGTTTTGAAGTCAAAAGAATTAATGACCTGTACAAAACAACATCTTAAAACTTAAATTAATGGCCAATACTTGGAATCTGTGGAATTTGTAATAGAAAACTATTGCTGAAAGTGTGTAACTTTTACCTTCCTGCATGATAAGGTCATCTAAATTGTAGATTTAAAAACAAACTTTCCAGGATCGCATCAATGACAAGTGAAATAGTTGGCAAGCCAGACTCTCAATGTTTTACAGAAAAGACAGGGGAGAAAGTGAGGAGTATCCTACTGTAGATGATCTAACCACAAATATTAACAAGAACCTTTTCAAATGAATGTCAGTCTGCTTTTATGCTGCTGATTCTTTTGTATTGGTGAGCTAAATACACATTTCCACCCCTGGTAGACAATAATGATATATTCTATTCTATTATATTCTATTCTATTCTGTACACTAAACATGCTGTGGTTTTAAGTGTTACAGAGGCAAATAAAATCAATTTGTAACTCTGTAAAATGGGTAGAATTCAGATTGAGGTGAATACCAATACAAGACACTGTATTCACTGTATACTGTACTAAAAATAGCAGGCCAACAAAATTAAAGTGCTAGGGTAAAAAGTCACTCATCTAATATTGTTCTGTGATCCCAGTGAAACATTCACATAATCTAGAGTACAAGTAGTGAAGCAGAAAGAGAGGTGAAACAGATATGGTACTCTTGCCTACATGAACAGCGGCTTTCTGAAATTTTATGATATAAAATTATAACTTGATTCAAGCATGGCATTGAAATGCAGAAATGATTCAACTTGAATTCAGAAAAAGAGCAGTGTCGATTCTGCAAGCAACAGTCATCTCAGCACAAATGTCTGTTGAAAACACATTTAAGATCAACCAAATGTTAAAAACCAACCTCGTGAGAAAAATAAGCAAAGAAAAGGAGAGGATTTAAAGTTATTATAATAATTAACACTGATGGCATACTGCAGGTTCATACAACACTAAAAGCATGATGTAAGATGTTACAAACAAGCAGTTCACATGTGGATATGTGTAAAGCACAGCTGGAAGAGCAGGTGAACATGATGTCAGTCCTACCTGTGTCCCCCCACACTGGCAGGTACTCATCCTGCTGGATGTCCAACATGATCTCCAGGCCGTTACCCGTCCCTCCTTTCATGGTGGTGCGGAGTATCTTCCCCTCTTCTGCAGCGTTGAACATGTAGCACTTCCCATACCTGGTGAACACCTGACAGGATACAAAGGAGTAAGTCACTATTGCTTACTGTTGATTTTTACAGCACCAATTTAAATATCAGTCTTACTTGTATATGAAGATGGGTTTGTCCTTGGTGCTTTGTTTTAGTCCCTTTATTTAAAGACCTATGACTTTGTTGCTACATATGTAGCAACAAAGTCATATTCAGCATTTTTATTCAGCATCAATGGACATTGAACAATGATATCTCTGGAAGGTTGTGTTATTCTAGCAGTACATACATGATGTCTCTGTGTTCTCATTTCATTGACAAATGACTTGCAACATTGGGTGCAAATTTCTAGATGGATTGCATCAACCAGGCATAAATGATTGACATCATATAGTCTCCTTAAATGTTGCACTGCGATCAAATTGGTTATGATGGGTATTTAAAAAAAACAATCTTATTAATATTTTCCCGTGTGTCCTTTTCACACCATACAGCCCCATTTCTCTTCAAAAAGGACAAGAGAACAAAGGGTCATTGAAAGACTCAATTCCACAGAATACTTCATACCAGCTTGCAAGAATGTGTGAACTCCACCCTCTGACCTAATATCTAGATGACATTGGCTGTGACCTATGGCAGCAAGTCTATATGGTAACAAGTATTATTTTGAAATGAAGGACAGGCCTGGCTGTCAAAGGGCAGTAGGAGACTTCAACTTTTTACTTTTGAGCAGGTTTTATTCAGTAAACCCAAGCAAAAAGTAAAAAAAAAAAATAGATCAAAACCTCTTATGGCTGGGTTTGTGTGAAAGACCAGAGAGCTTTTAATTTGTATGTTACCTGATTACTATCATACATGGATATTGCAAGCATTTTAAAGATGTTATTATACAAGTTTAAGTTTATTTACATTTTTGTATAGCACTTTAGCATGGAAATGCTTTATTTTGAAAAGACAATAGTCATATGTAGCATATAGAAATTGACTGTACGGCACCCGTTTAATCTATAGAATAACTCCATTAGTTCATCGTTCAGAAGCAGAGAGCAAACTCATCCATTACTGGCCCAAACTTCAATAGGGAAAATGTTACAAAAACTCTCCATTCCTTCCATATTGTGTGTATTAAAAATACAATGACACTCAGAGGTACTGTATGTGGAAAACAATTTCTTCCTCTACTACTGCTCCCCTGTTGCACCACAACCTCACCAAGAGTAACTAAATGTCTTGGAGGCATTTATGAATAATAGATGGAGTTAAAATTGCAGAGTGCAGCTTATTTGAAAAATAAAAGTGTGTGTGAGTGTGTATATGTATTGTAGTGGTATGCGTAACACAAGCAAACATGTAAATGAGCCTGTAGTTTTGACCTCCATTATGAATAGTAATCATCATAACAACAATCCACTTCAAAGCCGCAGTGATTGAAAGAAAGGAGGTGATGGAAACGATTTAATACACCGAGAGCAATGATGCATTCTGGATACACTCAGTGATGCATTCTGGACCCCATCAGTAAAATGAAAATTTAAACATCAATATCTTGTTTTTATATGAGCTACATATCACAATCAATAATGTGTTCTGACTGTATGATCTTTGTCTCATAGTATTGAGGAAATCAAAGGCACACACTGTGTTGTAATTTAATTTGATCTATACACACATTTCCAATTGGTATTAACGTGTGATTTGTACCTTGTAGCTTATCTACACAGGAAAAAATGTATTCTAAGCTGGGTGTAGTGAGATGTGGCGTCACCTGTTGATCTGCATTGGGGCTGGGTTGAAGCCCAGAGTTGCTGCTTATGGTCAGTGCCATCTTTTCTATTTGGAGCCCAGACCTTCCAAATAAAGAGTGCAGGGTGCTGCCTTTCATGCTTTGGAAACATGCCTCAATACCTCAGACTGAAGCAAACGCTATATCACTGGGAACACCCAGTACTGCACACTTGGTAGCAATTTTTGCTAATCAGGTAGCATTAAACTCACTGACATACTGCAATAATAGTCTGACTCAGAGCGAGTCTCAGAGCAGCAGGTGAGCAGACTTTCAATCACAGCAGTGAATCAACAGCCACATGGCAGACATCAAAACCTACTAGATAATTTACATCTTATTAATGGAGACAAAATATCCAAATGAACCACCAGCACATTTATAAGAGGCCCAAATTCAGTCATTGAGACCATTATCATTTATTATTTTTAGATTATATTTTAGAGTGAAGCTGACACTGGAATGGCCAACTGAGCATCGTCTAGTGGCCATTGTAGTATTGTACTTTAAAGCACTTCTGCTTTGGCAAGGGCCACATACCTCACTCACATATTGAGAGATTATCTCATTGCAGCAAAACTGAGATGATAAAAATTCTCACCTTTACAGCATCGAATTTGTGGCACTAAAACCAAACCTGATGATCACCACAGATGTTTAATATTGTTGAAAAATACAACAAAATGGAAGGCAAAGTGAACAGACAATTGCTGGCTTTTCAGTGCTGGAGTTTTTAAAAATGTTTTTCTATGAAATGAAAAATTCATTTCCACATCCAGCTCCTCCTCCTTTATTGACCCTGGCCTTCTCAGAGATGGTTTACTGACGCGATTGATTGACTAGCTAAAATCATGCTGCCACAGAGGTGGTGCAGATTGGAAGAATATGAAGTACCACATTACAGGTTCAGTCACCTCTGCAAAACAGAGGTGCTTCTGACAGATATGTATTTGCACAAGATAAATGACACACTAGGAGTTGCCAGAGCATAGTGAAGAGGACAGCAGATAAATATTCATGGCACCATCATTCCTCATTTGCAGGTGCAAGATGCAGCTCTTTTTTCTGGATTATTCTGCACTCACACAGACATTCCAGCACAGAGCCGAGAGCCACCACAGACACCCCATATGGTGGTAGTCCAACATCTAACATTTGTTTTGTCAGCTGGGGCCTGGCAAACTCGCCATAGTTTTACTGCACAGAACCTAGTTCATTAGCGGAAACTGTGTGTTAACATGCCCCACATTACCTTGACTTCTCCTGAATAAAAGCATTTTTCTGATGATGCCTTATATGAATTTCATTTAGCCAGCTGTCTCAACCCTGCAGAGATTGGCGTGTTCCATTTACCTACACTGTCTCATATTGTCACTGTTGTATACTATACCATTAAGTATAATTACTCAGTGGCCATTTGTGTGTATTAATTTGTTTGAAGCTGAATATTTCCTCATTAACGGCTGCTGTCAACATCGTTCTCACTCTGGCTTCCTTAAGAATTGCTTTGAGGGAGGCACTGCGACTGTAGCTTCTCTTTCACTCCTTTTGTCAAGACTGATGATGTTTGACAGACAGGTCCAGTGCTGGGTCAACATCCCATTAGACCTCAGCCCGACAGAGAGGCTCCTTTTGAGTTGCTGAATGACAAAGACACTAACAAAACCATGACAGTAGAGTTCTGTTATTTTGCAAATCCTTGTCACTGACCCTGTGTCTGTCTCTCCCTCTCCCTCACTTCTTTCCTGATCTGCCGCCTCAGGTAGAGCTGTCAGATGGGAGAAGGTAATGAGTTCTCAAACCTGTCCAGACATGTGCTGTAGAATATTGCAGGAAACAAGGTTCGGCCTAAAAAAAGTGCATTAGATAAAAAATATGCCTCAGTTCTCATTTAACAAGTAACCACTGGTAAAACATATGCAAATTGATAATATTGACTACCAATGTCTGCATAAGAAGGTATGTCCCATTTGTCAATGAAAGAAAAAATTGTTAAAAAAGTGAAAACCTGTGCTTGGGTGACACTCGATCAATACCAGTGAGCCAATACAGATTTGCAGCTATTGTTTGATTATTTGGTGTCCATAACATCTGTAATATGCAGTGTTGTCTTATATTGTTATAACTGCAATAATCAATATTTCTATATAAAAAATAACAGCGTGATGTGATAGATGACACTCATAGTGATGAATCCACAAACGTAGCCTCTCAGCTCATTACTTTGGTTTTTACAGCTGGCACCTTTGCTGTCTTGGTTGACTTGTGTTGCTCTCTTCAACCTGGTTTGCAGCAGCAATGGGCAGCCTTCAATGTACAAATCCTGCCCAGCAGCAAACAGCAGACAAACAACACTAGCATCTAGCTGTTTAATATAGATGAGCAATTAGCATCTAAAGAGGTATAGATTTTCCTCAAGAGGTTGTCTAGGCCAAAACTTAGTTAAAAGCAGAGTGAATAAATGGTTGGTGACTACTCACATATTTTGGGATTGCCCAAGGATGCTTCCTTTCTGGAAGGGGGTAAAGAGATATATTTTCAAATTTTTTATGTTTTCTGGGTCTCAATGCCTTTCATGTTGTTGTACATATTCTGTGATGTGAAGGAATGTTTTCACATATTTTTAAATACAATTAAAAAAAAAAAAAAACAGGACGAATGTTGGAATTACATTGGTAAGGTGGCCAGAAACATGACTCCAAATGATTGCTAATGTTGCTCCATGTCTGCTGAATGTGTAAATAAGCAACTTCAACTGTATATCAATTTCAAAGGTGACAATAAGTCAATGCTGTGTTAATAACGTGTTTAGTTGCTTATCGTGTTGAGAAAAATCTATTAATGGAGGTTTAGCTTTTTATGAACTCTGACAAAAACATAAAAAAAAGGTGAATTCATGGTAGGCCTATTTTTGCTGCTCCTGTCTGTTGCTGCTAACTTTAAAACATAAAATATTTTTTTATTGAGTCAGGGTATTAAATGTCAGAAGTCAAACTCAGCTGTTGCCAATACCAAATTAGCTTCCCTCTTTCCCAGCCAGAGGTCTCAGAGCTGGTCTACAAGGGAGAACATGGACAGCTAGGCTGCCAATTAAAATGCCATAATGCCAACAAAACAAGTCTCATTAGTATTCACAGCTGCGAGTGTGAATGTCTGGAAGCACGGAGCTGCAAACATGGCATGACCTTGCCGGTTTGCTGTGTAGTGCCTCCCACAGAGTGGAAGTCAAAGATAACATGGCCATTAGTGTATATTCCTGTCATGATGAAAGGTCAGTTGTTAGCCAACCGCCCACAAATAATTTCCCTAAACATGCTCCTGGGTAATTCAACGATTTGGAGGTATATGCTGTCATGAATGGAGATATATTGCAACATTTTGAATAATTCCCTTAATAATCACCCCTGCCTAAATGAGGAGCCCTGACTCCCATAGACACCTACTCTGAATTTAAGCCTTCTTGCATGCAATCCAATTTTCTTATCATGGCTTTGCAAATTTCTTGCTGATGTAATGACAAAAAATGGCAGATTATTGCTGCTGGAAGGGAGTGCTATCTCTTCTTTATTTTGTACTCCTATTTCCATTGGCCCCTTGTTTATCTCCGTCTGTACATGTAGCATCTGAGCCAATGAAATACCCTGAAGAACACACCACTTCCAGCTTTACTGAGACAGCAAAGCTTCATCTATCACAAGAGAGAGCTTTACCATATCTGCCATGTTGGCTCCCATTCAAACATTGTAAATTTTTTTTTGGTTTGTTTTTATGAGTTGATTCAGCGATGCAGGCAGGCCATTTCTGTTAAAATCAATAAGCAGAAACACCCCATAATGAATACTTTGTATTTGTAATATTACGCCCTGTTTGAGATTGGACATAGCCCTCTGAATAGCTTGTTCATCAGGTGCTACATGCTGACTCTGCTATTACTTGTCACTTCTAGTATTCATGCACCATTATGAACTGCCCACTATCCTTTCCATAACACTACGAAGTACGAAGTAGTGAGATCTGTATTCATTTATTATTCTTGTACCTTTCCATTACAGAGTAAGCAAGTAATAAGACAATTCTCTTTGCTCGTCCCGCTTGTTTGCTGGCAGACGGGACAATAAGGGAAAAGCAATGAAAAGCAAATTGAAATGTTAAGCATAATAGTCAGCCAACTAGTTTTATCAGTTCTCATGAAGAACCTCAAAGTTTCAAGGTTGCGCCATTTCCTTTAATCTGCTGTTATTATTTGACAAATCAGTATCCATTATGGGGAAATTTAGATGGCGTGATCAAAACAAAGCAAAACGGGAGCTTGGGTGTTAGAAGACAAGGGAGGAGAGAGAGGCCTTTTATCCTCAAGGCTTACTGAGAGAAGAAGAGAGGAGTAAAGTTTATGAAAAAAGTCTGAGTTGCAAGGTGTGCATTTTCTCCGTTGCCTGCTCGGCAGTGGCGGCAGCAGTTAAAGTGGTTGTACTGCTGTGGGGATAAATAATGCAGAGGGCTGCTGCGTTAGCGACAGGTTTGGCACTGGGTATGGAAAAGGAGGGGTTTATGAACACACACACACACACACACACACACACACACACACACACACACACACACACACACACACACACACACACACACACACACACACACACACACACACACACACACACACACACAGCTGCCTCACTCGTCATTATGGCTTTATGCATGTCATGCCACCTGAATGCCAAGCTAGCTTCCTGTGCAACTTAAACACCCTCACATCCTAAACATATCTCACGCCACATTAAACTAATTCTTCCATTGATGTGACATGTAGGGAGTTTTATGGAATGCATTCATCATTGCACCCTAATGTATTTTTCCATGCAAGTCAATAATATTTTATTTTACAAGACTGCACATAACTGAGCCTCAGCTGTGATAGTACACAATGGTTTGCAGTCACTGCTGCCAGCATGAAATTTATGGTCACTGAAAGGAGGGAAAAGGGAAAGATCAGGATACAAACTACAAAGAAAGCAAGAGAGATAAAAATGAAGGAGGAAATAGAGAAAGCGAGTAGCTTAATCGGGAATCAAGAGACAAACACCTCCCTGGAGTGTAAAAGTGAATTAAATCCCTGTAGCTGAACTCTGACCAGTGTTATTGTCTTGAGTGTGGATTTGGGTTGAAACATTATTCAGCTTAATGGAGTTTATTCCAAGGGGGTGCTGCAGAGACAGTAGCTTTCACATGGACCTAAACAATTTCCATTCTGCCTCTGGACTGTAGGTAATCTGTTTGGCAATGGCTTCCATTCAGTTTTTCTATCTTTAAATATGCACATCCTGAACTCCACATTCGGAAAGGTTTGAAGGATCATTTTCTCTTTTGAGACATGTCAAAGCAATTATCAGGCTTAAACTCTGAACAAGAGAGCAAACAGGAGCTGAAATCAGGACAGTACAGAGCTGAGTAGAATGTTGCAGTGTAATCAATCATCATATACAGAGGCTCCTGGTTGGCCAATGGGTAAATACCACACAATCAGCTCCAAAAGTGCCTTAAAGGTGTAGTTCAGCCTTTTTGTAAATCTATTTCCTTTTAGGGAGGAGATGAGAAGATCAATACTAGGTTTGTGTTTATCCATTGAATACAGAGTTGAAGTCAGGATGTGTCTAAGTATAACAAAGGGAAACAAGTCTGGGTCTTACCAAAGTGAAGATTCTTTTTAACAGCATGTCTTAAATTATTTTATTGTTATAAATCTTTCAGTTTGGTGGATTAGGGGATTTGCAGGAAGAGACTGGGGGTCATGTCACACAAGTGGGATGAGTCCAACACAACAGAGAGGTGCCAGTATGAGCAACCAAGCAGCAGCTATCATGGCTTGACTCTGAAGCTAAAGTGGAACTATATTCAAGTACAGTGCCAATGGCCACTAAATGTTGGCTCCAGAAAATCCCTGGCTCAGGCACTAGTACTAAGTAGGACTATTGTCAATATTTTGGTCACTGTTACTTGATGATAATTGTTCAAACAATTAAACCGAAGGAGGTAATGTTTGCCTAAGTGTGCTCACCAAGATGCCAAGACAAAGGGCAAATTATTTTATTTGTTGCTGTGCCATCCTCCCTTTTATGATTCAATTAAAAAGTGAAGTGCCAACCAATAAGAGTAAAATAGATCCTTCCAGGCCAGGGAAACAGATCCTACTCAATATGGACTGATGGGAACATCCTCACATCATTGTTGCCCCGGTAGTCTTAATGTTCCACTTCTGGACATAGCAGTTTGTTTGCATGATATATTTAGTTAGTTTAACTCCTATGTGGCAACAAATTTAACAACAAATGGTCAGAACCGGTTAAATCTGGCAACTGTCTCTATGAAGCTCATCACGTCTTGATGCCGGCTATAGACCTATTGCACAGCCATGAGATGGACATTGATCTCATTCCACACTTGGAAAGAAAACTAGGGTTAACTCACAAATTGTTTATTGAACTATTCTCTAAAGCCAAACAGAAAATGTTCCCTCTTCTTAGAAAAAAAAAATGTTTGTCTTCTCCTTTGTCAGTTTTCTAGAGTAAATGTTAAACAATTGTGCTCCAATAGAATCCCCAGCATTATATGTCTGTGATCAAAACGGAAAAGCTGTATAAAAATGTATTTATTATGACACACAATGCCCTGTGCTACAACATTTATTAAAGTGAGCTTTCCAAGGTCCTCACATTCAGATGATGCCTGAGAAAGACATCAAATAAAAGAAAGGTTACTTTGGGTCATACATCCGGTACGCCATCAATAATAATCGGATTGCTCCCCTTCCTCTAACCCACCCTTTTTCCTTGTAGGTGCGGGTAAATTAAAATATTAAAAAGGACATGCTCTCTCTCTTGCTCTTCGTCCCTGCTGGCATGTCAGCCATGTCAGTGCAGAAGGCGTCCAGATATAGCTATGGACTGCAGCTGTCAACCCAAACTCATCAATCACATTAGTCGCCCAGTCATTATTTTAATAAGGCACCTTTCCCTGATGGCCATTGTGGCTCTATCTCACCTGTCAGTCTGGCTGTCTCCGCCGGCCCTGATGCAAGGCTGAGTAATGGCAGAGAGGTGGGGGACCTGTGGCAACTCCTAATCATCTGACCGAATGACATGTCTTGCCTTCCTCACAACGGCATGCTGAGAGGATGTCACCTCGGCAAGGCTAAGATGTGCTTAATGCATTGTCAAGATCATAGCAGAGATACTCATTTTTTGCAAGTCAAAATGAAATCTCAAGTCTTTCATGATGGTAATGAGCAATTCTATCATCTGCGGCTTTCCATCCAGTCTGGTAAGTATAGCTAACTTCTAAGGGATTTAAAGTGTGTTCTGTATTATCATCACTTAACATTATTTACTAATATACTGTATCAACATTGACTATTGTTTTGGTATGTGATCAATGCTCAAAATATTGAGGCCCTACATAATGAAGAACACGTATTTGTCTGTTGCTGTTGCAATGCAGTGTCTGTGATGGTATTATAGCCAAAGGTTATAACAAATAGTGCATCAGCTGCAGGTGTGCTCGCTATGGTGTGCTGCAGCTTACAGTCATCTGTGGCCACCTGCAGTCACACCTGAAAAGGCCTCCAGTCCTCCCATTCCTTTGAATGGGGGAAGTGCAGGTGTGGAGGATTTCAGGCTGTAGCCATTTTTAACATGACAAAGGAATTCATATTGACTACTTATTACTATGCATTATTATTATAATTCATTACAGACTTGCAATTAATGCTTATGTTTTTTAAAAAAGGATATATAAGGAATTTGGACAATTGTGTGATCTCAATGTTGTTTTCTGGAAGTAAGCTAGTCAAGCTCAATTTCACTCAATTACAAAGTTGATTGTTGAAATTTACTCCATCCAAGCTCCTTTTTATAAATCCATATCCATGTTTGGAACCAAGACTCTGCTGCTTTTCTTATGTGGAAGCGCCCACACGCAACATGCCTTGCAGGGGGATGATAAACGTGTTTTAACTCAAAGATCCTAAACATTCAAGACGAACCGTGTTAAAATGCACAGCTTGAAATGTTTCATGCAGTCTTTCTGGTAGAAATTCTCTGTTGCAGTCAATGGCCAGAAACTTATTAGCAAAATTGGAAATTAAGCTTCCCCCTGGGTCAAGTGCTGCTTTATTTTACCTCCATCCGTACTTCTAAAATAATTGTTCTCCAGCAAATGGATTTATTTACAAATACTGAAAATGTCTCTTTAAATGTCTCCTTCATGAGATCAAAAGTGCTTTCTTCTCCCTGCCTGTACATACAGACTTGATTTTTGTAAAGGCCCCAATATAGTATAATAAGGGACTCCAAATTCAAAAAGGCTGGCTTTGACAGACATATTCTCCTAGAATGGAGGTAGTAGTGCGTGAATTCAAACTTGAATCATTGATTTATTCCCTTATAGGCTGTGAAAATCCAAGTGGAAAATTGTAACTCCCTCTGGAAAAATAGTTTCCTTCTATTTTATCTTACTCATTGTAACACATACACACAATTGTGCAGAAGTGTGAAAGTGAGTTAAGCTTTTCTATAAGAAGAAACCTCAAAAAAAGATTTTATCTTGATATTGTGACAGGATGGTGTTTTTTTTATTGAAAAGAAAAAAAAAATAAGAGTGGGCCAGAGGATAAAACATCTTTGGTGAGGAACTATCCAGTATCTATTAGTTTCCTCCTTGTGTAAGTGACTTTCCCTCATGAATTAGCAATTATGTCTTATTTTCCCTGAGAATGAGGGTGAATAACCCTGGGATAATAATCCAATATAATATACAAACCTGACAGCAGCTTGCAGCCATACCAGATTAGCATTTCATATTTGCTGTGCAGCGAGGCCACTGGTGCATGAAATAACAGACAGAAATGAAATAACCACTAATCACAGGGATCGCTAATGATTTTTGGAGACACAATTTAAAAGAGCATGTGTGTATGACAGAAATCAGGAGAAAGAAAGCAAAGAACAGTGTGTGTGTATGGTCAAATCTGTGTTTGGCTTTTATTTTTTAGCCAGCCAAGACGGTAATGCAATGAAATAATGAATCAGACTTTCAATATAAAATGGGAATTTGAAATTAGTCCTCAACAACTTTACTGGATTGAATTCATTTTTGACTCCATCATATTTCTGTAAAAAAAAAAAAAGGGAATGAGTGATAAAAACAGTGAGAAAGTTGAAAAATGAAGAGATGGGCTGATCAGAGCACCAGAATTAGGAAGATGTAGAGATGACCAGAAGCTATAATTACCACAGCCTTAGTAAAAAAATAATGCTATTTACAAATTAACAACGGAGCATCCCCACTGGCACTTAATCAACATGCGAAATATCATAAATATTAAGCTGTTTGGAGTGGAGAGGTGTCCTTACAATGAGGCTTGTGAGAGGTGGAGGAGGTGGGTTCTGTCAGATACAACATGATAAAATTCACTCAAACACATGAAGGCCATATACAGTGTTTCCATCTTATTGCAACAGTCCAGGTCTCTGCCGTAAAAAGAATATTAATATAATTAAAGTCATCTTTACATTTGTCATATACGTCAAAGTTACAAACTCTCATTAAAAGATTATAAAAGATAAAAACTCTCAATGAAAGAAATAATAAAACAGCCCATGACCACAGAAGTGTAGTCTGTCAGCTGTTAGAAAAAGTAAAAGTAAGATCTGTAAAAGTAAGTTGCAAAATAGAAAACCCGCAGCAAACTCAGCTGACCTGATGCTCAGTGGAAATCTGTTCCAGAGCTGAGTAGTTAGTGCTGCAATGGATCGATCACCCTTTGTTTTTAACCTGGACCCTGGAATAGTAGGAAGACCCAGGCTTCTAATCCTTAAAGGGCCTGTATAGACAGTAAGGTGCAAGGAGCTCAGTTATATACTCTGGCACCAGATCATTCAGACTATATAAATAAAGCATAGATTCTAAAAGAGAATGGGTAGCCAGCGCAGTGAAGCCCTTATTGGTGTGATATGTGAGAATCACTTTGTTTTGGTCAATAATCTACCTGCTGAATTTTGAAAAATTTGGAGCTGCTTCATTGCTTGATCATTCAAGCATTACTGTACAAGAGTTGGAAAGATATAACAGAACTGATTTTATCTTGGAACTATTGCAAATTTAATAAAAACACAGCTGAAGTACTTTCTTTACATGTAGCTCCAGGCTCAAATGACAATCCAGGATAACTTAATGTTGGGTTGTGAGGGGCCATGCAGTAGCTGCATTTGTTATGAAACATGTTCAGGGCCAGTGATCATTTATGTATTATCCTAATTGCTTTTCAATTATAAGGAAGGTGTAGGTGTTATACAGTTGTATGTTTCAACACACACTCCACAGAGGTTGTGGTGCCACATACAATTGAGCACTCCCATTTGAAATCCATCAGAGGAGAGGGTGACATATACAGGGTAAAAAGAACAAGTCCCAAGGTTGAGCCTTGTGGTATTCCATGTTTAATCTGAGCAGTTTGTGCAGTAAATTTACCATGATAAACAAATACTTCCTTTTAGCTAAAAATGGGGAAAACCAGTCTAGAGCAGTTTCAGGAAAATGTCCAATGTTTTAAACATCATCTCACGCATTTGCTAACTGTGAGATAGACCTCATGTTGTTTTTTCCTTGTGATGCTCTTGTCCCTCTCTCTGTTTACACTGGATTAATGAAAGTAGAGATTGGAGAGGTTTCTCTGCACTTTTACTCTTTGTGGCAGAAGCCCAAGCTTGCCTGAAGTGGTTCTAGATGTCTTCATTGTCATGTATTGTTATTTGAGCAATCAGAAAGTTTTGGCAGTTGTTGACAGCTGATTTTTGAAATGGAAATAGAACAGAATCAATCAATGTGTTTTTGTCGGAATAAAGGAAAAGGACAAACTTTTGAAGAAACAGATTTGTAGGGTCACCACTGAACAGGAAAACAATTAGATAGAATAAAACAGAAGGATAATTTAGCCCAATTATAGGGCTAAACTGACTGCAGTCTCTGTTTTCCATGAGCGTGCAAGCTATAAACTGTGGGGAGTTATGGTTCCAGTTTTTCAGTGGCTGACTCAAAGACAAGACTATCATTCTACGGCGTACTGTCTGCTGGTTAAGCCCTAGTGAAACACAAGTCATATCTAGATTTCTCTGTCACAGAGAGCTAACTATTCATGTAAAAGATCAAACGAAAAGGAAACTCAATGATATGTCTTTTTCTGAATTGATGAATGAATCATACACACATTCCTAGTATCTGTTTATAGAGAGAATTATACTAGCCCAATTTGTTGAGGGCAAGTGGATTTGTGCATTATACGCACACCTATATGCATAGTAGTGAAATGAAATAACAAATACCAATGGGTCCCCTGTACATGTAATATTACAGCAGCAGTACAATGACAAGTGACACTGACAGCTAAAGTGTAATTGGGGAGCCATCTGCAGAAATGAATATAGCTGATCTTGCATTTCCAATAAGTCAAAACTGTGCATTGTCTTTCTCATTATGATCCATCACATGGGAGTTCTCACTATAGAAGCTAGGCTCCCTGTGAATTCATGGATGGAACATAAAAAAAAAAAAGAAAAAAAGAAAAAACAGATAATGTCTGCGTTGTCTCATTCAGCGGTGTGAAATTGGATAAAATGATGGGAAATAGATGCACAGTATTGCTGGGAACTGCTGGGAACAGATATGCCAAACGTATAAAAAGACATTTCCCTTACTTAGTTACACATTTCATCACATTCATATGCGGAGACAGAGAGAGTGGAAGGATGGACACCGGTGATGGGAAATCTGATTAAATTATTGCCAGCAGTCTCGATGCAATGTGTGTACATGTGGGTGTGTTCTCTGTATGGATGAACAAGCCAAGAGAGATGAAGAGTGTATTGGCAGTAACAACCTGAGATTCCCCTAAAACATCCAATCAACAGATTACCAGTCACCTTGCCCAGCGTTATTAAACGTGTGTGTCTCAGTGTGCATGTGTGGAATGTACGCTTATTTGCAGAGACTGGGCACATGGCTTAAAAGGAATCTAATGAGTAGATTAAGAGTGATCTTGTTCTATAGTACGCTACAACTAGAGAAAAACACTTAAATCATTTTTTTGTTACTGCTGAAAGTGCAGCAGCCTGATATTCACATTGAATAGCCATCTCCCTTATCCTGATCACCCAATTATTAAACATGATATTTCCTTATTGTTAGCCATTTGACAGTATAATTAGCCAGAATACAGCAAAACGGACATTAGGGCTGAGACAATTCCTCAAGGAACTTGAATAACTCAAGTACTAAAGATTGATGCAAATTCTTTGCATCAAAGCATTGTTTAATTCAGTGTGCTGTGTTTCACACAGGTGGTGCAAATAGTTGACTATGTGCCAACTACAAACCTGATGGACTACTACCATTTCTGACTGATGGTGCTGGAAATAGCCGGTGTCATTTTGTATATCGTGCAAAAAAAAAGTCACTATTACTGAACTGTGAGTAGAGAACGAAGACGCTGATAGTTAAATTTGTATTGCAGTGGGGAAGTCCATTAAAAAGCTTTAAGTGCAGCATTTTTGGATGTTCCCAGTCATAATGCCACAGAAACAGCTTCTGCGTCACACCCAGCTGTGATGATGGGCATGTCACAGCAGCAACCTTTTCCCTCATATAAAACGTAGCGTGGAGTTGCTCTTTTAAAGGTTCAATCTGATTCTGACACAGTGAAGTAATGTCACCACCTTTCAATCTAAGCAAAAACATTTTTTTTTTTGCTTCAACCTGGAAAAGAGCCACTCAGATGGAATGATTAAATGGCTCAACACATTTTGCATTCTGGGTGATGATTTGAAAGACAGAAAAAAGGCTAAGATGAGATTGTCATGC
This sequence comes from Lepturacanthus savala, assembly GCA_030544235.1. Lineage (NCBI taxonomy): Eukaryota > Metazoa > Chordata > Actinopteri > Scombriformes > Trichiuridae > Lepturacanthus > Lepturacanthus savala. The sequence goes on along the minus strand of CM060482.1, from coordinate 13,377,694 downwards.
CAACCATATTAGGAAACAACTGTATAGGTAGACAATTAACAACTGCAATGAAAGACAAGTACATCTGGCACAATTTGTTTACACCAGTATGAACTTTTCACTGCAGTTTATTAGGCTCCACCACAACAATATGACTGAAAGATGAGTTTAAACAACAAAATACAACAACAAACCATGATGTGTATTTCATTCATTCAGCTCTGCCTTCACCCTGGTGTAAGGTTTAGTGTTTAGAGCCTTTGGTAACACACATCCATCAGATATTGGAGTACTTCAGGAATACGTCATAATATCCGAGCCTCACACCCTGACATTGTGACAGAAAAGGACAAACTCTCATGGTGTTCCCTGGTCTATGACAAAATAAAAAAACAATCAGTCCAACAAAATGTCAACAACAGGTTAAGTAGTTACACCTTCTACACAAAGGAATGTGACGAATGTCAAGCCTTCAATCAGGAGCTGCTGGCATTTCTAAAGCCAAGGGAGCCAGAAACAAGCCGTTTCACCTCCAAAAGGAGGATGAAAAAGGGGGAAATGGCGCGAATTACACGGACAGAACACCAAACAGACTGTCACCTTCAGTTCATCACCTTCACTAAATGAAGCAGTCATCACGCAACATTACCTCACACGAATCGAGGACAAACACTGAATTTGAATTAAATCCTCCCCCATCCACAAACACACACACACGCACGTGCACACATATTGATTCTCCTTGTTTTTTTTTTTTTTGTAGCTGAGTCTGAATCAATGGCTAAGTCCATGCCACAGCAGCAGAAAGTCATAAGGCTGCTCTCTAAAAGACATGTGAATGCTCAGAGGGAGAGAGCAAGTCCATCTGTTCATGTACACGTTCATCTGTCCCACAGATTCATCCATTCCATCTATGTTACTACTACACAGGCCTGTTTCTAGGACTGGGTAACTGGGTTGTGCATCACACACCATAATTGAGGTCTAATGAATTTATTGAAACCGTCTGCATACATATTCTAGAAAACTGAAAGCATGGTTTCTCAATGCTTTCTAGAGCATGAAAACATTTTTAGACACTGAATCCTAATCGGCCCATGAGAGCTTTCAAGATTATCATGTTCATTTGGTATGGCTCTGCCTTTTTAATGACAAGGGATTATTACCCTTGGGGTTGCAAGCCAAACCTCTAGTTTGGTTGTTATAGCCCCATCAGAAATTCTAAATAGATGGTGATGCAGTACACTGACCCGTATTGGCCCTGTAAAGCTGTAAATTACCAGTTATAGTAAAAAAAGGAAAAAGGAAATGCATGAAATGATAAATGGTTGCTCAGTCTACATCTGGAGATTTATTGCATGGGTTTCACCCTATACTGTATGTGCCCATTAAATGTAATGAGCGCATATATCCTTTAAGTTATATATCCTTCCCGAGCATGACTACTAGTCAACTAGAAATATCTCTGGTTAGGTGCAGCCCTATGGAGCATAAAATATAATTATTGTTATCATTGATGCACTTTTATATTGACACAATGTGAGTTTCTTTGGTTGTGCTGCAGATACACCAGTTGCTCTTTTTGATATCCTATTAAACCACACTTCCTGTTATCACCTGTAACCATGGGTTTCGAAATCTTAAGGATTTCAACTTTACATTCTATTCCAATAATTTTCACGAATAGACATTTCTGACTCTGCAGATTACAAACATTGTGAAGTTAAAAGAATTACTTCTCTCAGATAAATAATATGAATAATCAAATTTGCAGTGTGTCAGCAGCTTTTAGGAGAAAAGATGTCAAGTCAATTCCAAATAATAATTATTTATTTTGAAATGCATTTATTATTGTAAGCCTCTTGCTATTAACCAGCAGAAAATTTTCTCATGTTATACCATGAGCAAATATGGAGGACTTGGGTTTACATTCCATATACCCCAGAGATGTTTTATATGGATCGTGAATTGGCCGGTGCAGCATTTGTCATAACACTCAATATTTCAACCCTCCACTGAGCCTTTATCATCATCAGCAGGTGTGCTGGTGGTATTCTTCACACTAGCATTCATTATTTTGCTGCATAGCTCAAGAAAACCAAGAAAAATGGTTGCCTGTAGCAACTAATACAATGCATTATCATAGGGGGGATAATAACAATATATAAATAGATAAATAACCTGACAGCTACTGGCAGATATTGACATGTATAATGTTGCCTCATGCATGTGAACAGGGCAACGCCACAGAAAGATGAACAACGATGTATTGGGGAAAGAGAATGATAAATGAGCTTACTGCTACTGACACAGTCTGTATGCAGATTTGGACTTGCAGCACGACAGTGATTGCCTGCTTACATTAAACGTGAAATTTAAAAGGTACTTGGAACTGTGTGGCATAAGACACTGTATGAATATTTAGTACAGCATGTCTGTGTGCGCATGCAACAAGTCCAGTAAGTGTGCCATTTGTCTGGGATTATAAATGGAAGTGTCCAAGCGTTCTGCGTAAAAAATGCATTAGAAAACAAAATTTGGTCCCAGACAGAGTGGGCTCTCATTCATAATGTAAACAGTTGAAGAATTTGGACAAATTATTCTCACAAACAGCCCCACAAGATGTTTCATTGTTCAACAGTTCATTTGCCACATCACATACTTTTTTTGTGTTTGTGAGCCCCGTCCACTGCAAGGTTTAGAGATAACGTCAATTAATTATTCATTGTTTGTATTTCTATGCTATCTCTGTATTTCTCTCTAATTTTTGCTCAAATTTATTTCTCTCTATTTTGCTGTATTATCATTAATCAGTAAAATGCCCATGCCATAAAAAAACATTCATGAGCATGCACATGCACCCACGATGTCTTAGATGCTGGCTCATAACTAACACCAATTACCTGACTGTACGAGAAAATGTCAAGGACCTTGACAGAGACAGAATGTACAACTAAACGACCACTTAAAAACACTGACAATTCTTCACCCACATTCAATAGAGTTTATGGACTGCTTCGAAAGGAAACATATCAAGTTTAAAGTGTGAATAAATCTTAGTCTTTAAACTGGTAACATCAACCTTTCAGAAGTAGGATAGAAGAGAATAACGAGACCAGCTTCAATATATTGTGGATGATCAAACTGTCTAAAGCTAAATTTTTATATCAACATGTGTAATGTGAAAGGAACAGAGGGAAACATATAAATATTACTTTTTTGCTTCTGTCTCAAATCTTTAATCAACACTGCTTTCATCAGTGGTCGAATCAGAGTTTAAACAGAAGTTAAAGCTGAGTTTCATATATATATATATGTGTGTGTGTGTGTGTGTGTGTGTGTGTGTATGTGTGTGTGTGGGTGTGTGTGTGTGTGTGTGCGTGTTGGAGCAGTTGGATAATACAGATTAGTACTAACAAACTAAAAAACAAAAATAAATTCTAATAAAAAGTACTAAAGTAGGCTGAAGTATAACAGCAGTCTTACAATGTACTAAAGTAGCAATAGTAATAATTATGCAAAACAAACCTGCAGTCATGCTGCTAAATATTTAAATGTTCAATAGACAGTAAATAACAGGTGTTCCTGGGAACAGCAACGATAATTAATATTACAGTGACTATTAATAATGTACATAAAGATATATATTTCCTTAAAAAAACTCAGTACATTTCCAGCTCCACCTTCAGCCTCCTAGGTGGAACTTGATTAATAAGTAAAACTGCAGGTAGCAGCTGCATTGTTACTCTCAGCTTCCAGTAACTTCCACTCATACACTGTTGTAATTGTCCAAAGGGAGAGTGCTTGATGAGGCATTTCAGCCTAAGCAAGAGAGCCAGCATGTCCCATGGAACCAAGCCAGGATGGGAAGTACACTGAAACCCTTTTCACAACCTTTTCAGAGACTCTCCACGGGTATGCATAAGGAAAGCACTCTTCATTAAATGGTCATCTTTTTATGAAGCAGACCTGCAGGGAGTCGTACCGAGGTGAAATCCTTAAGTGATAAGAACTGCAGATCCACTTCTCACTTTCTTTGCTTGTAATCCATTAGGGAGTGTCCTTCAATTGGTCCATTTATATCCATAGGAGACCACGCTAACCACCTGGTTATAACCTCTGAGAGTGGTAACAGGAAACTCTTAACCCTGAAGACTTGATGTTTGGCCTTATCGGAACATGTGTTGCACAAACAAGTAATATCTTTCCTTTCAGTTACTAAACAGTCAGCATGAGGGCACAGAGCAGGGTCAGGTAGATGCAGAAACATACATTTCTTGTTATCAATCACTGATTTGCATCATATTATATTGCACATATGGCAATGCTTCATATTTCCACCCTGCCAAATCCCATAAGGCATCATTTTTCAGTACATGATTTGCATATTTCTCATTCTATCATTCATCCCTGTAAAGGAAATGAATGCCACGATTATAAAAGGCTACCCTCCCACACATGGTGCAACATATGACGCACATTAATAACCATACAGATGTGCCATCATTTGAATGATTCAATTATTAGCACAAATGTAATCAGATACAGATTTATACCTTAATGTTTGTTTTAGAGTTTTATTTTTGGTGTTTTGCATACTAAGGAATAAACAAACATGTGTCGATGATGGATTCATCATTATTTTCTTTGCATTTTAATGGAATTACAATGTTAATATGGCCTCTGCTGACATTCATTAAATAAATCATTGAATTTGACATACATTATTTTAATCTCACCCTGCACTCTAATATATCTCTTAGAGCAGCGGTTCCCAGCTTTTCCAATTCAGACCCGCTTAAAAATCAAAAAAAAAAAATGTTCACAGCCCACTTGCGACCTCATGTCCATGTGGACATACAGATAACAACTTGCTTGAAAATCAATATGTGGTTTCAGATTTCGGTTTTTCATTTGTAAACTTCCTAATAGATTTCAATGCGAATTATACTTTAGAATAATTTTAAAACATAAATAATGAAACCACTTGCTATACATTCCAGTGATTCCACAGGTCAGGGACCACTGCTTTAGAGTATGCTTAGAAATGTTGTTTGCAATAAAACTGCCCAATATAGAAGAGGAAATTGATGATGTATGTAAATAAAAAATTATAGCTACTATAAAATACAAAACTTTAACCATTTTCGTGGTCATTCAGCAGCTAGTAGAATTATCAATGTGTGTCTGCCCAATACCCTGCCTGAAAACTGCAAAAAACTCCAGTGTTGCAGTAACAGCTGTTCTTGGGCTGCTCAGACGTTAATGACAGCGTTAATTGATAATGTTAATTAAAAAGATTGATTCTTTCATGGGGTTTGTCTCTCTCGGCAGGCAGGAGTGTCAGTCATTGGAAAGAGGTGATACATCTTGTGCTCAATCACCAGCGGCTCTCCATTGACCAAACAATTAACAGCACAAGTGTGAACTCCCTCCCGCATCAGTCAGGTCCTGATTCTGTTCTTCTGACTTCCACCAGAAGCATAAGCTCTCGGCAAAGAACCGCCCCCCTCATCTCATGATGCTAAACACAATAACTGTGCTCAGTGTACTGCCTCAGACTACTGAGGGATGTGATTGTAAAACATCAATTAGTAACAGTGATTATATATTTGAAAGGTTCAGTATGTGCTAGACATGTCTTTTTCTGAACAGGAAATATTAATATAATGAAACTACCAACGTGTGTTATCTGTGGTTGGTGTGATATGATGGTCTCATTAACATTGCAGGCAAATATTTTACCTAATGAAAGCGATAAAGCTGTGTATGAAAATCAGAGCACAGCTGCAGAGCAGGAGATTATAACATCCCCACTAACTGAGACCGTGTAGATTCATTTGATTCCCTGAAAATGAAAACATGGTGTCATCTCATTTTTGGTTCACCTTTCCGACCACCTGCCGTGAGAAGAAGAAATTAAATGTGAGTGAGTCGTGCTTCCAGAATAAGATGATGTCATCGACGTTTGATCTTGTGCCATAGCTTTTTGTACAAAGCTATGGCAGAATAATCATCAATAAAAACATCACAGAGCTGACAGGTTGGTAAACATGAGTGTGGCTTCATGTAGCAGACTTTTGAAGATTTGATATTTTGAAGGTTAAAGCGGAAGTTTGTATGTGATTATGAGATCTTATATAATAATTCTGCAGAATTGTCCCTTTACATTTTACAATACAATTGCCTAATTCTTTTTAAACCATTGTTACATCTGAAAGTAACTTATTTCTTAGGATTGAACCAGTTTACAGTGTAATGTGACAATTATGAAATGTACAGTTTATTCTATTTTAATGGTAATATTATCTCTATACAATGCTCCTATACTTGAAGGTGATGATATGGCTTTTTCTTTGTTTGGTTACACTCACCAAGTGATTTGTCAAGTGTCTGTTGCTACAGCAGGACTTAGAAACTCTGGATAAAGTTTGCTGCAACAGCTGATATTCATTTACATTGAAGGGTTCTAGATATAGCTTACTATCACAACAATATTGCAATCACTAGTTCTTAACAGGGGACGTGCACTCAATCAATCCAACATTGATTTCTCAGAAAGGAAGTTCATTGCAACATTGAGGCCCTGTTTACACAAGAATGCTTGCAGTTAAAACCGGAGGTGCCTTTCATGTAGATCAGGGGCTGGCAACCCTGGTCTGGCTCTGCTGTAGCATTTCCATCAACTCTGCCCAAGATGCAAAACTCTACTTAGATCCGCTCATGTCGTATATTTCCGTGCGTCAGACCTTCATGCTGCTCTCACAGCTCTAATAAAAATATAGGAGTCATTCCAAGCAATGTACCTAAACTGTATAGATAGCACTACTGAACAGAGAATGATCTGTAATTACATTTATCAAATTCTGCAACCAACCACTTGTCAGAGGCGAGCTAGGAGGGTTTGGGTGATACCTGGGAGAACCAGTTCATGGTGGAACAACTTTGTGGAAGGAGTGCTTGATGAAAATGCGTATGTCCAAAGATGTTCTTGTCGCTTTGAGTGAAGAATGCATAATATAAACGCAGCCTGTGATAATAACGGTGAGCATGATTGTAATCACAAACAGAAGAAGAAATAAAACAAGGGATGTTAAAACAGAGAGTATGCCTTATTTTGAAGAAAGTAAAGTCCATAACATGTGGTGATGGTCAGCTACTAAATTAGATGTCCCACCATATGTTTTAGCTGGGAGTGCTTTAATATATAAAGTAATGAAGCAGACAGGTTCATTGCAGAGCAGACAGACAGATAGACAGGTGGACATACAGAAGGAGCCTAGAAAAAGGAGGATGGCATCAGTGTAAATAATGAGCTTGGAGAGCTTTACACATCCCTGTATTCCCGTGTTTAGAAAGGTCAGTAACCCACTGGGCTGCTGGCTAATTGACTTTTAATTAGCATCTGATCAAATATACTTGCAGCCCTGCCGATGCACACACCACTGCCTCTATGCTTGGGGGGAATAAGGAGAGGTTATCATAAAATGTCCTTCACCATCAAATACGTGCATGCCCACAGCAATATTGTGTTCTTGAGGGTTGTGTGACATTCACATACACACAGGGTGATGGACGCTGTGCACATTCTCTTTTCTCTTGTTTTTGCTGTCAAACTAATGTGTTTTGTCATTTTGTTTGCCTGGCGCCAAATAGTCTGCTACAGTAGAATGTAATCCATCTTTCAGTCCAAAGAACTTTTAACTCATTTAAAGCTGATCTGGTAAGTGTGGCCCATAGACATTGAGATTTGTCACACAAGACTACAGATGTATGGCCATGAGCATCCCAAAGAGGAAAATTTGTTTCAAATTGGGCAATTTTTGATATGAAACTATTGGGCTCATTTCGTCTGATGTATTTTTGTTGATATTTAGGAATGTCTGTAAACTCCCTTGACTGGTCAGAACACCTGGTTTAGTTGGACACCTTGATTTTTCAGTTTTCATTGAAATGTGTGTAGTTTAAGGTCTCATCTGACAGCCCAGAGGTATGACGTGGATTATCTTGCTGTAGGATCAACTCCTGAATAGATAGGTCGAGACCATTGAGTACTGCATAGCTCTAGCCCTAGAAAAACACCCAGTCATCAGGTTTCCCCCTCCATGCTTATATAAATACAGAAATTTTGACATCCCTAACAAGATATACCAATATCCTTTGACATACCCAAGATCATCTCAATATAGTTTTGCACTTCCTTTCTCAAGTGTCTTTCTGAACCTGTCCTTTGATTGGCTGATCTCAATGGCTGTGAATGGGGGCGTGGGCGGTGACTGTATAGTAGTGACATCACAACTTCACATAAGCCATGACTGCTCATATGGCTGTTTATGTTTCTCTGTGAATTGAGCATTTTTGAAACATGAGACAGTATTTATACACTCTCTCTATTTATTAGGGGTGGGACATTAACATGTTAATTATGAATAATTAATTAAAAAGTAATAATAAAAATATGATTGCACACAGAGGGCCCAGTTAATTGAAACTCTGCATTTATTTGGTATTTTACAGTAATTCAACATCGGAAGCATTGAGGAATTTCCTAGGACTGTATACTATATATATATATATATATATGCCACAATATCGTAGATGATGTTCAACAGGCAAACCTAAAATCATTTTGTAGATTTGCAACTGAGTATGAGGAAAAACTAAAGCATGAACATATTGAAAACACATTCATCTCACTTCAGCTTCCTGCCTCCCTCCTCCACGTCTCTCCCCCCATGTCTCTGTTTATCCTTATTGTCACTGCCATCTCTTTCTTCACACTTTCGTCTCTGTCCTCCCCTCTCATATCTACCAGAGACAGCGTGAGCAGCAGTGGGTCTCTATAATGACGTGTAATGTGAGCACTGTCATGGCTTTCTTATCGCAGTAAAAAGCCCGCCCGTCCTACATGTACGTCTACCGACAGATCAACGGCATCTCCACTCTGAGCTCAATGTTCTATCACGCCCATTGAGGCCTGATTTTGGTTTCAGTCAGACAAAGAGGGAAGATGTGAGAGAAACGGAAAGGATGTAACGAGAGTGTGAAATACGGTGGGTGATCGGGAAATTAGGGGCACTCTCTATGAGACGTTCAAGGAAACGAGCAGAAAGATGAAGCTCTTGTCTGTCTTCCATAGAACAAAATAAGTGCTGGCCAGTTTACACAGAAAGATGATATTGTCTAATCTTGTTCACTGTTAGGTGTCTGTGTGGGCATAGATGAATCATCTCATACGGTCTGATTGTACTCTTCTGTGAGGTGAATGTCAATAGACATCGTGGACTCCCAGGATGAGTGGTGCACCTCGGGCAGCAGTGTCATTGACATTTAACACTGACAGGGATAAAAACTCCTCTGTGCCACAATTGATGATACAGGCCAGCCGTGATGACTTAGCCATGCAGGGCTTTGCCACGATGATAAGTTGAGAGGAATCAAGCCGGTCTGCTCCCTGATTGGGCTCACTGTGCAGCGGGCAGAAAATATGAGGCAACGCGCAGCTACAGATTAATATCTGTCTCTATGACCCTCATTGAATTAATGTGGCGTTCACAGAGACTGTGGCTTCAGAGAAGTCTGATGTCCATGAATGATCTATGTGACTATCTTTTGTGAAAAAAACTCTCACTGAGCCACTGAGTCACTCCTGCTGAATGGCATTACAAGAGGTCAAGGTCAAGCACATTACTATTATATATATATAAGAGGGGGGAACTCTACATCTGAAGAGTATTCAGTTGTTGCAGCAAAAACAACAACAACAACAAAAAAAAAAACAATGCAATGAAAAGAAGGATGAGGGATTATTTTTGAATTGTGGTAATGTTACAGTTCCATTCATGTTGTACATAAACACTGTTAAAGTTGGCTATGAATCCCTTCCGTATTTAGATAAGAAACTGCCAATCAGTTTTTTTACCATCTTACATCATTATTAGGAAGCAAACATTAAAGTTTACACAGTATAGAAACCTGAAACATTCTGCAATTTAAATTCGTTCATTTTCCGATTCTGAGTCAACTTTAGATGAATTCAGCTGCTCTAGTGCTCTAGCGCTGTGTTTTGCATTCCCATACCGAGACAGTGGGCACCACCGGAGGGACAGATAAAACATATTAAGCAAGATCAATGAGGCTAGCGTGGGGTTTGACATGCTCAGGAAGGACTGAAGCTCACAACACATTTTAATCAATACTAAAATACCCTGCTCCAATGAGAAGCAGGTGCTGCTCTATGGATCAGAGACAACAAAACCCATGACAAACAGACTGCAAACATTCATCAACACCTGCCTCAGGAGAATACTAAACATCTGGTGGAGAGACAACGTATGCAATGTGGATCTGTGGAGAACAGCAAGCCAGGATCCCATTGATTTACAAATTTGAAGACGCCCAAAAATGGAACGCCTAAAAGACCAGGAACAGCTGGAGAGGAAGCATCCAGCTAGAAACGATGGAGTGGGTTCAATTGGAGAGAACACAACATAAATACCATTAACCAGCCGAGGTGGATGACATTTGTCAATGGTCTGTGTTCTCTAGAGGAGCAAATGTTGTACATGAAGTAAGTCTAACTAAGCCAACTAAAAAAATCACAATAATAATTTTACAAAAATAAACGCTGTAACATAAACTTATGGTATTGATTTGGGTAAATTGAGGACACAGTTACATGAAAGATTTTGGATTTTACTTCCAAAGGCTACTCCTTCATGATAAGTTTCATGATAAGTGGGCATTTATTGCTCTACAATATGCTTCATCTCACGATCTACAAGCTGCTCCTTCCATCTGATTGTTGGAGCAGCTGGATAATGGTCTGCAGACATTAAAAAAAAAAAAAAAAAAAAAAAATTCAATCAAACCAAACCAAACCTACACTCTGCCTGCTGCTTTCAGTCGATGCCAACTCCATCACAACACTGTACACGTACAAAATTCTTTTCAGTGAATTAAAATGCTGAACTGTGAACACCAATAGTATGAATAGAAGCATCACTAATATAACTACTCTTTTACAAATTACTTCCAAAACTTGTACAAGACTTCAATATTATCTAAAAAAATATTTCACACTTTGCAGACCTGTGCAGGCAGAGAAACTGACACTTTCTCCCAATCTCCATATTCATGTGATGAAGCGATTTGTTGGTATCAAACCATCTGCTATTCCACAGGGTGAGCAGGGGATTGAGATGAAGGACAAGATGAACTCAGGAGGAGGAGGTGAGACAGAAATCTAACAGCAATTTTTTTTTTTCTTGATGGGAAGAAGTGTCTAGGTGTGATGTATTTTAAGTAGGAAGTAAAATCATCTGGGAGAGATGTCATAATATGCAACAAAGTCAGAGCAAATGCTGCTGTACTATTCCAGTCGGGAAATAGTGAAATATTCAACATGCAACGCGAAGAAGCGTGACACGGACAAATGCAGGTTAAACAAAGGTACAGCCTGGTGTGAGGGAAGAACTCCCTCTGAATACCCGCCAGCTACTAAATGGCAGCCACATATTTTTCACAGGATTCATTCCACATGGCTCCCAGTGGAATGAATCCTTTGAATGGTCCATTAAATCATTAAAACAACCTCCCATTCAGAGACCCCCGCTGCATAAGATTTTAACACACTCACGCAACACAAAACCTCTCTCGCAGGAGCATTCAAAACCCATAACCAAATGAAAAGATAAAAGGGGAAATGCTCCAAAGTCTCCAAACATGCTGAAAATTTAACATGAAATTCCTAATTCACATGAAATCACGTTGCCTCTTTCTTGCAGCATTGCTTTGAACAGCCGTAATGAAACCATCTTTTGATTTCACAGAAGTCAGAGTGCAGACAGACAAGGAATGCAGTCATGAGACATCTGCATTTCAGGTTATTGAATGCTCGTGTAACAAGATGTGCCAACACCCGTGACATGATGTGTTGTTTTTTTTTGGCCACCATGTCGAATAGCTATAACAGCTATAGATAGCAGAAACAGCAGTATTTCTACACTACACTGGATCAACCCCAACCCCATCCTCTATTCTTCATGCGTTCTTTTTTGTGCGGACTTCGATTTCTACAAGCAGATCGACGGACAAATCCCTAAGATACTATGTCGTCTAGCATCTCCTTTTCAATTTATTCTTTAGCTTATTGCAGGTCTGTTAAGCTTGAGTGTTAACGCTTTACAGTGGCAGCGGCAAGTTGGGGGTTATATATCTTTAAGGTAACCAGTAAATCCATCTCAATAAATGTGGTAATTTTGTATACCGTGTATCAGTGGTTCCCAAACCCTTTCTGTCAAGCCCCTCTTAGATGATATAGTAACATTGCACTTACATTACTTATAGAGTAATGATCAAAAACAAGATGTGCAAGCTACACAGTGCTTTCTCTGCCTAGATCACTTTCCTATTCATAGGCACGTTTCTATTCCTACAACGTAAATTGCTTTCTGACATGTTCATTTGTAAATAATAAATAACTTATTAACAACTCAAATAGAGAAAATAATACATCCTGCAATGATTGATTTGGATTTACTTTGTTCTGCTTGCTTGGATCTTAAGCTATTAAAGAAACAAGCTGAGATAATGTTTGCAGTGATTCTGGCTCGCCATTTTACCATATTGGTCCATTTCTTCCTGCCTATCTCAGATCTTTCTCCCGTTCTCCTTCTGTGTCATTGTCTGTCTCTCTCTCTCTCTCTCTCTCTCTCCCTTTCTGTTTGTCTTTCTCCTTCTTTCTGTATCATTATGTGAATCTTTTTCTCTCTTTCTCTCTTTCTGTCACTGTGTGACTTTCTGTCTCTCTGCTCCGCCAGTCTGTAACATGAGCACTCTGTGGGGGGGCTTGGTTGGAACACAGGGCATTTCACATCAGTTCCACTTGATATATTTTACCTTTCTTTTTATTTCTTCTTTTAAATATATGATATAGCCGTATCATTACAACTTTTTGCAATGGCATTAGCTATAATTCGACTTTATATATTTTTATTGGTGTGTGTGCCTGTGTGTGTGAGTTGGTGTGGAAGCCGTAGCCCTCGTAGTTCCACTGCGTCTCCCTAGGGGGCGCACCCCCCAGTTTGGGAACCGCTGCTGTATAGAATCCCAGCAGTGAAGTGTTACAACACTGCACTACTAGTTTTAGCTGAGCTTGTAGCAGACTGGCGGTAAGTCTAACCCAGTGCCCGATTCGTGTCCTCCACGTTGTTCTTTCTGCGTCTGGCACACATTCCTCCTCTGACACCACTTCCCTCCTCATGCTTCCTGTCACCAGCGCTGTGTACAATCACAGAGAAGTAAAATATGAATAAAATATATTCTTTCTCTCCTCAAACTCTGGATGTGTGTGCCTATTTCCTGAGTGCCTTGGTGTCTAGGCCTATTCTGTACCTACAAATCAGCCTGCCTCATTGCATAGCCGAGCAGTCCCAAATTGTTCTTCAAATTGTGGGTGACAGCAGACTTTTAGCTAGAGGTGACAGTCTGAGGAAAGACGGAGTTTATATCCTTCTAACATTTGGCTACATGACGGCCCAAAATGTGCTGGGCATAAAGAGAGAGCCAAGTCACTAAACCAATATATTTTGGGGTCAAAATTTAAGCAAGAGAAAATATTGGTTGTGTCAAAGCAATGCAAGATTATTTTATACATCTTCACACTGATTAAAAGTGCAAACGCCATTAAATTATCCTGACAAGACTTCTTTTTTTTGTAGGCTTTTAAACAATATGAATTGTGCACCCAGCTCTAGGACTTAATAAAAATGGAAATATTTTTAGCGTTCATATAAGAGAATATATCTATTCCCACAGAAAGTAATCAAAAAAAACAAACACAATTGAAATAGGGATTACTTAGTATGCCAAGTGTTACACCCTGAGAGTTCAACTTGCCAGTGTGAACTGCAGCACTGAGGACAAGTTGTCAGTCAGCTCAGTCCTTCTTGTAATGTCAAATCTGTTAGTTTGATACCCGTGCTGCTCGAGGCTACTGTCAATGCTGTCATCCACTCGCTGTCCTCTCCACTACCTGCTGCTTTCCTCTTCTTCTTTGTTTTCAAAGATTCCAATAAGGAGGTTGCTTGGGTTTTGGACTAAAGCCAGATGTCAGTTATCCTCCAAGAAAGTTTATTACGAGCAGCAAACAGTTGACAGCAACTACTCAGTCTGTCTAGGCTCCTGCATGTCTACGTATTTTTAATGAACTACAGCCCCAAATGACCAACTTTTCAGCAGATTTTCTGACATTTTGCCATAGATTGTTGAAAGTTATATCTCACAAATTGCAAGCCAGCTGTATGAAAGCACACGAATTTGAAGAATATTAAGTATAAGCTAACTTTGCCTCTTCCTACTCTACCATGTTGTCAAGTGATGCAATTAAGCATATACAACTTACATACATACACACTACAAGTATGTTTATGTCAAGTACACTTACAAAATTTCTTTGTACTTGTGACATGTGCAATGACAATAAAATTTAATCTAATCTATATAAAATAGAAATCATTAAATCAAGAATCCTTTACACTACAAAGCAATTTAATCAAGCATGATTAAAAAGAATAGCAAGCAAGAAAAAGTAAAATAAAAAGGAAACAAAAATAAGAAGTTATTTTGCTCTGTAAAAGTATTAAAATATTCTTTTTAATTGAGGGTTAGGGTACAACTTAATTCAAATGAAAATGACAACTGGGTTGAAAAGTGAGTAATGATGTCTCGGGAGTGAGGGTGGATTGTGAATGAAGACTGAGGAGCAAGTGATAAGGGACATTAATGCCTTATTGAATTCTGACACCCTGGCAGAGAAACTGAGGAAAGTAGAGCTAAATATAAACCGACAGAGGGGAGAAATACTGTAAATAAACTAATAGAATGGGAGGGAGAATGACAGAAGAAAGACAGAGGAGGGTTATTAAGAGGCAAAAATCTGCAAATAAATATGTGACTTTTTCAGCATGAAACACTGCATAGGCTATTCAATTCAGTTCTCATTAAGAACATAATTGATTTTCTCTGAAGACCAGTTATTGGCTGACCTGTTAATTTACTACATAGAACCACTATTAACCTCACCAATCTGCATGTGGTTTAACTATTAAAGGTGAATGCACTCATGAATACACAGTAAGGCTATAATTGCTGTGATTTTCTTTTCTTTTTTTTTTTGGGTGGGGGGTGAGTCTGACATCTCTGTTGCTCATCTCAGTCTCTCCTCACTCAGCCTCGAGGAGAGCTCCAACCAATCCTCACATCTGAGTGACTGCTGGTGAAAAGAAGGGATACGAGTGATGTATATCTCTGTTTTTCATTTTTACATTTACACAAAATAATTAACTAATGAAATTATTTGCAAAGCGAGGAGCGGCACAGCGAGACATACAGCAGGCAGCAGCACCTTCCTGTAGCGACGTGCGGAGGTGTGTGTTTTATCTCTGCTTCAGAACTAAGCCCGTCGCCAGAGGGAAACATTGACAGTTTCCATTTCTGTAGAAACTGCAGATTCGTTGAATGTCAACATTTCATAAATGTCATATCACCGTCTTTTGATACATGCATACTTTCACAGATATTTTTTATATGGTGTGACAACGCTGTGGTTATGGTCTGGTTAGGTTCAGGCACAAATAACACTGGGTTTACGGATAAGAGAAACATCACTGTTTGGGTTAAGATCATCAATGCATGATATGACAGGACAAAATTCCATTAAAATGTCTGGGCTAGGCTGTTTAGAACCTAACTGCTTAAAAAATAATTTTGTTTCGTCTTGCTTGTGTGGAATGCGGTGCTTACAACCAGTTGTAAGTTGTAACAATTAACATTTAACAATTAAATGTAAATTGTAAACAGTTTAAAATTTACATTTAACTTTCCACTTTAATTCAGAAAAAAACATACAAAACAAATTTGGAAATGACTTTTCACACCAATAATTGGATGGGATTCACCATTTCAGTCAGACTTAAAACATGTGGTGGGATACAGAAAGATTTGTCACCAAACTTCAAACTCCAATTATCAAAGCCTCTCAAGCGTCCTCTTACCTTCCTCATATCTCTGATATGAAAGTGCAGTGTCATTCAAACAGTTGAAGCTTTCTTTTTAGCATAGCCCTTCATCTTCTCTTTATCGGTCCAATTTAATTAGATGTCTGTCTCTCTGCATGCTCCTTTCTGCCTCGCCTCTTTCATCTCTTGTCCAATGGAGATCAATTCTTCATGGTGCACATCCCCATTGCCCATTGATACTGTCATCCTTTCTAAGAATATATCCCTCTATCCCTCATATCCCAAAACCAAACAAACCCTTGTAAAAAAGCAGAGTGATGGATCACCTATCATGTATTTTGCCTTTAATTAAGGTCAGGACACAAAAAGGACAACTCTGCTTAACGTTACCATGTCGCGCATGCCATGTTGTTTCAATGATGAATTATTTCTAAATCATAGGGAGCACTTCTCAGCAGTGGTAGTATAATAGTCAAATCCTTTGGCATACAGTAGAGGCGGAGGATCATTCCGAGGGTAACGGAAGCAATCATGGAGACAACAGGCGAGAGTGAAGGGTGCATAAGTACGCTTGGAGGAAAAATGAATATCAGGTCGACATAGAGAACAAGAAACAGAAAAAAGAGCAAGCAGGAGTTGAATGGAAAGAAGAAAAATCATTAATGCACCGTGTGTATATGTGAACATAGATCCCATACTGTTCTACCCCGCAAGGTAATTGAATCCGTTTGTTGGATTTGTAATGTACACTGTGATTTGAATCCATGTGATACATAGCTGGTGGAATCCCACAGGTGATTAAGTAGTATGAGCCCCTTTAGGTCAGAGTGATAAAGTCTCTACTTAAACCATTAGTTGGATAATTAATCAGTCACATCCATGTTATCACAGCAGTCTGCATTACAGCACAAGGTCTAACAAACCAGCCACAGGGGGAACATAGAATAATAATTAATCCTTACATCCCTTCTCTGAATTGCAGTAATGTGATCTGGTGCGTGCAAACCACTGTGTTTCATCATACTATATTTAATAAAAAAAAAAAAAAAAAAAACATACAGAGGAAGGCTCAAATTGTGAGCTTTATACGTGCAGACATGCTTGTAAAATGGCCCACAATTATGTGCTTCCTTCCCCGCTGAGATTACATTATGAACAGTCCACTCCTTTTCTTCCAGCGCCCACAGCGAGCATGGCTATCTATCCATCGATTGTCCCTATCTGTGTAGCAGCCAGCCGCTGAGTCAGAGCTCCAGCTGGAGGGGACGTTGCTAAGGCTTAACAGCAGGAGCAGAAAGCATAGGCAGAAGCAGCAACAAAAGGAGTAAGTGACCCTGAGAGGCGTGTGGGGAGTGTGTGTGTGTGTATGCATGTGTGCGTACAAGCGAGGGAGGAGTGCTGGCTGCTATTAGTCCAGCTGGATTAGCATCTGACACTCGGCAACTTCAGAATTCAGATCCCCTTTTACAAAAAAAAGGAGCGGCTGAAGCAGAAATAGCCGGGACATAAGGTCTCATCATCTTGGACATTAATGCACAGTATAAAATGGTAAATGGACTACATTTATATAGCACTAGCCTACTGACCACTCAAAGCACTTTGCATCACATTCACACACACAGTCTTATACGGATGGCTGAGGATGCAATGCAAGGTGCCAACCTGGTCATCATGGCCAATAAAATGTAAAATATATATCTCTCTCTCTCTCTCTCTCTCTCTCTCTCTCTCTCTCTCTCTCTCTCTCTCTTTACTCTTCTCTACCTCCTGAGTCACAGCAGCCTAAAGTTGAGGATGAGGATGCAAGATCCTCCCACCTACCAGTCATCTGGGGATTTTTAAATGCAAATAAGTTGCTTGGACAGCAGCGAACAAACCAACAGCCATTCCAAATTTCTTCAAAAACACACCTTTCCGGAAATGTTGTTCCTCCATTCTCCTCCATGGCGAAACAACTCCTGCATGTCATTCAATGTCACCACGCCACCCTAAAAACTTTGGATCGGTTTAAAAACTTTGGATCGGTTCCGCCATGCTTTTTTTTTTTTTTTTTTAAATCTCTCTAAATGTTTCCACCCAGTTTAAGCAAAAAACATGTGGGAATGTTTTCAGTCTCAAGTTGAGCTGGTGAGCCTAGGGGATACCAGAAAAACCCAAGAGCCCTGAGAGCCATCGACTAACCTTTCACACTGTGACAGCAGTGTGCCTTGAGTTTAGGCGGGTGCCTTTATCATTCAGTGAGGGGAGGTCAGCAGCCCAGAACGCAGAATGAAAAACTAATGATGTTTCAGTCAGACTGTACCCTAATCCCCAATGGCACTTCCGAGTAGAGTTGTGTTTCTGTTTTGTCCAGCTTTAATGAAAGTGTTGAAGGAGATGATTTTCTTCCTGGTGGAGAGCAATTACAACCGCAAGGACACGACAAACAACTAAAAACAAAGGTCAGAAATCATTTGCGAGATCGTGCAGGCTGATAGTAAGTGAGGACTAGAGCAACAGCTCTGTTTGGCGAAATCACATCGACGCCTCTTGTGTGTCGTAGAGATGATTGAGATAATAACTCAAGGGTGGTAATCAGCAAAATATATGGACTATCCACTACCAACTAATGTCTCATAAATTACCACATGGCTGAATGAATGCTTTTATGACACTTTCTACAAAAGTTTGATTTTTCTAAGTGTCACAAAATCAAGCATAGCAAGTAGTCCTTCCTAAATTACCACCATAATAAATGAATATATACTGTACTCTGTCACGGGTATCTTAATGCAAATCGAGGGACACATATTACAATTCCACTGCAGTGAAGGTGCTTTACATGATGATATTTCAGTAGACAAACTATAGAACTCTGTACAAAACAGTATTTCAAAGTTAATGTGACATGTGACACTGTGTTCTATAGCCAATTCCTCAAACTTGAGCATAAAAAGGTATGATGGCCTGGTGTAAGTGTTCATTACTTACTTACAATACAAGTGTTCTTCAAGGCATTCAATCTAAATGTTGGGTTTTACCGTTATTATTTTACAGAGTCTTGATATCAAATGGTTCGTTTTTTGTGGTTCTTAACCCTGTGTCTCGTGTTTGTGTTCACTTTCTTCATTACGCCACTGTTTTATTGTAAATCATGCGCAGAGGTCTCTTATTGCCCTCAGGTGAAATGTGTATTTCTCAATCCAATCATCCTTAAATGGAGTTTTTACTACAAGCTATTTTACTTTATCAAACCTGGCAACCTTGCTAACTGTGGCAACTAGTGAGCAGTTGAAGGATGACAGTTGAGGTGATGTGATAGTAATGTGTCACTCAAAGCCAGGGTCATGTTGCAGTGGAATTTTATTCCTGGGCCGGATTAAATTGTTATTCAGTCCAGCTCACATAATACTGATATTTTTTGAAGAATTCTCTTAAGTCATGTGGATTTATTTAAATAATTGCCTTAGGATATTTAGGATTATGTATACCCCATTCAAATAAAACTTTACTGAAAGTTGCATGGATTTTGATTGTTTTTATGAGGCAGTGTTTTGTTGGAAATCCGTGGTATAGAGAGAGAAATGGAATGTTTAGGAAACAGTTACTTGAGGTCTCTAGTGCTGCTCAGAAGCTTATCTGATCTGATATTTTGGATCCTTACATCTGGTGGTCTCACAAGGAAGTAATCCACCGCCAACTCAATAAGACCAGGAAGTCCCTATGTGCACATAGCCGAATGGGGGTCAGTCTGCACTTCTTTCATCTCAAGTCCAATCTATATAATATTCTTAAGACACAAAATGTATTAGTATTAGTATTACATTATCTATCAAAACTATTACAATATCAGAGATGATGATAATGATGATATAAAGAAGCCCACTTAAAATATTACATTATCTGTAAAAAACATAGCAAATTTGATACATTACATTTCATACATTACATTTTCAGAAAATTATTACATTATTAGGTGCTATTATTCATTTGACTGTCATACAACCAATAGCTAGTAGATGTTTATGATGTGAAGAGACATCAGGTGAGTAGTTAAAGAACAACAGTAAGATTTTTCCATATTGAAGCTCAACAATCTGTATCTAAGGTTTTTTTTTTTTTTTCAAATGCTTTGAAAGGTATTCCATCTATCCACCATACTTTCTCCCTTTCTCCCTTACTGCAGATTTTTATCTAATTTTGATGGTTTGGATACAGTATATCCTCACCGGCTGTCCAGAATATTTATGTGCATTTGGTTTAAAAGTTCTTATCCTATAAACTATACTTGCCTTTGGCCCGTATAAGTGTGAGTAGCTTCCTAATATGTGTATTATATATCTATCTTTTAATACCTTTAGATTTCCATATGTCATTTCTCAAAGGCTTGCCACCTTGTGTAAACTTATAGTTATCCCACAGGCATGTATCTGGTGAGGGATTGAAATATTTTAATAATTTCACAGGTTGTGAATCAGGGGGTTCTCTATTATTTACTTTTTTATGAGGGATTTGAGGGAATTTCACAAACAATATTCAATAAATACAATACATTTTGACAATATTACTATCCATATGTTCTAAAATCTCCACTTCCATGATATGACTTCGCAAACAGTTTCCGTGAACTGTAGTCCCACTAGACACCTGGTATTACAGGCTACAATACTTAACTATACAGGTATCTTAATTTGATTAACCCTGGATTTTTAATCACACCTTGACATGACATGACATCTTTAAAGAAACCCCTTTCTAAAGAGAGAGGGATTGCAGAAATGAGAAATGAGTCAGTCTAGGAAACATCTTTTTTTTGCATGCCTGTACACCCCTATAATGAAATAGGGACTCATAAATCATTCTTGATGTCCACTAGATGAGATTATTTGTATTAAATGGGCCAACACCATGTACATCAGATTTAAGAATCACCCTAGGATATCTCATGCCCTGACGAGTAAAAGGTAAGTCACAAGGATTCAAGGATTGAGAATTCTATTACAATAAACATTTAGTGGCAAGGCTTCAGATTTCTCCCCATTCACTTTATAGTCTATTCATTAAATAATATCTAGGGCTTGCCTTAGGAATTTTTAGGGAATGGATAATGTGAGCAAAATATCATCAGTGTGAAAGTAAATTTTCATCTCATTTTTTGGAGGGGCTATACCCTGTGTATTTTTGGGTTGTTCCTGATTATTGCTGCTAGCGGCAAAAAAAAAAAGCAGTGGGCTCAGAGGACATCCCTGACTATAGCCTCTATGCTAGGGCAGGAAACAGGATATTATTCCTTCAGTATATATTCTTGCCTTTGGTAGGAGGTATAAAAGTGGAAACATTATTGGCTCCAACTCCCATTGGTCCTATAGTTTTAAATAAGAAAGTAGGAATATGAAACTAAGCAGTATAAGTTTGCATGTGAGGTAACAGCGGTAGCATAGCTCCTTGGTCACGTCCATTTCCATCCTCTGTTGTGTCTGATTCCATAGTGCAATATTTGGCCTCATAAATTGTAATAGTAATGTCACATCTCTATAGATGTGACACAAGATTATAGTGTACAGTTTTTGTTTGGTTTTTGTCAGTGTCAGGAATCAAAGAGAAACTCAGCAGCTGATGCCTCTGTTGTGTTTGATCCCACGGCACAATATTCAGCCTTAGATCACAGAACTAGTTTTCTTCCAAATATGCTGATATTTGTAAAGTATTTAGCAGTGTCATATTTTAGTGTCTGCTTTTTCCTATCGCTAGCACAATATGGTTGGCAGAGTGCTTTGAGAGACCCATGATCACATTCATTGAAAGAACTCAACAGACACGGCACAGAGGACAATAAAAAACAAATGTTATTTCATTTTTATGTTTTCCAAAGAGGTTGAAAATCAGCAGAGTGGTCCTTTAATTTTAACTGCTTCCATTTGAAAAATATTTTATAAAAAATATAAGTATCAGGCTTTTTTTTTTTTCTATAGAACCATCTTACAGGGTGAATCACTCACTGACTGAGTGAAGCTCTCAGGGGTCTATAGGTTAAAACCATCCCAGAAACTGATTGTGCTGCCAGGTTTAGACTGCCAGGGATCCTGTGAGACACTAAGAGCTTCTCTTTCTTTCTGTTTTTTTTCTCTCAATCTATGCACTCAGATCCCGCAAATGTACTTTTCAAATCTGTTGTTTCTTTCCCCGCTGAGTCCTGCCCTGTGTTTTACTCATTCGCAGACCATGCCACAGCACACTGGACAGCCTCAAAACTTCCCCAACCCCGGAGTCTCTTCCCATTAGAGGTTGTGGAGTTCAGGCCGTACTCTATCACGGGCCATGGATACTCAACGCCTCATCCTCCATACAGTATACAGTATAAATCCTCATAATTGTATAAATGCTGTATTGTGAAGTTTACTCCATGCTTAAATGTTTGTATTCTATCCTGTACACATCTATTGCAAGTCTGTCCATCCAGTAAGAAGGATCCCTCCTCTGTTACTCTTCCTGAGGTTTCTTCTTCTTCATTTAATCCCAGTTATAGGGTTTTCTTGGCAGTTTTTCCTTGTATGGGGAGAGAGGGTTTGTAGCAACGCATTATGTAAGAACGGTACAATATGTAATAATGGTGCAATATGTAATAATGGTGCAATATGTAATAATTACATTTGTTCATAAGAAAAGTGCGTCACACATTTTGACAAAAAACGGCAAGGTTTATTACATATTGCATTAAAGAGTTTTATTACATAATGCGGTAGATTATTACAAAATGCGGCATTACATAATGAGATGAAAATGTATAATATTATTACATATTGCACCATTATTACATAACACGTTGCTACAGGGTCTAAGAAGCGAGATGTGTTGCTGCTGTATAATCTGTAAAGCCCCAGAGCTTGATTAGTGATTTTGGGCTATATGAATAAATTGAAAACATGGAGTGCAGTTCTGATTTGAGAAATATTTTTAAAAATAATAAAAAAAAAAAAATAAAAATAAAAAACTATTTAAAAATAAAATAATGTCTGTTTTGATCAAACATGTCTGCTGGAATCAAAGCAAAGCACATTATGGTTTGCTAATGATTTTTTAGCCAGTAGCTCTGTATTTAAAGGATCGAGCCATCTGTGTTTTTTAAATATTGATTGATGAATTTCAAGAAGCAAGATTATTTTCCTATGTGGTATGGAACCTCAGAATGATGCTCCTCTTACATTAGAGTTTCGCTCCACACAATTTCAAACCAATAGAATCCTCTTTGAACCTCTGAGACTGGAAATGGTGGCTTCTGGGCTATTTTTGTCTTCCTCATCTCCCAAATCCACTCTTTAAGTGTAACTGCCGGACTCGCTGTTATGTATTACACATACTCAGCTTCAAGATACAGGGATTTGCATCACATTTTTTCAAAAATAAGAAAAAGATCCCCTGATAATTTCCAACCTGTTGCTCGACTGCAGAGATAAAACAGAAAATGATCAAAAAAAAAACCAAAAAAAACTTTGCAAACAGAATTCAAGAAGTAAAAACATGCTGGCAAAGCCAAACATAAAAAAACATAATATTTGCAACTTCCCATTATTCAGCAATGATTAAAGATTAGATACAGCCAGCGGCATCAGCGAAAGTGATATGATTTTACTTAACACACAAATGAGAACATATTTTTAAAAGCTAACTACTTTTTTTCATAGTGCAGGAACTAGGTTCAGAATCGGAAGAGTGGGATAAGATTGTTATTCAAGTGCTTTAAAAAAATACAAGGGCAAATAGAGGGTCATACATAACATTCACAAATGAATAATGTAGTAATAATACTATGTATTCTTTCCTGGTTATAACTACTGCCCTCCATGGACCAACATAAATTATTCGTAGGGACACTGATGGTTGGTATTACTGCCAGTGTCTCCTCAGTAGGAAAATGGAAGCAGCAGGAGAAACTTTAGCTGTCTGTTCGAGTACACGTTAAATGCTTCTGGGAATGTTTTGGTGCTGCTATTACCATCTAATCCTGCGTGAGGAAACCCTGCTGTTTAATTATTATAGGCCACTATTAGAATTTTTCAGCTTTCAATACCAAAGTATCATTAGCTGTGATACTTTAGTATAGTAACAGTATAGCATTGGGTTTTTTATTTTTTCATTTCTTTATTATTTGTACCATATAATTCCAAGATAAATCATTTTTATTAGCAATGTGTGAAACTTCCAGGGTCTGCAGGTTTCTCATTTTTAAACAGTGATAACAATTACCATCACATGTTAAAAAGACTTGTGATGAAAGGATGAGGATAACATCGGTTGTAAATTAATGTTAGATGCATTAGTTTATTGGCAGAATGTTCCAATTGGCACGCTACAATCCAGAGTGTCTATCCTTAATTGAGATCATTTGTGATGAAAAGAAGCACCACACTGTGATGTAAGTGGACAGTTTGATTTTTCTACTGTGTGATTTGTCACTGTACAGGTTGTCCAATAAAAAATGGGTTCTCAATTTCAAGCTTCAGATATCTACTGTATTTGTTCCTGAGCAAGATGCTGAACTTCAATTGCTCCCATTGGTAAAGTCTCTGCCTTGCTGCTATGTATGTACATGTCATGTCTCATTGTGATATAATAATAATAATAATTACTCAGTGTTGTTCATACCAAAATAGTACAGGTCTCAACTGATTCTTTAAGCTCATTTGAGAGTGAATTCAGATTCAATAAAATGCTATTGAACCAGCTGTAGTACGAATGAGTTTCTAAAACACTCTCATATCAGGGTTGAAACTTTCACACAAAATAATCAAAAAGAAGATGAGAGATTAAGTGGTCCAAAACAAATTCTTCCAAACAATATCTTAGTGCTTAGGTGTGAAAAAGTTTTATGAGACTTCAGTACAGAAGTTAAAAATACAGGGGGGGAAAAAGGGGGAACTTGGACAATGGCTTGTCTATGTTATTGATCTCGGTTGATAGTGTACACATGCTGCTATCTAGAGTTATAACATTAGCTGGACAATGCTGTTCCAGTCGTTTGTTTTGCAGTGGAGGAAGTTAAAATGCTGGAGAGAAACCTCTGCTGTATACATCAGGAGAAAAGGAGAGCTCAACTAGATGATTCTCGCTGGCAGGCAGCGGGAATGAGAAAAAAAGATGGAAATACATGAAAGCTGAGTTACTGCCTCATTCACAAAGCACAGAAGGAGGTCTGTTCACAGGTTTCACTTATTTTTCTCCAGTAAATCCTGTCTGAATTAATTCACACCACATTCATAAAGTGTGAGAAAATGTTTATTAGTCAATAGTAATTTCTAAACCTATTATTGATTTCATTAAGCAGCAGTATAATACCACCCTGAATTCTATGAACACAACAAGTCGTTGCGAACCTGCAAGCTGAACTGATCAATGGAATAGCAAGCATTCCAAGTAACAAGCCACAGCGGTTCTAATTTATCTGCCTGGGAATGTAGCTGTATTTGGTTTTACAATGCACATCAGATAATTAGTGACATTTAGTTATTCATTTTGTTTTGGTGGCCACCCCAAGATTTTCATTGGGTTAATATGGCAAAACCTATGAAAAACTTCTGGAGGTGCCACTCTATTACTTTTGGATTCTTTAAACCTCCCTTGACCTATTTTAATATCTGCCTTTGTCACCATTCCTTCCCTCCACTGCATAATTGTATTGCACCTTAAAAAGCCAACAGCCAGACAAAATGAAGATAATAAATTGATAATTATTATGTCACTGTGTGAGTTTCTCACAAACCAAGCATTTGAAACAGACTGGTGGAAAACCTACTATGCATACATTAATTTCTTATAGGGTATACAACAACATATCTTGTGATTATCTGTTGTTTTTAAACTGTTATAATGTCAAATGCTGACATCAGGCATCATCAAAGGTCCAAAACATGAGGTAAATGTATGTGAATCCTGCCTACCACTCAAATGTTCTAATATTACCTCTATATCTTCTTCTATTTTTGTACAGGTCCTCAAATGGCCATCGGTTCTGTAGCTTTTCTTGCTGGGGTTGTTCAAATGGGTGGCTCATGTTATCCGCTCGCATATTTTGGATTTTGGCTCAAAAATGTACAAGTGTGTTTGAGAGGTATTCTCATTTCAATACAGACTGAGAAACAGATTTCCGCAATCTCTGTTTTCCTCCAGAGATTGTGGAAGTCTATTCTGTTGCAGCTTCCAGGAGATAACCAATCAGAACAGAGTGGGAGGAAAGGGAGTGAAAACTGCCAGTTTGTGCATGTGTGCATTATATATCTCCTTTGAAAAGATACCTTATGTGAAAGGTACCCAAGAACACTTAGATCCATTTCAAACAGGCCTGAGCATAATTAAACCTTAATCCAAGTTGACCAAAATACAGGAAGAACACCAACACTTGTAATGAAGAAAAAGCTGCAATGTGTGCCAGTTTTCAGACAGTGCACTGTATACAGTAACTCTGTTTCACCTCTTTTTCTCAGGTCTCCTGACATACCATCTGGGTATTAAACATATTGACATGCAAACCCAGAGCCTGAGACAATACAATAGAATCCTCCCTGACCTCAAAAAACTGAATATATTTTAGACTGAAACGCCCCCATGAAGACTTCTGCTACGTGTTATATTGGAACTTTCTGGCCCAGAGTTTAGTCTCTCAGGCAGCTTTTTCTTCTTATAAATTCCACCTCTATAACCCTAAGTTTCTCAATTAAACATTAGCATTTGACTGTTTTAGCACAGCTGGAATGTAACTGCTGCCTAAGATGTTCAGTTCAAAGTCCCTTGACCTAAATCCGGGGGGACACCTGGACTTTTGAACCTGAAAGCTGCATCTACAAACAGTGTTTGTAATGCATTCATTGTAAAAAATTCATTGTTACAGCCTGGAGCAAGACAGAGAGACCTTGTGCCTGATCTCTTAAAGGGGACCTATTATGGAAAAAAAAACATTTCAGTGCTTGTGTATAAATGTTTTGGTCTCTGGTTTCCTGCGAACACAAAAACACTGAAAAGAAATAGATAAGCCACCCACTGATTCTGTTGTTGTCTGGCCTCCTCTTGTGTAGCTGAAACCTGGCTGAACTAGGCGTTTAGAAATAGCTCTGGTTGCTCTGGTTGTGATGTCACAACAGGAGTGGAAGTTAATAGTAAACACTCCTGGATTCATATAGTACAAGCACTCCTTACGGACATCTTAATATCTGTTTCTCTAACAACCCGAGATATTCCCAGAGTGACATTTCTGACATTGCTAAATCACAACAAAGTGACTGTTTCAGTATGGAGAGGAGGGAGGTAGACCAGATAAACCATGAAAATTAAAACAAATATAGTAATAGTAATAATAAAAAAAATAGCGAATAATAATAATAATAATAATAATGATAATAGGGAAAATAGCGAAATAGCACCCCTTTAAATGTTTTTCTGATACTAGTGCAGTGCCTGCAGGAAGTATGTATTCATAGAAAAGTGGAAGCATAAATATACATTTTGTTTTGTTTGATACTTTTTTCTGTACACTGTGATGGCCAGGGTATGTTGCTGTTATATAAGTTTATAAATAAATGAGTTCAGGCCCAGATTCTGTGTTGTTAGGTGATAGTGCTGGGATTTCCTAAAGGTCTGTGAACACATCTTAGAGTAAGACGCTGTAGCTTGTGTGCCAAGTGTGGTTCTTGTTTTGTTTGTTGTTTTTGCATTGCCTACGGCCCACAGTAGCCTGTGTTAGTGTGAGGAATAAAGTACCAGCTAAACTAGCTCATGGCTTTGAATTGTAACAAAGGTGCTGGCAATATAAGGGGGGGCACCTTGATATGGAGCTTCATGGAGTGCGAAATACAGGGGGGGTCGATTAACCCTTGAGACACCCTGAAAGCCTCAAATGCAAAATTTTTGGGGGTGTCTCAAAATTCGTTAAAATAAATTCAATAAAGTTATTAAAGTACATATTATTGTTGTTACAATAATCATTACAATGTCATTACAATGTTTTCTAAGCTCGTGGTGCTGTGTGGGAGAGAGAGAGCGCGCTCCCGCCGTGGTGCTGTGTGGCTTGTTGTAGACTGTCTATCATCCACTGGGTTGTTTTCCACCTTGAGTTTGTATTTGTAGAAAGATATATCTTTCTAAATGAAAAATAAATTGCAATTGCTAAATGGGTGGTTAAATAGTGTCATCCAATTGGTCACAGGCTGTAGGCTTTCAAGTACACCAGCTGCGCGACGAAACCATCATTTATTCAGTTACCTTTTAAATGTGCCAGATAGGTAGCATTTGTTATTGTGTCTGCACCGTAATTTACAACTTTGCATTGGCTATCCTACTGAAAAAAATGTTGATCAGTATTGCGCAACAATTCGGAGATGGGGACCCCCCGGAATGTCGATGGGTATTTCGCACACTGAGCTTCACACTGTAACGAAAATGCTGCTGCAGTATAGCCCTGTGCAATGTAAATCAATTGGCTTTTAACTTTTAATTATAATAAGTTAAAGTATTAGTATTCAATATCCACGAAATGGTGTATCCACAAAAAAGGATATACACCACTGTGCCATGCACAAGCTATATCCGAAAGTTAGGGTTGATTTGATAGTCAGAGCGATATGAGAGCCACAGACACATAGACGCTCCGTGCTTTATAGATAGATAGTCTTTGACAAGCCATTTGGGAAATATCCCAGTTAACTTTTATTGCAGCCGCCTTCACCTTGACCTTTCTCAAGACATCATTGAAATCATAAATTAAAAAGACCCCCACATAGTACTGACAGAACACACTAACCTTTAAAGATTTCCATTATACTGTAATGTAGTGTATTGTAGCACTGTGTTGTAGGCAAACAATTTGTTAAGAAAGAACAAATCTTTTGGGTGAATGAACTAAAACGAATCACTTGCCTGAAACAATCCTTTCATTCCTCATTTGGTTCAGTTTGTCTCTCATCATTTCAGAGTGAATGTGATTTAGTTGCAGCTATACACTCACTCACTGAGTGACTGATTCTTCACTTGACTGCAGGAGGAATGGGGTGTGTTCAAGAGAGCAAATACACAACTGAATTTGTAAAATAATAATAATAATGAATATTTCCAGAATACAGAGCAGTCTTGAACTTATATATAGGTAAACTCTACCACCAGCCAGTTTCAACAAAGTCACTTTTTCCTCTCGAGGCAACGCCACAGGAAGTAGGGGCGCTGGGGGTGCTGCAGCACTGTGAGGCAATGGTGCATGATCAGTGATTCGTTTACTCATCCCTGCAGTCACTGAGTCATTCAAGCCTGCTCCTCTCCCTCTCATCTGTGCCTTGAAGTTTTAAAGTAGGAGTAGTACCAAATACTTTATTCTATAATTAGGTATATGTGCTGTACATTACATAATAGAGTAATGCTTTGCTATAGCAGCTTCCACTTTACAATATTTTGGTCCAAATAGACATCATCAATCATGCTCTGTAGCAGCTTTTACTTTACAATATTTTGGTCAAATAGACATCATCAATCATCTACTTTTCCTCTCTTTGCTTAAGCAGCAGAAATAGTTGGATATGTCTTACTTTAAAGTTACTAGCAGTTATTTTAATAGCTTGTTTTATCGTTCAGGGCATATTTAGAATAGTGACTTCATCAGTTAACTAAATAGCTTAAAATACTCATATGATACTAGTTGCACATATGTATTTTAAGTTTTCTTTTTATATTGTTAAATTATTTTGTTGTGTTTCTACATCTGTCTCTAAAACACAATTTATATTCCAGGAGGCTACATATCACTGGTTCACCTCATATCTTACAAGGTATATCCGTTATGGTCAGAGAAATCCTGGATTCATGGGGCATGTTGATAATGAGCTTTTTGTTGCCAGTTCTGGATCCACAAGGTTTGAGTTGGTGAAGCCAGCTTACTCAAAGACAGCAGGATTCACATATCCAGAATTTTGATCGAGGCCCTAGCTGTCAGTCACTTGAGCGGTCCCCAGTACATTAACTATATTTATACCTTTATGTCTGTTATGTGAGAGTCAATGGAGGAAGACACACATCACCTCACATTATTCGAAGCAGTGGGCAAGGACAGTAATTCATCTTTCTAAAAAAAACTGTCTGGGACTGAGCTTTGTGGCCATTATGCACATGAATGACTATTGTCACTGACATGAGACTTTTATTGATTATCAGAATTCTTTCTGAAATGTAGGATTTAATTTTTCCATCAGATTTACAGAAGTCTTTTATTCTACTAAATAGTTAATATGCTTTACTTTATACATATTGTAATTTGGTGGAAAACGATGTAAAAGAAAAAAAAAACTAATTTGTCCAAAGCAGAAAATGATGCATTGTTAGTCCTGAGTAAGGACAATAAGTTTGCAGTAGAACCTATTGATAAGGGAGGAGCAGTTTGTTATTGTTTTACAAAATTCTGCAGATTATGAATCTGAAATTAACATTTAAGTGTTTTTTTTTTCTATGAGAAGCTACCTTCACACCCCACTGAGGTAAAAACCCACATGGACTCTAGACCCTTATCTTTCACTTCAACAAATCTGAGTTTGATAAGAGTGTATTTGAATTTCATAAGGTTAACCACTCCGGTAATATACAGTATATACTTCCAGATATATAAGAACCTCACAGAAAATATTTCTGTCTGTGGGTTACTTTAGTAAACAACTGGGTCACACTCCTCTTCTATATGACACATTTTATACTGTATTAAATAGTTAAAATCCTTTGATTGTGTCTTAATGTTGATTTTTGTCAACTTCTATGCAGTCAATAAATTAGGAGTAACTATACTCCAGTGTGCGGTTATCCATTTTTTCTATTTTTAAATTGACATTTAACATTTCTGAGTTTACCTTTTCCAAACCAATGAGGTTATTAAGCTGTCTCTACATGGGTTCATTAGGCATCCCATTATCCACATTCCCGTGCTGGGAACAATATCTTGAGAGATACCTGGAATGAACATCACTGTGCTCAATGCAGAGGAAAAAAATGGATGATAGAAACTGCCAAGAACAGGATATAGATTTTGGATCTGTAAATGTGGAGGTGTGAAAAGGCTTAAGCGAATCTCCTGACACTGATGAAGCCATGTGAAATTTTTAAAGGGTTGATTAAAAGGGATTGTCCCCCACCCTCTATATTGAGTTGATTTAAGATTTAACATTTTATTCTTAAAATGTGAAAAATGTGATCAAAATGGTGTGCTTTTATTGAAACAGAGGTAAACATTGTTAAATCATCATTTTCACAGACAGGCAGGGATGAGAGAGAATGCTGGCTCAAGGAAATAAGTCCAGCAGCAGGGGATGAGTTCTGGCTGGAGCTGGAACAGTGGGACGCACAGGTTTAATCTTTATGTTTGCAAAATTCAGCACTATTTCTCACCTAAACTCACCGTGTTGAGGTCCTGGAGTGCAGAGGCAACTCTACACAGAGTAAACTGTGAAACTCAAGAAAAACACACAGAACTAATAACTTTTTTCCTGAAATGAAATTCAATATATAAATTCAGGTCTTGCTGACTTCTGTACATTAAATTAAAACAAAAGAAACTTATTGTTTAACATAATGATAATATTAAGTTTGTGGTATGTGACGTCATTTTATGGCTGGGTGGAGACACGTGGGAGACATTAAAGCTCTAAACCTGCTCATGTTTCATAATTAATCCTTTAACTCTGTGCTTGTATGGACACCTGATGTAGCACCAAAAGCACCTGGTTTGACACAAAACATTTTGTTTTATCTGTATGTACACATGGGCATTGCAGCATCGTCTGGTCTGATGCATCAGTATTATATGATGATGACAAAAGCAGAGACATGACCGAGCGTTGGCTTGTAACTTTTTAATGAAGACAATTAGATGAGTTCAGTGACTTGTGGCTGATGTGAGAACCGTGTCAATCTTTAATTCAATTATCTCTTGCACTTTTTAACATGACAGATTTTTCAGAGTAATCACTTATTTCTGGTGCAATCTGAGGCTGGGTGAAGGGGGGGGAGCAAAATTATTTTTAACAGTGATTGCATTTTACACACATACTGAAAAATTGATGATTGTCAGATTTTGTCACCATTTACTGTTACCATTTCAGTGGATATATAAGGATTAAAGCATAATCCGACATCCTTTTAGATAAAGTAGGTAACTCTGTGCCTCGAGGGCTGATAAATGTCCCTGGGTTTTATCTTGTCTGATTTTCACTGTCCCTATTTGCCTATGTGTATAAAAAAACGATATAGGAAACCACTTTCTCAAGAAACGAGAAAAATGAGAAGCATTAATGTTCAGAGCGAGAATTACATAACAAAGAAGCAGCTTGCGTTTTCTAAAACTGAACATAGTTCAAGTTTCTGTAAATAATATGTCCCTATATGATGCAAATTGTAATTTAACATTTTAAAATATGATTTTTAGGTAAAAAATTAAAATATTGTTTAGTTTGTATGTGATCTAGAGAACATATACCTCTTCTTTAGTGGTACTTACAGCCCTGATTAAAATACTGGAGAAAAGGTGAGAAGGTAAGTCAATCAGTCACTACATGTAAAATCAATTACAGTGAAATGTCAGGTCCTCAATCTTTGCAATACAAATTGTTTAAATAAGTAATAATTTACAAAATTCAATCATCTTCTATACCCGCTTATTCCTCATTAGGGTCGCAGGGGTCTGCTGGAGCCAATCCCAGCGCATTATGGCGAGAGGCAGGGATACACCCCAGATGGTCGCCAGCCAATCGTGGGGCACACACACCATTCAACTCACACACTCACACCTATGGGCAATTTAGAGTCTTCAATTAACCTCAGCATGTTTTTGGACTGTGGGAGGAAGCCGGAGTACCCGGTGAAAACCCACACAGACACTGGGAGAACATGCAACCTCCATACAGAAAGGTCCCAGACCCAGGACCAAGGAGGTCTTGAACCTGCGACCTTAATATAATGATTGAAATGATGGGATTGTGGAATCATGGAAACTGCGGTTGACACTGCACACATGCTAATGTGCCTGTCCTTCCCTGAAACACAGTAGTTAAAACTCCAGGCTGAGCCTTTGATTTGCATAATCCATGCCTGAAAGAGTGAGGGTGATAAGGTTTTAGGTTAAGGTTATGAGCCTGTGGCAATCAGCGGAAGTGTGCCAGTTGTGTTCTGTGGGCAAACATAAAAGACCAGACTGGACTGATAATGGCTTAACAGTCTTGCTCAGGGAGAGCCTTAGCACACACTCTCATTGTAACAAGAGCAGAAAAAAAGAGATATTGTATGACAATTTGAGCCAAACATATAAAAAAAAACTCCCCAAGATTACTCCGGCGTGTATCGGAGTGTTGATTCATCAGTCTGGGAGGATTCCGGGTTTGTCTTTGCCGGTGTTTTGCAGACACAAACAACTCCCCTCAAGAGGAAGCGAGTTGAAAACTGTTAAGGAGATGAGATCGTAAAGCTTAAAGCTTCCCAGTCTTAAGCAGATGGGTGAAGTCAGATACTCACCAGATCCTTAGAGACAATTCTCTATCAAATACCTGCATGCCTCTGAGTCACTCATGTCGTTCCTTTGCCCGATAAAAATGTGATGAGAGTCAGGGAATTGCACTCTGTCTCCTGGTCTCAGAATGGCTTCAACCAGCTTATCCTCCTCTGGCCAATCCAGGAGCAGCAGACCCTGTCATCGCCATGTTAACCAAGTGCTGCACTGCCAACTCATAAAGCCAGCAGAGTACAGCAGGTCACGTACTGGAACACAGCAGGGATGTTTGATGATGCTTTGCATCACTCAAACTCTAGTTTATTACACTAAAAGTGTAATAAACTACAGTTTACAATGATACAAAAGTGGTTTTGTATCATTGTATATACAGTGTACACATGCTGCTACATTTTGCTTATACCCTATAGGCATCCCTTCTGCTCAGCTGCTAGACACACAGATCACTAACTCATTGTTTTCCAATAAATCCATTCATCAAATTTCTCTTAGAAATAACTCCCGTCTTGTAAATTTGCTCCAGTCAGCTGTGAGCGTTGTCTCTGTGAGGAGGAAACTCCTCGGAGCAACAGTAGCTCAGCCATGACGCCATAGTCCCTAAGCTCGTTGAACAGGATTGTGGACTATGAAAGCGTGTAAAACTCATTTGTCCTGAGTTGTGACACTCATTATTAAGTTTCAACTTCCTCAAGGAGCAACATCAGCGAGAAAACTGCTCATCTGGAGTTTCAAAAAGCCTATGATCACCATGTGCAATGCCTAACGTGACCACCGAATGCTTCAGTGTCTGGCAGTTACCTGCATGAATGCATAGTGCTGACTATAGTTCAGTGGGAGAGGATTAATGGTCTGGGGCTGTTTTTCATGCTTTGTGCTACAAACTTTAATTCTAATTAACGGAAATCATAGCGCTGCAAGATTATAATATTTTCAACAATAGTGTGCTTTCAACTTTTTGGCAGCAGTTTAGGGAAGGGCCTTTCAACATGAAAACGCAAGTCCATGAGGAAGTGTTTATTTCCCAGTTTGGAGAGGAAGGATCCAACACATTAAGACTGAATGGTAGAGCCAAAATCAGCAGCCAACTGCTCTAATGATCTTGTGATAGAAATCAAGCCAATTCCTGCAAAATCTTGTGGAAAGTCTTCTCAAAACCATAAAAGCTGTTATCAAAGCTCATGACTTGATCAAAATGTTTGAGAATACTTTTGACAATGATAGGATTTAGTAAATTTGCCGTGGTGGGATATGTGTGAATATCCGAAAACTATTCTCATTCAAACTGCAAGTTTTATTAATCATGTTATCCAGCTCTGGCATACAGTACATAAGGATATTTCCTTCTTTATTGCTTTTGTTATCAGCCAGTATACAGTAGTCTGCAGAGATTTCCTTCAAAAAACAAAGCAGAGCCAGATGAGTGAGAAAAGAACGAGTTGCTGCTGACATGAAAAGAAAGAGATAAGGGGATCCTCAGAGAAAATGGATGGTTCAAATTACACAGGGAGACAGGTCTATTAATATGGAGACCGGGGTGTTTTTTTTTCCATGCTGTGTCTCCACCTAACATGTTCTATCTATCTGATGGAGAAAGTTACGTTAAGATACAAACACTTATTCAAAACATATACACTTCCCTGGAGATTAGCGCTTGCCATGCTGCTATGTGATACATGTCAGTACACACTGTAAATACACAGCACCTCACTATAGGAAGCCGAAAAGGACTTTGATGTTCCCGCTGCAGCTCGGTGCTCAATGTGACCTCAATCCCAATCTTTCATTGTAACTGAGGAGAATCCCGGAGCGTTCATTATCCCCCTGCCTCCTGCTTTCTGTCCAAAACCACTCACTCAACCAGAGTGTAAAAGGGAGCAATGTCGTCACCTGCGCGCACACACACATATGCACAGGGATATAAAGAAGTTGAGATGCACCCAAGACTCTTCAAAGTAAGCCTATGGTTCAGTGTCTAGCCAGGAATTATTTTTTCTACCATTCTGTTTTCTTCACACTTCAAAAGCTTTCAATTGGATGACAAGTAGTGTCAAGGCAGTTCCAACTCTGCTGCCTCTCAACTCTTTTAGTTAAAGGATCTCTCACTCATTCTGTGTTCTTCTACTCTGCTTTGTTATATAGAATTCACTCTAAAACTATGACAGCTCCAAAAAAGGCGAAAATAAATATTGCTCCCCCACAGATCCAGAGCTGTGCTGCTCATGATAAGGTGAACCGGACTGTGATTTATTTCATATTTGCAAGGCACCATCGCTGATCGTTGACATGCACATCCTTCTCTCCCCATCACCACCATCCGGCACTGTTTCCGGCGTCTACCCCGCATGGCGATGGACTGACTGATCGTTTTTAACAAACATCTGCTTTCGATCTGCTTGAATAATGAAAACGCGAAACAAAAAACATTGTTCTGCAGGGTATGAATAAATAAAACACCAGGAAAAATGGAGGGGGAAATATAAAGCCAGACTGAGTGAAGGGAAATGGTGGGAGGGGGGGACAGAAGGCAAGAGGGAAGCAGAGAGTCAGTGAGAGATGATAATGATGAGCCCTGAGACTATTTTAGGACTTCCTCAAAACGAAAAGACAGCTGCTACAGAACCGGAATATTATTGGTTGTACATGAGCACAGTTTATTTCACTGGTCTGCATAGTGCTAGGAATAATAACTGTTTTCTTGATTGGTAGATTGTTGATAAATCCTCAAACTGCTGCCACAAATTTAGAAGCAAGCTATTGTGTAAAAAGAAACGATGTATGCATGCTGTGGTATTTTGGTTTCCCTCAAGGCCATGAAACACAGTCTCAAAGTCCACCTAAAGGGCTTATGTGCAACATTTGTGAAGTAATTTACATGTTATAATCCGTTTTGTTGCGATGGGTTGTAAGGTATATTTCAAAATGAGACACTTCCCGACTTTCTCCCTTGAGTACAACAGCCTGTGGAATCACTTATATGTGCAGGGGTCGGGTTGGGAATGGACATGATCCTCTGAGCCTTTCTGCCGATACCCTCAGCAAACGACACCAGCATCCACTGCAACAAACATGGGCTTATCTGACTAGAAACACAATGCAGATATTAGCTCTCTAACTAATGAGACATCTAGCCCCCCCCCCCACACACACACACACACAACTGCAATAATGAGTCACCCAATCTCAAGCATTCACACGCAGCTAAGACACAATATTTCCTCAACAAAGGGGCAGAAAACAAGCACCGGAGTAATAGCAGAACATAGCTTACCCATGTTCATGGTAAATTAGTCCCAAATTAGAATGCAACACTTCACAACTCGCCGTCCAGCCTGCATGGTTGGTGTGTTGGTTTTGTTCTGGGTGTGTGTTTGTGTGTCAGCCACAGCAGGGCAGAGGGACATGCTGTATTTTGCTGAAGTGCAGTGGAAAACACAAAGTGTGCGCAGTTGAGCTGCAAGTCAAGTAGAATCAAGGGTTTTACTACTGAGAAGGAATTTTCTGAAAGTCACAGGAAGCCTCACTCAGAATGTAGGTGTCCACATACTTTTGGCCATATAGTGTAGCCTTCTGTGGCTAGTTAAGACCTTGCATCTCTCGCGGACGTCACACTTTTGTGTAATCCATTCTGACAAGAGCGTCACACCCACTGCATTTACACACTGTATGCACCGCTGTGAGGCATATTGAGCTTCAAATAAATGCACACACAGAAACAAGCACATCACTAACAGCAGTAGATCCGGCAATGAGATCATCGAGCCCCACCAGGGGCGGTACAGGCTGACGGCGACAGACTGAGAATGACAAACAAGCTGTAAAAACGAACCATCAAAAATAAAACGAGAGATTTGTTGCAGATCCTTCACGGCCAAATTCAACACAGGCTGTTTGAATTTGAGGCTGTCAACCGAGACTGAGGATTTTGCAGCTTTGTAAAATGCGAGGTTGTTTGGTCTGGCTGACTATAGGTCCATGTTGGTTAAATCCAGAACTAAACACAACATGACTTTGCTGTTTGCTTACTCGCATCTCTTAAAGCAGAGAAGTGTGTCGATGATAAAGTACAGTATGCATCGACCGGGAGCAGAGAGAGAGGAGCAGCCTGTGATTTCAGACTGGGGGTTGTATGCTGTTTGAATCTGTCTGGTCTCTGTTTGCTGAAAATGTTTAAAGATTAAAAAAAGATTTAGACTTAAAAAAAAAAAGATTTCTGTTTCTGTTGACCTGCTTCTAAACCTGATAAAAAACTCTTGATGTTCTGGGCTATTACTGAGAGCAATAAAACTTATACCTATACCTCTAAGACACTAGAGAAAATGTTATTTTATAAAGTTACTACTGTGTCATGTAGTCATTTAGAAGTATTTTGTACCTCAGAGTTAAGACCGAAGACCTAATACTGTAACCTCAGGACCTCATTTATATGGAGTCACAGTGACACAGAGAGTGCTGAAACAAACAATCCCTATTGCATCACTCTAATTACTAATACTGACATTGTTAGTGGTACCGACAATTTTAAGCCCACTGAGGGAAAAACACTGTCATTGGGAGGCTGGCACTGAAAATGTAAAAACTTTTTGGTAATTACATTGGTGTTCTTCTATTTATTTAAGGATCCCCATTAGATGAATGCTTCATGCTAATCAGCTTGTCTTCCTTCCACCTAACATACCTAATCTTACATGTTTAATATACTATTTAATCAATTTACATTACTAAAATGCAAAGCTGATATTTCCATTAAAATTACACACACAATACATATGCATGATATTAAAATAAAGCAAAATATCATATTATTTCAGTTTGCCGCTGATTTTACAGAGGAAAATAGAAAATATTCTGCAGCTTAACGTCATGCAACAGGGTTTGTCAAATCCAAATAGGTTTAAGGTAAATGAAAAAGACAGATATGTCTTCAGAGAGTGCAGTAAGTGTTATCAAATAAAAACGGATAACATAAAAATCGAATTAACACCAGCCATACAGAGGAAAAATAATCTGATTTTAATGTCACATAAACAAAGCAACGCTCCAACTTTAACCAGGTGTGGAATGAAACTCCTAAAAAACATCCTGCGCAGCTGTTACCTAAAACACTGATAAATCAATATGTCAGCATGAATAATAAAATCATCAGCAACTGCTTCTCATTTACTGACACAATAAAATGTTTGTGTGTGTGTGTGTGTGTGTGGTAGCATTAAGCTACATTATCTCAGTAAACATTTACTCCTCCTCTCAGGGTCAATGTTGTAGCAGCTGATACGTGGAACCTTGAGCCCAAATGCATCTTCACTTGAATGAGCTGTTTTTTTTTCTTTTTTCAGCTAAATTGTTGCTGGTAAGTTAGGCTGAGTCAGATATTATCTGTTATTATCTATTATTATGTGTATTCAGTAGTACCAAAAACAACAGCGAGGGGTTGGTTTTGTAGTGCACAAAACATGCTGAGCGGAGTTTCTGAGTCACCGGGGTATTGGTGAGCTCTAGCTCGTGGCCGGAAAAAGCAGCGAGTCGTCCTCGTCTGAAGCCCCAGGGGATAAGGCCTCGACGTCAGACACTGTGGCCCGTTTGCTCGACCCTGTCCGTGAATTTTACTGACAGCTGAGGCTTATTTCGGAAAACAAACGACTAGCCTTTTTATGAGCCGACTGGACTATGTAGTTAATGCGCTTCAAAATAGTCTTCCAAAGTAAGTTTTCAATTCAAGGCTCTGTGGAGGAACAGCAAATCTATCCTGCCGCAGGCTGATCACCTATGGGGGTTTCTCTGGATTGGACTTAGCTGTGGGCTATGAACAATAACACACTCAGGCAATTTTAGTTTCAACCTAAATTCAGCAGCCGTGGGCACCATGACTCTGTCACCATGACCTCAGATATACAGCATTGAGAGCTGCATTCACAAGCCTCTCCTTTGCACTTCACTGATTTCCTCTGTTCTCAAGTTCACAGCTCCCCCCCCCAAAGTCTTCTGTGATGTGGACACCAAGATACTAGAAACCATCCACCTAGGACCTGCTCAAGTCCACTATCAGCTCATTGGTCTTGCTGATGTTCAGAAGTAGGTTACGCTGGCGAGTCAGGTACTTCCTTGGCTATACGTGTGTAGAGGAAGCACAGCAGAGGACTTAATACACAGCCCTCAAGCGGAGAGGATGTGAGAGGGCAAATGCGACATGCTATTCACAAAGGTGTTTGTAAGCTCTGAAAAATGTAACAGCATGGGTTGCTGGCTCTGTCTCCCCATTATAAGCCAAGCTGTGATGGAGACAAAGGTTAGTGCTCTGCGGGTTAGGGCTGGCTGGCTGGCTGGGGACAGCGGGAAGGGGACGGCAACACTGCTGCAGCTTTCTCACACACCTAACACATCGCCAATAATGAAAAAAGCTATTTCGTTTGAATGGGTTCTAAACGTCTGCAGTGTAGAGGTCTTGGGAGTTTCCCAGATAATCCCAGATAGTCTGGCAAACACAAAAATAACACTGTGAAGTTTCCAAAACATGCTTTAGATGTATGAAAAAGATGCTTCTAGCTGTGGAGATGAAGAGGAAAACTTCTAAACCACTTAGAGCCAGAGAAATAACTCATAGTGCACCTTGCCCCCGAGGATCTGGGCAAAAAAAAAAAAGTCTAGATGTGACTATTATATTCACATTAGTTGAATGTATTGCAGACAGTCCATGTTAACACCTCGGTGTAGACAACATAACACCTTTGTAAATGGTCTCAATAGGTAAATAAACGTTAATGAACATTTCCTCTTTGGATGAATGTAGTTTGTTTCGTTTCATCAACGCAATTCATTAGGAAAGCCTCACATTGTGTAGACAGTCAGATCATTACAGCGCATGGATGCAGGTCATGACTGTCACTGAGGAACAATGGAAGAAGTTAATCACGATGACAGTCGTAGACCTATAAGGTGCATTTACGAGACAATATGCAAAAATCGCAGGCATAACAAGAAAATATGTCCTGCTCGCTTGTGCTGTGGCCAGACATTCATAACGTTGTTTATTAGCCTGCACAGCTGGCCATGATACGTAGTGCAAATTACCAAAGGACCCCGGATAAATCCTAAAGATAGGATCACATCAGACACATCGCTGCATGCATAACAATGTGCTGTATAGATGCAGACTATTGACTCAACCTTGAAGCAGCTTGTCTGTGTGTCCATGATATTCTGAGCATGTCCTGCAGGAAGGCCAAAACAAATTTGGTCTTTATGCAAAGACCCGCAGGACTTCTCTATTTGTGTTCCTTAGTGAATTGCCAGTTGTGATACATGGCACATGATATTGTGATGCCACAAATAGACGATTATCATAAAAGCCTGTTAGTCAACAAACTCTGTGCTGTGTGCTAGGATGTCTGCATCTTATACAAGTTGTTAAGTCTGAACATCTTCAGCAGCCAATGACATTTTATTCCCACATGTTCTTGCCCAATAGGTTCTTGCCTATTAAGTCTGATCAAGTGTTGCTGTTATGGTTGCAGGAAATTATGTATTACGTTTGTGGTAGAAGCAGGCAACTGGTTTATGTTTGTGGAAAAGTTATTACATTTGTGGGATTATTACATTTAAAAGCTGCAGGTTTTCTGTTTATTTCTTTTATGGACTGTTTGGTGGGTCAAACAATGGTCCCTTGCTGTGTTTAAACTGATCTTATCATGTGGCTTTTTAGAGGTGTGTTTGGGGAATGGCGGGTGGCTGAACAGGAAAGCTGCTGCTGGGTGACTTCTCACCTCTCAGGAGGACACACTGGGAGTTTATCACAAGTGGGAAACAGCCGCTGTATCCCTGGTGTAATAAAAAAAATGTATCTGGGCAATTCTTGTGGTGGGACGGTAAAGAAATGCCTGCAGGGCTCTGTATCGCTAACACAGGATAAGTTACAGCAATAATCAACATGGTTGGGAGAAGAGGGCTGTTTACTATGATGGACGTCTCAACACATGCTCCAGAGTCAGTATGACTTCCATGTGTCTTACTAAT
This sequence comes from Lepturacanthus savala, assembly GCA_030544235.1. Taxonomy (NCBI): domain Eukaryota; kingdom Metazoa; phylum Chordata; class Actinopteri; order Scombriformes; family Trichiuridae; genus Lepturacanthus; species Lepturacanthus savala. The sequence continues at coordinate 13,336,195 of CM060482.1, read as the reverse complement.
GAGGGCGGTGAGAGAAGAAGGCAGGCCTTCAACAAGAGTGATGAAGATGGATTTCCTAGCGTGTCAACATTAATGGATGGAAAAAAAAATAACTCCAAAAATGATTACCTTCCTACGTTTGCCACTGCAGGTGATGAATGCTTCTTTATTTTGACATCATCTGTCATTATATGTGTAACTCTATCTGCACAAAGACTGAAATCTGTGATGCACAGCCTTATATTTATGTAAGCCTGTCTCTTGCTCGAAGGAGTTGGTGATGACAGTAGATTAATGGTTGAATTATTGATATCTGTGGGGGGTGAATGTGCACACGCCCTCACAACGGCATCAACTAGCTGGTGTCTCAATGAGTCTGACAGATCACAAATCTACACACGTGCACATGTGGGAGTATACACACCCTCAGGTGGCATATAAATCATATTAATATCATGCTCATTTTCAATTCAATTATAAACAACCCTGATTTAAGCATATTTGCATTTGAATCAATTATAGATTCATTCAAACTCTGTATTACAGTATGTGCTGTGACGACTTTAATAATAATTATAATAATAATAATATTACTATCAGTGCTCGAAAATGGTTTGGCTACACCCCATCACCATTCCAGTCTCGGAGGAAAACACTCTTAAACCAATCACAATCGTCCTGAGGGTTGCTAAGCCCAAGAGGCAGCAAAATAGAGAGAAGGGAACTTATTTTGGTGGAACATGTGCACATGGGGAGGCGAGCCATGGCTTTAAAATGGCTAAACCCTGCAAAAGAAAATGACACATAATGTTCTTTGTGTATCTTTTCAACTGTTTACCAAAAGAACCAAGCAGGCCGGCCTAAATCTTTGTCACAGTTTGCCATTTTTAGCAGAATGTGGGTTGCTAGCATGGAGGTTGTTGTTGATTCTTTTCGCAACAGGGATATAGAAAACGGTAATGTGGATAATGCGAGGCAAGGAGAATTCTGGCTGAACTAAAAGGCCAATGGCAGGTTTACACCCAAAGTCTACATCTGGTCAGACTTGTCTGGGCAGGGTTAAAAATGCAAACATTAGGGAATCAAACAGATGACAAATAGTTTAATTAAACCAATCACCAACGTCAGTCTCTGCTACTCTGGTTCTGCTCTCTGGATGTTGTCTAAAGCATAACTGCATTAGCTGCTAATTTTGACGGTAACCAAATATGACCAACTGAAATAAAATTAAACAAAAAACATGACTGAAACATATTATTGATTCTGTAAAGATTATGTGTTATAGGCTGTGCAGATATTGTGACGACATTGTTTAAGCCATTTTGTAAAATACTATAGTGACCTGCTACAATATCAACTTACTGTAGCATAATATGTTAATTTATGAGTGCAAAGTGTATTTGTATGTGTGCATTTATACACTTGTATGGATAATTGTTGAGTTGTGTTAAGTTCTGTATTCATGGACAGTACGTGGAAACAACACTGTGATCTATAACACCAATGGTCTAAAATCATTCATTTTAATTAGGATTAATAATATGGAGCAGCTTCTAAATGGATCCCTAAGTTGCTCTAGGTAGTTAAAGGCCAGCACCTCACATCATAGCTTGCTGTATGCCCTGTGGGTGTGACAAAGAGTGAATGAGAGGCAAATTGTAAAGCAAAAAAACCTTAACATTGCAGCCCATTTAGCAATTTTTGTTTAATTTAATTATGCATTTAAATTAGTTTGGCTGTTATACAAGTAGGGAAGCCAAGACAGAATTATCTGTAACATGACAGCCTGTTTAATAAGCTTCTAGGTTTTGCTCTTGCAATGATTTTTTTTCCTTCATCCTAGGAGTTGACTTATTTGAGCAGACGCCTGGCTGTTAACACCAGCAGCGCCTTTTTCTTGTTTTCTGCACACCAGTCAACAGGCGATTCTCCGCTGGTTTGGTCTCTGACTCTCTTTATGTAAGCCTGTGTTGTGCGGGTGCCTGTTCATCTCATTCACTTCGTTTAGACACAATGGATACGTTATAAATGTGCTTTTTTTTAGTTGGAAAATTGAACAGATGCTCTAACCCTTGTCAAGCTCTTGACATCCTTTCTGGTGCAAGCTGCTCTGTGCAGTTTGAATTTGTTTGTGGCAGTAATAGACCAGACTCTAACAAACAACATGCAACGGACCAGACAGATCAATTAACATGGGCAAAGACAGCGGCGTCCTGTTGTTTAGTGGTTAGTGTTAATGTGCTGGCATCTATCAGGTCCGAAAAAATTCTTTCCTACTTCTTCAGTTTTTACACAATGAAATAATAATATAACATATATAATATGCGTGAAAAACATAACCTCAGGTTGATGCATAAAACTTAGTACTACTACATACTACACTAGGGGCCTGACGGACTAAGATCCCAAATAAAGGATACTAAAATGTATATGCATTATACCAGGATGCTAACAGAATTAATAAGAATAATTGTATAAATGACAATTGGTGCAAATGCGGTGGTGATAGCAATATTTAAATGAGTTTTGTATGTTCTAATGGTTTTCACAAAGAGTTTGGACAGGCAATAGATATAACAACAGTTATTTTCATGAGAAAAATGAATTTTAAATGAAAAATAAATTGATTTGTTGAAGCTGCACCATCATATCGGGCCAATGCTATTTCTGCAATAATCTGAATGATATTGGAATGACTTCATTAATTCCCTAAAGGGGGGGACTAGTTAGTTGGACAACAATCAACAACACAAAAACAAGAACCACAACACAACAATAAAAAATACTACCAGGCATCATAATAGAAATGAATAAAGAATTGAAATATATTTTCAATGTATACTGTATTTCATGTTGTGGTTATACTGTAGAAGCCTGGTATCGTCAGGTAATTGAATGAAGGTAAACACAGTGTATGGCTATATGTAATGTTTCTATCAATCCTGTTGCCTAAGCAGCTGTGGACACCAGATAATCTAAAAATTGCACATATTCATTAATGGATGAATGCAGACTTAATCAAAATGACTAATATTCCTTTGCACATTTCCAGGCCAATTTTAGTTGGAGAGCAATTAATTGAAATGTGCCCCTGCTCCCACCTGCAACCATGAGTAGACTATGTCAGTAGGCATAATGATTTTTTTTTTTTAAAGTCAGAATTGTAATTATAGGAGAACCAATGAGAAACTGCAAATCAGTAGGCAACTGGGAATGATAATAAATTAATTAATAATAAGCTGGGTAAGGAGTGAAAACTCACACACTGATGTGCTCTTAACAGGATTAAAATCACTGACCAGAACATGTACTATTAAAATCACCTCAGCTCCTCCAAAGAAATGAATCTTAACCCGATGGGGCTTAAGAGTCATGAGTGACATTAATGTTCCTAACACTAAATGAAAAAGTAATGAGAATTGTGCAGCACTAATTAATTACATGACCCGCAGTGTATAGACGGGGGGTTGGGTGGCTTTATTCTTTCACATGGGCCAAACTTTCCCATTCAATTTCACATGGAGTCTGATTCAACCCAAGGTAAATTATTTACCACAGCACTATCTTCACAAAGCATATAACTAATAAATTGGCTAAGTCCTGAGGCATTTATGCACTGCTCAACCAGTGTAGGAGAAAGGAGGAGAGTACCTTGTCTACTACTAATATCCACCGAATTTATTATCCATGACTAAATGAATAACGAAAGAATGTTTCGCAATTCAGTTCACCATTTTCTTAGTCTCATGGCATCTAAAAGATTAGAATATGTTAGGTTAATGCTTGAGGAAAGAGTCCAAAGAGGAATATGAGGTGAGGAGAGGTAATGAGAGCAGTGAAGGGCTAGAGAGAGAGGGACAGATGGCGGGAGGAGTCACGGTGCAAGCATATGGCCGCAGGTGCCTCCTCCTCTTCCTCCTCCTTCACTGCTGCCTGACAAAACACTGCCAGCATGAGTGACATACTGCATTCATGCTATTTACATACACTTAAGGAACACAGTCACGTTATGTCCACATAAAAATGTAAAGATCAATTGCGCATCAAGCATCAACCATAAAATGTAAAAGGAAAAACTTCATGGTGCATTCAGGTGCACCTTGTAAACTCTGAAATTACTTACAGCAAAGTGCATAAGCCTTCATGCTCCATTTATTTGCATCATGTCAACTCAGAAATCTAAACTCAAATGGCCATGAAGGAAAGCAAAACACTGATACACATGTTGTTATTCAATGTTATTAGAGTACACAGACACAGCTCACAAAAACACTTTATATGAATGTTTGTATTATACACACATCACAGCACACAATTTAAAATTTGTTTCCAGGGCTTCAAATCTTCAAATCCTACTGATTTTCTATGATATCCTTTATACTTCGCCAGTGCAGCTGTGAAGCTGGCATTAAATTTAATTCTAAGAGGTACTAAAAAAGTCTTGAATTTTACTTGGAGTACCCTGGGGGTACCCTGGTAATATTATACAGTTCAAGATAAGGGCAACTGAACAGTGATGGAAAAATAAGAATAGACCAGCCCTCCAAATTAAACTTATTTAATTGCCACCATTGCCACATAAATAAGTTTAATATTCTTTTTTTTCATGTGATACTTTTGGGAACACCCCAGCACCCAGTTTTTTTTTTTTACCTAAAAATAGTGAGTTAAGTGGTGTTATATTTTTGAAAGAAGAAAGAAACTAAATTCTGCAGACTTCCATGTAAACAATACCGATACAAGGAAAGAAAGATGATTATGCTCACTGCCTATGAGATTAACAATCATTACACTAGAAACTAACATTGCTGTGTGATTCAAATAAAATCAAAGTTCTAAAAAAGGAACTGACAAAGGGCTGCACTCCAGCTGCAATGACAAGCACAAGGACTGTGTGAGCTTCTCAAAGTGCATCTGCTGTTTGATTCATGTATGTCCAACATACAGCAGGACTGGGTGAAGGTGAATTTAGATAAGCAGGTATTGTTATTAAATACTTTGCCACATCACTAGTCTCACAACTCTGAAACAGTTGAGGCAGTTAAATGTGATAATGACAGCTTGATGTCTGATTGGTACACAGACATGACCACACACATGTCGACAGCCAAACAGAAAGGTTTCACTAGTTAGTTAGAATGAAATTGAAATTATATATATATATATATGAGTTTATACAGTATAAATGTATTTCAGTATGGTCAGTATGTATGGTCACATATTTAGCATATACTGCAGCATAGTGGTCTCCTTTTTATGTGGCTTAATGAAGGTAAACTCAGTGAACGGCCATGCATAACAGCACTGCGCTCTGGCACAATACTTTTCAGACTGTAGATTTATCAAAATATCAGACCATGCCTTCATGCTGCAGGGATTTAATGAACTGAAGGCAAATCTTTTTATACAGTGTAAAGAAGCTATGGATAGCAGATACTGTGACCACCTACAGATCACTGTAGAGTTTAATTGAAGTGTGCCTCTTCTCCCACCAGTGCAGTGAAGTGCTTGCACAAAACATTTCTTGTTTTGTCAAGTTTTATATATGTATAGCCCAAAATCATAAATCACAGACTCACATCAGGGGGCTTTACAGTTTGTACAGCAACACAACATCACCTGCCCTTAGTCCATCGAGTCATTGCATTGCTCGTCATTGCATTGCTCGTCATTGCATTGCTCGTCATTGCATTGCTCGTCATTGCAACCCCACAAAAATACTGGGCTTAAACCGTGATTTGCTGTAGTGCCCGTAGGGATATTAGCTATAAAGACTCCGAGATTAAAAAGAAGTTGACGAAAACAAGTTCAATAGCCTTATGTCAAAAAAGCTTGATATCCTCCTACTAAAAAGCACATTCCATGCCACTCATACAGTTACTATGTTAACATGCTAATATTGAGCATGTTCACCAGTCTTTAGCACATCAGTGTTTATTTTTTTTCTAAAGCTAGGCTGAACCAATTTCTAGGTTTGTCATGTGGTGTTGGACGAGTTCAAAATTTGACAATACTATGCCATACCTGCATCACTATAAAGACTAAAACAATGCGTGGCATATTTTGTGTGCATGTTGTGCCAGATAAATTATCAAAACTCTCAATTTGTACTGAAGTACAAGAGATCATGATATGTAGCTCAACGAACTAGCGATGCACTGTTATTAGTATTCGGAAGGCTAGGTGGCCATCCATCATTCAACCTCCATACCCAACGCCTCGCTACATTAAAGGCCAAACTGCTCGATGCATTGGCTTTCTTTGTTAGGCTATTTTATTAGGAAGGTATAGGTCAAAGAGAAAGTGATGAGAAACAGCTGGTATGTAAAACTAAAGCTGATAGTGGGAAGATATGAAGGTAAAAACATATCAGCAGGCGAGTAGACTAGCCTATAAACTACTGCATATATAACATGTATAGTGCACTAGACCTAATGGTACATTTATTTTTGACACTGGTAAACAGTTTCTGCTGACATTTTTAACTGGTTGCTTGTTGTTGTCGGCTCCACAGAATGGCAATGCGCTCATCAGTTGATCTCTGGGATTGAAATGTTGGAAGTAATTATAGTTGCTGCCCATGCAAATTCTCAAGTAACAATCAGGGGGAATTGCTGTGATGTTTGGACACAACAAAATACAAAAATACCACCTGTCATACATTCACAACTCATGTTGACTATTTGTGATACTAACTCTAAATGGCAGACAGAAGAAAAAGAAACAGAGGTGGCATGTGCAAAATAAAATCAGAGCACTGAAGGAAATGAATCTTAACATGATAGAAAGTGGAAGTAAAATGTAACATGTCTGCATGCCTGGCTATAAGGAGCTGAATTAAACTGGAGAAAATGAGCCTCATTTTCATGAAAACATGACAGAAGACATCTCTAATCAGAGCGCTTCAGTCCTGTCAATATGAGTGATAGGGGAAGTGAATCATAGTAGCAAATGCTTTCTGACACCACCTGTAATTGTGCAAATTTGAAGATATTTTTTTTCCATTATTGACTGGAAATAAGTGTAATTTATTCTTCACTAATTATCAAATAGAAAATAGTTTTTAATACAGACCATGTCACCAGTGGATCAACACGAACTGAATCAAAAGTTAATTTGTGAGCAGCTGATGAATATGTACAGGAATAGATTTGTTTCTGCCAGACACAATCTCTTATTATTATATTTTTTCATCTTCTGGGGAGAATTTCCCATCTCGTTTATTATTATAATTGTTCATCTTCTAGGGAGAATATCCCATCTAAAACTTTAAATGAAGATGAACCTTCAATAAAAGCTTGCTACAAATCTTGTCAATTCAACAGCGATCTCATTTCATTTTAAAATTGAGTGGTAAGATTAAAAAGGTGGAAAAAAGCCAGATATGTCAATTTTTGCAAAATTAAAATTATTTTTTAATAGGGAAGAAACACGGGTGACTCACAAATCAAATATTCTGTCTGTGTCAAAAAAAAAAAAATACTAACTGTGAAATGGAAAAAACGTCTAGTTTCCTCTACTTCAGAAAAGAGAGAAGACAGTCAGGGTTCAACCTGTTTACCAGCAACATTTTTAAAACATCATGTGTAGTCATTGGTTAAATTATCTTTACAGTCAGATAGGATCAGCTCTCACTGCGATAGTAATCAGTGTCTAATTCTGACTGAAGAAACGTTATAGCTGCTTTCAGCTGCTGTCTGCTAAAGGAGCTGTGAGATCAAGCTCATATGTAATCATTCTGTTTTACCAGCTCTGATTTAAATTCATGCCAAGTGACCCTTTTAATCCTTCATTCTGGGATAGTTATTCTCAAGAGGAGAGCGTTCATACACAAATAACCTGAATCACCAGGTGTATCCCTTATTACCACAAACCAGCGTTTCTGCTAGCAACATGATGGAGTACAGCAAAGTAGAGTGGACGAAACATAAATCTAGTGAGGTTTTCATGTTGCTTATGGGCTACGGTAACATGGAAGAGAGTGATTTTCATTTTGTATGCTTGACTTTGAAAATGTTAATCTTTCCTCTGGTCATCGGTGATTACAGAGAAACTTTTGATATAGCTGGGTTAAGCTAGTGGAGGCTTCGGCCAGTTTTTGCACACTCCCTCCAGGTTTCTGGAACATCTCAGTGCGGTTGTACAGCCTGTCGGAATCTTTCTGTCTCCCAGTGCCTTTGGTTAGAGTTTAAAAGGCTGCCATCATCAGAAAGGATGGCTTCAGCATGCAGCATGTCCTCTCACTGTCCTCTGTCCAAATAAGTCCCCCATGGGCCGGAAGCACCTGTCCTTCTGAAGGACAGCTAGGCCTCTGCTTAACAGTGTTGTCAGCAGCACCGTTCTAACTGCAAATCACAATGCCTTGGGGGGTGTGAAGGGGTGAGACATGAGGACAAAGGATTGAAATGCAGAGTGAATTAAGGCGATACTGATGCACGCACCATATGCTACAGTGTAGAAACTAAGGCATGTTAGTGATTGCTAATGATTCCAACAGAGCCTTTGAGTTAAAAAATGAAAAAAACAACAACAACAAAATGACTCATTCCAACATGTTCTCTAAATGAAGCCACCCAGTACAGTACATATAGTTACAGATAGTCATTTATGTTTATTTCTGTATTACTTTAATATTGTTGGCTAGTGTTCATAGGATTTTGAAAATATCCTAAATAAATGTATTGTAGGTGTGGTTTGATAGACAATACTTACAACATAAGCAAGATTTATATATTGTTAAATCCTGAGTGGCACACAGAAGTATCAGCTTCTCCAGAGTACAACCAGTGTCAATGGAGTGTGAGACAAGAATAAACCCAATACAATACAGTTAATACTTTTGCACAAAATGTGTGTTCATGTACGACATCATCCGTCATACTGTAGTAAGACAAAACTGTTTTTTTTTTCCATTTGATGCCCACAGTTTACAAAAGATGTGCCATACAGAGAGAAGAAGTGGCCAATGCACACTGGTACTGATCCAGCGTGTGAATTTGATAAAACTGTGTTTTTCTGGAACACTGCACATCAACTTACAATTGGGCATATCAAGTCATGGATGCAGTGAGGCCTTACACAGAATAAATAAATAAATAAAAGACATGGGTATTCTGATTTGCCTTGTACAACACAGTGGTATGGCTCTGTTCTGATCTACATTTGATTGGGTTGGCGCATCTTTAAAGCCTTGAATGAATAAAGAGCCATAAAACATTAGTTGGTTGATTGTCTGTGGTTGACCTATTGGGTTCAGTTAATTTTTATTGTATGTTTTATCACAGACACCTACATTTGTACAGCTGCCTCTTAGTGGGTGAAAGGAAGAAGAGCATTTCAATTTGAGGGTTTAAAACTGGGGTGAATGCATCCACCAGTCTGAGTTCTTTGTTCCCAGATTATTAATTATTATTAACTTTCTGCCCAGGAGATGTGCTATGCTGTAGCCCCACTGGTGATGGCCAAAAAAAAGAAAAGAGATGCCTGCATGCCATCTGCCTAAATCGGTAATGATAGGAAAAGTGCATTCACTGCTCTGGAAGGGAACCAGTAGGAAGATTACATTGCGAAGGGTGCGGTTTACATGGAACTGTCACTGTGCAGGAGAGAATGATTACAGTCTGACAACAGGGGAGCCGTTGTCATGAATGCCAACAACACCCTGCTTCTGCCTGTAAAAGTACACATTATTTGCATATACACTGTATGGCTTTTTATGTTGCATTGTTTTAAGCCTGTGTGAATGTATTCATAACTTATGCATCATATGAATGTGTGTTAAAATGTGAGACAGAGAGCTAGATCTACACACTTTTATCCTGCCGAGTCTGATATTGTCTGCCAGTCTAGAGAATGTCCCCTTTTACCTGTATGCTTATTTGTTTTTCTCACATTATTAATTCTATATCTACACTATCTGCATAACAAGCTGGAAAACATACTGGGGTGAGAAGCGCAATGCAGGTCTAATGTATTTAGTCTGTTAATTTCGCTGCTTATAATGAGAGAAAGTGCATATTATTCTTTTGTGAGAAATTGTAAAATCTGTATTTTTCCCCTTTGAAATAGTTGATGTTTTCTATATTTCGCTGTTTTTCTTTGCTTTAGCCACCCACGCATGTCCTGATTCATACAAATACTGCATGGTGCGGCAGGGGATGTGCTAATAGGGGTCCATATTACCCTTTGCCTGTAAAAGATAAGACTACAGAGGTTTGAATAATGAGCCAGTACCACCAGTGCCTCTAATACCAGGGGAATGTAGACTATAATACTGATGAGCTTCTGAGGACCAGTGTGGGACTGTTCCATGATGCCCCCACCCCCAGAATCACGACTCCAGCCATTGGAAAGGCTCTTCGCTAGAAGTTTGCATCTACCACTTGTTTGAATCAAAAGCTTTGCCTGGACACCAAGGAAATCAGCATTTATTTGAAAGAGAGTCCTGGGTCTCATTTACTGTGGAGGGCCACGTGCTATATTGTTAATATGCACTTTCTGAGAAAAGATTTTGAGTCTGTGTTTGAGAAGGTGCATATTCATGAGGATGCAGAGATGAAAATAGGCTTTATAATTGCTGTGTTAAGGGAGTATCAATTAACTGCCAGAGACTGCTGTGACTAGCAATTTCATCATTGAAAACATACTGGGGCACAGCAACCAGGGCAAGTAATGCTCCGAATGTTCGGCGTGTTCCTGACCTTGTAACTTGCTTTGTGCACCTTGTGCAGAGAGCAGGCTGGAGTGCAAAAACAGTTGCTTTTGTGTCTAGGTTCATATTTTGTCCTAGACGTTGCCCTGAAAACAGACATGCTGTAAAAGAAACATCTGTGGCGCAACGTGAACCTGCCGCTGCTTTGGTGATGTTATCAACAGGATCAAAGAAAATTCCTGCAGCGGACATGCTGAGACATACATTACATTCTTCAAATGTACTAAATGGATTTTAATTAAACACAATCCAATAATAATCGGCACAGAAAATGATGTTTAATGTAGTTAAAACAGTCGGTAAATCAATCTGCGACTTACCTATGAATGAATGTGGACGATTACAGTATCTGCTGTCCACAGCTGCTTTAAGCTCCTCCTTCAGTTCATTAAATCCCTTCGCCATCTGAAGGCAGCAGGACTAATGTTGATAAATCCACAGCCTCTAAGAAGTGTCGCGCCGGAGTGCAGTGCCGTTACGCACGACCGTTCACTGCGTTTACCTTCATTAAATCACCTTAAAAACGACACTTGGATGCTACAGTGGAACCACACACACTTCTGCGTAGTCCGGTCAGTTATAACTCGATATTCTGCTTTTTTATGAAGGAGACGTCAGGTTTGTAGACTCATTACTCAACTTTTGTGGCCATGTCTTTTGTAATTGTCAGTCCAATTATATCATATCAATTCCTTCCAGACACTTCAAAATAGCAGGTGGGTATGTACATAATAATAGATAGGTTTTAGTCTGAGGTTATTCATCTATGAATTTCTGAAACTCAAGGATACAACTGGTGGTTTTCTATATTTTTTTAGTGCTACACTGTATTATTATACAGAGAGTGAATAAGCCCACAAAGCCAACATGGTTTGATGTGTTAATAATATCCTTCACAGACAGAGCACAAACACAAATAATGATAATATATATATGCTGTACACTCTCGCAATGTTGGACACTGAGTACAAGGCGGTTTCTCAGTAGTTACCTCTGTTTGGCATTTTTTTGGGAAGTCTACTGAATATTTAATTTGCCACCCACTTTAGATGTAAACACCGTGAATAATTCAAATATTTTATATATTTATATATACACACACAACAGTGTATGAGTGAGAAGGTATGAGGATAAAGCTGAAATAAAGTGTTTTGTCAAGTAGACAGGATGAATTGCTGCAAATTGCTACTTGTGTTCCATTATTCATAAAGGGAGTCATGACTGAAGCAGAGGTACAAACAGGGGCGAGACATTCGGTGCAGAGGACTGCAGGTCCGTTGGGTCCTGGGTCAAATAAACAAGCTTGACCAACGATGAAAGATGCATCCTAATGATATATATATATATATATATATATATATATATATAGTCAGTCAGTCATTTTCTATACCTGCTTATTCCTCATTAGGGTCGCAGGGGTCTGCTGGAGCCTATCCCAGCACGTTACGGCGAGAGGCAGGGATACACCCCAGATGGTCGCCAGCCAATCGTGGGGCACACACACCATTCACTCACACACTCACACCTACGGGCAATTTAGAGTCGCCAATTAACCTCAGCATGTTTTTGGACTGTGGGAGGAAGCCGGAGTACCCGGTGAAAACCCACGCAGACACAGGGAGAACATGCAAACTCCACACAGAAAGGTCCCAGACCCAGGACGCAAGGCGGTCTTGAACCTGCGACCTTCTTGCTGTGAGGCAACAGCGCTAACCCCTGCGCCACCATGTCGCCCTATATATATATATATATATATATATATATATATATATATATATATATATATATATATATATATATATATATATATATATATATATATATATATATATATATATATATATATATATATATATATATATATATATATATATATATATATATATATATATATATATATATATATATATATATATATATCATTCTAGACTGTCATCAAAAATCACCAAGATGATGAAACAGAAATAAAAACACATTCTAATTTAAGTGACTCTAAACTAATAGTATCTAAGATAAACAAAAAATGTACACATAGGGCTAACTTCACCTCACAACTTTCCACATATTATACTTCATTTCATGCTGCTACAGCTGACAGAGCCAAAGGAACGTGGTAAGAATCCAATACTGACTTACTGACATGTGGAAAAGCTATAAAATATGGATTAAGTCTGACATCAACAGCTTTGGCAAAGGTCACAGAGAATGCACCGAGGGTCTCCGAGTCAGAACAAGAAATCTATTTGGGAAAAGTGGATGAGTATATAGAGTGTGTGTGAGTGTGTGTGCGCCCCCATGGGCACTGGCTAAAGTAGTATCAGTAGATCCAGGTTTCATCAAAGATGCAGAACCTTAAAACAGGCAGTCAGGAGAATATACTTATATGCTTCAGTATAGTGGTACCTCCTTCCAAACACATCTTGAGACATTTAAGTGAGAACAAACAACTTCTTGCTATTTTAATTAAGTTTACATTTGCCTCTGCTGAGGTCATTCGCTCTCAAACTTGAGAGTTTTCTGGAGAAAAATTTTACACACACAAAGCCAAGGGCTGCCTAACAGCTCACCACTGAGCAAGTTGTCTGCAGCAGATTCAACGGAATTAATGCTTGCTGAAAAGCACAAAGGCAATCATGATTGAAAGGGGAGAGTGTGTTAAGGCTGCAATCTTGTTTTTGTCACCTTGAAACTGATTTAAAGTTGAAACAGAAACTAGTGGTGTGTAAAGGAACTGCTTTCTGTTTTCAACAGATCACACCGGAAACCATAAAGATTCTGCCAGAGACTGCTGCGGGTGGCAATTTCAGTATTAAAAACTACCCGAGTACAATGTTCTTTTTTATTCATATATAGACAAACATGGAGGTGTACAAATGAACGCACACACTTGTACAGTGGTCACAAGGTATGATTCTAGTTTTTACACCCAAGTCTCCTTGTTGTTCATCCCTTTGCTCAGGCATGCTCAGGCAGGTACAATCACTCCCTTTTCCACTACAGAGTTCAATGGACATTCTTGATAGAAAGGGATACTCATCTAATGTTATTCATCTACAAACGTCTGTTCAAGGACAAAAATTGTGATATTTTATATTTTTCTTAGAGCACAGGCACTCTTATCAGGATTGGATTTAGGATATATGCACCTTTAAAATAAAATAAACTCTCAAGGTAGTCGCTAAGTCCGCTGCTTCACATAAAACAGTATTTACATCTACATTCTTCTGCTTAGTCATATATAAATGGTAGTATTGATACCCAGAGTGACTAAGCTAAGTAAAGCCAACACAGTTTTCTGTGTTAATAATATCCTTCAGGGACAGAGCACAAACACAGCAATAAGAAATATATATGCTGTTCACTCTCTAGCAAAGTTGGACACTGAGTACAAGGCAGTTTCTTAGTAATTACCTCTGTTTGGCTTTTTGGGAAATCTACTGAATATTTGATCTACCACCCACTGTAGATGTACACACTGTGAATTATTCACATGTTTATATATTTATATATACAACAGTATATGGGTAAGGAGGTATGAGGGTAAAACCTGCTGTCAAGTAGACAGGATGAATTGCTGCGAATTGCTCCTCGTGTTTCCATTATTCATAAAGGTATTCACGTCTGAAGGAGAGGCACAAACAGCGGCGAGACATTCGTTGTGTTAAATTATTGACGGAACCTCAAGATCTCAGAGAGGCTTCTTTCTTTGATAGGTTAAATCTGGCAAATCTGTGTTCTTTCCCTTTTGATGCGTACTCCTATTCCTGGTTGTTTACCTTGTTTCCTTTTGACTTATAAAACCACCTCTGAGTCCTCTCCACTCCGCCTCCCCAATGAAGGAGTCGGACTCTCTGGCAAGGCTTTTGCTGAAATCCCTAGAATAATGAAACAGAAATTACATCACATTCTGCGTAATTTAAGTGGTGTGGAAAATGGTCACAAAACGCACACACAGAGCCAACCTTTTCTCACAATACATACTATATTATGCTTCATTCCTCATGCTGCTATAGCTAATCGAAAAGGAGGTGGTGAGAAACCAATACTGAGTTACTGACATGTGGAAAAGCTATAAAATATGGATTAAGTCCGACATCGACAGCATCGGCAAAGGTCACAGAGAATGCACTGAGAGTCTTCTAATCAGAACAAGCAATCTCTTTGGGAAAATCAAATGGAGAGAGAGTGAGAGACAGAGAAGTAGAGTGTGTGTGTGTGTGTGTGTGGGGGGGGGGGGGGGGGGGGGGATCAAGGATGCACAACCATAAAACAAATGCGTATGCAAGACTGATAACAACAAAAAAAAAAATTGATTAACTGGTTTCTTGTTTTTTCCTGCACACCACTGAAGCACTGGCCACAGCAGCATTATGATCCATGAGCCAGTCAGTCAGTAATTTTCTATTCCCACTTATCCTACATTAGGGTCACTGGGGTCTGCTGGAGCTAATCCCAGGTGAGAGGCAGAACTACACCCCAGACAGGTCACCAGCCTATCGTGGGGCAAATGTACCTTAGAGTCTCTGATTACTTAAGCATGTCTTTGGACTGTGGGAAGAAGCCAAAGAACCCTGAGAAAACCCACACAGACATGGAGAGAACATGTAAACACACAGAAAGTTCCCAGCTCAAGGACTTGAACCTGCGACCTTCTTGCTGTAGAGCAACAGCACTAACCACTATCCCACTGTGTTTCTTGTGATCACAAGGCTTTGATTAAATCAGAAGCTGTCCTTGAATGCACATTAGTAATACATAATAATGAACAGATTCTATAAATTAAGTGAGATTCAAGCACAGCACGGATTATTTGCATAGCGTGGTTGAATCTGCATTTTTCTTGCCTCAGAACTCAGAACTTTCTGATGCCGGGCTACGGTTTGACCACCACATCCTCAGCGCTCATCTGATCCCTGCAGACATCAACCTACGCACGACTACACTGCATCCTGCCTGACACGGAGAGGGAAGCAGCTCCGAAAAGGTCAAAATCATGCCTACTAAAATGGTCATATGCCATGTGAGCTCTAATGACCACAGGGAGGTGCAGTCTCATATTCTGAGTGGGAAAACAGAAGTCTAGAAACAGTGTGGGATGTAATGAATTTCAAAAATGTTCTTGGCCCGTTTCCAACCTTTTAGAAAATGGATTAGAACTTATGCCAATGTCAATACATTTCTGTACAAGTCTATCTCATTGTTCATGTAACAAGCTTTCATAAAAGATCTAGTGCAATTACATGAAAAAAGCAGAAGTGTGAAGTTTAGATTTCTATCAGGGCTCTTGTGAGAAAAAGATCATAATATGCTGCAGAAGTTAGCTGCTCTACTTTTTTATATTTCCATCAACTTTCATTTTTACTTCACTTCTAAAATTTCCCAAGTGTTTTCTTTACATGCTACAAAATAAATCAAAATTTGACTGCAAACGATACAAGTGTGACTTATGATATCACAAATAGTTTGGGGGCCAATTATGGTTCAATAGTCAGTTTATACAAAAAAACTATGTGATTCTCAATAACTCTTACTGCACTTACTGTTTCATTCATTAGTATCACATACTTTAAATACTCTAGTGATACTGCCATTCTCAGACTGCTCCATGATAATAACTCTATTATGGACTATCAGAACAAAATTTCCCATTTTACACAATGTTGCACTGATAACTATCTAGAGCTGAATGTGGACAAAACAAAAGAACTTGTCCTTGAAACAACCAACACTACTTAAGCCACTCCTCATCAAGGGTGAAGCAGACAGTTTGACAAATCTTAGACTCTCTCTTGACAATAGACTTATGTTTGATCAACATATCACATCTATCCATTCGAAAGACACCATTTAATCCGGAAGTTAAGTAATCTGTTGCCCCCATCTTTTGTTATTATTGTACAAAAGCATAGCTCAACCTGTTCTGTTGTACTGTTCCGCATGTTTCTACATCTTACTGTCCACACCAAACAGAAACAAATTTTTCAATATTACTCATATTGCTTCTAAGATTATCTGACTTCCCACTTCAACACTTTCTGATATGAACAACAAGGCCATTACACGGCTAGCACTTTCAATATAACATGACATGGATCATCGCCTCTATTGCTTTTTTTCAAACTTATGCCGTCAGGATAAACATATGGAAGCTTACCATGAAAAAAGGTCCATTTCAGTTGGAGCCCCAACAAGATGGTCTCTGTATAGAGTGGGGACCTCAGGTTTTTGTGTTGTCTTAGTGTAATGTTTTACTGTTTTCTTCTGCAGATGTTGTTTTATGTTGTTTGTACATACATGTACGCTGTACATACCTCAGATAATAATTATCCTTTGGGTCAAAAAAGGTTATAATTATTGGATATTTTAAGACTTTTATTCAAGTAATATTCTAATAGGTGACTTTAACTTCTCCAAAGCATATTTTCTGGTTATCTGTACTCAAGTGTGGCTTTCAGATACTTGAACCACAACTGACCATTTTCTTTACACTAATTGCATCTTCTTTGAGTCTGAGTGTTTTTGTAGCTGTGAGCTGATTGTGGCCCTGTCACATAATAAGGAACACCTATGAAGAGTGCTAGACAGAGCCAGTATCACATGCTGGGAAGCCCATATTAGTGTCAGTGTAGAGCCTGCTGGTGGATTGATCTGCCAAACAAGTCCTGTGGACACAGGCAGCTCTGTTCCCTGTCCCTGTGCTTCCCTTCACACACTAACAAGTTGTTTAGCGAAGGTGAGGTGCTTCTCACACACAGACCACCGTCAGCAGTTCATGCACACCATTCTCTTGCCCATTTAAACTGAAGAGCGACACTGGTTTCTCAGCAAACCTCAAATAAATAGGGGGCTGCAATTAGTAACACTGTAAAAAGCCTTAATGTGACTTTGTTTCGCTGCACTAAACAGACATTATAAGCGACACTAAATGAAGTAGGCTTGATTTACACTTGTTTTTCCACATCTCAAATAAAGCAAATTCACTTCTGATTCTGTTTGTAATGAGCCCCCTAATTAAGTGCCTTACAAATAAAGAATGAACAAATTCACAATATATCTTCATGGGTTATTTTGTCTTGAGTTTGAATGGGAAAAAGATAAATCATCTGATGTGCGGTACAAAAACAATCTATTGGATCATTTTCTTCCAATAAAAAAGGTTTTTAGGTCAAACATCGCATGCTGGGAAGTTCACTAACAAGCTATCAGTGTTTCTAAAATGCTAAATTTCACAAGACATGAGAAGGATAATTAGGATATCTAATCAATTCATCGTTTTAAGTGATAAGACTGAACTCTTAATTGAGTTCTTAAATGATTTTGAATGGTATAATTAAACATTTAAATTCAACTGCCTTGAAATTGTCAAATGCATTACTGAGTTAATAAAAAGAAGCTTTGTATTACACTGGTTATCCTACATTGTGGGTAGTTTCTTGTATTTATCAGCAAGCTGGTCAGTCTTATGACCTTGTTAGATTCGAGGACTCAAAGAAACCCTTCACTGTGAACCTCTCATTTTACACTCAGGAGCACATAATTTGAGTTTTTCCAGGTGCAATGTTATGCAATCCAATACAACTCCGCAATAAAACTCATCCTTGTAACGCTGCTAATGTTTTGCTTTTGTTGAATTTTGTTAGAGAATTGTTGATGCAACTATGCTGTAATTTTTTAGATAGTTTCATCATTTTACTGTTTGTTGTACTGTATTGTAAAGGTTCTTTCTTGCAGTATATTCTTTCCATTACCATTTACTTGACCCCTCAACATTCAAGCACAAACAATGCAAAGATAATACTGCGTGTGGGTGTTTGTCAAAGGTCTGAAAGTGAAAATAGATTTGAATTGTGGGTGTAGAAATATGCATATGTTTTGTGTGTGTGTGCGTGTGTGTGTCAGAGAGAGAGAGAGAGAGAAGGAGATGAGCTGAGGGAAAACAGTCGTCAAACATGCAGTATGTACATGCTTTGCTACTACTGCCATCACTGCCTCAGTCATCAGCTCTGACTAATGTCTTGCATAAAAACTTCCAAAAATATAAATTTATGTATGTATATATTTTAAAATGCAACATTACATACATAGAGAGCAAGGGAAGCTCATCTGCTGCAATTTATGCATGTCTCTCATAAGGTGCACTGGAGATTGGAACAGCTTCAGTTAATGGTATTCATGGAAAAAAACAGCATCCATTAGCTTTCTATTTCAAACACTAACCTTTTACAAGTCCAGCGGTTTATGCATCGACGTGACCTTATGAATACTAACCATGTATAATCTTTTTATCTGCATTCAAGGCTCGCATTACACCGGGAGATTAAGGTGACACAGCAGTGCCGTGCACAGACATTTTGGGGGGGCAGATGCTCAAGTGAAAAAAGGCACTGATAACTGAATACATGAATTTGCATTACACGTCTGTTGGGTCATCTCATTGAGCAGCAGGCAACACAGCGAGGATGCTGCCACAGCACAGCCAATGGAAGAACCGACTGGAGCAACTTTGATCAGTCCTGCCTCATCAAGACAAATCCTGCAGTTTTTTTTTTAAAGAATAAAATCAACCTAAACTGCACAATTAGAACTTTTACATATAAGCAAAAAAGTCCAGTGGAAAGGAGAGAACAGGAGAGAAAAAAACAAATAGTGGTGGAGAAAATGAACTACTAATGCATGCAAAAACTTGTTTGTTACCCACGTATTATGAACATTAAAAGAAGACTCAAGACACATTGGTATTCCAGTCACTCCAAGCCCAAGAACTGAACCCCCAAAAGAATTCTAAAAACTACTGATCAAATACACGCAACACTGTTCAAACCTCAGAGCAGCACTGCTTGCCAACCACTAATCAGAATAAACCAAATTATTAAACTAATAAAACATGCCTATCTGGAATATTGGACGGAATCAAACACAAAACAAACATAATTGCTTTTTGGCCTCAAACCTTGAATACAAAATTACCAGTGTCTCTTTACTATCAGAGATACATCGCAGAGACAGACTTACTAACAAGAGTCAAGTCAAGAAATAACAATACAAGAAATGATGAAGATGAAGTGGAGAAAGTCTGTGGCCACTGCAGCACAGGTAAGAGTGAATACTTTATGTGGAATACTTTGAATGAATAAGTTTGATTTGTTAAACTTCACCAAACTAGATGACAGTGAAAAGCAACAAACTCTACTAGCAAAGAGACATTCAGCAGATTCAGCGGCAAAATATGTGACTGCATGCCACAGAAGGAGAAAGACATAATTGAAACATCATCACTGAATGTGACGAATAATTATCTTCACACAGTCTATTATACATATGGTCAACATTATCTAATCCTGTGAATGATGTAGTGAATGTAATTGTTGTATTATCTTATTGTAATGCTCTTTCTATACTTTTATTATACTTTAGCAACATTGTGATTTTACATAGTCCTGCAATACATATGTGTATTATCCAGCTCTTTATTGAATTGTATTATTCTTGGTGCAATATTTTTCATCTGACATGCATGACTATAAGTCAGGTCAGACGAGTGTGGACTAGTCAGACCAAAGCCTAAGAACTTAGGAAGACTCTTGAATAAGAGGTGAAACATCTTCCTAGACAATTACAAGTCCAGTTGCCTGCGATTCAATTTTGAGAGAGATAACAATGATCTGGATGAATGAGAATATTCACAGACCCTTAGTGCACTGAAGTGATAACTAATAAGGAGAAGAGGAGGAGATGCGAGGTGAATTAAACTAATAGAATAGATTACATAGACTATTAACCGCGTAATTCCTATTTATCTTTTTCAGTTGCCTGACTACCTGGAACTAACTAACAATAGCCTACCGGAGTGCACTTATTTTTTTCAATGAGCACACTTTTTCACTGCAGAAAAGCTTGCTTGTTATTAAGCTTAAAAGTGCGTAGGTCTGGCTGAACCGAGATGCTTTAAGGGTGGTTTAATTTAACGAAGTGTAAAACAACGGCTCAGGACAAACACAGTTGCAACCTGTCAAAATGAAGGCAGGCCAGACGTGTATCATGCTGCTGCGCAGGGTGTGTGAAATGCTGCATTGAGGAGGGGCAGGAGAGGTTCTGCTGTCTCACAGAATAAAAACTCATATGTTGGGCATACAACGGATTACAACACACTTTTAATTGAAAATTGATTCCACGGGCCAAATTTAGAAAGTAAATATATGAAATGAGAAAAATAAATAGAAAAAAATGCCTTGCAAAAGGGACACTTGTTAGACTGCTTGCTGTCAAATAGCAATTGGTTGCTGGCTGCATCCAGAGGCACTCGAGCCATGTATTGCAGGGGCTACCAAGGATGGTAAGAACAAGACCATATGTGACATTGAGATTGCTAATATTGGAGCTGTGCATTTCCACCTGACTACGAACGAATTGTGTTTATTTCAAACCAGATCAATAGTGTACCGTATTGCTTTAGAGAATCCTACTGAAAAGGTCAAAGACAAATAAGAGGAAAGGAGACCTACATTATTACCTGGTTGAGCTCCATAATGCAATCGGCAGCTCTTCAAGACTCAGCGGTGATTGACCAGGCTTTATGGAGGGCTTCCTGCGGCCCTCTGCAGCATCTGTCTCCTCAATGACGGCTGACGTGGAAAGTAAGAGGTGGAGAGATTCAACAGGTGCAGTTTGTTTCTCTCTTTTTTTTCCCCCACAGCATGGCCAATAATTAGAGCTGTCAAGTAAAAATATTTTGGGGAGCTGATGACACTGCATGTTTCAGTGAAAGCAGGGGAAATCCTTCAATGTACAGGCACCTTCCTTTGTCAGCTTAGTTGCATCTTTAATCAATTAACGTTTGGAGAGATGAATCGCAAGGTAAGGTAGAGCTTTCTGTCAAAAAAAATCTTTAATCTTCAGCTCATAAAAACTGGGGCCGTTGGCAATATGTCACTGGAGAGCTGTTAAAGCCAGCATCAATGCTCATCCATAAATTACAGTTTAAATGGACGCTTGTTAAAAACAAAGCAAAAGGTGTGTAATTCAAGGGGGGATAAGCAATTGAGAAATAAAATAAAATATATTTGCTTAAAGGATTATAGGTAAACATCACAGATTTTTTTGTGACTGAAAATTTAACAAAGGATTTCCTCTATCTGCACTCTTCCTTGTGAGCAATTCAATAAACCTTTTGTTAAATGTTAATGTTAAATGTTAAATACCACACTAGTAATAAAAATCCACCTGCAGTAATTACTACAGTTAAGACTCCCATATTGTAGAAAAGGAGATTTTAATTGCTTTTTCATTATTAAGTGTTAATTAAATAATTTCCCATATTTTAAAATGCTCCATCCACAAAGAAATGCATACCCTATGCCTTAGTCATCATCAACACCCTCTGCAATTTAAATCAGCCAATCAGTAGAGAGGCTCATAAATATTAATCACACAGACACAAAATGATCTGTTCTTTCTAGAGCTCCATGGAGTAGCTTGAAAGAATAGATTTAAAATTGTATTGAAATTATTTTGGAGACTTTAAACCACCCAAGCATATATTGTTAAGGATATCAAAACTTTAGCATAGCATCTCTAATAAAAAGGCAGATTAAGATGAGACACTTGGTAAATTGGGTGAAATATGAATTAAGATAGATCACCATTAAACTTCCCCAGTTAATTTCTTACATTCCGACAATTGTTTTATCTATTACAATGTTTATGAAATGTCATGTTCATATATACAAATTAAGTATTGTTTATGTTTTTCTTTGCGTACATTTGCATAACAGATATCAGGACGTTGGAAAAAGCAAGATTCAAAATTCTTGTTCCGTTATGTTGACGTATTAGAGTCAAAGGATCTTAGAATGGATTATGGATTTTTTTTATCATTTCACAAATCAGAAAGTACTGTCAACATTTTCACAATGTTTTTAGGAATAAAATGTCACATAAATCAGGCTATGAATGATATATGAACAAACTTCTCTGAAAAATCTTTCAGAAGATGGTTAGGAATAAAAGGAATGTATTGAATATGCAAGCGCTACTGAAGGGGAGATTTATGACTGAGACTAAGCAAAAAAATTATTTTGAGAAAACATTGCAGAAATTGACACCAGCCAATGCGATTTCGAGTTTAGCTTTAAATCCTCTTTTATACTTTCACAAGTGGTTACTAATACAAATAATATTACCATATTTTACAATATTCTACCATACAGTTTTATGCAGGAGAAAAGAAGCTTTATAATGATACCTCATATGACATGGACAATGTTCTCGCTTAACACTTAAATGTGTATTTTGAAAGGTTTTTTTGTTTTATTTGTGTTTTTACTCTAGTCAGAAAGAAGACATGTTATGGAAGAAAAACATTTCAAAATCAATTTGATCAGTGCTTGAAAAAAAACATGTTTTTGCTTGCCTCACCTTAATAACGCTAAATCTGACACACAGTCAGGTGTCAGATCCTCAGATAATTCACAATTCAAAAAACCACACATGAACAAACCTCCTCAAGCCAAAAACTGTAGTGCAGTGATACTATGGCTTTGCTGTTATGATATTTCCCTGGAGATAAGAGTTGATAAATTACAGAAACCAGGCAACGAGGTTCACCTTTTTGTATCCTCTGTTTAGTGTGATTAGGTGGTGCTCTCTGCTTCTTAGCTCTAATTTGTCATTGCACCTGTGGTTATCTAGTCCTCAATGGACGTTGGAAAAGTAACTTGGAGATGCATATTTGTTCCACAGAGAGGCTAAGCTAACTATGGTTTGGAAATTCCAAAGCAATTCCATTTCATTGTGGATGATTGGATTAGTTTGGCCTGTGCCATGTTTCTCCCCTGCGGTTAAGTTAGGACTAGCTGCGGGTGGCTGAGTGTATATCAGTACTAGAAACATGGAAGCAAAATAGACCACCATAAACTACAGCATGGAACTAATAGGTTTATTGATTACCCTGCCTTCTACTAGTTCCTATTCATTGTGATGTAGTAGACTCAGCACATGGAATCCTGTTGCCTCAAGATGCCAGCCAGAATTATGGGACACATTAAAATTCACAATCAGAACAACCAGATGCTTGTTCTCTATGCCACGTCTCACGCTAAACCTCAAGATGTACCTTTCTCTTCCTTGCCCCAAAAACCACCCTTTGTCTGACAGTTCAAAGTGTTCTCTGTACTCTTAAGGTTGGAACGAGCAACCTCTATTAAAAGTGGATTTCTCCAAGACATTTATACACGCAGACACTTTTGCGGACATGCCTAACAAAAGGATATTAGTGTTTATTTACTTATAACCTGATGTGCTTGTGTCCCCTAGCACACATTTTTCCCACAGTTTTTGGTTTTAGATGACAGCGCTCTAAATGCAGTGATAATGAATAGGCCTCAGGGAGTCTTTGCTGACTCGCTGCAACAGGCTTATGAGATTAGCAAAACCATTGAGGGACTGTTAACAGCATAAGGCCCTCTGAGGTAGAAGAAGATGAGGAAGGAGGCTGGTAATAACAACCGAAATACTCCTGAATCTACCACTTCACATATACCATGAGTGCGTATAACTGCTTTCAATCAATCTATTTGATGGCAGCCATTGACATGAAATTGTATCATTGATAATGCCTGTGTTAACTCCACTAAGTGAGGTCCCCTTCACATCAAAGTCAGGCTGCTCTACTACGTTAAATGTAATGAAAGCTTAATTAGTATCATTGGTAACATCTGTGTTTACCTACTATTTAATGTCTACCCAGCTGCTGTGAAAAATTTCTATTGATGCAGGGTTAACATTTATTGTATTAAGACTCATGGTTTAAACACACAGGACACAAATGTGATGCAAAGGGCAACAAAGTGCAAGAGAGGGACTAAATAATCAGCCATATTAATAATATCTCTAGAAAAAAAAAAACAATGTCACAAGTGTTATGAAATTAAAACTGGTGTATTAATACAGGATGAAAATTACATTTTAAAGTTACATGTTTTAAAAAAAATCGGAACAAGAGTTATCAGTACAGTATTTGGGGGGAGAGAAACAGACATTTCCTGTCCTATCTTTGACTGAGGTGACTGAGGTCATCAGATCATTGAATATTATAAAAGGTCTAAAGAATTCGGGGGTTCTGGACATATATGGGATAGATTTCTGTTTGATTAAGACGCATTTAACAGCCCTGTCTTCCCCAATTACACAGCTGATAGTGCCTTTCCTCATAGATTAAAAGGTGCAGTTATTGCTCCAATTTTTAAGGGAAGAGATCAGTTCAAGCTGACCAATTACAGACGAGTAAATGATCTTCCAATAATGTCTAAGGTTAATAATTAATTGAATAGGTAATGGCTAAGCAATCCCAGGCAGTTTTGTTTAAGAGCACAACGCAGAACCAGCTATTTGTTATTTTGTCGAACAGTTGAAAGGCATTTTGGACAAATAGTAGTCAAAAAGGTGTTTGTTGCAGTCAATCTCTATGTATTCTCACTAAAATGTCAACTACCATGTCAAAACAAAAAATGTAGTGTTTTTGTCAAATGTTGCCTCATCATTTAAAGGTCCCATATCATGGAAACCTTTACATATAATATATTTATACACAACCTTCATGGAGAAGGCTGAATGCAAAAAGCTTCTGCATTATTCGTCTTGCCCAGGCACTGGGAAAACTGGTTGGTTTGAAATCAATGCCTCTGGTGTCATCACTAGAGGCTAATTTAGCATATTCTATGCTTCAATTTATAAAAACCAATCCCAATGTTTTTACACCTGCACTCACAGTCTCAACAACTGTGCCTGCCTTTGTTGGTAGAGTCAATATGTGGAGAGTTAAGAGCCAGACATGCGTAATGCTCAGTAGCTCGTTGCCAAAGCGAGCATAGATGTCTTGTTTTGTTGGGGGGGTTAAGGATTGTCAGAAGTGTGAAAATGCAGTTTAGGCTGTGGTGTTTTTCTAATATAAAAACATGCAATTTTTCATATTTAGACCATGACAGTTAAAGTGGGATAGGGGCATAATATGACTCCTTTAGGACAATTAACAATCTAGTACCATAACCTCTTAAACAGTATCCATAACTTGTAGAACTGGCTCAAGCCTAATAGCTTCCTCTAGAGCAGACTGCTATGTTAAATTTCATTCTATGGAGTTTAGGAAAAGCAGGTATTCAGTATAGGCAGCTGGGATGTGGAATGTGTTACCTATGAGTATCAGAGAATGTAGTGCTTTTCAGCATTTTAAAAGTAATCTGAAAATATGGTTGAAGCGCAATCATGTCTTTAATCATTTGTATTGATTAACTGTCTCTTTCATGGTGTTGGGTTGTTGATATGTACTCTCGACCAGTGGTTTGGTGTTTTCCTCTATTGTTGCTTTAGTTTGGGTGGTTTTAAGATGTGCATTGCATGGTGTATATGTAGTACAGTACTGTATACTGAGGCATACTGTGTCTGTATCTACAAAGGTAGTGATTTTCTACAATTTTACATTAGTTGTCTCCAATCGGGGACCAGGGATGTAAAATAACTTTTAGCTGTACCTGGTAAAATAAAATTAAAAAAAATACAATAAATCAACAAAACTACATAACACTATGTACTGCACTGACATCTAAATTCAATAAAGAAGGAATATCTTTATCTCTGTATAAAATAAATGTGTTTCAGAACATTGTTAATGGATACTAGCTTAAGGGCATGACTCTGATTAAACACATAATTTGCAGAGCAGTGGGCTGCTGCACCTGGTCCTGCTTCTGACAGAGGGCAATGAAACTGAGCAGAATGGACAGAAAGAGCAGTAATGCCCACCAGAGCTGGAAAAACGAACAAAAACCCTCTAGTTTGATCAACAGCTCCTAATCATAAACTTGTGAGGGAAAAAACAAGAAAAAACGAACATAATTGTGATTGGAATGTGAGGAAAAGGACAGAAATGTTTTTATTTTTGGTTAAGTGTTCTATTGTTAGTATTGTAATCATGCCGCCTTCAAGTGGCAATCATGCGTTTGTGTGTTCAACACTTAGGAGGTCCACTGCATGCTTCACATTCAATGAGGTCAAATCTCTTACTGAAGAATAGTAGTGGCTATAGTTTACATTCAAGTAAAGGGTCATTCAAACTGACAAGGGTATCCACCACCGGGGGCAACGAACATGTCCAAGTCTATAGTGCGAGTACGCACAAGAAAAAACACAATACAGCAGCCACCATACAAAGCTATTTAGTGTCTGTTTCTAATTTCTCCCTCTTTTACTTTCTCTGAGGCCATGGTGGAAAAAGCAACACAAATGTAATGACAAAAAGAGGAACAAGTTTTAAAGATACTGTGAGCTTCAGCAGAAAGCCCACAAGGAATAGTGGGGACACAAATCACCAAGCCCAAAACCACCCACAAAGAAGGGTAGACCGATACGAGAGCGATCATACAGAGGAGGTAAACAGCTCTAGTGGGGGGTTATGCAGTACTGAGAAATAAACTTTTTAATAGGAAGAGGTTTTAGCTTTCCCGCCACAAGCCCATACCTAGTTATATGACCATGGCCACTTATAGTGCCCATTTCCAATACAGATTTGTATCTGCAAAAAAGATAACCCTTCTTTTGTTATCAATGTTTTTTTTGCATTCATTTAACAACAGTTCAGCAATTTATTTAGCAGATTTGGTTTGGTTTTGGATATTATAGTGTATTGATCAGGTAACAGCTATAACAGGAAGGTACAACAGCTTGTGTACCGTTTTACTGTTTTAATAGTCTTTACAGCCTTTTAACAGTTAAAGTGGCTACGGCTCAAGAATATACACACTTCAAACATAATGAAATAAAGCTATGTGTTGTTTCAGTGTGATGCAATGCATCTACAACTTTGTGACAAACCAATGTTTAAATTCTGAAATTGAAATGAAAGGTTACATGTACGGACATAGAAGGACAGAAAGCACAACAGAAGAAGCTGGACTTACAGAAGAGAAGTTGTGAGCGTCGCAAGGCTCTCCTCTATATTTGCATGAGAGGAGCATGTCGTCTAGTTGGTGGCTCAGTCTGTCCATAAACTCCAGGTTGGTTCCCTCAAAGTTTCTGGGTGGCAGAAACAGCCTGAAGTCTGACAGCTTCCTGAACCAGGCCCGACGGTCCTCCTGAAGCAAGTCCAGAACCATGGGCCTCACTGTCCGGTTAGCCAGCAGCAGGCCAAGCCAGTGGCCGGCAAAATACAGGTCGCTCTTGGTGAGTTTGTAAAGGCGGATAGGGTTGTTGTTGCAGATAGTGACCACAGGGAAAGCCAGTTCTTTGGCCCACTCGGTGTGGACGCGGGTATGTGTGGGGAAGGAAAGCCAGTGGAGGAGACGGTTGGAGGACCAGGATAAAAGCAGCCCCAGGGAAGTGCAGAAGGCCAGCAGCCAGAAGGCCCTGCGGCCCACGGAGCCACCTGGGACACAAACATGCCTCAGGCCGTGCAGGCGTGTCCTTGACAGTAGAGTGGAAGTGACCTGAGCCAGAGATGGCTTTATAGTACGCCGCTGGCGGCTCTTTTTGATCATGGCCGGGGATCCCCGCCGGAGACAGCGCCCCTCCAGGGCCATGGCTGCCCACAGCGCTCCTACAGCCACGGGAAAGGCTTCATTTCCCAGCCAGGCCTCAGGGGCTGGGGCCCACATGTAGCTCCAGGACAAATCCACTACTGTAATCCACACCTAGATATGTGTTTGGCCTTATGAATACTAATTACCCATCCAGTCCCACCTGTAAGTATACCGCCTGCAAAGGTGGAAGTGCACTTACAGAAATCTGTGGACTCCTCTCCCGGTGGTGCAGGAGCTCTGTTGAACCCAGCAGCAGCTACTTGTTGGTCATCTCCCCTGGTCTCTCAGTCTGAGAGGGCTTCAATCATCCAAATCAGCAGGGGCAAAAAAAAAAAAAAAAATCAGCTAGGCAAATGTGCTCCAAGAAAGGTGGCTTCTACATGAGTGACTCCAGCATCCACCGCAGTTAGTGTGACAGCGAACAAGAGAGGATGAGACAGAGAGAGTGAAGGCGAGAGGATGAGGGAGGGGGTAGAGAGAGAGCAAGAGAGAGAGAGGGATAGAATACAAAATACCAAAGGCTAAGCAGAGAAGAAAAAAAATAAATGAAAGAAGGGATGGTAATTAAAATAATGAGATGGCAGCAGAGGGAATTGGTCGGTGTGGTGCAGTCTGTTAGTGAAGAGCTCGCCTTGTTCCAGCGCTGTGGTTTCTCTTCTTCTGAGTTGCGTGTCTGTGTGTGTGTTGTTTTTTTTTTGGCTTCACTGGCTCGCAGAGGCGTTCGGCAGCCAGAGGTTGCAATCACTTTTTAGTCAGTATTAAGTACGAGCTTTAATTGAATTCACAAAAGTCTCCCATGCTCATTTGTTTTCTGTCCCACTGTGTGGTCTCACTTTTAATGCCTCAGCGTCCACATGATACCAGTGATCTGCTTTTTGGCTCTCCAAACCCATTTGGCTTTAACCCGTGTTAATGGGTCCTGTGAGTAACCACGGGGGGAGCTTCATCTAGTAGCGCATCTGCTTCTCAGCACACTAGAGAAACATGCTACAACACACTTTCACGTGGAGATGGAGGCACCTATGCGCATATACTGACATATACTCACAGCTTTGCTGCGTAAAACCAGGCCAGAGATAATCTCTTCTGTCACACTCTGATCTCAACATCTCTGTCCCCCTTTCTCTGTCTCCTGTTAGTCTCTCTTCGTCCCCCCCCTAGTTTTGTTTTCTTCTACTCAAAAAAAGAAAATCAGCGTCTATTCTCAATATTCCTTTCATGTCTCCGCTCCTCCTTCTAAAAATACTCTCTCCAAATCAAATCCATCAACTTGCTCTAATGCCCCTCCTCCTCTTTGCTTCCGTGTCAGTCAAGCTTTCGGAGCTACTCAACCTCCCGTCGGGCTCCCTCTCCTCCTCCTCCTCTTCTTCTTTTTTCCCCCACTTTGTGCATGCACTACCTTGCTTCTTTCCCCCCCGTCAGGGAAGGATTCCCTGTGTGCTTTTTTCCCCACGCGTCCTTGTCAGCTTCATCCAGCTTGCTCCTTCCCACTGCTCCGAATGACTTCTCTCCCCTCAGTGATCTCTCTCCATTTTCTCCCCTCTCTCTCTCGCAGTCCCTCCCGTTTCGCTCCGGTTTTCGGGCAGCTCGTCCTCCCGTTGCATCGTTTCTCCTCTTCCTCCTGCGCCACAGCTCTGTCCACACAGCCGGTGAGCCCGTCACTGATGAGAGCGCCTGTCTCTCTCTGTGCTAACTTGCGCCGTCCTTCGCCCCCTCTGTTTGTCTGCTGCTGCTGCCGCCGAGCCACAGAGCTTCGGCGCGTTGAGAGACTGCTGTTTGCATGTAAGTGAGGGATTGTGTGGAGCAGAAAACAGCTAAAGCTCTTCACTCACCACACTTTCAGCCCAAATCAAAATTTGATCGTGCGTTATGGCGATTTGAAGTCTGTCTTGAAGAGCGTGATTTAAAAGAGGTGGGGGGGTTATTAAACAGTTATTCACATATCTCTGTTCAGGTACATTTAAGTTTTTCCAGCAGTGTTAATTTTGGCACTTGATTTACAATTAGTCTTTTGACTAGATTGTTTATGAGATTTAGTTTTCATATTTTAACATTTGTTTAGGGCTAATATCGATCGCTGAGAGGCAACCTGAAATGTCTTCTTTTGTCCCAACTGTCTGTTATCCAAAGATATTTAGTTTATGAGAATAGAGGAAATGTTTACAGTTAAGAAGCTGGAATTAGAAAATGTGAATATTTAAAAAAAAAAAAAAAAAGCTCAGCCTCTGCAGAAAGAGGGAGAATAAAATGGAATAATTACCAGAATGTTTGCAGCTACCTGAGGCTAACCAAATTATTGTTAAACACAGAATAAGACAAATATTCAATTTGCTACAAGATCAGCCATGGGTGTGGGCTTGAAATCATTTTGACCAGAATCCTAGTTGTTGTTTTGCTGGACATTTAGCAATATAACTTGACAGCTGTGATTGTCTCATATGTGACGAAAAGATACTTTTCACTCAGAAACTAGGGAGTCCTCATAAAGAAACCTAAAGAAACCTTTACCGCTGTCAAAAGAAATGAATCTCTTTGTCTCTGTTTCGATCAGGAGGTGATGTGTGGGTTCACTTTTATATATCCTTCAAACACAACTCTAGACCATTCTCTCTGCTTCTCGCTTTATCCCTTTTTCATTTTCAATAAATTAGATAATATATCTTTGGAATGCAGTTACTGACAGTGTGGTGGAGTAGCAGCAGCTAACAACAAAGGAGGAGAGCTTAGTGAAAGGGGATTTTAGTTGTTTCTAAAGGTAACATTATGTACCTAATTGAAATGCGGTTTGAAGTAAGCAGATGAATTCAAATGTATTCATTAAAAAGTATGTTGTGGTGTAAAAGTGTAAAAGTCATTAACTGTATAATCGTTGTAAATTATACTATATATATATATATATATATATATATATATATATATATATATATATATATATATATGGTGAAAAGTTTAAAAGTTTAGCAGGCACTGCAAGGCACAGCATGTTTGACACATTCTCATTAAATGTTTGATCCTACAATGGTACAAACCACGCATGCACACACGCACACACACACACACACACACGTGCGCACAATGAGCCACATCTCACTCAAGCAGCCAAAACAGGTCTGTGAAGAACATCCACAATATTGAAATATCAAATGCATGTATGTGCACTTTATTTCTAACACACACTGTATTGTAAGTGATGCACATACGCATGTGTGCACACACACACACAGACACACACACACAAACACACTCCCCTACAGCAAGAGTCAGAGGCAGCCTTCCAGAGCCTGGATCCACAGGCTGAATAATTAGCTTGGAGCCATAAAGAGGGTTTCTCAGTCCAGCTATGCAGTCAGTGTAAAGAACAGCTCAAAGGCTCAACATGCCCAATTTGCAATTCTAAAACATAAGGGAAATCATTGATTAATTAGGGATATAGCCTACACAAACGTCAGATACAATTAAACAGCTTTCTATAGCCGCAATGCCAGGGAACGCATATACTATAAAATATTCCTGTACACTTTCATCAACAACATTGTCTGAGATCAAAGGACACAAAGGGGTAAACGTGAGAGGAGAGAGCAGCCTGTAAATATAAACCACGATTAAACATTCATAAATCCATGTTAATGAGGCCCTGACCGCCTCAGAGAATGTCAGGATTATGTGATGGAAAGACCGTGGCTGTATATGATTCATAAGGATTCAAGCTCCATGTCGACCTGGTCTTTAAAAGCACAGGTGAGGCCATGACACTGGCAATTAGATAAGAGATGAGGGTGGTAAACAAAAACAGTGTATCGTGTGGCAGTTAGCCATTAATCAAGACCTGAGCTTGATTTAAAATGACAGTGATGGCTTTTCTCAAGTAACACTTGTCAGCAGGGGGGGGAATGCTTACAAGGTAGATTCTCACTTCTCCCTAAATTACTCGGAAACGATAAATACATTGGTAGCCACTGATTAAGTCAAAAGATTGATGGTCTCATGTTGCCACTTGTTTAATCATCATTACATTTACTTGTTGTCAGGGTTCATGGAACAATTCAGAAATGGCATCCTTTATGATGAGGCAGTATTTTTCTTTGCAACCTGCCTATCAGCTACAAGTCACTGTCACTGATGACAACGGGCTGTGGCACTCATTTGTGACCAGAACATCAGCTCCTCTTGTGGCAATCATTACTGATGGGTGGTTGCCATTTTCAATCAAGTAAGATTGATCTTTAAATGTATCCTGTATTATTAATTTGACTTAATATTCACATAAAAATGACAAAGCTTAAAAACACAGTTTGGAAGTAGGCGGCTCATTACCGCAGCTGTGTTTTGTTGTGTTTCTGTGGCGGACAAGTTACCGTCTCATTAGCTGCAGAGCTAATATCTGCATGATGTTTTTAGTTGGGCCGCTTGTTGTGGTAGAGGCTGATGTCGATTGTTGAGGGCAGCAGTGGAAAGGCAAAGCAAACAAGAAGGCACATAAACCGACCTAGTTCCTTCACTTAAAAGTCATTCCATAGGCTGTTAAAGTGAACAGAGAAAGTCAAGGAGGGTATCATTTTTTATGTTTGTCACTGCAGTAAAATTGATTAAAACATGTAAATTGCTTCACATCGTTAACCTCCAGATTAATTATATTCATTATATTGCTCTATGGATCCGTGACTTCCTGACAGACTCCAGGTGGTGAGAATGACAAGGACACACCTCTTCTACCCTCATCCCTAACACTGGAGCACCCCAGGGCTGTGTTTTAAGCCTCCTGATGTACTCCACACGGGTGTGTAGCAATGTTCATCTCATAATAATCATTGTCAAGTTTGCTGGTGACACAACTGTGGTGGGTTGGAGCTCATAGTGGACTTTGGGAAGAAACAGGAAAGGAACCATGCACCCTTTACCTAAACAGGTCCTCTGTGGAGAGGGTGGACAGTTTCCTCATCACAGAGGGACCTCTGGGTTGCATGTTGACTTGGTGGTGAAGAACTGAAGACAGAGACTGTTTCACCTCTTAAGAAACATCCAGGTATTCGATCAATTACTGAGGAATTTATACTCCTGCACTAATGAGAGCATTTGGACAGGGAATGTCACCACCTGGCATGGAAACAGCACACTTCCCCCCTCCTCCAATCACATCAGTGCACATTTATTATTATTTTTTTTTTTTGCTTTTTAATTTGTAATCACTACTCATTAATTATAAATACTACTCTTTAATTGCAAAATTGAAGGAACTGACAGGAACACATTTAATTTTTTTGCACAGTGCACAGAGAGGAAGGGCCATTCACAGGTGGTTCGTTGCTATGGTTAGTTGTCATGCATTTGACAGAGATGAGCAGGGACACACTGCTCATAGGTTATAAGAGTGGGAATGAACGTGATGGATGCATCTTATGTAAGTGCTGAGAACAAGTATATTTTATTTTATATTTTTTTATGTATATTGTAATTATATTTTGGAATTAACAAAAAATGAACAGTAATTGTTCTGATAACTGTGACAATTTTCTGGGACAATGATGTATAATATGAATATTTTAGCATCTCGCAGATATTTGCAGCAACTCAATACACCTACCTTGAAAATAACCTGACACAAACATGTCAATCAAGGAACTTTGAAGGTTTTTCTTGAATAATAACATGCAACTTCAAGTATAAGAAATATCTGCTTCCATGGCATTATATCTGCTTACCTAAATTTGTATTTAGGTGCATCCATCTGTAAGCTATTTTGTATAAACAGTTTGCCACCAAAACACATTGCATGTATCAGTACATTTCTCCCTTGTTATGAATCTAAAAACCTATTTTACCTCTAGTTTTCAGCACCTTTTAGGTTCATGGCATAGCGTCAAAACTATCCATCAAAACTATCAACATGCATATCATGTTTGCATGCTATTGTGTTCATGAAAAAATAAAATGCTAGTGGCCAGACAATGTTCCACAGGGTACCTATCAAGCTGTATGAATTACTTTTTCCCATCCAGTATATAGGCCGAAAACATTTATTATTTACACATGTCAGACACGGAGCAACATTAGTCTTCATTTGTGGTCAGCATTCTACCTGTAGACGGCAGCGCTGTTAATCCTGATGGGGCAGGAGGTGACATTACAAATAATATGAACATTAATATTTAACTGTGCTATAGACACTCAGGTGAGAAGTAATTTATCTGCAGACAGGAAGGAACCGATTCTTCACTCAAGTAAGAGGAGACCACAGGGATACTGCCACGCACTTGGAAAGTGAACTTTCATTTCATGACTTATTTTAATAACAGCGGGTGAATGGAGACTTCTCTGCTCTTTACTATAGCTGACCTCAGCAGCTCTGAACAGTTTGCAGGGTCTGGGTCAAGTTTAAATTAAATTTAATTAACTCTGTGGGGATATGGGATTAAAAGGAGGAAAATTAAAATAATCCGTTGTTTTATGGGTGAAATGTGTAGAATTTTAAGTTTAAAATAAAAAACACCCATCCACTTCACCAGAGCAACAGGAGTGACAGACACCCCTCAACTGAGTGTCAGTTGACCCCACCTCTCAGACCTGTCTGCCTCAGTGTTGCTTGTTTTGGTGATGTTTTGTCAGTTTGTGCCAGCGAGAGGTTGTAGAGAGCCTAGTGACGCTATCTTACTGTAGCTGATGCAGACCCCAGCGGCAGTTGCACCTGTCCACTGTCCCTGCATCATGGCTCGCTCCCTGCCCACAACTCCTATCCCGATTGCCCACACCACACTGCACTGCCAAAGCTTTCTTTTTAAATACAATTAATAAACCTTTGATACTGCTTTTTCTGTGTTTTTACCTTATAAGGCCTAAATACCACTTTTTTCTCAACAATTTTAGTGAAATAATTGAGGATTATAAGCCAATTGGCAACTGATGAATAGCAATTTAACTTCATTTTCAGCTAAATCAATAAAGAGATAAAGGCGAACTGACTCCAGTCCATGCAATGCTGTTGCTACAGATCCTGCCAGAGGGGCATCACCTGAGGACATTACGTGATTTTACTATCAGATTGTGATGAGGGCATTAGTTTAATTGTAGGGATCATTGATTGACATTGTACCAAGTAATATTTACTTGGTGCAATGTCAGTAACGCATGTTACAATGCAACGTTTTTAACCTGGATTGTAGAGGTGGGTTTTGTGTTTTTTGCTGAAATCACCGCGAGATCAGTAGCAGTTAAAAATCCACACAAACACCGGATAGAGATGACGGAGACTCCACCAGATTCAACCGTGGATGTATATAGTCACCCCAAAACTCAACCGTCTTTGTGATGGACGCTTTCATCGGCTTCTTCTGATGCGCCTCTCTCTCTCGCTCTCTCTCTCTCACACACACACACACACACACACACACACACACACACACACACACACACACACTCTAACACTATATGACCGTATGCTGCCTCTGTTCGTATATTTGATAGCGAGTCTGTTATTATGTTCTGTATAACAGTTTTTAGCCCGGTCAGACTAAAGTGATTGGGTTGTATTACCTTCCAGGGCCATAGGCCAAAGCATTTTGTTTTTTTTCCCCTCAGGCCAGTGTTATTTTAGTCTATGTCTTGCAATAATATTTTCATTTTTGTTACATTTCTGAAATGATGGAGTGGAATCATATGTTTTCCAAAAAAACCACATTAAAGGCATATGTTAATTTTGTATCCTGTTCATTATATACAGTTCAATTAATGCTAATATATGATAAATTATATTGGGCAATAGTTATGTACAGATTATCCGTCCATCCATCCATCCATCCATCCATCCATCCATCCATCCATCACATCAGGGATAGTAACATCTTGCCCTGTGTATTGAAGAATCTTTTGTCTGATCTATCTTGGTTTGTTGAATTCCATTGCTATGTAGTGACCTGGGTTTCATGACTGAAGCTTGCTGATCCTCATTTGTTGTTATTGTTATGTAATCAACCAGCTTACTTGGTTCTCATTGTACTTCTGACTGTCCTGGTTGGGGGATCCACTGTTTTTTCCTGTTAAAAGTTTTTTTTTCTGTGGGAGTTTTTCCTCATCTTCACTGAAGGTGTAGGTCAGAGAGTTCTGAGCTGCTGGGCCTATGAAGCCCTTTGAGACATGGGAATGTGATACTGGGCTGTACAAATAAAGTTTGATTGATTGAAATAAGTTATGGGTCCCGGATGTACAGGTAGGACAATGAAAAAAATTAGTATAAATTATGATTAACAAAGGGCAATAGAGCTGTAATTATCACAATAGATGTCCTATACAGAAGGGCTAAATTTACAGATGTGTATATATAACACCAGCGTGCAGCTGTGAAAATCCATATTTCCCAGTTATTTAGCGAGAGTAACTAAAGTAATGCAAAAGTAGTGTAATGCCTTACTTTTTAAATACAGTAATATTGTAATGTAACAAACTTTGAAATGACAGTAACAAGTAATGAGTAATGCATTACAGTTTTTGATTAACTTGCCCAACATTGTTTATACATAGAACAAAGACTACACCTCAGCAGTATTTATGACTAAATTAAACACCAAACAAGCATATTTGAATCAGTGGTGGTTACAAAAGTTAAATGTCTGCTGGAAATGATTTAACATTTCAATAGTCAATCACTCACTGTGCAAATTCAAGATTGTTCTCTTTTGTACACTATCTATACAAAGATCTCAATCATAGGGAAGATTAAACAATGCTACTTATATCTAATCTTACAGTAAACAGACTAAAATTAAGGAAGAAGACCATTTAAGTTGAATGCATGTCTTCCTTTCAGAAAGTATCTAATGAACAAATAACCAATAACAGATGTATAAGGAATATGAACTTTTTCACTGCTTTGCTTTTCTGTGCAACTAACTGTGTACATGAACTCACGGCTTCAGCATGTCAGCTTTAACAAGCGTGAGTACTCCCACCATGTTCAAAGCTTCTCCAGTGTTCCACACTGTGACTCAGTGCTTATCAGCTAAATTCTTGCTGTACAAATTTAACAGTTGGTAAGTGGCAGCATGTTGATCCTGTTGGCTCACACAGCTGACTGCTCATGACAGGACATCACTGCACTGTTGAGATTCTGTTCTTTCTGAAGATTGTCAGGCAGGCTATTCTGTGACATTGCAACACTTGGAGAACAGGTAGATATCACATGGGTTTCAATCATTATTGTAAATCAAATACACACTTATTGACTAGTGCTGCTGCACGATATGTTTTTTTAAGCATTTTCCTGTGATGTGGCACATTACACACTACCAAGGGACCAACACACATTTCATACCTATTTTAGAGCCAGTAAATACACAACAAATCATCTCAAGCCTTTTTCCGACATTCATAAGACTTCCATGTAGTTAAGAGTCTTTTAATGTATCTATTGCTGATTATTGTGCCAGGACCCAGTGTGATATGGTTGCAAGTGCTTATGGTTGATGAGTGCAATGCTATTTAACTGGATATCTAGTTCATGGCCTACCACTGTTGTATATCCAGTGGTTTTATTCTTATATATAGGTTAACAACGTCGCAGTGACATCATTAGAGCCATGAGCGATGTATGTCGTAAAAAGTGAATTGGTGATACCATGTGGCCTAAGAAATTGTGTTTAAGAGACAGAAAGTCATATCCAACAAAGTAAAATCTAATAATTTTATACAAAAATAAGTATAAACACTAGAAAAAAAGCTGAGACTTAAAGTATATGGAAGTATTAATATATATGATTTAAGTATAGAAAGGGCATTCTCTGCTATTTAGATGGAAACTATTCTGTATATGTTCTGCACATAAAAACAAGCCTAAAAGTAATGTCATCTGTTTTAGCCCCATTAAGCAAAGAGGGGAAAAGTTGTTGATGACTGATGAAGTCTGTTTGACCCAAATGTTGCATATATATTCACAGGAGCCAATTAACAGAGTGGATTATTGTTCTACTAAAAGACTAACAGCAACTTTACCTTTTTATTTCCAGTTATCTTCACAGTTATTTTGTGTTATTCTAAGCTGCAGTGAATCAGGGTGTAAAATCATCCGCACTGTCAGCATCACTCTGGGTAGAAAATAAACTGCAAAATTAAAATGCAGCTAAATTCATCATCATCTGTTTAGTGTCATAAACAACTTCTGTTGGTAAAAAGGTCTGTTTTGAAGAGTGGAAATAGAAAGTTTGAACAATCAAATGATTCCATGATAAAAATCTTTTTGTCAGTTTACTGCAAACACCAAACTTTTGTGATTGACTTGATTGGTCAGTGGGCAGTCCATTTAAACATCTTGATCTTATCTTATGAAAATAACCCGCTCGGGAGCCGATTAGCCGGTCAACATAAAACTAAATCACCTTTGTGATACGGGCGACACGGTGGCACAGGGGTTAGCGCCTCACAGCAAGAAGGTCGCGGGTTCAAGACCTCCACCTGGGTCTGGGACCTTTCTGTGCGGAGTTTGCATGTTCTCCCCGTGTCTGTGTGGGTTTTCACCAGGTACTCCGGCTTCCTCCCACAGTCCAAAAACATGCTGAGGTTAATTGGAGACTCTAAATTGCCCATAGGTGTGAATGTGTGAGTGAATGGTGTGTGTGCCCCACGATTGGCTGGCGACCATCTGGGGTGTATCCCTGCCTCTCGCCGTAACGTGCTGGGATAGGCTCCAGCAGACCCCTGCGACCCTAATGAGGAATAAGCAGGTATAGAAAATGACTCACTGACCTTTGTAATACTGAAAAATTAGAGATGCAGCTGAATTACTCCATAACTCTAAATTCTATAATATCAGGAAAAGGGTAAACTATGTACCAGTATCTTTGTATCTTTAAACTTTTATCTTATTCATTATTGTAATTTTGGTTGTTTTTCCTGATTTGGGTTAGTTTTGTTTCAGTCTTCTTTTAAATTTTAAATGAAGTATCTTCATCTGTAGTAAAACATATTTTTTTAGATTTTATTTTTTGCAATATTCTAACTATATTTGCTCTGTCGCAGTATCATTAATTGATTCTGTAGTTACCCCACATGTTGTAGCTTTCTTTTGATACCAGTACATTGTAGAGATATTCCATATTTATTGTCCTTTTGAGCAAACGTTGGTGAAATACAAACAGAATCTAGGTGTGAATGTGTCACTAACTAATGATACATACAGTATTGGACCTGTCTTTCTGCAGTTATGCCTGTCATCTTTTCATTGAAATTTCCCTTATTACTATTATTCCAATTTAATCTGAGGTTTCCAAGGTAACAGCATCTCCAGTTGGACCTATATGCCTGGTGGAGGCTGTGAGGCTGATAAGAAACACGTACAGTTCTATGATTCACATTTTACTTTGTCTTCAGCAAAAATCAAAGCCAATTAGATTTAAAACGAACCTGTCCCAATCTACTCTCTAAATTAAAAAAGGAAAGGATTTAAAGAAAATCTCAACAAGGGAATTGGAAGCTCAGAGCTGAGACTGCCACAACAGTTTCAGCTAATGATGCTATTAGTGCTTCGGAGCAGCACAATCAATCAGAGAAGTGATTAGCATGAGCATGTACAGAAAACCGGGCCATTAGTCAGATATGTGGTCTATAACCTTCAAGACTCTACTCAGCTCATACCTAAGCACTGAGAGTGGACAGCACAGAGTACAGAGTACAAAACAAATGGTCTTGACATGTAGAACACCATGATTATATTGTGTGTGGTATTGTGTGATCATGGTCTTCTGGAAGTAAAACAACATCCACATCCTATGATGGTTCTGAATCAAATATAAATGTATTTGACAGCGGGAACAATGTTGGGTGTTTTCATTGAAGTCTGTATGCTACTGCATACCAAATTAAAGAAACTTCAAAAACACATGTTCGGTCAGATGGTATAATAAGGAAACACACTGAGCTGACACTGAGCTGGGCCAGATGAGGGTGCTGAGGTGAAGCAAGTAAGAGCGCAGAGTGGGCAGTCTTGAAGCTGTCATTAAAATGCAACCATGGAAATTCATCCGCAAATGTGTCTGTTCTATTCATGATTCATTATGTGGGTTTTAAAAAAAAGGCCTTTAAAAAAAAACACTTGAGTAATAACCTCTGTGAGCACATTACATGGATTTAAAGTAAAACCCTTCAAAGGAAACAGTCTCAGGCTTAAATGTCTGGCATTTGTAAATCTAACAGTAAATATTAGTGAACAAACTTTTTATTGAATGCAATATAATTCTTAATCCTTAATCGAATCCATTTCTGATTATAAATATTTGATTAATTCATTATAAGTAAAATATGAATGGAACAGGAATTATTTGATGAAATGCAGCAAAGTCATTTTGGTCATTTAATGAATTTATATTAATTCCAAAATCAATTCTTTAGCCATTTATATTTCAATTTGCAGAGCCACAGTTGTACGCGTTAAGAGACCAAATTGAGAACCAAAGAGGGAGAAAATGTTATCTGGCATTGTGTTTCACTCCCTCTTCGACACAAGTGCAGAGAAGGAACTTGTCTGAATACAAAACTCAAGACTGGCAAGAGGCAAAAATGTTGTCTTCGCAATCATCTTTGACAAAAAAATCCCATTGTATCGCAGTTTTTATCATCATTTTCTCTTCATTTGACACAGCTTCTGTTAGGTGACAATTCACTGAATTATCTGACATTATCCCTGCCAACAGGATAATTTATGATAATTTCCATTGTCATCAGTTGGACATTATGCATTACAGCATTTGGATTTTACATTTGATCACTCCCAAATTACCAACCTGACGTTTACCCCGCAAATACATTCAAAGTATTGCTTTGCAGATTCCTTTTTTTCAAGACTGAAGGATAGTATCAATGTCACAGATAAAGCAGTGCAAGAGCAAATTACTTCGGAAATTACAGCTTGATAAGAAAGAGGATTAGCACAAGATAACAACCAGCAACAAGGTCTGCAGTTATTACAAATCCCTGAATTTTCTAAACTATTTTCAGTGCCATGTGATTAGGGGTTTTAACTATACATAGGCCATGCTAGATACAGTGATAATGATCCTGAGTCACTCACCGATGTTGTGAATTTGCTCTGTAGTTCCAATTTTCAGCAAGGAAATAACCTCCTTTCTGATTTCAGGGCATAACTTATCAACCAGTGGGAAGTTGCTACAGAAAAAAAACTTTTTTGAATCAAAGTGCATGGCAGCAGCAGTCTAGCTAGAGCTGGAAATCATTGCCGTGCCCTGTCAACACCATCAACCAATCCCCCTTGAGCAAGCTTGCACTCTTTGGGATTTCTACGACTTTGATCTTAAACTGAATATACATATTTCATAAGTCAATATGGCCTAATGGTAATTTTATACTGGCAGTCAACTCTTTCTTAAAAAAAATAAATTCATTAATGTAATTTAATTTCTCCACAAACTCAAAGTAGCTCCCATCTTTAAACTATGGCATTAATATTTTCTGTTTGACTTAAATACAGCATTTATGCCTTCAAAACATGTGTATGATGATCCTCCCGACAGCGATTCATCCTAATCTGTAGGCTGTGGTGCAGTGATAATATACATACACATCATCAAATCTCCTCACCCTCATGATGAATGAATGCTTCTCAGGGAGGAGGAAGAAGGGAAGGATGTGAACAGGATGAGAACTGTGGAATGAATTCATTGGAGGGCTGCTGTGTCCAGCTGTTCCTTCAAGGAAATGTTGAACCTTCTGAGAGTACACTTTTAGCGGCATGCAGGAAGAAGATTTCCCCAGAACAGCACCGTAAGTGCTGCAAAGATGAGCTCAAATTATTTTTCTGGCTTATACCATATTTCCAAGCCCAAAACCAGCATGTGACACATAATGGCCTGAGAGGCACTCAGGACCTGACTATGGGTGCTTTTGCACCACCTATGAAGAAGATATTGACTAAGCACAGCCCTGTGGAGAAATGAAAAGATCAAAAAACTGAAAAGAAATGCAGAGTAGCAGAACAGAAATGGAGAAAAAAACAAATTAACCATTAATTATGAAGTATACTGTGACCAATTAAAAAACTACAACAACACTCAGGAATGCAAGGATTTCCTGTTTTACCAGCATAATCAGTAATCATGAAAATAATAAGTTTTTAACAGACATCAACACATTCCTACAGACTCCCTTCATGAAGGACTTTGTAGACCACTTCAGGGGTAAAACCGATTTTGTAAGATCTTTCTATTATATCCAGTCAAAATACGGTTCTTAATACATCAGAAAGCTTGCTTTTACATGAGGAAACACTGGATGGTTTTGTTCTGTTTGATGCTCAGATGCTTTGGAGCATTTTCTCCCAAGTAAAACCAATAACCTGCCTTTTAGACCCAATTTTAACATCATGGATATATATGGATCTTTGAAGTTGAGCTCTTAAATATTATAAATCCCTTCAGATAGGCACTTCCCTGCTGCCCTTAAAACAGCAGTAGTGAGAACCCTTTTGAAGAACAATTTAGACCCTGATGTACACTACCAACACTTATTCACCTGAATGTTTTTTTTTAAATAGTCATTTAAGAAATTCCAATCTGGATTCAGAACAAACCATAGTACTGAGACTGCACCATTACAAAACTGTCAATGATCTTAGATGCTACTTAAAATTAAACAAGCTTACAGTCCTTATGTTACTTGACCGAAATGCTGGTTTTGATATGTAGTCTAAATAGCAGACTTCAGAAGATCCAATACAGGTGTGAAATCACAATGATTCAAAGAAAAGAGATGGTTTCAGTACAGACCAAAACTGAATCATGCATTGGTGAGTTTGTAGTGTGAAAGCATTATTTGATGGTTTGGACTTTTTGACAAATTACTAGAAAAACAGAAAATGAGTTTCATTTCCGTCATTCATCATCTTTCTCACTGCCACCACTCGCTCTCTTCATTCATACTGTAGG
Source organism: Lepturacanthus savala (assembly GCA_030544235.1). Lineage (NCBI taxonomy): Eukaryota > Metazoa > Chordata > Actinopteri > Scombriformes > Trichiuridae > Lepturacanthus > Lepturacanthus savala. The sequence goes on along the minus strand of CM060482.1, from coordinate 13,293,020 downwards.
TCGCTTGACCATCGCTGCTCTCTGTTTTTAATGCCTGTTTCTATCCCTCACTTACAATAAGTTGGGAAGCAAACTGCAAAGCATCATGACTTTATTTTTCCTTCATCAAGCAAAGATAAATATCCTCCTCTCTTTGCACTCTCTCATGACACTCTGATTCCACTCTAATGAGGTTTACGTGATTGGACACCGCACCGGTGAAGGACATTAAGATGTAAGGTTCTGTGGTACACTGGAGAGTGAAAACAGACCTAACCGATCAAACATAACAAAACCATGAGCTTTGGTTTGGATTTTGATTTTGTGAAAAGGTGTCATTTCAATCCTATGTGCTTAGTTGCTACAATGCTACTAAAATTCTCACACATCTATCAACTTCAAGAGTTGATAGGACCCTGCAACTACAAACTGGATGTGGAGCACCTCTCAGTGTTGCTACATGTTCCACCTAATGGTTGTTTGAATCAGAACAGGCACTTTATTAACTTCTCACCAACATCATAGCACTGAGCAATAGCCCGCCGAGGTTTTCTCAGCAAATCTTTCTGCGCTCATTCTAGCCCTCTGATTGGTTAGACAGTATGTCTGTCTACTTGTATTAGCCACATTTTGAAAGTGGTGACAACAGGTGATTTTTATCAACCAAAGCATGTGTTGCTGGTATAAATAATACAAATTTTTTCCACCAAGTTTCATCAACAAAAGCCAGGAGATTGTCTTCAGTCTCTACATGAGTGTAAATTAAATTGTGAGTCTATAATACATCCAGGCGTAACCTACAAAAATATCAGGCTTTCATTGCAACAAAGATAGGCGCCATTGCAAAGTCTTCCGGGTGCATTTCAACATAACCATCCAATGTGCAAGTGTGACTCAATTATCCTGATTTTTCCTGACTACAATCTCATTCATGGGTTCTCATTATGTTCCACTAGGGAGCACCTGAGACACAAGCCACGCCATGTGGTAATGAAAATGTTTCATCAGCCAAACCCTAACATTAAGCAGGAAAAATGTGGGCCTTTTTAGTGTGTGCAGGACAATAAAGTTAAAGTTATAAATACAGAACACATCAATCAATCCCCAAGGGTAGGACTTTCCGCTTAGCAACTTTCATGCTTTGTTGAAACCAATTTCTATGAAAGTAAGCTGAGGTGTCACCTCTTTCTACATCACGGTTGTTACCAAATTTGCTGTTCGAACAGCCAATGTAATGAGGTCAAACTGTCACACACATAAAGGCCATCATCTTCCTACTTCAGCCGTCACTCTTGAATAGAAGATGGGCATGACAACAAGAAGATATCTTGAAAGCAGTCATCGTATAACAGGCCATTGGTGCTCAGGCATTAAATGCCCTTGCTGCTCTTAAAGGGAAGACAAGCGTGACAAGCATAAATCTATTCAATGGCACCGCCATTGAGGACTGCCCACCATTTTGGACCAGACATTTTAATTTAAACATCAAAAAGACAATCATGACAAGTGTCAGAGTTAACAGATCACTACACCTGGGTTATTTACCGCTTGATCTTCTCAGCCCAATTCACAAAGGTGACTCTGTACTCAGTATGTATGCTCTTTCAAGAGAAAGTGGATGTCTTTTGAAAGAAAGATACTACTACACAATGTGTACCATGTACAAAGTTAGATATGGCTGTAAAACAGGAATATTCAGTGTATCCTGGGTGAGCATATGAATTCATGGCACACAAAGCTTTCTCCTTGCTTATTTAAAATGAGGACAACTAGTCCACAAGACGTGAAGAGCCAGCCAGCACTTACATTTCAATGACTAATGTATGACAACAGGACTTTATCAGGAATATTACACTAATGGAAAACCTTTCCCTCATACCTAAAGAAACATCAAAGGTTATTCTAGGCCCAGTACATCTCATCTGAATCCTTTCTTTCTTCATCCCAACAGGAGAGAAAGGTAGAAAACCTGAAAGAAAAAATCTGGCTGTGCACTCCGCATAGAGTCAAGCTACATAATTCGTTATGATGACAGTGAAGGCACCTTGCAAATCTTTGAGCTGGCGAGCTCTAACGGTTGTTCCTGCACACTCCATTCAGACTGTGACTGCAGCAACAGCCATTTTACTTGAGCCAAGAAGAGCAGCCTGTCCAGAGAGACCAGTTATAAATTGGTACTTACTGCAGGTCATCATGTCAGTGCCACGGTTAGTTTTTCCTGTTAAACTTAAAATGCCCCAGATGCTACAGTATATAACCAGCCCACCTGGGACTGGATGGACTTGTCTTCATGGCCACAGCATGTATAGCAAATTTGATGCATGGTTTGCACTAAAACCAAAAAAACAACACTTGCTGTCATTATCACATTGATTTAGGCATTGAATCTCTGTACACACACGGTTGTATCACTAGTGAAAAATCTTTCAACCAGCAGTAGGTACATTCTCTCCAACATGGTCCTGCTGATACTCACAACTAGAGGCAAAGGATTAATATCCACCATCAGTGTTTGGCAAGTTTCTTGAAAAATATGGTAGCTGCGGCTCGGGAGGTAGAGCTAGCCATCTCATTAGTTGTGGAGTTAATATCCACAGCTAATATATATGCAAGGTATTCCTTGTCGGGTAACCCTATTTTGTTGTGGATGCCTCTGGAAGTCCCATCTTCACTGTGAGGTTTCAAGGACTATAATCCCTACAACCCCTACAAAACTGATTCCTGATTACAGGATAGCCTTGTACCCTCATCTCCTGCTTCTGACTCAAGGTAAAACTCTCAGACCAGCCTTGACTGTAATTACAGAGAGAAACTAATATCTGTTCATTAAACTTCCAGAGTTATCCTCAAAATGGTGGAGCCACATAACACACAGGCAGACACAATAATGTACTGTATACACAAATGAAAAACCCCGCCTGATACATGCATTTTGGATGATTTTAGTTGGTAAATAGTGGCAATTAGCTTAGAATCTATAAAAAGACAGGAACGTGATGAAAGCATCATGGAGCTCTCAGATAAATGCTCAAGTATCTTATACCCCAACCAATAGGCAAGAGTAAATGCTGTGAAAGGCATGTTAGAATACATATAAGGGTCAGTGACAACAATGTGATTTATATATTTATAGTTTTATATTCTAGGTGGATATATTTAAAATTTGTCATTCATATTCAGTTACACCATTTGACATTTTGTGAAAACATAGCACAAAATCAAAAAAAAATGATACAAATGGACTTTTACGACTTGATGAATGTTTCTTAAAACTGTATCTTTATATATATATATATATATATGTTTCTCTCTAAATTGTGTTGCATTGTTTCTCTTTAGGGCGACATGGTGGAACAGGGGTTAGCTCTGTTGCCTCACAGCAAGAAGGTCGCAGGTCCAAGACCTCCTTGGTCCTGGGTCTGGGACCTTTCTGTGTGGAGTTTGCATGTTGTCTGCATGGGTTTTCACCAGGTACTCCGGCTTTCTCCCACAGTCCCAAAACATGCTGAGGTTAATTGCTGACTCAAAATTGCCCGTAGGTGTGAATGCTGTGTGTGCCCCATGATTGGCTGGCGACCATCTGGGGTGTATCCCTGCCTCTCGCCGTAATGTGCTGGGATTGGCTCCAGCAGACCCCTGCGACCCTAATGAGGAATAAGCAGGTATAGAAGATGGCTGACTGACTGTTTCTCTTTAAATTTCTTCCCTGTATTTGCCCAGCCAACTTTTGTCCATGGCTCCACATTTTTACCTCCTCTTTTATGTGTAGATGAAGTTTAAACTGTAAAGGTCAGACATGTTAGCACAGAGAAAAGCAGTAATGAGATTCATTACCTGCATTATATCTTTACCAGTGCAAAGCCTTTTTTCGGTTTGCTGAAAATAGAAAGACAAATATGAACTGTCTGTTATTTGCCCTATATTGCCAGTGACCTTTTATCTAAACTGCTTGTGGTCTGCAACATATCATTACAAGATGCCTGGGCAAATGCTTGATTATCATGTTGCAGCAGAGTTGATTAATCTCAGATAGAGGCAAGGCTCTCAAGTCATCTACCCACTGGAGATTAATAGGTGAGATTGGAAAGGTTGTTTCAAATTAAGCAAATGACACATGAAACTGGCTTCTGCAGGAACAGTCATAGATGGATTTTGAAAATGCTTTCTTCATCCTTGTTTACTGCCTTTTGTCTAGTCTATGATTTGATTCATTTGAAAAACAGCACTTTAACTCCCTACATCCAGAGATTGCATGCTATAATATTTTGCACATACAAGGGGCCATGATATCTGTGGCGAGGTGTACTTTTGAGGCTTACATCGAAAAAATACTATGCCAACAGTACTGAGTACTGAGCACTTCAACAGATTTAAACATTACAACTGTTAAACAGGCAAGCAACATTCCACAATCTGGTAAATCTACCAAGCTCAACAGGCCCTTGAAAAGCAGAGACATCTCATTAGCATCTAAACAACAGAAATTAGGCATGGGGTTTACAGAAGGCTGTTTCAGCTGTTCGTTTAGTGGCAGGGTGCAAATGACAAACAGCTCTGCAGGTTAGCAGCCTGATTTCTAAACAGATGCACTGGTCAGGATGCCTTAGAAGGAGAATACAAATGAAAAGTTAAAATGATGTCTAGAGTACTTGCTTTAATGGATGTCTGCAGAATTTGTATCACATATGCACGATGATAATGATATATGATGTGTTTGTATGTATGTTCTATGCTGTCTACAGGCATAATTAATTATACTTATATTAGTGTTACTTATAATATAAATGATGTTTTGCTCAGTTGCAGTAAACACAAATGAATGTGTTTCCTGAATGTACACACATACAGGAGATGCATCTTTGGAGAAATTATTAGTATTAAGTAGTAATTATTATACTAGACAACTTGTCTAGTCTCCACAATCTTATGAGGAAAATAGCTAACTCTTTAGCTGCCAAATGCTCCACTGTGCTGGTCACTATCTTTGTGCTATTTGGGGATGGACAAATGTGAGATGCATTATACAGCCTGCAAAACCAAAGCAATGAGCTAAAAGAAGCTAAATGCATGGTCTGTAAGTGGAACCGGAGTGTCAGGTCAATGTGAGTGACCCCTTTGATACTATATATTTATACACATATAAGCCATTGTTAATATTAAAAAGTAGAGCCTATTTTTTACAGCAGAGCCATTGTTCAGATGAGGACTCTTTGTGCTACTCATTCAGCTGTTGTTTAGTTTGTCTTTCCTCCCAAGGAATAACAGTATTGTTGGGATGCACCCAGGATAGGAAAGTAGCAGTTGGATCGAGGAGCGCTGCAGAAGCATAATAGATGGCCTGCGAATCGATCGCTATAATAAATTAATCCACACTTATTGTTTACCACAGAGAAACTGCCAGGCTTGGCCTTAGTAGATGCTGACTTATCAGTGAGCAACTTCATTAATAAATGACCCTGGAACTTTCCCTTCATTAAAAATGTACTCAATAGTCTATAAACCTAAAGGCAGCGAAACAACTACAGGGAATGCTTTGCATATATTCAGGGACCGAAAGTTAGCAGATATTCTCCAGAGAGACAATATGTTACTGCGCTGAACCAGATGCGTCAAGTTGGGGGAGCCAACATGACGTCTTGACAGACGGCCCAGAATCTTTAGCAGCACTCCTGGAATTGGCATAACATAAAATAAAAGGCCCAAAGTGCCAGAAGCTCCAAATACGCTCAGCCACTTTCTTCTCTGTCCAACAGAACACAGACTGTATACGTGAAACTAAATTTAAAAAGCTCAATGTGAGCATGCATGATGGGATTTTAGACAGTTGAGGTTGAATATGTAGAATTTTTATTAAAAGGTATATTTAAAAAAAATAATAATCCACATCCACAGAGCATTTAGAGGGCCACAGACAGGTTTGACTTTCTGTTTACATCCTACCTAACCCATTACGTCAATACTCGATGGATCGGGAGTGAGCATATATGTTCCAGGGTGCTTTATGTGGTGGATTTGTGGTGCCACAGAGAAAAGCCAGGACATGAAAGGAGCCTCCACTCTGCCTGTAACTATTTACGAGTCATTTATCTACCATCACAACTAGTCACAACAAGGTAAATATCCTGCATAGTTCTTCTCTATGCTACTGTTGTTGTAACTCATATATGTGATTAATAGGTGGCGTTTTGTTCTCATTCTACATATTCCACCTTTAAAATATGGAAATTACCTTAAATATGTAACAACCTTTTGTTTGCGATTTTAAGCTTTAAGGTAGTTTTTCATTTAATTCTGCCGTTGTAAAAGAACATTATGAGCATAAAATTAAACCATTACCCGGATAATACTGTATAGTTTATGTGACATTACAAACAGCAAGGACATTACCTAGATGATACTATAGTTTATGTGACAGTACAAAGAGCAAGGACTCGGTTCTCTTTCGGGTCTACTTCAGCCCTGAAGGGGGCCTCAGTCCTTTTTATATAGATCTTAGAGGCATGTGTCTTTTATGTCCCAGGATTCTCAGCTTTTTCTCTTTTCATGGGGTATGGTAAAGCATGTTTGATGTAGTCATTTTTTCTTTGATGCAACACTCTAATATGGTGGTAATGAAGCACCTTTAATATGAATATTGGAGGAAAAGATGAGTGTTTCAGACTGTTGTAGACTGTTGCCATTTGATGTGTTTGAAGTGCATTAGCTTCTTCCTCGGACCAAACTGCTCATTCACTACTTTTGCTCATGCTCACGTAGAGCACTTTGCGTTCACAATGCACAGGTTAAGTGAACCACGTGGGCATGAAGCAAACCAAACTCAGACCACCTCCCAGTGCAGTCTGAGTTTGGTTTGGCAAACGATGCTTGCTAATCCCTCGGAGTTCATTTAAGGGCTGCAAGGGACCGAGAGTGAGAACACCCTCAGTTAATCAGTCTCACTCATGCGCTCTTTGCCAACTTGCTGGGTCCTTGCAGAGCTCAGGAGTGGGCGTGTTTGTTGGCACCCTAAGGGGTCCAAACCAAACTCATCAACACACAGAGCACAACAAACAGCCATCAAAATGTACTGTACAGTGACGGTGATCAAAGCAAACGGGGATCAAAGCACACAAACAATGCAGCACTTTATTATTTTTACTACTTCATAAATTCTATTTTATGGTCTTTTCTGTTCTCTGGTTTGGATGACACGTATCCCCATGAGTGGCTGCACTCTTCCAAAGTCCACTCTGGTAAATTATGGACCTACACAACAGAAGGACAGTGAGTGCAAACCAAGCAAGGTGCTCCCAAAGAGAAATAAAAACACTCATAACGCATAGCTCGGTTGCCTCTGTGCCTTTTATATGTATATACACATTATAATGACACCTGCCTTTCTGTAAAATTCTGTCTCACCTGCCTTTCGCATTTGTTGAAGTGGGACACTTGGACCAGTCTATAAAGTCCTACCTAACACCAGCAGTTTCTCTTCTCTTTCATTTTTAGACTCCAATACCAATATTTGTCTTTGGTTTTGAGTTAAGTTTCTTGTTATTATTTATTGTCATGTAACTTAAAACATGCACACACATACATTGTCCACTCATATATCACACACTACTGACTACCGACTCTCACAATATTCACTAGATTCTTTAATTTGGTTAAATAAACTTATCTTCGATACCAGTTTGTCTCCCATGTGTTATGGCCTGAGCTGGTTCTGTAAAAACATATATAAAATGTGAATAACACTTGCTGATGATATCAATGTATATTGCAAGTTGGTATTTATTTGTTCATTTTCTATGTGATGTAGGCCAGACTGAGTGAACGGGTGCTTTTTGTTTCTACCTGCAATGAATATAGGCTAAATAATGCATTATAGCAGTGAAGCCATTTGTCCATATAGTGCATTGCTGAGATGCCTGTTTGAATAAATCATGCTGCTGTGACAAGATACACAAGCCTATAAATGCATTGATCATATAATAACAGATGTCAAGAAAAAGAAGTTGATTATCTCTGGATGCTGCATGTTTGAATGGTTCCTCTGTTCTTTATTTCATTTCTTTCCATTTTTTCAAGCTATAAATTCTTCTTTATGCACCAATATTAAAATAAGGTTCACCATATATACACCATAAATTTAGCTTATACTGTACTTAAACTACACACTTTCCTTAAGGTGGTATATATAATCATGGTATATATAATTTTGTTTGCTTCACTTTATTGCAAACTAAACATGACTACAGATTTGATGCTGAAATAACCAGGATTTGGTAGCTCTTTTATGGTGAAAAACCATTATTTTGCAGATGCATATGAATCAAGAGACAAGCAAAGTGATGAGTGTATGCTCTTTTAAATCAAGAGGAGTTTCTTTTTATAGAAATCCATCTAACTTACTTCAATTGTATTTGTGTCCAAGGTGTCGATATCTGTGATCAAAAGCTTTCAGGCTGACTATGTACTTTGAAATTACCCATAATTGCAACCCAGAAATGATATAGATGTGTGTTAAAAACTGTTTTGCCATTGTCTGGCTGAACACTTTTTCTGATTGGCTGGCAGGTGTCTATCACAATTATTTAATGCATGTGTAGGTCAACTGGAGTCTATCTATTTAATAACAATTTTAAAGAATGGGACACAGCAGAGGGAAAAGAGACAGAAAAGCTAAGAAAGAAACCAAGTGAAAAATGTCATAATAAATGAGCACCTATTTGGTTGCTATGTTGGTTATTTAATATAATCAGTTAAATAAATATCTATGAAGTAGCACTAACATCAAGTTTAATTTTAATACTCTGCAAAGAGTTATGACAATTGAGTCACAACCATCACCAACCACCTACAGAGCAACATCATTTTACAACTGCTGCATAGTCTTTTATTCACACTCCACCTCTATATGTTTAATGATCTCTAAAGGTCACGCATTAGAACACACAAATTTGTCGCCCTGATCTGCGTCTTCTAATGAGAAAAAAGCACCTAAAATAGCATATAAAATGATGTTCCAACCCGCACAAGTTTCTCGTGACTGCAGATGTCTCCTTCCCCTGACAATGGAGGCAGTGCTCTGTTCTTTGATCCTCTGGAAGCTGTTGTCTAATGGCGTCGTCATTATCTGACCGGGACTGTCACTGGCCTCAGAGGAAACGCAACCATCTCAGATCATGTTTTCCCTTTCGAATCCGATGTCACCTTTCATCTCCTGACGGCACATATTGAGATATCTTCAGTGTACATTTGGCAGAGGGTGCACCGGCTAATGTGGGGCAGCCAGTGGCTAGAAGGAAATCCTAATGAGTGGGCCTGTAAGCCACAGAAACACACAATGGTCCTCATTAACTCTGCTTTTGTAGGCCTCCGTTTCTCATTATCACCCTTCATTATCATAGAATAGGCTTGGAGGAAGATTCAGTATTTGACAATGATCCTATATGCAGACCCTGGATTATTTTCTAGGAACAGGTGAATAAACTGCAATGTGAACCTAACCTGGATATAATAATCATTACAGGCTTGAATTTAGATTATATGACACAGCCTCTATTATTAATATAAACCAGAGACAGCAATGACAGATCAGTGATTTGACAGAGGCTGGACAATGAAAGGACAGTGCACTGCTTAATCTGATGCAAGTACTGATGCATGTATTTGTGTCTCTGTTTCAAATGGTAATCTGAGCTCATTTTCTGATTTCAAAAGGAATCACTTTAATCTAATGACCAACACCTGCTGGAAGAAAGTATCACAGAGTCTTTGAAATGTCCAACCTATCATTGCTCTCTGATGAACTATCTATGCAATGATCACACCATTTCTAAATTACCTTAAAACAATATTCAGATATAAGAAACAATGTATTGTTTCTTATATACATGTATATGCGATGTATATTATATTATTATTATATGTATTATGTTAGTATTTGACAATATAACTTTTACAGTGTTGGACAAAAAGTTAAGTTTTACTGGACTACAGCTATAAAACACACAAACATGTTTGCCAACATTCTGTGTTTCTTACCAAAACATACTGTGTATCCCTCAGGCATAACAAACACTTGCATTTTCTACCTCATGAAACATTTAGAAAGGCAATTTTTTATGTTTTGTATCTTGGATCTTGTACATTTCTTGCAGTCTTCTTTTCTTTCTTATAGGCTCATTATTTATTTATTTTTTACAAGGTGTCATTAAGAATGCAAAACGTTGATATTGGTATTTGAATGAAAACCGATGAATGTTTTTTAGCTTTTTGTGACTATTATTTATTTCCCTTTCTTTGCTGCATTTATCCATTTTCATTTTATAGACTTGGCCAGTAATGACATCTGTTTCCACACCACAAGTGCTACAAATGTGCGTCAGGACACTTGCGTCTTCCTGGATAGATCTGCAAGCCAGAAATGACACAGAGTGTCCTCGTTGGCATTCTTTAATTGCTCCAAAAAGAACGTGCGGAAACACTACGCCGCTAGAGACACTCCCTTCTCATTAAAGTTTTCTTCACAGCGCTTGAAATAGGGAGTGGTGTGTTTTTTCCCAAGGAAACATTTCTGCATGCATCACAAAGTTTGAATATTGAAGCTAGAATTTTGATTCTTCACGTCTTTTAATTCAATCACATTCACCCCCCCCTAGATGTTTACTAGCTTCTGCTTTTCACTTGCAGGCCCAATGGGTCACTGAGCATGATTGTAGCAATAAACGGTTTGAAATGTCAATTTAACATTCAGAATTTTGTCTCAATCTACTGTAGATTACAATCACTGGACCAGTAATACCATAACATACGTAAGGGATGATCTAGACCCAAAACGGGGCCTCTTCAACAGTCTTTCAGGATTCTTTTTACAATAGTGACCAGCTCACTGTACATTAAATACAGCAATCTGACACAAAATATTGATCTAAAAAGGATATATTGCTTCCACTAAAAAATACTCAAGTGATTAGCAAAGTAAACTCTTCCTTTTTTATATATACACTATTTTCTTGGCAGGCACATTTAAATCTACAAAAAACATACAATTAGCCTACTATGGAAAAGGAAATAAATGAATTTCATGGTAATTTGTACTGTTGATATTTTGACTGATCTGATTGAGGTTTTCTGGCCCATAACTGTCAGAGTCTGTTTTTTTCTTTCTTGGTTACCCAGTCATTAAACACTGCCATACTTCACGCTGTGCTCTGATATTAATTTCATGTCTTTCCTCTTCAATTTTTTTTTTATTTCTTTGTCATCCAGCTCTTTGTGTCTTTAAACCTTCCTTTGTGTGTGGTTTTTCTGTTCCCATTTTTTTACTAGGGACTTGTCAGCCCCCTAATGAATTCAGTTTCATGCTCTTCAAATATACTGAAATGAATATAAAAAAAATCTTCCATGATAAGATCAAATCTTTTGAGTAAAGAAGTAACTGAAAAAAATTGCCTACTTTTGTCACACTTTGTGAAGTCCTCCATTGAGAGATAACTCCGATGTAGGTAGATGTATTTACAAGGTAACTTACAAGTTAAGGTGTTAATGTCTGAGAAACCTACATAAAATGTGTCTACTGTATCTGTGTTTATACTATAAGTTCTTCTAGTTCTACATCAAACACACATCAAGACTTTCATAACGGTTTAAAAACAGTGCCATTGAACCATTCTATTTTTTCTCACATAATATAAGGTTATAATGTAAATTCTATGCATCTCTGTCAATGTGATGGACTATGCAAGGATTCATTCAGTGTGCTCCATAAAGCTGAAGTGAACCCTGTACCCAATGTGGCATCATCCTTTTAAATGAACATACATTATGTCGCACCATAGAGTAGAGTGATTCATCTTCGCTGGGAAATTGAAAGCAGCTCTGTAAAATTATATATCCGACTTCATTCATGTCCATGTTCCTTTGCACATTTAATGAATGATGTTGGATGTTCAACTTATTTTGAGCAGTCATTACTGTGCTATTATCAAAAAGCCACCTGGAAGATCACATATAGCAGTATCAAAGGTAATCGTTGCTCTAGTTATGGCTCCCCACAGAACATGCTAATCCACCCTCATCCTGAGAGGATTTGTCTGCTGGAGAGATTACAGCACCACTGGTAATGGAGAACCAGTTAGAGGGAATTTTTTATTATAAGAACACAGTTACGACTTAATTCAAACAGAGAAAAAATAAAGTCGATGTAAGGAGGGATGTGTCCAGAACTGCTGGAGCTCACCTGGTTTGACTTGATGTTAAGAGCTGGCAGATACAAATTCCACTCAAAATGGTTTTGTGCAAGACCAGGAGCTTCTTGAGGGTTTAAAGTGGAAACTGATGTAAGGTGAAGAAATACAGATGCCTGTTAAGTGCCCTGAAAAAACATGTTGTGTCATCTAACCTTCCCTGGGGGAAAACAAGGTCCTCAGAAGCAGGGAAAAGTGGAAAAGTGGTATTGGTGCAGAATTAATGGTAAAAAAAACAGAATACGGTCCTTCTCTTAGTATATCTGACTGTACTGACTGACACACACACACATTCTTCTGACAGAGCTTATGGAGACATACCATTTCTCACTAGTGTGAGATTAATAATGGGAGAGAAATGGTTTAGTCAAAAAGTCGTCATGTAAGGTGGCCTCATTTTCTGAAAGTACACTGCACAGAATGCAGAATTACTTTCACATGCAGGGGTCCAAGCTGCTTTGATCTCATCGTAACAAGCAGCAGAGCTGAGACTCTCCATTTAATCATCTTTATTTAATAACAAAGGAAGAAATTTGATAGGGTGTGCCATTCACCCCCAACGGGGAACTCAGTTGATTGAAGGCACATAATTCCTTGGTTACATTTAGGAGTGTGAAAGGAGAACGCTGTGGGTGACAGTGTGTGACAGGGTTACAGAGAGGAGAGGAAATAGGAATATGATCAACAACAGAATAAAAAAAGCTATACTGGTTGCAGGATCGTTGGTATAGTAAGGATATTAAAACAGCAGACACGCTTCTGAGTCTTTTAAACATGTCTGTGTGTCTCATACCAGATATCTGACAGAACATACAAAACATGAGAGACGACTCAGAAGAAGAGGATGAAAGGGCTGATGATTTATTTAACAGCACTAATGATGGTTAGTTAAACTGGAAATCTGTTGAGAGTTAAAGTAATCAAACTGTAGCGTAGCATTTATGAAGCGACTTCTAACATGAATTATAAGCAGTTTAATACAAATTACACTCAATGAGGCAACTTGTATTAAAACAATTTCTGAATAATTTGTTGATTGGCAGAAAATTAAATAAGTAATTTATCAAGGAATAATATACTTCACATGAATCCAATCTTTTTGATTTTTGTACTTCAACAACAACAATTCAACAAATAATTGACAGATTTATTATTTATTTATTGATTGATTGATTGGTTTATTTTTACAATTTTATAAGGATCTTCGAGGATAAATGAACAATTTTGAAAATATTCAACAGATTTTTGTGTAATATTGTTATAATTTAGCCCTACAGGCAATTTCTTTATCAAATTATAGGCATTTTAGATTATTTTCACATTTACAAATGTTAATACAGAATGTAGTAACTTCTGAAATCCCTAAAAACACACATGTTAAAATAAAATATGCAAACTTACCAGTAATGATCAGTTTTGTTTTCCACAATGATTGTGTGTTTAAAAACCATCACCTGAAGCTTTTCGGTGTGTGACAGAAACATCATTGAGTGGAACCAGTGGGAATGTTGATGGAGGATTCATATGTTGCCGTCATGCTAGCCAGTGTAGACTTTATTTAAGTGTCACCAGAATACCCAACCATCTGCTCCAACAATCTGTTATTATTGGGTAGACAGTAAACCGAGTGCTGAGAAATCTGCTTGCCCTGCAAACATGTTTGTATAATTATAGTATGATACTTTTTACAGATATGCAAGGCAGTACTGCTTCATAGTCCTACAACTCCAGCAAACGAAAGTGAAAGCCTAAAAAGCTGGGATCAATAAATCTAAACGTGATATGTTACCTTGTTCCAGGCATTCAACACATGAAGTGGTAACACTGGCTTTTTTTCTCCGAGGTCCTCAGTTTGAAACAAAATATTCTCATTGAACAACTGCAAACCCAATCTCAAAAGTAACCAAATGTCCATTTTCAAATGACACTTTCAAATGAGACACATCTATACAATACATGGGGATCAGTGTATTTCTCTTCACTCAACTCTTCAGACAAAAATAAGATGATTACTAATTACATCTTACAAAATATTTTGCCATATATGAAAACAGTCCTAAAAAAACTAAAAAATGCACAAACCAAACTGTAATGTGAAAAGGAATCAGACAAATTGCATTGGATGCTGTGTGGATGTTTTTTTCTGAAATGTTCTGTGATCTAGTAAGTCACACGATGGTCTTTGTGTTGAGGCTTTATTGTGGACAAGAGCCGTCTCATCGTGACACTGTAAATGCATCACTAGCACTTAAACGGGCACAATGCCTCTGACTGGGCTGAGAGCGGGGCGTCTCATTGAGAATATCTGGAGAATAATTGGAAATTCAATGCCAGCAAGGCGGCAGCCACAGGGCCTCCTGCAGGGACAGAAAATTGCTCACAAGATTTAGTCCAAATCAATCCATTTCAGGGAAAAAGGCAATAAGATGAGCTGCATTTTTTCCCCAAAACTAAAGTACTGTATTCATATCTACAAGTGGTTCCTGGAACTGGCATTCAAGACCCTTGCAAGAGGTTGTTAAATAACCGAGGGAGCAACGAATGAACCAAATGTTCAGCTACTCAAATTTAGATTATTTTTTGTGAAAAACTGAATAGTCTTCCAAGCAGTATTACAGATAAAATCTTATGAGATATCTAAAGAAGAACAATGTTCTCTGGTGAAATTGCCTACCATCCAAAGATATATGCAAATAGTGAAGAGGGATCGCAATCACACCGGAGAAATGCAAGATGGTAGACAGCTGGCAGTATTTGATATTTGTTCTTGTCCCATCAAAAGTTCAAGCCAGGAAGGAGCTGATCTTCACAACAAGTGGTGTCTGTGTAGCCTTAGATACAGTATATCCTAGACCTCTGTGCTAAGGAATGCCATTATTGTCCATCAAAAACACATCAGTAGACCACACTGTTGCCATGGGTGACATAAACCTACTATACATTATCATGAACACGCTCCATTGTCATTTATTTTGAGTTACTCCTACGCACTCTGCCCTGCTTTGTGTATTAATTCACTAAACAGTCCCCCACAATCACAGTTCGAGTAACATTAACCATAGACTAAAGTGCCACTGTGGTTTGGAAAATGACTGCGCCTTTAAAAAAAGAATATATACATCTATAATCTGTTTCTTGTGATCTACATTAAAGGAGCCTTTGAGCTAGGAGCTGAGTGCCAAAGAGACACTTGAGAAGTGTGAAAGTATTATTAGTAGTAGTTGGAGAGAACAAACTGACTGTGTTAGCAGAAAAATAAATATGTTGGTATATTAAGGAAGGTTAACATCTTATCACCACCAACTGTCTCTTTTCTCTTTATTATAGTCCAATATATCCCTACCAGTCATATTGTGATAGAGTTTGCGTAAATGTTTCCTACTAATCTCCACCTACGAGAAACCTTTTGTTAGGATTGCAAAATGACGAAAGAGTCACATAGCTCACAGCTCTTTTATTTAAGATAATCAGTATGTGTCAAATATATGTTTTTATTCTAAGCTATAGTCAAGCAACCTAAATATTCCTGAGAAGTGCAGGATGTACTTTGAAGCAAAATCACAGGCCTTGAGATCTTTATCCCCCTATTTTCTTCACAGGTACAGACAGGAGGTAGCAAATTATGAAATGGAACAATAAAACTCTTCAAAAGGATGCTTAAAAAGAGTTAACTGCTGTATTGGGACTACCTTCCCTACATATTTGTTGTTTGTTTTATATATATATTCCCTCACGCACATTTCTCAGTTTCTACTTGTATATTTTTTTAATTGTTTTATTTTTATATTATTATTAGTGTTTCTTGTTATTATTATGTATTTTTAATGCAATTAATTTGCCATCATTTTATGTAGCCATGCTATTTTCTGTGTGTTCATTTTGTGCTATTTGTGTGAAACATTATTTGGCCTTCTGGGTTATCTGCCTCTCTCTTTGCTTAAACTGAAGAAAACAAGGAAAACTCTAAAGATTCTACAGAGGGATGGACAATGCACATTGTTTGTTGTGAACTCTTCAATTTTAGCCTTAGACACATTCAAAAATGTGAATCATCATGTACAGTATCATACCGAGTCTACACAGAAAACAGGCCAACCTCATTTCAGTTGTTTGTCTTTGAAGCATCTGATGGATCAGATCACATATGTGTTTACACAGCTGTCCACACGCTGTATAAAAATATCAGAGCCAAAACATATTTGTAGTCTATTTTACCCTGATTAACACACACAATTATGGTCATTGTGTATTGTTCTCTGAGCTCGTCCAAAGCTCAACAGTGCCTGCACTAGGGTTGTTGGACAATATCGTGATGGATGACCAAATATCAAGATGGAGAGCCACCATCATGATGCCACGCCCCCTCCTGTCAGAAATATGGACTGATCTTCTGTTGAAGGGCGTGCTCTAAAATAACTGCTGAGTAAAAAGAAATTGGTAAAAAGAAAAAGAGAAGAAGCATTATTTCCAGCTGGATCAGCCTTCGATTGGCCATTAGCGTCAATGCCAGCTGCAATGTATGACTGATAATTGATCAAATGTGGACAATAAAATGTACATGTCAGTATTGTACCGGTATGGATTTTTTTTTTATACAAAGAGAAATAGACACAGGCGCCAGGGTGAAAACCTTCAAGCAAGCTACGATGGCAGTGAAGGCAACATTGGAACTGCGCAACTGTTAGCTTTCAAGCTAAAAAAAAACATTTACGGAGCTAGGATTTATTGATCAAAAGCTATTCAAAGATAAATGAACAGCGCGCAACTTCATTCATGACAATGACAGTTTCAGATGGTTAAAGAGATAGTCCAGTTGGTGCTAACACCAATCAGAATTCAAAGCACACACACCCTCCCGATATCATCGCCCATCACGATGATTCACTGTAAACATTGTCGACTGTCAATCAAGCGGACTGCTGCTGCTGCTAAAAGTGCTTCTCACACTATGCTCTCTGTGCAGACACGACGTTAGTGTAATGATAGAGGGGGATGAGGGAAAAGAAGAGAGAAAGTAAGGGAATAAAACAAGTACTATTGTCGTCTAAAATCTTTATTGTCTCTGGATCATTCTAATATGTTAATGAGGGAAGCCGCAGGTCACAAAGGAATGCGTCGCCCCACTGCCTTTCTCATCACTAACACATAAACCTATGAAGTCTGAGTATGTGCCTGTGGACCAACACCCATGCCATTCCTTTTCAGAAGTCTTCAAGACATATTCTCCATTAGAGATCTGGGGGTGCGGGATTAACCAATTGAAGCAAGACGTTAATCATCATGGCTGAGTAGAGAAGCATGACCGTGTGGTAGGACGCACACTGGGAGGCTCTGGTATGTTGCTCGGGAAGACAAATAAGACAGAGATGCTTCGGTAGCTCCACTCCCATAAGGTCTATACATGTGTGGCTAGGCTCATTTATGAGCAACAGATGGAGAGTTCAGTACAGACTGACACATTTCTACTGACTTCTGAATAACATGAGCCTCCCCGAGTGACTAGAGAAAATGTGTGACCTTCTTTCTACTATAACTAATTGTATTTTATTATATTCTCTCCAAAGGGAGGTAGTATTGCAACAAATACAATGTAACAGTTGACCTTTTCCATCTATTACTTTTAAAAAGGAGCCATGATCCTTAACTAAAGTTGTACACTGTGTACAACTTAGTATCTGTTACTTTTCTTCTTTATTAGATACATTACTGTACCAGTTCTCTCCTATAGTACTGGAAAATGTTACCTATGCCAATTCCAGCTCTGAGAGAAGCAAACACCAAAGCAAACCACTCATTTCTTAAGCAAAATGCAAATCCTACTTACAAAGAATTGGATCATTACACAAGATATGTGACCACTTCAGCAGAATATGGATGCATGATAGCCACCCTTCCTACAACACAAAAGCAGAAATATGTAATATGTAACAGTGGATGTAAAAAATCTATACAAAAGGTTTTTGTGATGTAAAAAAAATGACAAAGATAAATAATTTGACATTTTCCACCTTTATTTTGACCTTTAACCTGTGCAACTCAATTGAAAAAAGGAATTGAAACCTTTACAAGAGAAAATAAAAAATATAAAATAACCTGGTCAGATAAATATGCACAACTTTAAACTAAAACTTTGTTGCAGCCATTTTGTCTTTTATTACAACATTCAGTCTTTTTTGGTAGGAGTCTTATCAGTGGGGCACATCTGATGTGGAAATATTTGCCAATTCATCTTTGCAAAACCGCTCCACATCTGACAGAATATGAGGCCCTCTTCACATCACCCCACAGATGTTCAATCAGATTCAGGTCTGGACTCTGGCTGGGCCATTCCAAAACCTCAATTTTATTCTAGTGAAGCCATTCATTTGTTGATTTGGATGTGTGCTTTGGGTCATTGTCGCGCTGAAAGATGAATTTCCTTTCCTTAGCTTCCTAAATGAAAGGTTTTGTGCCAGCACTCACTGCTATGTGGAGCTGTCCATTATCCCCTCCACCCTAAGGCCCCAGTTCCAGCTGAACAAAAACAGTCCCAAAGCCTGAGGCTGGCACCACCATGCTTCACTGTAGGCAGGGCGTTCTTTTGGTGATGAGCAGTGTTGTTTTTGTGCCAAATATACCTTTTGGAATTATGGCCAAATGGTTAAACCTTTGTTTCATCGGACCATAAGTTTCCCCACATGCATTTGGGAGATTTCAAATGTCTTTTTGCTAAATTAATCTGGGCTTGGATGTTTATGCATATCCAGCCTACTCCATAGCCCAGACATAAGAAGAAGACAGGAGATTGTTGTCACATGTACTACACAGCCAGTCTTTGCCAGTTATTACTGCAGCTCCTTCAATCTGCCTTTAAGCCTCTTGGCAGCCTCCCTGACCAGTTTCTTTTCATCCTATGAAATGTGGATGGATGTCCTCTTCTTAGTAAAGTCACTATTGTGCCATATATTCTCCACTTGATGATGGCTGTCTTCATAGTGTTCCATTGTATATTTAATTCCTTGGAAATTCTTTGGTATCCTCCACCTGACTGATATCTTTGAACAACAAAGCTCTCTGTGGACCCTGGCTTGTGGCTGGAAGATGTGGCTACAAAAACGACAGGAAAAGCTACGAGAACATGCTGAACTTTATTTGGGGTTAATGAGAGGCTGCGCTGACTCCAATTTAACACGAGTTTGAATGTAATTTAGTTAAATCAGAACACACACAAATTTATTACCAAGTTCAGTGTGTCCTGCCACCATACAGTGGTAAAAAATAATAAAAAGGACAAACAAAAAAATACATTTATATAAAGTACAGGAAAAAAAAGTTGTAGGTCTTTCACCTAAACCCAAATTAACCAGTGCTATAAGACATTATTTGACATGCCTCCTCTGTTTTGTACACTTTGAACACAAACTATAATGCTCAGTGAGATGTAATTTGCAGTTATTATTATTATTATTATTAATAATAATATTAATAATAAAGAGCAACATAATTTCCAAAATCAGGCAGCTCTGGCAAAGTCACAAATTACAACACTAATGGCAAGAAGACATTATCACCTCCCTGTGACTAAGTCAACAAGTCATGGCCACACAGATCTGCTGGTGTGGCCTGTCAAGTTTGTTTCACTATTTTGCATCAATACATGGCAATCCATTATAGAGCTTCAACCCATGGGTACTTGGCCACATTACTGCACTGTTTGGCTAATGATCTCTGGAAGATGAAGTACAAAAGCTTAAAAGTACTACAGTACATTTGCTACCATGCCACAATAATTTAAATATTTGCTGTTGTTGAAGCATCACATATGTATTGCCACATTTATTACTGTGTCATATTGTCTCTGAGTTCCAACAACAGTCAGTGCATTAGGAGAAGAAAGAAGAAGAATTCCAAAGATTTTAACGGTGTTGTTCAACACAAAACATGCCGATGATCTGTGCATACACATACACAAAAATGCTGTTTGAGTGACAGCTGAACACCGCACTCGTACAGTAATATTTCCTCTGAAAGGTGTTCCGGCTGGCAGAAAGGTCCCTGTTTTCTTTTCCCTGGAGTCTTTTGTTCCAACACTGCAGAGATATGACATTGTCTGGAGCTGATGAATGAGTCTCTGCTCTCTTCATTAAGAGGATGGGCTCCTCTAGCGGCTACGTAAATCACTGGGCTTACTTCACCTCTGTATTCCTGTGCTAAAAGCTGTCAGGTAGAAGTTATCGTTGTATTATTTTATCTTGTCTGTTGCGGCTAGTTGCTGTCAATATTGTCCTTGAGCCATTTGACCGGGAAGATCAGAATGGTTTTAGGCCGGAATGGTTGCCCTTTAATTTGCAACATCAATCAGCGCAAGCAGGTAGTGTTAGTGTAGCCTGGGATAAGCAGCACTGGTGTGACACTGTAAGTATTTTGGTTTTAGGCCAACCAGGACGTAAATTGAATCACTTCATTCCTGCACACCCAATAATTTGCCTCTTTTCTCAATCTGGCACAAAGATGTATGGAACCATCTAGCAGAGGAAATTACACATCGAGGGTCCAAAATTGAAATCAGTTCCTGATTGATTCAATCAGTAGCCCTAAACCACTTCGGAGAGCTGCAAGATAAAGTACAGCCCATTTCATCACAGACACAAAACCATCCAGAAAAAGATGAACACATTCTCAGCCCATGATTAAGACTCAATGGAGAAATCCTTGATGGAGCAACGGATCCAAGACCACAGTCAAATAATGTGAATATATTTGCTGCTAACAGCTACACAAACACTTTGATACCTTTGTGAAGTACCTGTTGCTTCACAATAACTCTGCTGCTAAACGGATAAATGTCTCCATCACCTAATAGTGATATTGACCCATCCTGCGTCCCCTATAGGTATATCCAATTTTATTCATTTATTTATTTTTTTTCATGTTTTTTTCCTCCCCCCTATTGCTTTTGTAGTCATGATATTATTTTACATAGCAGTTCCAACATGCACTGGCAGCATATCCTGCAGAAAGCGCAGATATCATTAAACACACAGATACAAACTACATGTGCAAATGCATGTTTGTACGGGGAGTCATCCACAGCGACAGTACAGACTGTCACTGTGGCTGATCTGAAGGATGGATAAGACTCGCCATGCCCCGAGGTCGCTGTCGCTGCTGCCACTCGGAGGGAGGTGTGAGCTGTACGTGAAGGGCCAGCCCCTTGTCTTCATGGCTATCAATCTGCCCCCGCTCTGTCCTGCTGTGTCTGCCAGTGCCTGTCTGCAAACTTTAATACATGCCTGACTTTTGGTTAATTCCTCTTGGGCACCCTGAGACCTCACACATTAAAATTCTGGCTCGGCTGTTAAGGGCCGGTACACTGAAAAAAATACCTGCCGTGAAAGCCATCATTTCTAATGGGAAAATAAGCAGTGCCTTGTCATTGTCTTTTTTTTTTTTTTTACACGTGGGTCTTAAGTTCATTTGTCTGAATGAACTTTGAATATCTGTAATCATATGATATGACATCATGACCCTTCCCCCCAAAAAAACTCAAATTTGAATAAATTAAAATTAATAACGGTTTTACTTTTTGTTTTTAATTTTTTTTAAATAACTTATAAAAAAAGTTCATCAGCTATGCCAACCTAATGCATGTAGAATGATTCAATAGTACATAAGTAATAATGAAATAATACCTTCGGGGCACAATAGCAACATTATGCTATAATAGAAATGGAATGAAATTAAATCAGAACGTTTTACGTGTTTTCTTCAACAACTTTCCACAAGTGTTGTCACACTCGCAGTATGAAAGCAAAGACTGTTGGATTATGGCCCGAGTGCAAAGCGAATGCAGATAACATTCTGCAATCTGTGCACACCGCAGATATCTGGGCACCATGCAGAAATGTAACTTTTAAACACATCTAACATTTGCTGTGGTCTGTGAATGGATAAAAAGGAGAAATATCTTAACACTAATAATTTGACACTATAATTCTGTGTTTGACCATGAGCAAGACTGCATACAACCAAAGCATTTAACCAAGTTACAACTTCGAAAGCATCTGATGAATGGTTCTCAAGAGATGCGAAGGACAGTATTAATTTCACAGACATACTCCTTCCTTTATAGATAGATGATAGTGCTACAGCACCGCTTAATGGCCAAATACCACCAAAATTGTCATGGTCACTCAGACGTCATTATTTTTTTTGTAATGTAAGCTCAGCCCACAGCATTTGAGCAAACTTTTTCGGGGCAGAAAACTGTGTAAATGATCAAAATCCAAAAAAATGTAACAGTTTCTGGCTTGATTCTGAGAGTTGTAACAAATTTGGTGACAAAAGCTCAAAATTTGTAGGAAAAATACAGATGGGGACTAAATTTAAAATGGTGGAAATTCAATATGACGATATATGCAAATGGAAATGGCTTACCTTCCTTTTTTTTGCTCTCTCTCTCTACTCCACCTTTGCTCTTTTTTCCATCCATCTTCAAGCACTGGTTATGGGTCATAGTTGTCAGCGAATATTACAACTGTGTTGCCATACAGCGCTGGCTTCCGTGTCTGGCTGACTGCCTCGGTGGCCACACGTGGGAATTCGTCACTGTACTGTGTTCACAACACTTCAACAAACAGGCCAAAGCATTGGGGGAATCTCCAGGAGCTCCTAAAGGCCAGTCTGGGCATAGCTTACATATTTCAGACAAGCCTTTTGTTATTCCCGCTCCATTTTCATCAACAAATAACAAAAAACAAATACACCCGATGAGGTTTTCAATGAGAACGGAAATCACTGAATGTTTGCTGTATGTGATCTATCTTTGTGAGCCGCTTATTTACATGCCAGAGGGAAAATACACAAAAAACTGAAAGGTCCCGCTATATTTTTGTTTGAGATTGCTGGCCTTAATGGATTTAAACCCTACTCAGACTGATGGTTTAACCTGACAGCCTTGGGGAATCAGGAACGCTAGGAATAACAATTTATCATTTGTTTAGTGTAACATAGTGAAAAACAAACTACACCGGGGTTAAGTCACCTCATCAGGACACGCATGTTGATGTTTTTGATTTCTCTTGCATAGTTTGACGTCAATGTGCTCAGCGGTGCTTGCATGCTGGCGTTGTTAAAATTCCTGATTTGTCCCTGACCCCTCTTCCCCTTCTTGCAAAATCATACAGGATGGAAAACTATGATTGGTCTGGCATGCCTATAAAGCAAATGAAAAAGGAATATAAAGCATCATCAAATCTGACATCTGTGTGGCCAACAACTGTTACATTTTAAAACGTACTTCACATCCGGTGAGTGTGTTATATTCGCCTGTTGTTGTTGTTGCCAGACACTCTCTCCTTTGGCACTCCTTCATTGTGCATTAATCCACAAATTAAGTACAATTCGGAGCACTTAGTGATTGTCTGAATTAGACTCTGGTTGGCTCACCAAGCTCCCAGAGTAAACGATATTCAGGCCTGAACCAAAAGGTTGTGTTTTTTTTTTTTTACTAAACACATCTCTTCCATTAGCGTTAGCCACTAGCCTTGCTCTACCGAGCCATGGCTAGCCCTCTGCTCTCTCCCTCCCATCTGTTCTGCTCCGTGTGCTGTATGTACCTGGCCTCCTTTACTGAGGATAGGAGCAGCTGTAAAAAGTGTAGCTTGGTGTCAGGGCTGGAGGCTAAGCCTAGCTTTAGCCAGGTAGCAGCACGTAGCAGCAGGGACCGCAGGCCGTACCTGCAGTGGTAGAAGCGCTAGCGTGGTTAGCCCCCCAGTGAATCCAGCGCAGCCGGGAAAGATCCGCGATGGATTTGCGACAGTCCAGGGGAAATGTAGTGCTAAGCACAAACACGTAGTGCACCAACAGCTTCACGTCAGTAACAGGTTTGATCCCCTCAGCGCCACACCGAAACCACCGAAACCTGCCGGACTACTTTTGTTTTGACCAGAACTGGACCAGAACTCGGCTCACAGGACACTGTCGGGGTAAGTCAGTGTGAGTGTACGACACTGATGATAGGGAGTCCATACACATTCATGTAAAAAATACTGAACTATCCCTTTAATGGTATGGGCCCTCTTATCTTAAAGATGCTCTGGTCCCGTACCATCCAACAGAACACTTCGCTCTCAGAATGCAGGTCTACTGGTAGTTCCACAGGTCCAGAAAAGTACAGTAGGAGCCTTTAGTTACCAAGCCCTGGTTTTATAGAACTGTTTCAGTTCAACTGCACGAGGCCCAATGATGACGACTCCTGATGCGACTCATTGAGGCCCCCCTGGTTGGGCTATATAAATAAATAAAATAAAATTGAATTGAATTAAATAACATGTTTAATTTGACATTAGTGATTAGCCACACAAACTATGATTCTGGAAAAAAGAAGTTCATTCATAATTCCAGCATATTTGCTAATGCTTTTGGCCTTTCTGTTTTATCTGCGTACATTGGAGTATAATCACATCATCCCGTTCAACCCTGCAATCCTTGCTGTGTACGTTTAGCCTCTTAGATGAAGCTTGGTTGCTGTCCAATTTAGCTATTCTATTACATACAGTGGGGCTCAAAACTCCCAAAACACTTTCCCATTCACCAGGCTTCTGGACCCCACATTACAAACACAGAAGATGATATCTGGTTATTAATCACAGTCTTAAAGCGAGACATTAAGCCATCAATGGAAGGCTATGGGTGATAAAACATGCATTCATCTCACCGAAAACTGTTGCAGTCAAACCATATTAATTTCCGGAATGTGCTGTATGGTCTGCATCAGCACTTAGTGGGTGGGGAAGACAGATAGGAGTAAAAATGTCTTCGTAAGGGCATCCTTACGAGGATGATATGAGCGTCACAGAAAACTCCAGCTGACGGCTCAGTGGCAACAGAAGAAAGCTAATGACTATGATGCAATTAATAATCAGCTATTATAAACATGACACTCCAATTAAAATAATGAACATAATCAGAGACAGGAGATTTCATTTCAGGCACTCGTGTTTGAGTGTGAAACATGATAACGCAAGTTAACACTGAATGAAAAATAAACTCCCAATACTAAGTGGTCATATGAGGCGATCACAGACATCTTTCATTTGCTTTCATTACATTTTCAACATGTCAAATCAAATGCCTCAGAACAAGTTACATAAGCGCGAGGCAAAAGAGAGGCGAGCATGCAGCAGCATCGTGCTGAAACATGCTGAATGGAGAGCCGATGAACAGAAGGTCAGAACACTGTCCATGGTGCTGATTTTCAGCCAGTTAGTACAGTAGCAACAGCTTCTTAGATAGATACATACAGTTATACAGATAAGAATTTTGACAATGCGTAATGAGTCTGTTTGGTTTTTAAAAGCTGTTTTATTATCATACTTTAGTTCTAAGTGTAATTGTATATATATATATATATATATATATATATATATATATATATATATATATATATATATATATATATATATATATATATCATTGTTAGGTTAGAATAATGTCACAGGCTGAAAGAATGTGCGACTATGGCAATATGGCAGTGTCACCCATCTTGAAGTGTAGGGTGAGCAGAGAATGAGTTCACAATGAGGACACATGACCTGAGGGGGATTTATGACATTGGAATAAATGTATAGAGGGTTGGACAGCAAGGAAATGTCTCCTGGAGCTATTGTCCCAATGTCTGTGACAACTTATACTTGTGACTTTAAATTGGTATGCTCAAAGTGCAGTTAGCACACTATACTACATCTATGGAATTTCAGCTGTTTAACTGTCACAGACAGTGAAGATGAAAGGGCCAGGTGGGACTCTAGGGTTATGCAAAAGTTCACTTCCTTCTGCTATTTAAACTACTGCTTTGAGAGGTCCTGTACCTCACAGCGTCTGTGCTGGCATGAACCGAGAGTATCATTCTGTTGCAGAATAAAAGGTATCTTTCTCAAAGAATCAATCCATTATTTTTCCATCACATTACCAAAACTCATTGTGTCCATCGTTGTGATCTTTTTCTAATGCTGTATCTGTGGCTATTATTTTTTAATGTTGTTTTAAAAGTTTTTCCTTTTTTAAAAACTTAAAAGTTTAAACTTTTTGGTTTATTTTCATGTACCCTGGTCTAATGGTCTAAGGCACAGTTGAAGCACTGTGATTCAACTCCGCTGTCACACCTCTCTCCATTATCCCTGTGTTTCCCATCTTTACGCTGTGTTTAAAAATAATCTGAATGGATGAACTGCACAGAAATTCCAATCGCCATGTACCTGCCCGGGCTTTTGAATCTTGAATCAAATTTGTTGAAACCATTTATTAACTCGTGAAACAAAACATATTGTTTTTAAAGCATATTAAATCCTTCTTTGTTTACACTCACTTTTACTGGAGTGATTCTGCTAAAGTCAGCACTAAAATATTTACTCATTTATGTTACATCCAAAAGAACAGTGCCAGCGGCAACTACAATTTCAAGTGAATGCACCATGAATCACATAAAAAGGTGAGTTAATATTGGGAAAAAATGGGACTGGCACTTTTTTAAGTGCACATAGAGCTATTCTCGCTATCATTAAGACTGTGGTATCTTAAAAGACACACATCCTGTAATTGGTTAGTGAACTGAACAGCACTCTGTGCCTCCCTCAGGTGAGAGGCCAATACACCTCAATAATTTAAAAATTCATCTTGAATCTTTGCAGAAAGATATATGGAAGTCCAAGCTAAACATGACCGCTTAAGGGGGAAAAATAACACTGCAATTGCTTGTCTATGTAATTCACTTTTTATGGTTTAAAGTCATGCAAAAGAGCAATGTTTTGCATATACCATATTTGGAGAGAAGCCAGGATCCAAACCTAACCATGCAGCTCAGGGATGATGTATTATTTTGAAAATAGGTCATCTGTTTCATATTTATTATTAGTGGTCATATGTCATATCTACACCTAGTACAGGCCTACTGTTGAAGCAATTAGCCATGAAGTAAGGTTTGACATTTAGGAAAGGACAAATCAGGAATTTTACGTTCAGCAGTTAAAACAGTAGATGTCTGCTAGTCCAAATAAGGTTTGAACCACACCTCTTGTTTATGAAGAATAACACTGACCTTTTGGGAATATGGAAGGAATTTGAAAAACAGTAGGTAACTGCAGAGGTAGGACAGAACACGACAGGATCATACATCTGTAATAATTATGATTGGAGAAAAGGGGTCTAAGAGCGGAGAGGAACTACTCATACACTCATACATACACTATAAGGACCTGTATATTGTTTGTGGAAGTTAATTCTCGCCTTAGATAGGTCTTCATGAAATGGAATAAAGGTCTTTATCTGCTTGTTAATTTCTGACAGTGACAGGGAAACCAGCATAAGAACAGACACCCACTATCTCAGAACAGCTTTGTTTCTGATGGAACAATCAATAGTACTTGTTGACAACTAACAGAGTGGGAAACGTGACTCAGATTGTAGTTTGCTAACAGTGTTGCACACTGAGCAAAACCTATAATTTAGAAACCACAGGAACCACAGGAAAGAAGCAGATTTCTTGACCTCATTTTTTTTGCAGGTAAAACATTGCAACCAACTTCCTCCCCAGTGATTTTGAGTAATTTACCCATGTCTTCTTTTTACTTCTCGGCAACACGGGTTGGAATTACACCAATTTGGGAACCTCATCTAGGACTATATTTGTTAGATCTAAGCCATTAAAGTCCACTCATGTGAAACAAACCCCTGGTGTGATGCAGGTAGGACTATCAGTCAGTAGTTCAGTCTAACCGTGTTGTTTAGTAATTTCACCTGTTCTGTTACCTTTAAAACTTTACAGAAAGAGGGCAATTGTGCATTGTTAGTTTAGGTTCTGTTATCTGTTTGTGTTTTATTGTTACAGTACAATCTATCCTTTTTAATCATGGTGTGGCTCAGGAGAAGTTGCTGTTTTTGTATTTTTTAGCTGCATCCTATAATAGACAAAAATGAAAAAAACCTTGCGTAATCTCCACAGAACAAGAAAATACTATATAAAACAATATTACACAAAATGGCAAAGTGAGTGAAATTTGCTTTGATGAATGTTTACTTTTGGTCTAATATGCAGAAACTAACATTAACTGCCATCAAACTCAACTACATATGTAAGATTCAGCAACACTGAGCAGATCAGACTTGGCAGAAATGGAATAGAATATTCATGAGGAGGTTTTAATTAGTATAAAATTCAATCACTCCACCATCCGTTTTTATACAAATGTTCCATTCTGAACTCACCACTACACTTTATATTTTTTCTGTAACCTAGCAATCCTCACACAACCCACTTTTAAATACACTTGTATGCGATAATTTAAAAAACTCTCCTCTATTGCAATTTGCACCAGCTGCTTACAGCACCTGTGACACAAATCACATCATGCTGGAAATCTCCAAAACACATTTGGTGATTGGTCAATCATTAATTCAGTCCACTGTGCCTACTGGAACAATTCACAAAAGAGTTTAAAGAGGACTTTCTTATTACCTTCCTTTATATCCACTACCCCCCTGATGGAGCCCACCATGTTGCACTGCCATGTTTCTACGGTATCCCAGAAGGACAAACCAATGTTTTTTTGCAGCCACCATAGGTTTTCCTATACAGTTTAGGTACTCAGGTGGTTGCAATCTAAAACCTCATCACCATATGCTGACAGAAACTAGACACTAAACTAAACTTGTCATTTCCCCACATTTACATTTTAGACATTACAGGTTTACTTAAATGTTTCTCTTAGGTGGACACATTATTCTACTGAGCCTTGCTAGCTGGGTTCTAGGGATGACAATGTTTGTTATTCTGTGGTAATAACAGTATAACAGTAGCAAAAGTTAGCATGATAGCTATGATTTAGTAAGCATCATATCCCTGCTGAACATCAGTATGTCAGAATTATCATTGTGTGTTAGCATGGTGACATTAACATTTAGCTCAAAGCATCCCTGGGCCTCCCAGGGCCACTAGCACCACTATAAACGTTTAGTCCTATTGAGCTCTTGATATGTAAATCAGAAACATATTCCAATTTTGTGAGGCTATTCAACAGAAACCGATATGTTTAGAAATTCTGCATGGTTGCCTGGAATACCTTTTTCCAATTATTGTATTAATCGAATCATTTCTGGGGCATGTAAATGATTAAATCAGGTTCATAGTTGGAATGTACGTATTGTTGTGAATGACAGCGATGGCATCTCAACTGACTATGCCTCTGAATCATTTAATAGACACGAGTGGTTTGGAGAGCATGACAGTGATGGAGTGGATATGTCACAGTCTGCTTAATGGCTGTTATGATGCCATTCCCATTTATGGGTGGCTCTGAAGCTGTTAGCTTTTGTGTTTTGAACCGCAGTCATTATGATAGAGTGCCTAGATAATCACTGTGCTGTGGGTGATTAACAGTGAATGAGGATATTAAGGGAATAAAAACGCTGTTTGCCTTCACACAAGAAAGTCATACACTGCTTCAAATCCTTGTGTTATACTATTTTCTATTTTGAACCTACCCCATGCATAATATTCACTCATCCAAAACTTTTAAATAAAAATACAAATATATGAAGGTTTAATGACACTCTCGAAAGTACTGCTCTGACTTTCATTTTCTTCCAAAGTAGAAGCAGAGCTGGATTTTTCAGCAGTCCAGTGCTGCTTCCTTCCTATGAATGAGCCGCCTACGATCTGAGATTTGTCATTCAAAAAAATGCAGGACTGCAGCTGTCTTGCTGCTTGTCAGGAAGAACATGTGCCCATCTGGCTCAGCTGCTGGCAAAACTTATAAAATATATATAAATAAATAGATATATTTAAATAAGAGCAGGCAGACATGAAATCCTTCCTCACCTCTATGGCCTGAAAATGAATCGATTGTTAACACCGAGGCACAGCGATTGGTTGTTTCCTCACCCGTCCTCAGCTGGTTATGTAACTGCCTGCATGCATCAGTGATTACCTGTCTGCCAACCTGACAGCCTGACTTGGACTTGGATTAAATTACTCCTGCTTGTTGCCATTTTTCAATACTACCAACAATCTGCTTCACTTCACGTTTCCATACATTTTAATTGACTTCTTATCAACACAGGATGTGTGCCTCTGTGCAGGAATGGTATGCTTCTTGTACGGATGTCCATATGGACTATATATAATCTTTCCTTTCCTTACCCTTGCGATGCACCCATCTCTTGCAAAGCACTTTGTGCCTAATTACTTTTATTGTCACGGATGTAAGTACGATGCACCAAGCAGCAGCTCAGCATCACGGAGAAAAGCTGCCTGTGCATCTCCAGCCTCGTACATTCAGTCCATGAGAGACAAGGGCAAGACAGGGCAAGGCAGCAGCCAAATTGGGCCAGGTTTCATTTCACACATCACCGACCAATTCACAGCGACGCCAAAGAAAAGGTAACCACGACAAATGCAGCAGAGGTCGGAGAGCCTTTAAATTCTCAGTCAGTGGTCCTAAAGATTAGAACCGGTTCTGGAAACAGCAATATTGGAGTAACACTTTGACAACAGCAGTAGATGATAGATGTTTATATATAAGATCTAGAATGGGAAAATTGGTTCACTAGAGCATCCAAAAGCAAACAATTTAGCACTTTGTTATTACATTTAAACTGCAATTTGAGTCTCTTACACACTCCACCTTCGACATCTTTGGCTACACGATTTTCATGGATCACTTGACAAACTGGGGCAGCATTTCTGGTCCGGCTTTCGATTTGGTTCCACTCTTACATTTCTGACATAAAATATGCTGTTCCATTGACAAATCATCCTCCACACCCACAAATATTTCAGTTTTAGTGTTCTTGATGTTGAGTTCACAGCCATTTCATGAGCAGAACTTCAGTTTAAGCATGTGCACAGCACTTCCGATTCATGAAACTTTAATTCTTTGTGTAATAATACCAACCAGGAGTTTCCCTCATGCACCAATTTTCATTAGATCTATGGAGCTTTATGCTGATTGGTACATAGAACAGAAAACGCATTAACAATGGATCATCTCTGCTTCAGATTTATTGTGTCTTGGACTCTGGCATATTGGAGGGATTTACAATATATACTGCACAGTATATAACTGGTTGTTATTAAATTATTGTGGGGCTTACACACCCAGTGAGGTTTGAAATGTGACTGTATTTGTGTGTGCTGGTGTGTAACAACACAAAAACAGCTTTTGTTAAACTAATCATTGGCATAGTCTTGACTTTTAATCATAATTATGTGCATGCTTTTCCTTTTTTCCCACCATTAACTGGTCAGCGGTTGAGTGTTTTGAGAGTCATGAATAAGCAGGTATAGAAGATGAGATGAGAACAAGGAAAAATAAGTGGGTGTGTGTTTGTGTCAAAGATACTTTACCGTACTGCTACAGGTCAACAGAAGAGCAAAAGAAAATCATACATTTTGGGGGGATGGGAGGAACAACAACAAACTCACAAGACATTTTGAGTCTTGTGTCAGGTTTCCTGTTCTCCCAAGACATTTTTGTCTTTTATTTGTTGTTGTTCCTCCCATGTTCCTTGTTCCTTGTTCTCATCTCATCTTCTATACCTGCTTATTCCTCATTAGGGTTGCAGGGGTCTGCTGGAGCCTATCCCAGCGCATTACGGCGAGAGGCAGGGATACAGCCTGGTTGCCAGCCAATCGTGGGGCACACACACCATTCACTCACACCTACAGGCAATTTAGAGTCGCCAATTAACCTCAGCATGTTTTTGGAGACCACGCAAACTCCACACAGAAAGGTCCCAGACCCAGGACCAAGGAGGTCTTGAACCTGCGACCTTCTCGCTGTGAGGCA
This sequence comes from Lepturacanthus savala, assembly GCA_030544235.1. Classification (NCBI taxonomy): domain Eukaryota; kingdom Metazoa; phylum Chordata; class Actinopteri; order Scombriformes; family Trichiuridae; genus Lepturacanthus; species Lepturacanthus savala. Next base: position 13,260,985 of record CM060482.1, on the reverse strand, counting down.
ACAGCGCTAACCGCTGCCCCACTGTGTCGCCCCTTTTCCTTGTTTCAACTTCAAAATACTGCACATACAGACTACAAAGTTCCAGGGCTCCCTTGACGCAGAATATAATTAAGTCGATATAGAATAATAAATGTGCAGTGGAGTCTATTTTTTCACTTACTGTAGAGACTCCTGCCACATATTTGCATGCTACTTTTCTGTGACAGATTTACTCTTTCCATACAGCCCAAGGATAATTGGTGTACACAGAATTTCAGTTATTATCAGTTATTTATAGAGGTAACATACACACAGGTACATAAAACATGTTACTGCAAATTATAGGCAATTTTCGATAAGACTTAAATCCAATACACATGATCTAATCCTTATTTAGGTTTACATACTTGAACTAACTAGAACTAACACTACATAGAGAAAGTCTCAGTCCATTTTTAAAGCACCTAAAAAATATTCTGGGATGGTTTTCTTATTCTAAATCAATCTCACAAAAAGACCAAAACCAACCATGTGTCATTCTGTCTCTTGATACTTTTTTGGCAAGTAAATTGGGAATCTGTTGGGTACTATTTTCAGTTGTGGATGATTTCACAATTGATGCTCTAGAGAGTATTTCTGGCAGCAGGATGCTGTATGCAGGACTGACTCACAAACTAAGGTGGCCATGCTCATAGAAAGGAACATTTCATACAGTGCAACAGTATGACACATTAAAATATTTTCGTTAGTTTCTGAACAACAATAAAGGCCTGTTGCATTGAGGAGCTATATGAGCTATATATATATATATATATATATATATATATATATATATATATATATGAGAATGTATGTATGAACTCAGTAACTTCTAACAGGCTTTAGCTACCAAGGCAACAATTTAAATTGGATCAATATATTGAAGGTTTTCGTCTTCTGATGGGAGTTGTTAACAATGAGGTACTATGAGATATAGAATTTTAGATTTATTCTTTGACAGTAAAATTTAATTAAACAGATACAAGGGTACCACAGAGCTAGAAGGTCAATGCTGCAAATCCATAGTTTAGGAATTACAAATAGTTTGCTACAACCATGCAACTGAATGGTTTGATAGTATTATAATTATTTATTTATATATATATATATATATAAATAATTATAATACTATCAAACCATTCAGTTGCATGGTTGTAGCAAACTATTTTGCAGCATTGACCTTCTAGCTATATATATATATATATATATATATATATATATATATATATATATATATATATATATATATATATAGTCATCCTTTTCGACAGACTTTCAACAAAACACTCTCGATCGGTTTACATTAATATCTGAAGATCCAGTCAAAGCCCATTTTGACAAACATGCAAACCTTTGAACACATGATGGAAAGGTACCTTCAAATGAACAACATGTAAATGCTTCACATGGTTCAAACAACAAAATACATGATGAATAAACACATCAAACACCCACATACAGTAGAAACATACAATACATCCTTAGGGGGTCGTAAATTAGACTGATTAAATCAGAGGCCAAAACGTGTGTTGCATGTTGATTTGTAGTGTAACTAATAGAAAGCCTTTTCATGACACAGTCATGACTTCTGCCTGGCACTTCACAGGCTCTGGAGCGCAAAGTGTTCTGGACATTTTGAGGTGAAAACAAACATGGAGGAGAAAATAAGCTGTCCAAAATAGAACACAAACACACAATGAGTAACAACATTTTCAAAGAGCCGTCAAACCCGCTCAGCGTCAAGCCTTTGCATGACTGCCCTCCCCCTACTGGTGTTGTAGAGCATCTAATCTAAACGGCTAAGCATGAGTGACAACACCCCCTGATTATTTCATCACTGAGTCAAATTCAAAAGCAAGGGTTATAGCAGCGTGGTTGATTACTAGTGGGGTTGGGGGAAAAAGGGACAACAATGTGGGGAAAATACCATATTTGTGACTATTTTGGGCTCACCAGGACAGGGGTAATACTGTCTCTTTCTGACCAGATGCACAGTTGCAACAGGTGGCACACTAGGAGGGATTTTTTTTTTCAAAAGGCTCATAATGAATCTTATCAATATGTATTTTAATTGACTACACGAGCCACACTCATGGCACTACCATTTGGCACGATTGATGTGACATGAACAGATACTCTGTAGTACCGACGGTACCCAACACAAGTGTTTAGAGATAAAATGAGCGAGCACAGCAACAACCTCGCGAGACACATCCACAGTGTTTCTCTCTTTGTGATTTTGCTAAAGCCTCAATAAACAATGTAAAAAAATGTAGGTCATTATAACTAAACCAAAATTAAATGAAGAAATAAAAAAAAATCGGAACAAAACTTATTAATCATTAATTTCACTGTTGAATAAACAAAGTGAAATGATCATGCCCAAACTGTCAAGCTGTGCTGGTGTCTACAGAGCTGCACATTGATTTTAATGAATTAATGAGCCAAGAAAGAAGATGTTCCATTCAGACAGCACAAAAGTGACTCATGTATAATTGATGAGTGATTCAGTGTAGGGAGTTTCATGTTGGGGACTGGTGGTTATCAGTTGGTGTGCCAATGCAAATGAGCAGCAGACACATAGACACAGCATAGACACTCACTAGGATTGTTATGTCCTGGGACTGTATAAAAAACACATGCAGGGAACGGCTATTTTGAGTTGATGTATATTTTGACGTGTATAGAACTGTGATGATTTCCTTAAAATATCACTTCCTGCCATCTAAAATAATAACAGTCTGGTCTAATACTTTTCTACATTGTTATCCTTTCAGTTACCCAACTGTCAACATTGTCAAACTTACAGTCTACCTTATTGTAAGTATACAATGTTATACAGTTGAAGATGTAAAGTAAGGCTGCTGAATTTTCAAATTTTCCATCAATTTGGTTGAAGATGATCTCACGGGATGCTGTATAAACGTCCAGTCAGTGCTCTCAAACAGTGCTCTGCTGCTGCTTGTGCAACTTTTTGCAGTCAATCTAGTATATACAACCTGCCTCTTCATAATAAGCCAAAGGTCACCGGAAAAAAAAAGATGAGTCACAATATGTTGACTTCATCTGAAATGTATCATTTCCCTGTCACTCAAACATATTTTTGCAGCCTGAATTTATGCTCTAAATGGCATGAAAAGACAAACCAAAAAGGGCTTGTTATTTGGTGAGTCCAAGCTCTTTTGGCTAATTCTCTCAGGCTTTTTGAATGTAGCATTTAATTCAAATGTCACTACACCCACGTTAGATCTCTCTTTTCACAGTAGAAGGTGTCCAAGTCGAGCAGTGAAAGAAATGATGCTTAAAATAATGCTGATGGGGGAAATCATCAAAAAGCAATGCTTTAATGCTAAGATAAGATTTAATAATTGAAAAGGCACATGTTTTATTGCAACAGAATACTGACAAATCAATCATAAAAGAGACACCTTGTAGAGATAGTTCTTTTACATAGTAAAAGAGTAAGAATAAAGGTTATGCCAGTAAATTAAAATGCATTTATTGACAAAAAAACACATTTGATATCATTAATGTCATGAAAAATAACATTTATTTCAAATGCTATGTTGGGAGCTGTTCTGTGTTTTCATGAAAGAACCACAGTAACTGATAATTATTTTTGTGCATGCTAAACTTAAACTGGTAGTCCTTAATCTTTAAAAGTGCAGTGATTCATTCACTTTAGACTTGAAAGGCACAGTATGAAAAAGATAATTTGCATCCGAACCTGTACGCCTAACCTTCATATAGCCCCTTTCCAATCTCCTGACCACATAAACCACCTACATTCAAGCGCTGATTACACTGGCTGCCACAGCGGGTTCCGCGATCACGGTGCAATCTAATCATCCTCACATATTAGGAGCAATTTTGGGGTAAAATATCTTTCCTGAGGACACTTCAATATACAGACTGGAGGAGCTGAGAATTGAATCGCCAATCTTAGTGGATAACCTGCTCTACCTCCTGAGCCCCAGCCGCTAAAACAGCAGCAGCAACAACAGAGATCTTGGTAGATCATGGTGCTTCCTGGGAGCTAATTCTTGGATTTCTTTCCATTTCATTTGGAAAATCAACACTGCATGACATGTACCGTAGTTGTCACCATCTTGTATTATATGGAAAAACAAACAATAACCAGCAAAGTAATAATATTATGTAAACCAACAAGGAGACTGATTAAAGCTTTGTTTTGTCTCAAAACTACCATATTGCCCTAGGAAACAATTCCTTACCAACTTCTTTACCAACCAATTGGCTGTTGGTAATTGTGCAATGAATTATGAATAGTAGTAAATCAAGTTTAAAATTCTATGAAGTAGCTTTAACTTTTGTTCTCAATTTCTGTATGAAAACACTGGTCACAGAGCCAGCAGCTGGTGAGTTGGCTCCATCTCCGCCTGGTGTCTCTGACAACAGGATGACATCCTGCCAGTGCATATTCTTATTCAAGAGCCAAATAACATTTGAATTGACAGACATTTTGAGCTCCTTTTTCCGCCAATGGACTAAATGAGATAGCTTCTTTTTTTTCCTCTGGATGCTGGTCTGACTTGTTATAATAATTTAGTCAGACAAGCAGCCAGTGGGTTATAAAAAATCCTGGCCTCATAAAGCAACTCAGCTTGCCAACTCAGTAACTTGCTAGGGGCTGTTTTCGGGCCCCTATGAGCCTCTGTTCACTTTCCCCAATCAAGCCAAAACAACACTTAATTTATTTCAAATAAGACAATTTGTTACTGCAGCATCACTCCATCAAATATGTACGTAACCATATTTGTGCCCTCTGAGTGGAAAAACAGACTGGAATCGTGTTATAAGAAGAAAAGTTTGTGATAAAACAATGATTTTGTTTCACAAAATATTTTCACATGTGAGCAAATGCACAAACAGTTGTCTATCTGAGGGCTGCAGTTGTTATTGTTATGGAATAATGATGTGTGCCAGACAACAGTGGCGTGATATTTCCTCCTCCTCCACTTCAATAGAAATAACTGTTGATCTAAAAGAGCTAGTTATGACTTTGGGCATGAAAGCTTCAGAGGCTCAGCCCCCGTTTTCTCTGACAATGAGATGAGATGGGAGAGAGTTTGAGAGCGCATGTGGATCATACTCATTTGGTCAAAGTCAGGGCTAAGAGAAGTGGACAGCAGTTTGAGAGAGATTTGTGTTAGTGGCTATAACCGGGGCTTCCCTAGTGTGCATAAAGAATAGAAAGCTTCATTGTCACTCCTGATCAATGCAGTTAAAAAATAGACAAGACAACTACAATTACTCATTCATCACATCCATAATACTGGATATCTCCCACACAGTAGCCCTTAGTTCCCCACACTGAACTAGTAAAATAAAAAAGCAGACCAATATAAACACTGCACAGGCTGATAAAAAGGAATATGAAAATAGAGAAAAAGATAGGAAGGTGCCTGAGGTAGATGCTTATTATATAATAAATAGAAAAGTTTATTGCACACATATGATGCGTATGAGTAATGAAGTTTTTGCTTTTTCTAGGTGTTTATAGAGTTCTTCTGGTGCTGGTTGCTACACAAGCTAGAGGGCATGATGCCGCATCTGTCTCCAAACACTAACAATGAAAAAAAGGACCATTTCTCTCTGTACGAGGCAATAGAAGATCCCAACTCCCTGACAAATATTTACTACCCGAGGTGGCTAACACAACCTCTGTAAGCGCTCTGTTTTCTTAAAATTGCATGTTTCTTTTCAGGTTCTCATAGCTGTTATTTAACCAGGAGATAGTGAATGCCCTGTAGTATTTCTGACTGTCCCCAGTCCAGTAAACTGTTCAGCGTTTCCACATATTTCATCCTCACTGAAATGCAGACTATTAAATAATGTTTATATTATAATGTTCATATTTCCTGTTAGAAATATAAAATACTGCATGTCTGCATCTCTGACATCTGAAGAGCAACTGTGATGATATGTGGAAGAGTTCATTAAGGGTCACGTCAGATTCACTGTTTACAGATAGAAATGTGCTAAGAATCCAAAGAACTTCTTCCTTCAATTTGCACTTTTACATCTAAACTAAAGTTATTTTTTCTCTTTTCTGCCTCCTGCTTCTCTTGATCCTAAACCATGTGGCTGAGATTGATTTTTTTGTCTTTCGCTCCTAATCTATATTATAAAGGATGTTAAGAAACATATTAAAGGTATATACAATATAAATGGTTAAATGCCACAGTCAGTCCTCTCCCTAGTGGTCTTAATGAGAAGTAAATCTAGACTCCACCATACTGAGACAGTAATCAATCCCAAACTGTTTTGTGGGATTTATGCACCAGTGGTGGACAAATCAGGATTAATAGCTGCTGTTGGTCTCATTTAATTCATTCAGACCTTTTGACAACAGCAACTATTATAAAACAAACCACCAGGGCATTTTGGACTTGTAATGGTCATTACACACCAAAAAACAAGTAAATCTGATGAATGAACAAATGGAACAACTATGCGGCCATTTTTGTATGCCCCAACTCTGGGTTTGAATCATACTGTCAGCTAAGCTTTTAGCTGCCACAGAGACATGTTTATGCCACAGACAGCCACTTTATGGTGGCTCCAAGAAATCTCTGGCTCCCTTTCAAAAAGTGTCAACTTCTTTATAGAAAGTTGTTCATTTATTTCAACAAATCATTACTAACATGGAACCACGCCAGGTGGATTGTTACACAGAACTGTCTGAGAAATGTTCCTTGGAAGCTGTTTGGGGAAGGGCAGGCACTTTAAAAAAAATACTTGGCAGGTGATTGGATAAACCATTTACCAGATATCAGGTCACCAAACCATGATGACGTAGTAGGAGGGGGCTGAAGAAGAAACATGTCACGCCTCACTGAATACATCTTTATATACAATCTATGATTATTGCATGCATAAGATCCCTTAAGAATATCCTTGATGTGCTCTGACACGTCAGTGATTGATTACATTGACTTAACATGAACCAGACTTTATTTATCATGACAGCACTGCATGAGTATTCAATTCATTTGATCACACAAGTCTACAAACTGCAAAAAGACCAACTCATCAAAATGGACCATCACTTCTGGAAAGTGCAGCAATGACTATTAATAAGAAAAAGACTGATCTGTAGCACACTCAGGACAAACAAAGATACTCAACTAAAGAGAGATACAGTGAGTTATACATACTAGTGCGGTGCCTGTAGCAAATGTGTGTTACAAGTAAAACCAGACTTATGAAAGATGTCTTACTTTGCACTTTTTCCTGCATAGTTTTACAACCTGGGAATGTTACTGTTATATGTGTTAATAAATAAATGAGTTTAGGCCCAGATTCCGTTCTGTTAGGCCATAGTGCTGGAATTTCCAGAGGGTCTTAGAACACATCTTGGAGTAAGACCGGTGTTAGAATAATAAAGTAGGTGCAGGAAGAAATAGACATTTTTAACTGTCACTGTGAAGCAACATGGGGAGGAATCATGACACAGAACTCTACAGTTTAGCAGGATACATGCTGCTACAGGATAGCACTGTAATATGTAAGTCTATGGGATTCAAGCATTTTTTTTTCTTTTTTATAAAAGACTTTTTGTGGCATAGACACTTTTATTATACAGTAGGAAGACAGGAAGTGTGAAGGGAGAGACTTGCAACAAAGGAATACTTCATCCAGGACTCAAACCTGTCTGAATCTGGTGCTTATGAGGTAAGTTCTCTACCCCTACACCACTGCAGCACACCTTTGTGACTTCAACTTTTAATGATAATAATGATAATAATGATGTTTTGAATATCTATCCTAAAAGATTCACAAAAAAGGATACACACCATTATGCAAGCTATATGTGAAAGCTGAGGTTTATCTGACAAACAGTCAGAGAGATATGCGAGCCACAGACTGACAAACACATATATGCTCTTAACTATAACTATACTAATAGATTATATTATATATTCTAACTTGTTCCTAAAGTATTGATTACTGACCTTCGGGCAGTTAACATGTAAAAGAAGAAAAAACACAAGGGGAAAGGTATAAACATTTTAACAGATTCAAAGTTGGTTTTAACAAGCTACAATAGATATTTTATTTAAACATTACTCATTTTAAATTTGCAACAGACTATGTTTAATTTACAACACATTTCTGATACAGCATGTTAGGGCTCTGGGTGTTGACAACAAAGTATATGAGGTGTTGTGTGTTGTACATCAACTAGATTAATACTTCTGCCAATGATGGCTCTTCATCTTATACAGGTTTCATATCCCTTGCAATTTTTGTAGGATCAATGCAAATCTAAATGGATTGTACATAATTGGGCTGTTATGGTTCTTTCTCTTTGGGTAAAGGTTATGAGACTGAATTATACTGTTAGCTAATGCTTGAATAATTACAGAAGTATGAATGTAATCACTATATCAGTGGCACATATGTCAGGGTGCATTTGTTATGCTCTCTTTCACCACTACTTTATTCATTTTGCACATTAAATGTACAGAAATCTATATTGTGATATTTGAATTTATAGGCAGGTTTGTTTGTTTTCCGGTTCTGGTGTATGTTTAATGAAACTTACTTCCTAGATGACATGTCTATTGGATCACTTATGTTAATATTTTCAGAAAAGTCCATTCCAGAAGGAAAATGTTAACTTATTTACACTTCCAGTTCTGACTCAGACTTTTTAAATTTAGTTTTTTTTTTTAAGATGTACCATCTGTATACACATGCATTAATATCTAGACATCCACTGGCTGTGTATTTATCTCATGAATCATAGTATCAGAGCTCCATGGACCCTTTTCAAGGCAACTGTATTGACATGAAACTGTAGGTAAAAACAAGTGTTACCATTGATACTAATTAAGCTTCTGTTGCATTTGTATAGTAGAGCCTTTCCAGTGAACCAACATGCACAAAAGCAGAACAGTGACTCTGTTTGACCTGAATAAAATGCAACCTTAATTTGTGTCATTGGTAAATAAACATCTGATCAGATGTCAGGGTCAGGCTGAGCGGTGTACTGCTTCATACCGAATATAGTTCTTTTTTTATTACATGAATTTTTCATATAACCCAATACCGATGAGTATATAATGTATAATAGTGTATAATACAACATATTGGGAATACAGAATTGTGGAACATTGTACCGTGGGACACTGTTTGAGAGCATGTGAGAACACAGCCAGTGTGTATTGAGCATAGAAAATGTAACAGACACAGAGGAACTTCAACGAAAAAAGAGGAACTGTGTCGGTTGTGTGGAAGTACTTCCTCTTTAAAAAATGCGGATCATACAATCATAATCTGTAAATGTTGTTAGGCTAACGTAGCCGCTGGAGGCAGCATGAGCAAATTGCTTCATGACCTCCACCAAAAACATGTCCTAGAATACAAGGAATGCATCAAACTAAGATTTGCGTCTTCTTCCGCGTCTGCAGTTAGTTAACGTTAGCACTGCAACACAAAACGCAAGTCAGATGTCACTCAAAGACGGGTTTGCCAAGGGGACTGCCAATTTACTGCAGTAATTATTCTCAAAATTATTAGAAAATCGGGTTAACACCTAGTCATGCATGAGAAAATACTGTCAAATACTGTGATGCCGATGCCATTTTGATAAATAGTGTGATATCAATTTTTAGTAATACTGCCCAGCTCTAATTCAGGGTTTGGCTCAGAGTTTGCTGAACCTGCCTTCTGAAAGACAATACTGAGACTACACTAGTTTTTGTTCAACAAGTTACAAGTTCCAGTCACTGTCCTGTCTTTATTGGGGCTTCTGTTTTTGTTTCTGTTTTCTCTGTTTCCCTCATTTGAACATCTAAACACCTGCTCTGTATCAGCCTCATTACCCCCCCTGCTCCCTTTGTTTTCCCCACCAAGTCCTTTCCTGTTCTCAGCCTAGTCAAAGGTTCCCCATTCCCTCATTAGTTCACTTAATATTACAGTTCAGTCTTGTTGGATCATTTGTTCTGTTCAATTTAGTCTTGCATTCCTGCACATACATGTCATGCTCCTTAACTGGTTGATAAATATATTCTTATGGCAATTTTGGGTTAAGTATCTTGCCCAAGGACACATCAGTATACCTACTGCCGAATCACAGCCACCCCAGCAGTTTCCATTTTGAAGGAGATATATAAAAAAGAAGTGAAAAAGTACTACATTTCTGTCCCAATTCGTAGGAACTCAGCATAGGGAGGTCAGGCTGGGGGTCAAGGCAGGACACAGAAGCAGATAACTTAGTTAAAGCAGAGTTTATTTGGAAAAAAAAAAAACAGAGACCTTATAACAGAGTGACAAATGAATAGCTATGAAATTACTGAGAAGCTGTTCTGGCTCTCAGGGGAGAGACAGACTAATCTGAAAAAGATCTAAGGAAAGGGAAATCAAAAAAAAAAAAAAAATCACTCCAAGAGCAGGAAGAAGACTAATCATTACAGCAAAGAAAATAAGGTTGCACAAAACGCTTTGAGAGGAATTCCTGACCTGATAAAGAATTAACAAATATAAAACGGCTTAAAAAGCAGATGGTATAAGGTGAGCTATGAAACTTTTATCTCAAAATAAAAATCAGTCAGAAGGAGCTATGAACGACAACTATGGATGAGAATCTAATCTAAGTAATACAAATTACAAACAAGGAATCACTCTTAAAGAATCAAACAAACAGCTTGAACAGAAACTATGACTGAGAACCTTAACTAAGATATACAAGTTGCAAGCAAAAATAAAAACACAACAGGAATAGTTGGAGACAACTGGTATTCTGGGTAGACGGTGCAGACTCCATATGTTGCCTAGGCAACACTTTATCAAGTTAGCTGCCTTGCTCACTTATACTCTTGAACACATGGTTAAACAAGTAGTTTGTACATCTAATCTAATGAGATACCCAATGTGTGCTCAGTGTTTCTTTTATTTCATTTAACTGAAAAATATAAAAAAAGGACAATATCAACTAATGATCACACCATTTTTCTTCCAAACAAATGCTTGGTATGGTGCCATTCAAAATCAATATTAGAATAAATTAGAATTTTCTGCAACAATACTGATAACTGCTGCTTCCTTTTAATTGTTGTAACTTGTTGCTGATTTTGTTTTAAAAAGCATTCCATTTCCCTTCCTTTACCCATATGATTAAGTAACAATCTACAAGATGGAGGCATATTTGTTTGACCTTGTTGTTGGTATGCAGTAAAAGTAGATGTAAAGTGAACTGATGATGTTTTGTGGCACAGACCCAACTAGACAAACTCACGTATGAGGAGCATTTCACACCTTATAACTGCACTATTTTTACAGACGTACAGCACACACGTTATATATTACACATCAGTCAATTTAAGAATCTGAAGATATACAGGAAAGTGTACATATTTGACTGTGTATTTGACAAATAATAAGTATGTGGAAGGAGCAGGTTTGGCTTATCTACAAAGTTAACATTAGCTCCCCCAATGTGTGTGTGTGTGTCTGTGTGTGTGTGTGTGTGTGTGTAGGTAGTTGAAAACAGACTACTATTTTCTCGTCTCGTTTGTTGCGATATAATTTGTATTCACCACATCTCAGAGACAGAAAATCCCCATTGGTTCTCCTACCATCTCCGATCTTACTAATGAAAACACTAATGAGCTACCACAAACAGTCTAAGTGTCTAAGTGGACAAAAACACAAAATCAGCTTAAGTGTGCTAAACACAAACACTGTTTGAGTATCAAAATCACAGCAGCAGCATAACCGGATGCTTGGTCTGTTAAATCGACAACAATGAACTGTCATGTCAGGTATTTTTTTTTTAAATATCTCTGGTGTCACTGTCATGGAATGTCTGTTCCAGTTGGGAAAAGATCGGGGTGTCACTTCTCAGTTCAGCAGTTCAGGTGTGCTTTCCTTTGTGAGACAATCAGGCGCCAGCTCGAATCCTGCATCAGGCGGCCTTTTCCTGCATGTCATTCCCCCTTTTTCTGTCTCTCTCTACTTTGTGGTCAATAAATGCATAAAAAGCCCAAAAATAAATATATTCCAAAGAAAATTGGGTACCTTTTTCAACTGTAAACAAGAGTGGGGAAATTGGGGTTTCTCTAAAGGCAAGTCTATATATTTGTTAAAGAGGCAAAAGCAGGAAAGGGAGCAAAAGAAAAAGACAAACATTGCAGTACTATTTGCTTTGTGCTGTCTGCATCCTGATAAGAATGGACTAATGACATTACAGCTCCTTCGTATTACCAACACAGGAAAACAACTACAGGGGCTGATAAACAATAACTGACAAGCAAAAGGGCCACATGTCATAATTGCCTCGTCGCAGCAAACACCAGCTTGTTATTAGCAGTTGTGAAGGAACAGCTTCGGCATGTGTTTGACATATAATCATGTTGTTTATTCAACATCCATCCTGCTCTGCACCAGAAAACACTAAAATATCACAAATGATAATAATTTCAGATTAACATCGTATGTTATAGTTTATCATTTTGGACCATAATAGCATTTGCATATCATCAGCATAGTCATTAAAATAGCATTAAAAAATGTGTCACCTTTTTTTTTTTTACTACATCCATTTTCATTAATTTTGGGTTTTTTGGCAATGACGGATAATTACACAGACTGAGTCCATCAAGCATGAAAATGTCCAGTTTATTCCTGAATCCCTTTAATCCCCTGAATCCCCTTAACAACATTTACAAAACAATCAATTCCATTGAATAAAAAACAACAATAAAAAACAGACATATATATATATATATATATATATATATATATATATATATATATATATATATATATATATATATATATATATGCCATGCCAAACAAGAAAACTTTTTTATGTAACTTTATAACTTTATGTAACTATATAACTTTTGCTACATATATTCACAGCAAAAAGTACTTCCAAACCTACATTTCTATTAGTTTGCATTATCTGGGGATGTAGTTGGAGTTTAGTGCTAGTTAGCAAACACTAGAATGCTGCTGTAATACACCAGAATATGATACTGAGTACATCAGTATGTTACCATGGTCACTGTGTGCATGTCTGGTAAACTCTTAGTTTATTACGCATGCGTTATATAGTTGTATGAACAAATGTGTGTGCTGATCTCTGTGACTAATCAATCATAGCCAAGCCATGGCAGCCTTATGTATATAGCACATTTCAACAATGCAATTCAACATAGTTCAGACAAAAAAAAATGAAAATCACTACACAGACAGAAATACAATTAAAAACAATCACTGAAGAATTGAGAGACAATTAAGACCCTTTTATGATACGGAGGGGGAAAAGTGCATGGCATGCATATTGTACCCCTATAATGCGTAACAATTCCTTTCTCTGAATTATTATCACTTTCCAGACATTGTTAGTCCAATTGTTTGTTTTTTTATAGAAGTGGTGATGAGAATTTTCCCTAAGCTCTCTGATTTTAGAGTGGTTTCTTGACAGAATACAATCTACCCTTCAACAGGCCTCAAACCTTGCTATCAACAAATGTTATGTGCCACAAATACTGAGGACATGACCTTTGCTTTATCCGCAGTGTTAGTAAATGTTTTACTTTGCTATAAGTACAATATTTTGCAGTTTAGAAAATATAGGTATATTGATTCAGAAAAATGCAACTTAGACTTAACAACAAACACTAATTAATGGTATGGCTATGAATATCTGTCACAACACACCCTCATCTAATCCTGATGTATCATTCTTTCAAAGGAAAAGCCTCCAGGATTTTAGGATGTGTAGGAAGAAGCACGCAACCTCCCATAAAGTTTCAATATCTGGATATATGTTTTGAGGGAGGCCATGGATTTAGTTGGGCTTAATCTCCCCCTGAATTAGTTTACCAGTGTGTCAGGGGTAGCATCATCTTTGAATGCGGCGACATCAAAAGCGATGAATGTTTGCACCTTAGGTGCAATTCTTTCTGTCTGTAAAATAGATGTTACATCACCATGCAGTCATCACATAAATTGATAAGAATCCTTGTAACCACCATGCTAAGTAGTGTGTAGCAGATAATATGGGTTGAGGGCATGTTTTGTTTTTCTTTTAATGTAAATACATCCAAAAAGCAAAAAATAACTCATTATACAGTTTCTGTTCTAGTTTTTGTGCTCCTTATAGCAGGCAATGTGCCTTTATTTGTTCACCTTAAGGACAGGAAGTTTCTGAATGCAATCCTACCATTAAAAATTAACACATATTTTTAATTGTGAATTTGTTATACAGAAAATGTTAAAGTAGAATTTTGTGGCAATTTATCAATTAATCTATAGCATATTTTGTGGCTGCGTATTTTGCCACCATTTTCATGCTGTTTGTGAAACCAGTACAACCACACTTCAGGTTATTTTGGAAGCTATTTATCTAGACTCTACAGCTACTGTCTACTCGCATATTACGTCAGATATTTTGGCTCATACATGTATGGATGTAGTTGGGAAGTTGGCATTTTGAGTTAAAACTGAGAAAATAATATTACTGCTACAACTATAGAATATACTATTGCAACTATGGAATACTATATAAAAATGTCAGTCTGGACCAAAGTGTTGGGCTGACTAACTAACTGCCATTGCTAAGAAATTAGAATTAATCATCAGATATAATGATATTAGAAAATGATTATAAGATACATGAGGTGTTTTTAGTCTGTCTGCATCAATGTTGAGGTACACCTCCAGATATTAATATTAATAACCTTGTGCACAGCGAGAGTAGAGTCATCATATATGCATCACAGGGACCTCACAGACTCATCTTTTGTTCCCTCCAGCCTTTTGGAGCTGACATTTCCTCTCTGGGGGAGAGCTAAACCAGGTCAGCTCACAGCAATAGCCTGAAAATACAGGACACCACAGGGATCCAACAAGACGTCATCTTGCCAGACGCCTAACAGAACCGGTAAGATCTTGGTAAAGAGTGTAACATTTAGCATTTTTAAGAGATAAAAAAAAATGACAGATTTTTTTTTTTTTTCCTGGATATTTTCATCTGGCGGTTAAAAAACAAATCTCCTTCCAGACGCTGATCTGATCGCCACATATCTCAGACTACACAGGGACCTTAACACAAATACAATCTGCCTAAATCCTGCGATATCATGCAAGGCAAGTAGTGGCAGATAAGCAAAATTTCAAATACCTGCACGAAAGAACGTTTGAACATGCCCATTACAAAGAGGTAATGATTCAAAAACTCAGGCAGATCTATATTATATATATTATATGATATGCAGATCTACTTGCGTTTAATAAGGTAACCTTAAATTCAGCTTTTTCTGTGAGCAAGCGCAAAACCTCTGAATAAGTGCTGCGTTGGTGTGGTTCAGAGGCCGAATTGAATAGAAAAATGTGTGGATGAAAAAAATAAATATATAAAAATAAATCTAGATTCGTGTAGTTGTGGCCTAAGGGTAATATGTACATACAGTAAACTTAATAAAAAAGAAATAGAAACCTGTTCTGCCCCTGCTGCAGAGTATCCAAACACACAAGCAAAAATAGGTAAACACTCCTACTCAGCCTTTTGTTTGCCACTTTTTTTAATGTTGTGAAATGAATCCAAGACAAAATTCTGCACGAGTCCATTCCCTGGTAAGAAGCCTGTTGATATATTTATCCTTAAAACAAGGTTGCTGTTTCACAGTTGCATTTCAAATTTGAGTGACTCGAGAGTAATCAATATTGCGTGGTGGACTGCAGCAGGGTTACCACTTTCAGAAGAAGACAAGGACCAGTCATGTCTGATAATAACAATTCTAAAATGGAAAATAGCTCAGTCAAACCATAAATAAAAGTAAGCAAGCAAATAGCAATGTATGCAATATATATATATATATATATATATATATATATATATATATATATATATATATATATATATATGGAAAAATAAGATAATTGTGGATGTAAGCATGGGAAAGAAATGTCCACAGTCTCCAGAGTTTAGTCCTTTTTAGACTTTTAAACACTAGATTTTACAGTGGGTAGTCATAAGAAAGTGGCATTATGAAGCTTTGCATGATTTAAAGCTGGGCGATACATCAAGTTTAGGATCTGGAAAAAAAAATCCTAGAGGAAACACTGCTGGTTGGTAAATTATTTATTTCTTATTTTACCCAAGAAGATTTTTTTTCTCTGCACCGTTTCATGTACATGATCCTTGATCCTATACCTCTGAATGTTAATAAAAGTGCCTGTGTGAGATTTGGCACATGTGGTCTAAACTAGGACTGCCTGTTTTGTTATTTTAGGAAAAAATATTGAGATATATATTGTATATCGCAATTCAGCTAAAGAATTTCAAAATATGAACTGTGGTTCATATCGCCCCAGCCCCAGTTTTCTAATATGTCTGAAACTAGCCACTACAATACAAAAGCTGATATTTGTACAAGTTTTGAAGTCACTCTGAAATGGATTCAATAACAAAAGCCAAAGTACAAGGCCTTCAAGAGCAGACTGAACAAACACCCTCTAGGCAGGAATCTGTAATCCAAAGTTCAAGGACTTTTAAACACATACAAGTCTGCTACACATATATTTCCCAAGTACCTGCAGATCAATAATAGCCTCTGTCAATGGGATTCATGAAGCTTATGTCCGTGAAAGCATAATTTAACACAAAATAAAAAAACAACAGGTTGCAGCAGCATAGTAGCACTGTGTGTATTTTCGCTCGTTGACTCATAGTCTCGCTCTCCTCGCTCGTTTAATCACCTCACTTGACCACTGCTGCAGCTCCAAACTGCTCATCACGTTTTTCTCTCTCATTGTTAAATCTCATGTTTTTACATATTTGAATCCAGATTTTGCAGAGACAATTTTCTAATGTTTCTTTCCTCATCCTAAAGCACTACAGGAGCACTTGCTTGTTTTATGAATGAAGTGGTTCAGACAGAAAGCAGCGGTACAGCTTGTATTAAACCCTGCCCTACATTGCGGGGGTAGTATCTGTAATGGAAAACAAAGTAAAGGGAGTCAAGTCGAGTGGATTAGAGCTGGTAGCACGTAATGGAAACACACCATTACACATCATATGTTAGCTTTACAGAATGAAGTTAGAGCAGAATGTTTCAGCGTGGGTTAAAAATGGAAATGTGAGATATATCATCCACTGATAGCACCAGTTATTGCTGGTTTACATATTTTACTGCAGCATAAGTCGGCTCCTCTAAAACATCCCATACTTGGAACTCCCACAGTATCGCACAGCTTAAACACATCAGCTGGCTTTATACTATGGTGCTCTACTGTCTTCATTTCATATATTAGATTCAAACCCAGATCATATTGTAGTTCTGTAGATGCTAATCCACAGAATAATTAAACTCAATCATAAATTTAATTAGACAGGTATTACTCTATAGTGATAATTGCCATGGTTTGCTATGTAATCATACATTTCATTTTTTTTTTCTAATAACTCGCTTCCTTCATTGTACTCAAAAGTCTAGTACTATATGCAAATATCAGGGATTTACTTTCTGTCTCAGGCTGCCACATAATAGAATCTGCTACAAGCCTTTGTTCATTTTCATTTCACTGTTATTAAATATTTTTTTTAGACAGAATTGCCTTGTTAAAGGAATTGCGACAAGTTGTCCTAAGAAAATACCATCACATTACACTGCAACTTTTTACTTTGCATCACAAACATGGACATGCTGAAGTCATCTAATAGTTTTATAAGTGCAACCAGCCCTGGAAGACGTGTTCACCTTGTTAATCTGCTGACGATGAGCAGCAAAACTGGTCATTATCCAAAACAATGTTAAGACCAAATGAGAGACAAAGCACTTTTTTTGCCATTCCTTGTCATTATTGCTTATTGTCCAGCCAGGCAAAGAACACATTTCACATTTTAAAGTTTGCTGACTTCGCCCCTGGCCACAAAGCTTTGCACTGAAATTAATAAATATTGCCCTGGTTGCTTGATATTAACTAAATCCTATGTAGCTTTTACTTAATGGAAAAAAATGCAATCGTATCTGATAGTATAAATGAATTCTTCTTTCCAGGGGTATCCAATGGTCCAAACTACACATTCGCTGCTCTGGTACATCAGTCCCTGAGGCTGTTTATGCTGATACAGATGCAGAAATGTGCAGTAAACCAGAGTGATATTTGAAAAGTGCTCCGATGTTTATAAAGCAAGATCACAGTAAAATGTGGATACTACATTGAAATTCACTCAGATGCCACTGGATTGTTCATCACTGAAGGAAATTGCCTCCTGCTCCCAATGTGCAGCCCTCTAATGAAACACCCCAGCCACTGATGGGCTGTAACTTTAGAAAGAGACATTTCACCTTTTCTGTTGCTCACTCTTTTCTTTCTCACTTCACAAACACACACATGCACACACCTACACACACACACACACAAACACACAATGCCACAAATGACTCCTACCTAGAGAGATAGGGCTGGAAAGTCGCCAACCCAAGCACTAATGAAAGACAAATCCCCATGGGATCTCATTTGAAAGGAATCCAGCCAAATATATATCATTCATTTCTGACTGCAAATCCCCTTTTGGCATTTCACCAGCCTATTGTTTCCAGCCATACCTGTGCATGTTTTTTTTGCCCCTTCATACGCCCCCAAATCCTGCTGTAATGCCGGAAAATGAGCAGGCTGTTGCCACTGTGGCAGGAGCTTTCTGGATATTTAAATACAGCACAGAGAGTAAACACAGTAAAAAAAAAAAAAAAGATTTTTAAAAAGCAATTAGGAAATTCTCACTTGATAATACTTAGAATTCACCTCTGTCAAAGTTAAAAATGATATTTGTGTTGAGTTGGTTCTGATTGCAGGTCATGAGCAGACCTTTAGAAAGCTGCTTTAATATTATTCTTTCAGCCCTGCAGTCACTGGGGGCGAGGGTTGAAACAGACTTGGAATGTGATAGTCATACTAAGTAGCAGGTAAAAGCTGTAGAGCTGAGCAGGTGCAGCTATTGGAAACATGCATCATAATAACAGGCTCACCATGTTACGGGAACATTATAACGATTACACTATCATTACAGACAAAGGGAGAAAAGATGGAGATGGTGTGCGTGAATCAAGCCTTCATGTTCTAAAAATGGCAACTGTGAGTCAGAGACAAGGAGCACAGGGTTTACTTTTGGAGAAGTGGTGAAGTATATGAGCAGTTAATTATGAAGCGATACTAAATGTACCATATTCAGATGAATAATGGCGATGTCTGGTGGGTGTTCTCTGTCAGATTTAGCTCGTAAGATGCATCCCTGTTTTATATGCAGTTGATTCTCAAACACACCACTTGCTCTGTGTCCTGTTGTCCTAATACATTTTGTATTATGCGCATTCCCATGGGTTTATTTCCATCAGCAGCTGCAAGCTGGAGGCTGCTGCTGTAAACTGTGCAGACAGGAAGTGTGGACTCACTGGGAGCTATCGTCAGCGACCAGGTCAGCCAGAATCTGTCCTGCCCTACTGAGAGAAGGTCCTGCTGAATTGAAGTTAATCTCCACCTACAATCATCCTTGACATGCTAAATTAATACCAGGCTGAACAAACTAGTTTAGGATTATGTTTCCCGAAGGCTGGCTGGCTGTGAACCCACAAGCTATATAATCTGATGCACTGGTAATCTGGGCAACCACAGCTCTCAGTCTCTGCAACTGAAAAGGTTTGGGTGATACTGGCATGATGAATACTTAGTTGATCCAGCATCATGAAATATTAATGAATAAGATTAAAAGATAAAATAAAGTCATATGAATATGAGTTGTACAGCAGTGTTTTTTGGGGTTATACATAAGGGAAGAGTAAATGGTGCGAGTTCTCTCATTATCCCATCGCCTCCCTCTCCTTCTCGGTTCCCAGTCAGCATTGTTCAAACGCCTCCTCTCTTTGAAATCTGGGTTTCTGTGTCTCTTTTTGAAGAGAAGAAAAACAGATTCCATACTGATGCAGCCATTGAGGAAGATGGGCTTTTTTTTCCTTCCTACTTGTTGGACTGGTGGCACAACTTGTACATGCACGCACACAGCTTTGGTAAACTTGACTTTGTATTCTGACAGAATATTATATAGGATTCAGCCTCTGAATACAGAACAGACTGGAGCGGCTGCTACCTGTAATAACCAGGTTGATCACAATCCAATCCTGTCTCCTCTTCGTCCAAAATAGATGAAAGAAACGGTGTTTGCTCACAGTATTTCACCCCTTGATCCACGTTGTTTCCCAAAATTAAGTTTGAAATACGGATGACAGACTGTCGGGTAAGTGCTCCACATTATGATCACGCTGTTTGTTTTATGATGATTGCACACTGTATGATATATCCAGCCTTGATGAGGGGGAAAAAATGAAAATAAGCCTCAGTAAAGAGATACAACGCTGCTCACAAATTTTGTCTCTGAAACGTTCTCTTTGCTCACTGTCTGCTGGCGTGAACACACCGTCAGCGGCTGATTGGACGAGAGACAAGACATTTTCACTTGTTAAGATTTCATTTTTTGCATTGTGCACTTTGACTATGAGAAGAAATAGAGAAGAAGGAAGAAGAAATAGAGGAATGGTCCATTTTTTGTCCCACTTTGTACATGTATCATCTAATGGGTCAGATTGGACACTTTAGGGGGCTTGTCCTGGTGCCTGGGCCACTAGTCTATATAGGATGTTCGAGAATGTTATGCTCTTCTTGTCTAATTAGGCTCACCGGTGCTTTACTTGTGCTAAACCATCTGTATTTACTCTGGTGAAGTCTTGTCTTGATTGTCAACTGTGACGTAGATACACCTTCCTCCTGTAGAGTGTTCTTGATCTGGCTATCAAGTGTTTTCAAGTGTCCTGTCACTTGTTTTCCATGGTCTTCTGGGTGTTTTGGTGTTGCTAAGCTCACCAGTGCAGTGAATATTTACCTGTCCAACCAGTGAATAATTATGCCAGAGAATGATGACACTGAGGTTGTGTTGTAGTTTTAGTTGTAGTTGGGTAATGGCAGCAAAGCCGGGACATTGTGTGGTCCCGGGTGGAGGGACCTTCCACACATATTACTGTCTGTTCTGTTTTAGTCGGAGAACACATGTTGTTATATTTCTAGCTCTCAAATAAATTTATTAACAATATGACAAAACAAAGAATAACAGCCAGATAGTCGTCCACAGTATACAATTAGCCTATTATCGGATACATTATGCTAGCACTCACAAAATGTGAGTGCTAGCATAATGTATTGTAAACAACATCTGACTGTTGAAGTGATAAATATACGCCAGGGATATACAGTGGCCTTTTTTAACTATTACACAAATCTTGTCATTAATCATGTCATTCCATTTGTCTGCATACCCCTGTGCTGTTTCCGGCCCTTCTTCACTGGACAGGCCAAAGACCAGATCTACAGGGAGACGAGGATGGTGCCCAAACATGAGATAGTGGGGTGAGAAACCTGTGGCCTGTGGCATGAACAACCTGTGGTAAGCTTTCCTTCCAGTTATGTGAGAAATGAAGAACACACGTTATATTTCCAGCTCTCAAATGAATGAGGCTATGCACTTGCAGGCTATTAACCACTCAACTGCTACCACCTACTGACCCAACTGTGCTACGACATCAAATTATATAGGAGGACAATTTGCGTGATAAACATAGGAACATTTGTAGAAAAAAGTGAAGATACTGAGTTCTCTTTTTAAATTTATTCTGTTTATTATTTTTCTGTGTTTTCATGTAAACTCAGCAACTCTGCCAACAGCACAAAAAAAATATCTCAACCTAACCTCACCCATGCCATTTTTCTGTTAGCATTTTTCTATTTACAGGGTATTACCCTCAGCAATATATAATGTCAACAATATTTCAGGTCATAGGCACTTAAGTATCCTGTCAAGCCACAGCTCTGAGTGGCTTCATTGCCTGTTGCCAGGTCAAGACCCACGTGATGTGTAAAATAATACCGCCTCAGGTACCAAGCAATTTAACCCTTGTGTCCCCACAGGCGTGGGCGTGGGCTTCGTTTGATCATTGTGACACATTAAGCAGAGGGTCTTATTATACTCTAAGCATTTTTGGGTATGAATTTCAACCTTATCTCCAAGCAAAAAACAGCATAATAAAAGGTTGTTTTTTTTTAGTTTCATCCTGCAGAACGTACAGTATTCTAATTCTAGATGGTTTAGGAATGCATTCCCCACACACACAAAAATACATATACTATAAATATAGATTTTTTTTATGGACTGCTCTCAATGTATCCACTGTAAAGGTCAATAATTACAAATGACAACGTTCTCACCTTCTCTGGGCAATTCAATATATTCTTCGTCTGACAGTAAACATAATATTGGCTATTCAGTCCTCAGGGATGGATGGGCCCGAGGATGTCATGGTGGGTCTACCATGGCTTGAAGCTGAAGCCACTGCCTAAGTACCTTAAAGGGCCATTAGATGCTCCAACTGACTTCCACTCAGAAAAAATATCAACTTCTCTGGAGAAATAAAGACATTTTTTTTTTCAATGAGTCATTATGGTCTCAATTGCTAAAGACCCCATATTAAGTAGCGGCCAATTTGGATATGATTGTTTTGATAAGAACATTTAAAGACTTATAGAAGCTTTGATGTCTGCCATGTGGTTGCTTTACTTGCAGCTCTTGGAGCCGCTTTCCTCAACTCTGAGACTCACAATAAGTCAGACTTCTGCTTAAAAAAGTAACCTGAGTTTTTATTTTAGCAGGTACGCCAATTGTATGACTTCAGTGATTTATTATTTATGAATTTATGATTTGTGATATTGGGCTGTATAAATAAAATTTACCTTTCCTTGTTATTGAGATTGACATTTGTGGTTTTCCTGAACTATTGCATGGATTGCCATAAAATCCTCTACACACATTACTCCCCTTTTCGGAATGAAGTCATAACTTTAGTTGTCCCTTAACTTTCTATGTTTTTTCATCACTACTTTGGTTTATAGCTAGGTGACTGCAAAACTAATCCCCATTATAGTCGGTTGAATTTTGTGTTTAGTGCTGGTAAGAAGATATTAGCATGCCAACAACTTTAAAGATACAATCTGTAAAATGTGGTGAGAATTTTAGTTTAAAACATTCAAAATCTAAACACACCAATAGAATGTGAAGAAATAGCAACTTGAGCGTACTTAACAACTACCCTTGGCACATGCTGTATTACATGAGAGGAAGAAGTAATAAGCAACAGGGAGTAAACACAGCTGTGGCTGAAAGCTGCTGTATTTTTTATGTAAGACTGACAATGTGTCACTTTATTATGTTTCATGTTTCCATTTGAGAACATAACCACTGTGATTTCCAATATGTGGTCACTTTATCCAAATACCACCTGTTTGGAATTCGTAACAGCCCTATTGTCCCAGTAGCATTTCGATATGTTGACAACACCATAGCACAGACTTCCTTTAAACACTAAGCTTTGTGCTTTATGACACACACACAAACTGAAATGTCCTCAAAAGGACTCTTATTTGCTCTCTTGGACTAAGGTAATTCTATAATTTGTTAGGGTTTCTTTGTGGATCATTGTGATTCCCTTATCAGAAAAAAATGAGCCCTGGATTAAGACGTCACCTATCCGTAATAAACCCTCATCTGGCAGTGCTTTTACTCGATTGGCTCTCAGTAGCCCATAGAATAAATGTAGAATATATGTGTGGCTGTATGTCTGGGCACGGGAACAGATTCAAAAACAAATGGAAATGTGCCTGCAATTTAACACACTTCAGACACTTGTCACTGCGACAGACATCTTCAGCATGCTACCAACATCTCTTAACTTCTCATTCCTCTCAAGTGTGACCTTTGCAACAGAAATAATGCTCTCTCAATTTCCTCGGATTTTCACCAACAGTGAAATGCTTCTGACAGCTGGCAAAATGGAAAACTGCTTTACAACACCACTAATGACAGGGTGTGTGTTTACACAAATGTAGGTGATGTATTGTTTTCCACTGAGTAAAGCAAATTGTCCTTGTTTATTGGAGTAATTCAGGGGCTTTTAAGTGATCAGTCATTATACCGTTGCATTGTGTATGAAAACACAGCAATGCAAGAAACTTGGTTCCTGTTGTGTCTTCAAGGTTTTAAACCTCCAATTATTAGCAGTATTACACACGGGGCTCCACTAGCAGTAGAAATGTAGAAGGGTACTCCAGGGTGTATAGGGTTACACTAGGATATTGGCATGGTCCATCAGTCTCTTATTGGCCCATGTGCAAATAAGATGGCATTCACAGGTATATTAAAATCTTCCCTTGTTGGATCGAGTTAAAAAGCAAATTACTTTTCAATTTTTCACCAAATGAAATGTATCACTTTTATGTAAAGGTGATATTAAAGATTGACTGTACGCTGGAGTGCTGAACTTTTAAATGGAACAATATGACTGTATCTATACAGTTCTGTTATTTTTTATGATAAAGGGCGCTTTATTTCACAAAAAGGAATAAATAAGAAAAAGAAAACAAAGATAATTGTTTGTTTTTTGGTTTTGTTTTTTTACAATTCCAACCAGTGAAAGTGTCAACAAATTTTATGTCAAAACCAACAATGAATTGATGTTATGTTGTTTGTTTCATAGCTGTGATTTCCTGTTATTTATATAATGTTGCAATATGATAGTGTGATATATATGTTAAACAACTAGATTCCAAAGGTTCAAGTTAACATTTGTAGAGGTTTGATATCCCTACAGGGATATAGTTTTACATGTCCTCTCTTAACCTCTGCTCACAAGGCTGTTTGCGTCTGTGATGTCAATGATTGGCCGCTGTTTAATCGTGTACATTGTTGTCTCTACAGTTTCTCTCTCAAACTCCTGTTGGGGCACCACCTCCCTTTAGGCTTTGACTTTAATGCTGGGAGGAATCATTAAACACTAAATCCATTCTCAAATGATCTGATCTGGTCTGATGTCTGGAAGCTTAATTTCTTTTCATACAGTGACTCTTATCTCAAACATTTTCTGAAACAACACTAAATAATGAATACGGAAGTTCATTATTAGCTGAACACCAGAAAGAATACATGATAACATCAAATGCTGCACTACCCAACAACTAACTATACGCATTTGTACTGGATGAAATGGCATTAAAAGTTTTTGGAAGCAGTTGTTGCAGGAAACATCTCTTTCCTATTGCTCCAAACTTCTGAGGGTGTCTGCACCACTACCATAATGACTAAATGAGTCGGTGTTTGTTTGCAGGAGTCTGAAGTCTCTTGCCAGAAGGAAGTTATCCTTGTTTGTTTCCATTTATTTACAGGTTGAACGTCTGAACTACACTTAATCTTTGACGTATCCATCGGAGAGTGGAAGGTTAATTTAGAGTTGAAAAAGGGGTAGATTTGGCTTTGAGGGCCAGCCTAATGATTTTGTGACACACTAGGTTTTTATCAGTCCAGATTTGTGGACATGACGTGGGTCAGTTTAGAGTTGACCTCTGAATGAATATTCAGTTTCCTTGTTTGGGGAGGAAGCGCTTATCTGATGGAATCCTGATTTACTGGCAATTTGATAATTTATCTGAAATTCAGGCTTGAATTTTTTATAGATCACACTTTATTGCACGTGGTCACATGGTTTGTACATTAACAATGTTATTGCACTTTTAATTAGAACATGTGCTTACAACATTAAATATAATTTGAAGCTAAATATTAATTAAAAACTATTCCAACAAGGCAACCTGGTAGCCAAATGATTAAAGCGTGTACCATATGGGCAAACCTGAGCAGCAAGACTGTTTCTGCATGTCATTACCCTACTCTTTCCCCCTTTCCTGTTTATCTACTGTCCTATTCAAATAAAGGCATATATATATATATATATATATATATATATATATATATATATATATATATATATATATATATATATATATATATATATATATATATATATAGAAGCCACAATTGACAGTTAGGAGTTCCCTTTTCTCTTTAAAGTGCCTTCACAACCTCAACTGTCCTTTGATTAAGTGTGTGTCCATTCACCTAACCCGAGGTCACCTGAGGCTTTAATCAAAGTAGTAATGTAGTTTATCTGTAGGTACGTAACCATTTACCTTTTTCAGTTAATCACTTAGCTGGGAACCCGTCATAACATTGATGCATCAAATTTCTGTGAAACATCAGAAAGCTACATGAGAGTTTAAAAGTTCAATATCATGCATTAGGTAGGAGGCCAATTATAAGCAACACCTTAAATGGACCATTAGCCACAGAAATGACCAAGAATCAATTTCATTTCAATATGCGCTGTTTTTTCAGCCCAAGCAAATTGTTAAGCTATGAACAAATCATTTGAGTCATAAATTAAATTGAATAAAACTAATGTGGTCATTCAGAATTTCTGTTTATGCTCTGCCTGTTGTTATACAACAAATGATAAACAAAATTCAAGAGACTCATCATATTCTGTGCAGCATATTGCCTTTTCTAAAAAGCATCAATCTAATGAAAGCAAACATTTAGGGCAGAAAGGAATGCAAAGTCCACCCCATTCTTGTCTCAATAAAAATGAATGTAGCCTATATCACGCTGCAATAATAAATGGTCTGCCATCCTCCGGAGGCATCATCTTTTGAATGAAATTGCTTGTAAATGAAAAAAAAATACTGCAGCAGTTTTTCCGGGTATTATATTATTACAAGAATATAAAGTAAAAAATCAAAGTGCACCAGGGTAAGTGTGATTTCTATGGTTTTGCAGCGATAAAACTCAGCAAACTAATCACACTAAATATTTGAGTTGATCTGTGAGGAAGAGTGAGAGGCTTTGTGTTTGAAGGACGTTTTTCCGCCTAAGTTAATCACACACTCACATTAAGCCTGAGCAAACCAATGGAACTAATTAAAAAGTGCTGCTGTGGCTGAACATGTGGATGTATGGAGCATGAATGTCAGCACAATGAACCTACAAGAACACAAGCGCATTATTACTGATTACTGGTTTATTACTCAGTCTGTTAAACAAGACAAAATAACCAATAAAGGCTAAAAAATGGTCTAGGTTTGCAGTCATAACCATGACTATAACCTGAGGTACTGTAAAACATTATTGCACATTCCCTCACCTTTCACGGAGGCGGTACAAACAACCAGATATTACACTCATAAGCGGGGCACATATGCCTCAGGATGTGCACTCATACCATGCTTTACACATCCATGCAAACTGGAATATCACCTTGGGTGCAATGTACCAACGAGCCTGAAAACAACAATAACAACTCATATGACAGCATGGGAATTACTTCCTGTGGATAAATGTGTGTCATGTTTGCTCCTCATCACTGAGATTTCCCTGGTGTTTTCTCCTCACTGCCCTGTCAGCACCCAGGCAAGAGAAAGGTATGGATGGATGAATATATATATTCATATCACAGATGCACACACAAATGCTCTGGCAGGAACGGGAGAACAAGTTCTTTGCACTGGGGTAAGACCTCCTTTTGAAGCCTCACTGTGATAGCTGTGCTTCAGCTGCCAAAGCATCACTGTGTGCTAACAATAAAAGCATCTAACATCTAGTGCTATCTGACCCCCGACCCATATGAATATAAAAACATGCCTATAAATTGTAGGAAGACATATAATCATTGCTCCTGTGTATAGAAATGGACATGTAGGTCTAGTTTACACTGGGCCCTTGTATTATAGGCCTATCACCACTTAAATTTTCTTTTAAAATAACTACATGGTTGAAAAATAAACGATTGTACTTACATGGCCTGCTGTTAAAAAAGCAAACTAAAAATAGAAAAAAAAGAATCAAAAATTGATTTTAAATAAAATTGTGACTCTAAGACTCGGAATCTAATTTATTCGTGAGACACCATAAAATTCCCACCCCAGTTTTCTGTCATATAGTTATTTTCCTCCTCTCCTGACTGTTTTGGTGTTTTGCTTGTTACATCACTGACTATAACCTAAAAAACTGTTTTGGCTGTATTTTATTACGGCATAATTCTTGTATAGGTTACTGCGCAACATTTATGGTCAACTTATTCTATTGAACTGAAACATGCTTTTACAGTTCAACATGTTCATATGTTGAACTGTAAAAGAAGGTTTTATTGACAGTAAAAAAAATCTATGTATATACAGCTGGGAGTTAGAAATACAGATCGGATTGTGTGCTAATGTTAGCTACTTTAGTCCACTGCATTAAGGGACGGATTATCACCGACTGTCAATACCCACACCGCAGAAATCAAAGCTACTACAGGTTTTCAAATCTTATCAACAGAGCTATTATTTCCAAAATGATTGCCAGCAGATATTGAATGAGTTTTTCTACAAAGTTGAAGTTTTTTGAATGGGGGGATTGTTTGCCAGGTTCGTGGCATTGTACTTTAACATACTTCCACTTCAGCTTTAGCCTTGACCTGGTGTAGTTGACACTTTGTTTGTAGTGACACTTTTGTCTCTGTCCAAACATCTAAAGCAATACTCTGCCTTAGTTTTGACACTAACAGAACCATCGTAGCAGAATGTTCGAACTTCCCCTCTAGAATTGGAAAAAAAAGCTTGTTCACACTTCAACACTTCACTTTAAGGCACTACTTCTACGTAGACTTGTGTCGCTGCTACAGGCTCAGAGACTAGTAAAAACAGCTGATGGGTGAATAGATAGATGAATGGATGGATGGATGA
This sequence comes from Lepturacanthus savala, assembly GCA_030544235.1. Lineage (NCBI taxonomy): Eukaryota > Metazoa > Chordata > Actinopteri > Scombriformes > Trichiuridae > Lepturacanthus > Lepturacanthus savala. The sequence goes on along the minus strand of CM060482.1, from coordinate 13,232,275 downwards.
CTTAACATTAGTAAACCTGCAATTGCATTCTTTTTACCAGACAGTCTTAATATTACCATGTATGCAACCTTCACTAGTCTCTACAAACATGAGTAGCCTACAAGAAGCAACAAACATGGGACACATTTCTATTCCAGAGGCTCCTCATATATTCATTCTAATGATGTTGTCAGTGTAGAGTCAACATGCAGCCCCGCAGGGCAGAGTTGCTAGCCACTATTCTTCCACTCCCCATCAGGCTCAATCATCACCATCTCTGTGGGGTTCCACTTCCAGCCACACTTCCTGAACAACTTCTCTAAAATGTTACATTGGCACCCAAAGGCGGAGCTGTGATGCTTTTAGTGGAGGTGGAAAGCACATAAAGCCTCTGGGCTAGTGTTGTAACACAGGACCAATCTAATCTTACCATTTAGTTCCAACGCCAACTCACACCCCTTGTGAGGGACAGGATGGCAATGGTTGGAATATTAGATGCATTCGTTTTCTGTCTCCTCATCCTCTTCCCTTATTGAGGGCTGTCCCCTATGGCTCTCTTAATCTACTAGTGAGAAAGCCAACGACTGGCAGAACCCCCTTCACCTCAGCACGGATGCAGAAAGTGGGATATCAAGATAGATTTAAAAAATGAAAGAGTGGGAGGACAAGAGATGGGGGAAAACTCAACCATGGATACGGCAGAAGTATGAATTTGATGGCTTCAATTCCAATGATCATTGTTTCATTAGAGCGCTGATGGCTTTTGGAAGCAGCTAGCTGGAACCGAAACGCCGGCAGTCCATGAAGAGCACGTTTTTTTTACACAACATTCTCTGTGATCCTTTGAACTGTTTTTGACTCCTCAAAACCACCCACCCACCACCAAGCCTATGAAGTATATAATATGTGCTTTCAGGTGATACAAAAACACTCAGAAATAGCTTGAAGACTGCCCATTGCAATGCACTAATTCTGAAATACTTTTTCTCTATTCCCTCTCCTACACACAGTTTGGAATTTGCGAGAACATATTCGAGACAAGCCAAGACATTGGCTTCTTAACTTTTTCTCTGCCAAGGCTGAGAATCTCCATGATTTCTAGCCTTTATTTTAACATTGCAGGGAGTAGTGGACCAAAAGTTTATTTGAGAGAAACAATTTATTGATTTTCTTTTCTTTTTTTTTTTTTTTTTGCACAGTGGCTGAATTGGCAAACAGTGTGATACCTCTTAATATTTATGCAATATTTGTGCTTTATTGTGGGTGAAATAAATGGAGATAAATACAATATGTGTTTAAGCGTGTGTGTGCATATTTTTGTTTCCTTGTTTGCATTTAAATAGTAAAACTAAAACGGCTCTGCCCATCTCCCGCTGCAAGAATAATTTCAAGCTCAACACCCACCACGGCTCGTCTTGTATCGCCTTCCAGTATTTCCAGACTTCCCAGTCGAAGGGCCAGCAATCTTCAGAGACTCTCCTCTGGACTCACTCCAGACTTCAGGACATATCTGCGCCTAAGTAAACTAACAGGCCTGCCATGACGCCTAAACACACACTACTGGATACTGCCTTCTCTGCCAAAATGCATCTTCCCCCTCCTCCTCCGCCTCTGAAGAAACATAAGTTTCTTCAGCTGTTGCCAGAATGGAAATGCTACCAAATTGTCACAGTGCTCCATTTGGTGTGAGCCGCTTTGGTCGTAGCAGATAAGAGAGAATTAAGGGGGGCAGGAGGGCATTTCATCAGTTTCTGGAAGAACACTGACAAAGCATGAGCTAGCTAGCATGAGGAGTGATTAATCTTATTAAGGTGATTTTAACATACCAGCAGTTCACCCATGCTCAGAAAACCCCCACTGGCAGAGCAAATGGATTCTTCCTCTGAAAATGAGATCTGCATCTGAAACCAATTCTTCACACAGTGTTGGATCTTATCAGAGGCAGAAAAGGAAAACAATAATTGAGACACAGTCAGGCTTAAAATTGCTCATTACTACCTCATTAGCCTCTGGCAGAAAGCTGACGAAACGGAAGCGTCACCTGATGCAACGAAAACAAACTAACAGTCAGATTAGATGTTTACTTTGAAAAGCGAACGCCCGCCGATGGAAAGTTGGTGCAAACTGTGAAACAGCAGGCAGCTAGTGAATTAGATGCATTGATTTAGATTTAAGACATGATCATGAAAACACACTGGAGTACCATCATGGGAAGTGAACATTGGATAATGATGTATTGATTAGCAAATGTTTTTGTTGTTTATGTTGTTTGAATGATAAGTTAGTTTCACTACTCTCTCACCTGAATAGAAGACACAATGGGAATTCCATGAGGGTTAATATGCACAGAAGGTAGTTAAAGGCATCTGTGCTGTTGTTTGTCCTTCTTTCAAACTACTTGAAGTAAAATATATTTGATTCATCACAACAAATCACATTAGAAAGAACAATTTCCAAGGCAGACATCCAGACAGAATTCCTGCAACGATTTAAAATCCAGACTCAAGCATCAATTACCCTACCCCGTTATCCAAATAAAATCACACAGAGGAGAAGATATATTTAGATGTGTGCATAGTATTTCACAATCATTAAAGTTACTGTCATTGAGTATTTGAGTTGGGTTCCAATAGCCTGTTCCAGTTTGATCTGGGTCTGTTATTAAAATACCAATTCTTAAATAAACAAAGCAAAATGTCTGTTTCGCACGCTATCTGTCTGTCTGTCTGTCGCTCTCTCCTTTTATGGTAACACTTTACTTGATGGGTGAGTTCATAACACATTCATAGTGGCTGTCATAAACTGCACATAAAGCATTCATGACTGTTTCATGACACGTCTCAACAATCATACCAAACCTTTCATAAATGTGGAAGACAACTAATACAGGTCAGCCCAATGTAGCTTACCTAGATAGATCATCGCCCAGTGTTACACTTAGTGATGATGAATACTTCACAATTTGTATAGTAGTGACATTCCATGTAGAGTGGCTGGAAAGGCTGGAGAGATTAAATGAATAGTATTCAGGTCACACAAATACAGGTCAGCTGAATTTAGGCTAGTTTACCTCTCAGTGTTAACTCAGTGATTAATACTACATACACAGCCTACATTTAGCTGATCCGTATTTGTGTAACCTGGAACGGTTAGCCATTTCTAACAGCAAAAGATGAGAAACCATCTGCAAAGGTTACATTATAAAACAAACATATTTAAAGATTATTCTTTTACATTTTTGCTATTTTGGCCATGTTTGTTTTTTTGGCATGGACTAGATCATGATCATGATGCTCATTGAAAAATGATATTTGCAATTGTTGGACTTTTATTATAACAAACTGTCATTGTTCTGTCTTCCACATTCATGAAAGGTTTGTTATGAATGTTGAGTTATGTCTCATGAAACAGTCATAAATGCTTTATGTGCAGTTCATGACAGCTGCTGTGTGTCACCGTCAAGTAAAGTGTTACCCATTTAATTAGCAAAGAGCAATGTTCAATTAACATTAGCGGACTTCTCTTTTTTCTCGGTGCTGAAAAACCTGTTGATTACATCGACTTTACATGACTCCAATTCTGTATTTTAATGAAACATTTGGTAGCTGTCTACAAGCTGGCGTGTCTGTGTACTCAGCCAAAGAACATTTATAAGTGGAAAAATACATCAGTCTTTGAACACAAGAACTGTGTGCACTGTGTTTTTTTTTGTATTTCGGTGAGACCAACAGAGCCATGACTCTTCAGTTTACTGTTTGCAGCCTGATAGTTAAACCTTTATGCATATCATAAAAATATCTAATAGCTCATGAAAAGTAATGTACACATGTCATTTTAATGCACCATATATACATTTCTACTGCATATTATTTAGCTGCCATATTTTATGCCACTCATCTCTATTTCAGGTAGTGAATATTAATTAGGCTCACATTAAAAACTGTCTCGGTCAACAAAAACAGACTGCTATGGATCTTTGACTTTCAATTATTTATAAGTAGGCACATGCAAATAATGAAACTGGAATTCAAAGAGGGAGTCAGACTTGATATCGGATGAGATAAAATGATAATGATCCTCGGATTTATTTGGAATACAAGTCATTATTCACAGCTCTAAATTGTCTAACCCCTTAAACTCTCCTCAGTATGAGGAATAATTTACACCTAGTAGAGGCCACACAGCTGAGGCTTCTTCTGTGTTGCACAATCAAATTTTCTTCCATGTCACTGCTTTCATTTACAACAGTATTCTATTTATTCAATATTCTATTGATTGTTTTCATGTTACAGGTAATTTGTATCTTAGTTAAAAGTGTAATTTTACAGACAGGCAGGGGTAAGGCACAACTTCATTTATTTTCCGCCTAAAGTAAATCAAAAATAAAAGAATGCAGAGAGAAGACATTGACAGAAAAAAGTAGGTGTGCCAAGCTTATAACATCATACTCAAACAGACTTGAGACATGTGATACTTTAACACAGTTTTGCAAGTATATACATGTTATATTTTTGTTCTCTAATTTTTTCCGCTTTGTTTGTAGAATTTTGATGATGATTTTAAATGTTAAATTAAATTAAAAGACTGTAACATGATGAAATGTGGAAAGAGGTAAGCCCTTGAATACTTCTGAATGTGCTGCATTTGGTTATCTTTTGTCTTCAGAAAACAATAGACAACAAATGAGACAGATTTTTGTGAAACAACAAATTTCAGGGGCCACTCGATGTCAAACAGACAGCGTGCTAAAGCATGAGCAGACGTCATAAAAAAGATAACAGAGCTCTTTCCCAAAGTAGCAGAGTAACATTTTCTTGTTTCATCCGTACTTGGATCCCCATTAGCTGCTGCCAACATGACCGCACATATTCTCCGGGTAAACACACAAACAAGTTATACAGCACGAAAGCAAACACGGGGACAGAAAGCAAGGACAGGAAGAACACAGAAGTAGCAGTAAAAAATAAATTGCCAGCAAACTAAAATATGAGTCACACTCTGTGCTGCTATGTATTCATCAATAACAGTCAACTTGGTAGTCTGTGGGATTGTACTTGAACAATTTGACTATAAAAAAAATAGGTCAGAGCAAATAGGGTTTCAACATTCATTTTCCGGTGGAAGAAGAAAAAAAAAACTCTGTTTGTGAAAGGGAAGCATTAGTTTGAGACCAAACCCCCACAGAGTGCAAAAGCCTAAAAACTAAATTTCCACACATCTTTATTCACTGGTTGCCTGTTCACCACCAACGTTGTGCATTTTAATTCATGTCCTTGTTCTGATGGACAACTTTTTTTTAAATATCATACTCTAATACTGCTAACAACAAATTTATTTGACAGACTAGACAGACAAGGACGAGATAAATGTTGCATGGTCCGTCATTAAAGTCACCGACCTTGTGTCTCGGTTAGCAGATGAACTGTGCTCGTAGCACGTTGCTCCCATGCAGTTTGCATTTCTTAATTTATTTGTACTATATTGTTGCCTTATTCATTATTAAATCATAAAACACAGGTTAGGTACCAGCACAATTGGGAGTGGAAAACATTTCTTGGCTGCACCAGATTGGACGAACAGACTAGCCGCCATCTTGTTTAGTAACTTTTGGTTATAGTACAACAAAAGGTTCACTGAAATGTGAACTATCTTGACGGATGCCAGTTTCTGGAAAGTTTTTAAAAAAATTGCCATATCTCAGCAGAGCAGCTTGTTCATCCAGAAGTTGCCATACACAGCTGCCTCGGGATCTCTCTGCAGATCTCTGTCCAGATTCATCTTGTGTTGCAGATGACAGTGTAACATCAAATACTGGCGGCTATAACAGTCTCTTGTCTGATTTCTCAGCGACTGCCACAACCCTCTCTGTAGAAAAATGCTTCTTTAACATTTAACTTCATCTCAAACTATTCTCTCTTTACTTCTGTCACAGTAGAGCTGATGGCACGCCATCGGCTGATAGATTCACATTTCCTAATGGTTTCTACTACTGACACCTAAATGTGTTCTGTGTTTGTCTCCTCATTTCTGACAGGGGGACTTCAAGTTCCACAGTGTGAAATTCTTGTTTTTACATTTGCGCATTTTTGTGAATTAAAGACAAACCAAAAATTGTGTGGAACATGAATCATTAAATGGACATTTTAGGGGCTGTGACCAAAATCTCACAAAATGGCCAACATTCAGACTGAAACAGGCGATTTATGGAAGGTTCAGCAAGAGAGTTTGTTAAATCTGACTTCATCCACTCGTATGAACCAACCTCAAGAAAAAACATTACAGATGTTTAGGATAAGAATACGAAAACGTCTTCATGAGGTCTAATGTGTTTTTGTTTGACTACTTTAATACAATGTAATAATACACACAAGCACTTTCAAAGCTTCAATAGCATGAATCATATTCCTGGCAGTGTGGCAAAGGTTTTACAAAAAGCAATAAGACCTTACTGTTGGGAAAGTAAAAATAGAATAAGTATAATAAAAAAAAAAAAAAAAAAGACTTTGCTGTCTGAGGTGGTGGATTCGTGACCTCGGAATTTCTAAAAACCAGACTATGGACCTGTTTGCAATTAAATCATTCAAGTAATGGCAGATTACATCAACATAATATAATATAATATATATATATATTATTATATATAATATAATAATGTATTAATAAAACTCAAATTGCTATAGAGTTAAAACATGGTCATAAGAACAAAGAACATATGTGAATCCCTACAATTCGTTCATAAAACTGTCATACTTGGTGTCATCTGCTTAGATTTTAAGTGATGGTCTTAACTTGTATAATATATGGATTTTTTTGCCTACAATCTGTGGCAGCCAAAAGACAGATAGTCTCTCCAGATCTCCAGATCTATTAGAGTAACTGACCTATAGTGGGCAGTGAGGTGGTGATACAAGTAGTTATTGTTATCATAATTGGAATTGAAGTGTGAACATGCACACTAATTAGGACTGTAGAACACTGCCTTCAACTAGGTTATTGTGTAAATTAGAAGGAATATCTACCTTAACTCTGCTATAAAATAAGTTTTCCTGAAGCCAATTTAAGCTGTTGTCAGACTTTTTCTTTAAGGGACTTTGTGCACATTATTTAACCCCCCCACCCCCACTGACACACACACACACACACACACCCCAATCCAAAAATACACAAATGAATAATCCAAAAGAGAAGGCTGCAAGCCAATTGCGCTTTACAAACAGCATTGGTTAGGCACTATGCAAGGCAAAAAAGGGAGAAAAGCAATTATGTGAAACATTTGTGCCTTGACTCCCCCTTCCCTGATTACAGCCGCCATCACATAGAGGCAGCCGTGTGTTGTGTTGGGTCCAAAATGTCTTAAACGTGATGCAGTTCTACCTGCTGGCTGCCAGGAAACAATTGATAGCGCTGCCTCGCGAGTGAATAAACAAGCAGCATTGATTTCCTTTCCCTGATTTACAACAGCAACACTGCTCAGCTAATTCCAGTTACCTGGATGGTAGAAAACATCCAACATTCCCAATTATTAGTATGCAGTTAAAGGGTCAAGACCCTGTCAGGTCTTGTTATCCTACAGCTGTGCTTCAGACCACATGTCTTATATCCCTCATACCTGACAATCACTGTCAGGACGTAAGCTTCGGTACGGCGGATGTCAGCAAACACGGTGTACAGAGGCAACTGACAGGTGTTAATAGGTCCCTGTCTACACTGACAGGTTCATACATACACATACAAAACCGCTTACACTCCCACGACCGCATGTGCACTGCCGTTGTCTCTGAACCCAATTCACCCCTAAGCTGCGACAATGAGAGTGCTCACTGGGAGGATTGAGAAAAGCAAATGTTTACCTTCCATTTCCCCCATAAAGAGCCGCTTATACTGATGAAACTAAGACACACACGCAGAGAAAGATAGAGCATCTCCCTCCTCTCCTCTAACAGCTCCTGCTTCACTCTTGACTATGCTATACCATCTAGTGGAGGACTTTGGTAGAGCAAGAGGTGCTCTGAGTAAAGATCACTTCATCGATCCGATGCTGTGTCTGTGTATTTTCAGTGAAGAGCTTCTCCCCACTGTGCTCCCTCTTTAGCAGAGAGGTTAAGGTGGGCGGACAGCCCGGTGCAGACCTCCGACTGTGAACCTGCCGCTGTGAGCATCACTGAGTCCAATAATGGGCGGTAAAGTGTTGACTAGGGGATGAAATATTGTGTCGTAAAAGCACAATGCACCATTTAGCAGGGGCATAAACACAGTGCATTAAAGTGAGTGAATATTAATACCTGTACAGAAGATGGAGGAGCACACAATGTGTGGCAGTCGGTGCAGTGTAATTCCTATAGACATAACCCTTCACACGCCACCAGAGGGCGCAGTGATCAGACATGTTAACAGTTTCAAGTTGAACACACTGACCACGCTACAGTGCTGGGTCATGTCCCGACAGTAAAATCCACTCTGAGGAATTGTTTCTCACATCTGCCACATCATCCACAGTCTAACAGCCACACGCTCTGCTCGTGTTCATGTCACTGCTACATATACCCAGTTGAAATGGTGGGTGCCTGCTATGCAAACATATTAACATGATGAATATTGCATGTAAGGCTTTCAACATAAACCAGAGTTTGTGGCATGGGTTCTGAATGAGTCTGGAAATAAAATGAGCCACATAACTGCACAGTAAAAAAAAAGAAAAAAATAATAGATAAAAATCAAACAGGGGAAAAAAAGGGATTTGTCCAATGCTTACAATGCTTACAATTGCAGGGAAATGGATACCGATCCTGCAGAATGTGTGTGAAGAGAGATTCAGTCTCCCAGGAGGGTCCATTTATATCCTATTCCTCTTGACCTGCCCCTTTTCTTGCTCAAATTTTCATTTTTATATCAATTTTCACTTTTTATTTTATCACAAAAGGTCTATCATCTGCAGCACCTTCATAATAGCTGCATGACCAGTAGAGCATTCACACTTCAATAAAATATCCAAGTTGCTGAGGTCATTTTGTTGTGTTTTGTTTCTTAGAGAGAGAAGTTCATTGTAAAATCATGTAAAAACTCATTCCTTTCCTTGCTTCATGAATAAACCAATGACTTGTTACCTTGACACTTCCATCACATAAAAGCTTTGTGTATTCTTAGTTAGTTTGTGTCCATAATTAATAGTGAAGTCTCTGATTGCTCAGGGCTAACCATCCAGTCCAGTATTCCCCAATAGTAATTCTCTACCCAACCTCCACTGAGAGGAAGAATCTGCTACTTAAGATCATCTAACACTGCTACACAGCCAGGGGAGGCCGTCTGTGACTAATATTTTAAAACAAAGCACTTACCTAAAACCACCAGCCAAAGAGCCGTAGGGGACGTGGAGGAGCCCAGAGGACGGCCACGATCAGGAGGGGGAAGGCGATGGAGAAGGTGACCCAGTAGGAGCAAGGGCAATGAAGACAGTTCACCCAAATGGGAAAAATAGAGAAACAGAAATAGGGAAAAGCATTTAGAATGAATATCAGATAAAACCTGGCATGCTTAAACAAACTTTACATTGACATGTTGAAGTGAAATGAATATAAATTGCTTCCTCCGCAGCAATGTGTCAAAGTATATCAGGAAGTCACTAAAATCCGATTCGTTTGCATCTAATCACAGTTTTTACTTGGTAACTGAACAAAGGGCTATACTTGGTGCTCATTTGTGATTTCTTCTCGTCTGTCTCTGTAGGTGTAATGAGTAGGATGTGTAACAGACTGGGTGGCAAATAACATTACAGAAGAATTATTATTGGAGCAGGATATTTTATATATATATATTAAACATGTCTGCACATAGGAGAGGTAATCACTTCGGGATGCATTGTAAAAATATCGGGTCAATACAGGCACCAATGTTTAAAATGACAATTTAATCAATGTTGTGGCAGGGAAACAAAGCCATCTTCATTATAAAATAAATAAATGGGCTGCTTTATTATCTTTTGAGCTCCTCGTCAAATCTTGAAATGAGCAATTAAAATTATAGAATTAGTTGTTTATCATATGTCAGTAAATAAGTCAGTAACTTGAATACTTCAGGTTCTATGTCTCTACAATGCATGCCACCTCCATGGTTAAACAGAGGAAATAAACTCAGTGGCCACATGACAGAAAAACTCAGTAGAGATTCTTACACTGAGCTGAAAATGATACAAGTATATGTAAAGTAGGTAAATAAGGCCCCATGAGTGTCTTTTGGGACATATTCCTCAGGGAAACAAATTATTTGGGATTTGAAGGGATTTAAATCTAATCTTTACATTTGATTGGACCACAAGAAAAACAGGCAGATATTACAGTTTGTGTGTGTGTGTGTGTGTGTGTGTGTGTGTGTGTGTGTGTGTGTGTGTGTGTGTGTGTGTGTGTGTGTGTGTGTGTGTGTGTGTGTGTGTGTCTGTTTTTCAAATATTTTTTGCAAATGCCCCTGAGTGCAAGACGAGTCATCAAACAACTGTTTTACAGTTAGGGAAATAAAAAAACAACAACTGGTATTTTGCTGGATTACCATGTAAAATGTTTGACATACATGTGGCAAGAGATAAATGAACAATTAACACAGGGAAGCATAATTAAAACTGAAACGGAGCCTTAAACTAAAACATGTCTGTTGTGTTTTGCTGTTGTTTGAGGGTATGTTTCAAAGTGGTTGTGCATCATTAAGGAAATCCAGAGCGAAGCTAATTTTTAGTGAACAACAGTATAGAAATTATAAATGCTGTCAAAGTACAATTCAAGCAGCTCAGAATGAAAAATGTGTTGCACTATACAGCATTTCTTTCTTTGGTTTTGGTTAATTCCTTTTACAGCGGCTCACCACATTAACGACTATTGCAGAAGAAACGATGGATGCTTCTGTAGCTTTAACCCTAAAAGAGCTCCCTCACAGCTTCTGTCCTTCACTCCAAGAATGCAACAGTACGTTCAATGGATTATTAAATCACTATCATTGTGAAACCGTAATAAGGGCTAAGTCATGTTCTATTTTGTAGACGACAAGTTAATAGAGTTTAAAAGTCAGTGCTCTCAATTGATGGGAAACATACACAGACATGTAAAAATGAAAAAGGGTCTCAAAGTAAAGCTTGATAGACAGAGGAGATGTGAGAGATCACCAGAGTGAGAGCTTCTAACTGACGATATTAGTTCAAAATCAGTTACCATAAAATATAACAAAAATTATAGAACAAGATCTAAAACTGAGAGAACGATGTAAAGGACAAAAAGTTTCATATTTTCAAAATGTTCATCTATAGGTGTTTCATTTGCTTCAGACTAATATAAATGTGTGCTGCTGTAATTATTTACATTTACAAAATTATTTGAATGATTTTATGCATTTCCTGTTTTAAATGTGTTATCATCATTTGTTCGTTTTATCCAGTAGGTCTAAGAAACCCCTTAAAACGTTTCCCTTATGGGCTACTTTTGATCCGATCATTTGGGTTTTTGAATAAAACCTGGTCAAATTGTTTCTGAAGGGGTTAATGGCTCTATGCACATCAGAAAACGTTGCTTCTTCACAACCTTCTTTTAGATATTTACCCTCAGGAGTGAGTGTGGACATTGCTGCTGAACCAGTTATTCCTTCAGTTTACTATATTCCCTCCTTTGCCCTTATCGCTCTTCTGTCACTATTGAATAAAGCAGAAATGCCAAAAAATGTTTGAGAAATATGATTTTATGGTAGATAACCATCTGGGAAGACTTCCTTGGAAACTGTTCAAAAAAGGGCAGCACTTTCAAAAAATTGCTGGCAGGTGATTGGATGAACCATCTGTCTACCACAAGCCCTATTTACACAGACATCCTGCTGTAATGGAGCAAAGAAAACTCCCCATTATAACGCTTCTGCCACTGTCCATGCATTTTGTAACCCCACCATTCATCATGTCCACCCACTAAACCCTTTTTACTCTGCCTGGGCAAATAAATATGACATTTACTGACAGCTGTCAACATTGGGAAATACAAGTAGACACACATACTGTGTAACCCATCGGAGAGGTCTAATAAGCTAGAATGAGTCAATGAGAGGCTACAGTGAGGCTACAGTAGCTAGGTTGAGAGGACTCTGGCAGGCTGCTGCTAAATGCTCTGATGTTGTGGAAATGTAATTAATAGGTTTGCGTGAAAGTGTTGTAACCTGTCTGTGTCTGCTATGTGTACACATGTTTTGATAACATACCCACATAAAGAAATGTGTTATTACACTTAGATTTCTGCTAAAATGTCAGAAATATGTTGTAACATTTTTTTGTACTCGGAGAGAACCTGGATATGTGTAAGCAGGCACAATATTTTCAGTAGAAGTTAATTTTGGACAAGACATTGATAACAGTTTGATTTTATAGGTCAATCTTGCAGAAGAGGCCTGAATCAATTCCATGCCATTCTAGTAATGGAAACATGTTTTAGGAAAAGATGTTTATGTAAGTGTCTCTGCACTTATTCATTCAGAGTTACATTTCACCAAAGCGTAATGATTTCTTCTGAATCTTCAGGAGTTGTATTTATATCAGTTGTCTATTATATTACACAGTAAACAATTCCCCCCAAGCAAGAGCAAGAGACCTTTAACATAGTTAATCATAGTTGATCTGAAGTGGTCATAGCTGGGTGACAACACCATAGCATCTTGTGGATGCAGTTACACAATGAGCCACATAAAGGAACACTTCTGAATATGAATCTATGGATGGTTAGTAAGGGAAAATGATGTCACATGAGAGGGACTGGCTCCTCCACTGAAAAGGAACCATCTATCACTCTCCACAACCCGTCCATATTTCCACACATGTTAGTGTATTTACTCACACTGTCAACAACAACACAACATCCACTGTTCAATTCCACCCAGAGAGAGACAGATGTGCTTACATGTGCATAAAATACTAAGGCACCGATAACTTTGTGAACTACAATTGTGAACATTAAAATCACTTTCACACCGGAGTGACCACACCGAGGTTCCAACCAAAGTGAAAGTTACAACTTTTGTTGCATTTTCTTTCATGTGGTCTGGTTCATGTTAATTTTGGTTCAGATCAAACTGAAAGGTCCAAAAGTACAGGCCAAATGAGGTAGGTCTGTAAGTGCCCTAAATCCTGAGAGTCACTTTTGTTAAAGTGAAACTCGCCCGCCAGTTATGAGCTAACACTGGACACTTCAGAAGCTGTCTGCAATGTAATAAGAGTAATATGACAAACAATATCCCTATTGGCCCAAAAATCCCATATTGTTTGAGCTCTAATGTGAGACATTCAAAATAATATGTATGTTTAGCTTCTCTTTCCTATCAAATGAAGATGTGTAACTGCTGCCCTGATGGGTGGAGCTTGTGCACAGTGAATTACAGATGGTGTCTAGTAGCCTCGCTATTAGAGCTCAAGCAGAGTGGTGCCATGTGTTACTCTAAGTCCCTTTGTCCCTGGATTGGATTCTGCATTGATCCTGGGGGAAAACGGATTTAAAAGTCATGCAGCATTGTCACCACTGAGTGTTAAGACCTATCTACCTCCACTTGTGTGGAACAAATCCCTCTGTACATTCCTGGACCATTAAAAGGAATCACGAAAGAAGAACAGCAGAAGCTTGTCACAACAGGCTGAGCAATGAGACTCTAACAGGCTACCAAAGCCAGAACAAAGGATGAGCAACAGGGCTGTAAAAAAACAATTCATTAAACAAGATGCTGCTCAATATGGCTAAATAATAAACCTATAAGCACAACCTCTTAGAATAAAGTACATATTGGGAAGTGACAGCATTTTAACATTTGCGGAAAGCAGAAAGAACCACACTCGTTTGCCTTATCAACACTTCTATGGCACCAGAACATCAACAGTGAAATGTTGGCATTAGAAAGAAATTGCAACACTGAAAACAAAATCTGAACCAAAAAAGGAAACATTGGCATTGAAACACTTGTACTGGCACTTAAAAAGAAATAAGAAATAATAAAGAAATTGTTTCATTGACCTGTTTTGTCTCTGTGTGTGTGTGTGTGTGTTTGTGTTTTTCAAGGCATTTACCAAACCTGAATAACTGAAACTAAGAAAACACTAACAGCATGGAATAAATCTGTTTTCCAATACAATATAAGTGTTTCAATGCCAAAGTTCCCTTTTCAGTTAATTGGTCAATAAGTATATTAATAATTAAACATGTTGGATCACCCCATGATAATCTTTATCATTTATCTACCAGAGTGGAGCAGAAATCATGTAGAAAGACCATCTCAAGTCTTGTACATGATGATTGCTCACTCAAAAGGGAAGTTTTTCCTCACTAGCATTTTGCAGACCACTTCAGGTCTCTTATTTCTACATGAGGATCATTTGATCTGATCATTTGTGCAGCTCAATGCTTTTTTTTTTAACAAAATGCAAGACCTTGTGTAAAGTGTTCCAGACCAAAAACACCCCATGAAAATACACAACACATTAACGTTGGTTTTGTACATGTTACTTCTTTCTAAGAGACAGCTAATGTGAACAGTGAAATAAAGATTCAAGGATTTTATAATGAGCATGTGTAGGTTGTTTCGCCTTCAGAGGTTAGAAAAGTCATGCAGCATTGTCACCATTCGGTGTGAATGGCAAAATTCACACTGTACGAGATCCACTTTTCCTTTAACACAAACGGCTGGGATGTTAAATTCAGCACCCAGCAGGAATTGCTTGATGAAGGCGTATACCTCCATCGGCCATGCTGAGTAAACACAATGACCAAACATTTTAAATCACCAAGTAGACAAATTGATTGCCCACTTTCACTTTTGGGGGACAAAAACGACAGGCGCTACAGCACATAAAGCATGGCGGCAGACTGATTGAGGTGTCACAGGAGACGAAATGAGCTCTCAAACTGCATCGTAACAGTATCATTCACTAATCCCTTTCCAGAGGTGCACATTACGTGACCTAGTCATTTACTGAGGAGAAAACTGGCAGCAGAATATCACTAATCACACAGCTTATTGCAACTGAATGAGTGAAATCGCCCTATCTATATTCAAGCAACCGTTTCAATATCACTGCCACCCACCTAATAAGCACTTACATACTATTTATACTCACTGAATATATGCCATCAAATTAAAGAAGAACAAAAAAGTTTAACCACCACTCCAGTGATGCTGATGGATGCTGATGAAAAGGTTCCGCATCCTTTATGTTATTCAGGAGTCTTTAAACATCTTCACTGGTAATCGTACAATTTACTCCATATGGCAAGACCTTCTTGCCTGCTGGTTTAGAAGATAATACTCTAAATAACTGACAGACAATCATATAATACCTAATGCTGATTTGGAAAAAAAACGAATAATGTAATGTAAAAGATTGTGTAGAGCATCCAGCAAGAACACGGTCAGAGACCTTCATTCATTCGTTCTCCTTTCAGCTCCACAGCAAAGGAGTAAGTAAGTAAGTAGTTATTTTTCTATTGCCAAATACATAGAAGCAAAACTTGTCATTGTTCAAGTTCACATACTGAACAATGAATATATCAAGAATTTCAGACAAAGTCTAGTGAGTCACCTTCCGATCCAACTCAATGTCTTGCATGAGTTATTCATTCTAACATTTGTAAAGATGTTAATGATGTTATATTCACTGCAAATCTGGAATTCTGTCACCTGTCTTTCATATGAATGTCATGAGCAACGAGGTTAAAAAGAAAAATAAAATGATAAAAGTGGAGTTTCAAATCCTCTTTTGGCATGGCCATTGACTGTATATGAAGATGGATGTAACAAGATGTGCTAAACTCACGGAAATATGCTCTGAGCAAATTCTGGAGCTGAAGAGAGCAGCAGGTGAGCAAACTGTCAATCACAGCTGTCAACACCTACATAGCGCCATTTTCAAAAAATAACCACCAGTACACTTATTGTATTATATATATATGATTTAGTAACTGAGACAAGTATTTCTGGGGAATATTCTAAATATTCTAGTGAGTCAGGATTACAAATCAACATAAATAAGTATACTTGACTGTGTCCAACACTTGAAACACTCATGTGTAGAGCTGATCATGAACTGTATACACTGTTTAAATAATGGACATAACCATTGAGAGTCACCGATTCATTTGTGGTCTCCTGTTTTGAAGCATCAAGTTCAGCCTTTTGGCTGTTGCCATCTTGTGACCATATTTGCAGGGTAGGGCTGTCAAATGTACATTGGAAATTTGAATATTCTTGGACAGTGAAACCTAATTTTAACCTTGAATCAAAGAATCTTCTCTGTGCTCCCTCATGGCAGAGTTAGTATTATCACTTCGGGTGTAATCCCCCTCTGATCATACAGGTATTTTATTATTATTATTATCATTTCTGTATATTTGTCACTGGAAGCAACCGTTTTCTTAACTGTGCATACATGTAAGCATTAATAAAGCTGAAAAGGCTGAGTTATAAAAACACCCACCACCCACATACATTAGTCATGTAAGGGAAATTAACTATAGAGGTTAAAACCGTTTGTTCTTAACAGGCTGTCAACATTATTTCTGCTGTTAAATTGGGATTCTCAACATGGTGGTCTATGGGGACTGACTCGCTTTTAGAGCCAGCCTCAAGAGGCCATTTGATGAACTGTAGTTTTTGGCACTTCCACATTGGCTTCATTTTTCCACCACAGAGGTTGCTGCGAGCATTGAACATACAATCATTCATTTAAAGTGAATATACCGATGATCAATAGTGTCCTTTTTTAGAGAGGACAGTCCCGTCTCTTTATTGCTCTTACGTGACGACAGAGCCAATTACAAAAAAAAATATGAAAGAACTATGCTGTATTGAGTGAATAGTATAAATTATTTCCCCTCAAGACTCCACTGTTGTGATGATGTTGCTGGCTCGCACCCAGAGCGGTAGATCAGAGCGAGCCGATGGGAGGATGTTAAGACGATCCTCTCCCCTCAGCACGCACACATGAGTGTGTAGCAAGTTGTGAGACACTTTAATCTGTTACTGCATCCTCGCTGGACCACTCTGTCAGCACTGGAGGGGGAAAGGAGCTGGATTACGACTCAGAGCCTCTCAATTTATGAGAGCCCTGCTGACTCTTGATACTCGACTTCAGCGTTCCAGTTCACCCCTCGATACAAATCGCCTCCCAATATGACAAGACACAGTCTGCTGCTGGGAAAGGGGAACCGATGATTCACGGCCCTCAAAAAGCAACGGCGATGACATGAGGAGAACGTGATGCGGGGAGGACAGACACAAAGGGAAGGTTGATTACATGAGAGAGGAGGAAAAGATAAGACATGAGCCAAGGGGAAAACGGGGAGGACAAGATAAGAGCAGAAAGAAAGAGTAATGGCTGACTAGATGGGTTATTTCATATTTGTTTATGTTATTAAGATGTTGCTGCAGCTGTTAGCAGATGTTTGTTTCATCATTTCTGGAACGCCCATTAAGGCTGGAATGATTTTTTGTGGCCATTCCGATGTCGCTATATTGCTCAATAGCTCACTTTGCAGGGGCTGTCTGCCTAAGACGCTTCCTTCTCTGACACACTGTGAAGTGAAAGTTGCAGTTGTGAAGTGTAACACCTTAAGCTGCTCATCTGAATCCTGGCATATGCAAGAGCTGACTGATCAACAGCATAAACCAATCTGCTGTGAAGTCAAACAGGGAAATGTCATTACCTCCGACAGGTAATGGTGTCTCTTTTTGGAAATCAGTAGGCAGTGACAGACCAGAAAAAAAAAGAACATTTAGTTTCAAAGATACACAATGATGGGTTGTGCGCTATAGCTGAGTAAGTTTGAATCGGAATGAACACTCAAGTCACTGATTAGACCGCTAAGGTATTAAAAAAAAAAAAAAAGGATGAGAAAAATCATAGCTGTCGCTGTTTAATTGCCCGAGTACTATCTGGGAAATGGACTCGTTATCTGCAAAGAAATAGTCAGACCCTCCCTAATAAAGGTGGGACCAAATCCTTCTTTCTTTGGATTTTGTGCAGCACCCTTAGGAGTCTGTAGTTCCTGTTCAATGTACTGCTGCTTTCTCTCCTAGTCAGCAATCTGTTCAGCGTCTCACTGCGACGTCCTCCTCCCACCAAGGCTGGCAGTTTGGCCAGTTTCTAAAGAAGCATAGAAGTGCTGAAATGTATTTTCCTCTCTGATACTCAATTTTCCTCTCCGGACACGTTTAGTTTAGCGGAGTTGGTTTCAGCAGTGTCATGTTTGGGTAATGATGGGTATGCCCTAACAGTCTGAAACTCATCCTGCTTGTTGTGGAGATGTGTTTCCTCCTCTGCTCTCACCTTCATCTTCTCCTCACGGTGATCTGAAATGTTCTTCTCCAACCGCTCCTCCTTATCTTTCTGCTGCTTTTTTCAATTCAGCTTCTCGCCTAGCCACATCCGATTTTAATCTCTGCTCCTCCCTCATAGATGTAGTGAGAGTCTGCTCCCTCTTTATAGCTGCCAGATTCTCTGTAACTATCTCCTTTCAGGATCTGAGGCTTCCTGAACCTCTGTGACTGCTTGGTTTTTCTTTGCCGCAGCTTTTTCTCACTTTCCAATCGTTCCGGTTTGGCTTTCTTCTCCCTTGACCCTGTTCTTGACTTTTATGATACAGCTAGAAATATAACAATGCCATGTACATTAACTTCCTTCAATGATTTCTCACAGTAGAAAGCCTCTGGGCTACACATCTTTCTAAAACATCTCTATGTGAAATGCCAATAGACAGAAAATGTTTGTTTTGATTATCATAAAACTATTATTATGCAATATTTGAAGATATTTTGGACTTTCCCTTGTCAGACTCAGCTCTGTCTTCCTCCCTCCACATCACTACCTGCACTTTCTCTGCTGTACACAGTTCTGTAGAGGCTTACTACCATTATTCCTTTGGCAAGTGATCAGGTGAATGTACAGCTGCAGGGACACATGCATAATGCTGCAGATCAGTCACTCAGTTTTAACTGAGTGCTCCTCTAAGTGCTTCCTCCTGTGCAACCTCCTCCCTAAACATCTCTCTGCTTTACAGAACCTACAGAACGGACGGATGATCTTTTATGTGCATGATCGAAGCTGTAATTATTATTTTTAATGATACATGCCCACTGAGTTAAGAAATTAAACAAGAATTTTTGTTTGTTTGTTAGTTTTCCCACTTGCATATAAAACAACACCAGCTACACAAAAAACTTTGAAGAACTAAAGTAAAAGGTCCCAGCAGGACAGCGTTTGTTTTTTTTCTCCTTTATTTCGTGATTTTAGCCAACATTTTCTCACAAACACACACATTTTGTGTGAGCTGCGGATTATAAAAATGCAGACGCTGGAACGGACACAATGGCAGATGCTGGTTTGGCATAGCTTTGGCTGGATGTTTTGCAAATCATGTTGTCATTATACAGTCCAGTCAAGAGTGACTACGTGCAGCACAAAAGAAACTGTTCTCCCTGGACTGGGCCTGTGCCCTTCATGTAGCAGCCCTCCAAACCAATCCATTTTTAATTATACTAAATGGATATTTTATAACTTAAAGTGATGGGGCCATTGAATGCTTAGGCGGGTCTTGCTGCTACAACCCTCTATTGCTTCTCATCAAGTAGCAAACGCTGACAGTACACAAATCAAACATGTACTGGATCTCTTCAGAATACTTGAGGTAGAAGCTCAAAATTCACAGATCCAGCTTTTTCCTCGACAACAGATATGTTCCTGCAAGATGCAACAACCTTGAAATATGTTCTAATATGCCAAAGGATAAAACAACAAGATCTCCTTAAGATCAGGAACACATCGAGGGGAACTATAGAGAAGTCTGTCATGTCAGCCTGCAGAAAAACAGTGACAGGAACTGTCACTGTTTTTTTTTTGAGCTGGCAAGTGTTGGCACTGACATACTAACTTGGTACCGTAATATCAGCCTATGTGTGCCTTTGGAATGGGTGACAATGAAAAACAATACTATAAGAAATCCTATTATTATAGAGTAATGAGGTAGGATGTTTTAGCTTTCCTTGCAGTTTTTTTTACTTTACTTTTTTTTTTTTTTTAAAGCTACTAACATTTCAGTCAAAGTCAAAGTAAACAATATAGATCAAATCCTGATCTGGCCCAGATGCAAAACGGATCACTGTTCACAGCAGAACTTAAACCGACGTGATATTGTAAGCAGCATCATCTGTGGCTCTGGAGGAAGTCTGAAAGTCAGAAGTCTGAAAGTCAAATCTTATCGTTGGTGTCATCAACGCAGGATTTTATTATCTATTTAATAAAAGCCTGTGTTACAAACTCGGACATGGCATTTAAAAAGACACGGTCCTAAAGTCAGGATATCTCCGCTGCTTCAATTCTGACCCTTCCTTTTATTAGGATGGCATTATCGGTCGACTGGCCCACTAGTTTGGTTCCCACTGAAATATCTCCACAACTATTGAATGGACTCCAATAATACACAGACATTAACAGGGCCAAGAGGGTGATTCTGACAGACTTTGGCGGTCCCCTGACTTTTCAGCAGGCCATATTTATCATGTGTAATATATATCTTCTGAATGGCTTGCTGTGAAATTTGGAATACACATTCATGTTCCCCCCTGGATGGACTGTAATATCTCTGGTGACTCGTTGACTTTTCTCCATCAGATCAAGAGTTTTGATTTGTAGGTATCCTTTGTTTTATGACCAAATACCTGCAGCCTCAGCTATACTTTGAGTATAATTGAGGCTTTTGCTAAATATCAGCATGGTAGTATTGTTGTCAGCAAGCTGACTGTCATCCACATTTTACCAATTGGGCTGTCAAACTGGAAGCAGATTTGAACTCTTGCAGGAAATGTTGAAATGTCTTCTGACAATTCCTCAATGTGGAAGAAATGCGTTATTTACACTACTAGAGCAAAGAAACATGTATTAATGGCTGTAATTTAAAAACAAAAAAAACACTCTAGAAGTCAAGCTCAGCTGATGGGGAGTAGTGGATGATACTACTTTGGACCATAATTGTTTTCTGCTTTGGAGGATGAACTGCTTAATTCTATAATCCTTTTAATACGATTGGTTTTGGTTTTGCCTCGCTCTTTATTTAACAGTTTTTTTTTCTCTTGTTTTGATTGTTTTCCATGCCATGTCATTTTGTTATGACTTAATCATCAAGTATATTTGGGATTCAAAATAAATATGTCAAATAGCTATAGTCTTTCTCAACAAAGCCCTCTCTTGCACCACAATATCAAGTAACAGGAAACTGGCGATATCAGCAAAAAAAAACTGTATGAAGGTGTAAAGCCAAAACCACAAATCACATCTCTGCCTTGTTGATCTTGTTTATGTAGTGTTCTGGGTGTTGGAAAATAAACAGAAAACACACCACTGTTCAATAAACAGAAAATCATATTGACTCAGTGTGCTTTTATCTAATCCTGACACACTTGCCTTTAATAAAAGACGACCATTCTTGCAGAAAAGTTGAAAAGGGGAAAAAATGCAGTAGGAGGGCAGTAGCAGCAGGTAATTTAATTCACTGTGCCCAAGGGTGCCCTGAAAGGAGCTTTCTCCACTCTGCTGTAGCAACATGGAACAACTTTCCCCCTGTTGTTGTTGGAAACATCTCATCCAGTAGTGTTCAAGCCTTCAAGAAGAGACCTTGCATTTTCTGAGTAGCTGCAATATAACGAAAGGCTCTGTAAATGGGATTTATCATGAAGCTTGTATCTGTAAAATCACAATATATATGTTTTTAAATGATGTAAACACCGCCTCTGAACACATTAGGGCTTGCAATAGCAGGTTGGCACTGTCTGTATTTTCATCTCTTGATATTACACAGGCAGTGAAGAACTGCCTGTGAACTGTCAACTGTGTAATGCAGACCAAATTATTTTACTTGCATATTTCTTGCTTCAAATATTTTTAGAAACATATTTTCGTGACTGTTCGGCTATAAAATGACGTGTAACTCGGCCACCAACCTGAAAAAACACAACCTGACCTTGAAAAAAGTAAAAAAAAATGGATTGCTTGTTTATTTAAAGTCACATGACCAAATTGGACAAAATGAATCTACAGGAGGAGAGACAGACACGGATTCCTTGCATTGGAGAGGGAGACACATATGGGGCTTAAGCAAAAGTTATATATTACCCAGCAGATGATGAAGTCTTGCCCCTGCAAATATGAGAAAAGTAGTAGATTTTTTTTTTAGAAGAGGCAATGGTGCAAGCCCCAACATCCATCATTGTATCCACAAAGAAAGAGAGGATTAATAGTGTCAACCAGGACTTCAGGGTTGCATTTACTCGAGGAAATTAGATTAGCAAACTAAGAAACCCTTGCATCATTAACAGTGTTGTTAAAATCAATTAAAAGGTCTTGTTATAGAGATTAACATAGTATTTCTACTCTCTGACTTTTGAATAAGCCTCATTTTACTCTGAGCCACTTTATTCAAAACAGCGGAGCAATATGGATGAAAAAAAAACGGACCACACAAGCAACATCAGCCTGAGAAGAAAACACTGTGCTTCAGTCAAAGGGGCAGAAAACCTCTCAGCTGACAGGCAGCTTAAGATAAGAACAAAACAATGTTCAAGGTATGATCATATGTGTGTGCATGGAACCAGATATGTTAAAATACATTTAGCGATAACATTAATTAATTAAAAGGCTCAGACATTATGAAAAAACATTGACAATGTGATGTCAATGTCACTGGAGTAAATACTAACTTTAATAAAAAAAAAAAACTAAAATTAATTTAATAATAAATAATTATTATTTAATTAAATAATAAAGCTGACATCAGGAAACACATTGGCAAAGCAATGTCATTGAAGTGAATATTAATATCACTAATCATAATAACTGTGCAACCTAACTGAATTCAGAAATAGCAGAGCTATTATAACCTGGGGGTAGGTCAATTTAAATTAAAACATTTGCATTTGCAACAGTGCACATTGATATATAAGATGAAGGGCAACATCATTACTTTTTTGCAGCAGTAAACCCTACAGCAATATATTTTGCCTTCTCCGACTGAATGCCTTCACAACTGGGTCAGCCTGGTCTCCTCTAGCTGCTCTACACTGCATATGGAAGATTGAAGAAAAATGACAATGAAATATACTTCAGGATGAAAGTGGGTACTGGTCATTTTGGCCAGCAGCACCTGGTCTCCCTGGTCTAGAAATGTCGGGCATGATTTCAGAGACAAAGAAAGATAGATGGATCTCAGACTCTATTGTGTGCTCCCAGATACGACCAGACAGCTAATGCACTGCTTAGGACACAGCAGCCCAGAGCAGCTGAATTATTAAGCCGTCATATATTTCTGTCAGCCCTTCTGAAGCTTTTTCCTCAGAAATTCATACATCTCTGCAAACAGCTGGAGGGCAAAGAATAAAAACATAGAGAAAAACTGCATTAATCTGTACACTGTAAATGTTCTGTTAACATCTGATCTGAGAAGTTACATCATGTCAAGAGGTTAACGATTTGTAAATGCTTATTTAGCAATATTAAAAACAAGACTAGAGAAAACCCAGTAGGCCTATATGGCTGGACACTATAGAGTGTTTGTAGACTTAATTTAAGATTTCAAGTCCATCTGTTATCGCCTGTATTGTTAGTTATTGTTGCTGAATTGTATGGAGTATTACATGACATGTTTAAGTTAATTATCTGTTAGTTTATTAAGAGTGATCATAATTGATTTATATGACATTGTATATGATACAATAGACATTCAATTTTGTTTCCTGAGTCATTTTTGTGACCACATATTTTCAAAGATGGACTTAAGATTCATTGACACATCAAAACACTTGAAAACAGGCAGATGGAAATGTCAAACCTCTGTCCTTTTATTTTATGTACAGGCAGTTTTAATAGGCTACTATTCCTTATTCAGAAAGTACATTAAAACCACTGTAGCATTAGCCTGGCTAACACCTCAATGTAGATTGATATTTGAGAAACATCTGTTCACTTGTTCATATTGGAACAATAGAAGCCTTAACACTTAGCATGGTGTCTCCATATCCTGTCTGATGTGTTCTGCAGCTTTGTACCATTATCACTAAAGGTAGTGACAATGGTACATGCATTTTCCACTAACAAAATGATTAAAACATTAGGAAACAGCCTAAATAAACACTTGCAAACATAAAGGAATGGTGGGTAATTGGTTTTATGAATTTATTCATATTAACTAATGGTTTGAACCTGAGTGATTTTGGCACTGTGGTAAATAGAAACTCAAGTCGTCACCTACACAAAGCAAGCAGGTTAAAAATAAGTAGTGAGCCACTGAATTGTGCCTGACACAAAGTGGGGTGAGGTAGGAGAGGCTGCAAACCTGGTGAAAGAAGGAAAAGTATCCAGGTGTAAAGGTGCTTCATATAGCACCTGTGAGTGAATACGTTGTCAATGGCAATGCCACCAACCGACTACTGCAACAATACTATCTATAAAAGCAGGGGGGGGGGTGTATGCTTATAGCATACTTTAAAACTGGAGAGAGAATAATTACCTGACTCTGCAGCTACACTCAACTCTATAGAGCACTTCATTGCTGTTTAAGTCATTATGACTTTAAAGTATTGATTCATTCTCCACGTTGATCAGCATCACTTCCATAGTCAGCAGGCTACAAACTGCCACCATTAAAGTAAAATAAAATAATCTGTACTGTGAGCATCTTAGTCCTGGGTAAGGTCAAGGTTCAGTGTCTAGAGACACACTCTTGGCTGAACCCTCTCGAGATTGACAAATGGACTGTACAAAACTCTTAGTGGATGAAATTGATATTCAATTTTCATGTTTATTCAGTCGGTGCCTATCGTTATGTGAAGCACTCAGTACATGTAATTCTGTTTTAATATAATCATCATCAAGACGAACCTAATCTAACCCGATGATCGTCACAGAGCCCTTTATGTTCGTCAGAGAAAACCTATTTCCAGCTGTAGTCATGCAGCTCATCATATTATTAACCTCTCCTCGTGACCTTGCTCTGAACTCCACTTGTACACACTCCGCTGAGCGGCCACCGAGCTGACTGCACACAACACCTGCTGAGTTCAATTTGCACCACTATACCACGTGACCTGCTAAACTAAAGCAATCACCAGCCAATGCTGATCAGCATTATACTGTCTTTGGTTTCAGGTTCAAAAACTGAAGTAAATACAAAGCTAATCATAGACGATGAGTGTGTGGTTCACAAGAGATTACATTGTCTGCTGATTTCTAAAAGCCTAAAAGGACAAAGAACAGTCTGTTGTCTCAATAAAATGCATGTGTTCTCTGCAAACTGAGCACAGCTAAACAGGAAACACTGATTTGGCAAGCGCTAGTTGCATGACACCAACTGGTGGCTAAGTCTGCACACCGGGCGCCAAATCTAACAGCAGCAGCTACGTCTGGTTGAGCGTCTGTCAGATTTCACCTGCTGTTACCACAGAGACGGAGATGATCTGTGATTCATTCCAATTACAACAAGGCTAATGGATCCTATCCATTCATGCCTCAACCCTGCTGACCACAGTTAAAAAGCCAAACGTTACATCACAGTGTTTTATGATTGGTTAATGCCCTGAAGAATGTATTTTGTTTTGTTGTTGTTTTTTTTTAAATATACGAAATAGAGAGCAGACGAGAAACTTAATCAGAATCAGAACATCTGCATAAAGTCAATCACCAGCATAACAGATAAATCTCCTCCAGACGGAGCCGGACAAGCTGATGGACCGGTCCTGTCCAGCTCTCTCACTGCAGGTCAGTCAGTCACTCATTATTACTCGGAGGCCTGGAACCTGCCCAGGTCCTCGGTTGTTTGGCTGTGCTGCTGTAGCTGCAGGACAGTAGATTCTGGCAAGGCTTCATTTACTCCTTCCACCGACAAAGTATCCCCTGGGTGGAGTGACGATATGCAGGGATCTGCCTGCAATCTGTTGACTGCTTGGCACTGATCAGTGGATCACTCCCTGCTGTCCAATCAGTATCTGACAAACTAACCACAAAGTCTTTCTCAAGAGTTATGTTCAAAACTGTGACATTTGAAGAGCACATTTAATTCTATTATATAATTTTATGAAGAATAATGAATAAAGATAAATCCCAAGTTGCAGCTCTATGTATATAGTGATATCATTACATACAAAACAACAATACAGAGAGTCTTTTACTTTTATTGGTGTTCTTAAAGGTATTAGAAGATCAATAGTACAACAATGTTATTTCTCTATTGTCAGAAATAACACATTTCCATTGCCAATATGTTAATATGCTTGTTTCCAATGTGTCCAAAATGTCTATTACTGTCAACAATTGTTCTCTAAACTCAGGGTGACATTTGACATTTAACATTTTTTTTATCTGATCAACAGTCTAAAAACCTCAGAGACTACCAGTTTTACAAGACCATTAAAATAGAAAAGGAGCAAATATGCACATTTAGGAAGCATGAAGCAGCGAATATTCTGGCCATTTTTGCTTCGTAAATTAATTCATCAGTTTTCAAAACAATCAAAGAACAAGCGGCCCCCATCCAAAGATATATTAATGTAATAATCTTCTAGCCACTAAATTAACATAATAGATACTCTACAGCACGCACAATTCATTTTGTGATTCCATGCTTTGTGTTGTTTGTGTTTATGCTTATACACTACAAGGATGTATTTTCTTCCTCTGAACTCATACATAATATAAACAACATGCATGATGTGTTTATTGTAGTGGTTACATTCTGTCTCTGTGAAAGAAAAAGTCCTACTTTATGTCAGCCACCTTCACAATGGCACATCAATGTCATGCCAATGTGCGGTGGGGGGGGGGGGGGATTATATGATGCATGTCCAAAGCATCAGCATCTAAAATCATTCATGTACACTGTTTAAAAAACATTTTAAGCACAGAAATAAATCATGGTGAAAAAGCTGCTCTCACATGCATTACCATTTATATTGCATTTGCAAAAATATGGCGTTTGTCTATTGTTTTGTTTGTCACATGCCATCATTCTGATTTTAATAAAGCTTAATGAAATAGCCCTGCATGCACTTCTTCGTAATGATATATTATCTAGATTAGTAAACTAAGCATTCTGGGTTTTGACTATGGCGAAATATGCTAAGTCAGTCATAGCAGTACCACAGCAGCGTGCACTCTCAGCACTTAAAGTCTGGTTCTAGACACGCTGCTTTCCTAATGTCTTCCCATAATGGGCCTAGAACAGAGAAAATAGCCTCTAAATGTTTCATCTATGTAATCTATTTAGTCACTGTTACAATTTTAGGCTAATTTGCACACAGCATGTGCGGGAGACACAGATTTATGTAGTGATAGAGTTACATGCGCGTCACTGCAATTACAAATTCCCAAATACCCATTTGCAGTTTGTAGCATATGTGCTCAGACACACAGATGAACAGCTATACACACTCACACAGAGCTGATGCCTAAAGCAACACAGCTCCATCTGCTTTAGATTCCGTCGAGTGCTTCTTCTCACGCTGTGGACACACAGTAGGCAGGCCGCAAAGTGTCACGAAGCGTCATTTCCTGCATGAGACGGTGCCCGGTAACACCTTTCTCCTGTTTTTTTTGCACTCCAGTCAACAAGCGATTCTCTGTTTTCTTGGTGGTCTCTATCTCTGTATAAATGCATGTGTGTGTTTGGTGAGCACTCGACCCCCACTTCCTATAGTCATGCCACTCCCCCCTCTCTTCAACCTGTTATTGCCACTTCTCTCTTTCACTATCAGCATGTGCGTGACTGCTCATCTCTCAGGCTACACGATGGACAAACGTGTCCTGTTGGCTGTTATTTTGAAAAGTGAACAGATGCTGCACGCCGTTCCTAACACTTGACTCCCTGCCTGATGTAACATGCTTGACAAAGTTGCACACGGCTTTTGGAGAAAACAGCACAGACTTTTGATAATGGACAAGTAGTACAATTACGTCCTCTAAAAACACAGTGACTGACAAAAGTGCTAAAACTTGAGTGGGCCATCAGCCATGAAAATCAGAATCATGAAGTGTTGAACATGAAGGTTTCAACTTTTAATGTCTCCAATTAAAAAGAATAGTCACAATAAATCACATTTTGGAAAAGGTATGAGGAACCCACCAAAAATGAAAGACAGTGTGAAGATGAATACAATGGTGGACATACAAATACAAGTAGCATGTAAAACTGACTGACATTAGATGAGTTCACAACCTAAATTAATTATGAAATACATTACTAATACATGTTCATACATTACCACACTCATTAACCAGTAACACACATATATATATATATATATATATATATATATATATATATATATATATATATATATATATATATATATATATATATATATATATATATATATATATATATATATATATATAGAGAGAGAGAGAGAGAGAGAGAGAGATAATATTAATATTAAAAAAAAGGTTTTCAGTCCATTTATCTTACTTCAAAAATCGCATGTCTTTCTTTGGCAAAGAAATGGTGAGAAGGAATCACATATCTGGGCTCAAAGGTTGAACCTGGCATTTTAAATAAAGCAAAGAATTTATCTTCTTTGCACGCTCAAAATGTAGAGGTACCTTTACTCTGCTCAGTCCAATGTTGGATGATTCTTTGAAAGCACTGGTTTTGTTTGGCCCTCATCTGCCAATGCAGCTAGGTGGTAGCAGGAGAGCTGAACTCATGTTTGTGGTGTTCCAGGAGTATTTTTTTCCCTCTTTGGAGAGAAATCCAAAAGAACTTCAGGCGTTCGAATGGAATTTTGATGCGTTCTTTCTCATTTGTTCTCCTTCCTCTGTCTTTTGCTGTGCTGTGATCTCCTATGACCTATGTCACGTGCCAGTCAAATCTCGTGGCAGACGCACCCTCGCTGTGTTGGGCACCAGTGGAGAGTAAGCACCATTGAGTGGAATAAAGCAGCAACTGATTTTATTTTGGTGCACATGTGGAAAAGAGTTCAGTAGATAATGGCGGAAAGATTATCTATAATATATAATATGAAATAGTGCATGATTTAAATGAGTTCCAGAAGCTGAAATTTGACATGTATACAGATACAGACTGTAGATTTAGAAAAGGGCAGCTGTAAACACAGGAGACAGAGAAATGCAGAGGATGCATAGTAAAGTGGGATCTGGTGATTTGTGTCTAAGAGTTGCAGTGAGACGATTTCTTAATCTGCTCTTTACTGAATTTCTTTCTTCATGCTCAATTGCGTATATTAGTCACAGGAGACCGGTCCTTGTAAATTGAACCTCAATAGACATGCTGGTGCCTCCCACTGAGAATCAAAGACTCAGCAGCCCCCTGTGGGGGAGTCGGAGATGTCTCTGCATTATCCAAATGTCTTATCACTCATGGGATTTACAAACAATAGCATTTTTGAGTTTCTGATTCTCTCTCTGGGCGCAAAGTTCTCTGCTCTGCTAGGAGTTTAATGAGAATAGATGAACTGATCATTTCAGTCTCTGGTTTTCAAAATATTTACAATATAACTTGTACAAGCTACCAGTAATTAAAAAGAGGCATGATTGGTTTACTCTTTTTTTTTTTTATTCCAATCTACTCTATTCTGTTATTACTGCAATTGAGCGGTTTATATTTTACAACCAAGACCCTGAAACAACAGCCTTGCTTTGGTTGTAAAGCGATTTCAGAAGCAGAGAATAATTCATGCCAGGTACTCTAATTATATAGAGAAAAACATGAAAAGCAGACTTTTCATCAATAAATCTGAGTTTTATATGTGTAGGAACTTCTTTTGGCAGCGAGAGATGTTCATGTAATGAGATCTTGATTTGTCTATTGTGCACAGGTTTACAGACCTGAAGACACAAACAAGCGAACAAGTTACAATATAAATGACCGAGCTTTTTCCGCTCGGCCAAGGCC
This sequence comes from Lepturacanthus savala, assembly GCA_030544235.1. Lineage (NCBI taxonomy): Eukaryota > Metazoa > Chordata > Actinopteri > Scombriformes > Trichiuridae > Lepturacanthus > Lepturacanthus savala. Next base: position 13,202,357 of record CM060482.1, on the reverse strand, counting down.
AGCCCATTGTGTTCCCCCGGTGCAAACATGGAGCGGGTGGATTGCCAATTCATCTCTCAACAACAAAACCCACATCTTTGTACAGCTGTCCAAGGGCATAACGTGAGACTGAATAGTGTGCCGATTGAAATACAAACATCCCAACAACAACAACCTTCTAAGAGGACACAGGAGATTGCAGCCCTGAACACAGCAGCAATAAAATGATCAGTTCTTCAGACTATTGATGTACAATTCTTCTGGAAAGTATTCACTTCACTTTTTCCACTTTGTGTCATGTTTCAGACTTATCCCACAATGGAATAAATTCATTTTCTTCCTCAAAATTCATCACAAAATAGCCCTTAATTGCAAAGCAAACAAAAAATGCTTTGTACAAAATCTGTTCCTGTAGACTGTATAGTGACAACATTTACTATATGCTGTGCTGTAAAAAAAATGGCATAATGAAAATATAAAATTGCTTGAGAAGACACACACAAAGCAGAAAAGAGTGAAAACATTAAAATATGTCAATTTTAAACATCAACCATCTTTTTTAAAAAACAGATTCTTATATATCAGGGTTAATAATTGGGTCAAATGCAAAAGATCAATAATTTCACCACAGGAATCAATAAAGTACTTCTACTCTGTTTTTCTACAGATGTAGTATCACCATAGTGCTTCACAACATGAGGATCGATATTCTGATTAGTCCTGTCACATTAGGATTGTAATAGGATCAGCGGTTTCACTAATAATTAACCATCTGATCCTCCCAATCCTCCCAAAGAAAGTAAATCATAGCTATTATGTATTTGATTCTATGCAATATCATATGAATTAAACACATGTAGTGGCCCATAATAGAGTCACAAACATGGAGTCATGGAGAATATGGAAAAACTTACGCATACTGTACATACACACCGAAGCTGCTTGATTACTAATGGGAAACAGGTGTCCTGAAGCACTTGAATTGTGCTCGCTTTCAGAGATAAAAACAAATCATGCCATCATTCTTTCACATCTCATTTAAAAATCAAACAAATGATGAATGAAGCATATCTGCATTATCTGCCAATTATGGTTCCTTTTATCGTGTACTTCCACATGCAGGCACTCTGTCTTGTTGAGACCCTGACCCATAAATATGGATGAAACCATCAATCTGTCTGGGTAATATAGTCATATTTGTTGTCTGTTTATCTCTGTAATTTGCTTACAGTCTCTATCCTCGGGATTTGAGTTATATACTTCATACCAGTACGTACCGGCACATCCAATATATTTTAAATCTGCAAAGATCAAAATTTATTTATTTTTTTTAATGAATGTACATTTTATTCTACTTTGGTTGTTTATCTGTTATTATATTTGCTATATTTGTTGATGTTTTTTACATGTGGTATCGATTATGCATGTATATGTATTAAGTGTTATAATAAAGGTGTTTGAAGGCAAAATGTGCAGTAACTGTGCAAGATTCCCCTGGCCTCCATAAACCTCCCGGAAGTCTGATGGCTGCCAGATTCCAGGAGCTTACAGAACAATGTGGCTCATTGGGAAGTTTTTAAACTGTAGATTATGCAAAGATATTCCGGCAGAGACCCAGAATATGAATAAACCTGAAAATGTGAATTTTGTGCCCCTTAATTATTAGTCATTATAGCCTAAAATTAATAATTTATGGCCCATAATCTGTGCCCAGAATGCGACATTTGCATGTTATATAGATGAGATCCAGACTGTATGTCACAACATGACCAAACAGAGTCTGTGATTCTTGTGGGTTAGATCACAGTTCTTTGTCTATCTAAGAGTGTCTTTGTCAATGTCAGTGTCACCACTAATGCTCCCCCCTAAATATTCCATCCACCTCGCATCCACAGTGCAATTTCCACCAATAGGACGTCTGCACCTTCCTTCTCGGAACACTCCACTAGAGCCTCTGACCAATCCCATCATCCTCAGCTGGCCTTGTGTGTCTGTGGCCCTGCTGGATCACATTAACATCACGCTCATCGAAGCTGACAGTGCAGCAGAGCCGGGAGAAAACCGTCAGAGAGCGAAGGGATTTTATAAAGTGTCAGGACCCCGACACACCTCAAGTCCTGTGGCGGACACACAGACAGATGCATCCACCGGTGCTGACATTTTTACCAGTGCTCTTCCACTTAGTTCTTCTGCCACTACTGTCATTTCTTCTAAATGTTCACAGCTAAAAGTGTCTGCTGTGCTTCTTCGTGGTTTTGTGTTCACATTGTCAGGTCAGTCAGCCTGTGAGTAGCCAAAAATACACAGACCCACTTTGAAACTTCACTAGAAAAAAAAAAAAAATATTCTCCAGAGAATCCAACTATGGTATTGCAATAGCTTCCCAGCATAAGCTGTAGATTTAGGTGAAACAAAACACTGGGAGGTGTCACGGCTCCAGCTGCAAGTCCCTGAGCTCCAGGATTTCTTGTTCGTCTGTATCCTCCCCTTGTTCTGCCTCCCTTGTGTGTGCTAGTGTGTGAGTGTGCTTTCTCCACAGGCAGAGGCGGGGTGCAGTGGTGTCCGGTGACAGGTGGATTTAATGATAATATTGGTTGAAATTGCTCTGAGCATGATGTCAACTATGTTATCTTATTTTTTTTTATTTTTTTATTTATTTGTTTATTTTTTTTTACCAGAAGAAAATGTGATTGAATTTTGATCTGATTTTGATCTAATAATACTAAAGAACTGGGGTTTTCTAAGAGTAAATTACATGAACAACATGAGCAGGGACATTATCTAAAAGGATTAAAAAATACACTATTTCAGGAGGAAATTAAACCACTTTCCACTGGAGTAAGCAGGAGGAGACTCAGCAGGCCACAACGATCAAACAAGAAAGTGATCAAAACTATCAGAATGCCATAAGATTCCTGTCTTTTATAACACAATCGACAAGACATGGCGAGTGTTTTCACATCATGCCATTTCTGTGTGTGTGCATATTCTTATACAGTTACTGTAACCACAGGAATGTTGAAGCAACATGTCTGAAACTTCAGACATACTAGTTTGCAAACACAAGCAGATCGGTGAAGCTTTGTTGTCTGCTACTTGTTTTTTTTTTTTTTTTTTAATCTGGCAACACAGCAGGGAATTCAGTTTGTTTGTATTCACAGATGCTAAATCCTACTTCCCATCCATCTACATATCTCTAAAGAGCAAGACCTTTCTTTTCGGTATGTTTTCAAGATTAATGCTTTAAAAGGCCTATGGTCAGGGTAGCTGAAGGTAGACTTAAACGCACAGTTCAGTCTAAGCTGCCCTAGGAGTGAGAATGCTGGGGGAAGTACAGTGCACTGAGCCCTATCATCTCTTTCTGGTACCATGTACCACTATCTGTCATTAATAAACAGTATCTAGTTTATACTTGGTCTTTTCATCACTATTCACCCGGAGTCCCTCTCCCCACTCGCCTTCGGGGGAGTGGCTTCTGTTTCAGTTCAACCGCACAAGGCCCAATGATGACGACTCCTGATGCGACTCATCGAGGCCCCTGATGAACCTACTACTGCTCCTTCACCTGCCTGGTTGGACCCACCCTTCTGCCCCCACCCTACGACATCTCTACAGACTGAAACATCTTTATAGACTGATACATCATCATAAGATGGATGTCTGTCAGTCCTGGTTCATCTATAGCCTGTCCGTCCATGGGAGTGGATCTCTCCTTCACTGTGGTTCTCCCATAGGTTTCTTCTTTCCCACTGGGTTTTGGAGTTTTTGGAGTCATTGTGCTATATAAATAAAACTGAATTGAATTTAAATATAAATTACACATAGATATATTAAGCAGAATTAAAACTGGCTGCACTTGATCCTAACACTTAACTCCTCCCAACTGATTTTTTTTTTTTTTTTTTTTTAATGCAGTCCTTATTGCTACATGTCAAACTTGAGTCTGATGTGCACCCACAACACCTGCAGTTCAGTCTGGATTCATGAAAACAGGGCCCAGAGGACAGATACACTGTCAGATATTATCTTAGAATCTCTACATACATCGTTGTTGATATTCTCTGGAAAAACACAACAGATTTTGTTTTGCTCACAGCTGTCAGAACCTCTCTGTTCATGTTCTCTCTTTTTCTCAGGAACTAAATGTATTTGCAAATGTCAGGATATGCAACAATTCTGCTGTAAAATGATTATGTGCCTGCAAAGTGAAAATCATCAGAGGTACAGGATTTTTTTTTTTCTGTACCACATTTGTATTTGTATTCAGTGTCATTTTTGCCATTTTGAAATGAAGCTATGGGGCATCAAAAGTAGTCTTCAATAACAATCGTTACAAATTGCGTTCACATTCTCTCGTCCTGTTCAGTGTCAGTTTGTTCCTCAGCATAGAGCAAATAATTTCCACTCTCTTATTTTCTTTGAGTCTATATGGTAATGAAGTGCAGCACAACACACTCTGTGACTGTGGGAGGTTGCCAAAGCTCATGCTGTTTCTAAGCTCATTTTAAAAATGTCTTACTTTTCCCCACCACTGCTAAATTCTTATTTAGTGCAGTAAGCTAAAAGCATGACATAAATGTGGTTGTCAGTGTGTTGGCTTTGCCTGTCACCTTATCAGCAACATTATTTCACCTAGACCTGCTTGAGCAGTCTGCAGCCAATAACACAAGCTTGTGTGAAGCAAGGCAACATATTTCAGGCCATAAAGAGCATTGCCTTCATGACCATTTCTGCTGGAATTAGCTTTTCTATGGGACACTGTCACTTTTCAGTTATAAAAGCAGGCAAGAAGTCCATTAATTATTCTGTATTTAATAATAAAAACAAGTGAAAAAAAGTGTGTGTTTGTGTGGACCTACAATAACTAAAAAAGAGAAATACAAATGAGAACATGGAAAGCCACACAGTATGAAAAGAAGAATGTCCCGTGTTGTATTTTCACTCAGCCAAGATCACATTTCTGTTGATGTTTCATATACAATATCTCTGAGACAGGAGTGGTGTCTTTTGTAATTGGGTTGAATAGTTTGGCTTTATTATGCACCGTTGCCAGTTCTTCAGATACATTTGTGAATGCATGAAAAATGAAGTTTCTTATTGGGGTTACATGTGTATCATCTTATTACGCATGTCTGAGATGAAATTGGTTTGCAAGAATGTTGTTAGTAGCGTGTAAAAGTTGAGTGAAGGTTGACACTCTTCTTCGAACACAGGACAAGTCACGGTGAAATACCAGAGCTGAATACTAATGAATTTTGCTAGAATACTGATTGAAACTCCAGTCCATATCAAAGGGATTTTTTTGTCCATGTCCACTGTTGCCCAGAGACAAAAATAGAGGGAAAGTGATAGGTGGTAACAAGGGAGAGATGTAGACAGACAAGAAATGAGTATTATTAACGGTTTACCAAAGTGGCTGCCAAATGGGATTTCACTAGCCATCATTATTACTAAAAAAAATGAGCTTCGGCTCTCAATAGTTATCCCCTATGAATTAGCAAGAGAATTTTTTATTTTTTTTTTCTTTGCTCACAAATATCCATCCATAGAAATATTCAGGTTCTGTGTGCAATTCCTTCCAAACTATTGAAGCAAGACCAAGGATGAAAAAGGTGTATAGTTAATATGACCTTCCATAAATGTAATAAAAGCAAGCGGAAACTGTTCTGAAAAATGTTCTAAATGAGTGGTTCTCAACGTGGATCCATTGACATGACAAAAGAATAAAATAAAAATGAAGGGGGTAAACTCTTCAGAATTTCTAAAGATGCAGTTTTATCTTCAAGGACATACATTTCCCATGATGCAACGCATGCGGTCTTGGTTTGCTGCCAGCGTTGTCATTAGAGGAAATGCCAAAAATGAACATCGACACATCAGTAGTCAGAGATCATTCAAGCATTTGTAATCATGGCAACACCGACCGTCTGTTTTCTTACATTTAGGACAAAAGAGAGGGACCAAAACCTCAGCGTGTCGTGAGCAGCGAAACGCTGGTGCATGAAAGCGTGGAGCCATCAATAATAAAACGCTGTTCAAAAAACAAAACACTCGACTTTTCTCAGTCAGTCACTGTAAAATGTGCACACAATGATTTTCATACATAACCTCATTCTCATTGACAGATTTACTGAGCATTTTATTGCACAGAACATGGAAATTACATTTGTGGCGGTCGATGATATAACTCAACAGCTGAAATGAGCAAGCTGTCTATGAATATCTATGGTGGTGTTTTCTGGCTATGGTGGAAAAAGGAGAGTGCAACAGTTTAATAGTTAAATCCTGCACCTTGATGCCAAGTGCAGAGAGAGACATAATTTCCTCTTTATACCACCTCATGTACTGCTAGTGTGCCTGTAAACAAAAACAACAAAAGCGCACCACTGAGCTCCCATCATGTTGCACTTCAGGCTCATTATCTCTAATAATATGGGTTGAAGGCAGAAGGTTGCCGTTGAGGTTTTTACTGAAAACAATTGTGAAACTGTGAATATGCAATTGGACAACCGCTTCAATGATAATGATTAAAAATCTGAACATGATACCAGAAAAAGGTTATTGTGAAACTGAATTGGTGCATTATGGAAACTGAATTATCTCCTTGCTGGTAATGTGAACAAAATCTGAAAATGGATTTTCTTTGTAAAAGTTGAATTTATGGCAGAGGTGCTGTATTAGATTGCATTAGATTGCTGATGTATTGCTAATTAAGTGTTCAGTGGGTGGACATTATCAGCTAAGACATAGTTTCGCTCAGTTTAACTACTCCCACCCCTCATGCTTCGATTATTAATGTATTTTATCTGCATTTGTCGGTACCCAATGCAGATAGCAGCAGACAAGATATTTTATTAAATCGTTTAATTGGAGATTATTTGTTAAGAATACAAGGTCGCAACCTGCGTAAATTACAGTGGAAATAGCTATTGCAATAATTCAAAGAAGATTAATATCAATTATAAGGACTTAAAATGTTACAGCATGAGTATCTCACAAGCCCTAAAGCAAAATGAAGAGTTAAACAAAAACAAAAAAGTTTGCACCCTTGACATAATCACATGGTTTCAGTGAATGGAGAATAATTTATACCACAAAGAATTTATTATCAAGCATCTTTAGAAGAATATAACAGAAAGATAACTAATTTGTCAAACAAGAGCTACTAAAACACAATGATAAAATCAACCTTTCTTGAAGACGCTCATCCTTTCTTGTAGGAAATAAAACTCAGTTCCTTTTGCCCCAACAATAGGATAACAAAAGCTGGTACATGTCAAGGTCAGGTGGGGAGGTGAGGGAAGGAAAGAATTAGATAAGTGTATACACTGAGCCTTCCCATTATTACCTGACAACTGGAGCCAACCCTTTTGCCAGGGGGAGCTTTCCGCTCAGCTGTTACCTCCAAACAACAATCAAACTGCAAAATCCTCCCACACAGTGGCACAGCGAGGGAGAAAATAAATCTAGACGAGCCGTTTCCCGCTGCATCCGGGGCCATGAGAACAGGATTTACAATCAGGCATTAGGAGCAGAGACACCTTGACAGGCTGGAGGCGCCTGATAGGGAATTTGCTGCTGATTCCACAGTGTGACTGATGCCCCGCGGTCGCTAAGATCCACCCAGATCCCCCAGAGTCTCATCTCAACACGCTCCACCTGCTGAGAGCAAGTGTTGCGCAGGGACCGCACAGGAAACCAGCCTCCAAACCCTGTGTATTAAAGCTCTGCTATGTTTGCAGTCTGCACAGAAGGTGAAAACTGCACTTCCCAACAACAAATCCAAACTGAAAGGGGCGTGTTTCTGTGTTGTGGGTGTGATATCAAAGGACCCGAGGTCTAAGAGGTTTATCTGTTATCTATTGGCCGCAGCATATGAGAGAAACATAAGAGAAAGATGGAGAGAAACAAAGAGAAAAGAGACCAAGGCAATTGTTATCAATGCTGGGCACAAAGTTGAATATTGCAAGTTAAATAGCTGTCACCAGTGAGAATCTTAAAATATCAGTTTTTGACACACCACTACCGTTCAAAAGTTTACGGTCACTTAGAAATTTCCTTATTTTTGAAAGAAAAGCACAGATATTTTCAATGAAGATACATTTAAACAAATCAGAAATACACTCTATACATTGCTAATGTGGTAAATGACTATTCTAGCTGCAACTGTCTGATATTTAGTGCAATAGCTACATAGGTGTATAGATGCCCATTTCCAGCAACTATCACTCCAGTGTCCTTCCTTTGACGACGGCAAAGTTTGAAGAAAAAAATATTATTTTAAATACAAATCATTATTTCTAACCTTGTAAATGTCTTGACTATATTTTCTATTCACAACTCAATGGTGGTAAATAAAAGTGTAATTTTTCATAGAAAACACTAAATTGTCTGGGTGAACCCAAACGTTTGAACCATCGTGTAAGTGCAGCCATCGGTTAGGGGCACGTCAAAAAATACTTTAAGTACTAATGAAAAATTGGATCTGTTTCACATTAGACCTGGTCCTGGGCCTATTTGCATGAACACAAACAAGTCCTCTTTGTTTTCTCACTGTTGTCCAAATATACAAAATCATCAGTTTCGAGAATTCACACTGATGGCACTTCCATTATTTACCACTGAAAACTGTCTTGTGGTCTAACATGGATGTGATAAAGTGATTAACACTTTACGCATGATACAATGCACGGTACTGGGTTCATGATACGATACTCATGATAAAATATTCAGGTGGATGACATTTGATGATGTGCTATGGGTGCTGATCACTTCTCAGTTGACCATGACTGACACAGTGTATTGACCTAAAAATAAACGGATTATTATTAACTTTTCAACATATATCAATGAGTACTATCCTGCTGAAGTCCCCCTCAACCAACCCCGCTGCGGCAGTCACTCATTCTAGCTCTCTGATTGGTTACGTTGTATGTCTGTCTACTTGTATTAACTTAATATGTGGACAGCTGTCAGTGCTACTCACCCAACAAAGCACTGTAAAAGACAAGATAATCCAGATGTGTCCGTTATGTCCTGAGTTGTTAATCTCGATGGTTTGCATCGTAACAGATAACACTAAAAAAAGACTTCAATTAAAAAAGGAAAAGTTGGCAGAAAAAGACACAAGAAATAGATTGTGTGAAAAAAAATATATACTGCAGATAGATCACCTGACACAATGAGCTGAAATATGGTCAAAGTTACATCAGATGTTTTGCCAAGGCTTCTAAGTCAAAGAGCTACATAGGACCAGGGCTATCTCACTGGCTACAGTTCATGTGGTTGAAATCAAAAGGTTGCGTCTTCAAGGCCTCCCGAGCACCAGCTTCAAAGTATTGACAGCAGTGTAGTGAAATCCGTCTTCATAGTTCAACAAGGTCTGATCCCCCGCAGTATATTGAAAGAGAAATCCTAACAATAAAAGAAGTAAAAGTTTGATTGAAGAGGCCAAGCTGAGATAGATCCTGAAAGGTCGTACTGTACAATTTTTCTGGGTTATATTTGAGGTTTTGATATCCCTAACAAGATATCTCTCTCCTGCCTCCGACTCATTCAAACACTGCTGCCGGGGTTTTGACTCGGACAAAGAAAAAAGATCACAATACACCAATCCTCCCAAGACCTCCCTGCACTGGCTACCTGTTGTGTTTAGAATTGATTTTAAGATTTTATTGATAACTTATAACGCACTGAGAGACCTCGCCCCATGCTATATATCTGAGTTTTTTTATGCATTTTATCCCTTTTTGCTCCCTTATGTCTTCTGAGGAGTCACTCCTCAGGTTCCTGAGGTCCTTTTCTAGTCACAAAAGCAACAGAGCCTTAAAACTCCATCACTACTATTAAATCACTTGTAAAAATACACATCTTTTAAATTTCTGTGACATGTTTCATCCATTGTGGCATGTTGCACTTTTACTTTTTACTGTGGTTATGTTTCGTTGACCTTAATGAGCCTCTCTGAGGAGCTGATTTGAATGGCTGTGTGCATTTCTCTGTGGATTGATGGCAGATGGTGTTCAGTATCTTGTCCAAAGACTGGGGCTTTGAGAGGACCCACTCTACCTCTGAGCCATAGCCCCCTGCCTCAATTACTGTTGATTAATTAATTGTTTTTCTGTAAATCGACTATTTATTTTAGAACTGCTTCGAAGATCATCATTTTGGACGCAAGATTCTTTTAGGGAAGCTAGGAAACCCTGTATGACGAGCTCTTCCACAGGTAGTTTGTTTGAACCTATGGATGTATGGATGAGGGAGTTTAGTACCTCTCCTCTAATTTAATAATCAGTAAACTGACATCAACCCCCGCAGAGAAAAATACATTCAAAAAACGGAAGAGATTATCATAATACAGGCGTGAATTTTGCAAACCATTAATGAGACAGGCTGGAGGACTTCTAATGACCCTGACAGCTAGTGCAATTATCCATAGATTAATTCACTATTGCGATTTCCACCGCCTTGTTTGCATTCATACACATGCATACATGCACTAATGAGAGATCACAGTTCCCCTTACTACTGCATTATTAATCATCACTTGAGGAGCACCACACTGAGGAGGATAGCTGTGCCTTATAATGATCAGTCAAATGTGTCACTGGGGCTCCCAGTAATAGCTGCAGCCCCCAGCCGTGGCTCTGAAAAATCTGGCAGCAGCCGGCAAAATGACACACTCACTCTCAGCCCGCTGCTTTTGCTCTTTTTCTTTTTTTTTCCAACATCCCATTTACTGGGGTTGTATAACCATTTGATGCAATAATCGTTTCTGTTCTGATCTGAGTCATCCATGCTGTCCAAACTTGAAATGGCCCTCAAAGAAGCTGCCATCAGTGCATTCCCTGCCCGATTGGAGACCTGGGATTGCTGGTAAAGCAGGTTGTTTGATGGGGGATTTTACAGCTATTATTTTGACTCATTTCAGATGGTTTCTTAGATGAAAACAACACAAAGGTTTAGGTCCCACTGAATAAATGAAGATGTTGTATTTATTTGAGTAAAAACAGCCCTTTTAAGCTAATTATCTTGTAATTAATTAACAAGGTAATTAGTCATGAAAAAAGAAACTCTGCTCAGGTCCCATTGTCTGTGTGAGGATGTCTACTCCGCTTTGGATGAATCACATTTAGCTTCTTTTTTGAATCAGAGGCAGAGAAGGGTGGATCTTCCCAGAAAAAAAAAAAAAAGAGGCATCCTGTCACGTCTCTTTCAACACGTCTGAGTCAGAGTTGACAGTGCAGCTAGTTTCATTAGCAGGTAGTAGCCTAGGGTTTGAACAAGAATCAATCTGAAATGGCTTAAAGATGGCCAGTACAAGAAAAGTCGATCTGGAAAATCTGCAATTCAATGAGGAATGGATTGAAAAACATGCCTTCATCCTCCCTCATAACTGTGCAGCTCTTACAGTAAAGCAACAATGACACTGCTGCATACATATTGTTTTTGACTTTGCAACCTCCTGTTGAGAATCTTGTTGCAATTGTTTTTTTTATGCCTTTTATTTGCTAAGAGAAGTTTCACTGAGCGCCTTCCTTTTGCAGGAACACCCTGATCACATTCACAATGCTGAGAGTCAGATGGAAGCCGCACAATGCAACCACAGTCTGACCTGCTGCCACTGAGCAGCAGTTAGGGTCTTGTTTGAGAGCACCTCAGTGGTGGTAATGAAGGAGGGGTAACAGCTGCTTTTTCACTTAACCCACACAGATTGTTTTTTAAATGATCCTGTTTATTCAGAAAAAAAGAAAAAAAAACAGGAGGATTTATTTTTTTTCTGAAATACAATATGCCTGTACCATTGCACTTAATGCACAAGTTAGACTAAGAGTAAATGAATTTAAAATAGTCAAACAGTCCAAATCTCTACAACAATATACAGTATTTAGGAACATACACTGTATGTGTGTAGTTGTTTTTATTCTTTGTAGTCTACAGTATATCCAAATATAGACGTCATTATATTCTAATTAGCCTACAGTAATTGTTGTATATGTCTTATGCAAAGCTTAACACAATAGCCCCGAAGGCCTATCAAGGGAAATCTAGCAGGAAGCACAAGAGCAGAGACCTTGTCAATAAATTCAATTTGGTATGTCAACAAACTCTTGTGTTATTTTTGTTGACTGAAGCTGAATGCACAGTAAGTCTGGATGGAACATAAGCAACAAGCAAGTGAACCAAGTGCAACAAATATAACAATATATTTATACCATAAAACTGGCAGCTGGCTACTGATAAAAAATAATAATCATAATAAAAAAAAAATGTCACAAAAGCATTGAGAAAAGTGAAAAGATATGAACACGAAATGAATTTGGGGAGAAAAAAAGAAATTCAAAATGTGACAACAGAATTGGACAAAATCCTATCCACCACATACAGTGACTGGGTCTATATGAAGTGTTGTGCTGCATGTTAGGTAACAGAATGTCATGATGGACAGAGATGGGTACTGAGAACTGGTCTTTTTTGAGTAGCGATAATCTTCAGAGCAAACAGAACTGCTGCTATTTCATGTCACCTCAACCATCTTAGGATGACAAAGCCGCTGCATGTTTACAATGCTCCTCAAGTCATGGCTGACAGTAGATGGCTAACACCAGAGCTCATCTAAATGGAGATTGAGATTCGATCTGGGAACCACTCGTTCATCTGTTCATTTGTTCGTTTGGAAGGTGTGGTTTATGAAGCCCAGAGCCATTTACTGGGCGCTACAAATGTCTATCGAATGCATCCACACATAGCTTATAGCCAATCATATCAAACATACCCGATGACAATAATAATAATAATAATGAAATAGTTTATGGTTAAAAGTTGCTCATTTTTCAAAATAAACCTGTGGTCTAAATTACTTAGAACACTTTCTAAGGCTGCATCGAAAAGTAAGTCCCCCTCTGCCGCCATGTTAGATTCACAGTTATCAACTTCTGTGTTTCGTCACTGTCTTGCTGCACCCTACCCCGTATGAAGGGAAGGATGGGTATACACAGGCTATGTTAAAAAGTGTGTGAAAATGCAGCTAAATACAAATACAGCTAAAAACATCACATGTAAAATGGTAGACATGTGCAAAAAGTGAAACCCCAACAACATCATAAAGCATTTGTATAGATAAAATCAAAATATTACCCAACCCTAGTGATGGATGAGTAATGAATGAATCTATTCCAAATTGAAATCTGTTGCAGATGTCTATGCCTTGCTCAGTATTCTCAGTCAACATACTTCTAATTAATAGCATATGAAGTGGGGAGTATCTGATGCCAGTAAGGCTTATGAACATCAATTCAAATACCACAATACACACAGAAACTCATTCACACATTTGTAAATGCAAATCCACGAGTGAACACTTCCCGGGGGACTTCAAACGGGCACGTTCTGTCGGAGGGAAGCTTCTATTAAAGCAGTGACCTTTCAGCACCCTGTACCCGGACCTTCACCCACACCCACTGCGTACAAGCTGGAACACACATGAAACCACATGCGGGTGATGTATGAACTGGGAATAGAAATCACAGAGTGATTATCTCTCCGACTTGGCTGGAGGAAAGGCAATTAAAGCTTGAGAGAGTGTGCTAAAGTAGTCAGAGATATACATGTGCCTCTCCCACAGAGAGGAGACAGCACACAGCAGGAGATGGACGAGTGGAGGAGAGTCAAAACTTCCAAAAGTGGTGAAGCCTGAAAAAAAAACATCTAATTTGCCTCCATCAGCTCCATATTTGGCCTACCTGTTTAGATCAAACATGGCAGCTGGATTTCTCTTCACTTCACTCCTGAATGCTCCCCGGCAGGCATTCAATACACATCTCCAACAAAACTTCTCCTCGCTTATTTTGCCCACACTTTTTTTTTTCTGTTTCCCCATCTCAACTCTACCGCTTGTCCCTTTGAGGCTTAAAACTCTACTAACATTCCCCTTTTAGATATTGTGCCAGAAAGATATTTCAACCCACTATTGTAGTCAAAGGCAGATTTCAAAGAGTGCTGGTGTGGCAAAAACAGTAGTTAAGAGTAGACATATGAGCAGACAGCAGGCAATGTAGGGAGCAGGTTCAGGCAGATGAGAAGAGGCCTAAGGAAAAAGAACAATGAATAAGGGGTATCATACACTGACAAGCTCATACACATGCAGACTAAAGCCTACAGTCACAGCTTTTGTGCTGGTTTTCACATCACAACAGCCACAAAAATGACACTAATGAGACACAGGAACTCCGATCAGTACCAAAGACTCGATTTCTAATTAGAGTTCTGTCTTTATAGTATACAGAGATTATAGCTGACATTTCCAAAGTCTTAGAGAATAATGTTTTTTTCTTATTATTTCTCTCCTTCATTCAGGCCTGCATTAGCACATCTCTAAGAACTCCCACTGGCTTCTTGTGTTTCCTCACATAACATAATTGAACAATCAATGTTAGTGTTATTAAGTACCTTTCTTGCATCTAAATTCCACCAAGCACTCTATGTGTGTATGAATTTTACACACACGTTTGTTAGTGAACTTAATGAACTACAAACAAAGCTCACTTGCTCATTAGTTTTCTGCCAATCATTTTTTGTCAATCAATCGACAATTGCAGCTCTCAGACGAATGGAAATATACTGCGTGTCAGGTGAACAGAATGGTCTGTGTCTTCATTTCCTCTATTTTTCAGAGTATCATTGTTGAAACACTGAAACACCTGTATGACTCAAATTTGTTGTGAGTAACCCACAGTCCAGCCTGTGAATATTAACACCGGTATTCACTTTAGTATTCAAAATAAGCCCGACATGCTCGCTTCTACAACAATAACAAGCATATCCCTGCTCTGGCCTTGAGTTAGATTGGCAGCAGCAACAATAATCAGTGATTCCTTCTTATCTGGAGCCCTGGCACAACCTTAACGGGCACTGTGCTTGAAACAAGCCTGCATCTAGACGCAACTCACAGGCAAAGACTAAGCTTTAATGAACAGGGTTTTTGTTCTAAAAGAAAATCCTGTAATGGCATGCAACATTATTGGGCATGTTGAATATTTCATCACTCAGTGGTTGATCGAGTCACATCTAATCGGTGCTTAAAGTGTCTAGGCATCAAAGTCTAAATTGAAGTAAATGAAAAAGCACTCTGAAAGTGATTTAGAAATAACTGGAGGTTTAAATTGGTGTCTATTGCAGCACATCAACACCAAAGATGAGCATAATTAATGTGGAGGATGTAGACAGCTATAAAAATTAATATTCTCAGAAATTAGAGAAGAACAATCATTTTCTTCATTTTCATCCTTTTTACTAATTTTATGCTAAAACTCCTAATACAGGCGACACAGTGTTTGCGTGGGTTTTCACCGGGTACTCCGGCTTCCTCCCACAGTCCAAAAACATGCTGAGGTTAATTGCCCTAAATTGCCCATAGGTGTGAGTGTGTGAGTGAATGGTGTGTGTGCCCCATGATTGGGTGGCGACCATCTGGGGTGTATCCCTGCCTCTCGCTGTAGCGCGCTGGGATTGGCTCCAGCAGACCCCTGAGACCCTAATGAGGAATAAGCAGGTATAGAAAATGACTGACTGACTCCTAATACACTCAAATAAAAGCACATACTCTTGTCTACACTGAAAATCCTACTACAAGAAAATGCACTTAAAACAGCAAAAAAAAACCACAAGACCTTCTTTTCTTACATAGTTAGTCATTGAGTGGTGATAAACAAATCCAGGAAATAAATATGCAGGGAAACTAGGACAGGGTGACTTTTAAAAAGATTGAGTGACTTATGTCTATATCCAGAAAAAGGCTGAGGAAAAATAACTGCATTGTCCTAGAAATGTGTTCCGTGATGGAGCTCCACAATCAAGCAGGAAATTACAGATCAATACATCATAGGTGGAAAAGCCTAAATCATCTCGTCAAAAGTGGAAATGTTCTTCTATGACACTGAGAGTTATTCAGCCCTACATGATATGTTAACAGTCAAAACATCAATCTCTCAAATCAACTGGAATTAGCATTTGAATTAGCCAAAAGGTAATGACTGGTGGAGGAGAAAGGAACAGATGGATGGAGGGTAAACTGACGCAGAGATCTGCAAATTAAATAATAATGACAAAAGAGCAAGCATACTGCTTCCTAGTCATGCAATTAATTCTAAACACTCAATCTGAATACTGTGTGTTTCTGAGATTATGTTTGCCTGTGTGAATATTTGTCCGTGTGTGTGCACACGAATGTCTTTGCACTCCTCAACTGTATTCCAAAATCCTCTGTTTGGTGTCAGGTGAAATCTTTATTTTTCCTCCACAAAGTCATCCACCGAGAGCAGAAAGAAACCGCTGCTGACGTTCATCAATCTGTCCGTCTCTGCTGCTCTCTCTCTAACCATCTGTCTTCATCTGTCTCTGTCGGGCCTGTGAAGGTTTGAAGCGGGCACCCCTCAACAAGTAATGCAGTACTGTGAGTGTTACTCTACAGGGCACCACACTTTATCTCGTGTGTGTATATGGAAAAAAAAAAGATATTCAAATCCACATTGCTGTGCTTTGGCTATTTCCTGCCATTTACACAATCAACACTGAAATATTCACTGTCAATCGGTTTCTTTGTTACTTAACTGATGTTTATTGCTCTCACATTGCACCATTTCTTTGTCATTCTTATATCAGACATAAGTTAACAGCAATCATTTTGCTCTTCAAACGGCCATCACAGGCTTTCGATCTTTAGTTACAAGCACATCAAAATCCCAACTTGTTTCCTCCACATATTTCTCTATTTCCGTCTATTGCTCACAAATACCCTGATTTATATCAAGTAGGGCTGCAGTGAATGATTTTGAAAGTCAGTTGATTATCTTTTTTTCACTTATATCATTCTAACATCCTAGGATCATGCTTATTTTATAATGATAAAATCTTTATTTGTACCTAAAACTATGGGCAAAGATTCTAGTGTTATGGATGTGACATTCAACACAGAAAATAGGAAATTTAAATTGGCATTCGCAAGGCATGGATTAGATTTAGAAATTTTTTAATTCAGATTTCAATTATAATCATTGGACTGAACATAAGTCCAATGACAATGAGTCCAATATGAAATCATTTGAGCATTCAGATTTTAAGATAAGTGGCAAAACAACCTTATTTTATGGATATGATGAAAATGGAGACGCTTTTCAGGCTTCACATTGTCACAATTCTGAATTGTTCTGCTGAAGAATAATGTGTTTAATATCATTCTGTGGGTGTAGTGTTTGTAGTACACACAAGACACTTTCAAAAAAGAATTGCATTTCCTGTTAAGGAAAGAAATATGAACGTGTGTTGTTATGGATGTGATTTTTTTTTTTCTGTTAGGCATTATGTGAATTGTCAAAATATCATTAAAACATTTTTTTTGCCCAAACCTTTTTTCAAAACAACACCTCCAAAAAAATAAGAAAATACTCTATGGAGATATTTATGGAAAACCAGAAAACTTAATGACGCTCTAGCTGACATGCAAGGTTGGCATTTCCATGGAACTGCCGGTGACTAAAAGTGCTGCAGTGTAATTCAGCTCACATGATGGTTGACTTTCAAATTCACCAGTGTTCCCTAAACACCTCTCCTGCAGGCTCACGCCGTCTGCTATGGTAGCATTTTATCTCTCATCAGTTAATGTTATATTCTTCATTACTTCAGATAATTACCCAGCTGTACATTCAAACCTAAACTAGTTCTGCTCAAGAAGCACTTATAGTAATGATGGTAGATGTAGAGAGTTTCGTGAGCTCTGCAGCTATAACATTAGTGAGGCAGCCAGTAACATCAACCGGTTTGAACCACGTAAAAAATAGCCCGATATTATACAGTCATTGAGCCAGCTCCACGGCCCAACTAATCGCGACCCAGCCAATCGATAATGAAATTCGTTGAGAACGTTTTGAATCATTTCATCGACTGCATGTTGCAGCCGTAATATCAAGCCGATAGATTTATACACAGAGGAAAGAGAGGGATGTTATGGCCTGCACTAATACTAAACAAGTCCACAACATTACGCTGAGCAGAACCTATTTCACCCCCCACCTCACTCACACACACAGACACCTAATGACACAACACTGACAATTATTCTTTTTTTTTTATGTGCAATCCTATAGAAGATATAGGAGGCCTAAGTACTTCCACATTCCTTTTTTTTTTACCCCATGGGACCTATTTCATAAACATTATGTATGGTGGTTAATGGCGAGGGACAATTTATCTTTTAATTCTGTGTGAACTATGCCATGAATCACACATATAATATTTGTCTGTCTAAAAGATAATTTGGCAAGTCATCCCATTACAATGTCATCTACTTTCTTTTCATTTTTTTATGCATGTTTTCTTTGTTTATGTTGACTCAAGAATAATTCTGATGTTCCTGTACTGACCTGTACCTTGCAAACAGCAAAAAAAAATATCTTGAATTGTATTACATGTGATTAAAAAAAAAAGTGGCAAGTCTGTATTTTACTGTTCATATATACCAAATAATTGCTACATCCCAAGTTTTCATTTTTACATTTCAAACAACTCCCTTTACCGTTTCCTCTTTCTCTGCACTTTCAGCTGTCAAATTAAGGCCAGAAGAATCATTTCAGGGAATGCTTTTAGTTTCTAATAGTTTTATATGATTTGTTGCAATCTGGGAGTGATTTAGGCTAAATCTTATTTCAAAACCCATTTAAACATGTGTATACGAGTAATTGTTTTCTACCTCTTGCAGTTATCTTTAATGCTGCATTTATCTTGTGAATTTCCCAACTTTGGAAACCACTTTGTGCTTATTGCTTGGAGAGTGCTCAGTTGGTTACATAAACACCATTTTAAGAGATCCTTTTTTTTCTGGCTGAAGAGTGATTATTCCCAGAAGTTATTGTTTTCAATGACAGGGAAGCCTTCAGCCCAATTATGTAAATGTAGAATCCATCAATATGCCATCCAGTATGTGTAACTATAAGTCTTAGATCGAAACATGATATATTTAGCAACTTTTAAACTTGTCTAGGTGCCAAGGATGTTGGAAGTTATTGTCTTGTAAACTTGTAATAGATGGGAATTGTGTGGAGCAAATTATCTGAACATTATATGCATATGTTATTAGGTATGAGTGTAATAAACAGCACCAAGTCCTGCTTTGAGTGTGACGGATGGAAAAGCGCAAGTTGATTGTTCTAGACAGGAAGCCCTCACATTTTCATGTTATCATGAAAACAACAGTACTTACAGTGTTTGCTGAAGGGGAAATAAGTGCTGTTTGTTGGGAACTAAACCATTTCTGAGCCCGTGTGTCATCATTGTGATTGTTCAATTTAGTCTTGAAAAATTTAGCGCAGTGTTTAGTCTCTGAGGCTGCTTCAAATTACTCACTCCTTTGTAGTTCATGAGAAGAAACCTAAAGTTCCCCTTCACTCAAAAATATGTTTTTCATCTCGTTTGAAACTAGAAAGCTGTTTCATATTCATCTACGAAAAGTGGAAAGTTCTTCTGAACTCAATAAATATCCAATTTTAAGGAGCCAGTCTAGACATATGATTGGTAACATCAAAAATAATGTGGATCCAATCCTGGTCCAATATTTTACTATAAGACTTTAAAATACTGTATTATATATACTGACTGACTATATCTGTGAACAAGTAAAAAGTTTTAAATGAAATATATTTGTGCGGAGATACAATTTTAAGGACTGTTTCATGATCATGATATTGTTTGTGGAAACAAAAATAACAAGAGGGAAAAGCAGAGTATTCATATCTGAATACATGTGTGGAGTTGATCTGTAGACTGGAAAGTACAGAGTCTTTCCAGCAGTGCCAATTTATAATTTACTCTTAATATTCTCTGGACGCTTCCATTTTATTACACTTTATAGCTTTGAGTCTTGCAGAATGCAGACAGTCTCATTTTGATCTTTCTTTAAGACGAAGAATCATTCTTCTTCCTGGTACATTAATAACAAATAAAAAAAATTGTGATTAATGAAAACGTTCTGTGCTTATCACCACTCATCTCGCCGCCTCCTACTGCATCATCCTGCTTCTCTCTCCCAGTGGACCTGGATATTTGTTGCCTGATGTGAGCTCTCATCAGTCAAAAAAGTCTAAAGACAGTTTGAACAGAGATTAAACATAGCCAGGCTATTGTGCTCACTTTTATTATTGCCACTGTATCACATCTCCTCGATCTTAGGCGGCAACTGCAGGCTGATCAGCAGCCATGATAGATGGTAGTTTACTGGCTGGCAAAGACCAGGCCACTCAGGCTCAATAAAGATGCCTCTTTTGATTTGTTTGTGTGTATATGTGTCTGTGTGTGTGTGTGTGTGTGTGTGTGTGTGTGTGTGTGTGTGTGTGTGTGTGTGCATGTGTGCGTGCGTGTACATACGTACAGTATATGGGATGGTGCTGAAGCTTTATCTCCTGTGCTGCTCAGTTCCATAGCTTCTTTTCTGCCATTTGGAGGCTTTCCAGAGGTTGAGATTGCAGCCAACCGTATCATAACATGTCATATTTCACTACAGCTTACAGCCATGCTGCCACACGCAAATTTTCACAGCATTAGCATTAAGACTTGCTGCGCTTTTGTATAGGGCATGTTTGTAAACAAATAAACAACAACCTCAAAACAAGTCTGACAAATAAACCAATTCGTACTAAAAGCTACATCAGCCAGCTGTGTGCTTTTTAACTATGCATGAAAGAAGGGGCGCTCTGTGTTTGTTAAATGATAAACCATCAGTCTCACACTGTACCAACATCAGGCATGCAGAGGGTGATCATTTAAAATGATGAAATAAAGTATGACACATGAGCATCCTGGTCATCTAGACATAAACAGAAAAAATGTAGGACATATGTGGTATAAACACAGTCATTAAATTCTTAATGTTGGTCCTTTATCCTTATGAAGTTAGAGAAATTGTTAAACAACAACATGGTGATGCCTGCGCTTTAAAGCTCCCATAGCATGCTAAGAGCCACTTTGTGAAAATGTGAGAATCAGCCAATCAGAAGAGAGGCTCATGAATATTCATGAGACCGACCAAAAATGACCTGGACTTTCTGGAACTCGAGCGAGGTGCTTGAGAGAGAAGTGTAAAACTACATAGAATTAAAATATTGTACTTTAAATTGCAAATATATAATGTTAGGGGTGTCAAAGCCCAGAAAAGTACATGATATGGGACCTTTAAGAATTTAAATGAAGCCAAGCTAGGCATAAAAAAATACAAGCAGAGGGAACATGGAAAAATCCAAGGTTCCTCTGAAGCTTACTTATAAACATTGTGTGTCATTTATTTAATCTGTGCATAGAAATGTAAATGTAAAAATACCATAGGTTTTAATAAGAGTTGTCTGCTATAAATATTTCTAAAGAGAACCTCTTTCAGAGTCTTTCAGAGCAGTAGTAGTAGTAGAAAGGGAGGTCTAGTGATTCATTAGAGCAGGAGAACCAAGTAGAAGCAGTGAGAGAAGCAGGAAAGGACACCTCTTCATTTTGCTCTTAAAATGCACTAAATTTTAAAATGTACAACAATCACCACAATCTATCCAAATACTTTGGGAAACACTTCAGAGTCCGTGACTGTTTTAATGAATATGTTATTGTACATAAACTATATATTCCTAAATATGGAAATAGAGATTTTCTCAAGTATGTTCTGCATTTAAATGTCGCTTAACAATATTTTAATGACCAGATTAAGAATAGAGGAAATACTCCAGTCCAGACCAAACCAACACTGCCTCTAAAGCGGTTTTGGTGTGGTTGTTTCACAAACAAATTCTAAAGTAGGAGCGACTCAGAGAATACAACAGTTAGACCGATTTGCAACTAAGTGCTTCTTTATATTTTGTGCTGTTAGGATCTCTTGAACACCCCAGACACATCTAAACACCGTAGATTGAACTTTCTCACATGGCTTTTGGTGATCGTGAAAAGAAATAAATCCAAGGGGTCTGAGGAAAGAATTGTACTGTAGGTTTGAAAACACCCTAAAATAATCGTCTCCTGGCTTTGACTTCATACTTAACAGACGTGAGATTAGTATCGATTTCGTGTCACTTGCGGCAAGAAAGTGAATAAGTATATTTCTCAGAATGTTGATCCATTCCTTATATATTGTCATATTTCCCCCACAACAGTGTTTTACAGTTTTAGATGTCATAGAACTGTAAGATTCCCATTTGTTTCCAATCATCGAATTTTTACAATTTTGCTATTATTCATCTTTTAGAAGTGACATTCTATAGATTTTTTTTTGTTGCTGTACCACATAACAGCAATAGCCCTGGTTTAATTCCTGCAAAGAACCTTTGTTGCATATAATTTCCTGCCTGTATCTCACATGTACTGGGTTGCTGGGAACGTGTTTCCACTTTTACTGTCAGATGCACTCTGTTGGATGTTCTGTGCGGGTGGATAATTTCATACCTTGACAGCTGAGGTATGTGTTCAGGACACTAACACTCAATTCAGATCATATCACTCCAAATTCCATCGGTTAATAGCAGAAGGATAAAAAAAAGGCAGGTGTAAGATCCACTTTATGAGACAAAAATGTGAAAATGCTGTATATGCCAGAAAATATGTTGTGTCTTTTTATGCCTTTTTCCCCCATCTAATTTTTAATTCACCATAAATGTGAACACAGTGTTATTTGAGAACAAAATCTCTTATTTACGAGACATGTCTAAGAACGTTGCATAAAACAATACCCAAGAACATAACATTCAAAGTGAAAATGCAGCTATAAGAGATAAAAAAAAAAATCCCTGTTGAAATCAAGTAAATATTTGGATGTGTCTGAATTTAACAACTTAAAGTTGGCCTAGAACTGGACAACCTTAAAATCAGCAAATGTCATGGGGTTGCACAGCACTACAGATAATGCAGAACGAGTATTATCAGTATTAATTAAGTAGGTTGGTGCACATTTAATATTGGAAAAAACTATAGTACCCTAGGGCACATCCTCTTATATGAGCAGGAGGGATATAGCACAACCATCAAACCGTTAAAACCTGCACGCAACTATGAATAAATTATTAATATCTGAGGCACCTGCAGCAGGAACAATCCCACACAAAGGTCTAAAAGGTTAAAGAAACAAAAAATATCCTTCAAGAAAGTCTGTATCAGACCTGACAACAGCCTCCATTTATGACTTAACCCTCTGTAAATAAAATATCGCCTACAGGGTTATCAGCCTGTGCTTGTGTGAGACTGTAAGAGTGAGTCTGTGTGTGTGTGTTTCCAGCTTAGCGAGGCCATGAACTTATCCCATTATGCAATCTTTCAGTGCTGTTAATGAGCTGCAGATCCCATTACCTCTATCTTCAGTCCCTTCAGACACAGACCTCAAGTAAACACAGGCAAAATGCATTTTTTTGCAGGAGATAATGTTCACATTATTCAGAAGTTATAGATAAATATGAGTATTTAATCATAGAAATATGTTTACTTGAGATGCCCTGTAGTGCCAAAGTAATGAACAGATGTATTGATGAAATGTGCACACAAACATAAAGACACACAACCGTAGGCTGGTTCTGGAGCATCCCAGCTGAATATAAAGCAAAACAAAACAAAGGGTAGACACCAGAGACAGTATTTACAACAGGTCAAGTGGCAGGTTCAGTAGCATGAAACTGTATCTCTGCATCACTTCAAATTTCTGTTTGCGTCGTTGTTTATGTTCAATTTCATTGATTTATTCAAGACTCCACCATAATAACAGTTCGAGATTTTTGCTATCTTTTGTATGCTGAATTAAATTTACATTTCAGGAGATGTGTGAGCTTTTTTTTTTTTTTATTGTTTTCACTATTGCTTAGCCTGCTCAGTCTTCTCTGCACTGCCTGTATTGTACCAGCCATTGTAGGACAAGAATGATGAGAAATATTAACAAACTAATTTGTCAAGACAAAATGATCCATCCTAATTCTCAATAGATATTTTTATTTTTAATTGACTATTCAACAAATAGATAATGATATAGAATAGATAGATAATGTTCACCCACCATAATTGTATTTTTCAAAGCATTAGTAAGACAGTTAAAGCTGCATTAATCCATATTTTTATGAAGGGAAAAGGGATATTTGAACATATTTTCTGATATTTATAGACATGGGCGATTAATTGAGTAAATTATCGGCAAATTCATTGATAATTAAAATAGTGGTTATATGCAGCCCTAATTAACAGAACTCTAGCAACTACTTGTAATGTGAAGGTCGAGGTGATAATATGGCAGATGATGTGTTTATAGTTTCTTCTGCCACCTCCAAGTGGTAGAAAATCAATTGCTTTAATTAACTGTTAACGAAAATCACTGCTATATGAAGCTGTCAATTATCAATGACTCTAAATACTTTCATTGTTAGTAATTATTCTATTTAAAGAAACACATTTCCAATTAAATTTCCTGACAAGTCCATTTTCTGAGTTAAAAAACAGAAGCAACTTACTCCAAAAAGAATATTTCTTCAGGCTACACTCATCTGATGAGGATTGAACTGGTGGAATATTATGTCTGCCTGTTTTCGCAATGGATTTCTCTTCTGTTTGATTGCAGGACATCAATACAAAATGGTTTGTCTTAAAAGATCCTCTGCCCTTTGATCTCCCAGTACTGACATGAGAATTTGACATTTATTGTCAATGTTTTAGATCAATAAACACTGCTCTGCTGCTGTGTATTACTGTGGGGAACGGCCAATAGTGGAACAGAGTAAGGTAACGCTACACAACAATAGAGCAATAACACTACAAATTACAACAGTGGCCAAGAAATGTGCGGAAAAACAACCATTGCATTTCAAAAAAGTCTTAAGGGGAGCATATGGAGCTATAGTCCACACCGCAGGAAACTCCGGTTCAAATCCAGCATCTGATGGCCCTTTCCTGCAGGTCATTAACCCTCTCTCTGTCTCCCGCCTTCCTGTCTGTCTCTACTGCACCATCAAATAAAGGTGAAAATCCCCAAAAATAAACAAAAAAGAAAGTCTTACCGTCCTACAGAGGGAAGTCGGGGCCTTCCCTGCTGAAGCTGCTGCCCCCACGACCCAATCCCGGATAAAGTGGAAGAAGACGAGATGAGAAGTCTTATAGTTTCACATTGATAATGACACAGTAGGACAATAGGGAAATATCTCGAATGGTATTCTAAAAAGGGCTTGATCTCGACCACACACATAAACAGAGTCAGGACACGGTGGCTAAGCTCTAATACACTCATTGTCCTTCTCCACACCCTAGGATAAAAAACAAGCCACAGGGATAAAACAAGAGCAGAGAGTGGCTTACCTGCAAAATAAGAAATTGTGACTGTCACATAAGAAAGGTTGGAGTGTGAAGCTACAAACTAAAATAAGAAATAAACTCTAACTCTAAAGGCAAGTATAATGTTTTTTTAATGCTTAAGAAAATAAGTTATATAAAACATCTGATTCATGCCTAAAAGGTGACTTCAGTGTCATTGAGTGTCACAGTTGCTGAACTTAATTTCTGAGTCATGTTATCAAATAGACAGTCAATCTAGACCAGATACAATATTTGTGAAATAATACATGGCCTTCAGCTTGAAGTAAACTACTACCACATTTTCCAGACTATAAGTCGCTCCGGAGTACAAGTCGCACCAGCCATAAAATGAATAATAAGGAAGAAAAAAACATATATAAGTCGCACTGGACTAAAAGTCGCATTTTGGGGGGAGATTTATATTGTGAAGCAGAGGTAATTAGGGGGCAATTGATTGTTTATCCAGTGGGTGCTGCTGTGTGATCATTGTGGCCGGCAAGAAGGTTTACTGAAGAAGAGTGAAGTTTCCGTGCATGCGCGAGTTGTCGTTCTCCCCAGGTCTGGAAGGAATTTATTGTCTATCGATAAAAAGTGAAAGTCAACATCTGCGTTTGTGGTCCTTTGTTTTGACGAGTTACTACAGTTTATTTGATAAAATCCAACACGAAGAACAATCATTTAAAATTTAAATGACGAACAATTTAAAATAAAAATAAAGGCAACAACAGGCTGAATGTTACATGACACAACTGAGAACGTGCCTGGTATGTTAACGTAACATATTAAGAGTTATTCCGATAACTATAGCAACAATAACATGCTAAGAAGTTTACTAAAAGTCACTCCAAATACCCGGTAACTAAAATCCAATGAAATCTTCATCCTTTGTGTCACTTTTCATCAACTCCTCTAACTCCGGAGGGAGAAGACGCTGCGCTTCCTGTCGCTGACGTCATATTTTACTACTTACAGCTTGTAATCTGCAGAATATGATTTTCTTTTCTGTGCTGTTTCTGTTCAGCTCTTCTCAGCTGTTTATAAAAGTTACCGCTAATGTTGAAATTATCAACACAAGTCTAGAGCGCCCTCTGGTGGTTTAGTGTGAAAATAACATGTGAAATTATATACCGGTAATAATGTGTTAATAATTTCACACATAAGTCGCACCCCCGGACAAACTATGAAAAAAAAACGCGACTTATTGTCCGGAAAATGCGGTACTAATAATTATTTGAAAGAGTTAAATTAATTAATTACGTGTCTATGAGCAACACTTAATACCCTCTTCTCTTTATTACCTCCGCCAAAGAGGTTGTTTTCGTCTATTTGTCTGTTTGTTAACAAAATATCTCAAAATGTTTTGGCTGGATTTACATATAATTTTCAGCAAATGTTGGGAATGGTACCATGAGCAGATAATGTACACTTTTGTTAATGATCTGGGAGACATCCTAGCTTCTGAATCACTTAGAATATTTGGTAACATTACAGTCAATGGACCTTCAAACAGAAGAACAACTTTATTTTTGAGTAATCTATAACCACATTTTACAGAAAACACTGATGAAAATTGATACTTTTCATTCCACAATAGTGTGTATTCAATAACAATTTGGGGTGGTTATTTGGGGAGTTATTATATGCTTGGCAAAGGTCTGTACTCTTAGAGTGTTTTTCCAGTTCAATAACTCAATCATTTAAGTTTGACACATGGTGTTGTCTTCATAAGATGGTGAGAGGCTTTCCCTCATTACACTGACACAGTCACACTTGTGTTCTGAATCACTTCTTCATAACAGTGAGCTTTGCAGCAGTACCTTCATTAAGAGTGGACAGAGCTGCTGCCTCAAGCCTGCTTCACCCCACAAAGACCATTCTTTGACACTGTGCCCATATAACGGAGATGAGGCACTCATTTGCAATTTGAGTGCCTCTGTGCTGCACTCAATGCAGCAGGCTGTCACTTGACTTGCAGCGGTACACCAGTATAAGCCTCTTTCCCACCCCTCGCATTAAAAAGTTTCCAACATGGCATTTATGGCTACCAGGTGTTTCCCCATTTTACTCTGCTTTCCTATACCAATACTAGGAGGAACTGGTGTGCAAGGGGTCATCATCAGTGGATATGAAATTCATATTACTGCCTTCATCTATTGAATCCTGGTTATTGAGAATTGTTTCCCTTTATTCATTTTTTTTTAAAGTTTTGCATATATTGATGGTCAGCTTCCCCACACACTTCCTACCCTCTGCCCTCAATTTTCTTAGTGCTGTACCCATCTGCTCGTGGGCATGATCGGTACTCTTCAATTTCCCAATTTCATGCCCAGGTTCTAGTGCAACCGTTTTCCTAAATGCTGTTCTATCCCCATTTGATAGCTTCTGAGTTTACCAAACCTGGTGGTGATTCAAAGACTCTGTCCACATCCTCTTTGCTGATCTATCCTCAGTGAGGATAGGAGCCCAGAGACCAGTCTTGTAATGACGATGCACACAGCGATTTAATAATGAGAACTGAAGCCTCTTTTCTGCCAAGTATCATAAAAAAATACACACTTATGTTTATGACTGCACCTGCACCGTCCTTCAGCAACTCTGCCACATCTGGATCCACATCTGTGTATGCCAGCTTGATCTGCTCTCTGATCTTTTGCAGCGACTCTATCCCTCTCTCAATTTCTACCACTGATATGAAGGTACCTCATCTGGTCAGGTTCTAATGATAGAGTACAATTTCCTTTTAACTTTTGTGATGAAAAAAAGACCATGTTGAATGTTCTGTCTGGTCTGTATAATACTGTGTTTATATCAGTGTTTCTGTGTTGATCTGGCTGTGAAAACAAATCTCACCTGGGACAATGAGATGCAGATTAAATCTAATCCGATAAATTATACTCATTAAAATGTTTTGTCATATTATTTGTCTATTCTGCCCCTGAAAAGCAAACAGTGTAATGTATGAAAGTAAAATGTAAAACACAAAATATTAAATGAAATGTCACTTTATTATTCTGTGGGTCATTACTTCGTCCAAATTATACAACACACACTTTCAAACCTATCACTTTCTTTGTTTCCAATACATTCTCATAATACCTTGAAGATTTTTGTGAGAGCTGCATACCCCAGCCCTGACTCATACGCCGAGAGCAGCATCTGCACATTCTTGTCATAAGCCATCATTAGAGACAAGTAGACATGTACACGCTTCTGCGGTACTAATCTCTCTCATCACATCACGGCACTCCAAAAGCAAACTACTACAAAATCCAGGATTCTGCAGATCAATGTTCATTTTAAGCCCCGTCTCATCACAAACAGGGCAAATTAATCCGGTCCAATCACACTCCTGTCATGATCTATCAGCCGCAGATTAATGATTACTCGGTTGATTGATTATTTATATGTTCAACTATCGGTTAAGGAAAATTTGCAACGCTAATTCAGAGAGAGTCTTTACAGAGGTTTACAGAAAGGAGAGATTTTTGACAGGGACGCAAACAAAAGCAGCCGACGTTTCAGAGGCAAACATGACAGTAATCAACCAAATACAAAAAGAAAATATGACAGAGTATATCTTCCCTTTGGGTTCAGGGTGAATGTGGCGGCAGATAAGGAGAAAGCTGTGTGCATTTAATGTCTGCAACTCTGGCAGCTGACAGTATGAGAGCCAACAAATTAAGAAGACACTTGGAGACATTACACCCTAGTCACGTCAATAAGCCACTCGCTTTGTCAAAGCTGCATCAGTGAACAACAAAGTGCTAATGGTATCATACACAGTCGGAAACAAAATTGCCCAGTGCAAGCAAAAACAAACAATAGCAAAGGAGCTCATTCTCCCTGCAGCTTTAGATATGGTGTCAACTATGGTTGATGACACGAGGGCCTCGCTATTGACAAATGTTTCTCCTTAGATGAGGACAAGGTTACTGGCAGCAATAAAGACTGCTCATTTTCATTGTCACCTCAGTCAATGTGCGATTACTTGTTTCCCAAGTAGAGCAACAGCTGATGAGCTCTTCAGGCTTCTTGACTGTTACCTCACAGAGCATGGGATGAATTAGGAAAAAAAAAAATCTTTGTGTGTGTTTACAAGGATGGTGCATAGACCACAGAGAAGCACTGTGTCATCTGAGAGAAGCGATAAAAATAAGGCATAGTAGCACTGAAGCAAACAAGGTTTTGACCGATGTTAGCATGGTCACTTTTATCAAAAAACGCCCCCTGAATGTGCAGTGGTTGTCTGCACTTAAACAGGGTCTAAGCACCGGGGATGTTGTATTGCTGCACATAGCGTAAAAACGCCTGAGAAGAATCTGTGATTTGTGGTTTGGAGCTATACAAAAAAATATATATATTACCAACAAATTAACTTGACAGGCCAACAGAGCATCTTGATCATAATACAGAGTTCCATCATAATCTTTGTGTGCCCTTGTCTGGGCAACTAAGAGACAGACTACCATATCAAGCACTTGTCTAACACAGTCCACATCTCAAAATGACAGAAAGATGAACTGCCATGACATAGTCAGAGAATGACATATTGTACCCATATCTCAGATGAGCACAAAGTGACTAAAAGCAACACTGGGTCACATCACCTTTAAGCCAAACTTGGAAATTGCCTTCACAGCACCAACAAGACTTCCAAGAAACAGGAGGGCTGTGTACTGGATAATAAATCTTCAAGTGGTAGTCCTCCCTGGAACTCTCTTGGTGCAAAGCCTAACAATAAATCATTTCCCTGGGAAATGAGAAGACGAGTAACAGGCAGAGCCCAGCAACCTGAGATTTGTGATGCGACTGGCTGGCCTGAATTATCATATCCTCTTCAACCCCTGTTCGTGGTGGGAAACAGCCATGGACAGCTACCAAAGGTAGAAATAGCAACCAACCATGTGTACAACTAGAGAACAGACCTGCAACACCGACCGTGCATCTCTGCCTGATGACCTGGATAACCACTCACCTTCACAGAGCAAGGTAAGGACTAAGAATATTGGATAGTAAAAGGTTACAGGGAAAGCAAATGACTGCACTTCACACTCTGACTGTGGGAGACTTTGCTTTGACAGCTATAAGAAGCATGTGTTGTAAGAATGCCAAAAAAGACCCCAAAATACCATGACCCAAAGATATGACCTCTGACTTGGCTGAAAGAATCCTGCATATGCTGGCTACACATTTTACTAACTATGAAATCATACCAGTGCACATAGGGACTATTAAAAAAAGTACAGAAACAATATTTTATTGATCTTTTGATCTGAAAATATCTGCTGTATTTGATTGTAGAGAGACAGGGCAGGCTGGGGACATAGCAGCAAAGGGCTGGATTTGAACCCATGGGCTTAGTAAAGGCTTTACCAGGTGAGCTAACAGAGCATCCCCTCATAATATATATTTAAAGGAATAATGGAAAAAAAAAACAATAAACATATTCATCAACAGTATATGTCTTGCTCTTAACACCAAAGATAAATACATAATTATAGGTTAAACTAACAGTAAAGAAAGATGTGCTCTGAATGAAGAGACCCACTGAATGGATTTTGACAGCAGATGACAGGCTGCATGACGAATACACGTGCAACGTCTGCTCCGCTCTCCTAAACATAAGGCCCGTTAATGTAGCAGACATGGCATATCATTACTTTCTCTTTCCTCCCCTACAGCACAGCCTGCCAGGCCCCCCTGATACTCACCAACCCTTCTCAGCCCCCACAACCTCCCATCTGCTCACCAGTTCACTCAGGGACGTGCAGACAGAGGATCAAACAAGGAGGAGCACCCAGCAAATATCCTCTGCATACGGGTTTATTTTTGGATCCGCTTTCACTTTGTCACCCTGATCTACTTCCACTGTCACACTGCAGCTAAATACAGCTGTCACTCTTCGCTGGGGACCACAGTTCAGTAGGGTTCACACTAGGATTGGGTATCATTTGAATGTTTTTAATTTCGCTTCCGCTCGTCAATTTTGGTTCCAATGTATTAAAATGAGGTAAAGAATTTAGATAACAAAACTATCTTCATTCTTTAAATGTTAACTGAATATTAACAAAATAAATACATACAATTAAAAGGATGGCTACCATCCACAGGCATGCACATTAAAAAAACTAAAAGAGATTATGAATAAAGATCAATCTAGAGCTGCTGACTGACATCAATAAACGCCTCATCCAGAGGTCATTTTAACAACCAAACCAAGCAGATTCAATACGCTTGAATTGAGTAATTTCAAAAAGTAAATAGTGCTCTAGCAAATACTAAAGGGCGGAAACAAAATGTTGGCCAAGAATCACACTATTAAATTGTAATCAGAAAATAAATCCACCCAGCAAGAAAAACATGAATGAATGCCAAACTGCACTTACTGAACAAAACGATCAGTGCACAGCACTGTAGCTGGGCTTTATGTTATAAGATGGATAGGTCAAATAAAGCAATCTAATTAGCCATGATATGAGCATGTACCAATGGCTACAATTTCAGTTCCTTTACAAAATTCAGCATCACTACATGTTTGAGAAAAGCCATGTTGAGTCTGTCAACTTAAGCTAA
Source organism: Lepturacanthus savala (assembly GCA_030544235.1). Classification (NCBI taxonomy): domain Eukaryota; kingdom Metazoa; phylum Chordata; class Actinopteri; order Scombriformes; family Trichiuridae; genus Lepturacanthus; species Lepturacanthus savala. The sequence continues at coordinate 13,170,470 of CM060482.1, read as the reverse complement.
TGCATTCTAGAGATATATAGACAAATTAGCTAAATGGTCTTGTTAGTTTAATCTTGGTGTGACTAGGATATCCATAGGAAAAAAAAATGTTTCCCTGAACAGATTGAGTTACCACCTCTGCAAATTTCACATGCATTGGTGCTGTGAGGCTGAGCAGACTGTGGAACACTCTGATGCTCTGATGCATGACGTAGCCGGTCAGGTCCTGGCAGATAAAATATCCGGGCAGGTAGCCACGTCTTCACCAACATGAGATCTTTGTTTGCAAAGTAAAGATTTCTTTTAGGAACCAAAATGTAAGTTTTCTTTGTGAGTGTGTGAGTGAATGGTGTGTGTGCCCCACGATTGGCTGGCGACCATCTGGGGTGTATCCCTGCCTCTCGCCGTAACGCGCTGGGATAGGCTCCAGCAGACCCCTGCGACCCTAATGAGGAATAAGCAGGTATAGAAAATGACTGACATTAGATACATATCTTGTTTAATTAGCCACATTTAAGATATCCATATAAACATGTTTCTTTATGCTTTACATTTATGGGAAAAGGAAAAAAAAAGAAAAAAGGGAGTTACAAAATACACGTAATGACATTTATATATAGGTTACTGTATGTGTTAGCAGAAACTAACACATACAGTAGCCACATACATACAGTATGTGTCTGCACCACAACTAAAAGCACAAACGACTTTATTCTACTAAAAGAGACCTTTCATGTGTTTTGTTGTTGTCATATATAATGTTACTCTGTCATAAGCACAGGAAATGCAGGTCCATTATATATTTTAATGTCATAGCTTTGTCAATCGGACTTCCTGCTTCACATTTTCAGCAGCACAACTGTAGCTATGAATTTACTTTTCTCGGTTGATTATGTGAAATAGGTTTTTCATTTTTTGCTAATTTTCTTTTCAATACTAGTCAGTGTTTCAGACACAAAGACCAATGTGTGATGCAATGCCACCGAATGCGTTGCCACAAATTGATTGATTTCTTTTTTCTTTTTTAAATCTGATTCTGCTTCTCTTTTGTAAATGAAACAAGTCTATGTTTGGCAGAATTCAGATTTAAATCCCATTATATTGACAGAAAATACATTTGGACATTTATAGCCAGTTTTCAATAATTGATAGTTTTTTTTTATACTATACATCAGGGTTTTAATGCCCTTGTCCAAAAGTTATGTTCCAACTCAAGCATTCAACAAGCGCCTTTCATTTCAGTGCAACATTTAGAGAAAATAAGTGACTAAAACGAATAGGAGGATGAAAAGGTAAAAGTAAAAAATAACGTCAAACGAGAAAAGAAAATGAAGGGATGAAGAGGAGACACAGAAAAGGCATACTGTAGGGAGAAAGACTGGCAGGTGTGGGAGAGGCGGGCTGTGGTTAAAGCAGTGCCAGCTCATGATGGATTTGCACACGCTCTAGTCAGTTGGTATTAATGGGAGCATGTGAGCTGTTAGAGCATGACTCAGTGGTGGAGGGTCACACTGAGGCAACCCATTAAGCCATAGAATGACTCCACTTAGACCAATATTAATCACCACACCTAAACTTTCCTTCAACTGAAGCCACATACTGTTCCCATGCGTATATGTGATTCATATGACGCAGTTTCATTTTAAATATGGTGCACTCAAATACATAACTGTGGAGATTTTAATTAAATTGTTTCTTTTCCAGACAGCCAAGAACAGAATCTTTGAACACATATTTGAATAGATGAAAAGATGAAATACTCTTTTTTTTCCTCTAACAGATCAATGGGGATACAGAAAATTCAATTAAATAGCTATTAAAGAAATATTAACTTAAGTTGGAATCAAACATTTTTGATAATTAAACAGGCAGCGTGGTGAGACAAATGAAGAGCACACAGAGCGGGGAGAAAAAAGAGAAGCAGACCGGAGGAGATCAACTTAATGAAATGAATGAATGAAACAGGAAGGATGAGATTGACAAACGGGCAGAGGTGTAGTTTCAGGGAGGAGGACTGGACGTATGTCTTTGTCGTCCACTGTGCTTGCTAGGTCAGTTAAAAATAGTGCAAGTCTCTACAATTGAGGCTAATCATTGCAGATGGTGTGCAGCGTGGAGGTGGAAGCAGCAGCAGCGGCGGCAGCGATGAACGTAGTCTCAGGCAAATGCTACAGACTAAACCTCTTACCCAGAAATGTCAACTGCAAACTGTTTTCCTTTGCACATCTCTGTCTTAATTTCTGAAGTCACTTTGATTCATATCACACTATGCACACCGGAGTAAAATGAGTTGCTTAGCAACTTCATTGCACATAGCCGCTTCCTTGTCTGTGTCTATCAATTCCAAAAAAATAAATAAATAAATAAATAAAAACACTCTGTGCTCCCACTTTCCCCACCTCCAAATACAAACACTCAAATACATTATTTAATATTATAGTAGCTTTATTTATTTATGTAGGAATTTATGTTTTATTTACTCTATATTACTACTACGCCCAGACAGGGAACTTCATTCAGTGTTTAGGGTTCAATACTAGGAATTCAGATCCTGGTATTCACAGCAGGTTTTAATGGAAGAAAACTAAATCTACTAAAGAAACATGTAACCTGATTGATGATGCAACACATCTGTCAACCTTAAATACTATTACAATCTAGAAAAGCTTTTATTACAATGTTTGTCCTTCTGTCATCTCTCCCTCTCTCCTATCGGGACCATTGACCCTGTTCTGTCCAGCTCCCCCCCTTCCCCCAAACATATGAACAGATTCCAACTTAAATTTACGCTTCTAGATTTAGACTCACATGGAGCAGTAAGTGCATGAGACATCACAGTTTCCATTGATACTTCCTCTGCTTGGAAACAGAAAGAAGCATAGGGAAGAGCACACCTGTATGCTGGTGTCAAATAAATGGAAAACCTTTTTACTTTTAAATACAAATAATCTCTAAAAATCATCCTAAATAGAATTAAACCTTAAACTAACTTGTTTAGGTCATAAATAATAGATAAAGTTTGAGAAACCCATACAGGAGCAACACAAATGCTAGACACCAACACAGGTATAAGTGCACACATACACTGAACTGAGCGAACTACACAGACAGAAACAGCAAAAAAAGGACTGTGTACGCCACTGGAAGGAAACAGATACAGAGGGAATTTTCAAGATCACACTCCAAATGCATGTGCATACAGTAAAACTAGCCAAAAAATCCCTCAATGCACAACAGTTATGGTTTTCCTGGTTGTGATATAGGAACTCAGACTTAAGCCTTATTTTTGAAATCACATTATTTTGGTAATCTGACGTAAATTCTCATCTCATCTGAAGATGTACAATGCTACATACACTGTAGAGTCACATTATTGTCTAAACGACACAGAGGCTTTTGTTGTGCATGTTTACTAAGGGATGTTTGCATTATCTACTCTCTACGTGCAAATCGACACTGCTCAAGGAAAAGATTTGTTCCAATCTCAAGATGACTTTCAAGCAATATGTGTTCAGAGCAATGTTACCGACATCAGTGTGGCATCGTAGCCATCATCCAAAGCCATGTCCCTGAAATCCAATTGAAAAATGCTGGGCAGTCAGAGAAGACAGATCCATTGGCCACATTGTTCCAGACACCAGCTGCTCAACAAGAGTTTAGAAACATCACACACGTAATTCTGCAGTAACAGGAGTTAGAGTCAGTGCAGAAAATGTCTTTGAGTGGGATTGACGAGCACTAAGCTTTGCTCTCGCCTTTTTCCAGAGAGCCCAAACATGACGCATTTTGCAAAATGAGGATAATGTGGATGAATGTATAAAACACATGGAAAAAGCAAAGTAAAAAATATACACTCACCGGCCACTTTATTAGGTACACCATGCTAGTAACGGGTTGGACCCCCTTTGCCTTCAGAACTGCCTCAATTCTTCTTGGATTGAGATCTGGTGACTGTGGAGGCCATTTGAGTACAGTGAACTCATTGTCATGTTCAAGAAACCAGTCTGAGATGATTCCAGCTTTATGACATGGCGCATTATCCTGCTGAAAGTAGCCATCAGAAGTTGGGTACATTGTGGTCATAAAGGGATGGACATGGTCAGCAACAATACTCAGGTAGGCTGTGGCGTTGCAACGATGCTCAATTGGTACCAAGGGGCCCAAAGAGTGCCAAGAAAATATTCCCCACACCATTACACCACCACCAGCCTGAACCGTTGATACAAGGCAGGATGGATCCATGCTTTCATGTTGTTGACACCAAATTCTGACCCTACCATCCGAATGTTGCAGCAGAAATCGACTCATCAGACCAGGCAACGTTTTTCCAATCTTCTATTGTCCAATTTCGATGAGCTTGTGCAAATTGTAGCCTCAGTTTCCTGTTCTTAGCTGAAAGGAGTGGCACCCGGCGTGGTCTTCTGCTGCTGTAGCCCATCTGCCTCAAAGTTCGACGTACTGTGCGTTCAGAGATGCTCTTCTGCCTACCTTGGTTGTAACGGGTGGTTATTTGAGTCACTGTTGCCTTTCTATCAGCTCCAACCAGTCTGGCCATTCTCCTCTGACCTCTGGCATCAACAAGGCATTTCTGCCCACAGAACTGCCGCTCACTGGATATTTTTTCTTTTTCGGACCATTCTCTGTAAACCCTAGAGATGGTTGTGCGTGAAAATCCCAGTAGATCAGCAGTTTCTGAAATACTCAGACCAGCCCTTCTGGCACCATGCCACGTTCAAAGTCACTCAAATCACCTTTCTTCCCCATACTGATGCTCGGTTTGAACTGCAGGAGATTGTCTTGACTATGTCTACATGCCTAAATGCATTGAGTTACCGCCATGTGATTGGCTGATTAGAAATTAAGTGTTAACGAGCAGTTGGATAGGTGTACCTAAGTGGCCGGTGAGTGTATATATATTTTTTGGTTTGTACATGTACTATTCATACTCAAAAATGTAGTTTACCGGTGCAAATGATTACTTTTATATTGTATGTGCTTTTGGATGCAAATAAGGTTATGACATGAAATTAGGGATGAATGTGAGGATTCATTTCCAACAGCTGATTAAGCGAGTTAGGGCTGAAGTCTAGCTATATTACAGAGATACAAGAAGGATTGTGGGCTGAGGGATGCAGGGATTTACAGCGAATGATGATTTCTGATTTATTGCAGTTGAGTTTGAGAAAGTTGTAGTTCCCTATTTTGATATTTTCCCCAGTTGTGAATGTTGTGACATATCACAATTGAAGCCATTTCTAAATGGCTTTAGTGGGCTGGGTTGTTTTTTTCACATTTTGTGTGTTTGCAGGAACACTGAAGCCCTAAATGTTTACACACATTGAAAAATAGTTTTTCATGATAGGGCCCCTTTAATATGAAAACAAAGTAATATAAGGAAGCATTTCCGATAGACTGTTTGCTGACATTGTAAAACAAATGCCATCAGTAATGTTGATCTCGTCTCCCAGGTGAGGCTTCCTGGGTTGCATTCATGCTGAAAAGAGTAACATCAGCACTATAACTATAGGGAAATGCATTTTATGATTTATTATACAGGGTTCTGTGTTACAATACTATATATGGCAAAAAGTCATAATTTTAAAATGGGAAAACTGGAAATGTAAGCTATGTGCTTAAAAAAAGCTGAGAAGCTGAATTTATGACCCTTTCTCCATTTTCTAGGATTTCCTCCTTGCATCTCTTTGAATCTTATTCTCCAGATGTCTTCACATTACAGAAATCAATATTCAGACTGATTTTCACGACCTAATGAAATGTAAGACTTAAAAACAACCCATGAGGATACAGCCAACTAAAGGTCTACCAGAAGAAAATATACTATCATATTAACACATTATGATAATAGGTAACACAAAATTTACAAATTTACCTACATTTTCACCTTTATTATGTATGTGGAGTACTTATTATTAAGTCAATGCCTCCTGCTGCATTTCAATCCGTACAAGTAATGAGGAATAACAGAGGAACTACAGCTTCATAAGCCTCAGTCCCCTGGGAGCTTTGAGCATGAAGTCTCTTACACTCGGAGATGAAAAAAGTAAATCTTTTATGTCAAGCTATAAAACCATTAACACACACTGTTGGACTATTGTTAATGTATTGAGCCGCCTTCCCTGATAGAGGATCCAGGAGTGTGTACATTTACAATATGAATGTGGACAGTGGATCACCACTCAGCACTAGGATAACGACGCCAGTGCCCTTATCTGCAAAGCTGTGGCAGTAATTACGATCTATTGGTAGGTACGTCAGAGATTTAGACCGAAGACGGCGACGCTCCCTGAGGGCTGTGCACCAGAATGTTTGAGCTAATTTCTAATTAGCAACCTCGAGTGACTGCAAAACAGCAGCCGCTGGCCGGCTGTCCTCAAAATGAATTAAATTGCCAATGAATGCAGAGTGAAATTAAAACCTACATACAGTGAAACCTCTGTGTTGCAGCCTGTCCCAGAGGAAGGGAGAAGAGTGAGATCACTACATTAAAAATATGTAACACACACATATATCCTCACTAAGTCTCTCCTATTTAAAAAAACCTTCTTGATTGCTGTCTGTGTGCAAAGACCTTGTCCTTTTCTTTGTGAGTCCCATTAACTCAGCAATCACAAATTATCTCAAATATCTCTCTTGAGTGGTAGGTTTTATTCTTGCATATTTCCTTGGAAGCAAAGCCAAAGATCATGTGTTAGTGCCTATGCACTTGATAATATGCTGTCATGCATATTTTAAAAAAAGGTGTTAAGTGTAGTGTTTTCTCACCGCTGTAATTTTGAGACAGTCATTTTAGTTACTGCTTGTAATGAAGAGTATTGCCAAGCAGACTGGCAGCCTCTACACTGCATGTTAGATTGGTGACACGAGTGTGGTTTTGTAAGTGTGTGTGGTGAAGTGCTCACTGGCACCAAACAAAGCTGAAACGCTCTCATGGTGTCAGATGGTGGAGGGAGATGAGGGCTGGTTGAAAGGTTCAGGCACAACATATTTATCCTCTTTTGCAAAAGAAAAAGGCAAAACAGAAATGTCTTCTTTGTAGGTAAAAAATGTACATGGTCAAAGCAGAGTTTTTTGTTTTTTCTTTGAAGGGAACATGTACAATTAAATAAAATGTCTGCACAGCAACAGTTTAACCAGATTGTCTTAATGACTTGGAGGTTAAATCGAAACAAGTTCAACACAAGTCAACTCTGCGGTGGGTGAGCGTGTTAGACAAGCACAACTGTGACAGTTCCACAGCATTGTGTCTGCTTGTCACTCCGCCTGATGGATTGCCTTCGCCTGCCTACCTGCCCGCTCGCCTCTCATTGAAAATGAATCACCTCAGCTTGTCAATCGCCCCCAATCTGAAAGACCTTTAGTTCCTTAACAGATAAGACAAAGGCATCTACTTTCTTCCTCTTCTTTCATCTCATCTACTCTTCTCAAAGCAGCGATTGGTCATATTTCTAGAGCGGAGCGGATTCTGTTCTCTTTTAACATGCTATTGAAGCTGTATGTGGCTGGTATTTCTTAATATTCAAACAACATGTATTCATGGCAGTATCAATACAGCAAATGTAAATCTTGATATGATCTACATCATGATATACTCAGAGTGGGGCATCCACTATCCATAGTCAGATAGTCTTGTTGTCACCCTGTGAGATCACCCAGGTTGAAGGGGTGAGAATATCTCGTCCACCTTAAAAGATCAGCCCACCTCAAGTGAACCCTGTCAGGTGCTGCACCAACCCATCGCTGCCAACTTCAGGGCTAACTCCCTTCACTTTAATTTGATGGTTTGACTCCATGGTATTGAAACATCAAAATCAGTATTCAAGTATTTGTGCATATATATTGTCCTGTCTACCCAAATAAGCTCCACTTTATTTTAATGACTGTTTTCCAAAGGTATCTGTATATCATATCTCTTTACAATGAGGTCAGAGGCCAAGAGTTTAGACACTGATATTCTACTGCTCAGATGGTATAAATGATGCTAACTATTATTTCTTCAGCCCACTGTCTAGATTGTAGGCAAGTCTCGACACAGGGCTTAGAGAGATAAAGAGCTAAAGCCCAACTATGCTGCAGTAACACACAAACACATTTTTAGACACTGTAAACAACAGTTTGAATGTTTTCCTTATGTCATGACCACTGACTGAGGAACTGAAAAAAAGAGTTGGTCCTCAGGCGCCGCACTGCTGCTGCCTAAGGCTCCTAGTGTGGGTGTTTTTGGAAGGGTCAAACGCAGAGGACCAGTTTCAGTGGAATCAGTTTTCTATGTATACGAATGCTGAGAAATGACAAAGAAATTTTAATCTCAATCTACACTCAATTTTATGCAAATCGTTCACTATATAAATGGGCGTCTGCCTGCTTGGCTGCAAAAAAACAGCAATCATCACTCCATGCCCCGTGGGCACGAGTGCGTAATGAGAACAGATCTACAGCAATAACACAAAATCTGTGCCTGAGCACCCACAGAGGCCTATATGCAGGTTTTCAGCTGTATTTTTGGGTGTGTTTGTATTCAACTTCTATTTCTCACTATGCTAAATGAGGCCATGCGACGTGTGTGGGGACAGAGAGAGACGGTGAATGGAGAGATGCAGGAAGATGCTGGGAGAAAACACAGTTTGTCCCTCAAGGGACAAACGATCCAAATTTCAGATTCACCGTAAAGACGGACTACTTTCTGATGGCATGTTGTTGTCCTTTGTCATTTTTTCCTAAAGCCGTGTCATATGCACAAGGTCAAATTTGACTCATCCTCAACCTGGTTTAAATTCCTCACTATGCTCCTGTTTTGTCGATGCCTTTCAGCAAAGCAAACAGAGAGCGGCATCTTGGGAATGGTAGTATTCATGGATTTTCAGAGCTGCAGGTGAATGAAGCTGTGGGAATAGGGATAAAGGGAGGAAGAAAGGAAAAGGAAAAGAAATGATGCTCCACAACACCACAGAGAAAAATCCCACAGGACGGTGGCTCAGGAGAGCAGTGTGAGATTGAGAAAACGCCCCTGTACCACCCACCACTGCTTCAGGCTGCGATAAATGAAGGAGAGAGGAGGAAGAGGACAGAGATGAAGGTTGGAGTAAGATGAAAGATGAAAGCCAAGGCACACACCTCACAGGAAGCTCTGCTATGAGATTGGAAATTTAGTTTATTTACACCTCAGTAGAGTTTACACAAGGAAGATGATGAATTACTAATGGAGCGCCACGTTGTATAAACCTGTGTCTGCACTGTGTTGGTTTGCTGGATCACAGTCATTAAAGCTATGCATCTAATGTTAGCAGCAGAGCATGTCCTTTGTCAGAGCAACTTAAATTCAAGCCAGAGGCACTGCAGCGCCACCGGTTTTCTGTTTAAGCAGCTAGCTGACTGCGCTCTGGGTCTGAATCACCCGCTGCAAAGAGCAAAGGGATGAGAACGAGCGGAGTTGCAGACCTTGCGGCTCAGATTTTAAGGCTAAAAGACATTTTTATGTGATAAATTGGAGACAACACACTCTCCTGACCACGCTTTTATCAAGGAGTGATGTTTGGAGCTCAACAGGCCACACACTCACACCTCAAACATAAAGAATGGAATGAATAGACAGAAAACGACACAATTCTCCAGCAGTTAGTAACACCCTGCTGACAAAGAGAGGCAGAGTTTCTTGGGTTCTTTTGTGACACAAGAGCCCGGGTTGTTGATGCCTTCAGGAAGTTTGTCTGAGTGTGACGACAAGCTTCTCAAAGCCTGAGACAAACAAACAGGGTTACATCATAGATGGATTCAACGACCGTGGGGATTTGAAGAGCAAACGCCTCTTAAACGATTGAAATGTTCAATCATGCCACTACCTTCGGCTCATAAATGATACATTTAACAAATACATAAAAACAGTTTATCATGTCAAACCCTGGGGGGGGGGGGTAATATCCAGATGCTGTTTAATCTGACATTGTCAGCATCACCTAGGGAAGACTACATAAATATGATAATTACACTGTAAAAAGTGCAGAGTATAATAAACCTCGAAATGGCAAAACTCTTCTGATCTAAACGACAAAATCAGGTTGTATTCGCTTTCTGAAATGAGTCACGTAAGCTTTTTTTTTTTGGAACGCACACTACACTATCTTTCCAAAATGAATGAATCTCATTTTGCAGTCAAAAATAATGTTAACTTTTTTTAATGCATTAAAAATTAAACTGCATTAAAGGTGTTTGCCTCTGAATGAGAGCATCCGACTGGACGACAGCTGCCTTTACACCAGGAACAACAGCTAAAGAAACATTAAAACCATGTCCATGTCATTCAATGTGCAGTTGGATTTTGAAGCTACAATATGCGATTTCTAGAAATCCAGTTAGCATGAGACTCCAGAGCAAACTACTCTGTTGCTCTTCTCTCCATCGCCCTGTGATGTTCCTCCGCTGAGCCGTTTGCCTGCATTGCACTGTTGAGCTCTTTGATTCAACTAATGCAGGTATCAAGAGTTCGATTTACTTTCAGGAGTAAGCTGTAGCGATGCCTTCCAGCTAATGCTAACTTGGAGCCTTAGTACCAGAGGAGTCATAGCCTAGAAGTGTGTTCACAAACTGATTGACAGCTGTGGAATCCCATTGAGATTGACCTTCGTTCATTGGTTAAAAGAAGCAAAGCCCACTTAAAAACTTGAGAAGGGAATATTCTCTGTGCTGCTAGTCCGTTTAAACAGCCTGGGTCACGGAAGGCTTCGACAAACTCCCTCGACATTAAGATATGCTTTGGAGCATATTTCAAAAGGAAAATATGACAAGACAAAGTGTACACTTCAGCTTTAAGGTAGCTACAGTATTAGAGACATCAGACCTCATTTAAGAGAGGAGACTCACAAATAGGATCAGATAATGACATTTTGATTAAACTTTGGAAAAAAAAAACAATAATTAATGTAGTTAACTAACTAGCTAACTATAAATCTAATGACACTTCAGGATTATTTTTGTTTGTTTCATGCATTAAAAAAATAATAAAAGTGTGTGGTAGAAACCTGTAATGGCTTATACGAAAGAATTGCACCCAAAAGATATCCGAAAATAAAATAAAAACATGAAATAAACAGGGCGACACAGTGGAGCAGGGGTTAGCGCTGTTGCCTCACAGCAAGAAGTTCGCAGGTTCAAGACCTTGACCTTGGTCCTGGGTCTGGGACCTTTCTGTGTGGAGTTTGCATGTTCTCTCGGTGTCTTTGTGGGTTTTCATCGGGTACTCCTGCTTCCTCCAACAGTCCAAAAACATGCTGAGGTTAATTGGCAACTCTAAATTGCCCATAGGTGTGAATGGTGTGTGTGCCCCATGACCATCTGGGGTGTATCCCTGCCTCTCGTCGTAACACACTGGGATAGGCTCCAGCAGACCCCTGCGACCCTAATGAGGAATAAGCAGGTATAGAAAATGACCTGACCTGACATAAAATAAACAAGTGCAGGTACATGAGCACCACTTTTTGTCTGTGATAATAATGTAAAACCCATAGCAGGACACATGGATATGAAAATAAAGCTACACAGTTGTCGCCATCTTCCTTACTTGCCGGTGTAACTGTAAAATTGTCTGCAACTCATAAAATATTTCAGATAGGAAGCTGCTAAAACTTATAATTAAATTGCAATGTTATAAATCCCATGAAACTATACTAAACACAGTGGATATTAAAGACTGAAAAAAAAATCATCTTGGCATGTACAACTGGAACCAGAATCCCTTAGTGCTCCTCACTGAATAGAATTCACAGATTAATTTGCTGCTGCTCACTGAGTAAATATGCTGGAGAAAGAAACTCCACAGAGGCATTAACAATACTTTCAAAGATACATTTTTAATCATTGTAACATGTCAGGGTGATATCAGCAAATCGTGACACAGAAAACCATCCAAACATTACAATTTCATATAAATTAGTCCATTAGTTCTCTTTGATTAGATGTAGAGTAGTGTAGATTGGAAAGGTGAACAAGTGTATCTGTATCTGTCACTTGGTGATGACTTACACAGAAACATAGATATAAATGTGAGTGGGAGTTCTGGTACAGATTGTAGATGGAAAGAGTAAAAGGGGGAGAGAGAAAAAAAAGGATTGATTAGACAGCAGTGTCAGGGATCATAACTCAAGCAGACTAGCACTCATTATGACTTATTTCAAAAGTTATGTTATTACTTTTCTTATTACCCCCTTGTAGCAATAATCTGTCACAATGCATGTTAAATTATTCACACTTCAAATCTAGAAATGTGTAGTTGTGTATACAGTCACTCCTGTGAATGATAATGGCAGCCAAATAGATGTCCAATTCTTTTTAGTCGTTTTGCTCAGTTAAATAGTTCTGGAAGGAATGTTTCCACCTGTAGAAGCTGAACAAGTCTTCTATTTTCACTGGGCTTAGTTTAGATAAAAACTAAGATATCTAAATGAGTAAAACAAATCAGTGGATATGGGTCTTGGGGGGGGAGGAGGGGGGAACGTAGAGTTAATTGATGCTTTTCATCTTGCACCAAGATAATACAAATAATACAATCTTATCTTGCAAATGTATTTTTAAATCTCATGTAACTTCCAGCATAAATGTTTCACGTAAAAAAAAAGCCAAAGGCTCAAACAGTATTTACTTTGCATGTGTGTCATTAAACCTGCAACATCACTTGCAACCAGACTCTATTTGTTGTTGCTGGGCTTTAAAACAGGTTAATATAAGAATCTATGGTAGTTTAGAGGATAAAAACACCACTTTGGATTGTATAAATTCACCCACTTTAAAGTCAGGGAAAGACAGAAAGAACGGGGACAATGTCACCATTCTAAAGTGTTATCTAATTGCGTTCCCATACTTCTAGATGCATTTAATGTGCACATAAGATGACAAATGAATCACTTACAGGACACATTCAGAATTACCTTTCCAAGCCATTTAGCAATTGTGTAAGTGAAACTGAAAAAGGGGAATTTGCTCTATTACTTTGTCAGTTCTCTTTGATGGTATATACTTTTCTCCCTATGCACTGATTTAATTCTCTGCAATTTGTGTTCAGATGCAATTAGGATTTTGTCAGTACCAATCACGCAGACACTAACTGAGAAGTATGGGAGGGTCTTTCTTCATCTATTCCATCCCAGCAAAACAAGGGTTTAAAAGTGCAAACCAGAGGCAGAAGGAGCTGGATCAACGGGGTGCCAGACACTCACAGTCAACAGCAAACAAGGCGTTGGCAAATCAACTTTAAAGGTATCAATATGTATTGCATTGCAAAGAGGGCCTCATTATTAATGGATGCAGAGATCAATCTGGTCTTTGACAGGGAAAGATAAGTGTGTGTTTATATATGTGCCAATGTGTGTGTGTGTGTGTGTGTGTGTGTGTGTGTGTGTGTGTGTGTGTGTGTGTGTGTGTGTGTGTGTGTGTGTGTGTGTGTGTGTGTGTGTGTGTGTGTCTGTGTGTGTGTCTCCTAGACAAATTTCCTTCAAGACAATAAAGTCTATCTGCTCATATTTTATATGCATGTCTGTGATTCTGTGTATATGTGTGGGAGTATGGGAGTCTGTATTTGAACATTACACCAGTCAGATCTTTTTTTTTACTTATTTTTTTTATTTATTTTTTTTTTAAATCAATACAACAAAGAAATGTTCATTGCCTTAATATAACGTTCATACTTAACACATCCCAAGCAACGTGATGCAGATGACCACATCAACACTGCAGCAGACAAAATACTGTGTGGTATGAGTGTAACATAGAATACAGTCACAGTATCAGATCTAGCAGCAAAAATAGACTAATTCACAGCGTTAACAGCCATCATCAATCAGCAGGCGAATGCGGTGATCCGTTGTAACAAAGCAACACAGGTGAACAGTACAATTATTTCCTCTGCCCAGACTCTAATAACTAATGTCTTCTTAGTTTGGAAATGCTCCTCAAAGCGTTTACTGTGTGGTTCGGGCTGTTAACAACAGCAGCCAGTCAGACACACGGCGGGCAGGCAGTGATCACAGCGGGAGCTCGGGAGGTAGAAAAATGGAACGTTTGTCTTCCACAGGGAGGTAAGTGGTGAGCGGCTCTCACCTGGATCCATGGAATGTTTGTTCGGTTGAACAGGAAGGGATCACTTCAGTTCGTCTCAACCAGCAGGATTTGACAGGTAAGGAACCACGACATTAGTGTGCTGTAAAGAATTTACTGTATCTTATGAATGCTAGATAGTGCTAATAGACAGTGTTTAAAATACTGATTTCCTGTATGTTAACACAACAAGAACAATATGCACAGCAGACATTAATATCTTCTGATCCAATAATGCACCACAAAAGAAACAAAACTCTTGTCTCCTCAAACATCCAGAAATGCTTCTTCTTTCCTGTTCTTCCTGCTGTTACATCAGAGACCCATACACCTGTGGTGTGTGTATATATATATATATATATATATATATATATATATATATATACATCCATGATGTGAATAGATGCTCTATTGGATTGAGATCTGGTGACTGTGGAGGCCATTTGAGTACAGTGAACTCATTGTCATGTTCAAGAAACCAGTCTGAGATGATTCCAGCTTTATGACATGGTGCATTATCCTGCTGAAAGTAGCCATCAGAAGTTGGGTACATTGTGGTCATAAAGGGATGGACATGGTCAGCAACAATATTCAGGTAGGCTGTGGCGTTGCAACGATGCCCAATTGGTACCAAGGGGCCCAAAGAGTGCCAAGAAAATATTCCCCACACCATTACACCACCACCACCAGCAGCCTGAGTGTATATATACTATATGCAACGTATAAATACTTACTCTGACTATGAGTATAATCAGAGTACATTTGTGAGTACAATTGTACATTAATGGCTTAACAACATTATAATGTATGTAAATGTGGTCATTGTCCTCACCACTGTACTTGTCATTACTAAAACTGGGCTCCAGATGGTTTCTTTACCAGCTGAAATATGAGCTCAATATGGTCACTGATAAATCAAATCGAGGACAGGCCAACGAGGGCTGCATGATGGAAATAGACAGAAAGGCCAGTGTTTCACACAGTGCCTTATAATTGAGGCGGCTGCCTCTACAACAACTACCCCCTGCCTTGCCTACGTCCCACAGAGAGAAAAAAAAAAAAAACATTCCGCCTCCTTGCATGTGCAGGGTAACATCTCAAAAACCACATGCTAAGAAGTTAGCCTTTTAGCTGCTAATTTATTTCTCACACTAACACAGCCTACTGTGGGCGTAGCCAATGCCAAAACAACAATCTTCGTGTGAAAAGTTCATGACGGCTGCTGTCTTTTCCTCTTTTCGAGAAGAAACACTCTACACACTAGCTGCAGCGTCTCCAAGACATGTTCAGGGACCCTAAGGAAATCCTAGCATCACTACCATCATTACCCCCCCCACCCCACCCACCTACCACAACCACCACCTTCAGCAATGGAAAGAGAGTTGCAGGAAAAGATGAAGAG
This sequence comes from Lepturacanthus savala, assembly GCA_030544235.1. Lineage (NCBI taxonomy): Eukaryota > Metazoa > Chordata > Actinopteri > Scombriformes > Trichiuridae > Lepturacanthus > Lepturacanthus savala. The sequence goes on along the minus strand of CM060482.1, from coordinate 13,154,989 downwards.
GAAACATGTAGAAATAGAAGAAGGTGCAGGTAAAAACGTTACTCAAGAGGATAATGAGCACAGAGAGAGTGAAAAAAAAGAAAAAAAAATGCTAATATCAGACACTGAGGCAAGCATACGGCACACCAGGAACAGTGATCAGTATCGACCTGATGAAAATGAGGAGTGGTGCTCAGACCGCCTGAAGAGTCTATAGTGCCATGAATGAATACTGTTTAATGACACCTAATCAAAAAAACACTTGCAGCTACACACATACACATCAAAATGCAGATGTATGGATGCATAAGCACACATTTATTAAAGGCTCAAACAGTCTGTCCGCCACCTGGCTCTCCCATTCAATGCACTTTTGTGTTATTAAATTCCTTGTGTGAACTCATTTCTTCCATGGCTGCCCACCTCTCCAGGAAATACTCTGTGCCACCTTTAATCTACACTCACCCCCCACTCAGAGGAAGTTCATTTACCTGAAGGAGGGCACGGAAGACAACAAACGTGATGAGACTCGCTGGTGCAGTAGTGTTCGAGAGGAGGCAAAGAAAACCTCTTTAAAAACAGCGTCGCCATTGAAACAAAACATTTCCCCGAGAGACGATAATGATGAAATAAAAGTGTCATCTCTTCGTCTCCAAAACGTATGTTGTAAAAACGGTCATCAGACCACAGAGAGACTTTGACTCACACCTGAGCTGCTCCAGTGTCCTCCTCTCCACTCTGTATAGTTCTCTGTGCATCTCACCTCAGTATTCATCATGTGTAAGTAAATGCGCGTTCAGCCAGGCCAAGCATGAATTAACTCTGGAAGGCCCCGGGGCACACAGGAACATGTTCATGTTCTCAGCATGCCAGTGAATAGGAAATGCATGTAGATAGAGGATCACATTAATATCCATGATCAGACCTCGTACTATCTTATCTATGATGGAGTCCAATGAAAAGAGTAGGGTGTTTTATGCACAGGTGCCAATATACCACAACCTACGGTGTGCATTTTTGATATCTCACTTTGAGGAATACACACAAAGAGCTGCAAATATTAGTCGATTGACAGAAAATTGTCAACTATTTTGAAAATAGTTTTGTTTTGATAACATTTTTAAGAGAAGAACTACTACCATCTGCGTTCTAGCTTGTTAAATGTGAATATTTTCTGCTTCCTTCTTGGATAATAAACTCCCTATCTTAGGGTTGTAGAAATATTTATCGGGACAAAACAAGACATACGATGTTGCACATTGGGCCTTCACCATTTTCTAAAATATATTATAGACTCATTTGTTAATTGATAACAAAATTATTATCTGTAGTTGTAACTCTTTATCAACATAGTGTCTATAAAGTTAATATAGAAATTATATTTTCAAAAAACTCTTATTTATCCATCTACTTTTTCATTAAATGACTAATCATTGCGCCACAAATTAATTTTGTTCATGTGTCAGTTTTGCTTCTCGTCTTTCTAAATCACTGTGTAACATCACAGGAAGAAAATCATATGTGCAGTCTAATTTATTTGCTCAAAACCATATGCCAACTGCTGATTGCTCACATCTTTTTTCTGAAGATTGCTAAAAGTTACTCTGGTAGATGAGTGAATTCCCGAATTATCCGAGGCACGGTGAGAGCAGCTGCACTGTGGTTTCTTGAATTAATTTTTAAGCACACAAACGTTCACCAACAAAATGAATGTGCGCGTCCCCATCGATTTTCTGTCACACAGACATTTAGGAAAACGGACAATATAACCTTTGTCAATCTGAAAACCCACCAGCCCTCCATCTAAACCGTGACAAGCGCACATGTTTGTATTTCATGAAAATCAACTGTCAGTGCAAACAGAAATAGACAAATTACAACAAATATCGCTGTTGTGAATGTGCCTAAACAGACGTCTAGTGAATATTTCACTGTAATTGCATGGTTTCTTCAGTTTATTCTCCAAGTTGCGGTGCCCCCCTACATTCTTCTTCCCCTCCCCTACCCTTTTCTAACCACAGACCCGCTCATAATAACCCATCCCATGGCTTTTTATCATGCCCAGCACTGTGAACGTTTTATCATAAGCCCAGTCTGGAGCAGGGAAGAGAACTGGAGGAAAATGCAAGTTTCATTACAGTTATGCAGGTTTGTGGGCAATTATAGTCAGGTAACAACAGATTTGTATTTTTCTTTAGACCCCAAGGTTCATCTACTCAGCGAAAAAAGTTATTGTGGAAAGTCTAAAACACCCTTATAGGTGAGTTCTTTGACTGAAAAGCAGCTGAAAGTATATTTTGAAAGGCCTTTATTGTTCGGTAAGTGCATGTCACTTCAGTGTGATAGCAGAGGCTGCAGAAGAAGAAGCCCAATAGCCCAGCTATCTGAGGGAAGAGAGAGTGTTGTCTCTTTGCTCTTGCATGGGTGTCACCTTGAAGTGAAAGGTCGCAATTTGGCAGAGTAGGTCAGCACAGCAGCCATGTCTACAAGTCATTCTATGGAGGATATATGAAATACTAAGTGGAAGGTAATCTCACTGGAGTCCAAAGGTGAGATCAACCATTTTCCACATGACATTTCAGCATCATAGAGATATATTGTATTTATATGTGTATACGTAGCAAAAATGAGATTTACAGCTAAATAGATTTCATGAATTCAGATTTTTTTTTTTACTTTTTAATTTCATTATTGCTGCATGTATGCATTTACATTTTTTCAATGCCACTCAGCAACCTGAATGCTCATTGTAAGTTTGCAATGTGTCTAAAATAAATATTATGATTAATGGTCACATTTACCTCCATAATGATTATTCAAACAGCTTATTATTATTATTACATAACACCTGTGCAAAAGATTGTCTGTCCTCACAGTGGATCTCTATAAATATATATATATATATATATACACAGTACAGGCCAAAAGTTTGGACACACCTTCTCATTTATTTTCATGACTATTTACATTGTAGATTTTCACTGGAGGCATCAAAACTATGAATGAGTGTGTGACATGACATCCTTATGAGTCATTTGTGTACAAAAAATGTTAAAAGAATCATAAAACTGATTTACTACATGGAGTCCCCAGAGGACTGTAATAAAAAAAATGTATTCTCTGCATATCTGCATCCTGGAAACCTGTAAAGCACAGATGTTGCATAAATTACAACAAACAAGTTAAACATAGAGGTAATCTAGTCACATCAGTTTTCTATTAATAGGAAATATTCATTATATAATTATTATGGTCTTTTCTGCACTTTTTTTTGTGTGCAAATTCAGGAAGTTTTAACTGATGAAGACCAGAGGCGAGGCAAGCTCATATTCATCAAAACAGCAAATAGTAAGGTAATGAGATGGATGACATGCAGGGCAGCACTCTGTAATGAATATTTTATTTTTCAACAGGCTCAATGCAAACCTCTTGGAAAAACAAAGGAACCGGGGATAAATCTGGGATAAATCTGGTCAGTAAATTTGAGTTAAGAACAGACTTTAGCCTCATTACATAGGGATTAGTGTCCAAGGGGGAGCAGGGTATTGAAACATTTGATCTGCTCCTCAGTAAATAAACTCATCATTCCTGACAATATTTTTAGCCAAATTGTAGTAGTAGTACTGGAAGTAGGATTGTATTGAACAAGGAAGTTTTTTAGGAGAAAATCCTTTTTCGTGTCATGGGTTACAAAGTAACTTAAAAAAAAAAACTAGACCCTGCCTGACTTTCTCGTATGAATATAACAGCTTGTGAAATGATGCGAAGGGCTCGTGTTGGAGGATGTGCACACCCTTCTGCTGCTGCCCTCAACAAACGACGCCACAACAAACACAGTGTTATCCGACTGGAAACACCACGCAGAGACAGCTAGCTCGACCACCAAACACATCAAAACACAGCTGCCATAATGAGTCGCCCACTCCCGGGCACGCACATGCACACACTACACGCGCACACACACACACACAGCTAAGGCAATATTTCCTCAACAAAGGCAGAAAACAAGCACCAGGGTGAAATCTTACCCCTCTTTGTTTACCCATGTCTGTTTATGTGTTTCTTCCCCGTGCGCGGGTGCATGCGTGCGTGCGTGCGTGCGTGCGTGCGTGCGTGCGTGTGCGTGTGTGCGTGAATGTGTGTGTGACCTACAGCAGGGGAGAGGGACGGGGGCGGCACTCAGAGCTGGGATTGATGTCACACCTGAATTCACCATATTCCAGTTTGTGTTGGAAAACCAAAGCATAGAAAGGAACACAATAAACACTTACTCATACAAGGACTAAGTGTTTTTTTATTTATTTATTTTTTACAAATCTCATGGCCCCTTCAAATTACCTTATTCGTCCAAATATAAAACAATTTGCTTTCTTCTAATAATTTTAGTTGAAAAAGTTGGGGTCATCTTGTACCTGTTACAACAACAAAAGGAGTGTTTGTAGCATTAAAGTGTGGGCGAGTATAATTTTACATTATGTATTGTGTAGGCAGGACAAGGGCAGAGCTCAACATCTCCTGACCGTTTCTGTTAAGACAAGCACAATTAAATAAGCTTTCAAGTCTTCATTTACTTCCACGGCTGCAGAAGGGCTGTAAATTGTTCACAATTAACCTCTTCTACTAGATCTTCTCTTTTATGGCAAAAACTCTGAATTTAATAGTCAACTTAAAAGTCCTAAACCACAGTGATCAGCTGCATAAATGAGGTACTTCCAGAAAACCTCCCAAAGTGTCTTCTGAAAGTCTCAGAAACACTTGAGATGGTACAGAAAGTGAAAATGTTTTCTCTAGAGTTTAAATAACTCTGCGTGTTTGTCTGTAAAAGCTGGAGGATAGTATGTGGCTGTAAACCAAACACCAACTTCACTGGACAAAAATATCTACTGGCACTTTTGTTTCGTCTCCCATTTGTCATAAGTTGAAATAAAAGACATAGAACATAAATTTTCTATGTAAAAAAAAAAAAAAGATTATTTCTATGTACGCAAAGGGCTTATTTCTTTCAAAGTTCGCTCACAAATGCGTTGAAATCCATGTTACCGTGCACATCTCCTTTTTCCAAGAGAACCTATCTACCTGACAAGTGTAGCATATCAAGATGCATGAGGCAGCTGGTCACAATAAAAGGATACTACACAAAAGGATATCACAAAATGTCCTTTTTTTTAATCACACAAACATGATGCCACAGATGCTGAATGATTTGAGCTTGTGTGCAATTAGCATCCTTTCTGCAGGAATGTCCACCAGAGCTGAATGTTCATTTCATTTCTTTTATTTAAATTCATGAAAAAAATCAGGGCAAAAAAGTGTCGCATTTATATTTTTGTTCAGTAAAGACTTCACCTGTGAAGTAGACAGCGCACAGTATGGCACTTCAAAGTGTTTTATGTGAGGAAAAAGTGCAGACAGATTGGGATAGAAAATCTTTTGCTGGACCTGAACTGCTTGCATTTCCATAAAAATGTAAAAAATATAAAGACACTATGCCTGAAAAATCGTGTAATTAATTTCAACTAACTATAGGCAATAATGCGATCAATCGCAATTAAATATTTGAATTGATTGAAAGCACTAATATATAGTTTGTAAGGAGATTTACATACATCTAATGTATTAGGTGCAGTGCCAAACTGAAAAACAGAAGTTTAGAATAATGAACAAGGCTCACAATTCTTAGAGGGGACTTATTTGGACATTTTCCAGTTTAACATATTAATTTACATTGTGTAGTTACTGAAAATGAACATAGAATTAACAAATACCAGTTTTATATAAGCTTGATATCCATTTCAGACCCGCTTGTACAAGTGGCCCAGCTGAAAAAGAAATGCAACAGTATTACATATTATGTAATACAAGAGCATCTCATCAAATAGATTAACATACACACATTCACACACACACACACACACACACATATAGCATATATATACACACAGCGAGAGAGCGAGAGTTAACCTTCAAATGCAGTCATTTGATTTTGACTGAAAATGGAAAAAAACTACATCTACAGCCAGATAAAAAGCAAAATCCACCTCAAACAAGGACATGTTTAGACAATCACAAGGTTAGAGTGCTCCCCAAGTCTCCATGGATACAACTTCCTCTTTACCATCACACAGTGTCATGTCAAATAATGTTGACAAGAAATTGTTGTACATGTTTTTTTTTGCAGAAATTATGTCTACCAAAGACAAGAGTTGGTTAGACAGTTGCAAGAGATCGGCTTGGAGGAGTTATCTCTGAAAAGCATTTAAGAAATAGGGTCAAGTGGGAAGGGAAGGCGATATTTCTTCTGGATTATATAGTAGGATATAGTACAATAAAGTATTACTCCTGCAGTCAGCAGCAATACAACTTCTTTGATGCCGCCTGCCTTAAAACCCCAAATAAGAAGAAGAAACTGCAGTTTTCCTGTCCACACATGACTGCTAAGACTGGACATTTTAAAAAAAGTTCACCCTGGACTCCGGTTTGAAAACATCTTGGATTTCAGGAGCCCACAGCTGTGCTTATGTGTAGATAAAAGGTGGAAACTGTGCAGGAAAACACGCAAATTAAAAAAATACCCACGTTTGTGTGGACAGACCCTCAGAAATGAGATATCCAGATCTCTGATGGTAAGGGGGGATTTAGGAGGCTATGGCTATAACAAGAACAATGAGGACTCTGACAGTGACTGCTTTCAGGCATGAAATATGTAACATTCAAAAACATTGAAGAATGAATTTGTTGAGTGGTGAGCTGAGCCTTACACAAGCAAAATGTCTCGATGTCCAAGGTGAGGTGGAGGTCACAAGTGAAGGCAAACATATGGGAGTTAGGCAGATGTGGGGAGCAGAGGTCAGATGGCCGGTGAGAGGCTAATTACGGCAGAGTGATTTGGACTAATACGATTTCAGCCTCTGCACTGAAGTCAACTCCTCCGAGGACAAGATGATCAGTTCGGAGACCAAACGATACGTCTCCCTGCAGGCATCCCCCCCCCCCCGCCTCTAATAATACCATTACACTTCTCATTTTGTATCCCCCAGTCTTCTCTCGGTTCTCTTGCTTTTCCGAGCCTTGTCCTTTCTTTCTTGCTCTCGTTTTCCTCTTTGTGTTGCCTCTCACGCCAGTGGCTGTTGAATTATTGATGGGATGTTGAGCTCGTGAGATTTTTCCCGCTGCGGACTTGTTTGCGGGTCTCAGTTTGTTTCACTTTCTCTTTCTGCTGTCCCGCTGTGTCTGTGTGCAAATTTGTGTGCGGATGTAAGTATGTATTTGTGTTTGCATGGCTGCAAGATTTTTTAATCAGAGAGTGCTCACTCTGAAATGTCAAGTGAGTCTTGCACAAACATGTGCACATAATCACAAGAAGAAACTGTGTACAGGAGGAGAAAAAGAATATAATATAATATAATATAATATAATATAATGCATGGGGCATTATCAGTGTGTTGCATATGTACTTATTCCCTGTACTCAGTAAGTCCTCATGAAATCAAAGTCCGCATCAATGCTGTTAGATTCATAAATTATTCGTTCAACCTTTTAATGAGTGTGGTAAACTACAATTATTTTGTTCCATGCAGCACCTGGAAGTTTGTTCTTATTCAACTCGAGGGTCAAAGGGATTATGATGATGTTGTTGCACATATTTATAATTTGGTTGAGTGTCGGGCCCCCTAGAAAACTACTTCTGCATCTCTGACTCCCAACTCACAAAAACAGCTCCCAGAAAAGCTAGAAATTTACAGAATTGCATGAAAGTACAAATTTAGCCCACAGATCTTACACAGGCGGGCTTCAGTGAAGTCCCTGGGAAACACTATATTTAACTGAGAAAACCCGCTCTCATGTTGTTGCCATTACAGTATGCTACATTTTCCTCACTTAATAAAAGACTCAAAATTCCCTCAGTGAATATAAAATGTTTTTCCCCGGATAATTATAGCACCACATAGTGCAAAATAGCCATGTCTTGCAATCAAAGCACTTTGAGGATTTAAAGAAGAGTTTATACTCAAAGTAGTCATTTGTACTTAAAGGAACGCCCCACACAAAATAAGTTAGTGTATTCAGTTAGATGTGCGATCCTTTCACCCTGGAGATTGCCCTCTCGGATCTGATTTCACAACTAATTAGCGAACCCACCTGCATTGTCAGACTCATATCCAAAGCTCTAACTCTTGTTTTTACAGAGAAGACACTTGGCATGAATATGAAAATAGTTTATGCTATTTAATTCAAAATACATTAATTCCAAAAGGGTTTTTTTCTCCAAAAACATACTAAAGGATTGGAAGAAACCTTGAAACATGACAAAGCTCCAGGGCATCCAACCCGCAGCAAAAGATTTTCTGTACTTCACTCCATGAACAGGACAAAAGCAGAAACTTGGTGTTTAAAAATGGTGGGGCTCATCTTCGGCTACCGAAAGGAGTTATTAGGGTGCAGTTAGAAGCCATATTGAGCTACTTCAAGCCATTTACACACTGATAATCAAGTCTTCGGTCTGAGAATTCAAACCATTTCCATCAGCTTCTGTAGGCTATCGCATTTCCAGGTTCCACGTTTTCAGAAATAACGCAGATTGCTTTTGTAACCTAATAATGAAATTCACAAGACCAACACGTGTCTGACACACACATCAGCACAAGTTAATAAACATATCTAATCATAGCCTGTAGTGGGCTACGTGTACACGACCTGCCTCACAGCTTCCTTTCACTCGTTTTCTTTATCATTATGTGTTGTTTTATGATATCTATGGAGTGACAAGTGTGGCAGCAGGGTGATTTAGACAGGATTGAGACAGCCTCGTTTAATCTTCAGCATAAACAAGTTACCAAGTTCAAAAGCAGCCAAAAGCAGTAATTAACAGATGACGTCTAATTTTTGTCTAAATATTTTTCTTTAAAAAACATTACTCAAACCAATTTTCTGTCCACCAGCTTGTCCACTCTATAATCATTGTTCTTAGAAACTATTAAACAATGAATCATTCCACAGAAAATTAAATTCAAATTTTAAAATCATTTCAGCATTTTAATGTTAGTATATTCTGGTTTTCCTAGTAAAATATATTTTTCCCCGTATTCTTTCTTTTCCTTCTATTAAAAGAAACAAAACATCTTCAGATTGTGGACTGGAAAAAACTATTTAAGCTACATATGTTTAAGCAACATATTTTACAATGTATTTATTTCTTGAGAAAACAATCAATAATGTATTATGAAAATAGTTAGTTAGTTGCCATCTGAAAAAAATTCAGTGACAGGTACATTTATTTTTATTTTAAATGCTTATTAGTGTTTATTTATTTATTTATTGATTTGTCAGGGAGAGTGCTAAGAAAATACTGTAACAGGTAACAAATGTGTTGTATTCCAGGTTTCCAGCAATGGCTAATTTATCCTTTTTTCATAATTAGAATTCATAATTAACATAATTACAGAGTAAACATTAGTAAATAGTCATAATATGTCAATACAAGACTATATTAGTTGAACATTTTATAAAACCTATGGGCATAAACATAAATTTGTTACATTAGATAATCATAACATCAGTATAACAAGTACATTAATTATATATTATATTAATACAGAAAATGCATTAGCTAAAGTTAGCTGTGTGTATGTTTCCTGGATAAAATCAGTGATTTTTTTCTCTTGGTAAGGTATATCAAAAATAAATCCCCGTTACTGAAAAAGATGTCTGACCAAAAGTGGTTTTGCACTTTGCTCCCCTGCAGTTGCCAATTGCTGATCCCCTATTGCTTACACATATAAAAATAGTTTGAAGCTTGGTAAAACCATCATAGTTAAGCAAGGTTTACTTTCTCAGAATCATGTAGTGGTGCCATTTAATGTTTTCTTCTTATCCATTAAAAATTCACTGGCAGACAATGGGAGTTAAACGTTAAGTATATAATCTACAGTTTGTTATTACGGTTTTGTCCATCTTATGTTATAATCTGGTACGGTGAATCAAATGCTGACATTTAAATAAAATTATTTAAATGAAAACATTAAATACCTGATATAAGGCGAGTCTACAGTCATCGGAAGACATTATGTCCAAAAAAATCTTATCACTACCAGCATGTGTCGACGCGAGCTAATAAATAGCTCAGGTTTGTGATATTATAACTATTACATGTCCATGCAGGAAAGCTACCAATGAGCCAGGTATGTCTTTCATCTGTGGAAGGACCTATATTTGTGTGACCCATATTTGTACCACGTCAACCGCGTTCCATGATCGACCAACAAACAATTCTCAAGGTTGACTGAGAATTGACTTGATTGTAAAAAGGATTCAGTAACTCAGACACATCACTTATAATAAACACTCAAATAGCACTGAACCACCTTATCCCTCTGAAAAAAAACCTTCCTTTGTTTTGCTGCATCTGTGGGGGCTCAGGGGAAAACGGTAGGAGAAAAAGTCAAGAGTAGGACGGGGGGATTCAACAGAGATTCCTATCAGTTCATTTTATTGGGTGGCACTAAACCATTATTAGCCGCATTAGACTCTTGTGCCTTGTGTTTGCCTGCGCTGGCTTCACCATTAAGCTGATTATATGTAATGCTTTTTGAGAAACGTTTATTAATGCCAATAATGTTTTTTTGGATTAGGAAGAAATCCAAATCGTCTCCTCCATTCTGCACAGTTTGCTATTCTGGGAGTGAGAGTCAGAGAGAGCATAATAGATACAGCTCTCCCTGGCTGTCTCTTTCAGTTTATTGTATGAGAAAAGTGAGGTATTCTTTCCACACATATCCAACTTTACACTGTGCTACTTATAATGGTGCAGCACCATCTGTGTTTTTTTTTTTTCTAAGTATGACGTGCCAATAATGTGTTCCTCTAATGACCCTGTAGAGAAGCTTTTCTCATAAAGAGATGTAATGGTCAACTCACAGCAACACAAAAGCTGGTTAGACTTGCTGGTATCCATTAAGAGCAGATAAGATGTTTGACCTCACGTATTGCAATCCTAGGTTATTAATTTGAAAAGTGATTGCTTTTAAGCAACACTTTCAGTTTAAAAAACACAGTCTTAAAATAGACTTAAATCTACAGTAGGCGGGTATGAGGGGATAAGACTAAAAGAACGTAATGTATTTTCATCATGCAACTAAATATAACTTTTAAAAAGGAAAATGAAGCTTGGTATTTGGTTTATTTAATAATCAACTGAAATTTGAGGCATATCATATCAGCAAACACATTAAGTCTGGAGGTGTATTGTAAAATATGTCACTAACATTTTACACTACCAGTACAATACTTACAATACTCATGATTGAAGAGAAAAGCCTGCTGCAAAATGTAAGCATCCATTATTTTCAGATTCTCGATCATATATCACTTTACTTTATCAACTCTACAGGTCAGATGGTTAAATAAGATGTTAGACACCACCAACGATGAGAAGTTCATCTTTGAAGTAGGAAATAACCAGATTTAATAAGTCACAATACATCCTTTTTATAAGGACAGCATGGCAATGTCTTTTAATAGGAGTTTTAGAAATAGAAAGGTGAGTTGATTATAACATAATAATTAGTACCCATATAGTTGAAATACGTGACAACTTTATTGACATGGACTATAAAGTCAAGTACCTGTAAAGCTGTTCACTATCCATTTTGACAACCTATCATAAGAACTGCTCAGTAACCTTACATTACATAGGATAGAGGTTGTAAGATATTATTTCTGTCAAGAAATTATTAGCTATTGTAGGAATGTACATTTTGATTTTTTTTCGGACCACTTGCAAACGCTTAGCAGACAAGATTAAAATGTATATTTATTGGATGTAGGGAGCGTATCGGGGGTGTGAAGGGTGAGGAAGTAGGAGTAGTGGTTCAGCCAGTGTCTACTGCTCCTTAGACTACATCTAATTTTAGCCATATATTACTTATGTTGTTTTACATTTCTGTAAATATGGAAGAGCAATTATAATACAACTCTAATATTTAATGCATTAAAACACATAATACTGTGGGAGAAAGGCTTTCTCTTGCAGTCTCTGTAATGCTACTGACCTCTTAACATGGGGGTGACAGTTTACTAACATTTAAATATTGTGAGGGGTTGATAACAATAATTTGGCAGAGAAATGTGTTTTCTCATATTTTATTTTAGACATTTTTATTGTAATACAAAAACAGGGTGAACTGTGAGCATATTCACTAAAAGAACAAAAGAGGTATTTATGAATTAATATTTACAATTTGTGTATTTATAATTATTTAAGTCTACAGGTTTAAATTATTATTACACCATCCTGTCCTGCCATGCCACACTGCCTTTGGGAGATCTGTATTATGTGCAGAATGCCTGGATGGGCTGTTTCATCCCATGTTCCTAATTACTGCCATGTGCCACTGCCCTTGGCAACCTCTGGTTCCATCTCGTGAAACTTCTCCCACAAGTCTTGTGCCTCATTCCTCCAGGTCTTGTAGGAAGTACGCCATCATCACATCCATGGCTGCACTAACCATGTTAACCACGGACCTGGTTACAGTTGTTCTCCCTTTAGAGATAGCTCAAAGCCAGGCTGACCAGTGAGTCTCCAGTATCCAAAACCAGGGTGAGAAGAAAGAAGGAATGATAAGTTGCAAGTGAAATTATTTTATTAATCTGTCTTTTTTTGGATCCAGTTGACATTTGCAAGGAAAGATGGAAAGGGATGCTTAAGGGATGCTTTTATGAAAAACTAGAAAAAAGCTAAAGCAAGTAACACCAGAAAAGACTGGAAATATGCAGACATAATGTCTGTCCTTTTGCCTACTACAACTAGGACGGTCTGTATTCAATAATTTAAACATATATAATTTATTGAGTCTTTTAAAAGTGTATAGCAGCTATTAAATAGGTGTAGCATTGTAATTATGAACAAAATTATGACATTTTATGTTGTACTTTACTGTTCTTTTATTACCTTTGTATGTAGTGATACAAAGTACTATCAAGATTAACCCATGCAATAAAAGAAAAGTAAAAAAGGAAGTTGCGGTTCAGGATTTTCGTGGCCGATCACCCATTGATAAAGCACAATTGGCCAATACCGATCACAGTTTGTTTGAAAAATTCTATTTATCATATTATATTTTAGCATTCTGCTTTCATTTAACTATTCATAGTCATGTATAATTTAATATTAGAAGATGAGAGAAGATCATGAATTAAAAACAGTTTATTTTTGGCACTCAACATATTGCGATCTTAATCCCTTTTTCTGCATTTCTAGATACATTAGGGATTACTGTAACCAATAACAATAAAAACAATAACTGGCAAACCAAACAACAAAGTTGGTCATCATGCTACATTCTAGTAGTAGTACAAAATATATATGAATATGTAAAAGTTGCCTATTTTCTATAGTGTTTAACCTATAACATTAATGAACTTCACAAGCCAAGTTATTCAATTATAAGGATTAGACATAAAAGATCTCTCATTAGGATATCTAGCCCTTATTAATGGTTCTTATTGATTTGGTTCTTTATAAATATCCTTATCGGATATCATCATTTAATATGTTGTTTTTAAATATAATATTTAAATATAAAATTAAAAAAGGATACAAATTCACTAAACAAACTGATTAATCTCTTTAATTAGAAACTAATCTATCATATTATTAGCATGAATAATTTTCATGATATGAGAATACTGAGTGAGGTTTAGACAGAATGAACAAAGTAGACGTCAGTTCTTGCTGCTGTCATCTGTCCTCCCCCTGCTGCAAGAGAGAGAGGAGCTGCTTTGTCTGAGTCAGCAGTTCACAAGTTTACAGGAACTGTCATAACGTGACATAACACGTGTCAAACTATGATACACAGGCTACCTGCAGACAGGGGAGAGGGGGAAATGGAAGAAAGGTGAAAAGAGGAACAGTATTGCATCAGCATCAGGACTAGAGAAAACAGTCGATCTGATTTAGCCACTCATGTTGGATATTGCTTCCCTGTCATCTTGCATAAATCTACCTCAGAAGATCTTGCTTTCCTCATCTAAGCCACAAATTCTTTTTTTTTTTTTTTTACAAGCTATGAATATCGGAGCAGCTGTGGCTGAGAAGTGGAGCAGTCGTCCACTGGTTGGAGGATCTGCGGTTCAATTACTGGCTCTATGTCGATGTGTCCTTGGGCAAGATGGCTGCACCATGTTCTGTATGAATGATTAGCTTCCTGATGCTATACAAATGCAGCCCATTTACAAACCATTTTTAGGCAGTATACACATACACAAACAGGATAAAAATCACTCCGTTTTCTGCTCACACTCTAGCCGTCACCTTTTAGGCCAATAATCAGGTGTCTCTGCTGGCCTGCCCTAGGTTAATATTGCTATCACAATTTGGAATACTAGTGAGACTTCTTGAGTAGAGTTATGGACTTCTGCCTGTTGTGTTCAGTGGTTACTTTTACGAAAGGGAATTTTACATGATTATATCATAGAGTATATGTGTACGTCTTAAAAAATGACAAAATGTTCCAGCACTACACCAAAGTGCACAACAATTGATCATCTGTGAGCACTGGGCCTAAAAAAAAAAATGTCACAGCCGCAGATCCCTGTGCCGCAGCGCAGTCTATTTTGTAATGGATCTGTTTCTAAATCGTGTCAATCTCAGCTCATCAGATCACACCAGATAATAAGTCAGATATAGTTTCAGCATGAAAGTTTTCTCAAAATAAATGAAATGCTGAAAATAAAATGATGATAATAAGGACAACGGCAGGAAAGAAAAAGCCTGGCATTTAATTGCAGTTGAGTTATTGGAGTGGATGCTAAACCCTCATTGTAGTTGTTTCCCTATACATTGCCCATGCAGCATTGCTAGGTGGCTAAGATTTTCGCTATGATTCCTCAAGCTCATAAAATAAATTTGGGTTGTAGAAAAAACTCCATGGTAATGCACATAGATATGTCACACCCATCACACATGCCATCACAAGCATCCCAACTATAGTAAATAAACTGTGCAAATTACAACAAAGGCTGTAAAAACATGTATGTTAATACCATTTTGCAGCTGTATATACACAGTCTCATGGGTACAATTACAACAATAAAACAATCCAAATTCATGCCCCTCTTTAATTTGTGTGATGAAAATTATTTTGTCATCAAATCCACTTATTACAGTCTAAAAAATTGGGTGTTAGGTCTTAATTTGTCTTCCATGTTTAAACTAAAAAAAACATATACTGTGCAATTAACTTCCCTGATCCTCTGATTTCAAAATCCCTGACTGGAGACTGAATTTGATTATACACCTTTAGAGGTTAGTGGGATTTTAGATTGTGTGATGTAAGGGAGGCATTTACTGAAAGAGAAAAAGAACAGGGCTTCACATAACAGTATTTAAAACAGTCTGAGCTCAATCGGATATGACTGCCAGGATTTCACAGCTTCTCACGAGATATTTTTTTTAGATACTGCTTCTTCATGACAGAGAATTCAATTTAAATCAAAGATGAGTTACGTGATAAAAAAGGAAAGGAGCAGTTCAGCAGATGAGGACATCGCACAGCTGAACCACTGCTCTGGCCAAAGTCCTTTGTCTAAAGTACTAATACACACATACAAATGAAAGAAAAAATCAACCAAATCATATATATATATATATATATATATATATATATATACACACTTCTAGGCCATCAGTCATCAGTCAGTCATTTTCTATACCTGCTTATTCCTCATTAGGGTCGCAGGGGTCTGCTGGAGCCTATCCCAGCGCGTTACGGCGAGAGGCAGGGATACACCCCAGATGGTCGCCAGCCAATCGTGGGGCACACACACCATTCACTCACACACTCACACCTACAGGCAATTTAGAGTTGCCAATTAACCTCAGCATGTTTTTGGACTGTGGGAGGAAGCCGGAGTACCCGGTGAAAACCCACGCAGACACGGGGAGAACATGCAAACTCCACACAGAAAGGTCCCAGACCCAGGACCAAGGAGGTCTTGAACCTGCGACCTTCTTGCTGTGAGGCAACAGCGCTAACCCCTGCGCCACCGTGTCGCCCTCTTCTAGGCCAAAAATGCATAAAAAGAGTGAATTCATTCCTCATAAATAATCAATGTCTGTTTTAACATAGAATACCTTCAGGTTGTGGATTGGAATGCTGGCTGGACAAAACAAGCATTTCGAAGACACACATGCACTTAGTGGGAATTAGTGGCTTTGGCCTTAACATACACTTTCCCTGGACTCCCAGATGATGGGGACAACAGAGCTGAGAGGAGTTGATTCATTTCTTTTTTTGTTGGCAGATACCACAAAAAAGTGACCAAGCAGCTGTTTTTTTGCACTAAGCACTTTACTGCTTTACCAACCTGGGAGAATACAAGTGATGATTTGTTGAAATATTGTTTGTGAAAGTCGGATCCACACCAACTCTCCAAAGAGAAACTTTTCCTTTAGCTATTACATTTATTATTAATACCAGCTAACGTTAAACCTATCTAAGCTTTATTGTTTAGGCATGGTGTGTATCGAACTTAACTGTGTATGAAAAACCAGCAGCATGAAGGATGAGTTGAGTCACCTGCTTCTCTACACACCTCATTTCAAGGCCACCGGCCGTGCAGAATGCGTTCTGTTGGGGAGCAGTGAGTCATCAGGCTGAGCTTCTTTACCGAATTGTATCTAACAGCTCTAATAACTATGAGATTTACAAGCTGTCATTACAAAACTTTGAGTCTTACTTGCCATGACACATATTCAATCCATCTTATTCAACAAGAAAAGTGATCAAATGCATGGATCAGTTTTTCGAAACCCTCTCAGCATGGTAAACACCCTTTATTTCAGTTTAAATTTCCAGTAGGATGGTGATGGGTGACAAACGCCAGTTGTTAATCAGCCTTGAAGTTTTGTTGCATTTTGCATAATTAAGATAACCTCCACTGCTCTTTTGAGCCGAGTGGTCCTGACATTGTGATCAGACTGGTGCACAGCAGAGGTGGTGAGTGCTATTCTGGGCTGTATTTTCCTCTGGTAACTTCTTTAGCAAGTTTTGTCTTTAAGCTTTTTGGGTGTTTCCACAGATATGATTATAATAATGTAAAAAATGCCATAAAATTGCCTTTTTATTTATTTATTTTTATTGATGACCCCCAGACCCTCCACCAAATACATGAACCCAAGTCTTCCTCATATCTATGGAAAGCACTATAATGCTTTCTAAAATGAAAAACACCACAGGAAGAAAATTCCATTATGCGGATGGAATAATAAAATCGGTGCACAGAAAACAAAAATGCCACAAAGCACATATTTATTTGTTACTATAATGTTCAGCTAAATGAACTGTTGGCTAAAAATGGTTTTAATAGGCCCACAAATAATAATAAAAATCCTCCTTCTTTTATTTGTTCTGAATTCTGCTCCATTTTCTCCCAGCACTGTAAATTGAATTGTTCTGTTAAATTAGTTAGAACAGGTGAAAAGTGACTGCTTAAAGTGTGCTAAATGAATTTGTGCTTAAGAGTTTTGTAAGAGAATTTCTATTTGGGAGAAAGCGAAGGACTTGCTCTTAGAGTTTAGAAGTCCGAGGGGCAAATTCACAAAAGGACTGTGCAGCATTCGCGGCCACTAAACTTGTGCAAGTGGGACAAAAAAATACCATCTTATTCACAAAGTGCCTGTGAAATGCAGCTCTAACTAGCAAAACTGCAAAGCCAATAGTGTCCCGGTGCAACTGTGCTATCTGAACTTATGTAATTCAGGTAATATACGTATAAAATTGGTCCCTTTCCATGCAAATGAGCCTCATTGCAACAACAGTCTAATTTACAAAGACTACGCTGATAGTCACACACCGTTGAAGTGAAATTATTAGCGCCTCCGGAGAGTTTGTAGTAACTGAAGCACACTGTGTATCTCTCACTTCAAGCTTGTGAAGCACTGAAAAACGTTGAATTGATATCAAATGATATCAACTCTTGAGTCAGACAAATGACGTTTTGCTTTTACCGCTTTAAACGATTTTCTTTTAAAGAGTTTTGCAAGAATTGTTTGCTTTTGCAATCGTTTTGCTGGTTTGGTATAAGGTTTTGTGTGTGTAGTCTCGCAAAAATAGCCTGTACTTTCAAAGACAGTGCAATTTCTTTTTGAGAAAAAAGGAAAAAAAAATTATAAAACGCTTGCATTCCTTCACAAGCCTTTCGTTTTTTAATCAAATTTACATTAGATTTGTGGGGGGAAAGAAATAATGGAAATGTTTGAATTTAAACTACAAAAGTCAAAACTTCAACTTTCATCAAAGTGTCAGCTATGTTTGCTTGAGGCTACAGGCTACTATTTGTCTACCACTGCTATAGAAGCTGCCTGCTTGTCTCCTCCTGTCCTCATTAGTAGGCAAGACCCCCGTTCTTGTTTGCACACTCCACTGTTCTGACTAAATGAGAAAATTAATGAGCTGGGGTGAGCTAGAGGGAACACCACAACCTTCAGTGTCACCCACTCACTCCTCAGTCCACCCCTCTTTTACTCACTCACCTCCCACTCCCTCTCCTGTTCCAGGCTACCACATCCTTGTTTAATTTCACGCTGTTGCTGATACCTGTCTCGACTCTGTAGATCGGCCTTTAGTAAACAAAGACGACGCTGTAAAAACTGACCCTCTGCTCCTCCATCATTCTCATCACTCTCTGTTTGGATGAACGAATATTACACTGCATGAAAACAACACAAAGTGAATACCGATGATACTGGAGGGAAGTGGTGGAGCTGCAGAGCTGCTGTATGATGAAATGATTTTAATATCACAGTAGGAAAAGCATCCACAAAAACAAATGCAACTTTGTAAACGGGCTCATTACCACCAATAGTCCAACATCTTGCAGATACATAAAAGCTGAGTCACCAGAATACCTACAAAGTGTTTACACACTTATGAATAAAAAGAGATAAAGGATATAAATAAGCAGCCACCTGGCTTGCAGAGGAGATTAAAAATGGATCCGTCTCCTTTATGTTGGTGCTTTGAAAATGCACAGATGCATGCCTACGGGTCCAAGACGCTGGTACAAAACATCTGTAAGTGAGCTCAATGTGGGTGACAGATGAATGAAGTTCTGCTTGTACGCTCTGCTGCCTCAGCCGAACTAGATACTTGATTCATTACCTGCCCAGAATGTGACAGAGAAAAACAATGTGCATCTTTAACGTGAGAAGTTGTCATTCTGCTTTCTGACCCTCTCTATCTTTTTTCTCCCTTCGTGGAAAACAAAGAGCAAGCTGCTGCAGAAGAGGGCAGCAATTTGAGTTGGCTGCAAAACACCAAGTCCAACAGATTGTCCCACACATCGCTACAGAGGGCGGGAAATTCTGACAGAGAGCTGACTGAGAGGCAGCTGCATCAGAGCCAAAGTAGTACATTTTTTAAATGAATTTATTTTATCGACTATTGGAGAAAAACGTTCCATTCCGATAATTGGTCAGGCTGATAATTGGTCTGACTACAAAGTGCTGCCAGGGAGGGAAACACTAATGCAGAATGTGAAAGGAAAACCATGAAGCACTAGGGCTCGGCAATAAAACAAGAACGATATACATGGTCGATATCCACATCATCAATACAATAAGAAAATGTCAGTCAGTCATCTTCTATACCCACTTATTCCTCATTAGCTAATCCCAGCACATTACAGGCAGGGGGCAGGGATACACCCCAGACAGTTGTCAGCCTATAGTGGGGCACACACACCATTCACTCACACATATGGGCAATTTAGAGTCTCCAGTTAACCTCTGCACTTATGGACTGTGAGAGGAAGCTTGAGAACCCCAAGAAAACCCACAGAGAAACAGGGACAGTATGCAAACTCCACACAGAAAGGTCCCAGACCAAGGCCTTGAACGACATTCTTGCTGTGAGGCAGCAGCGCTAACCACTGCTCCACCGTGTCGCACAATAAGAAAATGGTTCTGTATAATATTGATTTTTTATTTTTACTCTCCTGGTCGCTATTTAAAATTAATTATATATTAAAAATGACCATATATACATAGACATATATATATTTCTAAAGGGAAATAAAAAAAAGAAGTATTTGTAATAAAAAGACAAAAAAAAAAAAAAAACAGCTTGACAGGCCTGCCTGCCCTGACTAGTTATAGTTGCTAAGCTATTATTGCACAGTCGCTGGGCAATCCAGCAGTCAATAACGCACAAAGAAGCACATAAAATCATTTTGATTTATATTTTTCATTAGTCTCGCAGTCCAAATAAAGCTAGCGCCTCGTTGAGTTAAAATCCGAGTCCAGCTTGGATTTTGAGGTCTCTGAACCGTCTGCTGCTCTGCTTCTCCGTGCTCATCCATATATGAGATTGTATAAATAAGAGAAAAGAGGAAAAGCTAGAAGCAGCACCATTAGAAGTTGTATTTTTTATGTTGGCTCGAATAACTGAATGGGCCCAGTGGGAGGCATTCAGCCAGTGAGAACATCCATGGTTTTTAATCAGCCTTTAAAATAAATAAACCATGATTGTATCCCTTGCTCTGTCTTTCCATACAACGTAAATGGCCTACAGGAATTCAGATCAACTGATTAGCGGAGATAAGATCCTAATGCATTTTAAATGTGGGGGTGGTGAGAGGGAGATATTTATCACAGAAGAGGTGGAAGGAGAAAGCAAACCAACTACAAGAGAACGGCAGCCTGACGAACACAGTGCCAAAGTAAAATCAAACTACATGAAATTGATGTGGCAACGTGACAATTCCTTATCCACGCAGCAGTAACTCGTTAACACCTGCACCTGAATCTATATTCTAGCTAAAACATGGATACAGGGAAGGAACTTGAGGATGCTCAGTGTCTGTAAATAATAGATGCAGTTTAGGGAGTTTGAGACTGACACACACCAGAGTGCAAGTGTCAGGAAGAGAAAAGGAGGCAAAATGAAAAGGTGGTTCGACGAATTACTGAGAGAAAGTCTCCAACAGTCCCATCGTCTGGTCTTCACAGAGACAAAATATGTTTGGGACAAATTGGAGAATCACCGCTGAGTCCTAAAGGATTTTAGATTCATTAATTTGTTTATTTCTAAGACTATTTGATCCCTCAAGGGGAATATTCATAATGTCACAGCAGCAGGGGTAGACAGCA
This sequence comes from Lepturacanthus savala, assembly GCA_030544235.1. NCBI lineage: Eukaryota > Metazoa > Chordata > Actinopteri > Scombriformes > Trichiuridae > Lepturacanthus > Lepturacanthus savala. The sequence goes on along the minus strand of CM060482.1, from coordinate 13,133,865 downwards.
GGATGGTATAAAAACAGATAATTCACAGAATTACAATATTGCTCAGCAAATGACAAACTAACCTGAGCGCTGACTACAAGAGAGCTCGTCTTCCCATGCTGTTACTATAGTAACTATCACTGGCTGGCTACTCAGTGTGAGACTTGAAATGCTCTAGTGATACTGGTCAGTCCGTCAGTCACAACAACTGGCAGGACTTCACACACACACACACACACACACACACACACACACACACACACACACACACACACACACTATATATATATATAGGAAAAAAATTTGGCCAGCACACATTTATAGGTTTTCAAATATGTTAATATGGTTGATTAGATTATAGTCTAAGCCTTGAACACTTAGTGGTGATGCATGGATTACAAATATCTTAATGCACCGTAGCTAATCTGCAGATTGGTTTGGGTCATAAAAATAATTAGCACTATGATTAAGAGTGGATGGGCCATGGGTGGTGAAATATGTTTTAAATAAAATAAAATGCTTGAAATATCTGGGCGTTCACATCAGGGAGGACCTCACCTGGACACTATACAAGAAGGAAGAAGGTTCAGCAGCGCCTGTACTTTCTGAGGAGGCTGAGGAGGTTTGGCATGTCACCAAAGGTCCTCAGCAGCTTCTACAGCTGCGTTGTTGAGTCCATCCTAACCAGCTGCATCACTGTCTGGTATGGCAGCTCTACTATTATGGACCGCAAACTGCAGAGAGGGGTGAAGACGGTGTCTAAGATCACCAGGACTCCCCTGCCCTCTCTGCAGAGCATCTATCAGCGCAGAGCTGCCTCCATCATCAAGGACCCAACCCATCCCCAACACAGACCGTTCACTCTCCTGCCCTCAGGCCGGAGGTACAGGAGTGTGAAATGCAGGACTACCAGACTCAGAAACTCTTTCTTCCCCTCTGCCATCAGACTCTTCAACAGCTGACAGGAGTCTGCAACAAGTATGACTTAAAATGATACTACTTAACTACCTCATACAGCTGTGACTGTGCCAAAAACATGCACTTTATTCCTGACTTTTTGCATTATTTATACTGAATCATTCCTTAAACATTATTTGTAAATATCTGTGCACATGACAATAAACACAATCTTTAATAGATAATTAATGGTGAAACCTGTATTATACTCTCTATAATGTGAACATAGCTGCTTTTTTCCATCAGGCTGTAAGTACTGACTCACAACTATACTAAGAATACCAACAAAATACAGACACTCATAACAGTATTTTTACAATTACACAAGAGCGATCGCTGGAGAGATTGGTGCATTTACTCAGCATGCTACAATCTTTCCTGACCGCATGTGTTATCAAAAATAGCAACAGGACTGTAACAAGCAGCATACATCATACATTACATCATACATTAATATGAAACTGTATTGCAAAGTCACAGTTGGCCATGGAGCTATTTATGATTAAAGATTAGAGATGCTTATTTCAGTAAAGTATATCAATTAAGAAAACACTCGTACATCAACAGGGCTGGATTTAGTGTTTTGTCTGCCTCAGGCAACTGAGTCTTGCTCTATTGTCATTGTTTCTCTGACTATGAATGTCTCAAATCTATAATTTTCAAAACTTTAGAAAAAGAAAATATATTAATGTACCACAGTAAAAAATGCTGGGAAAGTAAAAGTCCTATGAGATTTACTTACTTCTTTATTCTTCTCTGATGGTAAACTAAGCTTTTGATCCGGACAAAAAGAAGACATTTATATGCAAGTTTGGCTTTGAGAAATATTTATAACATTTCGCCAACTAAGCAACTAAATGTGTAATTAACAAAATAGTTCAGAGATTATTCAATAATAAAGGTTGTCATTAGTTTCAACCTTAAATACAAATATCCTACCTATAATACAAACACACCTTTTCTGTAAAAAAAAAAAAAGTACTGTTAAATACCTGCAAATTACATAGGAAATCAATGCTGATGATGAATTAAATTTCTTGTAATATAAAGGTTTTATTTTATTATTATCATTATTTAGTGTTATTATTTTATTTTATTTTTCATGTGCCCAAACAAATCAAAGTGGAGGAGTAAAAGTTGTATGGCTGGTGCGAGGTGCGGAGCAACATCAGTGGGTAATACCCAGGAGAGAGGTTGAAGGATTCCCAACTGGTGCTCGCTGCAGTCAGCTTGCAGGACTGGATCAATTCTCAGAGTAGACACAAGAGGAGAATGAAATTGGGAAGTCATCCAGTCAGCCCTTATATCCCTCAGTCTATCAATACCATTTGTCACCTGTCATGCCCTTGCCCCTACTGACCCCTCGTCTTGTCCCGAACCCGTAATTCATTCAGACGTTCCATACTGGCAGACAGACCTGGCTGCGGCATCTGCTTCTCAACCTTGAAATAAATCACCTGAGTCTGACTGACCAATGGTTTCTTAAAAGCTGTGAAGAGCAGGGTCCCCCAACTGTGCCAGTCACTAAATTAATCATTAGAGTCATTAATATTAAGAGGTAGTTTTTTTAGGAAAAAAAATGGGAAAAACGAGAAAGCAAGGGGGAAAAAAACAGTCTGACTGTATTCACCCTGGGAACACCTCGTCATGACTTTCTGCCAACTATCCACAATCCACATGGCTGCCATCTAACACTGCGTGACCTGTTTCTGATTAAGAGTGTGGAAAGAAAAGCTTTATAGCCACTGAAAAATTGTCTGTACTAGAGTTTATGCTTTTACAAGTTCAATTCCACTGTATTCATCTCATTAAAGTAGAATGCATACTTAATGTGCCAGCATACCAGTTATATTCAGGTGGTAATGAGAGCACTACAGGCCGTCAGACTGAATTACAGAGTTTCAAAGATGTATTCATACGTTTCATCTGATATATCAAAGTGTAAGGATACACAGAAGGCCTGAAGTGATGAAATGGATGTAGATAGGTAATTGGTATGGAAGATATAATGAGAACCTGGTCAAATAATGATAAGAAAGGAGGCATTGTTGTATAAGCAATTAATGAAAAGCCGAATATTAAGAGATCTACCTGACAAATACCGGTTGGCACACTTCATTATGAGCAAGGTTAGAACAAAATCAGTTTTTCTCCAAATATATTGTTTAAAGTTTACATCTACCTAGTCCTAGTCATCTATCTAGTCAGGAAGTATTAAGTAGTAGTTTTTAAACAATTCAGGATCAAGACTTCACCAAACATAGTATAACCAAGTCAAGGGCAGTGGTGCTGCTACAATATGTGGGCTCTGTTTATTACTCCTTTGCAGAGTCTCATAGCTTTTTGACAGGCAGCTTGAAATAGTAGCTTACAGATGACATGTACACTTGGCTGAGATCTGAAGAAAGTACGCTCCTTACCACTGGCAGCCGCTTGATTGAAATGCATTCTGTGTCATACTCACCTGCCTTGAATGCATTTTTTTCCTCTCCTGATAAGATTGGTGGCACTGACACTTTTGATAGTGTCTTGAGAATTAGATCTGATTTAATACTCTCTTGTTTACACTAGGGCTGCCCCCAACCAAAGATTTCCCTACTCAACAAGTAGCCTAGTGATTATTTCAAGCCATTACTCAACTACTAGATTTAAATATGGGTAAGGTGTCAGTTGCGGAGGTCGGGTGTCAGAAAGTTCCAGTGTGGAACTCTCTGTTTCTTTCAGGTGATCGTTGCATGTTTATGATATTTGCATTATTTAAACAGAAATATATGTATTTACACAGAGTTAACTACTATATAGATAGCTAATCATCCAATGTGCAGATAAATAGACAGACAGACAGGCAAGCAGATAACCATTCAACGTGCCCAGGGTGCATGAAGTGGCAAGTATAAATATTCAGTTTGCTTGTTAAAAACATTTGTACAATTGACACAATTTTCAACAATTCTCAATTTTCAACTCTTCATGTCATCGGGAATATCGCACCTTCAAATCCCCATGCCAACCACCCTCTAAGAACTTGTCAATCAAATGCTAAAACCCAAAACGTGAATGTTGGGCTTTATGCACCCTTTCTACAGTTTCTTATAAGTGATGGACAGTTTGAGAATTATATATGAGGGGTAATCTCACACTGAACATAATGCAGCTAAGAATTTTTCTTAGGGTAAAAATGAGTTGGGAATTTTAGAAATGGAATCATTTAAGGGTTTCCAGTAGAATTTGAACAGATTGTCTGATTTCATAATCTCTCTCCTTGCTGCATATAAAATACTCTCACACCATTTGTAGTTTCTTGGCCATGTTTCTGTTCAGGAGTAGAGTGAAAGTCCATTGTGCACCTGCCTGTCGAGCGTATCTTACTGATTGTTCCACTCTAAATCGCAGAGTGTGATGCGCTGCACTTTAGACCATCTCATGGCTTGTCTTAACATATAGTATTAGCCTGTCCTCAAGATATCAGTGCTCTGGCTTTGTACCTGCCCACACCTGGAAAACTCTCTCTAACACAATGTGTGGGAGTGTTTGTTGGTGTCATTGCTACCTACAAGACATTGGTGCTGGGTGTGAAATTGACTCTTGTGCTGGCGGGAAACTAGGAAACACAGCTGTGCTTCACGCTTTGACTTTGATGTGTAAATTGGGTCTAACATTAACTCTTGCTCCACACTTTAAAGTACATCAATATGGCTATGTATAACCTTTCATAATTTGTGTGTGGGTGGAAACACTTTTGCATTTCTACCAGTTGGTAATGCACAATAACAGTCATTTGCAAAATATATTATTTATATTAGCATGTAGATAGATTATTTACACTTGGATAACACTTGGCATAACACTTGAAGCATGCCACATACAGCTGTTCACACATTTAGATTATTTTATCCACACTCAATCTGAAGTAGCCATTGGAAACCTGCTTTTTATGATTGTCTGTCATTTATATAATGCTACTAGTGTGGTGCCTGTTTGAAATGTGTCTGTTCAAAGCAGGTATTTCTCAGTACACAGAGAGAACAGTGCCTGTCCCTAAACGACTCATATGGAGAAGCTACAATTTACCAATGCTCCCCAAACTTCACATGCAGGATCCCATTAGACAGTAGACCAGGGGTGGGCAATCCTGGTCCTGGAGGGCCGGTGTGAGTGCAGGATTTTGTTCCAACCAAGAAGTTACACACCTGATTCTACTAATGAAGGCCTTGACAATAGTTCTAGAGGTTGATTAGTAGAATCAGGTGTGTTACTTCTGGGTTGGAACAAAATCCTGCACCCACACCGGCCCTCCAGGACCAGGATTGCCCACCCCTGCAGTAGACCTTTGAGCTGAATGCATTGTCTGCTTCAGATTGTTTGTGCATGCCCACAAATGGAAATCAGGTCCTTCATCTTTAGGTGCATGTCAAGTGTTGCGTCTCCCCATTCCTCTCTCCTCACTTGAACTGAAAGTTGCTCTGCTGTCCCAAGACTGTTATTTGTACACTGAGGACAGTAACGCAAGCTATGTGGAAGATTTTGACCAGATGACGCCCCCTTATAAGAAAGCAGTTATTAATTTGACACTGCAGCTGCTCTGACTGATCTGATCATACACCATTACTGCAGTTTTATGCCAAAGTGAGAGATTACAGATTAAATTTGTGTATCACACCAAAGCAAGGTTATAACTGTTTTTTAGAAAGATTTTAATAAGGTTAAAAAGGTCAAAAATATATTGTGTAGTAAAAAAAACATTGTCATTTAAAAAAATATATTCAGTTAGGACAAATAAATAACTGTTCACAAAAGGCAAATAGTCAAAAAAAAGTAGACACAAATGCATTCTAAATAGTCCTCAATTAGTAAAAGACAAAAAACTAAGAACATGTTTTCATTAATTTGACTAAGTGCTAACCTTGCTACCAAATTTCATATTCTATTTGTACATGTTTATCTATTTGTTTTGTGTTCGTTGTAGGTCTGACCAACAAAAGAATCTTTAATAACTTTATTTATTCCTGATGTTTTTTTTTTCCTCATTAAGTATTATAAGGGGTATAATTAAAATAAGGAAGAATCTCTACAAACAGATCTGCATGTTAATATGCAGAATCTGTAGGTGAGGGACAATTATTTTGTGATCAGACAGTCCAGAGCAGTTTAGTCAATGTTACAGTCTGCAATCACTTTCACATTTGAGCAGGCTGTGGTTGCATGCAGGAGCAGGTCCCCGGCTGCAGAGATGAGGAACCATTGGCCAAATGGTATCTCGGGACTTATGGGAGTTTCAGTTTGTTTAGCTTTTTATTTGCTTTTATCTCTAGACTTATGGGAGTTTTTCAGATAGTAAACAATGACCAACAAATGGAAAGTGAGGCCTTGGACTGAATATCCGCTGGAAACAGAGAACTATATGAGCGCGCCCCTAGGGGCTAATCCATCATCAGACAATAGCCAATGGGTTTCCAAGATAGGGGAGATGTCTGCCTGGCAGAAAGAATCACATTTTTATTTTACATAAGTTATGATCAATTCCATTCAGTCACATGACACTGAAAACTCCTGAGCATCGAGTTTGATATGAGTTGTATCATATTCTTTACAGACACAAAATATGAATAAATGATATAAATGCAATCTGCCAGTAGAAATGGTCCATGTGGCTCTTAGCAGGACACAGTACAAGTATAAATAGGGAGTGCAGGTTTTTATTCAAGTCAAGTCAATTTTATTTGTATAGCCCAAAATCACAATTCACAGATTCACCCCCTAATCGGTTTTACAGTCTGTACAGCACAATACCCCCTGTCCTTAGTCCGTCACAGTGGAAAAAACAGTGGAAGAAACCTCGGGAAGAGTAACAGAGGAGGGATTCCTCTTCCAGGATGGACGGGCATGCATAGATGAAGTGTACATGAGATGGAAGTAATATATTCAAATAGGAAAAGTTGAGTATGACATTAGACAACAGAAATATATTGATTTATGGTATATGTCGAGGATTAGATGACAGGATTCATTGCAGCTTCCGGGGGAACCAAGACAGCATGGGATTAATGAAATACAGTGTAAATGTGTAAAAGTAGCTTCATTTTCAGTGGAAACTGTGCAGGTGTTTGTTTAATGGGAAACAGGCTACAAAGAGGAAAAAATGACACAATCACCATCAGAAAAAGAAGAAACCAACTGACAGCTGATCCAGCTGTGATCAGCTGCCACTGTCATCAGAAGTGGACATCCCTTCAGATGATGCTTCAGAAGAAAGGGCACCTCACGCCTTATTTACACTCTCGTTGTATGGTTTCCACTAATGAGGGAAATGTGGATATAAATGAAAGACTTCGTACGGACCCCATTGTGCTAAAGTTGTTTGTCTTGTCCACTTGCATATTTTGCATTAGATTCAGGCTTAAACAAGCATGGATGTTTACCAAGAAGTTTATATTTTAGGGAAAAGAGTGAAATCCTCCTACTACTGTTTGTTTACATAGCCTCCCAGCTTCCATAAAATAACCAATCAAACAGAGTGGGCTCCTCAGTAGGGAGGGCCTTGAAGAGACAGAATCTAAAACAGCCCATTTCAGACATATCATTTGAAATCATTTGTAATTATGAAAGGTCAACTCAGGATAATGTCCAGGCCTGATTCTCCTTACATTGTCCATAATGGGAAAGACGCTCAGGTACAGTATGTAAGGGAAAAAAAAAACCTAGGCTCAGAGACACCCTTTACTAAAAATGATATTTTTAGTAAGGAGTCCTCTACAATTACAGCTGTAAAGGACAACACTATCTAAAGTGCAATCTATAAATTGGATTACTCTACTTGACATCTCACTCAAAAGCGAACAGGGTGAATGCAATCTAAAAGAAATAAACAGATAATGTCACAGAGCTAGGCTAATTAATTATTCAGATTTTAAGCAGGTCACTGTTTATCTGTATAGATAACATTGTTACCTCGACCACACAATCACACAATTATTCAAACCAAATCCATGATTATAGATGCACTGCCCACACACTCTCCTTCAATTCCCTCTGTTTCCTGTTGTTTTCTCTTACCATTTCTCACTATTTCAGGCCCCCAGCCCACTAGAGTTGAGTGATTGGATCAGACATCAGCATGACCGCTTCTCACAGCAGAGATGCAAGAGAACACACAGAGAGGCACAATACATGGATAATGCATGCACACTAGCTGAGAAAATGTTTAATTACTACAGGTTTACACAAACAACTGCATGGTGGAAGAAAGAAAGAAATATCAATTGGATTTAAAGGCGTTCTACTCCCTTTGCACCCAGCCCAGTTACTGTTTGACCTGATCTTCAGGATGAGTGAGCACGGGCATGACTGGCTGGTCGCTAACAAACCTACAGCCCTTACATTAAATGAACATGCCACCCCTACCTTCTCATCCATAGTGAACCAACTTATGCATCTCACCCAATGCCATGTGCATAGTATGAAGGTGTGCCCCCAAAGACTTTTGGTTTGGTTCTGCAATAGATTTTCCTTTTTCTCTGAATTTTTTTCAGCCAGTTTAGCAATGAAAGCTGCAAGATTGTCTTCAGTCCAATTGAGAAAAGTGTTTAGAGACTGAATTGTGAGTCTAAGTCAAGAGTCACATACTTGAAATAAAATCACTGGCTACACCCAAACTTTGTAGCAAGTCTCGTTAGTTTAAAATAGTAATCCTATGTTGAAATCAGCAGGATGAAATGCTAGCTAGTAGAGAGGGATGGACATTAGTACACAAATTGGATGTCGGTATTCATCAAACTTCCATCATTCAGGCTAAAGGAGTTTTCAGACCTCCCTGATCCAAACTAATTATGTGATATGTACTTTGTGCCCTGGCCTGCAGATGAGCGAAATCACCAGTTACAAGCAGCTAGCCATAAAGTGACACAAAATACAATCCGGACAATGAAGTATGTTTTATTTGACCAGAGGACCTTCTTCCAACTTTGTTTTATCACATGTCTCATTTTCTGACAAGAATATCCAGCTTGTCAAAACAAGAGAACATAATAAGTAATGTTATAGATGTAGTTTCTAGGGGTAAAGTAAAGCTGCTGGAAAAAGGATAGCACAGTCTTTAAAAAGTTTTTTATCCAGACATAGGCATGAGACAAATATAGCGCATAAGAAAATGAAAGATAAGTCTGTCTTATCTGTGCTGGAATGTTTTCATCATTTCTTACACCATATCATTTTCAATCACTATGTTTTCACTCACACACTGATAAGCCCTCTGACAGAATAGTGCATTTGAAAATATGGAAATATTTTAGAAGATATGTTGTTTTATAAAACTTTTGCAGTCAGAACAGAAGCTTCAAACAAGATATCATCTCAACCCTTTTTTTTCCAAAATGAGGTGTGAAAAAGAAATGACTTCCAGGAAATTAACTCTCTTCAACATGCTGTATTGTACTTACTGTGCCATTAAATAGTGTTATATATGTACTAAGCATTTTCCAATTTACAATGCATATTTCATGGTGGTTAAGGTGAAGTCCCAAGAGAAACATATTTGTACATGCATTCCTTTACTCTAAACATCGCAATTAAATATCTAACCACAACCCCTAACCCTAAAATGAACATGAGCTCAATTTTAACTTGCCTAAGCTTGAGGATGAAGTAAATGAGGAAGTACCTTGAAGTGCCACTGACAGCTGCTAGATGCTGGCTCCTAAAGAATGTCTGGCTCCAATTGGATACTACTAGCAATATGTTGGTAGATTTAATGTTATTAAATCACAATTAGCACTGTCCTTCTCTTTTATCAGGACTTCAGGGCCACATATTGCAGCTATGGATTTTCTTGTGTCATTTTCAGAAATTTAACCTCATCCAATGTGAGAAGAGGAATTTGTTCAATAATCTGTTTTCATGGCTTGAATACTCACAAAGGATTTCATCTTGCAGTTATGCCTAAGATACTTCTCCCTGTCTAATGTATCACACCAATGCACATATCAATATGCTGTAAAACTGAACTCTGCAATATCATGCACGCACACACCCACACACACCCACACACACTTTGTACAAAGATGGCTAGGTTGTTCTCTTCTATTAATTAATTGTGTCATACTAACTGTGTTGGTGGACATTTTGGTAAGAAAGTATAAAAACTTTCATTACTTTAGGACTTATTTTTTTGTAAATGCAGTTTTATTTATATTCCATTGTACTGCATAATATATGAAAATCAATATCAAAACAGCCTACCTTATATGCAGTACAGCATAAGTAAAAAAAACAAAAAAAAACAACGAAAGTTATATATGCCTGTTCAGAACATCTCACATGCAGGATCTCAGGAGACACTACAACTGTGAGTTGAAGTCAATCAGACGAACTGCAGCGGCTGTTGAAAACGTGCCTAAGATATACTGCACTATGTCTTGAGCAGAGTTTAGGTTTTTCACTTCATTAACTATGGTAGTTGTCAACAATACAAATATAATCTGAACACAGTGTTGGTTGCAATGGCAGTGATGCTGTCTGAATTCCCACTCATTGACTACAGGCAATGAAGAAGCAGAAGCCCACTGCGATACTCAAACTATTAAACTGGGCTGTGCTCATTAAAATATAAATCAAGACGATGTGTTTGCATTCCTTATTTTCCCACCTCAAATGTTTTTAGACATATGAAATGTTTGGCTATGAAATTACAACAGCAGAGAAAATAGCGAGCACCACCCAATGGTCACCATCACTTCCCTTAAATTTCACCAACTGCACTTCCTTAGTCTGTATGAGTCCTTCCAGTCCTGCTTCCATCTTCAACACAGTACAGAGATTGCTCTTATCACAATCATTTCAGTGCAGCTGATACAAGTTCACGTTCAAGTTTTTATCCTTCATGACCAAGTGTGGCCTTCAACACCATCTCACAGTGCATCCTCCTCCACATATTCTTCTCAATCAGTAAATTCAGCTCAAGTCATTCTCCTCTCTCCCCTGCCCAGTCTCAACAGGTGTCCCCCAGGGCTCTCTTCTGGGGCCCCTACTCTTTTATTACCTCCCTCTTCCCCCACGGCCATATCTTCTGCAAATTTAAAATCAATTTCTTCTGTTTTGCAGATGACACCCAGCTCTGCCTTTCTTCCGGACCTAACTCCACACTCCCACCCCCTTCCCTCAACTCTTGTCTCTCTGAAATAAAAACATGGTTCAATTCTAACTTTCTAAAATTAAACAGCAATAAAACTGAATTCTTACCAATCAGCAACAAATCGAAACTATCCAAAGTTAACACATTCTCTCTTTCTATCAAGGGCTCCTTAGTTCCCCCCTCCCCTCAGGTTAATAGTCTGAGTGTCATCCTCAAGAGTACACTATCTTTTCAATCTCACATCAATAACATTACTCAATCTGCACAACATTACTTTGTTCTCCATCTGTGGTTGTCCCTGCCTTTTTATTTTTTTGTATTTTATCTGTTTTTACCTCATGTAGAGTGACCTCAAGTGTCCTGAAAGGTGCAGTTAAATAAAATGTATTATTATTATTATTGGGACCAGCCATACGCCAGTCAAGGGTGAAGTCACTTGGATAAATGGTTGTTGAGATATGCAGGGAACGATCAGAATGATAGACAGAGATTCCTTGCAATATATAGAAGGATAGTGTCACTGACTAAAGCTATGAAGGGATGCTTGCACACACCTCCGTCCCACCATAGTGTGATTAATTCAGAGTCAAATGAGTTGATTTTCAATTCTTTGACCAGAAGACTCCACAGGACGAGAGTAAACAGGGAGGCACAGCTAGAGAGAGAGGGATATAAAATAAGAAATAAAAAGAGCTGTAAAAGCCAATGGGTCGTGGATATGGCTCATAGGCTGGGTATAACATCCGGCTAGGGCCAGAGAGAGTGGCCACTGGTGTATCTCTTCAGTCTGCTCATTATTATCTTGCTCCTGCCTCTTGTTCTGTATTATTCATCGGTCTGCTCCTGCCCTCCTCTGTCTCAGGCCCTGGGTGGGTGCTGTGCCGCGGGTGCTAATTGGCAAATGGTCTGATTGTATTCCTGCCACAGATCCTCCTTTTCACTCAGTGAGTCAGTGCTGCTGCCCAAAGCTGATGAGATAACTGCTCAGGCAACTCATGCAACCGCAATCGATTCACGTTCAGATCGCTGAGCGTCTCAACAGGTCAGCGAATGTTTATTCACATTTCCGCTGAGTTTTACGGATGAGGTGATGTCGGAATGAGACGGCTACAGTGAGCTTTGTTTCCTGCTGTGTGCTAGATGGGTTACATGGGGAGAGGGTGTGCCTCTATAAACACCACTACACCATTCTACTGGACCACAACCCCACTGTAAACGTCAGGTAAACTGGATCCTCCTAAAGGTCAAAAGACCAGACATGGATAGGTTAAAAAAAATCTTTAAAAACAGGTGATAAATCTAATATTTATTGGCATTAAAGTCCTTTTTTTCCCCAAGAGGTCATCATTAACATGTTTTTGCAACAAAAACAACATGAATACATAAGGCAAAAGCTGGCACATGATACCAAAGTGTACAGACAATATACTCAGAGGTACACAGCTAGATATGAATTTGATTGGCCACTTTTACACCCCAATATAAACTTTGCTCTTTTTTAGCACTCTACACATCATCTTATCGTTGTATGTCTGCTCATTTTGTGTAGAAGACTAGGGTTGATTCTATGACTCGCCTGAAACAAGTTTTTGATACAAACAAGGCAGTTTTTATGACTATCATACAAGTAAAATGTTTCAATATTTGCTACTTAAAAATCATTGGAGAGCTCTAAGCTCCTGTGTGTGTGGCTGCACTGAGCAAGCAGTCAGCCCCGCCCCTTCACTCCCCTCTCACAGAGCACGTTTTTCATAGCTGAGCTGAGCTTCTGCAGCACCACGCAAAAGAATCTGACTTCAGTTGCTGTCCAGAGATTAAGAATTCACAATTCTTACTCATACTCATACCTTGCATTGGTTTGTAAAATATTCAAAGTCAGCAGACTCGAGTTCCCCAAGACTACTTGGGGAACACAAACTTTTTTCTTTTATTTAAAAAAAAAAAAAAAAAAAACAGTAGTTGTATGAAAGTTCTGCAGTTCTATATAGATAAATAAGTCAGAGTAACTTAAGCTGCAAATGAATAAATAATAGGGTTATGGTGTAGTCTTAATAACATAAAAGGAAAAAGATGAGAATCTGTTTTTGTTTTGCTTTGTTATGTAATTATTAGAAATGCTGCAGTGAAAGAATAAGTAATCGTTCAACATTGTTTACGAGTTGGCACCTGAATGCACCATGCATTTCCTCATTTTTGCTGTTATGGTGCTGTACACAGTTATGTAAGATGCACAATCAATCTTTTAGTTGAAGATAGCACAATATGCCTCTCAAGTGCAGATGGCATGATGCTGGCGCTCATGCTGCTGGTGTTTTGTTGGGCAGGCTGAGCGAATCCAAGATGGCTACAGAGGCAGCCAGTGGAGCACAGGAGGCCCCTGGGTGCAGGTGTAAAATGCACCATGACTAGCTCACAGCTGGCTGTAGAAGATGTCCTCGCTTGGTCTCTCCAATGTGCTCCATGCCAAAACAACAGAATCGTTGTTGAGTAGAAGTCACATTTAGAGTAGTTATACAAGCAGGACTACAGTAGTATAGAAAAGGTTCCAAAAAATGATGGAAAGTAAAAATGTTCACTACTATAGTGGGAAAAAAAAAGTTTTTAATAAACAACCATCACCTGTGCTTGCAAAAATTGCTATGAACTGGAAAAACAGAACAGTGACAGAAGCTATATTTTATCAGAATTCTGTGAAATACAGTGACAAGCTGAAAGGTAAATTAATGTGTTGGATTAGATGTAGCTATATGTGCTCGCACTCTTTTTGTCTAAACAGTGAATACACAGTGAACAAGCATTAAGTGTTCTGTACACCATATAACCTTGTAGATAAATACTGAGAATGAACATTCATGGTGTGTATATTTTATCAGCATTAATGTCTCTGTCGAACCAGCGAACCTCAGATTGCAGATAACAAACATGTTGCTGAGGAGGGGCTGATTGGAGGTGACAGATATTGATAGTGACACTAATTGCATGATCAGCAGAAATAAGAGACATCACAAGAAGAAAGATGTTATGAAAAATAAATTGCCATCAACCTTGTTTTTTGGCACTATTTGCAGTGTGGTTAGCACTCAAAGATCAGGACAAAGTTATTAATCTTTCAAAAGATGACGAGAGGGACAGACTGCTTTTGGTAATAGGCCATCATCACTTGTCATGTAGTTTGCCCTGGAGGCTTGCTCTGGGGAAGGCAAGTTATTTTCCGACATTACATCAGTGACCTAGATAAACACCTCAGGATTATGTGCTGAGTCTAAGCATCTATATTAGCTTGTAATACAAAAATGTTGACATGAAAGTACATTGACATTTACTATCAGGACAACTGATTGTTTCCTTTTCCCCAAACCGCAATTGTCAGTAGAGACTATTTGTATTGTGTTATTTAACTTGTTTAAGTGCATGTTTCATTTCAGCTTAGAGTGTACTGTGTTTTGCTGTCATTTATGGTGGCCACTCTATTTCTTCTTTTTCTGCTCACTGTTTCAGCGAGCGGAACTGTTCCATGTAAACACACAGAGCCCCACCGGAGCAGAGTGACAGAGAACCAGGAAAGTACTCAACCTATTCAGTTATGGGTGCTAAGTAGAGATGAAAGGGAACCTGCTTTAAAGAAACCCTCATTAATAAGATGTATGCAACCAGAGAAGCGTGAGCAAAAAATTTGTGTTTACACAATTTTTTTACTGAATATCAGCCGAGTTCGATCAGTTGTTGATCAATTGACCTACTTTCCAGAATGAAGAAAAATCTGACAAAAGTGTAAAGAATCTGTGTTTATATACTCTAATGTAGTCTGCTGAGTTTGGACCACTTACTGCCTACTCTGGATGCATCAGGCAGATTCAGCTCCATATTCCAAAATATCACAGGTTTGAAAAACAAAAAGAGAGAAAAGACAATAATCAAACAAAGCAGCATATGTTATTATTAATACCTAATAGGAAGAGGCTACCACTGAAAATATGGCCAACACAATCGGAGAAGTTAACAACCAGTGATGCTAAGGTTGTACACAAACTGAGCCAAAAAATTTAATTAAAAATTTTGGAGGGATCACCTTTACAACTCCCTCTCTATGCTGGCTAGAGCAGTGCTCTGCATTCCAGTAACAAGCACACTTTCAGTTCAGCTCATCATGTGCTTGAAGCTCATCAAAACAGGTTAAAACCTGGAAGTGTGCACTCATTTTTCTCTGGAGTGCAGCCAAGCACAATATATATATATATATATATATATATATATATATATATATATATATATATATATATATATATATATATATATATATATATATATATATATATATATATATATATATATTGATTGGCTTAGACCTTGAGATTGGCTACTATGTTGTTAAAATTCACTGCAAAGGTGTGAAGGATGTAGTGTCTAGTGTATATTTTACTAGCGGAGTTCAGGGACATCAAAGACCTCATCCAGAGATCATTTTAACTATCAAAACAAGCAGATATAATTATAGTCTTGAATCAAGACATTGCAACAAGAAAATTGGGCTCTAGAACATAGCAAAGGGAAGAAACAATGCTGGCCAAGGACTACACAATTAAGTTGTAATCGGAAATAACATTAAATCCACTCTAGCAAGAAAAACATGAGTGAATGTCAAACGGCACTTACTGAACCAGACGATCGATGCCCAGTACTGTAGCCCTGTTTTACGTTACTCAGGGGCAATGGCTCACTACTCAGTCCGGCTCTGCTGGAAGATGACTGGAGATGCTTGTGAGGTGTTTGCTACCGGCTGACACACTCACACTCAGAGACCACAACACGTCAAACACTTTCAAATCACTGCCATGCTGCCTTAAATATTTGATCAGATTGGAGTGCAACCTGACTTGCAGCTAATAAACATCTCACAATTACCCACTCAGCTGTGTTTTACTTTCTTTGATAAAGTGAAGTCACACTTTAGATCATTTACCCTGGTAGTCCTTCTCGTCCCCTACATAAGACAAGTCATCATACAAAAGAGACAACCATAACATGTCAAGAAGTAAAATAAGCAAGTGGTATTTAAGGCAAAGTAAGTACAGCGCAGTATGTTAAATTAGACATGGCTGCAAGATTAACTCCTCAGAAGACAAGTTTTTAGTCTGCGTTTAAACAATCTAATGTAGAGTTGTCTCAAGTAGTGGAGGGTAGGTTGTCCACAGTAAACCAACCTGTACTGACAGAAATGCCTGACTAAAAGTGGTGCGTCTGGGTTAAACCTCTGGATGTTGATGAACTCCCTAGTCACAGTAATAGCTGTCTGTAAATACAGTGGCACTAAAGTAATTAAATCTAAACATCAAACACTGAAGCGGTGGCTCACTAGCAATAGGCTGCAGATCCCTGCTCACATTTGCCGCTTACTGATACATCAAAGCAAGAAAAAACAATCACTGCCTCATTCAGTTTACTACAAAACTACACTGGCCCGCATATTGGGATTCTAAACATTATTTTTCTTCGCATGAAAACAGTAAAACTTCATAAAAGGTAACACTGACAGTCCTGCAGCAAAAATCACATCAAGCTTCATGGACAGCACAACTTCTACCTATTCACATTGACTGAGGATAGGCTGGATGCTTCAATTAACCACCAGGCCCTCTTTAAACTCCGGGTGCATATTATTCAGTCTTCACTTGTCACGATAAACTGTGTTAATATTTTTAACGCGTTATTTACTTTGTAATTAATTAATCGTAATTAACACCTTAATGTCCTTCCCCGAATATGAAGCTGATATTGTACAATTAAGTTGAAATTGCGTGCGGAATGGTTTGACTTTGTGATAATGCCCACTCATTCATTTTAATGCAAAGCATTAATTGAATAGACTGTCCATAAGAGTGGGAAGACACCACACACATAATTGAACCAAATGTGTTACCTGCAGAAACAAGAAGATGTCCTTGTCTTTTGGAGGGATCACCTTTACAGTACAAAATCCCTCTCCATGCAGCTAGAGTAGTGCTTGCATTCCAGCAACAAGCACTATAAGCTCAGCTCCTCATATGCTTGAAGCTCATTGAAGTAGGTTAAAAGCTGGAACCGATACATTATTTTTCTACACAGTGCAGCCAATATAGATCTACACTTTGTAATATTTTGTTAAAATTCACTGTAAAGTTGTGAAAGGTGTGTGTGAGAGAGAGAACTAGAGGTTTTTTCCTAAGCCAAGGAGCACATCATTAACTGATAACAACACACAAAGTATATTTCATAGTTGCTCTGATTTTAATTTGATTTGACAACATTTATACTCCAGTGACCCACCTGACATTAGAAAATGGAAAAGAATACTCCTCTCTGCCATGACCATAATATTGGGGCCAAAGGTCACCAGCAAGTGTGACAGTATGGCTGACTGAAGTAATAAACAGTTCTTGGACAACAACACAGGTCTACGACACAAAGGAATATCGGCCTTTGGATACACGCACAACACTTGTAGGTAGGTCAGTTCAAATTTGTTGACGATAAGAAAAATATAGAGAAATCAGCAGCCATATCCTTTAAGCCACTAGATGTGACATCTGGCTGTTAGAAATGAGGAGCCAGCTCCTGTCAATCTCTGGCGGAAATCCAAGACCGATCGAGTTAAAATATGATGAGGAATTTTGATAGTAACTTTGCTGCCATTGGTAAGCTGCATAATGCCATGGGAGAACTGAAAGCTTGACAGGTGCAGCTTAGAGGAAGGGCTTAGTGGACCAGCGATTCAATAAATCATACACACAGAACAGCAGAGCTGGGACGTTTGTAACATGTCTGTACAGATATTGTTTGTATACATACATGTGACGGATAGACAATTCCATTATTCTGACATATGTAATATGCCCCAAGATAAATCTTCAGGTTTGAGCTCATGAGATTTACAGCTTTCATATCATCTGAAGACATCTATATTTTTTTTCCATTTTTCATACAATATTCTCAAGGGGGCAGAGCTTCAACTTGACGTATACATTGCACGTATGAAAACAATTTAAAAAGTCAATAGTGCAGCATTTATGCTTCCTTCTTTTCTCATTTTCAAATGGCAATTTAAGTTTGGTATATTATTCAGTCTTCACTTGTCTCAATGAAAGGTTAAACATACTGGTGGTGGTAATTGTGGGATGAGAACTTTCACAGATTTTTTTTTTCAACACAGAAAACCATTGCAGGTTTATGTTTTAAAGGACAGGGTTTATTCTATTTAGAATATAATGACACTCCAGATAATAACTGAGCAGTCATGTGTATAAAACATTTAATTCAAGCACAGGCACAATCTGCCTCTTTTGTTTGTTTGTTTTTCCTCTGCTTAATATAAAATTGCCAGATGATGAACGGTCTAAGCAGGTCCCTGACCCTAAGATGAGAATCACTGGTATTAAATCTAAAAGAGATACCGACATGCTCTTAACAATGCATTTTAAAGATCAGCCTTAGGTATTATCAGTCCTCGGAAAGGTGGCTTTTCAGGAAGGTATCTTAGGTTAAACTCCAAACAAAGCAGGAGTTTGGTTCTAAAAACAACTAACTTTGGAAGATAACTCAGATAAATAAGGCCTTAAATTAGCTTCAGCCGAACTTCAGAATAATTTTTTTTACAGAACAAGGACAGTGGATTTTGTCCCCAAGCATGCATTTTGGAATTGTGTACACAATACACAAAATTGTGTAAAGTAAAAAAGAAAAATCTACTTTAAAATAGGTTTATAGAATAGAATTATAAAAGTTCTGATGGTAGGATATAAACACAATCAAATGAAATGTATGAAAGTGACAAGTTGACATGTGACAAGTTGACAAGTGACAAGACAAGACCAACTCCCAACTAATATTAAAGAGGCCGACACAGTCTGTGCATTTAAGGTTAGACTGAAAACATTTCTGTTCCAAAAGGCCTATGGTCAGGGTAGCTGAAGGTAGACTTAAACCCACAGTTCAGTCTAAGCTGCCCTAGGAGTGAGAATGCTGGGGGAAGTACAGTGCACTGAGCCCTATCATCTCTTTCTGGTACCATGTACCACTGTCTATCATTAATAAACAATCTAGTTTATACTTGGTCTTTTCATCACTAGTCAGCCAGAGTCACTACTGTTTCAGTTAAACCGCACGAGGCTCAATGATGACGACTCCTGATGCAACTCATCAAGGCCCCTGATGAACCTACTACTGCCTTCACCTGCCTGGTTGGACCCACTCTTCTGCCCCCACCCTATCTAATCCATCATTAGATGGATGTCTGTCAGTCCTGGTTCATCTATAGCCTGTCCGTCCATGGAAGTGGATGTCTCCTTCACTGTGGTTCTCCCATAGGTTTTTTCTTTCCCACTGGGAAGGAGGGTCTATGGACGGGGGATGTCTGAGTCACTTTGGACTGAATTGTGTGAAGCACTTTGAGACAACTGTGTTGTAATATTGGGTTATATAAATAAAATTGAAGTGAATTGAATTGTTTGTGTAATTCCACATTACTTTGTGTCTTCATCAAAAACATAAACAAATAATACATAAACTATGCCATATTTATAGATAAACAGCTGTTTAGAGAAGGGAGGAGAAACACTATCTTTATAAAAAAAAATAAAAAAGGTTAGAGATTCATACATACACAGCAGATGCAAAAATTACAACGCTCTTTGACCACAGACATTTGAGTCTTGGCTCATCCTGCCAGCCACTTAATTTGATTTAATAAAATTTCTGTTTCTTTCCCAGAGGGACCTGCAGTTAAAAGCATTCCTGTGTAACTCGTCCTTGAGACCAACCAATGTCGTCATGGCTTTTAACTCCGGCTGCCCTTTTCACATTCCTATTACTCTTTTACCACAGCACTGCCCTCAGCCTTCATTTATCCTGTAGATTAACCCACTGCCTATACACTTCACCTCATCACCTTATCTAGTCATGATGATGTACTGTAGGATGCTCCACTTCACAGTATCCTAACACTTGTTTTGTACTGGACAGATGCAGTTTGTATTCGTATGAATCTATGACAAGATAGTAACCTGTCATGACTGAAAAGAATGATGAATCTTTAGTGAGATTTATAATGTATCGGCAATTACCACATTTTATTAGTGTCAACAGACGAAATCTACAAGTAAAAATGGAATAAAACCTCTAATGTTTTAACACCAATTACCTATTGGTTACAACTGAAATTACAGAATGACAATGGGAAGGAAATTACAGGTACTAGTATTGGTTCTGGTACCCAACCCTACCGAAAAGTTCAGAATAAAAACTGTAAACCCAATGTTGTCTATATATATATATATATACAATAATAATAATTCTCTCTTTGAAGTGATGCTAAAGAAGAGTTTGCATAGTAAAACATGAGGTAATTATTTTTAGTTCTTCCAAAAGGTCTTCCTGGCTCAGGTGTCATTGGTTGTGGTTGGAGAAGGTGTCAGGAAATCTGGCCATTATTATTATATTTGTCTTAAGTTGAAGATAAATGTAATGTTAGAAATGTTATTTATGAGTGATTCCCTATTTTATATTATCCAGATTTCAAAAACCATTTTCCTTCCATTTCTTCTAATTTAGTAACTGGTATAGTTGAGATTATACATTAACATCTCTAAATGAATGTTAAAATAATAATCTCTTTTAACCAGCTGGCATCCAAAGATGTTCCTGGAATCTTTCCATGTACACAGAACGTTGGAATGCTTCCACAAATGTCACAGAAAGAATCTATAATCACACAAAAGGTTTTAACCCACGACATTAGTTACCTGTCCTCACTAAGAGAAATTTTGATAAATAGCGTAGTCAGCAGAATCACAATATAACTGGATGTAAATCTAAGAGCATTTATAAATAAAGATCTATATTTGTATGCATTCCCTCCCCCCCAAAAAAAACAAATTAAAAAGGCACAATTTTTATAGCTTCTTCTAAGCCACTGTTTTAGGTAAAATCCAATTCTCAGCTATTTACTATTGTGCCACACAGGTCTGTCCTTAAGGGCTTGAGAGGTGCACTTCCTTAGAGTTGGAGGACTTTCAAGTGATAGAATAGAAAAATCATGCTAATCCCTAGCTCCTAAACAACAATCTTTCAAAATGCATATAACAAAGCTTGTAATGTAGGATTTCAATATTGGAAAAAAGATAACATTGCTCTTCCCTCTGGATACATACATATTAAAAAATAGAGGAGAGGACTTGAAACAAGTCTTTTTTGCAGGCAAATCACGCTTTCTTGAACTTAAATGATATGTTATTGATTTCAACACGGCAAAGACAAAAGCAGGTTAGTGCTGTGAGTATTTTTCTTAAGTGATTTTGGTGTGGAAATTAGGTAGTTTTATTCACTGGTTGACTCACCGTGACACCATTGCATTCATATAATATTCTTCTATTAACAGGCTTAAATCATGCTCTTGCAAACGTGTCATGAAAATGAATGTTGCTGAAATATTCTTTTTAGATTTTGATGGCACCTTTGCACATAATAAGACCTTTTCTTTATGGAAGAAAATCTTCCTTCTCGCCAGTATTTTCCTCCTGTGCCTCGCTCATTTTTTTCCCAGTGTTGTGGTGGTCTGCTACAAGCGGGGCACAGCCTGCTTTGATCAGATCAAGAATGATTGTGACTGGTGGTCTTTTGTGCATGCAGAGCCTGCATGTCACTCACTCAAGAACCCTTGACATGCTGTGCAAGTTTGAGTTCATGCATGACATCGCTCACCCGGCGAAGTGACTATCACGCACGCACACATTGTGATAACAATGCTGAAGCAATATCATGCAGCCCTAATTTTCTGTTATAAATATGAAGTGTGTGTCTGATGACATCATTATTAGGTCATCAGGAATTAGTGCTTAACGAAGATCCTCCAGAGCCAGTGAAGATATTGCACACCGTTTTCAGTGGCTTAGTAGTCATCCCCATGCCCCGTGATGAGTAAATGGATGCATAAATCAGTGGAGTGCCTCTAAAAATATGCACATAAAAAATCAAGTGATGGTTCGCTACGCACCAAACCAATGATGAAATCTCTCAGTATTTTGCTGGCAGCAAATGTTATGTTAATATATTTTTTTTCCTATATCTGCTTCCCATTTTAAAAATACATTCTCTTTTTAACAACCTCTAAACATACACAAGTAAAACTACTTGGAAAAATATCATCTCATCACACCCTGTTTTACTAACCCTTCTACTCCCAAAGCTCATAACCATTGATTGTACTAATCCACACTGCCTGCTACACTTTTAGATAAAGATAAACACTGCAGGTGCCTGCAGGGTAGACCCACCTACAGTATATGCAATCAAAAGCACAGAACACACATGCAAACATTCTCGAGGTATTCAATCAAGTTAATTTGCGTGCATATAGATAAAAACTGGATGACATTTTCCACTTCTCTCAGGCTCAAAGACACTAAGAGTGAAAATAAGCAATCTCAATCGATCTCCGAAAAAAGAGAAAGAGCTTATTGTTGTGGTTTCCTGTGATAGTTTTCTCTTATAATTTTTAATTTTGCCTAAATGGATGTATGAAGGTGCAGTGGCAGACAGGAAGAGGTGGAAGGAAGAAGAGGATTAATTTATCACTCAACACCATATGAATCACTGAGAATAACCCTCTGTACCACGACCCCCCCCCCCTTCTAAATCACATTGCATTTGGTCACTTGTATATTTCAACAGCCTCTCTCTGCTTTCCTATTTTCCCCATCAACCTTCAATATCTCTTCCTCTACTCTCTGTCATCTATCTGCTGGGATCATCTATTCACTCCCTGTTGATGGCCTCTCCCCATTTCACTGTGATCCCTACTGTAATGATGTCTCTCTATGGCTCTTTCCATCTCTCCTTCACATGTTCTCTCACAGTCTGGGTGTTAGAGTCACACTGTTATCCCTAATAACAGCCTCTCGTCTTGCATTTATTGCAACTTTTGACAACTCACACAGGTGTGGACCCACTGGAATAAACGGAAATGCAAATGTTTAATATCGGGGCTCTCTAAATGTCGTTCCGTTGCCTAAAGCTAGTTGATTCTTTGAGTGACTAGAATCTATTTGGAGTGAGCAAGCCAGGCACTCAGGGAATCATTATTATCAACGTTTGCAACCTTCAGCATTCCCTTCACATACTGTGGTCTAAGATGAGATTAATTTGGGGGTTCTGTTCAATTAAATTCTCTCTGATTGACAGACCATGCAAGGAATGGTTATCAATTGGCTGTCCCAACTGGTAGATCTCTCTATTTATCTGTGAAAAAGACACACATAAAAGGAAGATTAAAAAAGGTCTCGCTTACAACCATGTTAAATGAATCTATAGGCTACATACAGACATGTTGGGGAATATGACAATACCCTACAGAATATGAGAAAAGTCAACTGATACTGTTTCTAATGTAGTGGAAATGCAGACCTCCCCGACTGCCAGTACATAAATATTTATGATGCAAAATAAATTTAAGGGAAAGCAAACAGTGACAATAAACCAGCATTTAATGTAACACTGTAGGATTGTGTGACATGAAAATATACATCTTCTACTAAGCTAGCTGTGGCTTTAATATATGCATTTAGATCTATTAGGCCATTGCAGGCATGTTGCATTATTCACAAGCAAGACTGCTTTGTGGCAGAATTAGATCTACAGTGTTTTATAACAATGTTATGATATGTCTTCTTTTCATCTACGGAGTTTCCTAAATCTATAGCAGAGGCAGGCCTCGTGTTCTTAATGAAAAAGCATTTTCATTAATGTTATAGAAACACTTTTATGAAATAAAATTAACAAGCAGAGGTGCAAAACTGCATCTAATGGCCTTTGTTATGTGAAACCCTTAATTTCTGGCCTGTTGTGTTTCAGATAATAAACTAATATAGGCTATCAAGAAAAACAATAGAAGCAGATAACATTTTCTATGCACTGTGATAGAAAATGTTATCTGCTTCATCAGGATCCTGATTCAACAGACCTTTCGGGAATCTCATTTGTAATCTTATTAAATATATGCTTATAGATAATGCAGTTCCAATGAAGCTGAACAATACAAGCGCACCCTATGGCTAGATGTGGCCGTTCACAAACATTTACTCCGCTGTACCAACACGGAGCCAAAATGACTAATTTCTCCTCAGCTGGCCTGCAGCTCTGTATCTGTAGTGGCATCAAATATTCATTTATATCTATGCACACAGTGCAGGGTTTGGGGCTCTCTCTCTCTCTGTAAATGAACAGATTTGATTATGTTAAAAGTATTAGTGGATTAAAGTACAGCCGTAACTGACTCATTCATGTATTCATTCATTCTTTTTCTTTTATATACGGTATAGACTACCTATCAATCAGAAAATCGATTAAGATGAGTTCCAGTGATGAGCTCGACCGCATTAACATAGTTTAATGCAACAGAGTCGCAGCAACATATTTTTGAGCATCAGGCTATCTTATTGATTTATTTCAGAATAATGAGACCAGCAGCAAACATGTATTTCTGTTCGTATGAAGGTCTTAGAGCATGAGTAAGTGGTTATAGGGAGAGTATAATAGTTCCTATTCAATCAAGCATAAAATGTAAACATGTCTGCAGTGACAGCAGGTATAGTGGTAAGTGTAGCAATAACAAAAAAAAGGAGTATTCTGTGGATTTTCAACTTTTATGGTGAAGACAATCTGAAAGTAGATAATTTAAACTTAAAATTTAAATCCTATGTGAGTTAGGAATTAATCAATTGGACATAAATCAAAACATGAGCCATCTAGTTATTAGTTTCCAGATTTGTCTATTTCATCAGCTTGCAGACCTGCCTGCATGTGCCTTATATCAATTTCCATTTTACATTTATTCTGTATGAAAAATGTTCTAGTCAAGTGGATTGAGCCCTGAATCTTCTCATCCTCTGTATCATTTCATATGGTTCAAACACAGAGTTGAATCAGAATATCTAAGGATGTGCGTCATGTAGGGAAAGCAGACAATTCTTTCTATACCTTTTGCATCTTGAAACAAAAATATTGTTTCTCTCCTGATTCTAGCAGTGGGGTGTTTTCTTTTTACATTGTCCAAAATAGAGTCTAGATCAGTATGTTTTTGTCTGCAAATCATGCAAATCACTGATTATTTATTAAATAAAATCTTATGTCATAGGCCCTGCAGTTAGGTTATGTGCCTATTTTAATGCCTGCACAGTTTGACTTATTCCACATCCAGATAGATTGTCAACCATTATACATAAAGTGAGAGGACGAGAACATGCTTAATAATATCAGACCATGAAGAGAAATACTTTTCACTGATGACCTTTTAGGGAGACACTGAGAGAGCTGATTCAGCATCTGAACAATTTATCATGGGGCTGGGCGATACTAAAAAAGTGTCTAATGATAAAAATGTGTTTATTTTAAATATTTGGGGATCATTTATGCTTAATGACCTTCTTTTAATACAGAAACAGAATGCAGAGTGCACCACTGTTCTTGCTAGTTCTTGCTACTCCCGGCTTCTCCCCTTCTCCCCACGTGCATCTTCCCTGACCGCTTCTCTTGGTCAGTGAAGGTGTGGCTGTGTGAGAGGCTGAAGCTGCACGAATCGATCTGTTGAAAAAGGAAGAAAAACTGTCTTTTTCTATCGAACTTTCTAACAACCTGCTTTTTAGAGCATTCCTTAAATCTTTATTGATGGATATATATCGTTATTGAATTATTACCCAAATTTATGACCTCCAATGATGAGGACCTCATATTTATTCAGGACACAAAATCATAGTTCCAATGAAGGCCATTGAACGCCAAGATTTTTTTTTAAACACCAGGTGGATGAAAAGGATCATAAAATGCAGGTTCTGGTAGTTTTAATTGAGTAAAAGTACTGACAGGATGTCACAAGAAAAGCAATGTTTACACACTGTAGCTAAGAAAGAAGTAGAGGAAAAAAAGCAATATACAAACTGCCAGAGGACGGACAAGCATGCACATTTACAAGCCTCATCATGCAATTTTTTTTAAATAAAATGGCATGTTGATTGCAGTATTTCTCTATAATCAAGTTGCAATCATCATCTGTCTTATTCCACACCCATTTGTCATTTCTTTCACGAGAATGAAACGCTAATTTTTAACTGATTAATGCAATGGTGCACATAATTAATTTTTTATTGAAGCAAAACAACAGAACGCAGGAAACAAGAAAAATGAGTTAGGCCTACGTCCAAATATAATGTGGCATAGCCAGTAGGTAACAAGTGGATCCAAGACTGACATGTCACACACACAGTAGGGCTGGGTCATATGGATACAATGTTAAAGGGTTCATTATTTTCCCATAGAGATTCCCATTGTCATAGCAATAGGTGCTTTACCTTTTTTTTGTTGATACGAGCCATTTCCAGACCAGCAGAGCAGAGCCACAAGCTGCTCAGAGAGCTAATGGTGGCTAATGGTATTCTTTTCCCTCACCAACTCACTCTAACAGATTGTTACTAGACATACGTGTTTTAAAGGTAAACCAGCGCATTGCCTGTAGGAAGTGTGTATTCCTATGGAAAAGTTAAAGCCTTAATAATAATAAACAATTATTAATTGCCTTAATAATCCTTAATAAATAAATTATGCATTGGATCCGACATGAACATACATTAAGATAAGGTAAGACATGTAAATACACATATTTTAAGAAAAAGGCTACAAGTTGGGATGCCGATCTACATATCAGTTTTGAAATTGTGTTGATAGGCCAAGTAAAACCAGACTTGTGATGAATGTCTTTGTACTTTTTCCTGTATAGTGGACATGTTCCTGTTATACTGTATGTCTTTACAAATAAATGAGTTTAGGCCCAGATTCTGTGTTGTTAGGTTAATAGGGCTGGGATTTCCTGAGGGTCTGTGAATACATCTTGGAGTAGGACAGCTACCCATAGTAGACTGTCTTAGCATGAAGAATAAAGCAGCAGCTAAACCAGCTAACGCTTAGCGTGTGGACTTTACAGTACTTAGGTTGGCTGCATGACTGGTGCAGGAAGAAACGGGACAACGAAGCTTTGAAATGTAACTAAAGGGCTGGGAAGCAACATGAGGAGGAGCGCTGTGATATAGAGCTTTATACTCTAAAAACTGTGCTGCTACAGGGTAGTGCTGTGATATGTAAGTCTATGGGATGGATTTTTTTCTCATTTGTTTCTGACATAAAACACATTTATTATACAGTAGCCAGATAGGAAGTAATGGGAGAGAGAGAGGGAGAGACATACAGCATGATGGGGGCAGCTGCTTAAGAAAGAAGGTTCTATATGGCAAGCTCTCTACCCCTACACCACCACAGCGAGCCAGAGATTTTAATTTTTAATGATGATAATGATGTTTTGAATATCCATCCAAACAAGGATACACACCACTGTGCCATGTGCAAACTATATCTGAAAGCTGAGGTTGATCTGACTCACAGACACACAGGCGTCCCTTGCTTTGATTGATAGATAAGATAGATAAGATAGATAAGATAGATTAGATAGATAGATAGATAGATAGATAGATAGATAGATAGATAGATAGATAGATAGATAGATAGATAGATAGATAGATAGATAGATAGATAGATAGATAGATAGATAGATAGATAGATAGATAGATAGATAGATAGATAGATAGATAGATAGATAGATAGATAGATAGATAGATAGATAGATAGATAGATGACTATGAGAATCACGATGGGCAAATTTTCACAAATGTTGAACTATTCCTTTAAGACTCCCACAGTCTCTCACAGCGGCAGCCTGGGACATTCATACTCACTAGCGTGAGTAATGATCACAACACTCCTGCCAACAGGCATTAAACTAAATGAAGGAGAGTTAAATTGCCTTGTTACCTTCATTTCTCATTTGGTGAGTTTAGGTCCAAACAGAGCGTCAGTGACATCCTAAACACAGAAGCATAACTTCTACAGCCTTGGAGTTGGAAAAACTCCTCCAAATCCTGGTATAGGACAGTCATCCTCTTCCACTCTTAAAGCCATGGTAAACACAACCAAACTTTATTATTGGTTAATAAGTTTGCAAACATTAGTTAAACAATGTGTCATAAGGTAACATTATGATGTGTTCATAGTCAGTAAAATGAATGTTAAGCAGAGGCAGAAAAGTGTCATTGTGGTGTGTTCAAATGTTACTTCTGGTGAGAAGCATGAATAAATAGAGTTATTAAACATAAGAAATGTTACCTCAAAAAGAGGATATAGAGAGATATAAGGAATTTACATTTAACATTTAAATTAAGTTTTGGCCAAATTTCAATAAGGAATATCTTCTCATACATATGTTCTCTATTGTTGATTTTCAGTTTTTCTTCCGCCTCAGCTTTCTTATTCTGGAAATATTTCTGTCATAAACTAATTCTTACATCACCTTATCTGATCAATAATCTCTCTGCAGCCATTCCTCAGGCAAATCAGTCCTTGGATTCTGCTCTTTAAATGTCCTTATGATTCTGCCATTCTACTTTTTCATTCCACATTCTGTGCAGCTCATCAACTCCCAATGACCTTCAAGATGTTCTGGGAGATAAAGCTGGAAGTTTTCATCTGGTACCCGGTAGCTCTACCTCAGGAGTTTCCGATCTTCATAGTCCTGCATTTAAAAATGCTACAGTTGAGTCTGCATGCCTACATATGGGGTAATATTGCTGTGCATCTCCAATTGATTTCCCCTTACTGAAATGTAGAAAAATGATCTGAAAAATGGGAGAGTAGTGCAGGACTGAGTGTGAGATGGCCAAAAGCCTGGCAATTAAATCTCTTCCATTTCCTTGTTGATTACAGAATTCTAGTTTATGAATGACTGTTATGGTGATTATGTAAACAGGATAAGGTTGTGACCAAAGTTAATATTAGAATTGCAGATGAAGCAGATTTCCAGTCAGTGAGGATTTTTTAGGCTGATTGTGAGTGTGGCTAAGTGACGTTTATATTAATATTATTGGGATATTGGGGTAAAGAACAAATTATGTCTTGCCAAAGGTTTGCCAGACGGCTCAGATGTTGTTGCAGGTATACAAAAATGATTCTGTTCATTCCATTTAACATTCTGGACAAATAAACTGTATAAGTTAGACTAGTTGTCAAGGCTGGAACAAAGTCTTGAACCCAAAAGCACGACTCAGAGGCAAACAAGTTTAAAGGGATAAGCAGTTTAGTCAATCCGAAGTACAGGCAGGGTTAAAAGCAGGAGATCAGAAAGGCAAACAGATCCGAAGAGGGGCAAGCACAACAGGAAGACTAATCAGGAAACGCTGGAGAGCTTGGCAAAAATACAACAAGACAATCTGGCAAGGGTGAAGGGGAAGTGAACCAGTATATATGCAGAGGGACTGATGAGGAAATGGGCTGCAGGTGAGGAGATGGGCGGGGAAAACCAGGTGGTGATTGCAAGGTGGAATCTAGAATGACAGGAGAGTTAGTGGACATGAAACCAATGAAAACAAACTGAGAGTACTTATGTTACACTAGTAGACTTTTTTCAGGCAAGCATATATTCTTGCACATTTGGGCCAGAAAGAGGCAGAAAGGGCAACCTCCAATGTTGCTGATAGAAGAAAACTCGCTTTTTCCTGACTCTATATTTTAGATTTTTTTTTATTTATTTAGGTAGAAGTTTTATTTAGCTGTAGAATCTTTGAAAGACAAACATTAAATGAAACCATGTTATTCTAAAAGATGTGTCTCATTGTTTAAAAGCCTATTGGAAGCATGTATTCCTATAAAAAGTGGAAATTGTATGTCAGGTAAGACATGAACATACACTGAGATAAGGAGAGGCATGCAAATACAGTTATTGTAAGAAAAAGGCTACAATTTATACATATCAGTTTTGAAATTGTATTCATAGGCCAAGTAAAACCGGACCCATGTTATATCGGATGCTCAAGGCCAAGGCTCTAAATGGCAAGTACTTTTTTCCCCCTACATCACCCCTTTTTATGATAATGATGACATTTTAAATATCTATCCAAAAAATTACACAAAAAAGGATACAGACCAGACTTGTGCCATGCGCAAGCCATATCCTAAAATTAAGGTTGATCCAACAAACAGTCAGAGAGAAATGTGCGAGCCACAGACACGCTCCTTGCCTTATTGATAGATGTTTTAGTAGAAAATCATCTTTTCTTTGGCTTGCCCACCCAATGTGCTATAACTATTGTTAGATTTGTCTCAAGATTAATAGATGACTGCGTTGTAATCACCTTCAAAAGGTTGCCAAAGAGGGATTGGTTGTCAGTAAGTGGGTAGAAAACATCAGTTGGACTCTTAACCCTTTTAAAAATGCCTAAATGACAGAGAACCACTTCGAACAGTTTGACATTTTATCATTCTCAAGCAGTCCTATGCAATAACTCAGTAAGTGCAACGACACGTTCAAAAAAACCAGACAGTATTCTGAAAAGATTATACATATACCTCGAAAACCATGGGACAGGTGAGAATGAGATGGTTGGACTATTATTGTTGTTACATCACTAAAACACTTGACAGTTTTTATGAATTTATTTCTGTTCTTTCTAACACTCCCTGACCTTTGAAAGACTCACTGCTGAAATGACTGTATATACACAGTCAGTTTATCTTTCAGCTTAATTACCTTTTCTGGTTGCTCTACATTTACAAATAAACGCCCTATAACCCGCCTCATGCAGTTTAATGAATTTCAGCAACAGGTGCATCCAGAGTTTTATTTACAGAAGACATTGGAAACTCGAGTATCACATATCAACAGATTTATTATTAAAGAAAAAACGTAATACCTTCTTTTAAGCATCCATTATGCGTTTGTAAAGGTGGATTGAGTTGATAATCAAAGTAAATTACAATAGCAGACACCTACAAACACAGACTGTTTCCTTGACCAATAACAATGACAACAACACAGTGAGATGCTGTGTTATCTCGCCAAAAAAAATCAAGTAACGGTGGGAATATGTTTGCCAAGAAATAATATTGTATTCCTTCACTAAAACATTCTATTTGGAACTTGGCTTCAAGTTCATAATCAGGTCGAAGATGACAAAAATGATCATGAATAGCGTACAATCTGCTAGTCTGACGACCTACTCTAATTAACTTCCATGCATATTAAAGCACAACAACAAAAGGTAGCGTTTGACCGGCTTTTTTCTCTCCTTCTTTCTCTCCTTTTCCCAGACATGCTACATTCTCCATGGTGGGCTCTCGGATGGTTTGACAGAGAAGTGGTGCAAATTAGTGGTATTATTTAAGTTAATTAGTCATTAAACCTAGTGAGTCTTACTCCAACTTAGCCTATGACCCATGAAAAAGAGACAGGGGACACAACATCCACCCTAACTACACGGGAGAGTTCACACTTGACTTACATTGAGATAGTGTGTTAACATTTATGTAATCCTTTTTATAGAAATAAGATATACATATTCATGGTGAAGCCACCTTTGAGGAATGTATGCTGGTATGGGCATATTTCTGCCTTTGTAGGAAAGCAGACAGTAAAATTGTAAGAAATATAACAGGCATGTAAGCGTATTTATTTATAGTCTTTTTCTGCAGTAGTAATGAAAATTTTGCGGATACTCAGATATACTGTAGAATAACACTAGTCATGAAACAATTGCTCTGATAATCTATTTGTGAGCCTGATTGATATGCATACTTAATTTTAATTTAGCAAACAAAAAGTCCAACCTAATCTGATAGCATCTTAGATGTGAGGATTTTTTTTGTTTTATATGAGTTAAAAAGTAATAGTTTGGAAGTTTGAATGGTAAATAAACATTAAAAAGATGTGTTTAAAAAGGGGTTTGATGTTAATCACATTTGCTACAGGCATCAATGAGAAGATGAGATCAAATCCAGCAAGTTCAGCTTCAAGTAACGTAACCATGAATTTCAAGGCTCATCAGATGCAAAACCATGCAGTGAACAGGATTTTGGAAATACAAGTGTCATGACCGCAAGTCTCTGTATTATGCATATTTTGTTCAGGACTGTTTAGTTATATTTTCTGAAAATGGTATTTCCCAACATGAAGGAATATAATTCTGGTAGAGAAATACTTGAACACATAATATATCTGTTCTTGCTGCCTAAAAGTTGTTAATATAATATACTTTGCAAGGGCATATTGTACAACTGAAACTCTCCCAAAGTTTTTAGAATAGAAATGTAAAGGAAAGCATACCAAGGGCATAGACTGAGTGTCCTTACAGTCCCTACAACTCTAAAAGGTTACCAGGGCAAGAATTACATAGTTTATCCATTTATCCATTTCCATTTAATCATGGAAATACGGTAAAATCCTGAAACCAGGAATGTGCATCTGCAAGTGTTAATGTACATGTCATGCCAGCGACAACCAAACTACGATCACCCTGCTTCACTCCTTACATCCCCGCCTTTCTGCCTGCCAGCCTCATCCTCCCGCTGAGAAAATGTCCATGTAGATCCTAGATCAAACACTGCCTCTGCTGCTCGCCTGCTGTCAGGACATATACATAACAAGTCAAACACTACAACGGCAGATCTTCCCATATTACTGCTGATGCTGACAATGAGCTGGCATATTCACTTCACAGGGATGCACTCAATTCATGAGGAACACCAGCCGGTATCACCGCCAGAGGTACAGAGAAGTAGAGTTTTTGCATTACGTGATATGAGGCAGTGGTATCTTAGGATGGAGTTTGGATGCAGATCTGTGGATCCAAGCAACTGCTCGCTGAATAATGAATGATGAGGGAAAGTGAGGCGACAACTGACAAAGAACTGAGTGCGTATGGTGGGGGTGGAAAGGATGTAAAGAAGGGATAACAGAGGAAGATGGAGAGGGACCAAATAGAGGACGAAGTACAAGGTGAGAGCAGAGAGAAGTGAGGTGCACAACACATTTGTTTGTGCTGCTCTAGTGCTGCAGGAATAATTTGCATTGAACTTTGCAAACAATCTTATACATTTTAATCTTTTCTTGGAAACATAACTTTTAAGAATGAGAGGAATCCTTGTAGTTGTGATGCAGAGATGCAAGAAAGGATTAGGCTGGGAAAATATTCAGACAAATGAGTTCTCAAAGGATGCTTCAAGTGCTGGTGAAGCAAACAATATTGGCCCATTATATGCACAGTCAGAAGTTCAGTTTTATACCAGACAGAATATCAAACAAAATATGGGATCAGGTTGTTACAAAATGTTACGGTGTTTCTACAGGACATTCAGTAAACATAAGAGCATGGTATCAGGCAGATGCTACTATTTTCCCTGTAAGTGAGAAAACAACAACCTGCTGTGTGCCGCCTGTGCTATCAACTTCTGTTTTAAAGCAGCTGCATTGTTTATCTTTGGTGTCACCATGGTAACAGGGTTTAGGATTTATTCTGCTGGTCTGTGTTTTTTGTATGTACAGGGAGTTCAGGGAAGATTGTGACAGAGTTGTGGCACAGAGAAGAGGACCAAGGAGACAAAGGCTAGGCTAACCATTCATTCAATATGAATACGTGATACAACATATCAATAATTGTTTTGGCCCCAAAAAATAGATTTTTCACTAAAAAGACTGAACATAACCGGTCAAATTGAAATGAATAAAAATGCAGTGACAAATACTGTATTCTCATTTTCTAGGGATGAAGATCGTTAATTTCATTGATATTGATACCATTATTGAGGCTTCTTAATGATCCAAGTTATCATTGATACCACTATTGATGTTTTTCTATTATTTTATGGAAAAACAAGATAAAATAGTTTTAACAAAACTGCAATTGCTTTTGGTAAAAAAAAATAATAATAGTCCTTCAAGAAAAAGGCCATGCTCGGTGTGTGTGTGTGTGTGTGTGTGTGTGTGTGTGTGTGTGTGTGTGTGTGTGTGTGTGTGTGTGTGTGTGTGTGTGTGTGTCTGTGTGTCTGTGCAGCACACACATGTATATGGGGAACACTTGGAAGTGCAAAAAATGAATATAACGTCTGTCATGCTTAATATATGGCACAAGTTTTAATATTTATACATTCCATTATTTGCATTGCAAACCAATTTTAGATTGATGGAAGGTGTTGCTTTATTTCCACAGCCAAACCAAAGAAAAAAGCAGTGTAGGCAGCTAAAGGTGAAACATAATTAGTTCTTGGTTAGTTTTGTAACCCTTCAATATTGTTAGTGACATGCAATAATTAAGATTCCGTAATTCAATTAAAACTATAGTAAAATAATAATACTTTAAAGTAATAACTGGCTTTTTAGCTACTAAATGCTTAATTATGTTTACCATCTAGTTGCTAATATTATCTATCTGCCATTTGGTGCCAGACAGTTGGTTTTCCAGAACTTTTCTTTTCTGAAAATAGCTGCCTGTCCTTAAGGTTTGGACTCAGCCCAACATACAGTGAAAACGATAGCCCTGGTCAAACAAAGAAATAGCAGAGACAGGGAATCAATCCAACTTTGGCCTTGTGGGGCCAACGTCTGTGATTTAAAGTCACGCTGTCCTGCACACAAGCATCCTTTTGACAAAAAAAAAACGGACATTGTTCCGACACCGGTGTTATATCCTTTCCATTATAGGACAGCAGCTGTACCTAGAGAACTGTTTGAGAGTTATCCTGAAGTTTATGTTAGTTTCAGCAGTCTAATTAAGTCCTAGGATAAATAAGCTTGTTTGTTTTAACAGTTTGAAGAACATGGATATGAATTAGAGATTGCCAATTAGGGGATTATTATATAATATGGATATAATAATTGATAGTGTGGTGCACTTTCCTCCTGTCCTCTATTGTGATTAGAGAGAGGAGGAGATATTTTCATCTCAGGAAGCAGTTTACAAGAATATTCCAAATGTTCAGATACACTGAAACTAATATACATAGTTACACCTGGATTCCACAGGGCACATAAGCAAATCATAATGTAAACAACATGGTTTTGCTTCGCCTTCACTATGAGCACTGCCTTACTTGACACATTTCAGAAGTCAGCCCTCGCCATTGCCACCCACAGAAATCCTGAGATCTCGGAATAATCTATGTAACAACCACAGATATATAAAGTAGAGATGCACCGATCCAATACCCGGATTGGATATCGGCTCCGATATTGACCAA
Source organism: Lepturacanthus savala (assembly GCA_030544235.1). NCBI lineage: Eukaryota > Metazoa > Chordata > Actinopteri > Scombriformes > Trichiuridae > Lepturacanthus > Lepturacanthus savala. The sequence continues at coordinate 13,098,674 of CM060482.1, read as the reverse complement.
TTAGCTGGATCGAATATCGGATGAAAGAGCCCAATTCAACGTTCCAATCCAGTCACGCATCTAGTCACTTCGATTCTATGTTTTTTAAATTTTATGAAGGTTTGATTAATAATGATGTTTAACACCAAGATGTTTGTAAGCATGTAGTTTTGATTCCACAGTGAACAGGAGTAATATATGACAAGAATTCCATTCCTACATTTCCAAAATTGTACAAGTGCTTAGCTTAAGTAATGAGACACCAAAACTCAACATATCAAGGTATCCATTTAAGCAGTGGTCACTTTTCATTAAAGCCACTAAATCTCTTTGCTGTAGCACACTGATGAGAACCAGAGCGTGCACATAGCTATGAGCCTGAACTGAGATCAAAAGTGCTTCTGGGCAGCTTAGAGAGATTAAAGAGAAAAAGACAGGTGGACAAAAAGTCAGAAATAGTCTGGCAGCCTGTTTAAGAAGGGTATGTGAATTTCTAACACCAGCCAGTCACATCTTAGCATCTAGTGCTCAGATCCCACATGTGGTAAATTATAGGGGGAAACAAGACTGAGAGATGAGCGATAATAGAAAACAGAGCAGGAGACACCAAGCACAGGAGGCACAGTACCTGTGCAGACAGTATGAAATCACTTGCCATCTGCAAGCTGCACAGGAATGTTCATATAGTAACCATTTGCATTTTTTATAGCAGAGAAGCTAAATTAAGCAAGTTCAATGTAAATCCAATGTAGAGGACAGGTGATGGATGATGCTCAGCTTCACATTACATGTTCAATACCCCTTCTGTCAGCAGATCAGTGAACTATCACTGCAACAGTGCAAGGTTTGTTAGCTCAGATCAGAACCACTTACAGATACAGCCTATATACGGGTGAGACTAATTCCATACTCTATAGCAATTTACAGAATACATATTTCTTTCTAGATTTTTTTTTTTTTTTTCAAAATGAGCAGTGTATGTCAGCAGACAGAGTGTTCTGGCTATTTGTTTTTTCTACTGTCATTCTTAAGTAAGTACAATACCTTTACTCATAACACATCACAGATGAGAGGTGTCATATGTTACTTCTGCTGTCAGAATGTCCTTGCCCCTTTTTCTGTGGAAACAAGTGCAGTAAAGTGAGGTGTAATTATTACCATTTTTTAGGTTAGGTTACATTAGTTATCTTAATCCCCAAAATATGAGATACGGGGATAAAAGGCTTTGTGTTTTTAATAGAAATGGTGTTTCATATTGTGTGTGCATCAGTTTCTCTTAAATATCCAGCTTTGAATGTGTAAATCAGGCTTTCGCCTGCATTGAAATGAACCAAAGGCAGGTGTACTGTTCTTTTATAACAAAGATGATCATTGACCATCAATGACAAAAAAGACTTTATGTTGGGGTGTCAATCTACGTACATATCAGTTTTGAAATTGTGTTGATAGGCCAGGTAAAACCTGACTTATGATAAATCTGTTACTTCATACTTTATCCTGTATAATGTAACAACCTGGGCATGTTACTGTTGTATGTGTTTACAGATAAATGAGTTTAGGCCCAGAGTCTGTTCTATTAGGTGATAGTGCTGGGATTTCATGAGGGTCTGTGAACGGGTCTTGGAGTGAACGTGTCTTAACGTATGGTTTTGTGGCATAAACACTTTAACTTTATTATACAGTAGGCAGACAGAAAGTAGTGGGACAGAGAGAGGGGGAGACATGTAGCAAAATGCTGTTTAAGAAAAAAAGCCTCTATAATGAAACACTCTACCCCTACACCACCACAGCATGCCTATGGAATTTTAACTTTTAATGATAATAATGATATTTTGTGACGTTTTGAATTTCCATCCAAAAAATCCACAGAAAGGATATACCGGTACACCATTGTGTCATGAGCAAACTATATCCAAAAGGTGAGGTTAATCAGAGAGATACGTGAGTGACAGATACACACACACACAGATATACAGACACTCCTTGCTTTTATAGATAGATGTAAGCCTTTCACACCAAGAGAACACCTATTAATTGACAGCGCCTTCATCAGTAATGGTCTATGAGTTTCTGGGTTATATCAGCGCTTCAATAAAAAATGAAGCGCATGAACTAAAATTATATTACACTCATTTGGCCGATACTTTTGTCCAAAGTGACTTACAACAGGTCCATTAAACCTCTGTTAGGGAAAAAGCTAATCTCAGAAATGTTTGTTTTATTACTGCCAAACATACAATTAAGATTATGTTCAGAGCTATTTCTCTCTCTCATTGTCCTCTTCTTGTTTCTTTCCTTCCTTCATTGTTGTATGACTTTCCTATGAATCAAAGCCAGTAAGCCACTGTAGTGCTATAGTACTATAGTAGTACTGTACTGTAGTACTCATGGTGATATACATGACATGTATACATAGCATACAATAAGCCTGCAGAAACACCACTCACATAATCTATGTTGCTGCCTACTGCCATTTATATAGCATTTCAAACGTTGCAGGTTATGATCTTGTACTTAAAGGAGCCCAGATTTGAGCATCTTTTAATTTTTGTGGTCTATTTATAAAATTACTTCGACCTGCAGAGGCAATGCTACCTTCTCACATGCTCACTTTGAAAAACCTTTCCCCCCTCCCCTCCTCCACAGAGGGCAGAACGGCAGAATTGGCTTAACAACAACAGGATTTTCTAAATTGATCAATAAAGCATTAAAAAGGCTTGGGGCAAAAAAAAAAAAAAAACAATAGATCAAGATTCCCTATGTTGTCTTTTCACAGAATTTACATACATTGAAACATGATGCATCTTCTACATTTGACCCATCTTCTACACTAGGAGCAGTGAGCAGCCACAGTGCACTGCCCAGGGACCATCTTGGTCAGGGGCCCTGACCGGAACATATTAGACCATATTAACCCAGACCCACCTGCCCCAGACAGTGTTTGTGAGTAGCACTTCAGCAACCCAGATGCGTCAAATGCGAGTAACTGCTGTTCTCACGTTGAATTATTGTACATAATTTGCATATACGCATTACAGTACATAATTTGCATTCAGGCAGCAGTCAGACAAAAAAAGTGAGAGGCACAGATATGAAAATCCTTGATACAAATAACAGATTGTCTCCAAAAATATCTGCAGATGCCAAAACTGTTAGTCATTTATGCCTGTTTATCCATTTGTCTTTCACCTCCATAAACATAGCACTGAGGCTGCACACTAACCTATGAATGCTGCTGTGTTTTTATAGTTTCTATTGTTCCACAATGAATCAATTCAGCAAATTTGATATTTTAAATTAGTTTTTCAGGTAATTTGAAAAGAAAAAGATGTTGACAATGTAGCTATAAAACCAGACCAGACTATTCTGTGGCTATGGGGAAATACATATTTTAGAGCTGGTTAATACAACTGTTCTAAATATAGGTTGGCCGTTAATTGCTTATAAGTCCCATATCATGCACTTTTATGGGTTTTATTTGAAGCATTGACAACCCTAATATGATCTATTATTTCCTTTATAGAGACCAAATAAAACACAATGTAGTTGTATAATGCACCTCGCAGGAACTACAGAAAACGGGTCACTTTTGGTCTGCCTGAAAAATATTCATGAGTCTCTCTTCTGATTGGCTGATTTTCCGTGAGTAGACTGAAAAGACTTAGACTTTGTTTGATGATAGGGGCAGTTAGCCATGCTAGGAGTCTCTACAGGCAGAGCATGGCATTACAAAGTCAAGGAAATACAAAGAAGCAATGAAAAAAAAGGAAAGTTTCTAAATCCAGACTGTGCAATTTTATGTTTTATGAGTGTTTTTCCATGATATGGGAGCTTTAACACTATATATGAGCATGGCTACTGCTAAGTCTGCACGAGGCCAACACAAACACAAAATATGAATACAGTAATGTTACTATGAAGTCAGGTTTAACAACCTGCGACATATAATATAACTTCCTATTATTTTTGCCAACTTCTGGTGAACAAGCAAGCTACATAAAGTTAGGCTAATGTGATTAACGTAAAACATTTCCACAAACTTATCAGGTCTGTCTTAATATAAATTATTCTAACTTTACACACCAAGCCCAGTTCACCTTTGAAAAGGAGTAAGAGAAACACTTTCACTTGAGGAATGAGCCAACCAGAGTGATGCGGGTGTTCAAGATAGATAAAATCCATGTTGAGTGCCTGTTGATTTATAGTCTCTTGAGATTACATTATGCATAATAAATAAATAATGAACAGATAGATAGATAGATAGATAGATAAAATAGATTTTTTTCAATAAATAAGTGGTTAAATTCAAGTAAAATCAATATTTTTCCCCTTTATAAACATAAGCCATATAGCCATCTCACCCAGCCCCAACATAACATTATCATTCAAGATAGTGTTTCTGGATGGTAACTCTGAGACAAACAGCTCCACATTTTCACTGTGTGGCATCCAAATACACATTTGACCTTTAATTTCATAACCATTAGTCAATATCAGCTGAAGGCAACTGATGGCCAATGCATTAAGCATCTGCAACACACACAAACACAAGTAGAACAAACTAAGCCTAAGTGCATGTGACAGCACATTACAACACAAAACCACACACACACGACTGCATGTGACAGTTCATTACAGCACAAAGCTACACATGGAAATATAAAGATACCCTTCAGTACATTAAAATTAACACTCGTGCAAAAAAAAAAACACCCCAAGAGACACACTTCATCTCCTCCTCCTCCTTTTGTGATGAAGGTGGTCTCCAGACAGGCTGCTGAGGTAATGGACCATACTCCTCTCCTCTCTTCCAACTTCCTCTTCCCCGTTTGCCGGGGTGAATGCCAGCCAACATCCAGACACAAACCATGATTCCACGTCCTGACTTCTCCTCTCCTCAGTCACCGACACAGTTTTCGGTCTCTGCCACAAACCTCTTTTCATGTCTCGCTTAAAAGGACCACTAGACAGTTAATTAGGCAAAGAAATAAAATGAATATATCGGGTAGGTCATGAGTTGAACTACAGGATCAGGCACAAAATACACAAGACAAAATCCAGCAACATTTGTTGTCTACTTCTACCACTGCTATTTTGCATTTGAACTGGTTTCTGTTGAGTAAATCTCTACTTGAACTCCAGTTTGTCTGAATCTAATCCACACTTTTCTGCTACAGCAGATCCATACTGACACTCCTCTGTTCAATAATATGAAATAATACTGTAGGAGAGAAAAATTATTATACTGTAGATATTCAGCTGTGAATCATGTAGATCTTACTAATTTTAATGTAGACTCACTGTATGCCCCAAGAAGCAGGGCTATTTAGAAAAAGACATTATGAATATTAGAGTCAGTATCTATGAATAGATGCTCAATATATATGGTCATAGAGAAGGGTGCAAGTTGGGCAACCAGCTTTCTTAAGTCAAATCCTATTTTAAAATCATAATTTTGGACAATATTCATATTAGAAAATACTCAAGATATCATATTTGCAACAATATAAACATATTTCTAGCCCTAATCACCATTAAGAGCAAAATGATGGATTTATTACATATATTTTATGTAACACTCAAATGTAAAATGAACTAATTCAGTCAACACAGAGCAGGTCCCAGTGCCACTACTACTGTTTTATTTTTTACTGTTACAGCTATAGCTCCCTAAGGAGTCAAATATGGAACATCCATATGATGGCAAAAAATGAATATAGGGTATAAAGTAGGGTTACAGATAGTATTTTATTCATTATTGATTATTCCATAGATTAGTCAAATAAATGAATGCTATGCTCTGGCAACACTAACATTATCTTGTTTCGTGTTCGCTCCAGGACCGGATGCATTTGCCTAACATATTGACGTGCTGTTGCGATTGGCTAGTTCAGGTTTACACTGTGAAGAAGTGAAGTGATCCCACCCTTGGATACTTCATGCTTTTTTTTTTTCTCTGACCTATCTCTTCACCCCTTGCCACTTACTCTCTTTTACTCTCAGTTTCAGAGTTTAGCACACTCTATGGGGATGTGTTTTTTGTTTCCCCACAGTCTAAAGTTTGTTCAGTACAATCCAGTTTCGCAGACATAAAAGAAGTAGCCTACGGCTCGGGGGTCCGCCCCAGAGTTTACTGCAGATCTCTGCCCGAAGAAGCAGCAACGGCACACGCTGGATGCTGACCAACAAAACATTGGTGAAAGAGTGACACCCAGGCAGCTAGTGGGGTGGAGAGGAGGAGGCAGCTGCACTGACTCCTTTTTCCCCTTCTTCACCCCTTACTCTTATTGGACGTGGACCACCACTGGGGTATATATATTTATATTGAACAAATCCAGATATGCAAATCAAATACTCATGCACATCCCTAGTCAAACAGGCCTGCAAAGTCAGCAGTTTGCATCATGTTGTGCAACAGTTAATAACTATCCTTGTGAAACAGTACACCATAAAACTATAAACATGGCGCTGTATGAAGTTATATAGATTAAAGGAAGCTGAGGATTTTTGTAATTGAGTTCCTCGAGCAATTGTTTTAGCTTTAGTATGAAGTACTGGTGAATAAACAACTATAGGGTCACTCAGATCTGCCGGACAAAAACGTAATTAGTCCACACACCAACGGAAATTAATCATTTAATTAAATCACTGAGCTGATAATTGTCAGTTGTTTAAGGATGAGGACAATTCAGGGAAAAATTACTGCTCCTTCAAGCCTCACCACAGTCAACACACTATATCACCAGCCTACCATAATCCACCACTGCAGACAGCTGCAGTGTCTACCACATAAGCACCATCCACACTGAGCTGTCTGTCTGTGGCTGCACTCCAGCTTTTCTTCTGAGCCAGTTAAATAGCTCAGGTCCCTGCTGCCTCTCTGGGGTGTTTGAGTGAGGCAGGCTTGTGGGTGGCATCAGTGCTTTTCATGCCCTTTAAGAGATTCAGACATCATGCCTGCCAGGAATGTAAAATACCATGATAATGCCACATTAGTGATTAATACAGTACGTCCACTAAAACCTAATGTGATGCACTAGGCTTTCAAATGCGAAATGAATCCGAAAGTGATAAAATGCAGTTAGTGTGATAGATTGGCTGGGGGGGGGGGGGGGGGGGGGTGGCAGATTACAGAGCAAAAAATCTGCCTGATGGGTCACTGATGAGTAGTCTTGTGCTGCTCTGCTGGCAAGAGCAAGGAGATTCTACCCATGCAATAATCAGCCAATGAAGTGGTAAGGCCACAGGTTGTGTTCTAATGTCTAATTGCTGTTGCTGTAAACAGCCAGCACCATTACATTTGTCATGCTGTTCCAACAAGGCTCTGGTCAGAGGAATAGACGAGTGGCTAATTAGTGTCTGTGTGATACAGAGCTCCCAGTCTGGCTGCTATCAGATTGCACATTAAGGCTGAGAGTGTGATGGGTCTTCCCTGCCCTGCAGTGTTCCAGAGGTATTTATATATATATATATATATATATATATATATATATATATATATATATATATATATATATATATATATATATATATATATATATATATATATATATATGTATGTATGTATGTATATGTGTGTGTGTGTGTCTGCTCGTGCTTGTGTGTATGTATAAACTGAAGCAGACACTGAGCTGATTTACTCTGGCAGACAGTGGCTTGCCAGTGTGATCAATCACCATTTAATTATGGCTGTAGTCACAGTAAGGGGAAGTCCACTCATTCAGGTATGTAACACACATGATGTACAGTTCATAACGACTCACCACTCACCATCACCACTTCCACTTATCTGCATATTTATAACAGCTTTATCAAGGAAATATTTGGCTGAGCATATAAGCACTGGAGCACTGTTGTCAGCGCTGTTGTCTCACAGCAAGAAGGTTCTGCCTACTGGATGACTGTACACAGTGTGACAAAAAATGGACCCGTTCCACAGAAATGTGGGTAAGTATCTTTCATAGTTCAAGGGATAAAATATTTACAAGTTTTCATTTGCAAATGGTTTGTAAGGAAGGAGATAACCTCACCTGCATCTTAAAAAAGGAAACATTGCAGTTAACGAGCTGATTGAAAATTGTTCTGAATTGTAATGCATACAACATTAGATTGACTAAATTGACTGACACAAAAGTTTATTAATTACTGAATTAATTACTGAAATAACATTTTTTCCCTTGAGTCATTTCTTGTGTTTTGTAAATTGAAGGTTAATTAATTGTATTAAATTGTGAGAAATTTGAAAGTATTGTTATATACATACATTTTTACTGGTTCAGACAATTTGTAGATTATGTGGTTCATGAATTAGATGCCTGTGATGATAATAGTTTCTGGCATGCGAGAACTTTGCAGTGACTTTTACAAGTACTGAAAGCTGGCATCAAATGTCTCAGAATCAGCATCTTATTTAACCTCTATTTAATTAGTAAGAATCATGTTAGGCAGGTTGCAGATGAGCTCACGTATAAACATGAATTTACGAGATGATTCTGCACATTTAAAAACTGCTATCTGATTACTACTATCCGAGTTGATTATATGTGCATATTAGGTGGAAATGTGCACACTGACACAGTTTCTCTTTTGTGCTGCGCTCTGCTCCAGTTCCATCTGTCACATCACACTGACTCCTGAGTCCCTGCAATCCTCCCCTGTGGTCATTCATCATAATGTCACTCAAACGCTGACTCGGGTCCCTGGAGTGTCATGGTAATACCGTCCCTCTGTGTGTGCAAATTAGGGACGGATACTCAAACCAGGTATAAAACAGGCCCTGGGGCTAAATTATTAAAGACCATAGTATTAATGAACTATGATGTTACCAGTTTTGTACCTGGTATTGAAGCAATTGAGAAACAAGATTAACTTTAGGCTTACTGTATTTGTAATGTTTATTTCGTGCCTGTTGTAAAGCCTTTGGGTTGTATTACTGTATAAAAGGTGCTATACCACAAAGTTTATTATAGGGCTGGGGAATGTGATGACATAAACAAAGTAATTAATTATGTAAATAATTTGCTTAACATGCGTCAAAGCGCCACCAGGAGAATGTAAGGTGACTGCACCTAGTCAGAGCATGGGTTACACCAAAGAGCACCCTGCAAGGCCCACAACGCAGAGACCAAACAACAATATGGGGGTCTGCAAATTAGAAATGGCTTATCACACCAGTACCACGGCCATGCTTGAACACCTGAGGCCGAAGCAGACGTCAGCAGGAGCAAGACAGCACTAATGACATGCTATATATGTGTGCGACCTGCTACTTTTCAATTTCTCCTACAATGCTACTTTTTTTCCCCCACATACACGCAGCTGGCACATATCACTACTAACGACACACACACACACACACACACACACACAGTACGTGAAATACTCCACCAAACTAAATGTGGAGCTTTTCAGTGTCACTGCATGTTGTGTGGGAAGCAAGGATTCTGCAGAGCAACGCGTTCCCTCAACGTCGAACCTCGAACGCTCAATGCCTGCCTCATGTTAACAGTGCTGCTATGTATGCAGAACTGTGAATTAGGTTTAACTGCCAAATATACCACTAACCAACTGGGTGTATTTAACTCAGAATGGGAGGATTTACTTCTCAAACACATCAGAGCATTCAGCAGTGGTCCACAGGAGCATTCTCAGTCTACCTATTGTACATCACTGCGTTTGTCTACTTAGATTATGACAGCAACTCCTACTGCTTGGATTATGACAGCAACTCCTGTTACCCCTGTAACATTCACTGGCAACAAAACTTATTTGACCAGTAATGTGGTTATCGTATCACTCCTAGTTAATGATAACTAATTTAAGAAAGCATGCACAGGTACGCTGAAATATGAAGTGAAACAGAGAGAAGAGAAAGGGAGAGTGGACTGACAGGAGTGGAGAAGACGTCAGGAGGAGCTCAGCAGCAGCAACAGGCAGAGGTCAAAGAAGATGACGGTGCCTTATAGTAGCCTCTCTGTCAACATGATTATCTTTCATTCCATCAGCTCGAGGTCAAAGTCGTGTCACACAACATGTAAGATAGTTACTGAGGGGAGTCAAGTACAGACTCATTAGGCTGCATGGGAAGGCAGTGACAGACACAGGCTATAGACTGCTGACAAATTAGAGGAAAAACCAAGGTGTCTAGTCTTAGTGAAGCGTTGGGCCACCACGTGGCACCAAAACAGCTTCAACGCGTCCTGGCATTAATTCTACAACTCTGAACTCTACTATAGGTATAAACATCACTCTTTCAAAAGATAGATTATCATTTAGTGTTTTAATGATGGTGGTGGAAAGCACGGTCTAACATGTCACTCCCAAATCTCCCATAGGTGTTTGATCACATTGAGATCTGGTGACTGGGATTGACCATTGACCATTCTGTGACCTGTCACACCCTACAAAGAAGGTCATCCATAAAGAGACCACTCCCATCAGGATAGAAATGTTTCATCATAGGATAAAAAGGTGTGAATGACTTTGCATTGACTTTGTATTGATTTGCTGTCACCATCACTTCACTATAATGCAGCTTTTAAAACCAGGAAAAGAAAACACTCATGCCATATCAAAATATTACAAATACACAGACAATATCTAGTCCTACATCATGATTTTGGTAAAATGACAATATATCACCCAGCCATAAATAGCACCATGCAGTGCACTTGGGTGGAAGCATCTGCATTGGTGATGTTTCTTCATTCATTTATTTGAGTGTTTCTGTAGTGTTGCATTAACTGCATTAACTAACCCTAACCTGAAAAATCAATAAAATGAAATCGTGAAAATTACATATTCACGAAACGCAGGCAGTAGCAGGGGATTGGCCACTTGTGGCTTTGTTGCAACTCACTGCAATATGGATTGGAGCTCCAAGGGAAGCATCCACTTGCAGCCATGGATAGGAAATCTCTACAGCCAATGTTTGATCAAACATCGGTGCTTTCCAGTTAGTGTCTACAGGTGCATTGAGTATCTCTCAGGATAAAACATGGAGATATCTATCCTACAGATACAGACCTAGAAGCTTTGATGTCTTAGATTGTGTACATCTGAGGTGCAATAATATTGTTGATGTACAATGTTAATGACATCAGAGTCTCTGTACAAAATAAGGGGCTCATCAAAGCATATCAGAACCCAGAGGCAGCTCCATAATGCTGTTTGCATTGTGCATGCAACATGCATCACTGGGAATTTAAGGCTGAAAAACAAAAAGAAAATCCTAACATATGCAGTTCTGTATCAGCACTATGTTGTATAGTTGTTCATTCAAAAAATCAGGCTACTATCTGTCACATTAGCTTTTTCATGCTTCAAAAATAACTGAGCAATGATTGCTGTGGATATACAAACCACACATCATAAGTACTCCTGTAACTTTTAGAAAACCCCCTGTAATTTATGGCTTTACCAAGGGTATAAGAAGTATAAGTCCCTATGGTCACAGCCCTAGTCATTATGCTACTGTCTATTAAATGACCCTGTGTCATGATACATACTAAACATGATAATATTGCTCTATGATGAGGGAAGGAAAGATTTTAATAACCGCTGAAAAAGTTCATTGTTTATATCCATTACAAAAAATTAATGAATAATTTCTTCGGCCTCAAATAATTGTTTAATTGTACAGCCCAGGTCACGTCTTTCACATGGATAAATTTTAGTGTGACAACACACTTACTTCACCCACAAAGCGGAAAGAAGAGTCATGTTTTGACATGGCTATTGTTATTCCTGAAATGAGTAGTCTGGTCAGCCTCATCAGCAGACAAACAAGACTGCACAATAGACCTTTTTCACAGCAGCCACTCAGACATGAGATAGTAGGGAAACAGGTGTTACCAATGATAACGAATAAGTTTCAATTCCAATCAGGTTAAACAGGGTCAGAGTGCCGATAAAGTGCACGCTGGCTCATTGGAAAGTAGGGCTGGGCGATATAACTTCATGCATCATTACTTTTCAAACTTTTACCTTGACTACAATAATGAACAATTATATTACAAGCTTTGTTTTTATTTTTATACTGCTCATAGTGTCGCAGGTCCCTGTTTCCTGTCTGTGTCTGTCTCCTCTTGTGCTCCTATCCCCGTGTCTATAGAATTGTTCGAGATGATCCAGGCACAGAGTCAATCACCGCTGACCGCCCCACAATGCATGCCGGTTAGTTTTGTGTCTGACTTGAGCCCGACTGGCTCTGACATCGTGCATGTGCAGGTAACGATATTCTCACTAGATCAAGGCAATTACAGTTTTTAGAGCCAGGCACTGCAGTTGCTCTCCACCGACCGCAAGAGCCAGACAGCCCAGTGCATGATGGGATACTTCTGCTGTCGCCTAATCTGATTGGCTATGGTTTAGACTAAAAACACTTCTCTCTCTTCTCTCATTCCCTGTGTAATTGTAATATTTAAGATTATTTTAATCTGATGTGAAGATTTCATCCGTTAAACATATTTTGTGTAGTTGAAAATAATAAATGTTATTATATAACACTTATCAAAACAAGCAATCACAGAGCTTCATAAAAAAACAATATAATACAATAGCAATAAACACATCCTTATACTCTATATAATAATGAATATAAATCAATCATTAAATAAAGTATTATGAGAAATATTGAAATTTAGGGATTGATGATGATTATTAATTCATAATTGTAACATTTTTGTTATCGTTCTTCCTCTTTGATGACCGTTTTATATAGAATACATATATTTTGTATTATTACTTGCTTATTTATATCAAAATAAGCAAAGACTAATGTAAGAGGAAGAGGGAGATAAATAACAGTTGTTTTTTAATAATTAATAGAGAAGGAGTGGGATTAAATACATTTGGACTTCTCACACCTTTTCGGATTAAAAGATTTAATTGAATATGTACATAAATGATTGTGTTTTCTTTTTACAGGTTGTCTTCCTTTGCCCATTTGTGCATAAATTCTTGTTTTTGCTTATTTAATATATATTTATAGAACAAGACTGGTAACCACCAACTAAATAACAGAGCCTTCATCTGTCTTCTGCAAACTACAGGTAGAGAGGCATCAAACAGGATGAGAATATATCTGTGACTTCCTGTATATTCTGCTTTGAAGGCTGCTGGATAATGTCCTACTTCACTGCAGTTTGCCTTCACCGCCCCCTGCTGCTGCCGCCTGCTCTTGTCTACTTTGCAGGCAAGGCATAGTTCATCTCAAATGAGCCTTGTGTGTGTTTCTCCTTAGGCAGAAGCCGGGCGCAGCGTTGGTGTCCTGGCACACCTCCCTTCAATCAGCTCGTTAACTGCAGCATATAAACCCAGCATTCCAACAACTTGATGGCAGATTGTTGTTTGCCAATCTTGTGTCCGCTGGCGCCATTGCCTCTGCCTCTCCTCCTCGACCTGGATCTCCTTCGCACTCCCGCCCCTGCTCCCTGCTGCACTATCACCATCCGCAAATAAAACTTTACTCACATTTGAACTTCTGTGTGTGTCTCTGTGTCTGCTCTGGGTTCCAGCCTGCAGTTCTGTAAAACAGTGTTCTCTGACAAGGATAGCTATGACTGGCTGATTAATAATGCCATTTACATGACATTGTAATTTAAACTTTTCAAAGTTTTTATTGCCCAAGTAATGAATGTATATATCTCAATTCTAGTCCATGTCAATGTCAGTGCTGCATATGAGTTTTTCAGGCCTCACAGACACAAGTCTACTTACTAAAAAGCAGGTACAGGTGAATAGTAACAGATGCTGCACAGGGAAGTCAGTGGAGACAGTAAGGACTGGTTGTTATTGTGGCTGTCACACTAGTTTCTCTGCACTTTTCCACTGTGTATAAGTAGGGAGCTGCACACACAGCACTGGCCTGGGAGCTGTGAACGACAGTTCATCAACACACGCACTTGGGAAAGTATTAACCGGATTAACCGGCATGAGCAAGATAGAGTCGAGGTTCTGAGTAGTGGTTTGGATACCTTTTTCATTTGAATGCCCAGCCCTACTGGAAAGATTACTAGACTAAATTGATCAGAACCTCTACCTACTAGTCAATATGGCTGCAGTGGAAAAGGTCTTTTAGAGCATCGATATCGCCTTTTCTAGCATTCACATATGCAGTGTGCGCAGCGCCTACTCATTGGTAGACCTAATTTACAATCAGTCTGAGGGAGTCTAAGTCTGCAACAAGTGGGTGTTTAGAATATTGCATTTTGCTGTCCACGCTACTTATATCAGCATTACACACTTATCTGCTAAAAAGTGAATTTCCACTGAAACAAAGAGGCCTTACATCATCAGCATTTCAGTGTTCAGTTCAATATGAAACACTGCATTTCACTAAGATTGCACTGCCCAGCTTTAATCTATGTCCCAAGCTTTTACAAGCTTTTATTGGCACACAAGTAAAGTTCTGAAATACATTTTTGTTTTCCCTGCTCTGACATTTCAGAAGGTACAAAAACATCCTTTGAATCCTATGAAAAAATTAAAAGTAAAAGATTCTGTTACTTTACTATTCACTATGACCCAAGGCAAAAGAATTTCTTTCCTTCACTGACTATAATTCTGTAGACCTGTTGCAACACTATATGTACCAATAAACACATTTCTATTATGTGAAGGCTGAGGACAACAACAGCACAGCAGCAGAGAATATATTTGCAGAACAAAGCTTGTAAGACAACCTGCGCTGGCAAACACAGAAGTTCCAAGGAGAAAAGACAGCGGGAGACTCCCAGCACAGCAGCGTGGGAGGAAAAGAGCCGTTATCAGCATAAATCAAGTCATCCATCTCTGGCAACTCGCAAGAGTCAGTACACGCAACCGAAACACCCTCAGAGTACTCTGTAGGCTGGGAGGCTGCAGAGAAGCTCTGACCCTTACTGATCCCAGACCACAACTGACATTTAAAAGGAAATATGAGTGGACTCACGGTTTTGAAGTCACTCTGGCTGCACTCCTGACCTTGGTAGCGACAGTAGAGCATCATCTCATTCAGGTCGTGCCCGACCCTCTCGATGAACTCCTTCATGCTGAACGCCTTGGGCCTGTAGGCTGTGAAGTTGGCCGTTTCCTCCAGGAACGCCAGCACATCGGGTTCAGCCAAGTGCGGCTGGGGGATTTTCAGATTCACATCCAGCAGGGCCAGCAGGTCTCCGGCGTGGTACAGGTCGTTGCGTGTGATGTGGCTGAAGCGGTAAGAGTTGAGGTTACAAATGGTCACGGCTGGGAAAACCAGGCTGCTCGACACGACGGCGTCCAAGCTGGTCACATGGGGGTAGGAGAGGAAGTAGGCCAAGCGCTCGGCGCTCTCCAGGGCCAACAGTCCCAGGCAGGCGAGCAGAGCCGCGGCCCAGAGCAACCGGCGCGCAGTGGGCCGACCATCGGGGAAGACAAAGCGCAGGCCGTGCAACGTGCTGGTGTGAGTGAAGGCCTGCCAGGAGGTGGGGCGCAGGCTGGAGCTCTCCTGGCTCCCCTGGCTGCCACAGCTCTCCTTTAGATCCATCATCTGCCCTCCCGTTCCTCAGCCAGAGAGCCCCCGGTGCACTCACACCTGCGCAGACAGACAGGAAACATCAATGCTTTAGATTCAAATCCCACAATCATATGGACAGAGAAGAGGAGAAGAAACAAGGCACAAGGGAGCAACCCAAAGAGGAAAAAGTGGTAGAAAAGAAGCAATCTGCAGCAAATACTCTTGAAAAACATGGGGGAAAAAAATTGAAAATTTGAAGCCTAACAAGAATTGTCAAAGAAGAGGAAGTACACATGAGACGGCAAAGCCCTTCACAACAAAAATACCTACTGCAGAGAGGAGGAGAAAGATGCTCCCTTAGGGCATCCCCTCTCCTCACCACCTCCACCCTCAATCACTCCCTTGAGCTGAGAGTTACTGTGGCTGCCAGCCTGCCTGTGGCTTCTACTACACCCCCGCACGCACCACACACACACACTCTACCCAAATCCCAAACTGTGCACTCCCCCCCATCCCCCCGTCCCCTGTCGCCTCCTGTGACTGCTCGATTTCATTGACAAAAAATCCCAGAGGTAAGTCCTCTGTGACACCCTGAGCGAGAGGTGAGAGTCACTTAAGCTGCAAGCCAATCAAAGCTGCCTCTGTGTATTTAACGTCCAGACTCATTTCCATTCAAAAACACAAACACACTCATGCGGTAACTCTCTTGTGCGTGAGTGCACGCGCGCACACACATACATACAAGGCTTCTCGGGAGCTCCTGTGCCCTCCAACTAATGACAAGACTAAGCACCTCTCTTGTTCAGCCTAGCGAGAAGACATCCAGCAGGCGCGAGTGTGTGTGCGTGTGTGAGTCTGAGAGCGCACGTGTGTTTGTGCGTGTGTGTGAGAGAGAGAAGCACTGAGAGTGAGAGAAGCGGCGAGAAAGAGCGAGAGCACGAGCGAGAGAGAGAGAGTGAGATGGTGGGGGGAGAGAAAGAGAGAGAGAGAGGGAGGTTGACGATCAGAGCCGCCGGTTAGTCTCGCGTGCCGTTCCAAACTCCTCCCGTTTTCCTCTGGCCAGATACATCCGCTGTCCCTTCTCTTCCCGGCTCATCTGTGGCGGCGGCGAACAACAGCAGAGCCGGGAGAGAACGGGAGGCGCACACACACCAACACACATTCTGGTCCAGAGAGAGAGAGAAGGGGGGGGGAGGAGGAGGAGGAGGAGGAGGCAGGAGAGGAAGAGGAGGGAAGACGACTCCTCGCTTGCTCTCTCCACAGTAAATTCTCTTATTGAACGTTTCCTCCCTCCTCCGACGCGACTACCTATGGTCTCATCCGTCTCTCAGCCTTTCATATCTCAACATCTCATCATCAGTGATGGATGAACGCAAAGAGGGAGGCTGTCGGGAGAGACAGATAGTAGAGGGGGAACTGTGGTGGTCGCTCGGTTGAACGGAGTGGGGGGTCCACGGCGATGTCACACGGACGAAAGAAAATCAGACCAAACTTTTTGTTGTTGTTGTTTCTGTAGAACTATGATGAAGTACTTATCAAGATCTTTAATAAATATTGAATTAGTGTGCACATTATTTTTGCGCACGTTGAGCAATTTTTAATTCATCTCTTATACTTCCGTCTACAGGAGTAGGGGTTAAGATTGTCTTCAATTAATCAGTTCAATGAATAATTAGTTGTTTGGTCTGTGTACGTGTCATAAAACGGTGAAGCGTGTCAATCACCGTTACCCAAAGTCCATGATGATGCCCACAGATGTCAGTCAGTCATTTTCTATACCTGCTTATTCCTCATTAGGGTCGCAGGGGTCTGCTGGAGCCAATCCCAGCGCAGAGGCAGGGATACACCCCAGATGGTCGCCAGCCAATCGTGGGGCACACACGCCATTCACTCACACACTCACACCTATGGGCAATTTAGAGTCGCCAATTAACCTCAGCATGTTTTTGGACTGTGGGAGGAAGCCGGATGAAAACCCACACAGACACGGGGAGAACATGCAAACTCCACACAGAAAGGTCCCAGACCCAGGACCAAGAAGGTCTTGAACCTGTGACCTTTTTGCTGTGAGGCAACAGCGCTAACCCCTGTACCACCGTGTCGCCTGCCCACAGATGTTTTGTGCCCAATAGTCCTGTCACATAGGGCTAAGGAAAGGCGAGAATATTCACATTTGAGAAAAGGGAATCTGATAATATGAGCGTCTATTTATTAATAAATAATTCGCTATCAATTTAACATAATGTTAAAACTGGCCGACAGTTAACATTGACTTAATCTCGACAGAAGAATCAATTCTATCGATTCAGTTATTTGATGATATTAAATAACAGTTGCACATGCTACTCTGGTAACTACTCTGTTTCAAGCACCTCATTGCAATACCCTAATTACATACATGAGGGAAACAACATATCACAAATACTTTTAGAAAACATCAGTGTACCGGTACATATTTTCAGTTTTTCTTAGTTTTTCTTTCTACTCCATGTAGGTCATTGAGGTTGTAGTAGTGGTGTATGGTGGAGATGTACACATTATCTGCAGTTCATCAACATTAGCCTACCTGACCCACATAGACAGACCCTGTAGTGTCTGTAGCTGTTTATTTGCTGTTGCTCTTTTTGTCTCTGTTAATGTTTCTTTTATTATTATTGGAATGTGTTTGTCTTCTATGTGCTGCAGAAGAGCAACCTGCAATGAATCAGTTTTAATTGTGTCAGGCCACTTTAATTATAACATTTATTTGAATATTTTCCCGTATAATAAATACATTCCATTATGTTTAAAAGTGTTCCGAATTGTTTGCCACCCTCTTTTAAAAATATTTGCTGCATAAAATTAGAATTTATGGAATAGCTGCATCTTTTCAATTATACTGGCAAACTGCTATTTATGGGTTTTAAACCTGCTCGGACAGTGATATTCTTTTTATATACTTTTATTATATTGGATGATACAGGCAAATAACTTTTAATGATATTCAAGCAATGTTTATATATTAAATTTGTACTAAAAGAGCATTTAAACTGTATACAAATCACCTTTTAGATTAGTGTACTAAAGAACTTATAGTGTAAAAAAAATGTTCCAATTTAGTGTACTTGCATAGTCCTTCTGTCCAACTTAAGAGTATTAAATACAAAAATACTGGTGCCAGTTTAACACAAACTTGAGTGAATGAATGAATATAATAAAAGTTGTACATTAAAATCATGCTCAGCTCTTTCTCTTGCGTGTTGTATTGCAGTGGTTCTTCAGGGGTCCTTGAGGGGATTCCAGGAAGTTCCCAGCAAAACCATGAATAATTTATTTTTACTTTAAATCCATCCATTTGTAACACAGTGACAGAACGTATGACCATTTTCATCATGGGTTTCATACACTTGCTGTAATAACTAATACCTAAAATCTTATCAGGAAGACTAATTAAATGGGGGTCGGTCGTCCAATTTATGTCACGTTAGAGGGTCCTTGACTTCAAAAGGTTTGTGAAGCACTTTTGCATTGGACTTAATTACCTATAATTAAGTATATGGTGAGTTTATAATTATAATCCACTATTAAGTGATTAAAATGAACCCATCAAATGACTTAATATAAAATATTAACCCTCTTTTTCTCTCATAAACACATATAAAACAATTGTTTACAGAGTACAGATACTACTATACCCTGCACAGAGACACACACAAACTTGCTGACACACACCTGGTCCGTTCACACACAAATCATTACAACTGTAAGCACCAAGAACCTGTCTGCTCTTGCCCTCCTGCACTCTTCATTATCTGTAATGTGGGAACATGCACAATGTTATTCCAGCACATTCTAAATATCAAACTTTTTCCTGCCCTATATACCTACTACCTGCACATCAAGGGGGCGGGGCAAAAAGAAACAACCTCTTCATCACAGTGTACAGGCCATTTTGACTAGAATCCCTCCAGCAGGAATATGAGCTAAAGATTCATTTGTCAGATGGCCTTGGAGCTAATATTTTAGGAGAGTCAGGCACACAGGGATTTGGAAGAAGAGGATGTTTTAAAGCAAGGGTGGGCAAAACCGATTCTACTAATAGAAAACTAGAGCCCATGAGTAAAAAATCAGGTGTATTACGGCTAGGTTGGAACAAAAGACTGCAACCACACCAGCCCTCCAGGACCAGGATAACCCATCCTATTTTACAGTAATGTGATAATGTAGAAAAGTGCAATTGGGTATCATATACACTATTTGGGAATGAGATAAAGTCAATATTTGTTAAGTAAAATATTATTTCTGAACTGTTTTTTAAAAACCCCAAAGTTGTCCAGGGTCAATTTGACCCCAACAAGAAGGTCGAAAATGTTAATACAACACAAAGTGTATGTACTTATGTTCTGCTCTCTGAAATTACACAGGAGAAGCAGGAGTTTGAGAGAAATTGGGTTACACAAGAGATAAAACGCCCCTTTTAATTAAAAAAGCACAGTATTGGAGGAAAAAAAATAAATTAAAAAAACACTTGGTGGAGTCAGACAACAACTGCAACTTTAAAATAACACATTTTAGGAGGGTAATATGAATGTGGCTACGTTTAAGAAAAGCATATTAAAATGGAGTCATGTTACACTGCTGCCTCCGATTAAAACATGTGACTTTAAACTGACTAAAAGTCAAACATGTTGACAAAATATTATTGAAAATGAACTATAAACGGCATCAGCTCTTAAAAATTAGCTAGCTGCTAATTTACTGCATCAAAAGCAGCAACAAACAATTATCTTGCAAGCACATAAATGTGCTAACGAGCATCTTCAACCTCACTGTGGCAGGTGGGCACCGCCGCCCTGTTTCTGTACTCCTTCTTAGTGCTGTCCGTCAAATTAATTAACTTTTTCTGTTTCTGTACTAGTGCTGCAAAAAAAATAAAGGTGCTAAACATGTGTATGACGCTGTATGAAGTTGTTTCCAAGATTAAGTGATGTGGAGGCAGAGCCTGGCTGGTGTTAGTGGATGAAAACAGAAAAATAAGATAAACAAACTCGATAAATCAAAATATATGATAAGTAATTTCATTATATAGGCGCCATATTTGTGATAAAGTAACATTTTGGACAAATACGCATATAACAGCCTATTACTGACTTAAACTCAGCACACATTTTATTATTTTTATTTCAAATTATTATTATTTTTAACACACTGTAGTTCTGGTGGTATGTTTTTCACCACAAATTGTGTTGGTTGCAGCAAAAACACGGTGCATCAGCGCAGGTTAATTTCCTCAGTCACATGATATGCTCCTCTCCTAGGATACACTGAACATCTATTTAAAAAAAAAAGAAAAAACTACATCTGCAATCATGTCTGCTCTGAAATATTTAATCACAGAGGTGGCAGGTCCGTGGTGAGTTTTCAGCAGCATAAACGCTACTGAATGATCACAGAAATATTACAGGAATACTACAGGCACCAGAGTGTCGCTATGATCCATGTTCTTGTCACTTTGATCACAAAGGTGACACTACTCTCGAGTATACAGGCTACACTGTAGTATAGAATTTAATATTAATACTATACAGTTTAAAGCATATTATGGATCCAAGATGAAACAGACAGAAAGGTGGGACTGAGAGGAGGAAAAAAAAAGGCAGAATTACAAATCAGTTTGCTACTTCAGCACCAGGGACAGCGACATGGATTTATTGATACCCAGCCCAGTTAGACAGCCATGGTCAAGACCATAGATTCCAAATTGGACAAACCTCAGTCAGATAAAGGATCAGTGAGTCCCTGCCCCTGTAGTCTCTCTCTGTTACTAGATGGTGAAGATGGGAGGTTAACAAGGGGTGTGGGTTTTAGTCATTTCGCTAATAAGGTAAAAAAAAAACGATCCCCCCCCACCACCACCACCACCAAACACCTACCGAGTGTATGCATGACAAGACTACGTGAGTAATTAATCTTTCAGACTATCTTAATGTATGATGAAAAATAATAAGCTCCTACAAGGAGATAATTAGGAAGTGTAAGTAGTAGAGTTGGTGAATCCGGGCACAGTTGATTATTACCTCTGGCGAAAGGCGATTGAATTTGAAGGGCAAATTATTTCAGTGTGAG
The DNA here is from genome assembly GCA_030544235.1 of Lepturacanthus savala. NCBI lineage: Eukaryota > Metazoa > Chordata > Actinopteri > Scombriformes > Trichiuridae > Lepturacanthus > Lepturacanthus savala. The sequence continues at coordinate 13,077,115 of CM060482.1, read as the reverse complement.
CAGTAGCTGCAGACTTGCTGGAACGGAGGAGCCCCCCCCCCCCCCTCCCTTTTTTGTGAAGGTCTTAATTAGTAGATGTGCTGATAAGGGAAGGAGCAACTCCCTCCGCACACACGCTGTCCTAAGATGGACCGTTTCAAAGAGCCTTGTTCTGTTCAAATTAAGTTCCCCCCTCCAATTGAGGGTTTTATCATCAGGACTCTTAACTGGCTGCTGGATGTCTGTATGCTTTCCTAAGCTTGACTAATGATGTCCACTAGGACCTGAAGTGCCAAGGAGGGTGTTGAATGCTACCCCCTGCTGGTATTAAGACTAATGTAATTACACTGTTGATGTACCAATATAATAGAGTGGCTCCCGACTTTGCTGGCTTGTCACCTCTTAAAATTAAGTGATGCCTCCAGGTAAAGATGGATTATTCTTCTCCAATAGACCTTTTTCACAGCAACCGTATTGACATGAAACAGTACGTAAACACAGGTGTTTGCAACGATGGCTATTAAGGTCGCGTTCCATTCAGGAGTCAGGCTGCTGCTGTTGTGCGCCCGTGTTTACTTACTTTACTATTGTTTAAATTCAAGGATTTAAGACACCCAAAGTCTTCGACCCCAAAGCGGTCACAACACGTATAGATTTTTCCAGCATTTCTTGTAATGTAATCATGCATTTTAGACATAAATCACTTGATAGTTTCGCCTGTAAATTATCATACAGTGTTCAATTCGGCATTTTAATATAAGAAACACATGGTTTAAGTTTGACAATAGAAGCACAACGGCAGCTACATGTTATACTTGGTTCAGATCATTTATTTTCTGGCTCACCTGTAAAAGGTTCCTGCCATACAGACAGTTTTGGTTCACTCCTAGGATTTCAGGTAGGAATTGTGTGAAATCCAGTGGATCGACAACTAAAGTGACCCCTTGGTGTCCCCAGACCCCAATTCTGGCTTGAAACATTTAAAAGAAATAATAATTTAATATCAACACATCTCCAGAAACAGTGTCCCCGTTACTCTACTGTGAAACTCGGGTTGAATGTGAAAATATTTTTCTTCCAATTTGTGTGACCTTTTAAGATCTATATTGGGCGAACAGCTCACAACTAGTAATTCTTCTTATGTGTGCACTTTTTATACACCCAACTTTTGAAGCAGTGGGACAATGAGAGGATTATATGGATGAAAACACCCTCACAATTAAACTGGAGATCATCACTTTTGTATCATGCTCAGTGCAATCTAATCTAATTTCAGATCCAAAGTGGTGGAGCGCAAAGACAAAACAACAGAAAATGTGTCAGTGTGTAAGTACTTACAGACAACTAAAAGCATGAGACGGTAAGTATTTGGGACAACTACAAACACAACCCATTTCATCATCCCCATCTAGCGCCATAAACCAGGCAATTTGAGCAGCTGCATCGTACATAAAATGACAAAGAGGCTGTGGATTAACCTGAATCTGTTAAAGTGAGGCAGGATAGTGGAGGAGTGTGGATCTGGGACTCTGATCCTGTTGGTAAAGCCTCCATCAGAGCCTGTTAGTCACAGTGCAACTCCACCAGTAGAAACTTTTGGTCAGGCAAACCACAAGAGACTCTTCGACTACTTCCCTTCAATCCCTGCCCGAAAACATCTGATACACCTCTAAAAGCATGATAAACAAGCCGAGTCGCTGTTCATCCACATCCACTGTGAGGCTAGGAGAAACAGACAGGACTGAAAATGCAGAGCAAGGACAATAACTAACAGGGAAAAACACAATATACAAAAGGAGCCTCGCCTAAATTTCGTTTTGCATAATTAGCAAATCAATGCTGTGTAGATTAGTTTTCCAATTCAAGGTCACTGAAGCAAAGTGCACCAATGAGATAGGAAGAAAAGAAAGGTGAGCGGATCGCTTCTTTAACACACGTAATCTCAGACTAATTACAGTTTTTGTGAGAATTTGACACCTAATCAAACAAGGCAGAGCTTCTGCAGCTTTGTCATTATATAATGAGAATGTGTGGGAATGAGTGGGTGCATCTTGTTACACATCAATCCGTAGCAACAACAAATGACGTCAAGGAGACTCTAGTTTATTTAACTGGATATCGAACACCTTTGACTAATAAGAAAGCATAGCGTAGCCAGAGGGTGGTTTTAAAGAGGTGACTTAAGGAAAACAAAAGATAAGGCGTTTACACTCTGTCAGTCATGAAACAACTTAGGGAGTGGATGCAGCAGTCTATACAGAAGGTTTCTGATGTAAAGTTCATGTCAAAGGCTGTAGGTGTCCTCAGGTAACTCGCCCAGGAGTTCATCCAGGTCATCATCTGAAAAACAGACACATTTCAGCTTCGTTTTTTATTTAGCCACCATAAGCAGGTGAGCTATGGCATAATTAGTTTCATATTGTTTTGTAAAGAATGTGTCATCAACTGGAAAAAAAAATAAAAATTGCAAGAGCTGTAACCAATGGTCTACCGAGAGAGCAATGAATAGAAATGTACAAGTAAACCATGCTGGTGCTTTCAACACTTAATCTGAAAAGGATTTAAGTCTAATTTTGATGTTTCACTACTTGTTTGGGTAAATTATCAAGTTAAAAAATATATATAGCTTTAAGAAGACTACATCTACAGCCATGTCATTTGCCCCAACATCCTGTAATGCTCATTACACTGAAAAGCCACATTTAGAGTGACAGCTTTCTGAGGTTGTTGCACGTATGCATTGTCAAGTGTTTCAGCCACATCTTCAGTCGTCTGCTTCACAGAACAGAAACTTCTTCTTCTTCAGAAACACTTTTTTTTTTTTATCCATAACACCATCTAACCCAAAAACCCATAATCGTGACCCAAAGTGAATTTTTATGCTTCAAGTCTATGTTCCTCTATTTCTGGAGCGCTCGGAGCGCTGACAATACAGGGGTGACCTACACTCTGTACTGTGCCTGAATGCATCCCTTGTAGACAGATGGAGCACTGGAACTGCTGCGCTGCTAACATGCTGCTCATGCTATGCCGACTGTGGCCAGACAGTGTTACACTTTACCATTAGTGGAGAAAAAATGTAAAAATGTGACTTAAAATACTGAACACAGCTTGCCTTTAACTTATTTCATATAATTATTTAAATAATTCTTTAGTTTCTTTGGTTTTGACTTCTGGCTAAGCCAACTTGTAATGTAAATGATAAACTGCATCTTATTTTATGGACTGAATAATATAAAGAAATCATAGTGTAATCAAAGGCAAAACATATATTGGCTGCGACTGGTACAGAAAAATCCAGTTGGACGACTGTTACAGAACCAATGTTTTGCTGGTTCGTTAAGGGACTGGGAGTCAAATTAATATCTGAAAACGTAACAGGCATTGTTGTAATTGTATTTAACAAATATAAAACACATTTTGATGAGTTTGACACTTTGTCAAACCAGGATATGAATCTATTATAATACTATTCCAAAAGAGGGGACCCACCTGCATCCCAGCCTGAGGCCTGAGGTGCTGGCTCTGAGGGGGGTCTGCTGGAGCTGACACTGACGTCTGTCGGGCCCTGAGGGTTCGTGTGTTGCCCCCCTTCTTGTCCCTCGTTGTCATCGTCGTCAAACACCAGCTGCATTCGAGACTCCGGCTCCTGGAGGACGGCTGGAGACCGAGCGGGCGATATCGTTGTCTCCTGGGATAGAAAAATAAAAATGTTTTGAGGGGGGAGCGGCTGACAGCTTGACAGAACGTTTCCGGATGACGGATTGAATATTTGTTGGAATGCGATTGTGCTATTCTTGTTTTCATCTCGTCTTGCTCACCAGGACCAGGGGGGGCAGCTGAGTGGATGAGAGGCCGACTCCATCGGGGGCATAGATCCTCAAGAGGTTGTTCGGCGTCACGTTCAGGTAATGGTTGCGATGGGAGGGGGAAAACACACCCACCTGCCCACGGAGGAAGCACGGGGGGAGAGCACTCAGACAAACACCATAAATGGATTTATATCCAGTGGATATTTTAAGGTTAAGCTTAAGAAAATAAACCTGCAGTTATCAGCATGGCTGATATTCAATTATAATCTCCGCAGGGATGTCTTACTTGTTTGAGGAGCAGTACAGCTCCGACCTTCAGCTCCCCCACTCTGTCCTCAAGGAGACGGCGATGCACTGTTCCCTGGATCTCCCCTTCGGTCAGAAATGTAAAGAATAGAGGAGCCGTGTCAAACACGTACTGTATGTGTTTTATGACTGAACTAAAGGGATTTTTGACTGCCCAGTTTGAATGAAATAATTTGACAACTTAAAGGAAAATGAATCTGCTGTATTGACCGTTAATGTGGCCAGTGGGGTGGGGGTGTCTCTTCAGGACGACTTTATGCTTCTTTAAATTGAGGTAATTTTTTTTTTTTTACCATAATGTGGATGTCTTCTGCCTCAGTTTCTTCCAACACTTCATTTTAAACTGAGGCTTGTATCTTCACAAAGTTTAAAACTACAGAGCTCCAGAAAGCACAGGTCATTTTTGGTCTGTTCATAAATATTTATGAACCTCTCTTCTGATTAGCTGATTTTTGCTTCGAAGACTGAAAGAGTGTGTGTGAAGTTGAGGGCAGGTGGACCAGGCTGGGATCGTCTACAAGTGGAGGGAGCATGGGACAGTTTTTCATATAACACCTAGACCTCATCTACAGTGAAAAAAACAAATATGAAAGTGTCTATTTGCATGATATGGAAACTTGAAAACCACATGAGACACACCATCAACTTTGTGATATGTTCTTTTGCCATGAAAGGTTTGGGTTGCTCGTCATGTTTTCCCTGAAAAGTTGTGAAAATAGTCCTAAAACACATCTTCTACACCCATATATAGGATTAACTTTAATAGTTATAGAACATTTGTGAGGTTATCCCCATTCAACATATTGCCTTCATAGATAACTAAACCACAGCTCCTTCAAATCTAGCACCATTTATACAACTCTTATTGCCAACAACTTTTAACCTCAAATTTTCTCTTCTACTCTCACCCCATCTGGCATAAATCTATGCTTAAAACACAACATTTCACTGCCTTCAGTTTAGGCGCATCCATCATCATAGACCTCACCCACCCACTGCAATAACTGTGTACTAGACCTTGTATTGTTTCAGCTTTCACATAAAATTTCATCCATTTAAGTTTATGCCCCATTTCTACTCCTGGACTGTCACTGTTATTTATTTACCCTTTGTTTTGACATATTTTTGATATGTGGGAGGCACTGTTGGGACTTTGAAGGACGTTTGCAATGCCGGTGCCAAGATATCTCATCGTTATTGATAACTGTGTTTTCATGACGATAACAATATAGTATTGAATTGAAAATCAACCCATCAACTTTCCACCATGGAAACAGACAGGACTAACCAGCCTGGGAAACGTTTTCAATAAGGGATCACTCGTGACCTTTGACCTCCTTAAATGAACATAGCGACCCAGACATTGTCACATCCAGTACGCGCAATCAAAATGGATTATAAAAAAAGAAAATTGCTATTCATAACTTGCACAACGGCCCTCCTCTATTAGTCAGTCAGTCAGTCATTTTCTATACCTGCTTATTCCTCATTAGGGTCGCAGGGGTCTGCTGGAGCCTATCCCAGCGCGTTACGGCGAGAGGCAGGGATACACCCCAGATGGTCGCCAGCCAATCATGGGGCACACACACCATTCACTCACACACTCACACCTATGGGCAATTTAGAGTTGCCAATTAACCTGAGCATGTTTTTGGACTGTGGGAGGAAGCCGGAGTACCCGGTGAAAACCCACGCAGACACGGGGAGAACATGCAAACTCCACACAGAAAGGTCCCAGACCCCGGACCAAGGAGGTCTTGAACCACGGTGCTACTTCACTACCAATAATCGATTGGAATGTCATTCATTTGAAAATGCAACAACACATTCACCATGTTACCCAACTCTAATATTTAGCTCATTCAACACAATCACCTGCACAGTGTCCAACTGCAATAGAGAACCAGTCCATGCATTCTGGCTCTGCACCAAGTTAGGATGTGTTGGTGGGAGGTCAGAAGGGATCTAGCCAAGATCCTCAGCAACCCCCCCCCCCCTCATCCTGTTAGACCAGGGCTGCCAATCCTGCTCCTGGAGGGCTACCATCCTGCATGTTTTAGGAATCTCCCTACTCCAACAAACCTGATTCTAATTATCAACTTGTTATCCAGTAGCTGAAGATGAAGAGCTTTTTTTTAATAATTAGAATCATGCAAGACTAAAACACATAGGACAGTAGCTCCCTGCGGGCAGGGTTGGGCAGCCCTGTGTTAGACGACTGCTCCACATTAACCCTAAAAGATCCCCAAACCCTAATATAATCATAATCTAAATCCATGTTCACTATTGTATGACACATCTTGGTTTTGTTCATACCTGTGATAGCCACCTGTGATGTAGTTTTATGCTTTCTCATAATGTAAAAGAAAAAGAATTCAAATAAATAAAATGCTAATTATTCTGACACATTATCTGGTTTCAAATGACACCTTCAAATTGCATATTTTGCCTGAAATAGTGATATAAATACAAAGAAAAGCAACAAATATTTATGTTTGAGAAGATGAATTCTGAAAATGTTTGGCACTTTTCCTTTATAAATAAACAAACCCCAAACTGATTTTATTTTGATCAATTCAGAAGTCGGGTATAGAGTAACCACAGACTGACAGCAGCTTCTGAGACAGGTGGGAGGCACATTACTGACAGAACAATTCCTCGTGGTGTCACAAGCACTTAAGCCCAACCTACTGCTGATGCCAATCTACTGCAAATGAATCCCTAATAAGAACTTAAGTCCAGTGTTGAGTACAACATCTACTCCCCAGTGTTAATAATCAGTACACCTCATGTGACTGCTCTTGGGGGGCCATGGCAACTGTCTCAGCTTAGAGATGGATCAGACTAAAGGGCAAAGGCTTTAGGCAGAGCAGGAGGGGAGAGATTAAAAAACAGAAAGGAAGAAAGAGACGTCCTGCTGGAATGACTTGAAGTGAGACATTATATATATATATATATATATATGGTTATATATATATATATATAAAACCAGTGGGGTGTGTGAGTGTGTGTGTGTGTGTGGGGGGGGGGGGGGGGGTAATCAAGTATGTTACTGTGGCTGACCTCTGCTCCAATACCATGTTGTGCTTAATAAGGCGAGTTCTCAGTGAGCAAATGTCAAATGGGATATAAACAGCTTCTCCACCCACCTAAACCTTAACACACGCTTTGCTTTTATCTACCACACGTGTCGCCTAATTGGAACCTTTCTTTTTTTTTTACCAACTTCAAGATGCAGAATTTCATCTTCTGAGCACCAACTGTTGTTACACATTTCTATTATGAACCTGGGCAAGCCTTTTGTGTGTTGTCCAGTACCTGTAGGGTCTTTGAAAACAGCCTTGGCGTCAGCGTGTGTATGAATGATGCTCTTCAGCAGCACAGCCATGTTGGGCACTTTGTTTTTGGACAGCTGTTTAAGTGCAGCCTGGATGGATGACAAAAACAGGATTTTCATTACTTCCTCGTTTTCTGGTGAATCAAATATTAATGTAGTGGTTCAGCGAAACATTTCAACAGCAGAATTAGTTTAGGAGAAGAAGACACTGATTTCCTAAATTACTCTACCATTTAAACATTATTAAGTTATTACGACAAAAAGTATTAAGTATATACTACAAACTGTTTCTTATCAACCCTTAAATATCATATTCACACAGTCCAGAAATTATGTGAAACCACTCTACTCTAAGCCTACAAATGTATTATGTTCTATGCAAACTGTAACATTCATGGTTCCTTTAGTCATTTATATCTTTTAGAATAACAGATTCAAATCAAATAATTACTAAGGCGCCATCTGGTGACAGTATGGAGAATGACGCTGTTGTAGACAAGTAGGCAACAAGGGCTGGGCTCATTACTGAAGAAAATATTTGTGTATATATACAAATATATATATATACACACACATATACACACATATACACACACACACACACACACACACACACACACACACACACACACACACACACACACACACACACACACACACACACACACACACACACACACACACACACACACACACACACACACACACACACACACACACACACACACACACACACACACACACACACACACACACACACACACACACACACACACACACACACACACACAAATATATATATAAAAGAATATGAAAGAAACAAATAAGAACCGTACAGAACCAAAAACCGTGACCCTTAAACCGTTGATATGAACCGAACCATGATTTTTGTGAACCGTGCCGCCCCTAACTACAAAACTGAACATGGACATACTAAAGCATGCTAAATATGTACTTACTATTCAATTCAAATAAAAACTAGGCAAATGTATTCATACTTTTGTATAAATAAACAATTTAAATTTCCCATTTCAATAAAAATCAGCAGCAAGCAGTATTTCCTATCAACAGCTGTCAACAGGAGAGGGGGGGGGGTCATTTGTTTTTTTCCTGCAAACAGTGGTTTTGGGAAGCTGAGGGTTCATGTAAACAGCTTAACCTGTTTGAGACAAACAATAGCCAATCAAAAACAAAGCCACATTATTCCACAGGACCCTCTTGCAGTGACATAGAGTGAGCTGAATAACAGCATTCTCCATTAGAGTGATTGATGAGTGATCGTACTGTTTATAATTACAAACACCTCCGGTACAGCTCCGTCATTTGTCCTGATTACGCCAATAGACCTCCAGCAGCGACACAGAGTCTATTCTGATGGAGGATATAAATGATTTAATTATTTGAAAAAAAATGTTTGACCTAAAAAAAACAAGGGGTTTATTGCAATGCTGGGTTTTGTTGAAATGGGAAATTGTTTGAGAAGACTTTTTTCCCCCCCATTGTATTTTTTTTCTAGTGAATAATAAGGAAAAAAAAAAAAAAGGATGCGTGACGGTAATGAGATTTGACCTTTCGAAGCACCATGACCACGCTATACGATTGCAGGAAACATGAGGGGTTTCTCTCATCCAATCCAATCTCTGCCTTCATCGCAGCCCAGGCACCGCCACTGAACTCATCTTCTTCAGGCTGGGAGCTGGAACCCTTTAAGTCAAGACACACAGAGTAAGACTGAGATGCGCATGCCTAGAGCGGCATTTTCCTGCTCAGTCTCTTGTTAGAGTGCTCAGATCACCTCTGTAGGCTGTAGCTGCAATTAAAAGGGGCTGTGTGTAACGTTTGCGAAGCATTTTACATGTTGTAATCTTTTTAATGGAATGGGTTGCAGGATAACTTAAATGGGAATCTCACCAACTTCCTCAGTTGACTATTCCATGTGTTTTTGGATGTTGATGAATGATTTATATTAAGGGATCAGGGCAGGAATGTGCACACTTCCATGTGCCTCATCTCTGTGCTGCTACCCTCAAACAACACCAGTATCCAACACAAAAAACACAGCGGGTATCGTCACAAGCACAAGAGGACGGCGAGCTCAACCACCACACACACACACACACACACACACACACAAAGAAACAGCTGCAATAATGAGACACCCACTCCTGAGCAAACACAGACACACACACACACACACACACACACAGCTAAAACACAGTTATTCCCTCTACAAAGAAGCGGGAAATGAGCGGCAGAAAATATCTTAACCCTCTTTGTTTACCCATGATGATAAACTACTCCATAAACGTAAGACGACACTTCACACCTCACTGGCCAGTCTGCAGGGTCAGTGTGTGTTTGTTTGCTCTGCGTCTGTGTGTGTGCTACAACAGTGGAGAGAAGGCTGCTGTTTTTGTTATTATTAGAAGTTGAAGCTGGAAAATACATCATCCGCAATAGTAAGGAATTTCTGAAAGTTACACACAGCCACTTTTATTATTAATCTGTTGATTATTACATATTATCATTCTTTGATTAATAACTTAGCTGTCTGATGTTAAGAATATCACTATTTCAGCATTCTATGGGCCAAACACCTCAAGCATATAATTGACAAGTTGATCAATAGTGAAAATAATTGTTAGTTGCATCTCTAGTTGGAAGTTTGACTGAGCTCTACAGGATGGTTTCATACTAACACAACAAAGCATTTGTGACATGAAGCTCCACCTCGGTAATCATTTTAGACGTAATTACATTATTAAAAAAATGACAGTAAAATGAATATTTAATTAAAATGAGGTTTGGGGTTTTGAAGTTTATTACCTGGCTTGGCAACCGGGCAACAGCACCGTGAGCAGGAGTTTGAGGAACAGACACGGCTATGTCATCTAGATTTTGACCCTGCGGCTGAAAGAAAAGAATTAAATTACGGTTCGGCACCGTGGTGGAAAAAGCAAACGCATAAATAGATTTCTTTGACAGACATCACATCTGAGCTTTAGGCGGCAATATCGCAGAGGAGCATCGACTGGCTCCAGGCTGTACAGCGCTTCTGTTTCAGGTGAGAAGTGTCAAATAGTTAGTGGCGTCAGAGCAATGCAACCAGGCAGATCCAGCTCTAACTTATCGGGGAAATCTCAGGCGTGAGAGGGAGCGAACCAGGGCTGGATGAGACTAACCTGCTGTGGCAGGAGCCCAGCGGGGCCGGGGAAGCGTCTGGTCCTGGGCCGATGAGGCTCAGAGCGAGGTCTCTTCTTGGGAAGTTTAGTAGATGCGGATACCAGCTGGACCAGGCGATTGGTGAAGACCGGCGTGTGAAGGGGGTGCGGGCTGAGAACCGGGGAGCTCGGTGGCCTCGGAGAAACCGTCTCAAAGATGCCGCGCACCTGATGGGAGCGTCCTGGAGTCGCCCAAGGCCTCCGTGACTGCTGGGGCCCATTTAGTGTTTTAGAAAGTGGGCTGGGGGCTGGCGGCATCGTGGCGGGGCCTCGGAAAACACCAGGACTCTGAGGAGGAGCTGACAGGCGCGCATGCCGAGGATTCGGAGATTGCACATGAGTGGCGGAAAAAGTCCGTGGAGGTGGCGTGTGACTAGACGAACGGAAGGACTGGGCTGCAGAGCTGAGCTCTCTCAGGCCCCCTGCAGGTAGCCTCGGGATCCCTCCGCTGGTTGGGGGTTGCAGTGTTTTGCCCGAGGGGAGGAGAGCGGATGGAGCGGGAGGCTGATGCAGGCGGTCACACTCGTCAAGGTCTGCCAGGTCAACATCCCAATCATCAAAATCATCCTGAACCGTGCAGGGCTTCTGCAGCAGGTTGGCATTGGCAGGAGTCTGTTGTGATGCCAAATTAGGCTGAGAGATATTTGGCGTGGTGGGATGGGAGGACTGAGTCTGTGCAGAGGAGGAGGAGAGCTGCCTCAGACCCAGAGCAACAGTTTGTCCAGCAGCAGCAGCGGTGGCAGCCTGCGTGCTGCTCGTCACTGCCGTGCCATTACACAAGGCAGCTGATCTCGCTCCAGCTGGCTGCAGGCAGTTTTTCCCCAGCTCCCTGCAAGCAGAGGAGGCGCGCAGGGCACAGGATGACACAGCAGCTGCTGTATCGGCAGGTGCCGAACGGACAGCCCAGTCTGGCCCAAGTAGGTCCTGGGAAGCACACAATTTATTAAATTATTTGTTTATCTGGGTGCACATCAGACAATAAAATCACTGAGTACAAAACCTGGAATCTCAGAAGTTGCCAGTCTCAGTTTATGCAGCATCTCCTTTATATCTGGTCACTGACAAGGATCACAGCATTTTTCCAAGGCCTTAGCTTTTGGCTTAGGCATTTCTGCCATCTGCAGGATGCTCACAACCAGTTTGAGGACACTACCTAATTTCCAAATATAAACACCAGCGATGTACATTTATACCAAGGTGTATAGTATTCTTGAACAGTTGGATATTCCTCTTCCAGACTTAACTAACATACATACTACTTCTTAAACAGTGACCTCTCTACTGTTCATATATTAGTAGTAGAGTTGTCAAGACATATTGACTATCACACTATGGACACCGACCGTTTGTAGATTTTAACAGAAATGGAACATATGTAATTATGTCCTTATAAATTAACAATTCTATAAGATCATATACTCGTAACAGCCTTTTGGAGCATGTGACTTGGATTCAGTGATCGGATGAACCCTGGGAAACTACGCGTGCGCGCACACACACGATTATTATGGCACAAAATGAGTTACAGCTGTGTGACAGTTTAACTAAGAACAAAAATCAGGTGTGTCAAGACTCTGCCAGGACTCACCTCATCGTCAAAGTCCTCTCCAATGCTGAACAGGCCATTTAATTTGCAGGACTGTAACACAGGTAAACACACTTAAGACCTGTTTTCACACTCGCATGTCATTTATCACGTGAAGTCGGTCTGATAACGTGCAGAAATAATCATAAATATGTGTCCTGTTCCTTTTAGTGTTAGCAATATGTTAGCTTAGTTAGCTCAGACTGGCTTTAGTTTGCTGGTGAGACTCACTTACCATCACGGTCATGAGATATCGCGATGAAAGGCGTTTTTTATCCGTTTGGAAAGGCACTGCAAGCTCAGCGAGACATGGAATGCCATTCAATAATGTCGGATAAGCAATCTCCGTCCTTTTCGATACGTTTTACGTTTGCAAACAAACGCAGCTGTAGCCACCGAGCTGAACGAAAACTCCGCTGCTGCTAGCTGGCCACTTGGTAGCGCGCCGCACGTTCAAACACGACGTGATGACGTAAATCTTAGTTGTTGTTTTTTTTACAAAGAGTATTTATGCAGAGTGAGATAATTCACCCCTCATCACATCCGCCTCCGCATCACATCGCGTTTCATTCGTTGCATCGTGTTTACTGTGCTTTTCCTGTGTTTTTCTATGAAATGAATGAAAGCAGGGCAATTTACTTTTAAAACTATTCACTAAAAACTGAAAATTTGCATTAATATACAAAAAATACAAAGTTTAAGACGACAAACTCCTGCTGCTGAGAAAGATATTGTGAAAACGCTCCAGACCAGCTACTAACGGACATTGTGGTGAGGCTGTTTTTTCCCATAGACATATATATGTCTATGTTTTTCCCCCCAATGACTTATTAGTTTTTAATTCTCAGAAAATTATTTTAATTGGGCAAAAAAAAAGTTTCTTGTTGTAATCAGAATTCCATCAGTTATAATTATTTAAAAAAAATACATGTTGAAAAAGATGTCGACCTACTAGTATTGTTACCCCTTTAACAATTTCCTCCACTTTCTATGGAATCAACCTGCCTTTCTCTATGTAACTATTTCACTTGTATACTCATTTGGCATAGTGTTTTCTTGTTTCATTATAACATAATTTTTACTCATTCTGACTTTTTAAGCAGATGTAAGCATGCACTTAATTTGCGGTTGTGTATATATATACAGACATATATATATTTTTACCTGAAATAATACTTTATTTATGTATCATTTTATTTTGTTATGAATTAAAAAGAGATGGCTTCTATCTTGACATTTATTGGCTCTTTGGTGTACGGCATGTTTGGAGAGCAATATGTCGAATAAATGATGCCATCTAGTGGATGTTTTGTAAAATAAAAGTATCAGCTTGCATACTGATCTATTAATAACTGGTGCAGATCCTTTTTTTTTTTTTTTTTTTTTTTTTGGGCAACAATCTTGTGACTGTGTCCACACAGAAACGACATTAGATTTGGAGGTCTGCTTGTAAAACATGGATACAAGACTGATTCCAATCTTGATTTGTTTTACTTGACCTCTGCTTGGACTCCTGTGACTCACGGCACTTCCAGTGTCGGGTGAGTAGAAGCTGTAGGCTGACATTTCCCCTTCGCTGCTGTTGCTTTACACAAATTCATGTATGGAGTTCTCAGCTCCAATGGAACAGGAAAATCTCAAAAATCACCTGTTTTGTCTTATTTGTACAACTTGTTAAAGGTTTATTTACTCCTTGGTTTACTTTAAGGTGCCATGTCAAAGGAAACGTTTCCGTTCACTTCTACCTCATTGCGCTCGCTGAGACTGGAGCAAGAGTTCCAGGAGTGGGAGGATGCACGGCGGGCATTGGCTCAGAGGAGAGCCATGAGCAGGCCTCCATTGCCCAGGGCCCCCAGGGTCTCTGGGCCTTCAACCAGGCAGCAGCGGCTCCAGGAGGTCCGGGCCCCTCCTCCCCAGCTCCGGTGCAGAGACCCAGCCGTCCACAACACCTTCATATGTGGAGACATGAAAGGAGTGTACGCGGTGCTGAAGGACCCTGCGATGGTCAACGCGCTGATGGAGACGGTGCATGAGGAGATGGTGTGGGCTCCAGAGATGGGTATGAGTTTCCCCATAACACAAATGCTATTGCTGCTGCTGCTGCTAAAAAAAAAAGATAGTATAAAAAGATAATCTTGTGTTTTCAATTAAATGTCACACTAAATATAAAAATGTAAAAGTAAATTGAGAATATAGTCAAGACATTGACCAGGTTAGAAATAATGATTTGTATTTTTTTCCTTCAAACTTTTCTTCTGTCAAAGGAAGGTCGGTTTTATAGCTTCTCTAACCAGCTAAACTGTTTTCAGCTGTGTTAACATGATTGCACAAGTGTTTTATAATCATCCGTTAGCTTTCTGACACAATGAGCAAATTAATTGTACAATTAGAACACTGGAGTTGCTGGAAATGGGCCTTTATACACCCATGTAGATATTGCACCAAAAACCAGATATTTGCAGCTAGAATAGTCATTTCTCATATTGGCAATGCATAGAGTGTATATCTTATTAGTTTAAAGTTATCTCCATTGAAATAAACAATGCTTTGCTTTCAAAAGTAAAGACATTTCTAAGTGACCCCAAACTTTTGGACGGTAGTGTAAATATCTCATTGAAACCAAAGGTCTCGTTTTCAAGAGAGACGTGTCTGAGCAGCAGCAATTACAAAGTTACAATAAATAAGACAGACAATGTAAACACAAAACCGTAAAATGTACAAGTGCATGAGTACAAAGACAAATTTAAAAGCATGCATGAACCCCTGCAGACATACCCTTCAGCCTTCAAGTCTAAACTCCCCTAAGGGAATAAAGCTAGGCAGCTTCAATTCCTGCTGTAATGTGTTCCAGGTTGAGGGAGCAGAGTAGAAAAAGGCCTAGCAAGGCATTTCATCTCCACTTCAATGACGAGCGTTCTGTGCCACTTTGTCAGGCATGTGGACGCTGAGCTCCAAGGTGAAACAGACTTCAGCCCTGCGTCTGGCAGCCGGCAGCGGACACGCGGGATGTGTGGAGGAGCTGCTGTTCCGCGGAGCTGAGGTGAACGACGACCCCGGAGGCAACACGGCCCTCAACGACGCCTGCATAGGCAGCCATGCTGTCTGCGTCCAGCTGCTGCTCTCCCATGGAGCGGATCCTGAAATGTTGGCCGCTGATGGCAACGCTCCTCTTCACTTCTGCACCTCTGCCCAATCATTCCAGTGAGTGCTAAAGGAGCCATTTGTAACATATTAATATAGGATTCCTACAGGTTTCCACCAGTTCAATTTGAGTCCTTTATATAAAACTTAATATTTATTTCACAGACCTACCTGCAAAGAAACCCTTTATTTGTTCATTTGTATTAATTGCATACTACATCCATACAAGATATTTTTTCATGAAAACCTCACTTGTAGTATTCAGGTCATTGTGAACTACAGCAAACAGAATGATAAGACGTCTCTTAATTGATTTATTTAAGTGAATATTTTCAGGTATTAAATGCGTACTACATCCATATGAAATATGGATAAATTTCATACTGCACAAATTTTAAGAACCAGATATCAAAATTCAAGATTTTTCAAGTCTTTATGGTGTTATTTCCACATTCATAAACCTAATGCTTTAAAGACTGTTTAAGTCCCTGCAGGAACGCTGTAATACCAATATTCTCTCCTCACTTAGGCCCAGTTTCAACACAGGGGACCTGGAATTTGGTTTCAGCTTAATCTTCTCTTAAACAGGAATTTCCTTTTTCCTGCGGTAATATTAAAAAAAAAAAAAAAAACCGCATTGTGTGCTTTTTTTGTACAGGTGCGCTGAGCTGCTTTTAGAAAGCGGTGCAGAGGTCAATGTGAGGACCAGGGAGTCGAGGCTCACACCTCTGCACGTGGCCGCTCGGCGAGGCCTGGAGGAGCACGTGGAGCTCTTCCTCTCCCACGGCGCAGATGTTTTAGCCACCAACCGGGAGGGAGAGACCCCTCTGAACGCCGCGTGCTCCGGGGCGGAGAGGCTGTCCGAGGCAGGCCGCTACCTCTGCGTGATTCAAAAGCTGCTGGACGCAGGGGCCGACCCCCGGACGGCGGGCAGGAAGCTGCACACCCCGCTGCACAACGCCTGTGGAAACTGCAGCCCCGGGATTGTAGATGTCCTCTTGCAGCATGGAGCCCGGGCAGATGTGGCCAACTCTGCAGGATACACACCAATGGACTGTCTGTTGCAGGTAGCAGATAATAGGAGCAGGGTGGATATATCAAGGGAGCAAAAAAAGTGTTGTTTAGTATTCTAAAGTCAGCCATTGAGTAGAGATAAACTTTCGGCTCAGGCCATGAGATAAACACATTTTCTGCTCTGCTTTGAGGTAATTGAAGATTACCCGGACCAACAGCCTGAAGCAATAGCACGGTCTCTTCTGAATCATGGAGCCAAGCCAGCTTCACCCAAGGTTAAGTATAAGAATCATGTGAGAGCCTGTGGTGGTACAGATACGTGGCAAACGGGTGCATAGGAAAACTAAATAATCTGAAAGAAATGGTTGAATTCCACTACACTACGGCCTTTTTTAATCAGGCATTAAATTCACAACACGCAACCATCAAATCTTTACACCAGGCTGCAACAACCAATTTCTTCTTTAATCTTCTTGTCACCTTTTTTGTAAGAGAACGCAACAAGCAGAGTAGTATGAATTGCCCGTTTTTAACTTCTTTTTCCTCTGTGTAGATGCTAAAGCTGTGCGCTCTGTCTTCTGCCACTTTGGAGGTGATGCTGAACTCGTACACATCTGTGCCTCCCTGTGAATGGTTGGACTCGCTGCCTAATGAGATGTACGAGGTGAGCTCTCTGCAGCGCAACAACATCCCTTACTCTCTCGTTCTCCCTTCCATCTCATGCTCGTTGTGTGTTTTCGTCCTCCCCTGCCTCAGGAGCAGCCGTGTTTCTTCAACGTGGTGCGTCAGCAGAGTGGTCAGCCTCGCTCCCTGCAGCATCTCAGCCGCTGCACTTTACGGCTGCACTTTGGAGCCCTGTGCTACTCAGCGGTCCATAAACTGGATGTTCCCAGCTCCATTAAGGATTATCTGCTGCTGTGTAACGACGGGACGCTCCAGTGAATTGATTTTATATCGTATACATCAACAACAGGCATGGGCAGTAGACTTTAAATGACAGTAAATTGTTTTTTCTTTTTTTTTTAAATGAACACTTGGTTATGTCAACCACAAAATGATTGTTTTTGGACACTGTGAGTTAAAAGAATCAGGAGACTACAAACAAATAAAACCATCTCCTACTGGAGATATTAATATGTATTTAAAACATGGTTTGAAATATGCTATGTACATGAATTGAATACATCTGATATGCTTTTGTAATTACTCACTTTTGATTGTAAAGATTGTACTAAAATATTGGTGAAAGCTAATTTACCCAAGTACTGTATTTGCTTTACAGTTTCCTTGAACTGTACTTTATTGTATGTACAGTATATTTCTAAATCAGGTAATTCACTTGCTTACCAGATTCATATTTTAAATACAAAGCATAGAGAATGATCCTTTTAGTTCATGCCTTATAACATGGGGGAAAAATAATGGTAATAATGTAATGATGGTGTATTTCTATTTTAATTCAGATATTAGAATTGTACTTTTTCAACCCTTTTTCAGTTGCATGACAGATTATAATTTTAAATACAAAATATTTTAGTATTTATTTTATAACAGTGGAGGAATGCTGAAAACGGCTACACTTTCAATTATTTTTAAATGCTGTCATCTCAAGATCCTGAGTAATTCTAAAAATCTTGTGATTATGAGAAAACAACAGGCTGATGTAACTTGAAGCAACCACTTTTACATTTGTCTCAGCCAATAAAAACGTGAAAGAAGCAAAGGATTGCATTATATTTCGTATATATATATCCTGATGCCTGAATTTCGGGGTTTTCCTTTTAAACAAATAAAAAAAAAAACATTCATTTGCACCATGAATGTTGCAAACATATTCTTACGTTATTTCATTATTATAGATAGCATCATGTGCTGCATTGCATTTATGAAATCCAATTTATTATTTATTAGATGCTTTGTGCAAACAGAAAACATTTGCATCGCATAGTAACCAGGCCCTTGTACCTGTGACCAGCCTAGTAAACAATGGTGGAGAGTAACAGCGAATAAATGCAGATACATCGTTATTACTCCTTTATTACTGCATGATTATGACAGTCTTGGGCGGTTATGACGCTTGAGGAGGCGCAACAGGCGAGACCGTCTCCAAAACAAGCGCAACCCCTGCCCGGCGGTGACGTCACGCCGTCTCGCCGCCTCTGTGTTTATTATGTGGTTTTTAAGGAGCAGCCGCTAACTAACTAGCATCGAGGCTCGCCTTCAAACATGGTCTGATTTTCACAGCTGGCAGGTAAGTTGAACTCGTTACCGAACGCGGATGACCCACAGATCTTCCGAGCGACCCCGGTGTTCGTTTTCAAAGCTGTCGCGACAAAACAACCGGGCAGCGGAGAGTCGTTAAACAGCCGAAGGTCGTTTTTTTTTTTTTTTTTTTTTGCAGCTAGCGCGGTGGGCTAGCTCGCAAGCTACCTTAGCTCGCTACCTCTTAACTACAACACAACAATAAGTAAGCGGCACACCGGGGTCGGCCTGCAGGACGAGGGCTAAGTCGTGCCAGAAGACTACGTGTCGAATGCAAACGTGACAAGAGGGAAAAAAGCGGCGTTGACATGGACACGAAGAGCTATGACATAGCTTCACTGCTACAAGAAACAGCTGTTGACCAGCCCTGGTCGCTGCTGCGGCTCTGAACCGTAGCCTTAACTTTCATCCGAAATGACGAGCTTCCCTCTTTAGCACGACCGGTGTTAAAGCTTCTACGTGTAACCTCTAACCACGTTTTTCTGAACTGACCTAGTTTTAGACTATTCTGTAAGTTATTTCGTATAAATCGATTAACCCGTAGTTGATCTACAGGAAACTAATTGGATTTAATGTTCATAATTCGTCTATGAAATAACTATACGTGTGTTTTTTTGACTACGCCAGTACATTTATTTAAATTACATGAAGATGCTTCTGCAAATACAGTCCTGCTCACTAATTACTGGCCTAACACAACTTGAGATAATAAAGGGTATAACAAAGTGGTGAGTGGGAAAAGCTTAATGTGAACTGTTACAACTTAAAGAAGTACATATTGGATCAGTTGACAAATACACATCATCATGTATATATAAGAACACTTAAAATATGCATCAAATGCATCTTAGGCTTTTAACAGTGTTTGAGTCTGCTTAAACGTTTCACTTTATCTGCATTTATTTTTTTGTGTCATGTTCCTCCGCCTCAGGTTTGGAGGACAGAGATGGCAGTGTGTGCACTGACCATGTTGGACGGGATGGAGGAGGAGGTAACGGCAGCAGGTGGCATGTTGCTCTTGGTCCTGGCCCTCGTCTTGGCTTGGCTCTCGACCCATGTGGCGGATCGGGGAGACCACATACTGGGCACCATCCTGACCGTGGGTGCTCACGCCTCCCTCATCGGACTGGGAGGCCACGACAGCTACAGCGGAGGCTCTCCCGGCGCCGACGCGCCCGAACAGCAGGCCCCGCCACCCTCGCAGGAGAACAAGCCGGACGACGGCGAGCCGGGTTCCGAGAGGGGAGAGAGCGAAGGGGGCGGGGAGGGAGCTGAGGGGGTCAGGACAGATCTGCTGCTGGACATACGGAGCAAACTGCCACAGGCTGGAAGACTACATACGTCTGACGAGGAGGACGAGGAGGTCGACGAGGACGAGGAGGAGGACGAGCTGGAGGAGGAAGATAAAAAGGTCGTGAAGCATATCCCGGCGTTGCCCAGCAGCATCTCCGCCATCACCACCGCCACTTCTACCACCTCCATTTCTGTCCGTCTGAAGTTTCTAAACGACACAGAGGAAGTAGCCGTTGTGAAGCCGCAGGATACTGTGGCATTACTGAAAAGGTTGGTAAAACAACCTCAAACGTTGATTTTTACACTCCGATCATCAATCTTTAATAAGTCTTTTACCGCTTTCTTTCCTGACGCCTTTTTTCTTCTTTTCCAGTAAATACTTCTCCGGCCGGGAGCATCAGATAAAACTCATCTACCAAGGCCAGTTGCTGCAGGATCCGAAGAGAACTCTCTTATCTCTGAACATCTCCCACAACAGCGTGATCCACTGCCACATCTCCCAGGCCCTGCACGAGGCCAGTCCAGAGGAAGGGGCTCAGTCCGGGGCTGTGGTAGGAGCCGGCTCTGGGGTCTCCGGAGGATTCCGGGCGGCGGGCGTGGCCATCAGCACCAGCAGCCTGGTGGTGCCCATGTTTGTGGTGATACTGGCCGTGGTTTGGTACTTCCGCATCAACTACAGGCAATTCTTCACGGCCCCTGCGACCATCTCCCTCGTGGGAGTCACTGTGTTCTTTAGCTTTCTGATATTTGGGATGCACAGCCGCTGAAAAAATGGCGGCAAGGCTTACAGCTGAATGTTGTGAGGTGAAAAATGAAAACAACTTTAGCAGTGGGTGGCATCTGGAGAGATGGACTAAACAAAAGGGGCTTCGTTGCACATGCCACAGCTGATTGGATTCCTGCAGAACGAATGTAGGAGGTTAGATGAGCCTTTTTTGTGCATGTTAAAAAAAAAGACGAGTGGTTGTACAGTATGTGCTTGGGTCAACAAAAATCAGAATTCAGCCTAAACTGAATCATGATTTAGCTTCTCAATAAGACTTAGTGGATGTTTTAACACTCTGGCTTTCTGTTGTTATCCCCTCTTTTTGGTTGCTGGGCATTCAGATGTTTTTCTGTGCATCATTTTTTTTTTCTTTTTTTTGTAAGTTTCTGTGTAAAAAAAACAAAACAAAAAAAACAATAGATGCAAAAATCTAAAACCTTTTGGAACCACTCACTATTGTGCTGTGTGCATCAGTTTAATTCTTTACCATTACTTTGTGTACTTTGATTGATACAAGCTGTCTGTATGCAAATACGGACGGTGCACCTGCCTCAGTGCAAAGCCGAAAAACTTTGAACATTTTGTTGCTCAAGAACTATTGCTATGTAGAAATAGGCTAATTTAAATAATCACTCGACATGAAAATAGACACTTTTTGAAAAGATATTGTACATATGTTGTGTATTTTCTGTAAATAAAATGATAGAATGAATCAGATGAACCTGCATCTGGCACTTAAAGATTTGGAGGGGGCGTTGAACCCTCCTGATTATGCTGGACTGCTCTGGCTTCAGTGATGTCTCAAATTAAAGCATTTAAAATCAAATCTGTCTCTGTGTTTGTTCTCCAAATACAGAGCGTCTGGGTGGAATTTGTCTTTATTTATATACAGGTCAGTATGCGGGGAAAAAAAGATAACATCACATTATTTTCATATACATGCACCAGCCACTTTATTAAATACGCCTTGCTAGTACTTATTAGTGGCATAGGTGCCAGATACATTCCTCTGATATTTTGGTCCATATTGACATGATAGTTCTCTGGTGGGTTCAGAGGCCATTTGAGTACAGTGAACAGCAATAACATCAGGTAGGCTGTGACTAGAGTTAGAGTAATGGCCCTAAAGCGGGCTATGAAAAACATCCCCCACACGACACATTATTTACCACCAGACTGAACTGCTGTTCTAAGGCAGGATGGATCCATGCTTTCATTTTGAAGCCAGATTCTGAACCGAGACTCATCTCATTACATTTTTTTTAAACCCATGCCAATATTGCCTCAGTTTCATGTTTTTAAACTGACAGGAGCGGCACCTCTGCTGCTGTGGACCCGTCTGCTTCAAGGTACAGCATGTTGTGCTTTTAGAGACGCTCCTCTGCATATCTTGGGTGTAATGGGCGGCTTAAGTTACTGAGTTACTGTCGCCTTTCTCCCAGAGAAGTGATGCTCACTGGATGTTTCTGTCTTTTTTTTTTCACACCATTCTATGTAAACCTTAGAGATGGTTGCATGTGAAAAGAAGATCATCAGTTTCTGAAAAATTCCAGCTAAATCATCCAGCACCAACAAAGATGCCATGTTCAAATTCACTTAAATCACCTTTCTTCCCTCTTTTGATGCTTGCAGCCTGAACTTCAGCAGATAATCTTGACCATTGCTGCGTCCCAAATCACATACTCTGTATTTAACACTTGCCATTTCAGGTACATCAATGGTCACCATCGTACCCATGTAGACACACCAATAGAGGAGGGACCAATAACTTTCTTTTTCAAGGGAAATTGCTTCTGGTTTGCTAAAAAAGCATTCTGAGACACGTGGCTGTATACTTAAGTGTGCACAATTTGCTCATAATGACAGAAATATGCGATTTGAGATGCAGCACGTGTCTACATGCACCGAGTTGCTGCCACGGGATTGGCTGAGTGAGGAGTTGAACAGGTGTACCTAATAAAGTGGCCAGTGAGCGTACAACAGTCATTCACACATGCACTGACTCGTGCTTGCGCATGTAAGAATATTGCAAATTCACACAATGACCTTCCGCCATTGCACTCAGATGTACAAAGAGCCACAAAAGAACATCAGCGGTTAGCTACATTCACAAAATATGGCTGCAAAAATCAATTCATACCTACCAAAGTATTTAAGAACAGTTCATTTATCTTCAGTTTACATCACAAGACTTTACCAAAAAGATTTTAAAAGGGCATAATCAATATTACGACAGACCTTGACAGAAACAGATGTGGGGAAAGAAGTTAACCAAACAGGAACTCTAATCAGGCTTTAACAGATTGTCATGTAAATTATAGTTCAGACTTGAACTAAATGTGTTTGACTTATGGGACTGTACAAAAGTGTAGTAGTGGGAAATAAATCTCATATTTCATTTTATTAAAAAAAAAAAAAAAAAAAGAGACACCCTTGCCCTAACATCTCATGATTAATGACTGATGAATACAAAAGAGTGAATGTTCAGTACTTAGCTCAGGTGGAATCTCTGCAGGTGCTGCTAAACAGAAGCACTCTGACATTTCTGCCCCACAATACGATTCCAAATAATAATTTGATATGATGATGCTAAATAAGGCTGACTGTTTTCTATATATTTTTTTCTTATTGTGTAACTTACGTTCAAAGCCAAACCAACAAAAAAATGAATTCTACTGAAGTATCATGACTGTATTCAAAGCCTGATTTTGCCCAACAACCATTAAATAAATACCTAAATACGTAAAATTACATCAAATATAATCTGTGACAAGAAAAAGTAAAAAGACTGTCCTTGTCTCTCACAAAATACTTAAAAAAAAATTTAAATCTGCATTTACACACATAATATACATATCACTTCATAGACAGTGAAAAGTAAAAACTTAAATATATTGTTGATGTAAACAAAAATGTTAAATATTTAAAATGGCACACATACGTTCACAAAAATGTCACATTCTAGGATGCATAGATTTGTGAAGATATAAATGATTATACACACGCCCCCTAACCATGCACACAACATGAAAATCTAACACCCGATGCAAGTCAGCTTACATATTTACACGCATGCACGCACACACGCACGCACACACAGACGCACACACACACAGTGCAATACAAGAATTAAAAAGCCACTCATGAGTACTCCAGTATATGTTGTCAAGTGTTAAATTGAAAGCTCTCTCCTCACACCTAGAGTGAACACAAAGAGTAAAAAGAGGGACAGGTCACAAGGTCGCACCCACACACACCACCTGAAGCTTTCACAAAGCCACTTTTGAGAGTTTAAAACTTTTTTAGAAACTCTTTTAAAACAAATTCAGGAATCAGACGTTTAGGGATGTGTTTGTCGTTTGTACAAAACTATCTCTATACATTAAACATTCAGATAAGAGGGGACAAATTGAGACCTCTAATGATGGTGTCTAACAACTTTGAGACTATAGGTTCATTTTAATATGGGGATTTTTGAAAAAAGTGTCACCTTAACATCGTGGAGAGGATGTGGTGAAAGTGTTATTTGGAGCTTAAGCTGCACTTTATGCAACGTATGTATATGAACATCCCATTTGGCAGATTTTTTTCTCTTCTTTTACAATGTGGACCAGGGCCCTCCCTTTCAATTAATGTAAATTTTAATGGCGCAGCATACAATGATAGTTTAGACGCTAGTGTGCTTCAAGACTTCGCCAATGACCCAAGACTTTATTGCCTGAATGGGAGCAAATCCCTGCAGAAAGGTTGAAAAGTTTATATTATTACACACTGTCACATATGGGTGTGTTTTGGTAGGTGTCCACATACATTTTCGATAAAGACACACTTTCTGATTTACAGCTGGAGCCGTCAGTCAGTCTCAAACACAATAAACTAAGTACAAAAAATACCATCTTATTTTCCATCATAATGAGACAGCTCTCTGAGTTAACCAAAATGTCCAAAATTACTAGAAATAAAAAAAATTACTAGAATTGCAGAATGTGAATTGTTGTTTAGGGTAAAACATCTCCAATACATACAGGTGCTAGTCGCACTCTTTAACTGGCCACAATTTTTTCACGGCACTCTTCTTAATCCAGAAAAAAGAATCGTAAAAAGAGAGGTGCCTTACTTGTAAAGGCTGAAAGACTAAAGGACGATTAAATCAAATTTAACCCCAAACCTGTTCAGATCTGCAAATGTAGGTATGAAAGGAGGGACTGGATGAAGAGGCAAGAGCTAAGCTGGCAGACGACAGCGATTACGCTAGTTTAAATCATCATAGATACTCGAAATAGAAGGTGCTGAGAGTTTTGGCCTCTTTTTTTTGGTTGATAAGCTGATATTACTCTGAGAGCTGCTGCTGCTGCTGCCGCCGCCGCCTCCAGTCAGACATCCGCTTCCTCCTACTCCGCTGTTCAAACCCAGAGAGGTTCTCTTCTTCTTCTTGGGCCTTCTAGAATCTGAATGGTTTGTGCCTGAGAGAAACATGGACAAAAAAAAAAGCGAATGGGAAAACTATGCAATTGCTGCTCTTAAGCTGTGTGTCTTTCAGTGTTTTACATGTTATTCCCTTACTGGCTTTGGATGAGGCAGAGTCAGTTGGGGAAATATCAGGGGAGTCTTCCCACTGCAGGCGGCTCATCAGCGTCTGCCCCTCTGGAATGTCGAAGCTGTCGCTTTCCACCACGGCGTCTGCATCAGGCAGCGACGGCCTATTACATGAAACCCAGACACAGTCCCTCCCTGTTAGACCGGAGGAACTCAGCCATCCAACTCACAGCAAAGACACACCGCCGTAAAATTGTCCATATATTTATGATATGAAGTCCAGGAAAAGTTAAAGGAGTAATAAATTTTTTATTATCTCTGCTGCACAAAAGTTAACTGCTTTCCAGTTTTCCACATCTCACCGCCCAATCACGTTTCAAGACACTTTCTCTGTTCTCCGTGGCAATCTGGCACCTCTTCACTTACGTCTGTTTGATTTGATCTGTAAGTAGCTACGAGTCGTTTTCTACTGTAGATCTATGACTGTAATCAATTACAGGTGGGCTGGAGGTTTGCGGACTGGAAGGAAAAAAAAAGTAGATTTCCTGAAAGAATGCTTGGTAAGAGAATTGTTTGTAACAAAAAGAAAGAAAAACTGTTGGTCCTAGCTTGTTTTAAAAGTTTAATAAAAAGCAGGGTGGAGCCTTACGACTTCCATGCATCGGAATGTTATATGGCAACAACTAGATGATACTTTCTTGCAACCATTTCTGTACTGCATGTTCTTATTACTTACTAGCAGACATATAGACAAATACTGATATGTCTGCAATAAGCCAACATCGACCTAGCTGATAGATCAAGCGGGTACAGCGGCAGATTTTGGTGAATACTGATCAGCACGTGTGCTCCTCCACTGATACCAAATATGTTGCAGGAAAAAAAAACCCTGGTGGTACTGTGACGTATGGCCTCTTCTAATGATAAAAAAGTCACAGAATACTCAGCGCCCCTTCAGCTGCAGCAAACACTTGCAGCACACTGCCACAACGCTTTGTCGCAATATTGACCGCCGGCATCGCTCTGTTTCCTGCCTTTGGCAAAGGCAACCTAATCGGAAACAGTGAACTGTATCAGCAAACACGGGCACCATGAGCGTGACAACACTCACTCAAACATGACTTTTTGTTAAGTACACTCATGGGTGAGGGAGGGGTGAGGGAGGGAGGGAGGAAAGGAGGGAAGGGAGGGAAGGGAGTAAGGAAGGGGACAGGGCACACTCACGCGGACGGCCCCAGGAGGAACACCCTGACGGCCCTCCTCTGTTCGTCCGTGTGCTGGGGACATCGCTGAGACCTGGTGGGACACAAGGTGGCATTATACATCCCAGACTGACGGCCGCCACCGCCACACAGCTTCATGCGTCTTCACCCTACCTGTCTACAGCCACAGGGAGGGAGGGAGGTGGGATGGACTGCTGCGGACGCAGTCAGTGACCAATCGGATGAGGGGGGAGGGGGCAACAAATGAGGTGTTAAATGTTATGAAACGTTAGAAGTTGGTCACTGACAGGGTCAAGACAGCTGGAAAGAACTTTGTGCGTGGTCACTTTTGTTCCTGAGATCTTTGCACACTTTGGCGTTTCACTTTGGGGAGAACAAAAAAAAAAAAAAAAAGCCAAATCACTGGTCCGTAACAAAATGAATTACAACGTTGTACCGAGTTGCCACTTGTGTTCCCCTTCAGTTAGTCCCAACATACACGATCGATTTTACACAGATGAAACCGATCATGTTTCGAGAGTTCACATGCAAGCGTGACTTTCGGTTTCAGGCGGCCTTTTTTTAGTTTTCATGACAAAGCTTCACAGAAGGGCCAAACTGCAGGACATAAAGACACTGACCTCAGACTTTGGACTAAATAACACGGTGACACCAACACAAGGCCAGTTAGAGAACCTAATACATCCTGCATCATGTCAGATATTAGCAACACAGCACAATTAATTGTTTTTTTCTCCCGCAGTTCTTAATCCCTAGTTTACCTCCAGTATGTGTCAGTTGATTATACAGTAATTACCTGGTACACATCTTCTTGGTGTGCTCAGAGATCACCCCACATTGCTGTGGAAAGAAAAAGCACTATGTTAATGATGAACAGCCGTTTAATAGAAACAGGCGAACAACAAAAATGACTTGGTGCATTAATGCAGTGGTTTTTATAGTTCCCCAAGGGGTCCTTGAGGAGGTGCCAGGAGGTCCCCAGAAAAAAACTGTTATAATTTATTTAAATTAGAAATGTAACAAAAAATACATTTAATTTAAATAATTTTAAATAGGAAAATAATACACAAATACAATAATAATACTAATTATTTAAATAGAAAATTACGTAATTAATTAAGAGTCCTCCATGATTTGGCCTTGGATTTCCCTGTTTCTATTATAAAATGTAAAAATGTACAGCAAATCTCATCAGATGGGGTCTGTGGTCTAGTTTTTGTGACTTTAAGGCTCCTTGATGTGAAAACATTTGAGAACCACTGCATTAATGGATGGATGGGTGGATGGATGGATGGATGGATGGATGGATGGATGGATGGATGGATGGGTGGATGGATGGATAGATGGATGGATGGATGGGTGGATGGGTGGACACTCACCGTTGTCAAAAGGGATCTGACTTCATCAGGACCTAACGTTTCATAACTGATGCCAGTGTTGTAGTTGTACTGAAAGACAGAGAGAGAGCCATCGTCAATATTAAACAGTCTCTTTACAATACAGATTGAGGAATGTTGCCGATCTTGCAGGCAACATCTTTGAAGAAGGAACTTGTCACCTTGTAGGGCTCCGAACTGACGCTGCTCCCGAGCTCACCTGAAAAAGCAAACAAAAACCTGTATTTGGTAAACATTATCAAAATAGGAACACCCTGATCTACAACACAACGATTGCAGTCCAACTCCATTCAATCATTCAAAGGTCTACAGCACATTCAGAAAACAGCATGGACCAAACCCTCTTCACTACGCTACAAACTAAACATCTGAAAGACTCACCATTTTTATGTTTTAGAGATTTGGATCTTCTTGGGGAATTTTGATTCTGCATGGAGAAAAACATTCAAACATTCACATTTCACATTTCAAATTTGATCCAAAACTACTATAAACGATGCAAGAATACCTTATCGGACTTCCTTTTCTTGGCTGCAATAAGGAAATAAAAATATTAGTACATGTTATCCACATTTTTTTTTCCTTCACTAGGTTGTCGTTAATCAATTTCCAGTTACTCACATTTTTTTTCTGCTCCATATGACCAGTCATTATCATTAAGGTCATCATTGTCCTCCTGATCGCTCTCTGATTTGCTCATGTTATTATTGCTGGCTAGCCTGTAAAAGTTTTTTTTTTTAACGAAATAAAAATAACAACATGAAGATCAAGCAATCTGAGCAGATGTTTGTGATTATTTTCAATCAATACTAAGTCAGTCCTAAAAGAACCTTGCTGACTGACCTGCGGTTGGCAATACGACTGCTGTTGCGTCCCATGCCGAGACATTTCTCCAAGTGCGGAGCAAAGCGAGAAGCTGCTATCAGTCTTTTGCAGTTGGGGCACTCACACTCTTTGTTCTTCCACTGATTGTACACCTGCCCAAATATGTCAAGTCCTGGTTGGTCCACAATTTCTGGCAGAGTAATAAAAAGGGGACATACGTTAAGCAAATAAGCCAACAAAAAGGAATACAAACTAAAGGGAACAAAGTAGAAGACGTGGCACCAACCGAACTCCTTCATGCTCTCTTGGTCCGTTTCATCCAAAAAGAAATAGCCCTGTTTCACAGCACGATGTACCTCAAAACACAGGCCCAAACAGGCATCTTCCACCAGCTCAGAGTAGATGTCATGGACCAAGGCCTGTGTCACAAAGCATCCATTTTAACACCAGAAACAAACCTGATGTGTATGAAAACATCTGCTGGACATGGGTTTATGAACTCACCTCCAGCCTGGTGTTGTCTGGGCCTGACAGGGGCATATCCTCCATTTTCATTTGAAAATCTGTATGGGAAATCTTGATAGTAATGTAATGAGATGCTGACCTGAGGGTTTAGAGCAAAACAAAAAAAATGTAAAAAATTATGACAGGATGAATATCCACTCTGTTAGGAAGGGTCTAGTTTATGGGCAATGCTATTTAAAAAGTACTTACTTTGAAAATAGCTATGAACACTTGTTGCACATCTCTCTTCATTCTGTTGACAAAAAGGGGAACATATATATCTGTGAATGGCATGCTTTATATGATGCCTTAGCATCCTTAGTGGAAAATAGTCAAATATGACAAGGCGAGCAGGCAACCGTATTATGTGAAATAGTTTAGTATTATTTATACAGTTGGTTCACACATCACAGAAAGTGCAAACAATATACACAATGCACGATCCTGTGCATAAAGCAGTACAAAGGAGTTCAATAGTCCAGTAATGCTTAAAGCGTATATATTCAATTTACTACTACTACTACTACTGTATCCTATACTAAATTATTTTCAATTTAAGCTAACCTTAAATAAAAATAATGATAACAAAATGAAGAAATTACTTCATAAATCATTCCTTTGAAACCCAAATAGGGTTGAACATTCTCTCAAATCTCATTCCCTCTCTGTATTGAAACTATTAATAATAGTCATGATTAATGGGTGCACTAATTATATGTTGATAATACAATAAAATACAGCATATTAATGACGTGTGACTGCACCTGATAAACGTTACAAGTTAGTTTAACGGCTCAGATGTGGTCAACAAACGTAATACGTCGTTATTAATAAAATAAATATGGACACGGTAACGTACACACACATTAATGTTGAGACATCCATCTTAACTTGAGTCAATAATGTTGACGCAG
Source organism: Lepturacanthus savala (assembly GCA_030544235.1). Classification (NCBI taxonomy): domain Eukaryota; kingdom Metazoa; phylum Chordata; class Actinopteri; order Scombriformes; family Trichiuridae; genus Lepturacanthus; species Lepturacanthus savala. The sequence goes on along the minus strand of CM060482.1, from coordinate 13,047,000 downwards.
GTAAGAAGACATGAGCGACACTGTTCCACACCGACTGACACGACTTTCTGCTGTTAGCATCTGCTAGCTAGCTGTTCTCCACACAGCCGAGCTGAAGGAAAAGCGTTGTTGACAGTGTTGATGTGACCGATGATACACCGTGGTGACGTTAACGTTCTAACGTTACCGGTCCATGTTTCCTCTTACCCTGTCAACTCAGCCTGAAGCAGGCAGCTGCTCCGAGGGAGCGAACATCCCCGCCGCCTCAGTCCGTGGAGGTAAACGCATCAACGGGAAACTCGGTCGTCAGGCTGCGTCCATCGTAGTAATGCAGGAGAAACGCTGGCGCAGTCGTCGATTAAATTAACGCCACAAACCCGCTTGACGCCGCGGAGGCCAGACGGCGGCGTACCGACCGATCACGCAAACAAAAAAACGACCCGCTTCCGGTTCGCGCCTTCAGAATAAAGGTCTTACTGCCGAAGGCCTGCAAAGCGGTTTGCCAAACGCAATCCACTCAAATTATCTTGCAATCATTCTGGATATTGCAAGTTTTTGATCAGATTTGTGAAATTATTTTGTATTATATTGTACTATATTAATCTTTAATAACATTCCATCTGCTTCCTACCAAAGGGTGGAATGAAATACGCGAAATAATAAATAAATAGCCTATATAAATATTAATAATCTTCATTTGTATAGCAGCTTTCGTACAGAAATGCAAGTTAAAGTGCTTTACAAGCACGTAAGCACACTAAATTCATGCTGAAAAAAGCAGTGAAATATATTAACATGTTTAAAAATAACGTCAATTTAAAATATGTTTAAATTTGTCTGCCTTGTTGGCACATCTGTCACATCCTACTACCTAACCACCCTATCTATCTAATATTCTTCAGAGCCCAGTGAACAAAAGCTGCGGTTGCTTGGAAATGACGCAGCTGAGCCTCGAATATGTTCTTTTATTTTGATGGTATTATCAACGTACTTCCGGTAACGCTGGCACACTTGACGCAAGCCGGGACGTTTACTGTCCAATTAAGGCATCGATAAATGAACAGGAGATTGTCTCCTGTTATCTGGGATCAGTTGGTTAAGCCTGAGCCGTTGAATGAGGTCATCAGAATCAGTGAGGTACACGGACAGCCAGAAATACTCAGAAGCTCTGGTTGAACTGTTGTGAAGCCACGAAAGCTCTTCTAGGAAGGCTTTTTTGCATGATAGTGGAACGTGGCTACTGGGAAATTTGCTCCCATCCAGTATTGATCCAGTATTGGGTGATAAGACCTGGTGTTGGATGATGTCTTTTACACTTAACTGGAAAATTGTTTTTTTCTGATTGTCAAATTATTGAAATATGAGTTTGTAGGCATCATATCATGAGAGCTGCTGTGTTCCATTTCCGTTGAGGATGGGAGGGTTATCTCTACCCAAGGTTTGAAGCACACTGATGTCTAATAAATCATGTTATGATGGATTGAGATGTCCATTTATTGAAGAAAAAGAAACATTTTTGACCATTTATCCTGGTCAGACTTCAGCGCACCACAGTTCTGATCCCACGAACTGTCTGAATACAGTTAAAATTGAACAAACACTTCTAACTGTTAAAGATCTTTAGTTTTGTTTTTTTTTATTTGCCCAAATACTTGAACTACAAGGACATAAGAACACCCTCAGCTATAGAAAACATCAAATTTTGTCAAATGACCAGCAGTACAAACTCGTAAAGCTTTGCTGTCTTAGATATCTCTATAAACCAACATAAGGGAGAGAAGAAACAAATTAAAACAGGCGGATTAAACCCAAAATTCTCCCCTGTGAGCTGAAAACTCACTGGCCTCAGAAGTCACAAATGAGGGTTTGCCAAATTAAAGTACTAACAAAACAATAAGCACTCAATACAAAAAACAGTATTTACAAAAAAATTACAACCCCCCTCCCATTTTTGTTTTGTTTTTCCTTATAAAACCCAATTCCACTGGCAACTCAGTTCCCCAAATCCCTTTTTACAAACTCCCATCGATCAATATCAGCAATCGCTTTTCTTTTCCCTCCCCCAATTATTTAAATAGTCCACGCTGGTTTTGTTACAGTCCGTGATGAGATTCGTAATGGTCAAAATCGGTCCATTATTAACAGATTACTAACAGTTGGTGTGTAATAATCATTCTCTAGATCCAAAATGACATGTAAGTCTTGTCCATTTCCAGATAACCAATGACAACGACAGCGCCGAGCAGAAAAAAATCACTGACAACCTTTGGGGGAAAAGAAAAATGAAAAAGATTTTAACAATATCTACATTCATGGTGTTGGTATGATGTCCCCACAGGCACATACATGCACGCCGCAACAAAACAGCAAAAACAGCACACATTAAAGCAAAGAAACACGCACACACAGACACACACACCCTCATATATACACAGTTCTGTGCATGCATGCACACAAACTCACACAGAGGGACAGATTTACATTAAGTGCACACTTTTTTGGGATCAGCATCGGACTAAAAACCCCACATGGATTTAAGTCAATACCATTGAAAATATCAAAACAAACTTGGAAAAAAAATAGATGAAACCATTCAGCTCAACATCCACAAATGATTTCATTTGGATCCGAAAACTGCTCACAATTAAAAACCTATTCACAATTCAACAGAATGAACCGTAAACAAAAACGAAAAACAGCTCAGAGGAAGGAAACGTACACCAATTATGTGACATGTTCTTTAAAAACGAATTCATCAAACTACTTTTTGGAAAACGAGCGTTATCCCTTCAAATATAAATTGCTCTGGTCACACAATAAACTGTTTATTACGGTCAGGCCAGAACAAAGAGTCGAAACTGATGAAAAAACCGAACGCAATTGTTTCAGACAAACTTAAAACTTTTATGCACTACAAAATGTCAGTTTGATCAATGACACTTTTTCAATGACATACATGAAAATGGATCCTGCAGTGCATATAAACAGTATTCACCCCCTTTTTGTTTTACAACTCCGAAGCACAGTAGATGTAACCATGTTTACACCAGCGAGACTCTTTAATATGAGTCAAAACATTTTTTGCATACGTATGTAATTTAACTGCTGGTATAAACCACAGTGATGTGATTATTCATTATACAAGTATTGAAAAGACCATACTTGTGTAACTAAGGTGTCTGAATCAAATTCAACTGTATCTGGAAGCTCCAACAGCTAGTTACATATTTGATTGTGAAGATAAGGAAACAAATTTCAAACAAATCTGTTTCCTGAAACCTATGATTCAGGCAACGGATACAAGAAGTTTTCAAGGCACTGAATACAAGGAGGTGAAAGAAACAGTGAGAAGTCAGACTTCAAGATCAGAATTTGTTGGAAGAATTAAACTGTTACTTTGACAGAAAAGAGCAGTTTTACAAAAAGAATTTGGAAGGAAAATGCAGTGGCCTGGTTAAGTGTTTCTTAAAGAAGTTTTTATTAAATGTTTTAGGGCCACTGTTTAATATAATCATTCTTAATTAAAACAAAGATTTATCTCACCATAAGTTTGGGAAGTTAACTTGCTACTGTCTTATTGAACTACATGAGATCAAGATCTGTATCAAATGAGAGTTTTCCTATTGCCTAAGAGTCGTTTTCTATTAAATCAGTACCAAAAAGCTTCATTGCATCCACTTTGATTCAAAGTCGTAAAGCAAAACAACATGAAAAACTCAAAAAGGGTGGAGGGTGAACACTTTATGGGCACTGTAGCTTTTAAATGAGAACATGGGTACGTAACAAGTTCGGAAAATTTCCAGCAACAAAAAGACATTCATAATGGCTTGATTTTTTTCCTGAAAAAATACCACCTCTTTAAGAACCAAATGATAAAATCTACATCATTAATTGAGAATAGAGAACACGTCAACTTTCTGGAAAAAAAAAAAAATTAAAAAGGAAACATTCTGAAGAGTGCAATTTTTTTCAGTACCCCGCACATCCCCCCTCCATAAAGTAATCCGCCATACTATGTTCTTTGGCTCTAAGAAGCCTGTTCACAACTCACGTCGCTTGTCTTTAACCAATTACCAGAATAATAAAATAAACACTGGAGAGTAATTTATTACCCCTGACATTACAACTCTAACTTAAACCATTGAATCTGTAAGTCAAGATTGAAACCAACAGTAGAAAGGTTCATGACATCACCAAACCAGTGGGATGCTGTTTTTTTTTTTATGTTTTTTTTTTTTGGCATAACGTCAGCCTGTGAGATGATCATCACACCGGGGAGGGAATGAAACTGATTTTGGACATAAGGGGCAGCGGTCCCTCCATGAGTAGATCACAAACGCAGCAACTTAAAAGTGGGTGAGTGTGAAATGGATGAGGCAATGCAGGGACTCCCTTTGGTGGCGGGAGGAGAGCAGGGTTGGCACAGTGGCAGAGCTCCCTGGACTCTTGGCTCAGCTCAGCGCTGCTCAGTTCGTCTCAGGACGCCATCGGCCCGTTTTAGTCTGAATCTGAGTCTGACGAGCCCTGTGAGTTTGACTCGCTGCTGCTGTCCTCAGACTTGTTTTCCTTGTCTTCCGCCTCGTCGTCGTCATCATCGTCGTCGTCTTCGTCGTCATCGTCATCATCGTCGTCCTCCTCCTTCTTCAAACACAGGACAACACAGAATATTCAGCACGGTCAGCTTCTGTTTCTCGCCATTTCCCTGAACGCTGCCAAAGACCGGCGCAACTCACGTCATCATCGTCGTCGTCGTCATCTTCATCCTCCTCGCTGGATGAGTCCCCCTCTGAGGAAGCCTTCTCCTTATCCTCGTCGTCATCATCGTCGTCGTCGTCATCATCGTCGTCATCGTCATCCTCCTCAGTGTCCTGTGGGAAGCCACATCTAAATAAAGCTGCTACAGGAATTTCAGACCCAACTGATGACAGGAAAGAACCAACACTTACAGATTTCTTGGCCTTTGCCTTCGGGCCTCCTGGTTTTGCCGTAGTTCTCCTTTTCTGAAACATCAAGAAGAATTTTTAAATAATTTCCAAGAAAGAACTTGGAATGCTGAATTCCCTGTACCACTATGTGTACCATGAGCAAGTTGTGTGACTTACTTGTGAAGTATATTCTTTGTAAGTGTTCCTCTCTTGTGAAGACAAGCTCTGTGGAGGGATGAAAGTAAATGTTAGATAAGAATTTTTCAGCTTCGCCGATTTCTTGAAAAAGTCCTCCCCCCCCCCCCCCCCCCAAACAGGAAACAATCCCCTCTTACAGCGAGCCACTGTTCCAGTGTTATTTTATACTGCCGCTGCTTCTCCTCAGCTATTTTCTTGTATCGGTCCTTATCCTTCAGAGGTAACCTTTGCCAGCGGCTGCCGATCTCTGCCATTCGCTCTTTCATGGGCAGGTGATTCAGCTCTCCGTTGGACAGCATCTCCTGAGAGAACTTCTGATATCCGTTTCTAGAGAGTCGAAAGCAAGAGAAATTAGAACTTGCAGAAGGAGAACACACAGCGCAAACGGGTGGAATATGGCAAACTCACGATGGTGGCTTCTTGGGTTCACCCTCAAACTTCATCTTCTTCCCTGAGGCAATGGCAGCAGCAGGTGAGCGCATCTCGCACAGGTCTCTCTGCCGGGGAGACGCAAGTCAGCCGTTAGCTCCCACTGATCTACAGATGCCGTGGTATTATACTGAACATAGATGAGTATAGTCTAACCTCGTATCTTTTCTGATCCTCTGCTGCCTTTTTGATCCACATTATCTTCTCTTTTTTCTCCATGGTACTCCAGGTTGCTTCCATTGCTTTCTGTGCCTTTGGCCGATCGTTCTACAAAGCAGAGGTTCATATGATATGTTCCTGTGGTGAGTATGACTCCACTGTAAACTTGTGTACTTTTCAGAATCACATAAAGAACCAGTGTTTATGATACAACAGGTCAAAACAAAACTTTTATTCTGGAGAGAGGTTGTCTGGCATACCTTAAATCTTGCCAGGTAGTCTCCTATGACACTCTGCTGCCAGATGTCCTGAGCATTCTTGGGTGGATCCGGCAGACGACTACGATCCTCCTTGTCCTTCTTCTCCACCTCTGCCTTCAATACTGTTTCTAGGCGTTTATATTTCTCCTATTGAGCAAGAGAACAAGAGTTATAACCGAATATACATTAATGAAGATAATCAACATTTCTACCAGACAGCTTGTTCCATGTTGCCCTTGTGATCCACTCTACTGGCCTCACACTCATTATGCAATAAATTGCATCGCTTTGACCGTTTACCTTCTTCTTATCAGGCAGCTCATTCCACATGCGTGCCAGGAGTCTAGTGAGTTCACTGTCAGACAGGTCTGGCCGTTCCTGATGCAGTTTGGGACGCTTCTCCTCAGAGAAGATAAACATGGCTGAAATGGGCCTTTTGGGCTTCTCTGGATTGACCTGCAGTTTTAAAAACAAGAAAATATCAAAAAAGGATAAAAATGACATCTTATTAACAAATTATGGCACAACCGATCTACTGTTGTTTTGTTGATTCACAGTTCACATTAACGTTAGAATGATCGTGGCTGAAAAGCGGTAAACAAGTCAAATTATATTGAGTACTAAAAATTGCAGTCAGTATCTGAACATCTGTGAGCCATTACTGCCACAAACTGAATAGTTGTTGCTGTATTCTGGCTCTTACCTTTGCTTTTGAGTTCTTCTTTTTGGATGCAGGACTGTTGGCTCCACCGCCCCTCTTAAAACCGCTCTTATCCTCACCCAAGACCCGCTGCTGCTCCTCCTCAGACAAGCTCTACAGATGTGTACACAGCAGATTAAAAAAAAAAGTACTCTAATGAAAAACGATAAACACATGAATGATTTCTGCAACATAAATATACAGTAAAGACATACTGTAGGTTGAATTAGAAAACAAAAAGACACTTACACTGAGAAATCTGTTCATCTCAATTTCAAACTCCTTCTTCCTCTGGAAAAAAAAAACAAAAAACAATACTTAGATAAAATTGAGAACCCTTTTTTTTTTTTTAAACAATGAATGGTCTTGTTTCAGAGCTCACCTGTTCACAGCGTTTCTGGTAGGCGTCTTTCTCATTCTGTTTCAGCAGCTTCCACCTCTGGCTACACATGACCATGCGCTCTGTACTGGGTACATCCTTCATGCTTGACATCAGCTCCGCGCAGAACATTGAGTAACCGTTTCTGAAATAATACACACACATGATATGTTGTCTTTAAAGTCACTACAATTTACCTCGTTGGTAACATGTCAATAGTATAGATTTTATTTAATCATGACTCACGGAGGAGGCTTGTCAGGTCGGCCGTCTGATTTGTCCTTCAGGTGCCTCTCAGCCTTGGTCAGGGTGGACTTTATGGCCCCTTGGGTCATGTTTAACTCTGGGTGCTGCTGGATGTACTGACGCATGGTCTCCTGGAATATAACAAACAAACCAGTCAGCACTCCTACTGACGTGGTATTTTTAAACCTTCTTTACAGTTGTACTCTGGTCTAACATATGACATGTTGCTGTAGTCTCACTCACCTCATACAGTTTCTGTAGCTCCAAAGATTTGCCAATCCATTTAAGTCTCTTTTTATCAGACAGCTGTGTCCACTGTTTGCCAAGACTGTCCTTTATGTCCTTGGTGGTTGCCTGGTGTTAAATAGAGAAAGTTAACGTCACATCAGACAATTAATCATTCTTGGCTAGACTGCAAGAACAGGGCCAGCCCTATAAACACAAAAGTCAGTTAAGTGATGAAGATACATCATTTCATCACCTGGATGAATGTCACCACTTTCTGTATGCATTGTTTCAATTTAAAAAGCCCTCTATCATTTCTTCCATGGTCCGGCCATATAATAGGATTTGACCAAGTCTTGTTTAACGCCCAAACTTACATCTGGGTGTCCCTTGAGAAAGGCCTTCTTTTCATGGTTGTACCACAGCTGTTGTGGTGTCTTGGGCTTCTCTGGTACATTTGAACCTTTCTTGGCCATGCTCTCCACAAGGTCCGGGTGTTCTTCCCTACATTAACATATTGCAAACAGATTTTGTATTTTTTTTGCAGGTGAATTAAGCAACCGATATATCCATGCTCATTATCCCCAGTGAGAATTATAATTAATTTTAAAAAGATAAACTGACCTAAACTTCATCATGCTTATGACAAATGTTTCCTTGTCTCTCAGGAAGTCTTCAACATATTTTTTCTGTAAACATGAAAAGAAAACATTACATCTATTACAAGTCAACAATTCCAGAACCAGTGTGTATTAGTAACGACCACATGTAGCGATCCCTGATTTCTATTCTGCTGTGTCTCTGATGCTTTTGACTGACCTTTTTCTTTTCAGGCAGCTCTCTGTACTTCTTGGAGAGGATTTTAGTTAGATCTAGGTTGCTCATCTCAGGGTGCAACTTTGCATACTTGGCCCTCTTTTCCATGAAGAAGCGGAAGTATGGCGTCAATGGCTTTTTGGGGAAATCCGGGTGTTTCTGCATGTCCCGGGTAAAACGGGGGTGAAAAGAACCGTGAGTTATATCTCAAAGATGCTAGTTGTCCATTAGTCAAATTAAATATCTATGATAACTCACCTTTATTTTCTTTCCCTTATAGGGGTTCTTGATGTAGTCTTGAGCATCGAATATCAGCTCTGTTAGGGTCCGGAATTTACGAATCTGTTGTTAAAACACACCCAAAAGCACTTTATTAGTCTCAAAATGTCATAATTTCAAATCACTGAACAGACAACGAATGTTTCACAATCAATGTGAAGACCAGTACCTCTTTAGAGACCTCCGTCCACTTCTGCTTACACATCTCTGCTGTGAAGGAATTGAAGGCCACCTTCTGCCAGTCAAGGTGGGACTCTGACGTTTTGTATTTGGTCAGGTCTTTCTGGGGCAGAGCCACTTTCATTGCCTCCAGCAGTCTTAAGAGGTCCTCCTGTGCCCACACTAAGGATGCAAAGATGAGTGAAAGGGACATTAAGTTATTAATGACATGCAAGTTTTTTTGCATATATATATATATATATATATATATATATATATATATATATATATATATATATATATATATATAGCATACAAACATATGTGGCCTTTGTGCTATGGATAGAAATTCGTTGTTTCAACATATGAAAGTATCCCCACCTTGGCCTTGGGTTGATGCCTCCATTACTCCATTCATTTGTGGGTGTGTTGTCTTTTATCTACAAAAGCACCAAATTCCAAGTCATCAAACAATATCTTTAACAGAAGCATTATCTTTATTATGCGAAATACAAACATAATCCACTCAAATGTAACTTAACGGATAACATTTTTCCCAGTTTAATCATGGGTGTTTTTAAATGACGGAATTGAGTGATAATGTTATTTTTTTATTAATATTGTATTTATATGATTTATGTTTTATTTCCTCTCACAAAAATAATTATTCGTGTGATATAAAAGTAAAACTCCAGTCGTGGAATTTAAATTTGGCTCGACATAATGGGTTATGTTCATTACACCGCCCCTTAAACGTTTACGCTACATGGTGAGACATAGGCTATTCCTTGTGACGGCTTCAAATCTCAAATAACACTGCGGAGGACTTCAACTAGCACAACTAGCTACGACAACGGGAGTCTCCGTCGAGCAAATGTTTCCAACCGGAATGTACGCTCCTTATTCCGCGACACAAAAGTATCGTGGACACACGGGAGCGACCATTTTCTCGCCCGGTCCGCTCGGTAATGGAGGATTTTCTGTCGAAGCGGAGGTTGGGGAGGATCCACGGAAGGAGGAAGCGAATGGACGTGGACGGACAAGCAGCTGTAGGCGACCAGCTGATCACGGGGATCTGCTTTCGGTCTCCGAAAAGGGGGAATGGTGGCTTGGAAAGCACTGCAGTGAAATGCGCCACTCGGCAGAGGCGCCTCATCACGCGTTGGATGCGGATCTATCTTAGCTCCGCCATGCAAACCTATAATCTTCCCTTCATCTTGGTTACTCGGACTGGAGCGAGGGGAAAAACCCACATATACTCGTAAACAGTTAATAAATGTGTTTCAAGAGTATTTTAGTTCGCTTTCTTCGGGTTTGGGGTTTTTAATGTTTGGATTTAAAAGCACGACCCAGTACATTCTTCAGCGAGGCGTAACACAGCCGACCTCCGCTCCAATGATGGCGGATGCTCGTTGTTCATCGTGTCCTTGATGGCCCGAGCTCACTGAGGTGTTAACCAGCCACATTAAACCTACCGATAACACCATTTTTACAAGTTAACGCAACGGCTGATGGCATCCGGAGCAGTTTAAACGTCGAATAATATCATAAATTTCTTTAAAAATGCAACATGGACGACAGAAAAATACGAGCCGGGGCATTTCCATGGCCAACTTGGCACGAAGCTTAAAAATGGGTCATTCAAGCAATATATTTATAGCTACGCCTTTTAAAACGTGTAAATACAACATTTTACTTACATTTAAATACAAATCCGTTTTCTAGATGATATCCCCTGGGCTACGTTTTTGCTTACAAACTACTTAAAAATAGCGCATACACTGATTTTAGTTAACGGTTAAAGCCAAGTTAATACAGCGGAGTTACTTTACGGGTTATTCGTGCAAAACATCTGAGGAAATCTGTCAAAATGTCGGAGACGGCCGCTAAATACCGTGCTGCTGGTGGGTTGGTAGGACTTGCGGAGGCGCAAGAAGAAAGAGGAAAATGGAAAATATTTTTAACAGCCAGCCTTCACGTTCATAACCTTATTCTACGAAATGGTTTAATATAAAACCCTTCGTTACGCATGCGGCTATAAAGTAGGTAAACGGTAACGTTATATATTTTTGTAAAAAATCGCTGAAAGGAAACGTTGTAACAACCGAGACCGAGTAGCTTCAGTGGCGCTGACAAACAGCTCCAGGTCCGCCATGCTTCAGCCTGCTCTACATGGAACCTACCTACCGTCACACGGTCCAATGGCGCACTGCAAAGTGAGAAAAACCGGGCTTAAAACGGAACCCAGGGCGTTGCAGGCTACCGTCCTTCGATCCTAAAAAAAGCGTACAAGCGAGAGCAAGAAGGCGGGTTCTCCGAGCTCGGTCGTCGGTGGTTCTGGGCTAGTCGGTGTGAGAGAGAGAGGGGGAGAGAGAGGGCGAGTCTCTGCACGGTGAGATATTAAACCGAGATCCCTGATGGCTAACCGAGAGGCGGCTGGCTGTTCCGCCAACAGACGCGCGGAGGTCTCGGCGCGGAAACCGCCGCTAATTCCCTCCACGCAACCGCCCCGAGTTTACAACACGAACGTTCGAGTTTCGTTTCGGGGGGGGGGACAAATTGGCACAAACCGACCGCTTGGGTGTAAAATTTTAAATTTCACATTTTAGCTTTACCTCTACGTCTGCCGTGCAGTCTCTCCCCCGCTGTAGAGGACAAGAAATTCGGGTATGGCCGACCTCCCCTCCCCGCAGCCGTCGGTGTATTTCGCGAGTACAAAGAGGTTACCGACCGAGGAGCTTTACAAACAAAACGCGAGCAAACATTAACGCTAATTTTGCGTTTTTTGTAGTTCTATTTGGGTATTTTTTCACCGCGTTCTCTCGTCGAGTCGTGTACCCGAGCGGCTGTTTGGTTGGCTTACCTGTCTCTCGGCGTGAGCCTCGGCGTCGTTGTGGAGGAAGAAGGGGAGGGTTGAACGATAGCCAGCACTGCGCCGTCCGTCCTGGGCTCCAGTCCCCGCAGAGATGGTCCTTCCCCCCCGCCTCCATCTCACTCGCCGTCTCCCTCCACTCAACGCGCAGCAGCTCCTCTCTCTCTCTCCATCCAACCATTTCGCCAAAGCCGAGGCGTCCACGTTTTTTTTGCCCCCGATCTCGCCGCCGCCGTTGTTTCTGAACACAACCGAGGGCGATTATTTTCTACTCATGGAGGCCGACCTTGTCTGATCTCCAAGCCGAAGTTTGCACACCGAATATTTGATCAGGTAGCCGAAACGTTCATAGAAGCCACATTTGTGCCAGGATTCATATCATTTTAACGAAATCGACTCACGTTATTTACTCACATAATTTAACATTAAAATTCATTTTTAAAAAAAGTTTACAAGAAGTTTATATTTTTTTCACTTTTATTTTAATACCAGTTGTCAACTCAAGACAACACTATCTATAGTCTCCGTGCCTTTTTCCACATTGCCTGGCCTGAATCCTCTTATAGCAAATTGCAAGCGACTGTTTGACAGCTTCATTTTGGCCCCTCAATGTTTTTTTTTCTTCTCAACTCCACCTTGTGTGTTTGTGGGCGGAACCACCGGCCGTCCAATCCCGTCAGTCCGATTCAGGGAAAACAAATTACTTTGAGGCACTCGGCCTTGTTAAACTGTGATGCGTTCGGATGCTGTCGGAAATATTTTACACCGTCGCCCAAGAAGAGGCACATTTGTTTTAGGAGTCGAGTATTTATGTGTACCTGGTGCATTTTGATGTGATATTGATTAAGTAAATTATCCATGTCATTTAACCTCCCTAATTTTATATTTGGTAATTAACATTTATTTAATTACATCTTTTTTTTAATAAAGTATTTTTTTTCTTTGTAAAGTGTCAATTCTTATTTCAGACTGAAAGTAGTTCGTTTTTTTCTGACATTTCTCTGAGAAGGAGGAGTTTACTTGATAAACATGAATGTAACGTGTAGTTAGCTGAGTGGCAGGAGACACCTGAACTACCCACCACCATCCTACCCACTCGCATCCAGGTTATTATAATGAATTCTGTGGTGTGATATTTTGCATTCACAAAAACAAGCTCATGAAAGGCTTTTTTTATTTTAATTAAAGTGAAAATCCTAAGCATGTACAATGCCTCAAGCACACAAACATATCATAGGTAACACAAAAGGCAGACAATACATTTACAAATCCAATTTTTCCTGTGATTAAATCATCAGTACAATTAATTTTCTCAACTCAAACAATTAGATCAGCTCAAACAATTAGATCTCATCATCCATTATCCACCTGCTACTGCTCATCTCTACTGTGATCATAAAAGCAATTACACACTGTCTTCAGGATATGGCTGAACAACCTCACTTACAAGCAGATATAACAGATAGCAGATATCTATCCATACACATTATAATTGGATGAACAGAACAGAAAAGGTCAAATTGTTCAGTAAACCATACACAATATATAAAATTAGGCAAACTTGAGTAACACAATTCAAATTATTTTAGAATAAGCACAGAAGATGGGGTTCAGGCTTGTGTAACAGCCACATAAAAATGCATTACTTGTGTGTCTGTGTGTGTAAAGAGATGAATACATGTGATAGGCAAAAATTATGCAATACACATACGGTTTAGTGAAATTACACTATTATAACATTGATCTACAATGTGGCAGCACTGGATATTCATTTTTTAAAGCAATAGATATACACAAAAAGAAAACAAGTTTATGGTTAACTTTAACATCACATTTTAAGGGAAAATACCTCTCATTTAAAGAATTCAAATGTATTAAAAGGGAAGGGGGGTAGGAGCATTTTATTGAGACCACACTAAAGGATTGAATATATAAAATAAATAGAGAAAATGCAGTTGTGAGGACTAATGATGTGTAATACATCTTAATGACAATGTGGATTTAAATATTGGTCCTCTAAAGTGATCCATGTTCCCAAATACAGATTCGGCTGCAGGAAAAAAAATACCTTCCTTTGAAATAAAACTAAAAGAACAGTTTGGAACTGTTTACAAGACACCTGATTTTTATTTTGAAAGTGGTTTTGCTCATGGCAATGGGTTCTCATATTAGGCATAGACATCCTCCTCATCATCTAAGACCACTTTGGCATCATCAGCGTCCAGCTGCAACAGAAATGCATAAAATGAAGACAGGGAAGCTTAATGGATGTCTAAAAAATACCATTGTGGTTAATATGACAAAAAAGTACTTACACATTTCATTTCTCTTTCTGTGAAGAGTGTGCCAGTCATCCCCATTCGCAGAGGGATGGTGAGAATGAGAATGAAAGGCAGCGCCAGGGAGAAGGCGCTCATCTTCACCACCCACAGGACAGCCAGGCACACAAGTTGGATGAACGTGAAAAGGTGCATCTTCATTGTCCTCACCTGCACAAATGATATCAGAGAGGAAGACTGGATTCAGAGCCAAATGCCAACATGGAAATTCACAAAACGCTAATTTAAGTTATAATAATTTACAGGAAGACTGTCATACTGTGTGTACACTGAAATTTTCAGCCAATACTCAGCAAAAATTGAACACAAGCCTGATACAGGTATTTCCTGCTAGGCTGCACTGGATTGCAATAGATTTTGTAGTCATTCCCTTTTTATGGCATTTTTGTGTACATGACAGCATTATGTGTATAAACACACAACGCAACTGCATGTTCAAAAAAATGTTGGGTTTTAAATGTTTTAATGATCAGAGTGAAGTTCTTATCATCTAATGTGAAGACGATGCATACTTTGGTGGCATAGGCATCTGAAGGATGATATTTCTTGGGTGTGATCAGCAGAAGCATCCTGTCCCACATCTGGATTCCACTCAGAGAGGTGATACCCATGTAGAGGAAGATGCCAAACAAGGCTGTCATTGGAATCATCTTCAGTAAGGGTTCCATGAAGATAGAAACACCTGGAAAGCACAGCGTAATTTAAAGAGTGCTAAAATAAAATGAGAAGTAACTCAGTGTAACTAAGTGAACCAGTACTGAGATAGCAGCACCTACCAACTAGAATGGCAACAATTATGCCACTGATCCTCTGCTCAATCACCTTCTCGATCTCTGGCTTTCCGGTCTTGCTCATGACAGTGAGAGCATTGGCGTGGGTGACAGATCGCACAGTGGCAGCACTCAGCCACGGCACCCCAAAAATAGAGGAGATGCCCCCCATGGTCACCAGGAGGAGCAGATCAAAATGGAACCCAGATCCTTTCACCATCTTCCTCTCAGGTTTGCTCACAATCAGCCTAGAGGGCCACAGTGCAGAAGATATTAGAGACTTCGTATGCAGGGAATAAACAAAACAATGGATTATTTTCACAGTTTTCATTAGTTTAAGACGGTTATGCCATCGTGTACAGTATAACGTCACTCACGTCGTAATCTGGGACTCAAGGAAAATGAGGATGAAGACGAGCAATGCTGGTACACAGCATGCACCCATCATCCAGATGGGGAACTTCTTCTTTTCTCCCATGGGGTTGATGAACCAGCCTCTGACTTTGGGGTTGGTGACCTCGATTCCTTTTGGCACAACAAGTTTCTAACAAGAAACAAGACAAGATGATATATATTATTGAGATTTTATAACTCCAAAATATAGATGTAATAACAAAAAAAAACTAATAAATTAAAAAAAAATGATGTTAAATTGATGTTAAATAAATTTCAGATAATTGAAGGAGGTTCTGGGGCCATAAACTACATTTCCTTTTTATTTGCAGGAAATGTTTAAATAAAAACAAATACAGTGTTAGTACGCATTATTATTATTATCATGACATGCAACTACATGAATGATTCAACTTAATCAACAAGATGTGAGCCCACACTGGAATACTGCACAATAATGATCCTGTTGTGAACTGCCATTATCCTTTTAATTATATACTAATGAAATCAAATATGAGTATTTACCCAGACAAATTCCATGTTAAAAAAGATACTCCAAACGAATAACATCAAGGAATGTCATCACAAAAGAAATACACCTATATTTATTTATGGAATAAATGCTTGTGTACACAGTAGAGCTGCAAAACATATTGTAATTGGACCAGTTCTGAAATTTAAGTGTTCTTTGAGATGTCTTAACTCTACACAGCATGTACCTGAGTGTAAGCATCCGCAATGCAGATGTCCAGAGCAATCATTACGAAGATAGCAATCGGGACACCGAAATCTCCAATGATTCGACGGAGCTATGGAGTAGGAGAAGATAGAGTTTAAAGAAAATATTACATGGTCACTTCATTCGATCAATTTTGCATTTAGAATGCAGTAATATGTGGGAAGTCCTTTTTCCAGGGCCTAGAGAGTTGACTTTACCGGGCCGGGTAAGTAATGACCACCCTTGAACTGGCGAAGGAAATACGCAATGAAGAAGCAGCCGAACATGAGGCACATGGACAGCAGGGCAGTGTTGGGAAACGGTCTTTCAATTTCGGTTTCCTTAATGGTTACGTTGCCATCTGGATGATATTCTATGTGCGTCTTGATGATAGGGTGGAAGGGGTTATCCAGTGTGTGATTCAGATGTTCGTAGTTCAGAATCAGAGGGTGGGCTTTGAAGATCTGAGAAAAACAGAGGTGAGATGTCAGAGAAGACACTAACAGAGACACAGATGGAGACGATTGCAGCAGTGGTTAATGTGAAATGTGGGAGGGGATGAGGTGAGGAAACCTTGATGAGCTTGTTGAACGTCTCATAGATGAAGATGAGAGAGATGAGGATCGAGAAGATTTCTTGGGTGAAGCGGGAGATGAATCTGACCAGGAAGCTGCCTTCCACGGCCACGATGATGATCACAATCACTATCAGCCACATCCCCACCCAGATACGACCCACAATGTATTCAATGCCATTGTTACTGCAAAACTGGGTATGGAATGAAAAAAAAATGAAGCAACAAAAACATACATTATTAAGGATTAATGATAGCAATGAATGAATTCATATTCTTAATGAAGCAAATCTAGCTTCTTAAAGAATGATAGTGAGGGTTCTAAAGGGGAAAACTATTCAGGAAACATATACATACAGCATAAAATGCTTCTTCAAACACCAGCAGTGGCCCCGAGAATCCGATGACAAGGACAGGCTGGGCAGCAATGAGGCAGAAGATGACCCCCTGGATGCTGGTGGAGATCATGAGCTCTGACACACCCATCATTTTTTCAGTCTTGTCAGCTGGGGTCAGACAACGGAGACAATTAAAGTTAAAATGAGTCAGTTGTGCCCACAGTAATATCAAAGATCAATGAACTGATTCTTACAAAAAGAAAGTGGACCTCTTTGTCTCTCTCTCTCTAACTAAAGATTCTCTTACCCAAAAGCCCTCCAAAAGTGATAGCTGGTGACAGGGCAGCGAAGTAGATGAAGATCACAGCAGCGAGCACCTGTGGGTTTAGAGCATCCGTGTAGTCGCTGAGGTAATGGCGATAGCGGCGCTTTATGTCTTTCACCATTCCCCCGAAAGGAATGCCTGTGCGGGCCAGAGGGTCTTCCCTTGGAGGCTCTGGACCTTTGTCAACTGGACATGGGAAAAAATTACAAATTAACATTAATATTGATTATTATAGCCCTTTATTATAGCCCTGTTAGTGTTGCTCTTCAGATAAGATCCTTCTTATAATATCTACTTTGTAATTTCTAGCATGTACTGCTGCTGCTTTTTTTCCCCCAGTGATTCTTTGCAAGGAGGTTTTTGCAGATTATCACCCCCCCCCCACCCCTATTGCACAGTATATGTGTTTCCCCTCTGTTATGTAACTGAAGTGGATATACAAATATATATATTTTTATGTTTTTTCATTTTCATTATTTTTTTTGTTTGTTTCATTCACTTATTTTAGCATTTACTGGATGAACAGCACCCTCTTCCTGTATTTTGATATAAAGAAATCCCACGATTACACAATATCTCCTCAATAGCATCTAAAAATGAACACTTTAGTCATTCTAATGGTACATGAAGCATCTTTCTTTTGAAATTTGAACCACAGTGCAAAAGTGAGACCGGACACTAATGCATATTAAAGGAACAGTTTAAAGAATAATGTAATATACCCATATTAAAATGCATGAGCAAATTGCCTGTTATCATTAGTATGGTAGGGACAGAGTCAAAATTTGCCAAATATTTGGTGTGTAGAAAGCTGATGGACACTGTAAGTACTGTGGTGTATACTGACCTTGGACACCAAAGGAAAGGCGGGTGTCACCGGGGCGCAGTCGGTCGCTCAGCATCTGCTTTTGATATTTGATGATTGGCTCCAGCATTGCTTGATCTTGGATCTCAGTGGGAGGGATCACAATGCTGCAGTCCATGAAGTCAGCGATGGCATTGGTCACATCTTTGGAGCTCTGGGCCAAGAAAGCCTCCAGACAGAACACCTAATGACAGCAAACAATGTCATATTCCATAGAAATTAGAGTATTTTTACATTTGTCGGATTGATCTTGGTCCTTAAGCTACATGCTGCTATGCTCACCCAGTCAGCCATTAGAGCACCCATGGCACGTCCACTTTCAGTGTAGTCTGTTTCACCCTTGCTGGGGCCCACTAGGACTAACACGAAGCGGACTGGGATGGGACTCTCCAGGACGGATTCCATCACCACAGAGTCACTCAGCCTGACAAAAGCCACCACTGGCTTCTCCAAGGTATCCAGGACACCTAGTATAAGCAGCCTCTTTAAGTCAAAACTGATAATTCACTTACTAATACTACCACCTGGTAACACATGACTGCATTGGAATAGTATAGAAAAGTACCTGAGAGGACAACTGAGGCCTCCATGTTGTCAGAGCAGTCTCTCTGCAAAAAGAAGAGCCCCAAAATACTGTAAGCATAAACTCTGATATGTATGTGATATTGATGATTACCCAAATGATGAAAAGCCAAAGCTTAATACCTCCTTAGATACAGAAAAGGTCTGCATTTGAATGTCTCCAGAAGCAGTAACCACGGGTCCAGAAGATTGACTGGAAGAAAAGAAAAAAAAAATAGTACATTATGCAAAAGCTATCACATCATTATAGTCACGTAGAAGAAAAGCAAAGCAAAAAAATGTGTCCAGTGTGTTACCTGCGTCTCATGAGAAGAGCTCTCAGCAGAGACTCCCGATCGCTGGCCCGGATCTCACCGCTGCTCACAAGCTCATCCGCCATCTTCTCAGCCACAGTGGACAGACTGCTGGCATTCAGGTCGAAGATGAATGCACCTACAGTACAGACACAGGTGGGTCATATTCACTCAACTAAAGCAAGTTTGATTAGATACCACCATGTAACATATCCACTAATTTGTGTCACCTGTGCTCATGAGCCTGCGGAGCTGGATCAAGCTCTTGAAGGTGAGAAAGGAGACGTGAGAAGCACCCCATTTTCCTGTGGCAGGGTTTAAGTTCTCCTCGTAGCCCACCCAGCGGCTAGTCTCCTGCCAGGTGCCGCCCTGGAGCTCGTTCAACTCCACATAGGCCTGTGGTTGTGTAATGTGATTAGTTAAAATACCAATAGAGAGCCATGTTTTGAATTACACACTTTTGAATTACATGATTTGAATTACACACTACACTTCTGGCCAAGAGTTACAAATGTGGACTAACTTGAGCATCCCCTCTTGTGGTGGCATTGGTGTTCATGTTCAGGAAGGCTGAAATGAAGAGGTGGAGAAGTGTTTTAAAAAAGTAAAAGAGCCAAAGGCTGCATGGGCCGTGAGAGGAGCCTACCTTCTGAATTACTGGGGATGGTGATGGTTTCCATCTGATTGTCCTCCTCTTCCTCCTGCATCCTCCTCTCCAGGTCATAGATGTCCCTGTGGCCTGGTGGAGTTCTGGTGGTGTGGAGAGACAGAAACATTAGAAGTGACTGAAGATGAACATGGGGTGATGATCAATACTTTAAGTGTCTCACGAGATGTAGAAAACACGTCATCGGTAACACAAATTTTGGATTCTCTTTGAAATTAACTCCAGTTACTGTGTCTGTAATTGAAAAACCCTCTAACTGTAATTGTAAAATGGCTTAAAATTCATTCAAGTAGTTCTCACTCTCAATATAGGCTGACAATCTGAAATCTGTTACTAGTGTTATTCTGTCCAGAACCAGAAGGGGGCAGTGTTGCCCAACCTATGTCCTGATGTTGAACACTTAGCCCTGAATGCTGAACCCTGACTCTCAAGCATCCTGACCACTGGCTGTGTAAAAAAAAAAGCAGCCACTTGATACAATCTATCGTGGCTTGATGTTGAACTGGTTAATGCTGAGTTTTTTTGGTGTTCCACATTTGCAAATTGCAGCCATTTTTGCCACAGGTGAGCTCATCATGGCCCTAACCTTAAACCTGCAATAATTTAATGTTTGGCCACATGGGGGCAGCACAATAAGCTGTTAACACAACATAATCAAATGATAAAGTTGATTTATTCAATGTGCCGCCTATTTTCACAACCAGTTGACATGTAAATACAATATCTACTTTCCTTTTTTTTAGCTGCAAAATGGTCAATTATGTTCACGTGCCAATTCTTAGCTTTTCTGTTGGCTGATTGTTGCTAGGCAGATAAAACAAAGTGGTTTGTTGAAAGCTGCCTGATGTGGTAAAAGTAACCTCTTGTCAAATTTGAGCTGGAAAAACAAAACGATGAGCTAAAAGCTTCTAAAATGCTCTGTGTAGCTGTGAAAAACTAGAGTTGGATGATGATTCTCAGTGAATTTGTTACTACAAGTGATATTACAGAAAGTAATATTATGCAATGTCAATGGGAAATATTTATGAGAGCAGCTTTAGCTATTTTTAACTTAAATCTAATCATAACTACTAGATGGGAGCAACCTTTAGAGGGCTACCAGATCATGGTAGTACTGCCCACGGTGGTGACTGACAAGATCAGGGCAAGGATGGCCCCAAAGCTTGTCTTATCAGAAACAGAATTTTGTTTTTATGAATGTAAGTGTGACCTGCTTATAGTACTAAAGAGAAAAATCTCACAGAGAGTAGTAACTCACAGTCTCAATGTTGAGGGTAGAGCTGAGTCATTGTCTTCATATGACATTTCACTGCCCTAGAAAAGAGGAAAGAGGATTTACTGGAAGAAAGTGGGATGAAAAGATATATTTATATTGCTGCGAGATTTATTGATCAAACTCCATCGTCTGCATCCTGATTATTCTTTCAAGATTTCTTGGTTGGGAGAACATAATAAGATTAATTACACATTTTACATGGTATTTTAATGGCGGATTTAGTGTGAAGATGTTAGACGTTACACTGCATATAAAGAAGAAAAAAGACCAACCTCCTCAAAACTGAAGTTGTTGTCCATTGATGTTTTTCAACCTTAAACCCCCCTTGGGACAGAAAAGGGAATGAATGAACATTAAAAAACTGTAATAACCAGATGAGATACATAACATTTCCCATAAGAAATTAGAAATAAGTTGAGACTAACATTAACATTAAATCTTGTGTCAATTCATTTACCAGTGATTTTTGGGTCATGGGCTTTGACGTGTTTTAAATACATACAGGTAACCTCCAGCATCCAAAGTATTTTTTCTTTATTATTGAAACACAGGTTTCTCTGCCACCACAGGTCTCAATTAGGACTTTTATCACCACCTAACATAACACAGATGCTCTGACTCTGTCTCCAGAGCCATGGCTCATGACAGATAATCAATCAACCGTTGAGGCTGTGAACTATGTAGTAGTTTGAATTAGAGGACCCACAGAGCCTTATCTTTGGGTTACACCCTTCTCCAAATGCACTACAGTAAATAACTTGTAATGTTATAATGCAAGATATGGAGCTACTGTATCCTATAGTAATACATTTGGACCTAAATACTCAAAACTTACAATACACTTTGTATAATTTAAATTTGTATATAGTTTTAAATTTCAATTTCATAAACAACAGGCATTTTAGTTTATAAAATTGCAATTTAAAAATATCTTTTATCATGGGTTGTAGACAATAAAAACGGTATATTACACTACCACTTCACACTCTCTAACATAAATAGGGAATGATTACTAGATCCAAAACCCACTAAAGATAGATTCAGTGCATCTAGAGAAGCCTGCTGCTTACTTTCAACAAGAATTTGCTGTTTAGCATTTTTATAGAGAAGATACAGGTCATTTAACACAAAAGCCAAGGCAGTTTTACAAATTATGAACATCCCTATTGGCTGAAAGTGCTGTCAACCTTTTTCAGCATCATACATGAGTAAAATGTTTGAAATATGTTAATAGAAAAAGCAAGACATATAACATATGTCATAACATATTTGATTTATAAAAGTTTATATTTCTTTCCAAATAAATAATAAACAAAATGGCTTAAACTCTACTTCGCCCACCCTTATCTTGAAAAACACGTCAAAGACCTGCAAGGTTAGAATATGCTGCTCTGTAATCAAGTTACATTCAAATTTCCATCTTGTTTGACCTCTACCATCTAGTCCGGTAGTGCCCTAAAGTGTGTCTGACACCTGTCCAGAGGAGGCCACACCCCTACCTGCATGCAGGTACTCCCACCTGGTCTCCAACACTGGGAACGGTCACTGTTCTGTCAGCCCAGACGAGCCCGATGATGAAATGAGCCGGGACCAACAAAGATGAGTTTGCCGAGACCCGACGAGAGGAGTGGGAACACCCATATGAAACGACGTAGACCTGCAGAGGTGCTGTACCCCGATAAGGCCCTTGAGGCCGGCAGACAGCCCTATCGTTCAGCGACACCTTGAGACAGGGATATCCCAGCCCTAGTTGGGCCGCTCCGCCCTCTCAGCATAAACCAGCTTGTGTGTAACTTAGATGCTAAAAATTCATCCTCTCTGAGGGGTATACAGGGGGGTAAAGAGGGTAGGAGAGGGGGGAAATGTACAGTATCAGGAGGAGAGCATCTTACCACGTCATCTTGTTTACGCACTGGTGATTCCCCTTATAAAGGGGGGTGGGGGGTTATAAACACATTAAAGACTACTTTTTTCATTGCATTTCTAAAGCTCCCATGGTTTGTCTCCAATACATGTGACGTAGTAGCCACAGGGTTAGACATCCTCTGCAGCTGCCTGGAGCTGGATCCTGGTGGTCCAACCCTGTAAATGACAGATAGTGATGAATGAATGCAGTGGGGACTGGTGGACAAGAAAACATCAGAGGAGCAATCAATAAACCAGGACTGAAATCTGCGATAACAGTTTCTGTAGTGGTGCTGCTGTCACAGAATGGGAAAAAAAATGACTCACATGACTCACTTGATAAAGTGTTTAGTGTGGTGGCCTACCCTAAAACATGAGGAAAATGTTTATTGTCTTATTGATTGATATGTAGGATTGAACATTTTTGACTGCAAAACCTCCAAAGAATCCTGTAAATTGTCAATCGTTTGTACCCAATTTACTATATAATCAAGTGAGCACAAGTTATCAACAGTGTTCAGGAATCATTGCTTTCCTGTGCAATGAAATTACTTCTAAAATCATTAATCTTGTACCCCCCTGTTAAAGGGGGATCAACCCGAGGGATGAACTTTGTCAGTGGTTAAATGTTTTAAAACAAAGAGTCAGTGGGACTCTGGTTTGTAATTTTGTTAACTTACAGCAGCAGCTCTCATTCATAAAAAAAAAATCTGATACACAATAAGGGAATGCACAGAAAACAGTTTTGATAAAACACTGGTGCCATTAGGACAAAGTTTGAAAGTGAATATGTCATTTAAATCATGTGTAACCACAAGATTGTCTGTCCAGAGAAGAGTTTTTGCAGGTCTCCGCTATGTATCAGTGGATACGTGTTGCCCATAGTTCACCCATAGTGTACTATGTTTAATTTACAGTTGCCATTTTGTGTTCCGATATCAGTCGCTTTCTTTTTGTTTGACAACATCCACTTTTAAACCGAGGACCTTTAAATTGAACAATACTTTCTTATTCGCAGATTCTGCATCATTCAGCAAGATGAAGATGTCATTATAAGAAGCATGCATCTCCCCTGTTAGAATAATGATCCCTTTTGGACAAAAGTTTCCTTTCTGTGTGAGAAATCCAATCAGTCAAATGCCCCAACTTCATGTCAGTTTACCCATTTTCCATTATGCCATCAAATCACTAATATAACGTAGTGTGATTTAGTTCCTCATGGCTGAGGCAGAAGTTTGATGAGGCAACTACTAATCAAACAAAATGTAACAATGATTTTTATGGGTGACATAACCATGAGATATTAGGTAATTTCATAGTAATTGTAGGAAAATTTTACTTTACCAGCTAAAGTTAGTTTGCACTTTATATGAGTTTTAAAATAGAGAAAACTGAGAAAGATGAGTAACCCTCTAATGCATTGCACTGCTTTTAAGCACCTTGTACATCTATTAGCCTCTTGCTACCATTTCATTTTATTTGCCTGTTCTTTTCTTTTGTACATGTAGTGTATCTGACTGGCTATATTGTAAAACAGGGGTGTCAAACTGCAGTCCTGGAGGGCCGGTGTGGGTGCAGGCTTTTGTTCAAACCAAGCAGTACCACACCTGATTCTACTAATGAAGGTCCTTAGCAAGGGCTGTATTGGCTGATTAGTAGAAACATGTGTGTAGCTCCTTGGTTGGAACAAAAACCTGCACCCACACCGGCCCTCCAGGGCTGGAGCTTGACACGTGTTGTAAAAGAATCTAATGAATTAAAAAAAGAAAAAAAAATTGAGAAAACCTCTCCCAGAAAAATATACATTTACTGAAATATTTGAATCTAGATTAAAAACTCTCTCATGTGCATTTTATGAAGCCTTGGGTCTTTAATACAGAAACAAGTGGTTTGTGAGAGTGGGTGACAAACAAAGCCTACTAGAGAAGCACATTACACACGTGAATAAACCCACTGTTATATACGGAAAAGCATGCTAAGTAACCACTGGGGCTGCAAGCCCATCATAATAACATAGTGGGCCCCAGTTAAAGACACTGTGGCTCAGGCCTGTTATCACCGGCTGTAGAAGCTATCTGCTGTGTCCATGTGTCTCAACATACAGCAAAGAGACACTCCCAGTCTTTATATATTTGTTTCAGAGACACATGTCTGCAAATACATTGAGGTCATTCCATGTTAAATCAAATAAGGGTGTTGCGGCACCATTGCTGATATTGTTTATACAATGATATATCAGAAAATATTCCTGTTCAAATTGTATATTTTCATATGTTTTCAGTCCTTGATATTGTTTGTATAGCTTCAAAAAACAGTTTTTTTCTATGCTAAAACCTGTACTGCATGCCATTTTGCACTTTAGGCATACAGTACACTTTGAATGCTTTACCCATACAAAAATATATATTTGAATAATAACTATCAAGCTATGAATGATGCACAAACGTGGCTTTTTGGATAAGGAGTTTTTGAAAGTGCAAAAATAAAATAATATTAAGGGCTAAAAAATATTTTAAAATGGAATTGAAAATATATATATATATATATATATTATATATTTTACAGGCATTAGTTTTGTGACCCAAATATTAAATAGACAAACTTTGAACTCAAACTTAGACAGTGCTGCAAACACTTTCCAAGATTCTGTCTGATTCGGCCCAGAATGACACTTAGGGAACTTACAGAAAATATTCCTTTAAACACTGTGTCACATTTACAAAATCTGTAAAATGGCAAAATATATGACAGGCAGAGTGGAGTAGAAGCTGCAGCTAGGAAGATAATAAGAAAAAAGGAATGTCAAAGTCAAACAATGAATCATCAGCGGTGCGTCCTACTGATTTAGTCACATACTATAATTAGTGAAATAGGGAGATGGGTTCTAATTGACTGCAATTAAAACCCATACACAGGTGTGACTTGAATGCTTTTTTATAGGCATCAAACATTTTATTGGACTAACTGCGGCGGCACAACTGACGTCTATCAGCATCAGAACAAGCAGGCTGGTTTGAGTTATCACTGAGAGCCAGGACCAGGATCCAGGACCCACCTAGTCTCTCTGTGCTACACTGAAATACACAAGAAGAACTAGCAGATCACTGCAGAAAATATTGGAAGAGAGGGCTGTCGTAGTGTCATTTAATTTGAAATATTAATTAAACCAACATCGCAATAATTCAGGTCATAATACTAATTGGCCTTTTTCAGACTATCTGTGATCGTTTTATATTCTAATCAGCAATTTACACTTCTAAAATCAAATATGTGAGCTCCAGGGTCTCTGACTGTCCACATAGCTAGACATAATTTTTCAGCATGTTCTAAATTTAGATAAATTTTTAAAAAATTAATGGCTAAAACAACTGGTTGGTAAGAAGTTAATAAATGTTGTGACATGCATAGTAACTACGACCTGGGTACGAGTTCTGAGCTGTTCATTAATACGAATGAAACATTTTCATTGCTTTCCTGTTTGACAACCAATATGTGGAAGAAAAACTGCGAACACCTTGATGTTTGTAGCTGCACATTTAAAGTCTCTGTGTAGTTGACTTGTTTGTGACAGTACCTCCAGCATGAGATAGGGGTTGCCAGACTGAAGATAATAGTCTTTGGTGTATTTGGCGCCCCTTAGTGTTAACAATGTGGCAAAACAATACTGCATGACTATGACTTATTAACTCACAGAAGCAGAATTCTCAGAAAATTAGAAATTCTACCCTTGACATGGGCCTCATTTGGGGTCAAAAGAGATATTTTAAGGAAAATAAAATCAATAAAAGAGTTCTTGCATAATTCAGCGGATTATTTAATTCAATAAAACTTTGGTCTTAATTTTGAAATCTATGCAGCTGTAGTGAAATCTAAACCATAAAGAAACAGATCTGCTGCCTTAACTAAAACTTTCTAATCAGGCTTTGTTGACAGTAAACAGTCGACAGCAGTCGACAACAGCCTGTTTGACTTACAGTGACTGAGCAGTTGCTAAGCACCAGTATCAAGAGACTCATCATTTTCACCTTCAATGGAAACCACCTGAACAAGCAGCTTTGTTGTTATGCTAGCACAACACCACAACCACACCCAGCAGGGGAATAGGAAATGTGTGTATTATTAAAACAGGGTCATGTCGTTATGGGAAACTGAAAAATATTTACAAAAGAGTAAAAAATAGATACTGATTTCATGAAGGAGTGATAAACAGCGCTTTAACACCTTAACCTTTATTTAAAAATGACAGTTTTGATGAGGACATGATTTGTGGGGAATTAGCTGACATCAAATTAGTGTATGCTGACAGACCAGTGGGTGGTGGTCCTCAGAACCACTACTGATGAACACTCCAGTACCTGAACAGGTAGAATTACACAACTGGTTGATGCTTAAAAGTCCCACTGGCCCGGGAAAAAAACAAAACAAAACAAACAAACATCTCCACCCCGATCAACTTAAAGCGGCACTGCTTTAGTCCCATTCTACATGCGTCTGTATGGGTTTAATTGTGCATGATTTGTTTATTGAGTTTATTTTTACAGTCGCATTTTAGAATTTAAACCTCACTTTGTTGGACAATAATTTGAAAGAAGTCATAAAAAGAGCATGTTAAATTGTAACAAATCTCAAAAAGAAAGGTTTTAGATACACAACAGTATAGAGGTAGAAACCAAGTCTTTCTTTATGATTAGAAATGATGTGCATCCACTTCGTCCTGTCCTTGCATTCAATGCTAATCATTAATTACCTGTGAGATGATAAAGCGACTTTAAAAACAACAAAAGAAATTAGGCAGTTAGATGAGGTTGAAAGAAAAAAGGAGAGGGAGCTCCCTCCAACCCCTCTGCTAAAGCTTCTCCCTGTCTCGGTTCTCAGAAGTAGGAAATTCCAGGAATGCATTCATCATACCATAGCTTTGACATTTTCGGCTACAGTAATCATTAACAGCCTGGAGAACCACAGCGAGAACAGAGAGGGGAGCCAGGCTGCGTAGCAGAGTTAGGTAATGGCTCTCTGCATCAGAGAAAGGAGCCTGTGGTCATCGTGCATCTTGGTTGGATTTAAGGTTTCCTCCCAAGCGAGAGCAAAGATGGACAGAGGGAGGTTTACATGATGACGCACGGCGCACGGCTTTTGGTGATCTTCTCTACTGGTTTCCCATCGTATGCATTTTGGATTGCATTCATGATCTGTAGCAGGAAACAAACAGCATAAATCAGAAACTATTTTGGTAGTGGTTTGCATTAAGGGCAGTAAAGGATGAGTTCACAATTTCTCCCCCTATGAACATTGAAAGAGGTTTTCCTCTATTAGGTTCTTAATGGCTGTTAAAAAGATCTACTTCAGATGTACTTTAAATATAAGAGGTGGTGGACAAAAACCAGTGTCCACAGACATTTTATGGAAAAATACATTTAAACGATCATTAGAAAGATCCTATGAATTAGTCATAAGTGCTTCAACTTGCCTCTGTGTTTCCTCAGACAGTGTTTCCCCATTGGACTGCAGTGTATGTTTAATATCAAAAAGATGGAGAAATCCATCACAATGTGTGTAAATTGTAACAAAATGTATATTTTATTCTTCTTTTACTTGTATTTCCGTGTCATGTGCATAAAATTGCCCAACAGCACGTGTTTAAAAGGACAGCTGCAGCATTGAACATCTCATTACCTTTCATTTCATTATAAAATTAGATCATGAAGAAGTCGGTTTTACAACAAACTATTCTGTCTCCTTTTCTATGCGCGGCAAGGCAAATCAGATCTGCTCTAAAATGTCTCTCTTCCTGAAGCACATTTCAAGTTTTTTTTATAATTATCCAGCTCAAAGAAATCAATATAAATGAATGTGTTACTGAAAATTACCTTCCTTATGTCTTTGTTGACAGAACAGTAAAACAAAGTGAAGCTCAGCCTCATCTTCGCTGTCACAACAAACCCAGTCCTCTGGAGTGTCATTAAATCTGCTGGTCTCTAGGGCTGATGCTAATGCTCCTGAATGCAACTCTACACAGTGGGGAGTGTTTAAATTGTAACATTCTACACTGTAGCTATTCTTTACCAGACAATAAGTTTGGAATATTTCTACTTTTTTTTACTACTCATCTCCTGAATAACACAAGGTAACCTGTTCTGGAAAATTATATCCTTATTTGACTAATTTGTAAAAAAAATAAAAAAATAAAAAAAGTAACTATTTGTGGATTTTGGCCACCGTCTCTTATATTGTGGCATTATCTGTAATGTTAGAGGGAGTAATTAGATCCTGATAAGCAGGTTAATAACTTGCAAGGAAACCACCGCCAACAATGTATGACTGTGTGGAATGTTGATCCCGAGTGTGAATCATTCTTTTAAAAGGGATAGTTCAACTTTTTTTTTTTTTTTTTATTTGCCTATAGTCATAGCACTGCCTAAGGTGCGCATGCTGTGTCACTCTGCCCAGTGGCTTAGCAAAGGAAGTAGTCCTGTATATTTGGTTCACGTGTGGTAATGTTACAATTATTGTTTCATATCGTGCTGAATGTGCAGGTCACAATCATCCACTGTTTTGGAGTTGTTGGATTGTGTACTTCCCTGATTTTGATAAGGGAAACTAAAAGATTTTCCAAAATGTTGAACTATCCCTTTAAGCAGGTATGTTACTTACGTCATCCTCATATGGGAAGCCACCAGTCTCAAACTTGGAGAAGACCAGCTGCCCATTGATTTCAATCTCAAAGCTGCCTGTAAAAACAAGGGGTGAAAATAAGATCAGCTGCATTCTTTCTGGAATGATCTTTGTAATATTATAGTCTTGTGTTAACCTTGAAGATCTAATATTGCTGTTGGACACAATGTAATCATTACGTTGCTTCATCTGAGACAATACTCACTGCTTCTTCCCACAAAGCCTGACACTTCCGCATCGGGAAACTCTGCCTTGACAACATGCATGAGCTCCCGATAGCGGGGTTCGTATCCTCATGCTCCACTAGATGAAGGAAAAACACACATTTTAAAAAATTAAATAAAATAAAGGATCACAGGGTTGTTATATGTTGTCAATTTCAAAATTCCATACATTTTATGACTTCTCTGTAGATTTTTCAGACCATACTGCATCAGAGCATACATAACTGGCTACTTTCCCTTAATAAATAAATGAGATTGGATTGTTATATTGTGCATATTATTTTTACAGCATGTTATGTGTGCCTTTTTTATTATACAGATAAGATTAATATTTGGTTATTTTTGATATTGCATGCATGACGGACATTCAATTCTAACATATTGGTGCATTTTTTGAAGGTTTTAGGAACATTTGGAAAGTCTAATTTGGAAATTAAAAAAAAAAGAATTGAGGTAATGGTCTGAAAAGATAAATATGCTTCCATTTTCTTTTCCCCATGGTTATTTAGACCTGAAAATTACTCAATTCAAATTGATACATTTTCATTCTACGTTAGGAACCCTGAGGACAGGGCAATGGGTTTGCACCTATATACAGTCTATGGGCTGGACCCCGTGTTTCGAATTAACGAGTGACCGTGTTAACTGATGACTTTCAGTCGACTGTATCGCGGTTCATCGATTTAAAGAAAGACAAACTGAAGAAATGTTCATGTTTCTTTTTTGTTGGCGACAGCATTTAATTTGCATAACAAGGAACATCATGTTCTGTGTCAGTCTGCGACCGAAAGTCACCAGTTAACACGGTCCCTGGTTAAACCGAAACACCCACAATCATTATGCTTATGTTTAGCCGTCAGCTAATAAAACGTTACCTGTCTTCAAACTAGCATGAACAGAACGGAAACAGACGCACGCAAACGCAGTTAAGCAATTGCACAAAATAAGCACGAGTCTAATAAGAAGATATAACGTTGGTTACCAGTATTCGACTCTAATTTTAACGACTCCCATTGTTGCAGTTGTGTCTCCGGCAGTGTCTGCAGCGGCGTAGTGATTTAACGACTACGCTATATTTGTGAGTACTTCCGATGCCCGACCTCTTCTTCTTCTCTTCTACTGGCGAGTCGTAAACAACATTGAGACGCATACCGCCACCTCCTGTACAAACCGTGTAACATCATGTCATTTATTAGCCTGGTAGAGTCTCACAGTGACCGCCAAAATAAAGAGTTATCTGAGCCTACGGTGGATTCGTTTTTAGTATTTCGATTCTTCGCATTAATTTCTCTCAAAATTCGGGGTTTTGTTTTACCCCACAGCGCCCCCACCCTTGGTTCACTGTGCAGCAGGTGAAACACGGAATTACACATCTATAACAAGTAGACTATACAGTGCATCCGGAAAACAGCGCTTCACCTTTTCCACAATTTGTTGTTACAGTCTTTCCAAAATGGATTCAATTCATTTTTTCCCCCAAAATTCTACACACAACACCCCATAATGACAACGTGAAAAAATAAAAAAAAATAATAAAATAAATTAAAAAAAATGTACATGTAGTTTCTTACTTTTTTCATGCTGTCATTGTGAGGTGTCGTGTGTAGAATTTTGAGGAAAAAATGAACTGAATCTATTCTGGAATACGGCTGAAATATAACAAAATGTGGAAAAAGTGAAGAGCTGTGAATACTTTCTGGATGCACTGTAGGTCTCCCAGATTAATAAGGAAATTTGAGTCTAAAAGATACTTACAAACATAAAATAAATGAGGAAAGGACTCAGCCTCATGTTTGCAGAAGGAATGTAAAATTGAGGCATCTGGTCTAAAGTAATAAATGTATTCATTGAATTAATTCTGTGAAATTTAAATATTTACTTGTATAATAAAGTTTAAACATCACTTTCCAATGATAAAAGAAGTTATTATTTATTATGAGAACATTTCCTAACCATTCCATCAATCCATACTCTAGGAATCACCCTTGAGACAGGTTTATATAACAACAACATTAGTGAGGGATAAGCAGGTATAGAAAATGACTGACTGACTGAATTCAATTCTAAATTGAGCTGATAATGCTTGACAATATGCTTTTAAATGGATTTTTGGAGTATTTACATTTTTTTTAACATTGCGATATACAGTATATTGTGATGTTGCTAATTTTGCATAAGGATTTCGGTACTTGCTGTTAGTCCATGTTTAGACAAAATGTTCTCTGGTAAATGATAAATGCGGCTCTGTTCCTCTTCAGAATGGACTGTCGACCTGCTGCTGAGGGGTGTGGTTCTTCCTGTCCACTGTGAGTGTGTTTGATTACTCATTACAGACGACCTTCAGACTCATTAAACAGAAAGTCCTGCTATCATTCCTTCAAGAGCAAGCCTTGTTCACGAAGAAAACAGATTACGTCTGAATATAGACAGAATGAGAGATGGGAAGTAACGAGCTGTCAGCATGTAAGTTTTAGTTTCTGACACCTTGTAGCAGCAATTTTACATTGATAATATGTAAAATTGATTAATTAACTATTAATGATAATAGTGCGTATTGTTGTGAAAACCAAAGACAATAGCAATATAGATAATATTATTATCAGGATAATCAATTTCAAGTTTATTTGATTTATCTCTGGCATTGCTATTATTATTAAGCATTGTATTTCCACTTATTTATTGATTAAAAAAAAACAACTTTTTTATGTGATATGATATATGGGAACTTCGAAATTTATTCCATTTATGTTTATTTTATTGTTTTATTATGTTTATTATTTTTTGTTGTTGTAGTTTAATGTCTTTTTACAGCCTTATGTACAGCTTTAGTCCTGCATCTAAGAAATATTTTGATTGATTTATTAATCTTCATTTTCTATACCTGCTTATTCCTCATTAGGGTCGCAGGGGTCTGCTGGAGCCTATCCCAGCAGGTTATGGCAAGAGGCAGGGATACAGGGAGCCAATCGTGGGGCACACACACCATTTACTCACACACTCACACCTACGGGCAATTTAGAGTCACCAATTAACCTCAGCATGTTTTTGGACTGTGGGAGGAAGCCGGAGTACCCGGTAAAAACCCAGGACATGGAAACATGCAAACTCCGCACAGAAAGGTCCCAGACCCAGGACCAAGGAGGTCTTGAACCTGTGACCTTCTTGCTGTGAGGCAACAGCGCTAACCCCTGCGCCACTGTCGCCTCTTAAAATGATAATTAAGGAATCATTTTAAGCAAATCCATTAAACGTTTAATATGCAGCCCTCTCGGCCTGTTTCCCTCTTTTCTTTCTTGTTTGTAATTCTGATTTTCTTTGTTAGGGGACAGCTGGTGTCCATCACAGTTAAGGATCGTGCTCCTTGGCGGCAGAAACTCTGGAAAGAGTTCCGTAGGCAACTTAATACTGGGCAAAGAGGAGTTTGTCGCCACGGAGAGGACGTCCTGCTCCCGGAGGCTGGGAGTGGTGCCCGGCCGGTGGCTCACGGTGGTGGACACCCCAGGCTGGTGGTGTGACTTCACTTCCAGGGACACATCCGAGCTGGTGAAGAGGGAGATCATAAGCAGCGTCTCTCTGTGTTCCCCGGGCCCGCACGTGTTCCTGATTACAGTCAAGGCGAGCTCTGTCTTCTCAGAGAGGCGCCGCAGGGCCGTGGAGGAGCACGTGGCCCTGCTGGGGGAGAGGGTGTGGAGCCACTGTGTGGTCGTCTTCACATCAGCTGACAGGGAGAAGCACGCACAAGCAGAACGTGGAGGGCAGGCCCTGCGCTGGCTCTGTGAGAAGTGCAACCGGAGGTGTCACAGTGTTATCTCGGGCGATGAGACAGAAGCCGCTGAGCTGCTGATGAAGATACAGAAAGTCGTCACGGAAAACGGAAACGGGGTGTTTGAGATGCAGGGAAGCATCTTACAGGTGAACACGGACGATAAGAGGGGAGCGGAGGAAAGGGCTCAGCAGAGGTTTATGAAAGTGAAGAAACTCAGAGCTGTCATGCGGGGTAAGATAATAATGAATGCTTTGCTTATTTTGGTTACTAAATGTAAAATATTCAATATTTTACTTTGGTAAGCACTTCACAGAAATGTCCAGTCAGTGAGACAGTTTCAGTTGCAGACTTCTCCTCCATGTATGTCAAGATTTAAGATTCAAAGTGTTTATTTTCATGTGCACAGTGTAGAAAATATGTTTCTCTGTACAATAAATTCTTACTTGCTGTCCACATGAATGCCATATTAATAAAAATAAAAACAACAGTAATAAGGTATTATAGTTAAATAGAATAAAATAACACACAAGTAACAGAATATAAACTGTAAGTAGGGAGATTATGTACAGATATTTACAAGTAATGTGAATGGTGGAATGAGCAGTATGAATAATGAAAAAGTCAAGAATAAGGCTGCATTTAAAAACAGATCTTTAGGTTTATGTTTACAGAGAACAAATACATATATTTTAAAACACAACAGAATTTTGATTGTGATATAAAATAATAAATCTCTGGACTTATTTTCTACTTTGTTGTTGGTATCTTCACAGACCTTCAACCATTCAGCAAGACAGAGACAGCATTTCACTGTCCAACATGGCGACAAATCACAAAGCAAGCATCAAATATATAATTAAATCCCATGATAAAGCTATCAATCAAGTGATTTTAGGGATGAACATCACATCACGTCTTGTAAGAGACAACAGATGTGTGACAAAAAGGTGAATCAAAGTCTTGCAATGGACGGCAGATCAAAGTACCATCATTAGATTCAGGAACTCTGTCTAGTAGCCATCGTTTTAGCTTTGATTTAAAGCTAGAATAATTCACAGATATAAGGGAGAAAAGGCAGAATAGAGACTCAAAGCAACAGCAGAAAAATATAGAATACATCTAGTTATTGAAATGCCAGGTTATATGTAACCTTAAACTCTGAACATTTCTGGACATTATATATTCAAACACATTTATGTTTTGATTGGTAAATAAGAAAGTTCTGATGTGTATTCAAAACATGTTTAAGCTGAGGCAGGGAATTTATAACTTAAGGGGGTTGCTAATGTAAATTCACAAAGTCAGAACTAATCTCAAGTACAGATGTGTGTTAGTTTTGGGTTTAAAATTATCGAATGGACAAAACAAGGAAAATCTACAATTATCAAAGGTTGTAATGAAATTTATTTGAATGTGATTTTTTTATTTTTAGTTTAAGATATCTACATTTTCTAATGATGTACTAGTACTGATGTTTAATTGTGAATTACTCCTATGATGGTACAGGATAGGAAAAAAATAAGCCTGGGGGCTTCAGTCTATTCCTTTTTCGATTGCATGTCTGATAAACTCTCTTGTACAAATTGATTTTATTTTGTTTTTAAACCGAATTAAAGCATTCACACTACAACAACTGATATCGTGATGGGTGATTTTTGGTACAGTTAGTCCAATATAAAGTAGAATTATCTTTCCTCTGGCACATAGTTTATTATATTTCAAGTTTTTATTTCCTGATTTGGGTCAGTTGGGTCATGTTTTAAGAAAACAAAACCGACTCTTTCTTAAAAAAAAGGATTAAATTACCTGAATTATCAGCCAGTAGAATAAAATAATTCTAATCACCACTGGACTAATTGTTCCAAAACAACAATATCTTCACCTGTTATGATTTCAGTTTGAAAAAGACTCCACATAAACCCCTACTTGTATATTTCCACATTCATTCTTTCAGAGCGGTTGCGGCCCATGACTAATATCAGGATTGTGTTGTTGGGAGCGAAGGGTTCTGGGAAGACCTCTGCACTGAACACAATCCTGGGCAGAGAGAGCGGCCAGCGACCCGGGAGAACGGCCCAGTGCCTGGCTGGAGAAGGAGTTGTGTTTGGTCGGCAGGTGACTGTGGTGGACACACCTGGCTGGTGGATGAACTACTCCTGTGGCGATAGTCCCGTCTTCGACCTGAGGGAGATGCTGCTCAGTTTGTCTCTCTGTCCCCCGGGACCGCATGTCTTCCTGCTGGTGATCCGTGTGGACCGAGCCTTCGCCGAAACGCACAGGAGAGCGGCGCAGGAGCACCTGGAGATGATTGGTGAACACATCTGGGACGGTGTCGTCCTGCTGTTTAGTTTCGGGGACTGGCTGGGAGCCGCCACGCCTGAGCAATACATCGAGAGCGAAGGAGAGCCTCTGCGATGGCTCGTTGAAAGGTGCAGCAATAGGTATCATGTTCTAAACAATAAAAGCAAAGGAGATGGATTTCAGGTAAGAGATCTGATTGGGAAGATAGAGGAAATGGCAGCTGGCAGCGATGGCAGCAGGCATTATCAAATAGAGAGGAGTGTGATGGAACAGCTGGAGGGGAAGATGAGAAGAGACAAGGAGAGATCCAAGGAGAGACTGGTGAAGAAGGAGAAACAAAGGCAGATGGCGAGGTCTCAGCTGGGTGAGTTAGACACGTTTAATTGTGATAAACAGGAGTCTCTATGATCTTGTTGTACTCGTCTTTCATGAACGACATTTCATTTAGAACTATGTTGGTTCTCAATGTTTCTAACAGGAAAAGTCGACCCTTTCGCAGAGTTGAGAATAGTGCTCGTCGGTGGCAGGAAAACGGGCAAGAGCTCCTGTGGAAACACCATCCTGAGCAGGAAGTGCTTCGACGCAGAGAGGCCAACCACTTCCTGCTCCGAGAAAAAAGGCAGAGTCTGCGGCAAGGCGGTGACGGTGCTGGACACGCCGGGCCTCTTCTCCGTGACCTCTGAGCTCCTGACGGCCCCTTCGCCCTGCGCTATCGTCCTGGTCGTCGACGCCAGCTCCTCGTTCGGAGACGGCCACAGGGAGGCCTTGGAGGAACAGCTGGAGGCGGGCGGAGGCCCGGCGTGGGGCAGAGCCCTGGTGCTGTTCAGCCACGGCGACTGGCTGGGAGACACGAGCATTGAACATCGCATCGAAGGCGAGGGAGAGCCGCTGCGGAGGCTGGTAGAAAGGTGTGGGAACAGATACCACGTCATGGACAATAAAAACCAGGGGGATGGAGCTCAGGTCAACGAGCTAATGGAGCTGATTGAGGAGATGCTGGGTGAAGAAAGGCTGGATATTTTTCCCAGAGACGACCATGCGGGGAGAAGAGTTTCTGCGCCAGAGCAGCAGGCGGAAACCGTGACGCTGTGTAAAAAGGATTTGAAGGTGCTTATGAGCTACAGACATCAGACACCCCATGACTGTAAGTAAATCAAAGCATTTTGTCACGTCCAGTTCAGACAGCTTCTTCTAGTTTGTAATGACATGCTTCTTTTTAGAGATTCCGTGATTTTACATATTTATCATTGAAAGAGGATGTTTGAACTACAAAATAAGATGTTTGAAGCCGTTTTTTATCACTGCTTAAAACTTGAGAGAGTGACAATATCCAGCATTCTGCACCTTGTTTTTGGTATAATACTGAATAGAATTATCTTATTCCACTGGCAGATAATTTTATTTTATTTAAAGTTTTTTCCAGATTTTGTTTTTCCTGATTTGGGCCAATTTGGTCTTGTTTTAAGAAAACATAACTAACTCTTTCTTAAAAAATAAATTGACCCAAATCAGGAAAAGAAGCTTCAAATAAGCTAAATTATCTGCCAGTGGAATAGGATATTTCCACTCAATATTGGAATAATTGTAGCAAAAATAAGATACCTTCATCTGTTAAGAGTTTTTGCAAAGGAAAAGATGAAGCGTTGTTGGTGGGATAGTTTCAATATATATCAGTTAAAAACATAAAATGAATAATATTACAGTAAAAGTAGATATGACTGCACTGGAAATGCAGTCATACCTACTTTTTACCTACTTTTATCCTTTTGAAAATAGCCTAATATACAGTGGCTTGAAAAAGTATTCATACCCCTTGAATTTTTCCACATTTTGTCACGTTCTGACCACAAACATAAATATATTTTATTGGCATTTTATGTGAAAGACCAAGTAGAAGTAGAAGGAAAATATACCTAACCTCAAATTTGTTTTAAAATAAAAAACTGAAAAATGTGGTGTGCAAAAGGATTCAGCCCCCTTTTCTGAGTGCAACCAGTTGCCTTCAGAGGTTGCCTGATGATTGCTTAATGATCAGCTGTTGCCCTAATGATTAAATGGAGTCCACCTGTGTGTAATCTAAGCTTAGTATAAATACAGCTGTTCTGTGACGGCTTCCGGAGGTTTGCTAAGAGGACACTGGTCAGTGAACAGCATCATGAAGTCCAAGGAACACACCAATAAATATAGTTATGGCGAAGTTTGAAGCAGGGTTAGGTTATAAAAAGATTTCCCAAGCTTTGAACATCATTCAAATCATTCATCAAGAAATGGAAAGAGTATGGCACAACTGCAAACCTACCAAGACATGGCCGTCCACCGAAACTTACATGCCGAACAAGGAAAGCCATAAGAAGTCTCATTTGCAGTTTGCCAGAAGCCATGTGGGGGACACAGCAAACGTGTGGAAGAAGGTTCTCTGGTCAGATGTGACCAAAGTGAACTTTTTGGCCTAAATGCCAATGTGTAGCGGAAAACTAACACTGCACATCACTCTCAACACACCACCCCCACTGTCAAACATGGCAGTGGCAGCATCATGTTGTGGGGCTGCTTTTCTTCAGCAGGGACAAGCTGGTCAGAGTTGATGGGAAGACGGATGGAGCCAAATACAGGATAATCTTGGAAGAAAACCTGCTGGAATCTGCAAAAGACCTGAGAATGGAGCGGAGGTTCACCTTCCAGCAGGACAACGGCCCTAAACCTAAAGCCAGAGCTACAATGAATGGTGGAATGGTTTAAAACAAACCATATTCCTGTGTTAGAATGGCCCAGTCAAAGTCCAGACCTAAATCCAAATGAGACTCTGTGGCAAGATCTGAAAACTGCTATTCACCTGCCAAAAGA
The DNA here is from genome assembly GCA_030544235.1 of Lepturacanthus savala. Classification (NCBI taxonomy): domain Eukaryota; kingdom Metazoa; phylum Chordata; class Actinopteri; order Scombriformes; family Trichiuridae; genus Lepturacanthus; species Lepturacanthus savala. Next base: position 13,008,522 of record CM060482.1, on the reverse strand, counting down.
CTTGCAGCTGTAATTTCAGCGAGGTGGTTCCACCGAGTATTGACACAGGGGGGCGTAGGAGTACTTTTGCACAACAAAATTTTCAGTTTTTTATTTTTCATAAAAAGTCATGTATAATTTTCCTTCACAATTGTGTGTCGCTGTGTGTTCTTTCATCTAAAATGCCAATAAAAAATTTGTTTGTGGTCGGAACGTGACAAAATGTGTGAAAGTTCAAGGGGTATGAATACTTTTTCAAGCCACTGTAACTAAACTATAAAACATCCAACTTGTTTAAAATATACTTGATTTGCTTCAATTTACTTATTGATTTATTCATCAGGAACAGTGCAAATGAAACATTTTTACAAATGTGCCAGAATGCAAATGAGCCCTCAAGCTATTTCCCAAGATATCTAAAACAGAATGTAAACATGCAAACAATAAAAAAGTACTATAGTACTACTAGTACTATATAGAACAACATTGTGACATATTTAGCAGTCACTATATGAAAATCATATAATAGAAACACATACTCTACATCTAAGCAAATACATTCTTCAGACGACATCATATCAGGTGCAGCATGGGAAGGGCTCAGATGAAAAAGTGGTTGATGGTGTAAAAAGACGACGTAGCAGCCTGCGTCTGGAAAAGAGAGATAAGCAGATTTATCTGTTAGGGGAGGTGGAGACAGTTGTAAGAGAAGTTTTATGGCTCGTGTTAAATCACTCCAGTGTTATTTTTTTTTACAGGGACTGAGTCAACCACTTCCACATCGTGTCCGCCACTAAACTCCGAGGTTGAAAGGGAAGGTGGTCGGATTGTGGCGCTGCCAGCGGGAAGAACGGGACGGGCCTCCCTGGACAGAGACAACCTCATGTCCTGCTTCGCCTCTTTGCTCTCTGCTAAACAAACACTGAGATGGACTGCGCCTGGGCAACAAGCGGCGACGGTAAATCTGCCTCTCTGGTTCTTAAGTGATGATCCTCACAGCCAGTTTACGCTGAACGGTGAAAGCCAGGTGAGCCCATTCTCACCAAGACATCCAACCGTGGTTTGGATTTTACCTCAAACGGAGGAAAACGTCGTTAACGTGCATCCACTCTGCCATCCCGCACTGAGGGAGAGGACGCTCAGGAGGCTGACTGACCGCGGGGGCCTGCAGGCGCTCATCGACCAGTGGGGAGACAGCAGCCTGGAAGAACTGGAAGCTTTCATCGACTCCTACTTTGAGACCGTGTGGGAGCAAAGCATGGGGTCGTTACAGCCGCCTGAACAAGACTGTCCCGCGGAGCAGGAAGCTGCCGCCGGGGAGGCTGAAGAGGAGGTGCTGTCGTCCATCGATAGAAAACTTTCAAAGCTGGATCTCCTTGAAGAGATTAGGAGGGATCTGGCAGAGCTGAGGAAAAGTCTGGAGCGCAGCTGGAAGGCCATACGGGAACTCAGACAGGAAAGCAAACAGGACGTTCATACGTGCCGATCCAGGGGAATTCAGAGTGAATGAAACAGAGTTATTGTTTCATCCAGTAGAAATAATAACAATACTACTACATACTTTTCTAAATATGCAAAGAACAAACAAAACAGAACATTTAAATAAAAAAAATGAATGAAAACTAGAGAAACGGTACAGAACATGTGATTGAGGTGAATGAAGGGAAGGGTGAGAAAAGGAGGGTGCAGCAACTGAAAAGGCCCTGTCACCCTTAGGTCCGGTGCTTAGTCGCAAGACTAGTGATTAGTCTTGTGAGTGTTTGGGGTGTAGCATGGGAGGTCGTAGAGGTCAAGGAGGGGCCAGGTTATTTAGTGTTCTGTAAGTGGTAAGTAATAAAAATGTATTACTGTATAAACAGCTTTTATATGCACTTCTGATTAGTTTGTCAGCAGTCATGAAACATTACATTGAATGAAGAGGCTACAGTCTGGTGATCATATTTCTCCACAAGGGGGAGCTCTTAGATAAGATTAAGATGCATGATGAACGTGTCCATTGATCAATTACACATCACATTTAAAAGAATATTCTTAGAAATCTTTCAAGAGATTAAATGAACCCACTTGGAAGATTGTAAAATGACTTTGAATGTAAGTACCACATTTCTTAAATATGTACAGCATAGACTACAGTATATGGAATAAAGTGGACACCAAATATTACACCCAGATGTTTTATTCAATCTATTTTTTCTCTGAAACTTCAGCATATTCTATTCCAGTAGAACACCACCACAAATGTTACCACAGCGCTGAGCACGGTTTCAACAGCAAATCACAATAGGTTATACAGCCTGATAAATGGACATTTACGATATGGTCAAAAGTATATGGACATCCAGACCTTTCACCAATATGTAATGAATGAACATACTATTCCAAATTCTTGGGCTTCAATCCGCTGCCTCCAGTTTTCTGGGAAGACTTTCCACCACATGGTGATGGGGATTTCCTCCCATTCAGCCACAAGTATTCGGGTAGTGATGCTGGGTAAAATTTGGCTCACAATCAGCGTTCTAGTTCATCCCAAAGGTGTTGAATGGGGTTGAGGTCAGAGCTCTTTGGCAAGTTTCCCAGTTTGTCTACTCCAAATTAGGAAGAACACTTGCACACTTGGTGGACATGCTGAAACATCTTCCTCAAAATTCTACCACAAAGGATGGATGCGCACTCTCCTTTTGGCCGTATAGTGTAATTCACACCCACAGCATTGTGGTGTGTACATGATGATGTGTGATGTGGATCTCTCATGATTCACTCCCCTTTCCTATCAAATGATTCCCTCCAGTCTGTCAGGGTGTTACACAAACATTAAAGACTTAACTTCCAGGAATGTGACAATGCTTAAAAACATGAAGTCAATACAGCCTCTACAATTTTCTTCGCACAGAAAATGGAAAATCTGTGCAGCCTCCATTGAAAGCATTTTTTTCTTATTTCATTTTTTATTTATCAAGCTCTTTCAAGTTAGTCACAGACAGAGACACATACTATTGCAGGATACAGTGGCCAACACAGCACTTTGGCGGAGTAAACTCTGTGAAATTCCTCTGCTGTCAAAGCAGATTCTGAAATCCTCATAAATAAAAATGTATAACACAGAGGAAGCAGGTGGCGACTTTTGTAGGTAGAGTTGTTTGATCTAGATCAAGCTTCCTGTACTGGGCGTGAAATATCTAATCTAAACGGATCAGTTTTCTATGCTGTCTTGAAGAAATGTAGACGTCTCTGCCTGGGTTGCATGTGTTCGTGCCCCTCAAGCAATATCAGTGTTCCTCTCTGACTATTAAGGCTGCATTAGGCAACTTTGCACGTTTGTGGCTCCACATGGCAGTGAGAGATAACCGCCTCAAAATTTAAACCTCAATAACCAAATACCATGTAAGGTGACATCAGTGAACTGAGCTCAAATATTTTCTGTGCTGTATATGCTTGACTCACTGCTGTTCAGGATTTTGGATTTTGCAGTTTGAGTTTTGTTTAGCACATTTTCAATTAAGTTTCAATTTTGTTTTAAAGTTTAAAAAAAGTGTAGCTATTGGGGAATGTCATTAGTTTTTGAATAAAAGTCAGGGCAAAGTTATTATAATTCATCCTGAGGCCATCATGATTTTCTGTGCCAAATGTCGTTGGAATTCATCCAACAGTTGTTTGTTGCCAAGACATTTCACACAAAACCAAGAATATCGACCCTGTGGTGGCACAAGGGGAAAAGTCAAGGGGATCAGCAAAATCCATGAGAACCATGCATGCGTGTTAAAAAAAAAAAATATATATATATATATATATATATATATATATATATATATATATATATATATATATATATATATATATATATATATATATATATATATATGATAAATCATCCAGTAGGATATTAGAAATATTTCTGTTATTTAAAAGTCAAAATGATTTTCATCTTGCTAAGACTGGGATACCAGGTCTTTTTGCTTTTTATGTCAAATAAGTAATTTGCTATTTGATTTGCTTAAGAACTCCTTTTTTTAAAACTTCAATTCAGATATTGGGTTAGGTCATGAATTTGACTTAATACATCATATGTACTTAGTATCTCCAAATTATATTTTCCATATCAATTAATTTGGACTTATTTGTATAACTTGACAGGATTGCACTTCTATAAATAGCAAATGGTACATGACAGAAGAAATACTTTTTGAGTTTTCATACCCCAGTATTCACTATGTGAATAATAGGAAAGCTACATTGAGATAAACTTTAAAAATAATGCTCTTGCTGTGTCATTTTCTCTTCCTGTCTCTTATAATCCACATTGTTTTATTGTGGCAGATATCCCTGGTTTTCACCCAAAAATGCTTCCAAATTGTTGTCATAGCTGTGATGAAGGAGATAAATCTCATCTGTGGGGTTACTGGGGATGAACTGAGACATTTTGGGAATGGACTCACTGGAAGGATAATAGCAAAATAGAGATTTGATGGCAATCATGGTCTATTAATCTCTGTCAGTCTTCATCTTGGTCTTTCTCCTTTTGCATTATACCTCTTTGAATATCATTACTCGTTCAATCCCCTCTCCCTGCCGCCTTATCATCGATCTTCCTCTCTTGTCAACGTGTCATTCCACCACTCCATTCTCCTGCTGCCCAATTTCTCTCCCCTCATTCTCTCTTTTTTATCTCCTATCTGCCCACATGCCTTTCCCTCTGCAGCTCCACATCCCCTTGGTCCCCTTTCTCTCAAATCAAATTGTGAGCGCTCAGCCCTCCCCTCTCATTAAAGGGGTTCTGCAGCCCGGGAGGAAGCACAGGAGAAATGGATCCCTCTTCTTTCTCTGTCGTGGTGGCTGTACGGGAGAAAATTCTGAGCCCACATCCATCTCCATTAGCGGGGACAGCGCAGCGAATGGCACCACCTCCACCCCCCCTTCACACACACAAACACACACACACGGACCTGTATCACATTTCACTGCCTGCTAATTTTTCAGGTGGAAAAAGAAAGCCAGGCAGAGAGATGGACAGAAGCTGTGAACAGGGATGTAGAGGGCGGATGAGAGAAAAAGAGAGAGGGGGAACAAGAGCAGCGATTTATATCTGGTGTAAAGGAATCATCCAGCCTCCACTTCCCGTCATGCTCTGATACAAAGCTGTCCCCAGGGGGGTGATGTCTGGGACATGGCACGGTGTGGACCAGTGAACCTCAGCAATGAGGAGCGAACCCTCTCTACAGCCTGTGAAGGAAGACTGCAGCATGACCTCACAGTGTTTTAGGCTGAAATTGGATGAAACAGCGATATCGGATGATCAGAACAGGTCATGACTCCGTGAGGCAAATTATTGGAAAGGATAAATGATAGAGCAAGGCTTTAGTGGGACCAGGAAATTTAGGGCTAGTCCAAGAGAAAAAAAACTTGTTAAAGGAAACGACTGGTGTTCTGCTTAATGTCAACTTATCATTATCGTTAAGTATTGTTTGTGTATCCTGAGAACCTGAGATACAGTTCTGGGAAAATAAGAGAGAGTGCTGCAAAATTATCAGTTTTTCTGATTTTACTACTTATAGGTATGTGTTTGGGCAAAAGCCGATAGTTTCAAACATTTATTTGCAGAAAAATGACAAATGGTGAAAATAACAGAAGATACAACATTTTCAGACCTCAAACAATGCAAAGAAACAAGATTAAATTAATTTTAAAATAACATAATACTAATGATTACACCTAAGAAGAGTTCAGTAATAAATATTTAGTGCGATAACCATTAGTTTTAATTACAGCTTTCATGCATGCTCTCCACAAGTATTTACCATTGTTCTTGGTTCAGGTGTTCACCTAATCACTACGTCTTTAAGCAGAATGAGGTGTGCATGTGTTGGAATTCAACAGATGCTGGAATGGAATGGCTGGAATACATGTAGAGATGCTGATTTCAGGAAAAATGCAGTGGTCTCTTATTTTTTTTCCACAGAGCTGTATCTTCGTCTGTGCTGTAGACCTCTGATGCTGTCCAAAATCTATTAAAAACACATCAGTGAGTCACACTGCTGCACTGGGTGACATCATGTTCCTTCATCACAAAGAGTTTGCGCACATTAGATTTTTTTTTTAGAAGCAGCTTCAAAGACTAACAACCGCAATCATTTTGACCGCACATGCCTGGATGTGTGTCTTTACGGCGCAGCACGAGCCCATTGTCCTGCATATCTAAACCTCTTGACTTTGTACTACATTGTTCATTTCTCTGAGAACTTCAGTGTAAAAGATCAGGTCACCCAGTGCCTGGAAATGTCTTGGGACCCCCAGTAGGAGCCTGAGGATGGAGCAAGAAATCAGTAGACGGCTGATTTTCAGTTTGATTTTCCAGGAAAACACCTCAAGAGCAATAGGTTCAGAAATTCAGATCTCTATACGAAATGGGTGGTGTCTTATAGCTTCAAAACAAAAAATGGTAATAGGTTATATTTCCTTGGTCCCAGTATTGATGAGAATGGTGAGAAATGCAGCTCCATGACTGAGTTTCCATGCATTTCAGTGGTCATTGTGATACCCTGAAAACCAGTTTTTAGAAGGAAATCTACCAATTACTCTACCAATTTCAGCATGTCCATATTTGCAATAAAAGTTCTTGACAATTTTCATATTTTGTGTTTCGAACGCTAACACAAAAAATCTGATCTTTTTTCCCTCCTTAACATAATCAAATTTAGTTAGTCGTTTACGGGTTAGGTGGAGCTTTTATTAAGACTCAGGCTTAAGGAATTCAAGCCTCACAGCAGTCAAGTTTCTGAATATAAATACCAATCAAATCAACTCATGTTAACATGGGCACTTCTGGCTTTGTCGAGGCATCATTACCACACCACATGTAACCTGTGGGAACAATTTGACTGGAATGGTTTAGGAGTTTATGTCAGAAGTAAATGGTAAATGAGGTACGTTTGGTTTTGTTGACACCTGGCCTGGACCAGAACAACCACGACCTCAAACACACACAGCACTAACCCTCTTCCAACTTCCAAAATCCATGTCGGTCATTGAGCCCCATCAATATTGTCAGGGTCAGGGAAAACCTCAAGGGCAAAGTTCAGGAAACAATTAAGGGAAATAACTGCACCAGCGAGCCAAATACCAGTTCCACATTTTGGATATGTGTCCGTTTCTCAGGCGTTCTCTCTCGTTAAATCATTAACCCTGTGACAGGAGACCTCAAAAAAAGAGGAAAAGCAACATCATTGCACGTTCAAAATTTTTGGCGCCGTCTGCTTCTCAAGTGGCTATTACAAGAGCTATTACAGACAAGGATAAGAGCAGAGCCCTCTGTAAATCAATGGGGGCTCACCGAGTTTGTGGTTTGAACCTGAAGTCAATTTCACCTTCAGACATTTAGCTCCCAACTACGGCCAGTGAGGCAGAATGCTTTCACTGCATTTTATCACTGTGATGTGCCAGTAGCACTTCAATAAGATATAGATCATGGAGAATATAAACATTTATGCTCTTACAACAAAACTGATATCTGTGCAGGATTTCAGTAACAGATTTGGAAAACGATTGGTTGAGCAAATTTGCCGGTTGGTTAGCAAGGTACGGCAACACCACAAGGACAAACCACACAGCCCTGACTGCCGGAATAACTTGAATTATGATTTGGTGATGTATGAATGAAATTGCCTTGCGAATGCTTTTATGGCATGATTCTATCCTATTGTATTGGATAAATATAGTCTATCTTTGATACGATCTCGACCGATTTAAACGGTCTATAGCTATATGACACTGCAGCATTTAGTTGTTTTTTCCTGAGAAAAGAAAAAGTACGGTTGAGTGGAGATGAGCTCTGCGGCTTGAATGACAACAACATAAAGGGATATAAAAAGGGTTACTGGGATGCACATTGTGTAAAGGGAGATATGTGAGAGCGCTCGATAGAAAACGAGATAATGGAAAATGGAAAAAAAAAGGAAAGGAAACCAGACGAATACAGATTTTATGTTTAGAGCTGAGAATTATAGTAAATGGTCACATACACTGGCTCGTGCACTTGCATGCAGACACACGGTGAGGGTTTATTTTGTCTCTGCTGCTGAGGGTTTCCAGGACATTAGCAGCCAGCCATGGATGCTGGATGAGTGAACATGACCGGCCCACACAAGGTTACGGCCTTTGATCACTGCCAATGAGACGGAAAAGCATGATGGGACGGAAAAGCAACATGACTACACACCAAAAAAAACACAGGTCGGGCTATACAAATGCACCCATCAGCCTTATATGCGCTTGCATGCAGTAACCCTCATGGAGAAATGCAATGCACTCATGGATGCAGATTTTAACTCACAAAATGTTATGAAGATCGATGTTATTTAACAATATTGAGTTGTTTGTGGAAGTGCGGAGCTCAAGAAGATCACATTCTGGAAGTAAAGGCTGCTTGGAGGAAGGTAGAGGAAGAGGATCAGGTTATCAGTTATTGCTATTCAATACCATCCAACCAGATAATTGTATTACTCTCCTTTCTTTGTCCCACTGTCGATACTCATCCTCAGGTTGCTCTCGGTTAACAGCTCACTTTCTACCACCATCCGTTTCCTTTTTTTTTGTTTTTTTTCTTTGCTCCCAACACCAAATGAAAAGCATTTGCTGCCATTTCACTTTCTCTCTTGACGTTTCCTGCCTCCTCTCTCTTGTCTTTGTCCAGATGATGTTAGCCTTCTTCCAGACACTTAAAGAAGTCAAACAGCCGTCATGATCTCAGGACACTTAGAATAAAGGAAGCTTAAAATGACAATGTCCTGCCTTATTCACTCAACATTAAACTCCTTTGATGCCAGGGCATTATACATTTGCCTGCATGAGACAAAATGCATAAGCAACTGAAATGGAAATGTCCCTGCTCGGGGGGGGGGGGGGGGGGGGGGGGGTGTATTATGCAGCTGATATGTTGCTTCCATTTGCACAAACACCACGAATATAATTGCAATTTCCATATTTGTATATATTTGAATCACAGTGTGTATGTCATAGCAAGGGCTTTTCTGACTGATGCTGATGAAAAAGCCCATTTTTTATACTCTGCGGTACCTGCTGCATCAGAGTGCAGGAAATAACACCTCAGTAGTCATCAAGGTTTAAAACCACACAGCACCATCAATATTCCAGCTCCATCACCTTGAAGGAAACAGCTCATCCATTTGGCTGATTACAGTGGTTACAGTAACTGGAGCGTCACCATGAAGAATGCAGGGAGAAAAGCAGGTAAGAAAGCAGATAACCATTTCCCTCTATTATATAAATTGTCTTATCTGTGCAACTCCTTCACTTCACTCCAGAGGCCATTTTCAAGATATTTATCGTCATTTTAAGAAGAATAATGCAATCAAAAAAAGTATAGACATCAAGACAGGAAAAATTAAATTACAAGGATACCCTTGGGATAAGAAAAGGGAAAGAAAATCAACATGAATAAAAGTTGAAAAGATAAAAGAAAGGAGAAAATGGGGAAGAGGCAGCTCAACATAATATATCATGGCACAATCGCAATCAAGAATTCATATGATACCTTTAATGAAGTACAACCAAAGCATCTTCAAGTTCCCTCTAAAGTATTTGATAGCTGACATTGGTATAGCATCATTGCTTATATATAGTTGTTTTTTTCCACAAATGCATGAAATTATTCCTTTCAGCAACTGTAAAGGTCATGTTAGTCCATTCTATAGTAGTCAAGGTTTGATTTGATTTGATTCTGATATTCAATGCTCACAGCACAGCAAACAGAGGAACAGCCACGATTTAATAAGTATTTCATTCAATAATTTATTGCTGCAGATTACAAATAAAGCAAATCTATCCGTGTCAGATATCTGTTTCATCTTCTTGGGCTTTGGCATATGCTATTTATCTGTGAGGTATCTATTGCTTCACTCTTTGTTTCATTAAGTCACTTGATTCAAATGTTATTTTGTTTTCTCTTTTAAGATGTATGTATCAGTAAAACTACTTGTATGCAGCTTTCCAACTTCCCAGGTACTGTACATCATCTGTTGAGAGGGATTCATATGTTTTACAATGTGGTGCTCGCGTGCTGCTACCTCCCCACACAGGGACAGCGGGGGATCTCGGGGGATGAATGCGATCTGACCGCCAGCCACATGGAGACAGCAACAGGAAGTGAGGGCTGTTTTTTATGATTAGGAATGTCAATTGCACCCACTCACTCTACCCCAGGTATGTCTTTGTCTGGTTTTCTTTAGATATTAAAGGATCGCTGTTAAGTGGCTGTGTGTGTTGGGTCACTCTCAACACACTGAAGCATCTCAGGAGTGCGTTTCACTGTGCTACTGGGAAGCGAAGGGAGTGCAGATCACCATCATCTGGAAAATTGAGAGAGACCCCCCCCCCCCCCCCCCCCCCCACACACACACACACAGTGTCAGGAAATAAAGGGAGTCTGAGAAGATATGGGCTGCGATGTCAAACTTAAAAGGATATGTAGTGCATTCTAACTGTGGATTCTGTGTATGGGAGAAACACCTGCATACTGGGTTAGCAAGAATTTCTGAGTATACTTACTGGTAATTCTCATATGCAAAAAAAAAACATTGCATCTCTACAATGGTGGACTGTGACCCTTAAATAAATATTATTAAAGAAATGTTTAATTTACTTAAAATACTGAATGAGTATGTAGCAGAGATGATGTGATTTTTGAACAGATTGTGCACACATGTGGACCAGGGTGACCCTCATTATCACTAATCTGATGGAATGAGTTTTCTAAATTCAACCTCCCACTGCTGCTACACTACATTTTTGGGATATTTCAGGCACTTCAGATTTTTTTTATACTAATCTATATTGCTCATTAAGCTTAACAATAAAGGGGAAGTTACTGTATATATTCCCTTAGTAATATACACCTTTGCAAAATTGAGTTTTTGGATGTCAACATTGGTTATGAACATTATAGAGACCGCAAAAATAATCATGGCTGAGTTTTCTGGTGTCTATCTCTTAACTTCCCATGTTCGCTCCAGGTCAGCCCCGCTACCCATCCACTTTAGAATATATAGTATATGGATAAAAAAAAAGTGCTTTGAACATCCAAGCACAACAGATGAGAAGGGAACTGCCTGATTAAAGTCCTGAATTTTGACTGTGCTTTGATTTTTGTGCCGAGCACCTACAGTAAGCGATGATGCAACAAATTGCTCCAGAACTCAGAGAAAAAAAAAAGGCTTTCGTAACATACTTAGCTAATACTTAGCAAACGTGACTCCGTGAAGAACAATACCCAGGGGTGCAGTTTTCTTTCTCTCACACAACCATGACCACAGACAAGAACACACTTTCCTTATAAAAACAACAGAAGGAGAAAATTAGGGTTCATCAGAGGATTCGGGCTAGTTGTGCAAGCCATTAATCATTCGCCTTAGAGTAAAAAGAGACAGACTTTGTCATGTGTCCCAGAATGCGTAACTGAAATTTTAAAAGTACAAATGTTAGCACGTTATTTTTTTTTATTGTATCAGCAGGAAATATTAACTAGAACCACTGCTCTTGCCCCCCTTTTGGGAACTTTTTACATTTGGAAACCAATTCATTTCGAAGGGAAAACAGGGCCCCTTTCAGCCCACCCTTCCCAGCCAAGAGGAGGGCGTTTAAAATCGTCAGAGATTTGGGGGTAAAAAGTTTCCCACATGTCCAATTGAGTAGAAACCATTACCTTTGTCTAGATAGTTGACAACCGCTTAGTTCAGTCTTGGGTCAAACAACCAGGTATTTGTTAATAGATGCTCAGCTGTTTTTTTTTTAATATATTAGTACATTAATATATATATACTGGGACATTTTTTCTCCAATAAAGCTATCCGGTTCCTCTAATAATGCTGCAATATTTCAAATAGGCGACTGATGCGATTATCTGCTTAAAGACACATTTTTATTCTCCGCTTTGAACCTCTGATAGTTGAGCTTATTTCTCACGACGTCTGCAATCTTTCAGAGTTAGAGTTAACCAAGAGAAGAAAACCCCGGCCATAATATGGCAGAATAAAGACAGCCTGTCGGGAGAAAAATGCACGTTCCCCTACAGCTCTGGCTCGGCTCCAGCTTTCGACATGTACTTTTTGTGGTTTCTATTTGCAAACGATTTGTGAAGGGCGAATGTATCTCCTCCTCTGTTTTGTATGAGAACTATAACTCTTGCTTCTAGATGCCGGGCTGTGTGTAACTAGTCACAGATGACGTCCTATTGCCTACTTGGCAGTTAGACGGTTCAAAACATGTGGTGTTCGCCACCTCGGCTCAATATGCCTTCACTCCTCTGCGGTTCTCTTGATGCCTGGCAATAACTCTATAAGGATAATAAACTCTTATATCAGCCTCAATATGTCACCCCCAACAGCACAAAGATAAGAAAAATTGCATAAGGGTCACGCTGTCTCTGAAGTTCAGCAGGAAAGGCCTCTTGTCTTAACCAGACTGCGTTGTCTCTAAACAGTTCAACATCTGTATTTTATATATACCAAGTGATTTATTGCTTCCAGTTTGAATTCACCAACTTCCTTCAGAACTCAAGCCCCCCCACCCCCCACTCTTTTTTTTTTTTTTCAAACAAAATGGTGTTAACTTGTCTTTGCACATTTGATCAAACCAAAGTAAATCCAGTCCAAATTTAAATCAGCAACTTAACACGAAGACTTATTAGCATGGAACACTGCTTATGTAGAAAGATGTGTCATGCCTGCTTGAACAGCAATGTATTTTTCTATTAGAAAGATAGTTTTTTCGTACTTTTTATTTTATCTCTACCTCTGATAAACATGTTTCAATCTTTGTGCTCTCAGAGTACCATCAGTGCATGCATGATGCCTAGCAAAGTGTTGTGTTACAGGATATTTATGCTTACTTTCCCCAGTCCCTCAGACATCTCTTAGAACGGCCAATTTCACTTTTTGGGTGTTTTTCACGCTGTACTTCAATGGAAATTGTAGGGTTGACTTTTAAGTTGAATTTGAGGCTGATATTTTAGAGCTACAATTCCTACATTATTCATGGTGTAAAAACCTTCAAAGACCATAAAAGCTGACGATGACCATTAACTCCGTCCCATTTCGAGTCTCCTTTCACTCAAAGCTGTGATCCGTTTATTGTGACCGCGCATGAATGTTCGAGCTTCACTGTGCAGGATGAACTATGTACTTACTCTGAGTTTATAATCTAGTCAGAAGCCGAGTCCAGTATGTATCTCACGCAATTCAGGTGTAAAAGTATTGGGAATTGTGTCCAGCAGTTCAACTTTTATATAAAAAAAACCCCACATCAAACACATTTTTATTCAAAGCGGAGTATTTTTATCTCTGTTTAATGTCTGTCATTAAACCTCATTTAATTTCAACTGCACCTCTGCTGACCAAACAAAATTAAAACACATTTGTTGGAGTTTTATTGCTTTCACAAGTTTTACAAGAATCATTATCACAATCATAAACTTTATTGTCATCACAAGACCACGGAACTTCGATGTAAATTTGAAGTGGAAACACGCAGAGAGGAAAGACAAGCACATATGCACGCACACAGGACACATGCTGGTCAAATAAGCATTAATAGGTGCAGTAAATTGTTACTATAGGGCTCAGGAAAGGGCAAACCAAACAGCAAAGACACTCTTTCTGCTCTAACTATTCATGCAGATGTACAGCTACTGTATGTCAAGAGCTAAAAAGCAAACATATTGTTGTAAAACCACAAAATTTAACATTAATAACATCTCTACACAATAATAATTTAAAAAATCGTTCTGGAGAAACATGTGTTGCTCATTGTCATGACTTCCAGCGGAATACAACTCCTTCGCATCAATACTGTACTTCAGTAGTGACCTTGTAGACTGCCGTGACATTTCCTTTTGCTGATCAATCATATGGCTGGAAACAGGATAGGTGCAGAGAGAAAAATACACATATCTACGAAGGATCAGTCAGCACATTTCCATATATCCATAACACTACTAATAGGACATTTTTCTATTTCTGGCTGTTGGACGGATACATTTCCTCCCTGAGTTGTAGTACATCTCTGTTACACTGTTGTTAGACTCCGACAATATCAACAACATGCCTGGAGAGGGTTAAAAATAACGATTTGCATTCTTTCTGATAGATGGTTTGGTACTGCTAAGCCCACCGCTGACTGCTAACATACCTGCGGTAGTAGAGTGGTTTACCAAGGACTGCAGGGGTGACAGACAGTAAATACTGGATTAACAGAATTCGACACATGAATCCAGTATCAAAGAGAATCTTGGTGATGGAGCGGAGTGCCGTCGGAGTCATCAGAATGGGGGTTAGCTGTAGGGGTGATCTCGAAGGAGGATGTAGGAAGTGGTGAAATTGATGTGTCCTGAGATCAATACTGGAGAGCATTCAGATCTCAACAGTGTAACTAAATCACCCTGTGGCTGCAGCAGCAGCAGCTGCTGCTGGAGCATCGCTCTCTGTGTCCCCTGAGCTGATGATTGGTGTGGAGAAGGTGGAAGTTGCAGGGTCAGGAGGAGATGGAGGAGGGTTTGCAAGCAGATGAAGCTGGTTCGCTTTTGGTGCCTACAGCTGCACCATCATCACATCGTCTTGGATCAATAGCCATCAACGCTGTTTTTTCCTTCAGTTTAAAGGCTAAGCAATGAGTATCGAACACAATTAAAAATACTAAGACATGCATCAGTGATTTTGGAGTGGATTTATCGAATTTTGCATCGTGACGCGAATCCCCAGAGCCTCAAACTACACAGCACGTCTTTTTATTCAGTAAAACTCAACAGTAGGCGACAGCGTGTCATACAGCTTAGTTCCTATTTAAACAAGGAATCATGTTTTTCTTATACAAAAAAAAAAATGCAGCTCAGTGTTTCTATAAAATACAACTGTCACATTGGCAGTCTTACATGAAAACTAAAACACTGTATTTTAAGGGAGGCCATTGCAAATGTCTGAACTGTGCAGCAATGTATGCAGCAACATATGAAACCTGCACAGCCCTGACTGTAAGAACAACCTCATCCTTCATTTTTAAGATCAAAATCATCACACAGATCCGAGTGTGAGCAGCTGCTGAGCTCAGCTCAGCTGAGTCTCCCTCTGGTGGCACGTGATGATACCACCTCAGAATACAAGTTGACCACTGGCTTTGGTAATTAAGCCAAATATCAAAAGATGTAAAATTATCTATAAAAAGTGAAAGATTCATTATCCAATTAATCAGATTCAGACTTGAATCTGTTCTTACATGTTTTTTAGTTCTACTTTACTTAGTTTTACTTTAGTTTGTGTGTTGACCCACTTCTCTGTGAAGTCTGGAGGCTGCACATTGCGGTGGTCTCATTTTGGAGTCCGTTATGTTGAAATATTTTTTTTTCCCCCGCCTCATTTTTCACGCATTATGTGGGGACGGCAAACATATTAGAAACACACTTCCACCTAACTTAATCCAGCAGAAAGACACCGCAAACAGCTGTGGCACTACCTCGCCACTTAATGATGACGAGGCATGTGCGGCCAAAACTGTATGGATACTTGAAAATTATACACACATGTGAATGCTGATCATTTCATTCCAACACCAGAAGCATTCATCTGCTGCTATAAAAGCCTTGTCTATTCCGGGCAGATTTTCGAATTTGGCCGCAGGGATTTTACTCCCATTCAGTTGCTGTTGGGCAATGAGGGCTGCAGCCTTTTGGCTCGCAGTCAGGGGCGGTTCAGGAGGTGGCCTCGAGGGTAATATCTTTATTTATTTATGGCTAGTGAAAGTTATAGGGGTGCTTATAGAGTGTGAGATGAAATATAAAACAGAGGTTAATGCATAAAAGCGGTGGAAGTGAAGCTCTTGGACATGGAAGACAGTGTGGCTCACTAAACAATGAGGATTATGTTTGTATTTCACATCACACACCATCAGCACTGCTGTAGCTTTCACTGAAGTGATGCAGTGATGAGTTCGGCCCTGATTTGCTGTTGCTGTCACAGCACTTACTGTTCTACCCCCAATCTAACTAATCTAGACTGGTGCAGATGGCTGCTTCTTGAATTAATCCAAGAGGTTAGGCGGTGTAGAAATGCAGTAAATTAGTTTTAAATTGCAATTATTTTCTGGAGGAGGAAAACATATTACATTTACTATGCTGTGTTATGAAAGGTACTCTATTTTTTAAATTAACCTTTAAACACAGACATCTAAGACACTGGTAATGTTATTAAAGAAGGTATGAGTTGTGGACCAAAAAGTGGTAAAATAATGATATTTTTATGCATGTGTGTGTGTGTGTGTGTTTGTACTTCATAGCCCCCTCTGCATGAAGTCAGTGCCCCTTTTTGGGCCACACAAGTCCAAAAACTCTGGATCTGCCACTGCTGAACAAAACAAGTATGGGTTCACACTTTGACAGGTGCTGAACAATAAAAAAAAATAAAAAAGTGAAGGCAAAAGATCAGACACCACACACCAGCTCGCCTCCTGCTGCCCCCTGACCGATGTCTCTGTTAGATCTTGTGTCTCTGAAATTGTTGGATTCTCCAAACTGTTGCCATGACACTCACACTGACAAAAAATAGAAAAATAAAAATCACTGTATGGTGTATTGAATAGAGATTTCCCTTCAATGGAGCTAATTAAGGGACAAGAAAAAGTACATATAGTAACATATATACCTGTATTGGACTTTAAGTGTTCATTTTCTTTTTTATAGGACTTTTGCAATAAATTAGACTTCAGCATGAGATTAAAGCAGGGGAGAAGAAGCAAAGAGAGATGGAGAAAGATAGAGAGAAAGAGGGGGAGGGGAGGGCATGGGGGGAGGGAGGGGGAGCAGCATAGTCGTACTGCAGGAGTCATTCAGGATCAGAGGTAATAAACTGGAGGGTGGAGGTGCCCCTTCTCCTCCTCCTCTACTCTCATCCCCTCCTCTCCACCGCAGTGCACTTGCAGCTGAGCAGCACTCCGGACAGGACGGTCTCCTCCTCCTCCTCCTCCTCCTCCTCATCTCTGTTTGAGCGTGTGTTGGTGAGGCTGTGAGGTGGTAGTGGTGGTGGTGCATGGGGTGAACCGATCGCGTCCGATCGCAGTCCAAAGGTCCCGGAGGCTGACGCGTGATGGTGCGGACTCATTGATAAAAAAAAAAAAAAAAATCCGCGCCGCTGCAATTAAAATGAGCACTCTTGCTGCGCGGCTCTCCTCCTCCTCCTTCTCCTCCTCCTCCTCCTCCTTCTTCTCAACATAACGCTGCTTCTCTGCTCCAGATCTGTTTTATGTGACTCCAGCAGCCTGCGACGCAGGATGACTACTACCTTATCTCTGGTGATTCTGTGCGCCCTGGTAAGTAGTGAAACCTCCTGCGTGTTTGCTGTAATTGCCGCGTTAACACTCTGCGGGGACTGTGCCGGAGTTTGAACTGTCCTTACGCACTTTATCATCATGATTATGGGAAAATCTCTCAACACTATGTGTTTTTTTTCCTTTTTTCTACACTATTCTTATTTCTATAACAATCCTACAATGACTTTTGAGGAGTTCTTAAATGGTATTATATATATATATATATATATATATATATATATATATATATATATATATATATATATATATATATATATATATATATATATATATACATATATTTGTGTCATATTTTGAAGACGGGTGGAATGTGCAATTTCTCTAAAAATTGTCATATTAAAGGGCAAATGCTGCGTTTTTTCCCCTCTTCTTCTGCTAAACATACTGCATGTAATATTATGCCCAGGTTATTTTATCCTCTCTAACATGCACGCACACACACACTCTCTCTCTCACACACACACTCTCTCTCTTTTACACACACGCACACGCACACACACACACACGCACGCACGCACACACACCTCTCTTGGTTTCCATCCAGGTAGGAAAAGTTAGACAGCTCTGCTGGGATTAGTTTCTGGAAAATTGAGATTTGTGCTTCACAGTGGGCTGCATCCAGACATCCAAGAGCAGTCTGCTGACAGGTGCCTTGGCCCATGGCCCAGATAGAATTAATGACTAGAATTAATTTCTATCTATACATGGGTTTTAAGAGGAGAGAAAGTTTATTGAAAAGTCAACTGATTTACCAAAGTATTGTCCAACACAAGCTGTAAACGATTCCGATGTCGGACGTAAGGTTTCTGATGACGTGAGAAAGTTGATTAAGGGGGACAGTGGTGATGAAGCTGATGGCAGGCGCGGAGCAGAGGGCACATCCTCTCAGCGCCCTGGTATGTCGACAGCAGCTGGCCTAATTGGGCCGCGCGGCTCAGTCATCATGTGAGCAGCCCTGGATGTGAGGGGACACTCTGTTATGACAGCTGGTTTAAAGGGTGGCGGCGGTCGGATGCACTTTGGTCGAATTAAATTTAGAAATAAACCCCCAAATTGACCATGAAATTAAGAAGAGTACAAACTACATTTTCTGCGTGCGTGTTTGTGCGCTCCTGCTGGTCAGCTGATATCCCTCCGGGTTTACTATTAATCTGTGTTGGAGCTGAGTGATATTCAAGAGAGATGTCAGAGGAAAAGGAGTTGACCCAGCGGGCTGGGACATGAATCCTTCCCCTGCAGATGAAAGAGGGAAGTCACTTCAGGTTTTCGGCTGCATCCGAAATTCAGTTTTTACAGACAAAAAGGTTGACTTCAACCTTGCAAAAATACTCAAAACTAAGATTTTGATAGATAGATTAAGATAACAGGTGGTAAAATCAGGAGAAACGGCAAGGAAGAGAAACGCACCTAAACAAAAGTGGGGATGACAGAGAGGGTAAAATACTGAGCAAGAGGAGCAAGAATTGAGAGAGCTGCTCTCTGCTCAGTACATCTGTTTCTGAATGAAAGCAGGGACACGGGGAGATGGGGAGGGAGGCACAAACAGGGAGGAGAGAGAGAGAGAGAAAAGATTGAAGTGATGCCTCAGCAGATTAGAAATAAGGGGAAATGAGCTTTGCTCGTTATATTGTAAAGAGCGACAGGACATGAAAGTGTTCCAGTGTAATGATTACCTTTGTTCGGAACTGACAGGATATGTTTTATTTTTATTCATCATTGTTGGATATACATCAGCGAAGCAAGCCTCAGTTGTTCTGCCACTAAAGCTGTGTTGCATTTATATCAGAGGCAGCGAGAGAAAGACGGTGATAACTGGAGTAGATTAGACAGATTAGACATGATTAGGGAGAAGTAAGAGTCCATTCTCTAAGCAATTTAAACTAAATTATGGAAACACTTCTGTATAAGGAAGAAGAGAGAATCCCTGTGTATTTACAGCATAGTTTGGTTTGCTGCTTATTTTATTGGTATGCTCATTGGTATTTACAATGATGTCAGTGATCAATATGCATGTTAGGACATAACTACAGAAAAAAACACTTTTATATTGTAATGTAAAAACTAATTCATCACCTCAGCTCTGGGGTTTAAGAGTAATTACATTTTAGGAAAAAAAAGTGTGTGCATGTACTTGTATTAATCACATTGCAGTGGTAAAATTGAGTTAAAACACATTTTTGTTCTTTAAGCCAGTGCAAGTCTGCAGGGAATTAACGTATGCCAATGCAATATCCTTTTTTTTTTAATCTTTGGTGAGACTTTTTAATGGCTGGTTCTCTTATTGAAGGTGATGGCTGAGGATTACAACTTGCTTATTAAATCAAAGGTGGATTTAGATTTAGGGTAATTAGATTTAAATAGTTATGATAGGGAATGAATTACATCTGTAAAAAGTGCCCAGAAATATAGAGGTACAAATGTGTGTGTGTGTGTGTTTGCACTGATCAGAAACAGAGGTTGGCATTCACAGCTTTCCTCACCTTTAGACAGTAGTTAGGAGGGGCATATGTGTAATGTCATGCACACATGATTTTATGGTAACTGCCTCGCCCAGAGTGACAGAGGTTTCCTATTAGAGCTGATGGGACTTCAGGGCTGCTGTTAAAGCAGTTTAGACAACCAGCACGTTCAAAGTGTTTCCAACGTTGAGAAGAGACATGATTTATGATGGATCCTGATAGCTTCTGGATTTAAAGAACAGGACGGGCACCTGGCAGTGATTTCCATCGATTTGTTTTGCCGTGTATGTCCACGTCGCCGTGCTGTCTGTGTTTGTTATGCGCTGCTCTAATGTTCGGTGTGTCATTGTCCCCGTGTTCCAGATGGCGCTGGTGCTGGCGTCAAAGACGGAGCGGGCGGTGCTGCTCCCCTGCGAGTCGGGTCAGTACACCAGGAATGGAGAGTGCTGCTTGGAGTGCCCACCTGGAGAGGGAGTGGTGAAGAAATGTGGTGCTACTCAGACTGTCTGCGCCCAGTGTTTGGACAGTGAGTAGAGTTATTACATCCATCTGCTTTAGGGGCCGGGAGCTATTTGAGCAAATTAAAACTGTGACTACAATTGCTCATTAAGTAAAAACCTGTGGACTCATCGTTTCATAGATTCTAATCAAATGAAAGCAAACATCACTGGCACCACTTTCTAATAAGATGCTTATTAAGAGGTTCATAACTTGTATTTTATATATTTATATTTAATAGGGGTGGGACATGATGAAAACAAATCTTTAATTAATTGCAATTAACCGCATAACAATATTTGCCCCAAAAGCGACATTTATTTTATATAAATGAGTTTTAGTCGTCATCTGTAGCACATTTTCTAAACCCTTATTGTCAATAGTGGTCTAAAGTCCTGGGAAAATCCTCAGTGTTTCCCATGTTGACTTACTTATTTTCTTCCTGATGAAGCCAGCCATTTGTTCGGGTTTGGGCTTCTCGCTTGTTCTTAGACCACAACCTCAACCAGAACCAGAACCACCAATAGCCCCAAGGTTTCTGTGCTCGCTGTGACATGGGCAGCATTTAAATGGTGTAGTAGGGTTGGTGCTTCTGTGATATGCAAACTCTTTTCTGCACACTTTGCAATAAATGACCCTGTTGCCAACACTTCCATCGGTTCCTTATTTTGAACAGAAATTTACCGGCCAGCAGAGCACATTTATGGTTGTAGTTGGAGCTGTGTGTGTCAGTAAAATTGGTGTGAAACACGACATGGCGCACTGACAAACATTCAGCGCTGTTTGGTATGCAAACTGTAATAAGATGCGATAATTTTAACATGTTATTTTCTTTGTTAATGTCCCACCTCTAATATACAATATTGTAGGAGTGAGTTCCGTGCAAAATGATTGCATTCATTTTTTGGCAATGTTTCAATCTGTAATATCTTCCTCAGGCTTTGCACCTGAATACTTTGTCTGAGTGTGTGCACACTTGGTCCCTCTTCTTTATTTATGGATAATAAATAATTTACTGCTGCTTTAAGGATTAGCCAATACAAACAGCTTCTAGGTTGCCAGGTTGGAAAACACATTGGTCCATCTTTTAAAAAGATGCCTCTGTTTGACAGAGGACAATTTATTAAAATTTACAACTGCAGACTTGATGGAACGCTGTAAAAAGTTTCTATTAATAACTTAATATTTATAACTGCTGACCCATTAGCATTATTTTGAAATAAAAAAACAGGGTGATCACAAGCCAAAATGATAAATTACACCATGTGTAGCTGTTGGCCGTTATAACTTGCAAACCTTATTAGAAAATGTTTTTCTCATTTATGATATGAAACCATGCAAACAGTTCCAATTTTGTTTTTCCAAGGTTATGAGATATCTTAAAAGTCAACAGAAGTCCAAAGACTTCAATATTATCAGAAAATGGTTCTCACTGGGAATGCGGTAATATGCCTGCATCACCATTTAAAAGGCTAACATGTTCAACCCAAAATGTTAAGACCTTAAATATAAACTGTTGCACGATTGCAAAAGTGTATGCAAGCTTCCACAATTACGTCCCACATTCCACAATCATATTTCATATTTTTAAAGTTGTTTTTTTAATGGTAACTCAGGCTCTTACTGCAAAGGAAAAACATCAAAGCCAAAACAAACTGTTACTGTCCACTTTTTTCCTTAGTATGGGGTGTCATGGTTTTGCTTGAGAACTGAGAAATATGATAGAAATTGCTATGTTGATGCTTGTAAGTGGGTACAAATGTATTCGCTTATGGCTCAGCTCAGGCTGTGAACTATTAGCGCTTGCTCTACAGACCAGAGCTGGGAGAGGAGCCAACCGTGCAACATCACAGAGAAGAAGAACTGTTGCTGCAAACAAATGCAGACAGGTGACAAATTAAAGAGAAAACCAACATAAATTGTCTTAGTAAGGTGTTTGGCCACCACATGCCGCCAAATCAGCTTCAATACACCTTAATATTGATTCCACCAGCCTCCGAACTCTATTGGAAGGATGAACATCATTACTCCAAAAGAAGTCCTTCGGTTGGTGTTTTGATGATGGAGGTGGAGAGTGTGGTCTAGCACGTTGGGCCAGAATCTCACCAACTGTTCAACTGAGTTGAGATCTGGTGACTGAAGCATATGATTCACATTTCTTTCATACTCATCAAGCCATTCAGTGACCCCTGGTACCCTACAAATGAGTCACCTGAGAAAAGACCGCTCCTTTTAGGATGGAAGTGCTTCATAGTATGAGGGTGATCACTCAGAACTACTTTGTAATGATCTGCAGTGACCCAAACCATATCAGCAAAATGTTCCCCACAGCAGAACAGAGCCCCCAGATCCCCTCACTGTAGGGGTCAAGCATTCAGGCTTCTTGATGGACGCCACACATGCACTCGCCCACTTGTCCAGAACATGGCGAAGGATGACTCATCTTGCCATATGACATTTTTCCGCATCTCTGTAGACCAGTGCCTATGATTTTTGAACCACTGAACTCTTAAATGTGCATCCATCTTTGTAATGAGGGGTTTATACACTGCAACCCTACTATAATATCCCTCTGTGTAATTATCGAAAGGACTGTTCTTGCTGACAAAGTCTGATCACGTCTTGCTTTGACATTATTAGCCACCAGAGGAGTAGTTGCTCTTCTTTGTCTTTTTTCAGAAGAGATTACACTGCAGTAGCATTAAATGTGCTCTGTCCTACCCCTTTTACTGATGTGTTTCCCATAGATCTAAGTGCAGATGGCACTATAGTCACTGTTCATGTTGAAACACTAGCAGTAGCCAGTTAAACATCTTTTTGTGTCCTGCTATCCATGCCCCAAGAATGGACTCTCTTTCATCATCATCAAATCATTTAGATCTTTTCCTCATACCATCTTGATATATAATCATTTGATTATTTTCTGTTTGCTTAATTGTACCATGCAGTGCATGTGTGTGGAAGCAACTGCATTTATTACGTTTTTCCACTTATTTATTCAGGTTTTTCCTTTGGCTTGTCACTTGTCTATATGTTCCTCTAGATTTTGGGGTCTTTCTGTGTCACAAACCTGCTGTAGCTCTCTTTACCCTTTAAGATGATGGTCTATAGTCTCTGCTAGAGCACTAAGTAAACGTCAAGCTATAGGTCACAGGCATCACTTCATAGTACAGGAGGAGCTTCAGAATATGGACCGAGAAAAATCTCACATCTACCAGAGTCTCCGCAGTGCACATGCCAATTGTGGATGTTTGAGACTTTGTGGTGACGGATAAAGAGCAGAAATCCAAAATTAGCTGAGTTTAGACATTGAGTCCGTGTGCACTCTTGGTAGAACATTGATTGATTGCTTTTATCCTTTCAGCCTTCACGTGTAAACACTGGCAAATGGTGCCTGTAAGGAACATCAAATGTTGAACATCAAAACCTTAATCATCAAATTCAGGAGAAATGCATTCAGACTGGCAGGAATGTTTTTGTCCAAAGATAATTGATGCTCTGATTCTCCTTGAACTCATGGACATTTTTGTACAACAGATGTTAATCTCTGTGTTATGTTATGTTATAAATATTCTCAAGTCTGTTTGGTTTCACACCTTTGAAGTTTTTGTTCTTCGCCCTCAAGGAACTCAAGAGCTACAGCACTGGGTACGAGGGCAGGGAGCCAATTCTCTACATCCAGAGTGAGACAGTGCTACAGGTTTTTTTTTTTTTAAAAATGCACTAAGTAGTGCGAGTTAATTTCACACGAACCAACTCTGTCAAACAAAGTCAACGTTTGAAAAGGTAGAGGCATGAAATTGACCAGAAATTGGATGAGCAAATCTAAGAGGTGCCTGGAGTCTGTAGAGCAACATGTAGCAGCTTCATGATCATCTGGATATTATCTTTGCTTTGATGTCATGAACTGTTTGCTTTGATGGCACGAACTATTGCATGCCATATTCCTTTTTATTTTCACTCTGTAACCGGTGGCGGACAATGCGTAGGCGTTACCCGCAGACCCATTTTAAAATAATGTCGGTTTGCCCGCAAGATGGTGGTTCTGAGTAGTATTTTTCCCCCCTGCAATGCCCTTTTTTCCCTTCACACCAGCGAATCCCACCAAGTCCTGTCATGTCTCCGCTCTTTTCTCCAGCATTCCCCCTCCTCCTCCCATCCCTGTTGCTACAGTATGACTCATCGTCTGTATTAGTGGATAAAACGGTATTAAGAGTGCCAGGCACCAAAGGGCACGATCTGCTTATTCATCATGCATAGTGTTACATCAATGCATCTTTATTTGATCCAGCTAATTAAACCATATTGAAAGCCTATTGTGCCTCTAACAGTGAACAATTATCTTGCTCCGCAATACAGAAGCGCTACTCACTGCTGATAAACACTCAACAATTAAGTTCAAAATCCCACGAGGTTACACTCAATTTCCGGTGCGGGTGCATTTACATCAGTTTCAATATTGTTTTAGTTTCAGCAGATAAAATCTTAATGTACCTAAAGCCCAAAGGAACACGCACACTAAAATAAGGCAGTGGAATTTATATAGAAGTTAGAGGCTGAAAAACCGACCTTACCTAAAAAACTATAAATATATATTAGGTGACTTTCAAAGTGCAAACCTGAATTATTGAACAGTGAAATGCAACACATCCATTTCCTGTCCCATGGTAAATATGGGTTAATCTTTATTTACCACGAATCCCCTTAATTCCCCACTTCCTTCTGGCGTAAGCCCCCAACCTCCACAGAGTCACGAGCTCAGCGTGGGATGAGTGCCAACGTCAGCAGCGCTGAAATATTTATCAGTCTCCTCCATTTTTCTCTGCTGTCATGGGAGATGACGAGACAACTGGACCTTCCTCACTTAGTAGACCATTCAGAAAAACCTGCCCTGGAAACTGACTGAGAAAAAAAGGCAAAGCCTCTTGAGTCCATGTAGTGTTTAAGAGGGGAACCCTGCTGCCCAGACCTGGTCTCACTGGAGATTCAAGGTGGGAGGAAAGTAGAATCATAGCTTTGTCTGATGAAAGCAGAAAGAGAGCATCAAGAATCACTTCCAATTTTGGATGACAAAGGATGAAGAAAGAGGAAATGGAGATTTTCCCCTGGCGGGCCATCTGTGGCCATGGCAAAGTAATCTTCTCTACAAGGCAAAAACAAAAGCTTAGTACTCGCTTTCTTTGGTTCCCCAATAAAAGGTTTGGTAATATCCTAAAAAAAACAATTTCAAAGCTGGTGGGAAGGTAAGTGGACCAATGAAGCGGGGAAATAATTACACACAGACGTTTCATGTGTAAAAAGACAAATATAGCTGTTACGCAGCTTTCCAAATGTTGATCATTTCACTGCTTCCTAGCCAGTGAAGGGTCAGTGGTTCTGGTGGGAAGAAAATGGTGTCTCCGCTGAAACATGGATGCTGACGCACTGTAGAGTGGGAGAGATGGCTGTCCTCGCTAAAAGCTTACGCCCAAAGTGCTGATTGTGAAGATCATCGTGCAGTATCAAGGCCACACAGAGCTACATTATTGATGACACTAATGGGGCCGAAACACATCAGTGTTTTTTATTTTTTTGGGGAGGAGGGTCTTCACAGGGTGAAATGTCACATTTTAAGTGCATCATTCCCCCTGTACAGAGCCACAGATTGCTTTTACCAATGATCGTCTTCTTTGCTGAACATGACAACTCAGATCACTGCTGAATTGGGGACAATTAGAAGAGGATATTTTATACAGACACCTTTTACTTTCCTATTTACGCTGACATAAAATTGCACACGCGCACACATCAAACATGCGCGCGCACACACACACAGACACACACACAGATTTCCTCTTCCTGTTGAACACTCAGTGCATATGGTCACATTTAGACGTGTTTACACACACGACTGTGAAGGGGCTCATGCATGCAAGTTAAAATTAGCAAGGAAGCCTGTGCGCTCTAGGATAATTGAAATGAATGAGGAGAGCTTAACCATTTGAGCCTCACTGCAAAGAAAACAAAGCCCTCAAGCTCACAAATTCAAATAATCGTTTACCTCTGAAGTCTTATTTGTCCACGGTGGGATCACTCAGTCACTATCATTGGCCTCTATCACTCCTGCCTCCTGACAGTAATGAGAGAAAGGGCTGATGATAGATCAAGGAAAGGAAAAGCACCGAATCTGAGGGTGTTTGCATGTCCATTGAAGAAGGAAACTGAATTTACATCCCCTGCCGCCCCCATTTCCTCTGACCCTTCCCCTTCCAGTCGTACATCAGCGCTTCCCCAACACTTTGATTACTAAATCATGTTTAGAGCTTTTTTAGGCTGAGGTTGCCCGGCAGACCACCCTCAAAGTCTGCTTCTGATTACTTCGCCTCAAACAGTCCGGAGCTAATCGAGCGGGCGCTCCTGCAGCGCTTGTTGATCTCTCTCCCTACCTGTCTCTATATCATTACCTCCGTCTGCTCCACTCAGTCTGCCTGTATAATGTGACAGCCTTCATCGACGGCTTCTTAGTTGCACTGTTGTTTACAAGGTGTTCAGAGCTTCACTATTTGTGGCCAGGTTTTTCACATTCACATGTGCTGTTGCTCAACATGAAATTAACATCTCATCTGTCTTTATTGACAGTTACACCCATGACGATTTATTTCAGGACAAGGCCACAGCAGAGATTTCTTTTGAAGAGTGATAAGTTGCTATGCGCCTTGTTCTGTGACATCAAGAGTGAAGCAGCCATTCTCTGGTGTTAATTATAAAGTTTACAAAAGCTGCATTCTTCTTTCATAATCTCATGTAAGGAAACCATTGTTATTTTTGGTTGTAAAACTTCCATCTGCGCCTTGTCATCCCTCGAATATATCAAATTTTGCTGAATGGCAGCAGGGATTAAAACACTACACATCGTGACTTTTCTGTCTGAACTGCAGCTTTTGCAAGGTGACCGCTCTCATGCTAAGCGCTACACACACACACACAAAAAAAGCAAAGCAGCCTCTGTAGTGAATCTGAGCTGTTTTCCCTGTCAGCCTCGCATCCATCTCATTCAGCCACTAAAATACACTCATAGGACACACTCATACTCACACACGCTGTCTCTCTGTATGCATAATTCAGCAGGCATCCAATTATGTCTGAAAATAATGCTATATGAACATGCAATATTAATAAATTACTTGCCCTAGGAACTCTCCTTGTGAGAATAAGCTAATTTGAGGTCATCACATCCTTGGCAATGAACCATTCCCAATTCTCCTGATGCAAACCTTCCTAGAGAGCAATCTGAAGTGTTTGAAGTAATTGAAAAGCAGCAGGCAATTAGTCAGCACAGCTTTTACATTATTCTGGTCAACACTGTTCTCCACTACTCAATGCCCATCTCTTTTGCTCACAGACCCTAAATAGAAATCGATATAATGCGCTGGAGACACACCTTGAAATCTCTGTCTGTTGGAAACACACATGAAACACAATTGTTTTTCTATCCTACCAGATAGAAATAGTCAATTTGCAGAACGAGCTTCATCGAGCTTAGCAGTCCAAACCCTGTTAGAGTTAGATTTGAGCCACATTGGTGGCAGGAGTGGGAGCGATGGCTGGCCCACCACTTTGGTGGTATTGTTTATTTTGTACAGATATTTATGGTACCCAGAGAATGAATCCAACACACTGCATTCATCCTGTGACTTTTCTTAGCACTTTGTTTTATTATGTGAGCATGATAAGTATTATATCTGCTTAACACCAAACATTATCTTTAAGGATAAAATTGTGTTCGAGTTAGCATTAAGCTTAATGCACACCTGTAAGAACAGCCTCACAGAGCTGTGAGCATGGCTTTCAGCCTAGTTAAAGTATCTCTTTAACCGTATATTCACACACATTCATTATGGATGCGCTAATCACACTTTAACCAATCATGGGACTCATGTGCAGCAATGGGCCGTCTTATCTTACTTTTCAATGGAATACAATGGTACTTTGAATCCTTCAAAATACAGAATAAAAGTTTTATGAACAGATTTTTTTCAAAAATACAAAAACTAAAATATAAATATAAAAACTAGTCTTGCGCCACATATTAATCCAAATGATTGAGACACAGACAAATTGTTCTAAATCTCTACCAAATCAGAAGCAGGAATTGTTTGATGTTGTTTTGGGTTGTTAATACATATTCTATAATGGAGCAATAGACCTAAATAAATATGCAATTTCTATCTTTGTCTCTAGCAGTAGACATATTTAGGGACACATAATAAATCTGAATGTCTGGTTAACAATGCATTAATTTAATAAATTATGTCACGGTGACCCCAAATTTCAGATGATTATATTACGCGCATTGAATAACCATGCATAATGCATTAATAAACCATATAACCATGTATATTAAATTAAAGCACATTGATATGTCTGTAAAACTCTGTGTTTCACTTGCATTGATCACTTGATAATTTTTAAAGACTAGAAAATGACAATGTGATCCCAGATTCTGCCCAGCATATCTCCCACCCAAAATTGTTGTCCTATACTATGCACTTAGTTATTGCCACCAGGTGGTCCCAAATGATGGCGCCCGTTTGAAGGTACATTTACCACAATGTTACAAAACAACAAAAACTTCAAAGCTATCCAAAAACCAGGATTTCTTTCTGATCATTACCAAAATGTAATCATCTGCTCATGGTAGCATTCCCAACATTTGCTGAAAATTTGATAAAAATCCAGCCACAACTTTTTGTTATTTTGTAACAAACAGACAACACCAGTGAAAGCATAACCTACTTGGCAGAGGTAATAATATGTCTCTATCAACTGTGCATCAATTCATGTGTGGATGCACCTGCGCTGCACACTGTGCGTATGACTGAGATTAAAGCAGTTTCCTCAGCGCAGCACAAACACATTGGGATCGATATCATAATGAGCACAGCAGGCTTTTGACCTGCTCCCCTACAAGTGCACCTTTCTTGTCCCGGAGCACAAATCACTGAGAGCCCAGTGGATCAATGTGTCCTCCCTTCTAATGAATGTGCAGTAAACATGATTAATGCCATTAGACTCACTGGTTATCCCTCTGTTTATCTCCTCATATTTCCTGCTCTCTCCATCTTCTAACCTTGTTTACTCTTTTGCCCTCTCTCCCATTTCCTCCTTCTCCTCTTTCTGTCCCGTCCTCCACCCTTCTGACCTATCCTCTCCTCTGCAGGTGAGACCTACTCCGAGAACTACAGCCTCACAGAGGTGTGCAGGCCGTGCACTCAGTGCACAGGTCTGATGCGGATGGAGACGCCCTGCACCGACTCCAACGACGCCGTCTGCATCTGCAACTACAACTTTTTCTTCAACGCGATAACCAACCGCTGCGAGCCATGCACGGTGTGCCCCGTAGGTCAGGGCGTGTATGCGCACTGCGAACATGATCACGACACAGTATGTGAGGAGTGCGAGGACTATACCTTCTCGGATCGGGAAAGCTCCCTTGACCCCTGCCTGCCCTGCACCATCTGTGATGAGGAAACGGAGATAGAGCTGGTTATTTGCTTGCCTACCAGAGACTCTGTCTGTCATAGTAAGTTTCACACACGCTTTCATATTTGTAGTTCAAGTAACTCGGTCCAGACAAAAGAAATAAGAGTGATCTTTATAATGGTCTGGACTGAGTTACCTGAACAAATCACAGTTGCCTTTTGGTTTTGCTGTTTTACCTCTTACATTACTCTGAGTTTGCTTTGCTTGTTGAGTGGTTGCTATGCTTTACGGAACTTTAATGTATGATTCACATAATAATGTAGAACACAAACGCAAGACATTATTGTGGTTTTCGCTTCACTTTCTGATTTATCTGGGAAAATCAGAGAAAATCTTAGCTCATCGTGGTTACCAAGATTTGATTAGGAGGAGGATTAGGAGGATTGTACAGGAGATAATTTCCTGGATTTAAATGTAGTATTAGTTGATCTTTAGAAGTCATGCTCAAATGGCTCCACTTCACCCTAAAAGCAAACCTCAATGGAATTTGCACGGAAATGGACCAAGACAAGTCTTTTTTAGGTGGTCTTGTTTTTGTAGTTTGGTCGCTGACAGAATTAATGCCCACCTGCCAAAATAAAAGTACAAGTTTGTTTGAAGCCCCGTCTTTGGGTGTGAAAGCAGCCTTAACTAGTCAATGAGGCCAGTGCCAGACCACATACTGCACACTGACCACCAGTCATATACAAAACTGTGTTGGAGGCATCATAAATATGTCAAGCACATTTTAATAACGGGTGACTTCCACATGTGTGTCTCTGGGAACAGGCGGGGGCAAAGTTCAACTCTGGTCAGATTTTCAAATGGCAGGAAGTTGAAAGCTTTAGCGTTAAAAGGTCAAAGAGTGTCAACTCATGAGACAATGAATAATCTGCTCTCCCACAAAGCAGAAGGCAATGTCAGAGGAGCAGAGTTGGGCTCTTGTATCTTAGAGTAAAGGCAGCTTGTATGTAAGGAAGCTGTAAATTTACCAGTGCTGGATGTGGAATAAAATGAACTTAATCAGGGGGCTAGGCTCAAATCAATGAGTTAGGTGGTCTAATGGCATCAGTCTCAGTTCCAATCTTATGTTTTTTTGCAGATTTTTATCAGATAAAGTGAGGATTGGTAAAGTAGACCGACATTTTCAGTATTCACAACAAAAACCAACCTTTTCCCAACCTTTTGTGGTCACTTGGACCAAACTTTAACCGAAGAAGCACTTAAGTTGTGGAATATTAAATGTTTCAAGGCAAGCTTTTAATAGCGGGTGTACTTGCTGATGCAGGGCCTTTCAATTGATTTCCTGTGTGCAATATCATTTATAAATGAACATTTTAATGATGTTATGAATATAGAAATATCCAATTCAGTTGCAATATTTCTCTTTGAAAAGCAGACTTGGTTAAAATTCCATAGGTTAAAGGCTGCAGCTGCTAACGGGTACTGAATCTATACCAAACCTCAAAAATCCTACATCACCCTGTTGTAGAACAGTGGATATGCTAGCACCTTATTGAGGGTTCAAATTACACTTTTAGGAGACAGTAATTGCACTGACAGGCAGTGGAGAATTGGACTGGGGAAAGATGAGAGCAGGAAAGGTAGATGAGATGGAAGAGGGGCTAAAACACAGACGATGACCTTTCCTTCACTGGGTGCCAAATATCATCAAAGCTGCTAAATTTACCTTTTCTTAAAATAATTTCAATAAATAATTTAAACGGGAAGGCATTGCTTGTCCACCACTTTGATCCGGGCTGAAACATCTTAACAACTATAGGCTGGATTGACATAACATTTTGTACAGACTTCTAAGGTTCCCGATGTGATAAATCCCAATGACTTTGGGAATTCCATGACTTTTCCTCTAGCGCCAGCAGCAGGTTGGTGTTTGCGCTGTCCAGTGAAATGTTTCATACGCTCTGAAATGGAGTGCAGTGAAATATGACACAGACATGCATATTCTTCTCAAGAGGATTTGGTGATCTCTGAACTTATCTTATCTAACATCTGTTATCAATCAACTGAAAGCCACTCGTTAGTGCGGCTGAAGCCCGTCTCTTGGAGTGGGATGATCATGCGGAAATTCAATTTATTATCATTTTTTAAGGTTCTGAGAATGAACAAATGTTTATAACACCTAGGCAATGTCCACGCCTGTGACCTCACAATCGTAATTCAGCCTTGTTGACTTTTGCACCATGATGAATATTATAGTATCAGTAGTTAACATTTCTGGCTGATTTCACTCCTGAAAGCAAGTGTGCATGGGTAATTTGACAAGATGGAAGGGACTGCTTTTCACCCTCTTTTTATAAAAACTCTGCCTTCATCCGCCAGACCCCAGATTCTACAAATATCCAGACAAAACTCACTCTTAAGTCAAGGCCTCGTGTTCCTCAGCAAGCATAGAGGAAGCTGTGTCCACCACAGATGAGGCGGTAACATGACAGGACTGACAGCCTTTAAATCACACTCCCCCATGCGCCATCTTGAACACCCAAACATCCATTCTAGACATATCAGATTTACAGTAAGTCACAGGAGAGCCTTGTGCTGCCCGTCTAGAGCCCACCCATGCTAACCTCACCTCTGACCCGCCATGTTCTGAGCAATGGTGCTGAAGCAGCAGTGACGGTGGTGACTAGAGGGTGGCATGATAAGTGACCTTGTGGGATGTCTGTGTTGAAGGAGAGCCCTGTCATATAGCACCAGTGGGCCTGTGGGTAATGGCTGTTGTCACATGTGGTCTCGATGACGTTTCAAGGCGCTCCATGTGCAGTGATCTATGATGGCTGAACATACAGACACTTTTTGCAGCGTACAGGAAGCTTCTTCACTGGCATCTCATCTGTCTGTGTCCCCTTATCTTTTTATGCAAGGAGAGGAGAAAAATATGTTTTAATTTAACTAAAGCTGTCTTTCTCTTCTGTACATGGTGAAGAAGATATGATTAGGGGTGTTTTCAAATGCCCAGTTCATACCCAGCTGTCACCAAGTGTCAATTACATGATACAATGACTGAGACAGAAAGAGAGGGAGAGAGATGAAGACAGCCAGAATGAGCCGCAGCATATGTGCTGTGCTGGTATTCTATGCAGAGGGGTCGATATGAGTCCTGGGATTTCTTTTGCTGGTGCTCAAGTTTCGCTGAGTGACCTCTATGAGCACACACACACACACACACACACACACACACACACACACACACACACACACACACACACACACACACACACACACACACACACACACACACACACACACACACGCTAAATCCTCTCCGGCTTCAGACTCACAAACGCTTTTTATGAGCATCCAAAATCGATTCAGCTGATAGCAGGCTAACAAAGCACGCTCTTCCCCCATGCCAAGCATGTATTAACTTCTACGTTTTCCCTTAAACTCCAAACACTGCGCATGCTTGGACCTCTTTGACCTGAAACTATAAACCCCTCTGGCATCTTTTGTTGACGATCTCTGTCCGTTTGGCACGGCGGGAGCTAATTTCCTCTTCTCCAAAACGTGCTGCTCAGTCTTCAGTTGAGTGGATTTGCATTAAATGTGGAGTATTGAGCGTCTGATGGAGTGTTTGTTCTGGAGAACAAGAGAGGGAAAGAAGATTAAGATAAAAAAAAAAACAGTTGAAGGCAGACTACTTTTCTCTTTATTACTCCTCTCATCCCTCCCCTCCTCCCTTCATTTGCTCTTGCCATCTCTTCCCACAGTGGTCCTCGAGTGGCTGGACTGGCGGAGCGGTGGAAGGTGGCCAGTGTGCATTCAGTGCCTTTACCGCTGCAGTATAATTACTCCTCCTAATCAGAGCACTTTACAGCAGCTCCTCTGTTCATCTGCACCCCCTCCTCACTCTCTAGTAACACTCTGCCTCTCTGTCTGCCCTCCCCTCCGCTCTCCCTATTAACCCTCCCTGGCAGAAGACAGAGTGCTCACTTGAATAATTTGTAGTATGTGTGTGTGATGGATGTGTGCACGTCAGGCGACAAACACAGGAAGGCTGAGATAGAGGCCGCGCTGAGACAGAGGGAGCATGTTTGGCGGCTGATAAAGAGGTCATTGTGCATGTTCTGCGCCTGATAGTTGCTCATCTCCACCCTGAGCTGGCAGCAACCAAGACTTCAACCTTTGCACAAGACCCTGGGGTTAACTTAATCATAAAGACCCCAATAGTTCATAAAAATGTAATCTTTTTTTGTCCCTCTCTTCCACACCCTGCTAATAAACGTGTCTCCTTACACACACACATATGGGAAAAATCCCAGGCTACAGTTTTAGTTTGTGTCATGAGTGATTTAAACCCATTGAAGCCAAAATGAAACCGTTAAACCACCACCCGCCGCCTTTAAGTTCCCATTCCACATGCATCCTGTGGAGGCCCATGTTTGTCTATTGGTCTATACACAGCTGTATTTTCTGCATCAGCCCAGAGAAATAGAGACAGAGGAGGAGTAACAAAGATGTACAGTAGTTTACTCGAGCCGAAGCCGCTCTCCGTCGTCGAGTGTTGAGTCAGTGTTATGTGACACAGACTCTCAGGAGAGCCGTGATCTGGTCTCAGAATGAGAAGGACAATGCACAGTGGCTGCTGAGGTGCGACTGATGCATGTATACGGCTGCATGGAGGGAACGTTCATTGTGCCAAAGAAGGCACTTACAGCCATGCAGAATGACTGATAGCCCAGTCTAGTAAAGGATAGGCTTCAAGGATTGACGTTTCTTTGACAAAATGTGTTTGAGACCATACCACCTAACTTTCACACGTTCCATTTACAATTCATTCTATTTGCCAGCTCATGTTGCATTGCTAATATTATTAGCCAGCCCTGCATTATGCGGAATGATGTATGGCAGGGTGGAGGAAATCCGACTATGTTTCAGGAAAGGTCAAGAAATGCATGTAATACAGACACCAATGCTCCTTCCTTGTAGACAGACTCAAATCAATAGCACGGCTTTAAATAGGCTTCTACATTATGTGTTTCTAAGTATGGAATGCACATGTGCCAGGTTTTTCCTATCTGTGAAAGATATTTTCAAGCATTTCTGTAAACCAATCCCCCCGTGGGAGGTACGAATGCCCCGTCATCACCGTGCACACAGACATACCAACATGGACCCTTAATGATCAACAGAAGTTTTTCAAATACGTCCACATAAGTAGCCCATCAACGTCCCATCGGACTATTAAAGGGAGTATCCATGTGTACATTATGCAACAAATCAATGTGGAGAAACTTGACTATCTGCCATGTCAGTGAAAAGAGAATATACAGTATGCGTAGACAGCCATTGGCTGTGATGGTCCACTGAAATCCTATTCCATGTAACATTTTCATCAATAAGCATATGCTTTTATCCAAAGCATCTTACAAGCGAGACAAGACAACTAAACAGGATAGTGATTCAAAAGAGCCATGCTACTGGACAGCAGTTGTTTACAAAAATATATATAAATTCATAGGACAATCTGTGTACAAATAACATGACTTTACACTTTCAGATTGTGTGCATAGGCTACACCAAATTCCAACTTTGTGTGCAAGCGATGTGTCAATCCTTTCTATGTCTAGACATTTTAACATTTTGCATGTCAGCAAATTTTATGATCAAGTTTGGGGTTAAAATGGTTAGATTTGGCTTAGAAGATTATGGTTTGGGGTAAACTAATAAAATGATGTGACCAGCAAGCTATCTAAACTTTACCCTGCAAGCCCAAGTACCAACCTTTACATGCATCAAGTACGAACATAAGTTGATAACATCTGACAAAGTAAAAATTTAAGTGTTTAGGTGGTAGGTAGTTTTGTTTTTTATTTGTGATATCTGTTTCTAAATATTTATCGATTATGCCACAACTACAAAACAAGGGAGGTAATGAAATGTTAGGAGCTCAGAAATTGGTGACATTTTAAAATGTTATTTTCCCAGGCAATGAGCATCAAAATTAAATTGTAATTGTAAATGATACACCCCAGTGTGTTGGGATGGAAGAAGAAAATCTCAGAGCTGGAGCTCTACAATCTTGCACAAATAAGATAAACAGATGTTTGTTTTTTTTATTAAAAGTGAACTAATATTTTAAAACATTCCCTTTTGAGCCAGCTTAAATTAAGGGTTAGGTTATGAATTTTCAAGTAAACTGAAAAAAGGCCTGTAGTGATCTGATTCACTCACTTTAATGATTGCATTGGATTATGCATACTTTGGTTTTACATTCCTAAAAAAAAATTAACAATTGTGAAATAGTACCACTCTAAAATTTTGGCATAGGGCGCTGCAATCTTTGGTCTTGGAGAAAGCCTCATGGGTCTCCAAAGGGTTAATCCTGTGTGCACCAGTATTAAACTAATGAGGAGCAGCCTTAGATTCTGCTGGGAATTACAGGCTCAGATCTGAACCAGGCTGACCATTCTTCATCCTCACCAGGCTGCTGAGCTCATGGGAGTTTTGGTTTTGGCTGGAAGCCCTCTCCTTGGGTTGCTGTACCATACACTCAGGGGCAGAGTAATGTGCAGGCGACTCTTAGGGCAGTGATTTTGTCAGGCAGTAGAAATGCTCAGTTACTTACAGTGGCTTTTCAAAAAAGCAGCATAATGTGATGACACTGTAAGGGGAGTTTGGGGGATAAACCATGTTTTGAGGATCAGTTCATGCCCATCAAAGTGGGCAACATGGAAAATGACACTCGTTATTAATTGAGCTCACAAAGAAAGAGGAAACAGGACCATTTATGAAAATGACTAATCTATTCAGGCTTTGCTTTGATAGAAACCAGACCCATCTAGTAGCGCAGGGTTTTCCAGCCTCTGGTCTCCGCAAAGGCTTTGCTCAAAGGATCCATATGGCCTTAATGTCATGCAATGAGCAGGGAAGGGGTCGTGATGACAAGGGACCTGGCAAGCAGGGTCCAGGCCTGGTGTGGGGTGGGCTGGCGGGTGACACATACACACCCCCGTCGTTGAGGAACATTCCTCTTTCAGCACACAACATCTCAACCAGAACCCATATGTCCAACAGAAACAGCGGCTGCATGTGTGCAGCATATCATCTGGTTGGGAGGACTTGACCAGCAAACAAGCTCTCGCTGATAATATGAAAGTGCCTTGTCATGATAATGTCTCTCTCATTGCAGTTAAGATCATATCAATGCTTTCTTTCTTTTCTCACGGGTGCTCCCCTCTGTCTTTTTCCTTCATACAGACCCTCTTCTCCCTACATATATATCTCCGACCTCCGATATGGCTCCAACGTCACCTTCCTTCACCAACTTCTTCCTCCCTGATGGCTCCGAAAGCCCGATGCCGGGAGGAGAAACGACCACATCAAGCGCCGGCTCTCCCCATTTCCTCGGCCATGGCCTCAACGAAAACCTCATCCCCATCTACTGCTCCATCCCTGCTGTGGTGGTGGGGCTGGTGGCTTACTTCGTTTTTAAGAGGTCAGTTGGAAGAAAGGAGTGAGATGGTGTGGTTAAGTACATTAGCAGAATTGGCTTTTGCGTCCCGGCCACAATAAATATAGGACAGATAGGGTGAACAATGATGGGGATGGATGTCTGGTGGGTGGCACGAGAGTGACAGATGTTGCCCCGGGCTAGAAAATGGTAGGAGGGTGCCGGGTAAAATATTCAGGCCTGCCACGGTCGAACAGGTTTTGACCCAGTTTCGAAGAATCACTAAAACACATCAATCAGTTGTCTTTATTTTTTAAGGTCACAACACTCAGCACAACGTATTACAGAGGTCACGCTCATGAACACATTAGCGAGGACACACGACTGCACATGCAGGCACTCAGACAGACACATAAGCGCAGGCTAAAACACGTTTGAAGCAAGTAAACAAGCTCATTAGTGGCATTGATTGTTTGAAAAGTGCCGACCAGAGGAAATTGGAGGGCCAGATTTATCAGTAGGATCACGCACACATCTGGCTGATACTCCTCTCATGCATAAACAGACCGTATATAAATAGTAAACACTTCCATGTACATCTTAATTGTACTGTACCACCCAGTGCCTTATGAATATTTTAGTCATTGATTCTCAGTCATTTCTTGAAGAGAAACATCTCATAAGGGCTGTTAAGCTTTCTCCCACTTGAATATTTCATGAAACTTTTTATTTATATATTTTTTGGCAAATCTACAGCAAAATAAAGAATTGCACAAATATACCCTTACATTTTTATAATGTGCATATGGTGCATGGCAATTAACAAGGTTCGAATCTTACAAGGAAAAAGAAACCAATAGAAATGGCATCATGCATATACAATAGAGTTTGTTTAAATCCACCACTTCTCCACAGGTGGAATAGCTGCAAGCAGAACAAGCAGGCAGCTAATAACCGCGCGGCTACCAACAACCAGATGGTAACACCGGAGGGAGAGAAGCTGCACAGCGACAGCGGCATCTCGGTGGATAGTCAGAGTCTGCAGGAGCAGCTGCAGCAGCAGCAGCAACAGCAACAAGCCCAGGCTGAAGTCCAGACTCAGCCGTCACGCTCACACACACAGGAACAGATAGGTGAGCCAGCCTCAATTCGGTCTTAAGGAATCTGTGTTAACTTAAGTTGTCTGTGTGTGTTTTATCATCTCATGTCATCCAATAAATAGAGTATCTGACCAACTGACGTCCAGATGTTACTATGCCAGTCACTGCTCACAGAAACTATTCAAACTTGACAAAAGGCACTGATTGTAGATTCCTCTTTTACACCATAGCAGTCCAGCTGCCAAAGAAATTCACCATTTATTACATCAAGATACCCTGTTGAGATTTTGTGACTGTGTGAATGTGGTGTTGGTTGGTTTTCCAGCTTCTTGTAAGCTTTTCTCTCTGAGCAAAGACAAGATTGAGAACAAAAATAATACATCACCCAGGAGCGGGGCTAACAAAGCTGCCAAGAGCAGTTACACTTGGTGAGGCCAAATCCTACATGCATGCATAAAGGATTAGTCTGCAGGAATATTTAAAATCTATCACTGCAGACATCCACTGAACATTTGACAGATTTGGCTTGAATGTATTATTAGTTTGGCTGTATGCCTTTCACTTACAAATGCTAAGATAACTATCAATAGTTTTGTGTTGACAGAAATATGACAAAGGTTCTATGTTAGTGTACAATGCATATCAAAAACATATGCAAATATTGGATCTATTTTTCTCTTACACTTTTATATCTAGCGCTATTGGCGGACATCAAGAAGGTCGCGGGTCCTAGACCTTGAGCTGGGACCTTTCTGTGTGGAGTTTGCATGTTCTCTCGTGTTTCCTGTGTCTGTGTGGGTTCTCTCCGGGTTTGGCAGCATGCTGAGGTTCATCGGAGACTCGAAATTGCCCGTGAGTGTGAGTGAATGGTGTGTGTGCCCCACGACAGGCTGGCGACAGTCTAGCGACAGTCTGGGGATTGCGCTGGGATTGGCTCCAGCAGACCCCCTGTGACTCTAGTGAGGAATAAATGGATATAGAAAATGACTGACTGACATTTATATCTATATTTTTTCCCTGGATTTATGTTGGGTGTAGGTCTATAGAAATTTCCCCATGTAGTCTTAGTTCTGGTTTCACAAGATGAACTCTCAAGATCAATGTATTCACAGTTTTAGACTTTGCTTAGTATAAAAATCAAAGAATAATTACCAGTGTAATCCTTTAAATTGTCAATTACTGAAAATAGGAGAACTGATTATTAACTGCAGTGGCTAATACCTCAGACCTGTTAATAGCCACTGCTGTCAGTGCTCTGAAAGATGCACTTGCTCACTCCATTCAGTTACAATTCCTTTAAATCTATGCAAGTAATCAATGCGTTTTGGAGATTTTGCTCACCGGTGAAAATTCTATAATCACAAGTAAGAGGCAGCTGCATGGTGAGAGATCAGCACTGAGCGGCTGCAGAAAGAGGATAACCTTTAAACAGCCAATAGGAGAATAAAAGCAAGTGCTGCAGGAATGCAAAATGACCTCTGCACAACACAAAGCAGCCCACCTTCCTCCTCAAATAGCACTTATAGTACATTAAAGAGATGAAACCAGTATTCCCTCTCTCTTATTTGCATTCGATCCATCCATATAAACCTGAGAGGCTTTTTACCTGAAGAAGAAGTCTCTGATTACCTAATAATCATACATTTAGTCATTCATGCTTCACCTCATTGCTGATGGCTAGTCAATTCTCATGTGAACAGTCTGTGTCTTTTCTGGTATACCCATTATATTCTAATGATGCTTGGTAAAAGATGTTTTTTGTGTGTCTTGTTTGCATCACTCTTTCAGTCTTTTTCCACTCTACAAATGCATCTTACAGAAAAGAATTTTCTTTTTATTCTCAAACGTGCTTCATTGAGACTGACTGATGACTTCCCCTTCCTGTTGTCTCTTTAAAATACCCTTTTCCAGTGGTGAAAAGGCAGTGACGGTATGGGCTTGTGCATTTGGTTCTGAAACAAATGTGGGACAGTATTTATATAGCACCTAGACCTTCCTTTTAAACAAAAAGCAATTCAAATCTCACTTTCAGTGACATGGTGATCTTTAATTGATTGGCTCATTAGTGGGTGTTACGAGATGAGATCCAGGCCTGGTGTCATTGCCTTTCAAAAATCCAACCATTCAGCATCAGTGTTTAGCAGGTGCTAATTGGCATTAACTTGGTCTACTGGTACAGAAGCCATTAAAAAAGGAAGCAAATAAGCTGGGATCCAGTGGTTTGAATATAACCACGGGTCTGTTAAAATACACAAAGTGGTGAGAATATGCACCATAAATCCATGATAATTGCAGGGGGTTTCCTGTTTCCAGTGAACCATATTTTACTGGTGGCTAAAATGATGAGAGCAGCTTCAGTCAAAAGAAGTCAAATAAGCTTTTAAAAAGAGACAAGCAATGAAAATGCCCAGTGTTTTGACTGACAGCATTCAGAGAGGGTATTCCCTGCATGATTCACTCGGGATGGGTGAGAGCTTCTTGGCCTCATTTCTGTCTTCTCATCTCCATTAAAAAGAACGGTCTTTCTCTGCAGAACCCTTCTCTGCCCCCAGTACCCCCCTCTGCTCTCCCCCACCCATCCACTTTTGCTGCCTACCTTCTATATCGTGCATAGTGAATGTTCACATCGCCTATACATGCATCTCTGTTCTGCATTTAACTTCGCAGTCGACACAAAATGAAGTCAAGGCAACTGTCAATCAAAAAAAAAAAAATAAACGTTATTTCTTTGGAGTTTCATCTGAATGCTACAAGAGAATAGTGATAGAAACGAGCCTTATCAAAACCCCTCATAGCACTGCAATCAACCACTACCAAGGGTTGTTTCAGTGAATGGTTATGAGTGAGAGAACTGCTGGAGCTCTCAGTCTGTAACATAATACAGCTGCAAGTTACAGTAATAATGTAAGCGAGTCATGTAATGACTGCTAATGCGATTTCAGTAAAATGTAGATGGGAGACTCATAATTGATTGTCCTCCTCCGACAGTTTGCTAAAAGTTGGAGTTTTACAGTTAGAGTTATGATTTTACCAAGAAGAATACAGTCTATATTTGTTCCCCTTGTTCATTAACATGCAGTGAAATGGATCTTTTACCTTGATTTTTAAGAAAATATAACCAGCGTATGTGTTGTGTTAATATGCATGTAGATGTGTAGATATGCAACAAGTCAAACATACAAACTTTGTAGTTTTTGCTGAAAACAATGGAAATGTATTGGACAAAAGCAACAAGTAGAAGAGTAAAAATCATAACAATGGCTCAGTCTATAAAGATAAAGAACAGTACAGTAAATACATTACAGAATGAATTAATAGGAAATCACAACTTAAAGATTAGGAGCCCTTTCCTGCCAAATTATTAACAAACAGTACATATACATATGTGATTAAGAGCCCATTGACTCAATCCATCCATGGATTTGGAGTTTTAAATGTTAATGTAATAATAAATGTTATTTATTGAACCACTGACCCCAGAGAGTGATAGGTAAATTGGCAATATAAGTGATATTGCCAAAAAGCAAGTGGTGTCTTTTTCAATTACCACAGCAATCCCAAAGTCTCTTCACTGTTCACTGGGAGCTCTCATGATTACCATTAACCTATTTCAAATCCAATCCCAATCAGCAAATTAAAAAGCTGTATTGTGGCTTAGGGTCCAATCAGGATTGTCTGAATGTGCTGATTAAAAAAAAAAAAAAAGAAAGAAAAGAAGAAAGAAAAAAAATGGTGATTGAGAGTTCACATTTCAGGGCAGATTGGATTGGTTCAGTGAAAGACAGCTAGTGTTGATTATTGGAATGAGGTTGGACTATAAAACATCGGGCGGCCATGTGGCTATTATTATCACCAGTGTCTCTAAAATGAGGTTCGATGCCAGTTCAAAAATGGTTGTGTTGAGCCGGTGCAAACTACTGCGTGTGCCTCTACTTGCATGTGTGCTGCACATGGCGGTACACTGACCATCAGTGTCTCTGTTCTGTGTGTGTAAGTGCCTGCCTAAAGCAAAAAGAAGACAGAGGAGCACCATGGACTGTTGCCATCACTGTACACTGTGTGAATAAAGGAAGCAGAGAGAAAGGGTACATATGTCGCAATTTCAGTGCGATTGCAGCAGCACCATGTGTGGAAAAAGATTGGGTTTGACTGAAAGAGTGAAAACAAAGTGAGGGTATGACGTTATAGGAAAGTCGGCAAAAGAAACCCCCCTTCCTCTAAAGCTTTAAAATAAACCCTCTTGTACTACACTCCCCTGGCACAAGGATGCATTGATAAAGACGAGAAAACACCGACCGGACTCGGAGGTCCCCTCAGAAACGCCTCTGCATTCTTGAACCGTTTCCATGGCTTCCCTCAATTGACAACAGGTTAAGAGGTTTGTGGGAAAAGAGAGAATTTGCCTCCCATCCTCGTCCTGCTAATGACTCTAGTGGAGGTTTGGATGAGTGAGTGACACCACAAGGTCACATGCTCGTGGGATTTAAAGTTTTTACATGCATGGAGACTAACATACAGTATGTCGGTTATCAGTTGGACAGCCAGCCAGCTAAAATTTAAATGGAAATCATTCATGGTGCCCTTAATCAAAGGACTTAGTGGAGAGGAGCCGCTTAGTGGGAATCACATGAAGACAAGTGTTTGTACGAGTGAATATATCTAACTGACTGAGTTTTGTTATCTCTACCAAGGAGGTTATGTTTTCACCAGCATTTATCTATTTGTTACCAAGATAACTCAAAAAGTTACAGACAGATTTTCAAACTTTTAGCGAATGTTGGGAATGGTACCACGAACAGATGATTAAACTTTATTAATGATCCAGAAGGAATCCTGATTTCCAGATCGCTTTGAATTTTCCGTTGTTTGGTAATATTGCGGTAAATGGACCTTTAAACAGGCGCCATCGATTGGGGCCACCTGCATAGTATAGGACAACAATGTTGTGTGGGAGTCACAATATGCCAGGCGGAGGTCAGCCCTCTCAAAGTGCTGTTGTAGTTATAAATGTAAACCATAACTGAACTCCCACCGCTTTAAATATACCGCTTTATGAATCACCCATGTGCCTGACATTTTTCTTCTTTGCCTTCTCTCTTGCAGAGGTGAGGGTGGATGGCGGTCCCCAGCCTGACTCGCCTCCCCCTGAAGTCTGAGGGAGAGGAGGTGGAAGAGGAAGACGGGGAGAGTGGGGACCTGAGTTGTGGTCCAGGAAGAAAGTGGGAGGTCCACAAAGGAAAACAGAACTGACTCTAATTCATATCTGAATTGGCCACAGAGGAAAAGACTTGTCTTGGATGGACCTCCCAGCACCTTTGGGCCACAGTCTGACTCTTCATCCCTGCACAGAGTTCAACTCTATCTGACAGCGTGCCTGGACAAGACCTCTACGGCAATATCAACCACCATCTGTACCAATGACCCTTCAGCTTCAGATACATAATTGTAGATATGCCATTGCATCTCATATTAACTGAATATTCTAGTATCTAATGTTGACATATGACATAATTCTCACTAACTGCCAACTTAGTAACCTCTGCCCCATTTTACGCTTTTCATTTTCCCTCTAATTCCATCAACACTAGCCATGAAACGTATGTGCCTGAAAGGTAAATTGGCAGAAAGCTACTCCATTATCTTCTCATTCTTTTTTTTTGTCCCTGCGCATCAAAGAGGCAGTGGC
The DNA here is from genome assembly GCA_030544235.1 of Lepturacanthus savala. Lineage (NCBI taxonomy): Eukaryota > Metazoa > Chordata > Actinopteri > Scombriformes > Trichiuridae > Lepturacanthus > Lepturacanthus savala. The sequence continues at coordinate 12,964,506 of CM060482.1, read as the reverse complement.
AATCTTTTCCTCTCACATCTTCCTCTCTGTTGTCCCACTCTCAGCTAATCTTCTGTGACTCTCCATAGAATTCACTCTATTAGACCCCCCGCTGTCATCAGTGTTACAAAATGCAGCGGGGGAGCCATGAGTCACTCCCAACTTCTTCAGAAGATTCTAGCTCTGTTATCATTTACCACATACACATTTTCATGGCACATTGTCTTGCAATAGGTTTGCACCATTGTTTGAGATTGGCTGATGTGAGTGACTCATATTTGGGATATGAAAGGTCAATTACTGTCTAGCCCATTGGTGTGTGGACTATTAAGGGTGCTGGATGTAATGAAATGAAAATTTGTTGTATTTTTATTGTTGTGTTGTGTGTATACACATTTTAAGTTGTTACCCTCACACTAACCATACATAATTACAGAAGGAACAGGCAATGATTAATGATGATGAAAATGAGTGCTGAAGTGTTTGCCGAAGGGACTACTTTTCTGTGCTCAGCAGCGGTATGTGTTAAATATGTTGAGCTTTTCTTGGTTGGCAATGAGAATGTTGCCTGAGAAATGTTGCCAGATCAGGCGACTTTCCAGCTATTTGGGCGGCTTTTGATCTTCAATGTGGCACTGTTGTGTCGTAGCCACCAAAAGAATTCTTCAGAAAACTTTAGGAAATTGCTAGCTCTGCAAATATAAACAGAGCTACCTATGAACTAGTGGTAATCATCTCTACTGCACATCCCCTTGCTGACATAGAACCCTTCACAACACCTCCAGGGTTTGCGTTTCAGTAATTTCATGCTGTAATGTTACGCATAAATGCTCGTCTCCAGTTTGGGGTGCACTACTTTCACTTTGTGGTTCGAGTTATACGACTGAATCAGCAGGGTGCCGCCACGCTTCTCACTGGAGCCTGGATGTGCAACGTGAGAGCTCTGCTGACTCACTGTGACGGGGTAGACACGTCTGAGGGGAATCAAAGTCGTCCCTTGAGCGGAAAAAAAAATAAAAAGGGAGCGGTGACGTCACTAGTGATCTTGCAGGCAGCGCTGCTCATTAAACACTTTAATGATTCAGGGATATAAAAAGAAGTGAACGAGGAATCCCGTCTGTCATTCTCTACACTTGCCGAGTGTAAAATTGGGACACCCCTCCGAGGCACACGCTCTTTTCACTCTCCCCAGCACCAATACCACCCTCTTCACATACTCGCTCTTATCTCTTATACAGCTCTGCCTGCGTGATAGAGCATGATAAATAGTGCTGGGGTGCTAATGCATCGGCGGCGGCGGCACTCGCGTCAACACTGGGGCCCATTAGAGAGAGACGTCCTGACAGGCAGGTACTGATTACCTCAGGGTTTCAGCTTCATTTACCCTCTGCTCCACTCTCTGCTCAGCAGCCTCTCATCGGGATTAATGCGGCGGACGGCCAAGGGGGGGGGGCACGGCCCTCTTTGAAGCGCCAATGTGACATTACAGATCAATTATCCAAGTTTGCGGCCACTGACATTTACTATATCGCGATGGTGATATAAAAGCACTTAGTCCAGACTGGCTTACTTCTAAGGCTGGGTGGCACCTTTTATTACACCGGCTGACTTTTATGTCCTACCACCCCCTTCCTCCCACTGCTGCTGCTTGCAGTAACTGTAAAAGATATGAACGTCTTATAAGAGAGGTGAGCTTGCTCTAGCGGTCTTTACTAAAGGGGCACATACTTCCTCAGGGTCCCTCCTGCTGTGGTATGATTAAAAATGTTCAACATGTTCGTAGAGGATTTCTGTAAAACAATCTGTAGATGTATGATACCAGTAGGTAGGCAGGCAGGTACGGACATGAAGCAGTTGTTAGGAATATTCGCAAACGCCATTCTGAAATAAATAATTGTTAAGGCGAAATTAAAAAGATGTTAAGTAGTCCAGAGAGATCATACACTCTGGAAGACAGAGTGAGTCATTATATCCTGTGTGATGCTCTATGGATCAGTCACCAACTTCTCAAGACAATTAAACTTTTTGACATGCACGTGCACATTCACAGCGACAGTGTATGATTCACTCCTCTATTCAGAGAGCAGGTGTGATTCATCCTAATGCTGGTTATGGCAGCGAAGCTACGGTATCAGTGACCAGAGATTCAAAGGAAAAAAAAAAAAGTATATATTTCTCAACTCCGTCACCCGAGGCCCAATCATTCCTCCAGCAGCACATTCATTTATCCTGAACCAGCTTATTCTCTTTCTGCAGCAGCTTGTGAAGTGAGACACACATAGATTAGAATGTACAACCAGAATACAAACAGAAATATGCAAGACACATTCAAGGATGAACTTTGCCCGTCATTCTGTTGTTGTAAATTGCTTTTGTCTTTCCATTTTCTTGTTTGTCGATTTTATGAATAGTATTACGATTTTGGAATCACAGATTTTTTTGCTAACGTGTTTATTTTATAGCACTTATTAGATGTGATATGACTGCACTCAAAGAATGTATCACAGTTCAAGTGCCTGTGTACAGTGTCAGGTGTCTTTAAGTTCAAATCTTGACTTTTTTGTTGCATTTTTTCCACTTATTTTGTGATTTTTTTTTTGTATTTTCAGACCTATTGAAGGTTTTTAGTAAATAAAGATCAAACATAGATGAACCTTGGAGACTCAAACAAACTGTATAAACCTGGCACCAATATAGAGAGACTTACAGTACAAGCTATAAAATACTGGCAAAGGGTCATGTACCACTGTAAAAAAAAAAAAAAGACCTGAGATTCACACATGCGAAGAATAGTCAATAGAAATCAGCTCTACTGTGCAGGGGTTCTGCATGTACAATAAACTACATCATGTTACTTCCACTTCAGAGGCAACAGGACACGTACAATAGTGAGCTGCCATAAAATGAACTCTATGGGGAGGTTCACTGTGATTCTCTGTCATTGCATTATTACAAACCTGATACAGATAGTTCAGTACCTGCGCCTAAAAATGCTGAATGTCAACTGTACTTACCTACTAATGTTAAATGCATTGTGTAAATGTGAATTTCTTAGAGTTGATACAAGATACAAAAGTACACCATAAAATGTAAAAAAAAAAAAATAATAATAATGTGTGCAAATGAAATGAACATCTCTAATACAATAAAAACGGATGTCATTGCATTATGTGTCCAGTTTGTATGATGTTGGGTGGTAACCTACACATGATATGTGAGTTTTTGTTATGATAAAAAAGCATTTTAAAAGGTCTTTATTTTTCCTGGGTTTTATTTGAAATTTTGATATACTTAAGATCTATTAATGGTTTTGATATTAAAACTCATTCCGATATAGTTCTACATCTCCCATTTCAAGCTTCTCTCTGAAGTTCTAGAAAGAACAGGATGCTTTGTGTCTGACTAATTAATATTAATGTGCCTGTCCTCCGATTGGCTGACGTGAATGGCTGTGAATAAGAGGTTGGCGTTGACTGTATAGTTGTGACATCACCACTTCACGGCTGTCCTGATGGATCATTTTGAGGCATCGGCTTCTGAATGCAAAAAATAAATTCAGTCTTTATCCAGGAAATATCCAGATTCAGATGGATGTCAGGCACAAGAAAAGCTTTTTTCTCTCCGTTTTATTTATTTGAATATGACCTCAAGCAAATGAAGCTAAATTGCCAAAAAAACAGAAAGAATGGACATGCAGACCAGCAGCCAAACTACATTGAAAACTAGAAAATGGATTTTCTGCACTCAACTAGGACCACATGTGAAGGTCCATTCCATGCAATCTTATCACCACTTATGCTGACATCCAGCTGGGTTTCCCTTACTTTTGCATGTCAGGAGATGAACACACTGTGATAAAACAGAAATGATGGTTGCTGCTATTCGGGGAGAAAACTGTACAATTAAAACAAGAGTCCTTAAGCTTTTACTCTAATGATTTTGTGGAAGAGTGCTTCTGCAAAAGCAAAACAAAATTAGCGGCGTGAAACGTAGCTGTATAATTTAGTTTCTCATCGACTGCTATCTACATATGAGGACCTGAACGCAGCATACTAGTCCAAGATGGGAATGACAGAGAGACCGCAGATTTAAATTTAATCAGCAGGGAGCACTTATATGAAGGCACTAATCAAACTAGGTTCTTTTTTTCCCCTCTGTCAAGATTAATTAAGACTGTATGTAAGCTGAAAAGGCAGAGAAAAGAGGTCTTAACGGGATAAAAGGCAACAGACATGCTCATTGTAGGAAAAGCAAAGAGATTAAAACATACTCAGGGCGATAAAAGTCAACTACGTCATGCTCTTTCCCTATCATTAACCAAGTATTGTTTGTGCCTAGAAAAGAAACCCACATCGTTGACAGTCACATGAATCATTTTTTTTTATTTTTAATGGTCATATGTGTTGTGGTCGGCGATGACAAACCACCTCATCCCGCCAATAAGAGCCAATCACATCTAATAGAAAATAGGTGGTATCGGCGGATGGTGAGTGTACAAAGCAAAGCATTTTCCTCATTATGTTCATGAAAGACATAATTGTGGTGGTATTACAAGTCTCTGTTGTTACACATTAGGGTTATAGAAATATAATTTGTTGGCGGCAGGGATAGGAAATGCATATGTGTGTGGTTTTCAATGACAAACTAACAAACTCAAAGGTTTTCAAATAGCTCTTGAAGTATAATCCACTCATCCACTGTTGACACATAAATTCTGTATGATTCAAACATTGCCAGCAAAGCTACATTTCCATTGGGGCCAATAAATGTTTTATCTTAGTAGTTTATCTAGCTGTCTCATGATGGTATATTGTGGATTAATCTACAGTTTCTATGGACATTTTATTATATATATGGGCATGTTATGTTTTTTTTTGTTACTTTTTGTCTCGTTTGCCTTTCGAATTCTTCGTAACTGGAGCCAATTTCACTCAAAACTTTTCAGATTTCCACTTTTATTCCTGTAACAACATTCCACCTGGATTCTATCAACCCGATCAGTGTTATCCTGCCCTGTCTGAATGTACATGGGTTGTTGATAGTTTCTCCTTCTTCCTCTTTCTCTTTGAAATAATTAAGTGACAACAGGGAGGAGGGTGAAATCATCACATCCCCCGGAGACAGGAAACGAACGTGATTCATGAGAAATGCAGCTTTCATCTTTGCAAACGCTGTTGCACCTCCAGCTTAAAAGTTCTTCTGTACAACCAGAGCAGGTTGGATTGAAATCAAAATGCTGAAACACTGAAAAACATCTGCACTGAGTTGTGGACTGTGGCTTCAGAGTCAATCTACAATACATCTGCTCTCAATGTGATCTGAGAAGGATATGCTTGGAGCATGACAAGCTTTTCCACAATGATTGGGAAGGAGTGAAGGTCTTTTAATAGGATCCAAGAAGTTCTCATTGTGGTTTTGAAACACCTGACAAATAAATATACAAAACAGTGGAAATACACACGCACGGACGCATGGACGCACACACACACACAGCTGCAGAGCTCAACAAACAGGAAACCTACAGAGATCTCGAGTATATTACTGTGTTTCTGTTGTTTTATCAGTGTTTTTACACCGGTCTCTGAAGGGTGAGAAGCTGGCTGCAGGTCTGAATGCCGACTCCGGATCATGTCTAGGGGGAAAAAAATAAATAAAATAGAGGACCACCCTGGTCCAACTCAGCTTTATGCAGAAAGAAAGAGGAATTAAGTAAGAAGAGGGCTGCAAAAGAGAAAACAACAGAGCTGGAGCTACAGAAAGAAAGAAGGAGCAGACTTGAGAGTGATGGCGGCCAGCTGTCTGTAACACCTCACTCCCGCCAAGTCAAACACAGCCCACCACAAAACCCATGTCAGTCAGACTTATTGTAATTTGTCACGTTGCACTTGCTCATGGGGTTCTAAGGCTGGAAACAAAGAATAAGTAAGTCTGAGTGAGAGTGTTTGTCTCTGTCTAGTAATATGACTCTGTGACACCACATTTATCTTTAGGCTGTAGACACTAGGCTTTGTAACAAACCACTAATCCAATCCATATGAACAAAATCCCCTACTTTTATTTACACCTTTGCTATAGAAATGGTGAACTAGGTACAGTTATGTTAATTTAATGATGAGAAACAGATTGCCTGTAGAGTTAAAATATTCATTTTTGTTTTGATACCTCTGACATGATATATTTGTGATTTCAAATACAAAAATTCAATTCGATGTATCTTATAGTTTTACATGTAGCTTTAGTTCGAGTGGCCATTGCTGGAAATGCCAAAATGCTATAAAACAGCAAATTTATAAATCCAGTCTGTGTGTATTTCTCAGTTTTTTTTTTTTTTTAATGCAAAAAGAACATATTTATATAACCGTCAGAGAGGAAGCTTATCTAAGGTCAAATTCATGAAAGTAGCACATTTGCACAAAAGAAATCTTCAAATATCAGACCTTCCATGGTTTTGTGATTTGCAACTTTAACACAAATTTCGACAATCCCTTTGAATTCAGAGTGGCGTTGCAGTTTTCACCTTCCCGCAAATGTAGACAATCATTAAAAACAGGACATTAAAAAGCAACATGTGAAGCAATTCACTTTTGCCTACAAAAATAAAACGGAAAAAGCAATACCCCACTATTCTGCATAAGTGGGGAAAAACTATTTTGTACAAGCATGCATCATCATGATAGAACATAGGAGAAAGTCATTCATTTATAACTATTTTGCCACTGCCAAACACAGTATGAGATGTCAGAACACGAGACAAATTACAGAGAGGCGGTGGCAACAAGGTCAATTGCAAGCACAGAAAGAATAAATTTGAATTTTTCTATGGTTAGTGTTAACTTTGCATTCATTTTTCTTTTCAGTAATAAATATTCAAAATATGACTTCATTTTAGTTACAAAAAGGAAAAATCACAACTATTTATTGCAACTTTAACTTCCTCCCACAACGTAACCATGTCAAAATCCTAAAAAGCACTGCAACTTACGCCACCATTTTTTGTAAAAGCTCATGCAACAGACATTTTAGGCATCAACAATCACAAAAAAAGGCCTGTAAAATCCTGGAGAGACTGAAAAATGCCTCAGCTCAATACTGACTTAATGGATTACCATGGATCCAATTTACTTATTTCCTGCTCTGCTAAACATTGTGACCAGCATAGTGGACTAATGAAACCTTTGAGTAAAACTTGTGATATTCATCCATAACTTTTATGTCACATTGTATCAAGATGGAGATGAGTAAAGAGTTTTATTTTATTTTTTGCATTTTTTGCATTTTATTTTTTTCATCCAACCTCAGAGAGAGATTAATGAAAGTGGGAGCATCCCAGTAATCAATGTAATATCCACTCTATGCCCAGTACAATTCAACTTTTACATTGTTGCACAATAAACAAGGTAGAACTTAACACAATATATTCCAGTAGAAGCATCAAATAACTCACATTTGATGGGAACAGTGCGTTACGTAAGAAAACATGAATAGAAAACCATAATGCCTCCCAGATTTTGTTTTATCAGCAACATAATGTGGAAAATGTGTTTGTGGCATATCAAATGTTGCTAAATGTTCACTGACAGTTGAGTTAATTCCCCCATGATATCTGCTTTTGCAAAACAAAATACACTCACCTTTATATTTATACAAGACAAAACACTTGGTTAATGTTACGAAAAGGAAGGTGTTGCGACTTCAGGCACAAGTTTACCTCATGAATTTATATTTATTTATCCTTCTCTCCTTATCTTTATCATACTTCACCTACCAGCAAATAGTTCTGCAGGGGGCTAAAAGTGAGCCCAAACCTCAACAGTACTGACATATTTGAGACACAAATTTGGCCTTAGACCTGAAGCTATATTATTGCTTTCTATAATCCATAACTAACCGGTTAGCTCACCAGGCTAATATCCGGAGAAACTATTTAATAAATTACATTAAACAATAGTAACCCAATCCATACCCAATCAGTGCCTCAAGCGTCACACAACAAAATGCAACAGTCAACTGCAATTGAAGAGATCTAAGACTTTTTCTAATTTTACTTTTTTTCTTATTTTTTTTCAGGATTTTAGGAGTTCTAATAACTGTATTCAATTTAATAATGTTGGGCTTTTTTGTAATAATTCGATTTTGTTTGCATGGAAGTCATGTTGTGTTTTATCATTCTAATGAATTACAGCATTCACTTCATTTTTTTTTTCCCTTCTGAGCTTGGTTGGGAATCATTGCTGTCAGCAGCATGCAGTTCATTTTGTGTGATACTGAGGAGTAAAAATAAACTAGATTTATACATCCAACAGATGATGAAGCTGCTTTTTCTTTGTTATGGGGTAGCGTTCACCTAAACCACAATGACGGCTCTTCATCATCAGTTTATCTGTGACACCCACAGGTGGCACTCCCTGTCGATAAAACACAACATAAAACCACCTGTTTTTTTAGTTTTTTTCCCCAGACAATACATCGGTATATACATACTAGGTTCTCTTACACAAGATTCTGTCTCACTTGCTAATTTCCCAACATCAATTCCACGGGAGAAATTGAGGCTTTTTTGAATGCTAGTCAATGAGATCCAACATCTATCAGCCCTGAGTGATATTACACTTCAAAGTAGGTTTGCATTGGCTTTAGACTCAAGCTCTGGTAGTTGTCACTTTGGTTGATTAGGAAAAATTGCTTGATTTCTTTCCTCTAATCATGTTGGCTTTTTATTCTGGGAACATACTTGTAATTGCCTGCATGGACAAAATGTCCCCTCCCATACAAGCGGCTGATATGGAGTTTTATCTGCAGCATGGTTGATGACCAATGATGAGTAAACTACCTCGAGGGGAACTGATGCTGATCAGAGAGACCAGCCATCATACCAGCCGTTTGACTTTCTTTGACTCTTTCTAGAAAAAAAAAAGGGCAAGGTAAAGCTGAGTTCACTGCACTGAAATCAGCTTCACTGAGCATTGTTGATATCACTTACATGAAGTGAAACACAGAATGTCGTCTACCTCCTCATTTTCAAACTCCTCTTAACAAAACAAGCATCGACTGCAGGACAAACTGAATCTGGCTTTCAAGTAAAGCGTATTTAACAATCAACTTTTCCTCATTTCCCTGCTGTTTTCACCTTATAATGGGCTCGTTTGATGTCAAAATGTTTTTTTTTTCCTGTATTGGCCCTCTGCGGCTGCTGGTGCAGCTGCAGATGCTTTCAGCTCGATGCCACATGAATACTGAGTATCTACTGCATGCATAAAAAGTTGCGATCGCCTCTGTGTTTAGGTGATGTGTGAGGAAGATGTGTGGGCAAGTCAGCATTTGGAGTGTTGCTGGTGAATAAGGAGTTGTAAATATGCAGGAGTTCATGATAAGAAAGGAGGAGGGGGGATGTTTTTGGCGATAGGAAAGATAGCAGTCAGCGAGGGGCTGGGTTGCTATGGAGCCTTCCTCCTCCAGGTTGGAGATGCTGGGTACCCACAGCACGTCTCGCTGCATATGCGCCGGGCTGCATGAATCAATAGATTAAATGTTGTGACTATTTCACGAACGGCCGTGAGACCGGGTTTGGGTGACAGCGAGCAGACAGCATTCTCTGCTCCACGGCACACCCCAGTGACCTGGAAATCAGTTTTATGATAAAGCATTATCTCCTGCATGTGTTTGGGCCGAAACAATTATCCTGAGACAATAAAGTACGTCCGTCTCGCCGTGGAAGGAATTATTTCAATTTCTCTCTGCTCTCCTCTGAATAAATTCTATTTGGGGAAAGCCATCATTTATAAAAAAGGCAGAGTAGAGGAGATGGCCTACAGCCGCTCACCTCCCTCCCACCAAACTTTAATACCCAAGAGAAAAAAAAAACTGATGCACATTCTGCAATGACAATAACAAATAGTGAAAATCCATGATTTTCAAAAGGGCCCCCATCGGATAAGGAATTAATGAATCAGTTTAGGATCAGGAACACAGAAAACACCTCACACTCATTCAATGTGACCGGTAATTAGGTGGTTTGTACCTTTTGCTTATTTTGACATCCTCCACCATTGTACCATTTCTTGTTTCCTGTACCCCTGTATCTCTGAAACCCCATTCATCTAAACCAACTATTTTTTTAAGGAATTGATGAGTATATTCTGAAGTGGTGTACTCTACAGTGTATGGTGGTAAAATATTTCATTTTCTGCCCTGTAAGTACTTTCCAATTCATCTTTTTTAACGGGGACATCATATGATTGTCATGCAAGCCTACAAACCTCCTGTTCCGTCGGCATTTTGGTCAATATTGTTTACGTAGTAGATACTGTGGATGGGATTCAGGCTCCAACATGTGTGGATATATTTGAGAAGTTTCTATTGTGAATGACAAAAAGTAGCCAAATCCTACTATGACTATGTGTTTATGTAGCCTCCAGAGCTGATGGAAGTCTGCCAAGCAAGATGCAGCTTCCATATATATATATATATATATATATATATATATATATATACACACACACATGCATCTTGCTTGGAAACATGCATCATTTGCAAGGGGTCTAGGGGTCTATCCTAGCCCAGAAAGCCTGTGTACAGATTGAAGACACATTTACACTCACATTCACTTCTTTAGGAAATTTATTTAGAGATTCTCATTCATCCAGTGTTTGTGTGGGAGGAAACCAACAACAACAAGAGAACAGAACAGTGGGCAGCACTCTGGCCTTTACAGTGTTACAAAAATCCATTTTTTAGCTGTTACTTCACCTATTAACACATCAGGCTGACTGAAACAGCTTCTGTTGTGCAGTCTGGCAGTAACAGAACAGGGCCCAGCAGGCACGGTATCACTGAGATGGATGTGAATGGACAGAGCAGGCTACAGAGACATGCCACCACATGTACCTATTGATTAATAAGGAACTAGTGGAGGAAAAATGTCAAGAGCAGTGTGACAGGCAGCGGTGGCTGTAGAGATGGCAGCTTAAATTGAGTAGAACTGCAAGTTTCATTAAATCATATCTGTCACCACTTATGCTAAACTGGTCATGGCTTCTTTTTTTCCATCTAGAGGTTTTGCATAAAGTAGTTCTTCAAGTATTTCAACAAAGTTACATGTTCATAATGTTCTGGAAGACATTATGACAATTTATAGTTGATAAAAAACAAACTAGAGCAGAACCAGCAATATCTGAAACATACCCCCTGAACTGGAAGAAGCAATGTACATAAGTGAGAATAAAGGACCTTCTAAGGGACCTTATGTAGTGCCATGTGGTGCCCCAATATCACATGCATGTTGCCTCAATTTCTGTCTGACAAGTATGAAATGATTACCTCAATAATAATAAGAAAGGTGTAATGAGTTTCAGATACATTTTCAGAGGGATAATTGTACTTTTTATTCCACTACATTTACAGCAGCAGTTAATATTTTTAATGCAGATTACATTTTTTCTACAAACCATAAACTTTAACAACAATCAGTAACAAAACTTTTGTCTCCGATGTTTGCATTTGATACCGGGTTAATTTAGTAAATCATTGTTCCTAAGATGTTTAGATAGTTGTGGAAATGTTTAATAAGGCATGTAATCATACATATTCAAATATAAAATCGAACATCTAAACTCACAGACTAGATAAAGTTAATGGAGTATTGATTTATTATCATCATTATGGATCATGATGTTAATGATTACCTTTTTGAGATTTGAATCCGCTTACTCACCAGTTCACTTTGAAGTTGTTTTTTTAAGATACAAAAGTCAATATGTTTGCAGATTTGTCAGCTGTCATAAAAAGAGTGCCCTTTAAAGTGATTGATCACTACTGTCATCTTCCTTTACCACATTTTCCATAATAGTGTGAAGTGTCTGCCATAACACTTTTGAATAATGAGCAGTTCATTTCACTCATGAGGTAGCGGATGCTTCTTCGGACTTATGGATTTCTGAAATGTATTTATTTTATGTATGATCTGCAGTACTTCAAATTTACAGCAATTATCAACTTTGTTCCCATATACGTACTTCCCAATTACTTTAACAAATACACAATTACACAAATACAAAGCAATATTTCGTGGTAGCCTGAATATCACTTGGACAGTTCAAATGTGAATTGTTGATCTGATGTAAAATCTAGAACTGAACTGCACGTTAACTTTTGTGGCTTTGTTTATTTCGTGGTAAAAACCAACCTCATTCAGCTAACCAAGAACATATGAATTAGATGTAAGACGGGAAAACACAGGAATAAAGGATTGTGGTAAGAGTGAGGAGAGTTTACCGCTTTAGTTTAGTGAAAAGTGTGTTTTTTATTAGCCTGGATCAAACTAAATATTTACACAAAAACTTGTGCCATTAGTCATACATATTTTTGCAAGAATTGAGCAGTAGACTGGGAAGGTAAAGATGCCATTAATTGATTTGTATGTTACTTCATTACTTTGGTCATATATGAAAGCTCATTTGCATTGTTAGATAAGGAGTCTTTCAGGAAAAAACAGAAGCCCAGGCAGCATTTCACTGTAGCTGACCATTCAGAGAACATCTAATAGGTCTGATCTAATGGATAATGACTTCTCTTACACCAAACCACACATAAACCACAGTAGCTTTAATTGTTCCGAAAAGCCATGCTGAAATAGTGCTGGATTTCACAACTCACTTGGCACGTCAACATGATGCCATAAAGAAAGCCTTTATTTTTCCACTAAAATCCTCTGCTGTCCAATCTCCGATTGCTGCCCCAAGAGATAAAGTGGTGATTAAAAACAAAGAGAGGCTGTAGCATCCATTAGGGAGAGAAAGCAGACAATATAAAAGATGATAAAAAAAATACACAGTGAATATTTTATAATTTGTGTAAAGAAATAATAAATATTCTGAGTTTGTAACACCATAGAAAAACCTTCCAGTCAAATTTGAATGATTTAAAAAAATTGTCAAGTTTATAACATTAGGTTGAAAGTCATGAAAATTTAAGCAGTATCCTCTGATCTGAAACAGTGGCAGGGTGATGAAAGAAATCCCAAACTAAACAATCTGGCTCCAGCTCATTATAAAAAAATACACAATTTAAAACAGGCCTCCTTTGTAGGACAAATAAAATATTTTAAAAAGCATCAGTTCTACACCTGTTTTGTATGTAAAAGTGGACTTATTTCAGTAAAGATGTGACTTAAATGACTAGTTATCAAATGATCTGCTAAATTATTAAACTGTTTTTCACCATTTTTGTGTTCAGGATTTTTTTTAATTTAACACTCATTTCCATAATTCAGTACTTTTACCCATTTCAACCATTATTGTTTAGCATGTGTGATATAAAATCTCTTATTTTCCTTTACACCAACTGTTGCTTGAAAAAAAAAGAAAAAAAACACCTTACTTAACACCCCTGTGTCCTTGCAGGAAATGAGGTTCAACGCAGAGGACACCCACATAGTGTAGTAGAACCCGGGAGTGAACTTGGAGTCATCAATCAAAGCTGTGTAGCTTCATCAGCACTGTGAGGATGTGGGCAGTGTTGAGAAACAACAGGCATCTCCCTCACTGAATACACACACACACACACACACACACACACACATAATAGAGTAATCATGCATTTGACAGTGTTAGAACCTGTTACTTGACCAGAAGTATTAGGTGCTTTCATCTGTTTCCCCACATGCCGGCTGGCAGAGGGTCGACTTTTGAGAGCTCAGGTAACAATAAGCAGCAATGTAGTGAGTGGTTCAAGGTAAAGTGAGGAAAGAAGACAATGCAAAGTGTGAGTGAGTGCTGACATGAAGTGTGTCATGTTAACTCCCAGATGAGGTCATCAATCAGCGCTGCAGGAAGAGGGGTCTGACAGCTGCTAATTTAGGGGAGTGTAGAGCAGAGAGCAGGAGAGAGAATATGGTTTAATCACGCTCTTTCTCTTGTATTTGTTCTGTTTCCCAGCACCATCCGTCTCCATTTTTTCTTCCCTCCTTCCCTGCCTCCTCACAGCGTCGCATTGACGACTTTCCTTTTGAGGCCTTATCAACACATGTCTGGGGAAGTTAGTGTTCCCATCCATTTTTTACACCGTGTTTTCCCAAAGCGTCACCAGATCCCCTGAACGGCCATGTTAGTTCTGCATGTCCCGCAAGGCCTCATGAGTCGAAAACGGGTCGTGAAACTAAAGACCCCCGACTGGCCACCGCTTCACATTAACCTGCAGAGAGATGTTACAGCATGGGTACTAATGAAAAAGAGACACTGTGCGATGGATTTCACTGCAGCTTTCTGGCTTTGCATGAACAGGTTGGTCTGTAATGTAAATGGAGTCAATGAACATTAAGTCACAGTTCCCCCTTAAAGTTTGTTGTTGTGGGCTCCCTTAAACATTATGTCTCCTTAACACTTAGAAAGATAATGCTCTCCAAACGGCATGACATCACGGCGGCCTTAATTTACACTGGTAAACTATGAGGAGCGGGTGAATTTATTATTATAAAGTGAAGCCTCATTTCAAACCGTTACCCAATATCACAAAAAACACCTCACCACAGATTGTGAACGCCAGTGTCTGTGCCGTCCTTGGAAAAGCTGTTTCCCATCTTGAAACTGCTCCCCCCAGACGTTGCGTTGGATGAATATATTACGTCTCGATTGACACGTTGGTGCAAAACGTCATCTGAAAATGACTATGAATAGGCCCTGTGTTTTTCTCCCCGAAAGAAAAACAGAATTTGCAAGCTAAGAAGGCACATCCAGCAAAACTCAAACCTCAGGAGCACCAGCCAGACAATCATTTTCAACTGTGCCGGGGGATTGGGCAAATTTGCAGATGCAGCTGTGGTTGTCGTTAGCCAGCCCACGTGGATCCACTCTCCATCTTTATAGAAGTGCTTCTACTAAATTGTATTTATTATATTAAATCCCCTCCCTTCCTTTCTGGTCTCACACTCCTTCTCTCCAAGCAGCACTTGGCTGACAGTGAACAGCCAGAGCAAAGCAACTGTACCTTGGAAGTCCTTGACAAGTGTTTAGGACACTTGCCTGCACCGATGGCAGGGGAGCAAAGCTACTGGACAAACCCAGTGTCTGTATCTAATTAAGGGGTGTGAAAGGTTGTAGGAGTGAATTAAAAAATATGCAAAAATACCCAGAGGTCCTGTTTACAGCACAACACATGCCATTAAAGGTGCAGTCTGCAACTCTAATCCAACACATTTATGTCAAATTCAACGAATATCTTGTCACAGTTGGCTAGCTGTCCATTCTGTGTGTGTGCTAAAAAAAAGAACCGGTGTTCATACACAGTCCTGACTCTGTAAAAGGGAAACTGAGGAAGCTCTGATGGGAGTTAAAATATCAACAATCTTTCTCCATAACGGTTGACCTCCTTATTCACCTTCTTTAAGTTGCACTAAGTGAGAGACAATAAAACAGCATAATGGCATGCTGAGGAGAATACAACACACTTTATGGCACCAGTGATTTGGCATGAAACCCTCCAACAATACAGCCACTGCAGGCTTCATGGGCCACTGACATTTATATGAAACCAAGTTGTGGAGTTGGAGGTTTGCACTTGGTTAGTCCAAGTGCAAAGCAAATCAAGCAAAATCAGCATCTGCAAGGTCATCATATTCAAATTAAGATGCAATGAAGCATTTTCAAGAGCTCTAGAGGTGTGATTGGTATTGAAATAAAGACTGGAAATGTGGCATGAGCAAAGTTAATTAAAAAAAAAAAAGTCATACAGGAACACTGGATCTCTCCCCCCCCCCCCAACTTCAGTTGAAATTCTTTGAGTACTCATGTATTTTGTGTATTTCAGCTAACTTATCTCTTCTGAACTGTGATTTTGGGGCCTTTAAGGCAGAGTACTGAATTCTTTTCTCTTTCCTGAGAGAAATGTAGTGAAATCTCTGATCAGTAATCCAAAAAGTGGTGCTCCTAGAGTGGACTAAAACTGAAAGTTTATTTAGAGTTTTGGCCAATTAACAAAAAATAGGCTTCCATTTAGATGAAGTCTAACTGGAATATTTAATCCAGAAAATGCCAATTCAATTCTGTTTCCGTCTATTACCTTTACAGGAAGATTAGTAGCTGGTTCAAAGAGATGAATAGCTGCTAATTCCCAGTTGAGAAATGCCCAAATTAAAAAAAGCATAAATATAGATGAATGGAAACCAAAACACCAACACAAAAAACGACAGTATCAGAAATATAAAACTACTGTCTACACTGTGACTTCTGGTATGACCCATTGCATTGTTGCTGGTTGATTAAGGTTCATGTAAAAATATAAACCAAAAAAAAATGGAGCATAGAAGTGCCAGAGGCTTTTTTTTGTTTTGCAGCATTTCAACAACATGAGAAAAGTGCAGACTGATAATGTTATTTTTTTCTTCTATTTACTTATGTGCGCTTCAATTCACCAGGCCTTTATTACAAAATCTGAAAATAGTCTTTAGACCCATCTCGCACAATGTCACGCAATGAACCTGCAAAATCGTTATCGCACAGTTTGTATTAGGGACCTGATATTTTTTCCTCTTTCTTTTAACCTCGTACAGAAAACCATTTCAACTTAATTTGTATTCAGTGCAAACTATGATAACATTATGTGCTAAGAGCAACATAATGAACCACTAATGCACAACATCATGATAACAGTAATATGTCACTGTCTAGCTTTAAATGTGTCTGCATGGGGATGGGCGGCTTAATGTACTAAAGAGTCATATTGTGCAGTGAGGGCTGTAGGGACAGATTTTACAATGATTCTCATGGAGCCGCTCTTCAACGCGAAAAATGAAAGTGGCTCATTTATGAACGCATCTGTTGAAAAAATTGAGTTAATGCATCACACAGCCAGGAAAAGGCCCGTAATAAAAAACGAAACAAAACCTGAGTCTATTGCCTGCAAGGCCGTCCAGGAGTGGACAATATTCATCATGAAAACCTCCTCCAACATATCACTTGAACACATCACAACAGGGGGGCACTGGGAAAGCGATTCAGCCTTGGACTCAGCCCTCCCAATAATGAGTCCTCCATTCAACGAAAAGTAATTACATAAAAATGATACGTTCTTATTGATCCACCAACCCCGGTTCTGAAGGCTGAAAAATAAGCCCCTTCAATGGAGGACAGGCACTATTCACTCAATACACTACTACTGTATTTGGGCAAAGGGAAATCAACCCTTTATTCTCAGTGGAATTGAGAATATCTCCTCCCTCTCACAGTATCAAGGTTTACTTAGCGTAAACATTTCTCAACTCCAAAACACAAAGGTGTACTTGAATTTAACAATATAAATGTTAATTTCATTCATTCCATTTATTTTTTTCCTCCTTAGATTCTGAGAAATAAAGTGCTCTTTAAAATCTGATGAAAGAGTTGGTATCCGGGGATGCCCGAGGAGCTCGCTCATCCCCACATCGAGCTCGGATGTTAATGCAAACATTGCATTAATGGATTTGGATGAGAGCATCTGTACAGGGTAAAGCTATCTATTTCGGTCTGTAATGATCTCAGTGATAGCGAAGGTAGGAATGTTAGTTATGTAGAGTGCACTTTCCGTTTGCCACAGCTGTTTGCATTAGCATGGGTCTATAATTAAGATGGCTCAGATGTTTGATTTGCAAAAGGAATAAGATTTAGAGTAATACACTTTAACTTTCTAAAACCAAAGCCGGAACTAACAAAGGCTAATGTACGCTCTGTTATTGTGATTATCACAGACTTACTGATGTTATTTCCAATAATGCGGCATGTGTTATGTGTCACAGGTGCCGGCCATATTCGGTGGTTCTGAGATTTCTGCCGTTCACTGCTGTCAGCACAGTTGATGTATTCTGCAGCTAACAGACAGCAGATGCTGTCCTCTGCATGGTGCCTTTGGTATGGAGAAAACTCAGTCACCTTCACTTCCATCCAACCACGCTGTCTGTCGACTGGTGTCAGCCCAAGAACCAAACAATATCCAGGTCTGGAGATAACCGTTAGCTCGACAGGGGAATTGATTATGGTGATGTGGTAGATTACTGACACTAGGTTTGAATACATGCAGCTGAAATATATATATCTTGTATGTGCAAACTCACTTGATCTACCAAGACCAAATGTAATCTTCATTCAGAGACAAGTGCATTCTCCAAAGACATCTTGGAAAAGTGAGATGATGAAATGATACAGCACTGTGAAACTTCTGGCTGCAATTGGAAAGATATAGCTTCTGAATTGTTACAATTATAATCTAGGTCAAAATATTAGTAGTATAAGAAGAGCAATAAGTTCATAGTTTACGAGTGCTAAGCCTCAAACTCATGTTTTATCCATCATCAGGGTGTATGCGAGTGTGCACTCTCAGATGAGGCATGAGTGGGCTACTGCAGCAAATAAAAATAAGATGCAAATGACTTGGGAAAATCCTGTTGTATTTACTGTTCACTTGATGTTCCGGTCTAGATCCAACCTACTCATAAACTGTATCCAGTTATTAACAGCAAGCGATATGCACCCAGACTAGGTGTGAATGCAAATAACAATCAAGGAGAGTTGCTTTGTGAATGCACATCAAAAACTACAGTACGTGCTGGTCATGGTAATGAAATATATTGAGGGGAAGGGTCATTAGCAAAACCACCCAACAGCTTTGTTGCAATTTAATTACTATACTACAAAGAAAAACAAGATCCAAATATTGGTTTATTGTGTCTACAATACATACAAAGATCTGTGTCTACAACTCTTATTTTACATTTAAGGTTAGTATTTAGTTTAGTTTAGTACTGACACACATGAAAATTTTAGTGGTTGTGCTAGGGGAGGGATAAAAAAGGGGGAAGTTTCATGCCAGATAGTGGGACACATTGATGAAGCGCAGCCACAAAACCCACATCACCTGTGACGAGCTGTGTTGTTAAAGGTCAGGGGCCTCATTACAGACACTTCCTAGGTCTGAAATCCTTTCTTATCTCAGTTTAGGATGACATTTAGAATCTTTGGTATTATAGAAACAACAAAAAAATCCTGTCTCATCTTAGGATAGGAATTTAGTTAAAAATAACTTCTAAAAACCGCAACACACACTGTTGTTAAGTCTTTATGGCAATAATAATAAAGAAGGGGAACACCAAAATATTATGAGTGAAAGGCTACTCAGACTATATCATGAACCTTTAAATTTCCTGGACCATGTTTTAATGGGTTTATATTAACTGCCAGGAAGATTTATTTTTAAATTGATTGATGCGCTACATCTAGCGCTGGAGCACAAATTAAATGACGTCTTTACTTGTAAGTTATAACAAGCTAGGTAGCCAGGAACAAGTGAAGAGAGACAGCTGCTGACATTTCACTCTAATCAAGGACACATGCACTTACATGTACATTCTAAACAGACACAAATGCACAACTACAGATGTGACAGGACAAGTGCTGGTATAAGAATCAGACCTACAGTTCTACTCAGGATTTTAGAAGTTAAGATATGCAAGGTCTGAAATGGGAAAGGGTACAATCCTGAGTTTAAGAGGGTAGGATTTTCCCTATCTTTGAAACTTAAGATAGAATAAACAGTTGGGAAATGTTTGTGTAATGAGGCCAGACCTTTCCGATCTTAATGGTTTCATTATTGCCTCATTAAGCACAATAAAATCACCTCCTCCTCTTTAAAGGTACAATACTATGACCGGCATAGAAGTAATTTACAAATCGTAAACTTAAAATCTGGTTGAACATATTTCTGGTGTTAGATTAGCATTAGGTGCATGAGAAGCTCTGGGCTAACCGGATCTGCCTTTCAGCTGGTTTAGTGGTTGAATTGTCTTTTACTGCAGATTACGGAACAACTTGTAATCCCACAAAGGTATTTACAAAGAACCTAATTGAAAGAACAGACACTGCAGTTACTGGTATGGGATGTTTTGATGTTATCTTTATTTACCAGATGGTGAAACCTTTAATCTTTTTTCCCCATCTTAAAAAAAAAGAAAAAAAATATGTCCGTGTGGTAAAGTATATTTATTATCCTTCTCCCTTTGTACTCCCACTATACCCGTTCTCATTTTTTAACAATTCCCTCTTTTCTCCGTACTGCAGTAGTTGACCACTTAACTTTTGAGGAGATTCCTGGTTATGTCAAACTGGCCTCAAGGTGCCACTGATTCATTTATTAGATTAATAAAATTAGACATCTGTAAGAGTAATAGCAGTGGTTTATATGTGATTATAAAAACCTTTTTTGCATTGTTTTTTTTAAACTCTTACAATTTGAGGCTGTTTTCACATTAAAATAAGTCTGGCGCACAAATGCAAAAAAGTTGTTTTTCAAAATCCAGTTAAAAAAAGCCATTGCCCCGAGGAATCAGTGACAGGAAATTAGCAGACAGGACTTCTCTCTCGCCTGTGTTGTCACAGTTGAACCAGCAGACGGTGTCTGGATGGACTGTACCCGAGAGCAAAACTCTGCAAACTCTCAGCAGGTGTTTCGGCTCCGTTCGTGGGAGGAGGAAATCAAATCATGTCAGGTGTCGACCGCAGATGGGCCCAGAAATACCGTCCCTGATGGGGCCGATTCCTCTTCGTACTGTGAGGCTTCCACCGTGTCCTGCTCCGACCACTGTTATTCTACAGCTGTCCAAATTGATTACAATAGTTGCAAATAGGCACCAGCTGTCCGAAGAAATAAGAACAGAATGTGAGCAGATGATCGAGCTCACAATCAGTTTTCATTTTCCTTTTCCTTCACCTCACCATCATCGCTCTGCCTCGCTAAATTGGCTAATAAAATGTATTTCTTCGCGGCTTTAGGGCCGATACCAGTATCGTTGTGGTTCGTTTGCACTGAGAAAATAACCTCCAGCCTCCATGCCGGAGTGCAGACATGTTCTCAGCCCTGCTGAGGGGCAAATGCAGTGGGGTGGAATAGAGAGCTTTTAAAAAGCCAGTGAATAAAAGCTTTGACATACCCTCTGCCCCGTGTCTCAACAGCTGTTCCCATCTTCTGTTTGTCTCCAGCCGCCCTTACGCCACTGTTTCTACCAGAGCACATTGAGAGGCAGAGAACACAATTAAGCCCGATGTAATGAAATCACACTGTGCTCTGGTTAATGGAGATGTTGGCGAACAGGGTCAGCGAGTGGCCTCTCGCTCTCTCTCTGCGACTGTCTGTGTGTGTGCAGCATAGAAGCAGCTGTCAGCCATGTCTGTTATGGTTTCATGGACCACAAGCTTCACCGTTCCCATCAAAACAAAAGTCGACAAATGCAATAATTAAGGTTAAACTTTT
The DNA here is from genome assembly GCA_030544235.1 of Lepturacanthus savala. Lineage (NCBI taxonomy): Eukaryota > Metazoa > Chordata > Actinopteri > Scombriformes > Trichiuridae > Lepturacanthus > Lepturacanthus savala. Next base: position 12,943,263 of record CM060482.1, on the reverse strand, counting down.
TTTTTTTTCCAAGTCTGTCTTAAAACAGTCCAAATTAACAATGAATCATTCTCGTTATAATGTACTTTTAATGGGGGACAAAATCCACAATCCTTCTTCTGGTAAAAAAAAAAAAAAAAATGTGAATAAAAGTTTTTTTAAAGCTCATATCTGTGCAAAAAGGGGGAAAAAAGGGAATTTGATGCTAAAAAAAAAAAAAAAAAAAGACTTTAAATGCGGCAGATATACTTGTTGACTGCCAAGGCCTCATAAGTTTCAAATAAACTATTAAAACATTTTTGCACTACAATAACTGTGGACATGTGGATTTTGGGCGCTGTCACCAACATTGCAAATATTTGAAGAGGGATCTTTTAACAGCAAGTTTGAACTTGAAGAATGATTCTGGTTGTTTTAAGACAAACTTAAAATATAAGGATCTCAAGCTGAATCAAGCGCAGAAATCTATAAATAGCACCCGCTTGGTTATCTTGTCAGTTTAAAGTATTTACTTGACAGACATTATGGTGGATTAGAATGTCTCCATACCACATTTTCTTGATTAACCTCATAAAACATAGTGGAGTGTTTAGTCTGGCTGATGGGCAAAGTGAAGTGATTATATTTCAACCTCCTGCATGCTGCCAAGTATGACAGCTAACAAATTACTTTAAATAACAGTTATTGTGAGTTGTTAATAAGACAAAAAATATTGTTTCCACTGCATAATGAATAATAAATGTAGTTTAAACACTGCTGCCAAGTTGCAAGAACAGCCCACTAAAAAACACATTACACTAAACATAACAACACTTCACCACACTCTGTGCGACCTTATCCAGCAACACCTCGGTGCAGAATCGAATAGATTAAATACTCATTGACATTTAATTCTGGGATCACATCATAGCAGGCTGGTGACCTCCAGTCGGCGCGAGGAGTCAAACTGACATCTTTTTGTATACTGTGGATGTCAAGCCCTCTCACACAGGACTGGGCAACGCTGTGATTCAGGATTCAACTCTTTCCTTGACCTCGGAGGATATTGAAGTGGCTCTTGAGCACAGTGATCCCCAAGCAGTAAAACAGACACATAATGAAAAAGGTCCGCACAAGCAGCAGCAGAGCCACAAGACTGGATTAATGGACTTAATGAAGTGAATATGTAGCACAACAGCGCTGGGCTGGTGGCTGCTCGGAGCATTAAGGACATACAGTAAGGTCATTCAGTATGTACGCTCACTGGGAAAGCATTCCTCTTTTACAACTAACAAATGTAGTAAAAATAGTGCGTCATCTAGCAGCCAGTTATCAGAATTTTGTTGCAGCGAAATGACATAATGGTATCCCCTTTCATTATTTGTAAAGGATATATATTCTTTTTTTCCATAGACATGTTAAGTTTATTTTCATAGGACACAAGCTGTTTGAAACAGCTGATAAGCACTCAGCTGTGAGGTATCTCAGTTCCAAGGCGTAGTGATATCGGACAAAAAAAATAGTGCAAATTCTTAGCGAACTCTGACATAGAAGAGGGAGGTGTTATCGTTGAAATGTGTGGGCAAAGCTAAATATTATGCATTTATTTAGTAATATTTTTATTGCATCCTGCAGCGAGACATGTTCCCAATTGATGTTGCATGAACTGTAGTGGTTTTACACACACAGAAACTATATAAAGACTAACGTTGTAGTTGTTTACATATGAACAGCATGAAATATTATTTTAACAATCTTGGAAAGCTGAGCTGCTTCACAGCTGATCCTCTCTGTGCTCCAGCCGAGATGATTGGTGAACATCGAGTTAAAATTGTAGTCGGATTACATCTTTTAAAACTGAATGGTGCTCATGGAATATTTATGGCTCACTACCGCAAGTAAAACTGCTGGCTTAGATATTTATGATGAAGTGTATGATTTTATCATGCTCTGAAATAAAAAGCTTCCCCCCCTTTGTGCACATGGGGCACAGGAGGATATATTGTTATGCTATTTGTGTTCCTACTTTGAACAGCAGCATGCGACTAAAAATGACTAAACAGAGTAGCCAGCAGTTTTTCCACCCTTGTTACTCTTATATTTAAGTGTCTGTTGTTTATACAAACACAGATTAAATAATTAAGGTGTGTGTGTGTGTGTTGGATGTAATTTATTGTAGCACAGAGTTCAAGTCTCTGTCCGCCCCTCTTCCCATTCCAACCACTCCCTCCACACTCGCCCTGCAGCAGCAGTAATGGGCCGGCCATTGGTTACTGGGTCCTCTGGGGTATTAATCAGCTAACTGTCTGCCATAGAGGTGGGTGAGGCTCTTTACACTGATGCACAGGCTTTTTAATCAAAACTTCCAGCACAAATTGCTGTGTGTTTGAAAGACTGATTAAATTACCCCTTTGATCTCCTGAAGTCAATTTAGCCCCTCCTTCCAGCCAGATCACATGTATGTATATGTGCAAACACAGAAAAGGACATGCAAAATGCACCATCAAGCATGCTGTGACTCTTCAAATCACTTAAACTCTAGATAATAGTTAGATCTGTGAGCAAAGAGCATCAATGCTGCATAAAGTTCACCTTTTTTTTTTCTTTTTCTCATATCTCAAGGACCGTTCTCCCAAACGTTCAAGAGCTGCACTAAAATTCCCTGTCAGAAATAATGCAGCATTTCCATTTACTTACTGAAACACTCACTCAGGTACATAATGCAGACATCCATCTAACTGCTCGTCTCTAAGAGACTCTGGCTCCAGACCAACACTATTATTATGGCCATCCTTATGTTAAAGCCTCACATATGGCTTCACCCAGGAATGATTTGTGTGTCTGTTGTTTCACACTTCAGAGCTCTGAACACTCTCAGGGAAATGATGCGGAGAGATTTTCCAAAATACTCACCTGGGAATTGAACCCAGGGCTCCTTGATCACATGACACCTGAGAAGCTGTAGGACTGATGGAGGAACGGGTAATCATGAGATATGCGATAGGAGCATGAAACCGTAGCTTGCAATGCTGCAGTGTTTGGATGGTGCATTTGCTGTTGCTGACAAACGGTAATTTAAAACATTTAGTTCTTTTTGCTTAAAGATAGATTCTGAGGACATTTCTAATGTTGAGTAAGTTGATGATCACAGAGAAGGGGTGGGAGGAACTTAACAGACTTTTTTTGTTCTATTTGGCATGCTCCATGTATATCTGGCACCCAAGCAAGGTCACACAAACCGCAAAATGTATTTTGCAAAAAGCAATGTCACCCAGCTCATCTGTAGTCCATTAAACGGCCCATTCAAGAGGAGTGCTTTAGTTTCATGGAGAGGTGTTCTGTCGAGGGTGACCAGACGTCGCCAAAAATTCATGATAGTTATAGTCTAATAAAACATTAAATACAGATCATGGTGAAACACTCTTTTAGTGTTGCCCACACACAAGCACTTTTATGTCCATGTCCTCCATGAATTATGGCTGTTGTAGTTTTAAACCGCAAATTAAACATTGAACAACCGACTGCCTAGCAGCGATGCATAGCTATGACGTTGTTGAATTAAAACATTTACAGAGGGAAATTAAATCATCCATCGCTGACACAGAGCCACGTTCTGGGACCTGAACAGAGAAAATGTTACAGAGGGTACCGGGGTGAGCAAAGAGGGAAATACTTGTGGATCATTGCTGCAATCACGAGATCCAAATCCAGCATTTTCCAAAAGCTGCAGGGAAGAATTTGGCATTTTGCACAGAGTCGTCATCACACTGCACGTTAGAAGCAAACAACACGACTGTATAGAGCAACATGTTGGCTTCGTCCTCCTTTAAGCATCTGGATGACGCTAAGTCCCAGCCTCTAACTCCTTTACCCGGAATTTAACTCATTCTCATCTGGTTGCCTGAATTCTTTCAAAGATTTTTTGCTATAAATTATGCTTTTAATAATTAAAAATAAGTTCAAGTACACTGAGTATACTTCGTATATGAACAGCGAAGATGGCCACGCACCAACAAGCAAATGACGCAGATAAGAAGGATCAAAACCAAATTAGTTGGTGAAATCAATCTCCCTTAAGAAGCACTTTGTAGTGCAGGAATGCAGGAAGCACCACACTTAAAACAGAGTGACTGAAAGAGTGAAATTAGTTCAGCTGATAGGAGAGGTCATATAAGGGGAGGCGATATAGGGAGGATGAACAGCAGTCTGGAGAAGGTGGCATACAGAGGAGACAGGACGCTTCTTTCTCCCAGGACTGTCCACATGAAGCATGAGGGGTGGACGAAATGCCGTCCAGTTTAAACTAATGGGGAGGGAATTTATGGTAACACTTATAGAATTAGATCAATAGGAGAAAAGCTTCCAGCGGGTACGTGAAGGAGGAGAACTCTGGCCCAACAAGGAGAGTCAATATCAGCCAAACAGGATCACTTACATCTCTGTTATAGAGTAGCAGGACAGCCGTCAGAGAGGAAGAAGACAAAAAGGTCAATACTCGTTATCTGTAGCGTTGTGACAAGCTTGATAAATCTTAAAGTAAATGCACAAACACTCCTCCCGCTCCTTTAATATTCAGTCACTTTACTGTAAGTGGTGCTCCTGGCATGTTTTCTGATTTTTACAGCCAACAATTATTTATTTGACTTTGTTGTGGCCATTATATGTTTATGTGTTTGCTGTGCAAACTGCAAGATCGATACATTTATAAATGATGAATGTATTTTGCCTGCTTACTAACATAACATTTGCATATGATCAGTACATTTTTCTTTATTCAATGTTTTCAATGTCTGTCTGATACACTGCAAGTACCATTTGTCAGTGTAAAGTTCTTATTTGGTAGCAAAATGTCCATGAAGTGTTGTGTAATACCACACACACAGACACACTGCAGCAAAGCATAATGAAAAATGCATGTTGAAATGGATTTCATGAAGTCAAAAGCATCTCTGGTCTTCAGACAAATATTTCAGCATTTTGACCGCAGAAATGTCCCAACACAGAGCAGAAACAAAATTAAGCCATGCACTGTGCCCCTTTTAAACACTAGGTTCATACAGTTTAATTACCTTATAAAAGTGGCAGACAGGCCAACATGTAGCCTGTGGTTACAACTCTGTTAAACCTTAGTGAAAGGGCTGAGACCTACTTTATGTCAAATTCATACCTTAGTCCCCTTTTCTCATGACCCTGAACACCATTAAACACTCCTAGGGACTCCTCCTTAGGACTCAGATTCAGGGAGGGGAGTGGGGGGTAACTTCCATTAAATCCAGTCTGGGAGGATGGGGATGTTGCTTCACTAAACTATAAAATATTTCTCTGGTTAAAATGTGTTCATTTTGATTTGTTTATGCTAATAATGTGTTCAATCGGGTAGTGGGTGGATCATTTTTTAAAGATATCGCTGACATTTTAAAAGTAGGGTGAAAACTGTGGATATGAATGAGCAGTCCTGCTTTTCATTTTCCACTATTCTTTTCCCACGTTAATGTTTTCCTCTATTCTTCCCTTGTTTTTCTTCCACTTCACTCTCTGAAAGAGTACTGAACTTACTGACACAGTGGCTCATATCCCAATCCAACATGATGCAGGATCTAAGTCCAAGACAAGCTGCTCGTACATTTTTTCTCAGCCCTCCTGAGATTTGAAATCCAACTCCGATCCAAGTTTTGTCTCTTTTTTACTTAACTCCTGTGTCTTTTTAGTCAACCAGTATCACTTGTATTGAATGTGAATATTTCCCCAAACGTAGAAAAATGTAGAAAAGCTACAGTCCGGGAAATGATCCAAAAATCTGAAAAACTAGACCAACTATCTACAAAAACATGAGGTGCACAAATGTGCCGAGAATTCAGATGGCTTACATTTTATTTTTATGATTACAAATAGACCATTAGCCAGGGTGGAAGCTGAGGCGCCTCCCTCAGAAGTACCCTTGCTTTTAACCAAAATAATCCTCTGAGAATTCCTGTGGGCACCAAAGATCATTAATATACCTTCCTCTCCACTGCCACCAGCCAGTTTGCATGTGCACATGCTAGATCCTGGTTTTGCCTGTATAATTTAAAATGTACTCAGAGTGCGTACTCACGGTGGGTGGGGGGGTGGGGGCAGAGGAAGTAACTTAAAAGTCAATTTGAAGATGAAACAGACATTGAATGCTTCCATTCTTACTGTAACTTTAGAATTTACAGGAAGAGGATTTGATTTCCTTTTCCTTTTATTTCATTAAAAAAACAAAGCTTTTGCTCCTTTGATACCTTTAAACCCATTTTCATTTTCAAAGCAATAGGATGCACACATGGAAAATTTCAAAAATAATCGCTGCGCAATTATTGTGCACTAATACTGCAGTGGTCTGGAAACCGGTTGGAGAGAGAATCCTGAGGCAAAAAGGTGTGAATGATAAAGACGTGAACAATATGCTGGTTAATTTTCTGGAGTTTGGGACTTGCTTCAAACATTTTCACCCGGCGGGTCACATGAAAAGAAAGTCCCTAGGCCATTTTTGTGGTACAATTAATTGGTTCAGTACATTTAGATTTAGCCTCCTCGATTTACGTTATAATAATAAATTCCATTTTCAAGGACTGGTAAGGCCTTCAGGTCTGCACGCCTAGAGAGAAACGCTTCGATTTATGGAGGTAATTTGATAGGAGGTCAAATCATTCCATGCATAGATATATAAAGATTCCAAAGAAAAGAAAAGTCCAGTACAGCCTGAGGACATCAATGGGAGTCTCGACAACAAATACTTTACACAAGGAGGATTTACCTGCCTGTCACTCTGCAGTGTAGCATGTGTTTGGTTTTAGTTTGAGAAGACTAGGACCTGCTGTCATTGTGATGGAGTATGTTGAGCCCTGGGGGAGGACAGGGTGATGCCATTGTTTAATCCCCGTCCATAGCACAACCCTGCTGTCCAACTCAACACCTCATTGCCAAAAAATAAAAAAGAGGAGGATTCAAACTGAACTCTTAACTGAGTGTGAAGACAACCACGCATGGGACACAGGAAGCTGAGAAGAGGGGAATGAAGTACATGCATGTGGGAGTGAAGGCATTTGAGTGGACGTTTTGGACGGACACTGAGGGTTACTTTTTCATGAGCTGTGCGTTGGGGGGGAGAAAAAAAAAAACAAAAAAACACTACAGCCCCTGCAGTGCCTTCAGTCTTACTGGACTGAAATATGCACACTACACCGAATGTGGGTTCCTGGTTTCTCTCTTCTGGACTGTACAACAGCCTGCCCAGCTGGAGGTACTGTATACCATGTCTGTTTCATTTTATAGATCGAAACCGCTTATTACAAGAGTTCAGGCCAGGCTGGGGCCGCCCTGGGAAAGCCATTAAGAGATGTGTGTGTGAGCCGAGCCAGCCTCTGTGAGGTCACAGTACTGCAGGGCTCTGTCTAATGACTGGAGTGGGGTGCCTCTGCACTGTAATGAAGGCAGGAGATACTTAATTTTCAGCCTGACTTTATAAGTTGTCCTATCAACCCCATTGGAGCAGGGATAAGTATAAGACTTCAGACAATTCAAAAACTAACGTTGGACCGATTGCACCATCAGGGCTGAAAGCCTGCCGCTGTGTAACACTCATCTCCGCTTCTATGGTCAGTTTGATTGTGCCTCCATTATGAATACTTGTTTTATTGTTGCACACAAGATGTTGCATTCTATGGTCACTGGTCACAATGATTGAGCTGTAAATCCACCGACGAGTGCAGCGGAGAGGGCTTTAGGAAAGTAGTGGGTGGGAGGGTGTTGCAATTAGAGGAGTAAAAGACCACCAGGGTGACTGCCCAGACTCTCAGCTGCCACACATTGAATTCCGAAAAGAAAAAAAAAAAAAAAGCTGCCAACATCAGTGGCAGTGAGTGAGAGTGAGGGAGACAGATTGCAATTTGAGTTGTACAAACATTTTTTGGTTGGTAGAGCTCGTTTAGAGACAAAGATCATCTCATTGGCTGACGCAAAGGCATTGTGACAACTTTTAGGAAGGTGGATAAGTCACGGAAAACAAGAAACTCCAGTTATCAGATATATAACAATACACACACAGAAATGTTTATTGTAAATTCTGTTCTGTTTCCTATCATATAGATTTGACCTAAATGCCACTGGCAGTAGAAAAGCGTTAATTTACTAGTGGGACAAACTATTTTTGAGGAAGTAAATAAACTAAATCCACAGTAATTTGATGAGATCTGCGTGGAAAGTGAACCATATCGCCTGTGGGTTGTTGTACATCGAAAGTTTAGAAAAACAAATAATATTGTATGGCAACAGTAAGTTGTAGCAACAAGGTGATCTCATCTGCTCCAAAAAATATGGGAAAATAATGATGGTACTGTAGCATTTAAAATCCAGAAATATACAGCTACCAAACACAAATAAAATAAGATTAGTAAAAAAAAGAAAAAAAAAGGTTATATAGTCCTCCTTTTCCCTCTTGAATCTCTATGTGATTCAGTCTACATTCACCCACCACAGAGCAGAGAGCCAGTAAGTCTCTGCATCAAAAACTCAAAACCACTCATGGAGAGCTAGGATAAATGGTCCACTAGCTGATTGAAACAGATACCTTTCTCCTGGGAGTCTTCTGTCATTTCCTGTCTTGATGGAAAAAGGACCAAACATGCTCTTTGTTCTCTGCATCGCAATGCTGCCTTTAATGATGAGCTTGTTCAACTAATTAGGCTGTTTGCTTATGATGGAAACATTACCTTTCTCTTTCACAATCTTTCTGATTATTCACAAACTTCTCACTCAAAGTTGCCATTGACCTTTTCTCTGGGGCACCATCAGGAGTGCAGGAATCTAAAACTATTAATATGTTTACTTAAACCACAGACTGCTGATTGATACCTTGATTGATTGAGCCAGACCCAATTACATGAATCAGAAGATCAGCGCTTTCCAAACCGTGTAAACAAGCCATTACCACTGAGCCTTTCCTTCCTTGTAAAGATCAAGTACAAATACAGGTACAGCTCCCACCCATTTTTGCAATCCATATCCTGTTAGCTTTCCATCCCAGCATGGATGTCATTGGTCCAAACGTCTACTTCTTGTCCACAGGCGTCCCCCAGTAATGACCCGAGCTGACCTTTCTAATGGGCAAGGGCATTGAGGAATGGACGTAGCCATCGGTTCTCCATCATAGAAGAAAAATATAGAGGAAGGAAGGGACAACTTGGGGAGAGTTGATGCTTCCCATATGTCAGAGTTACGGAGACCCTGTTCTAATCATGGCATACCCTGCAGGCATATATACGGTAGGCCGAACTTTAAAATAAACCAATCATCAGTATTACTCCCATGATGGCCATTAATTGTACATAAGAAAAATGATGCAGCGGTGAGCGGAAAAGAAGATTAGGTGAGAAGTCTAACCCTGAGGGTAGAGATGTAAGGCATCATGCCTACAAACATTAGCTCTCAGTTAACGAGAGGCAAACTAAGCAGCGTCTACCACAGCATGAAACTAAAGTAAAGCAGCAGCATTTTAAACGACAGTGCTGCCAGATGCTGGTTCCTAAAAAAAAAAATCAATTGCTCTGATTGACTCCCATTAAAAGTTCCATATCATGCAAATAGCCACTTTTTTCCTTTTTACTCTAGATAAGGTCTAGGTCTCTTGAAACAGTTGCATGATAAAGCAGTCTGAAGTGTCAGACTGTCAGAAGTGGGTTTGAGGAGTGTGTTTTCACAGCATCAATTCTCTCCCCAGTCAGCCAGAAAATCCTGTATAATAAGTAACAATTTAGAACACGAGTGAGCTGATAGACCATTCATAACACATCTAGAAATACAACAGTGCCGACATGACGACTTAATAGAAATTGGCTAAATTAGTTTTGCATGTAATAATTCCACTTAACCTGACGTATGATGTGTGCGGGAGAAGTCATTCTTAATAAAAAAAAAAAAGTAAAAAAGTCAATAGCTCGCATATCTGCAGCCAATTAATTGTAAGACATACAGATGCTGAGCATATGTCGTTTGGCTTAAACCTTGTATTTATTTATCCAACTGTGCTATGGAAAATCAGTCAAAATATTCACAGTTCACTACAATGTCCTGGGACACAGAATCCAGCACCAGAAACCTGCAGAGTTAATATTCACTGAGCAGCATTTCCTCTAACTCAGTGGGTTATGAGAGTGCGTTTCCAGACCCAGAAGGCATCACATCTCACCCGTCTGCTGGCTGAGGGAGAAAACCCTTTAAGACCGGACCTCCGGCTGTCAGTATGGATTATGGACGCAGCGTGTCTAAGAGGCATGGGACGGGCCCCCACCCACCTCCTAAAGGCTGGTTAATGGTTTCTCGACCAGGCCTTATTCCCTGCCAGTCAGTCAGACCTTCTCATCTGTATAAATCTGATTTCTTATAAGATACAAATGCTATATATTATTATATCCTAAGGAGGAAGAACACCATTAAAACCATAACTAAGAAAAATAATAACAATATTTTAAAAAAGCATAACTTTTTGCCAATAATATAATAACTTATTACATTATCGGCTCAGTTATCTTTTTTTTTTAATTTTTTTTCTTCGCCAGGCCAATAGCATGATAACCAGCGATAACATAAGGTGCTACGTTATCGGCCAAAAGTTATTACGTTATCATTTCAACACTTTTATTACATTAGACAACTATGTTATAGGCCTATTACATTTTAAAGAGGGCAAATTTATTATGTTATCAGATTGTCATGCCAGCTACATGTGTGTTTTATTAAAAGGGAACCAGAATCTTTGTTGCAGCTCCGATTCTTTGATAACTCCCTCAAGAGTAGAGCCCTTTCCAGGGTAGACACTAAACTTTTCTATAAAATGTCATAAGAAACATCTGTGAAGGTCTTGTTTAATAGCATTAAATTAAAATTTAATTTGGGAACTTGTGTTGCGTTGTGACTTATGACGGTTAGCTGCTAGCAGTGGTCAGAGAGGTGCTTGTGATGGCTTCATCTTTGGGGTCAGCACACCCAGCAGAGCCCAGTAAACTATCTTTCCCACAGGCCTGGAATTTAATGACAGAAGTGGGAGAGGCAGCCCCCACACCCGGACGCCATCCAGAATGAGATCCCCCTCTTCTCTCTGGCTCACTCTTTTTAAAAAAAAAAAGAACTGTGCATGAACAATCTATTGCTTTACTGGACACCAGCGTGAGTTTATGATGGTTCACCTTCGTGACATCTGTGAGAGCGATCCCTCGCTGAAACCCTTAAACTGTCCTCAACTCAAGTTGATCTTGGTGCAGCTTTGCATCAACAACACTATCAAACATCTTTGTGTGTGTGAGTACGCTGTTGTTGTAACTCGAGGTGAAGGTTAGTGGGTGTAGGATGTTTATTTCATCGACGCTGTGGGTATCCTTCTGCAAAGCATACATGTTTATGGAATTTGGACAGGAGCAGCATTGTTCACGCTACTAAGCCAATTACACAACATCTATGCTTGCAAATACACGTAGGTACACACACACACACACACACACACACACACACACACACACACACACACTGCTGTCCCTATTCCTCATTAGTACGCTGTGTCAATTGCAGTTGTCTCATCTCCACTAAATGGGAATAGGACAATGTTGAAAGAGGCACAATTGGCTGGGGACAATTTAATCAATGTTTGTAAATGTGGACAAATTCCCCCACTGACAAACTAGAAGTTGAGTTTGTTGACTGATGGAATGTTTTTCAAGATTTTCTACCTGAACTGTGTTTAATTAAACATAGCAGACTGTAAACCTCAAGAATCCCATTGTACACATTTTTGAGTACCTTTTCTGATGTGTTGACATACATGAACAAATGTTTTCTGGGATTAATGGGGGTATTATAGACCCCTGGAGGGATATTCAGTCATCTCCACCGCTCTCCATTGTGAGGTCAGAGGTCAGGGTCAAGTGTATAACAGCCGCCGTGGAACTGTGATTGAGTTGCTTCTGGTTAATGGTCGGACATGTCAGTGTCACTGTAAAAAGAACAAAACAAAGGAATCTAAAAGAGGTCAAACAAAGTGCAGTGTCTAAAATAATCTCCACCAGTCCAACATCTATCAGACACTGGAAGCCACGGTCTGCACCTGAGAATTTTTGTTGTTTTCTTTGACATTTACTATAGATTCAGTTATGTATCCCTACAAGGTCTTTTTGGGTTTTCATTGAGAAACACACTCTGAATATGACCTGAACGAGGGTTGTTTTTTTCCATAAAGGCCATCTTGACGTATAAACGGCATTTTGACATGTCTGGTTTTCTCACTAGACTTTGGGTACAGCTGTATTATAATTCCCTGGGATGGTTCAGTGTGCATGTTCAGTCCATTAACACTTATTTACCGCTCCCCCCACCATCACCATCACAGCATAACTGCCTCGAACTGCTGTCCATTTGGAAACTTACCTGAGAAAGTCATCTGCCGATGGACGCCACTCAATCACAATTTACAACACTAACTTCAAACTGAACTTTTATAGACTGTCACATGGCACAGGTCAGACTTTCACTGGGGTCATAATACATAAAGGCTTCCAAACTATATCACATATATTATTCCCATATGATCAGGATGATTAATGAATTATTCATTTCACAGGCTTTCTTGAATTGAACTGCAAAAGCCGTTTGACAGGTTTTCCAGATTTAACAAATCTTTTTTTGTTCTTTTTAGAAATAGGAACACAAGACATCCACCACACTGAAAAGTTACCTGTTAAATATATATGTTATATCATTAGTCACTATAAAGTAAGAAGCAACATTCAAATTAGATACAGAGTCTCAACCCTGTGCAGGATTTGCAAAGGATATATTCAACTGCATTCATTAAACATGAATAAAATTATACAAATTACTTAGTCAACAAATATTCTTCGAAAAGTTTGTTTTGCACGCTTTATTGCATTAAAGATTTAATTTTAAAAAATGGTATACATGTACATTTATGGTCATTTACTAACACATGATATGATACAATAATCAGCCAGTTCATGTCCTTTAGAAATCTTTGCATATTTAACTGAATATTTTCTAAAGCCACTGTAAACTCCACTCAAAAACATCCTATAAAAATTTCATGTTTAGAATGTTAATAAGCGTGCAGTTTTAGGATACATAAGGAAAAGTTATGTATTTTTACTTGAGTCCAAATAAACTAAGCATGTCAACTAACTACACACAAGCCACACAAAAATAAAAAGCTCAAGTATTCAAACCGCTGGCTATATGACAACAAAAGGGAAAAATGTCATTAGTTGAAAGTAAAAGTAAACACTCCCTCCTCCAGAGTAAAACAACCACATTAGGATTCACAGGCAGCTGATTGTTAGTCTGTATGCACTTGTATCTTTGCACATCTTATTTGCGTGAAATAACCGCTGTCATTAGCACAGAGAGGCTCCATTTCCATGTATCCTTCAGTCTAATAAGAAACAGAGGATGGATCACCAGCACGTACAGTACATGCGATTCCACACGCACACAGAAAACACACGCCGAAAGTATATGCCAGTGTTCTGTGCGCTTGGGTTCGTGCATCTCTACAGTAACGTTTTTACCACCCAGAGAGCAGCTTTCAGCTGGTGGGGGAAACAAGGGGGATGGGGGAAGAAGGGAGTGCATTCATCGTCTCCTCAAATGGAGATGTTATAACAAAGAGTTGCACACTCACCCCAGGGATTTCAGCCATTTGAACAGAGAAAAGTGGATTGTACACAAAAAAAATAAAATAAAAAAATAAATACTCAAAGGCAGGCATCTTCACTCTATAACTCAAGAGTCCCCAAGCACTCAACCTTCTTTTTTATTTTACTGCGTGTACTGCAAAACCATGAACTCATCAACATTGTTGCAGATTTTGGAAGGCCCAGTTGAAACATGTTACTTTCAAGACAGAGCAAAACATAATTGGAAGTGACTACATATCATGGAAATTGAGATGGATTGGGACACAGATCAATATCAGTAAGTGACCTGCTGTGCTGCTCCACTCTGATGGACCCGCACTCGCGTTCTCTCTGCATCCAGCTCCCATTTTAACCACAACATCATAAACCCACTACTGGGTGTCTATATAGGCTCATTAGTGGCTGGGCGATAGGTGATGGAGGGGCTGAAGCCATTATAGGATACACCTGCCTTCTACGCATTATACACACTCTATACCGACCTCAATGCCATCCACTTAAAAGCCCTCTCACTCTCTTTCAGAAATCCACTTTTATAAGATTATAGAGAGGGAGGCGGCCCAGACACCAGCACAGAGGAGAGAGATGATAGGGGGGAGAAGAAGGGATCTGGTGTGCAGGGCGATTAGTTTCAGCGGAAAGGGAAAGTTGAAGCGACACAGCGGTCCAACCGGTCTTCAATGCAAAGGGCAGGGAACAGCACAGTGGCTCTGGGTTGCAAGCCGCGTCATCTACAATAAGTGTGCGGGCAGTGGAGGAGAAGAGGAATGATGGAGAATACAAGTGAGATAGAAGGGTGATTCAGCGGGCGCAAATGAAAACCTTATGAGGGCTGTGATGTGCAGCAGAGGTTCCTAAAGACATGAGTGTTAGACATGATGCCCAAGGGCTTCTGGACTCAGAGGGGGAAAGCGAAACCTGATGGGTAAAAAACATAAAACTCTGCATGTGGTCATTGCTGCCTGAGCAATGGAGCAAGTGGAGCAAATGTACTTCTGTTATTCAATTAGAGGGAGTCAAGTTATGGTTTTACCACCCCACTTTTTTTTTCTTTTTATAAAAATAACCTGCAATCGAATGATTATATTCAAGCAGTAAATCAATGATTATTTTACTATTTTCAGCAACTGAAAAAAAAGATGAAAAAAAGCAAAGCACTACAAAAAAAAAAAATCATACATACTTGTTGGACTTGTTTTCATGTAGTTTGTCCTTCATTCACCTGTGTACTAACAATGGATTGGAAAAAGTATCACATTCAAAACATATGCAACACTGGTATTGGTTAAATGTAGAAATGTCAGGAAGGAGGAAAACTTCTGTTAACATCGAACATGGAATTTATGACTTAATCCAAGAGGTGGTGTATACAGAAGATTTAAAATACATTTTAACTTCAATTTAATTCAGGACACGTTCCAGGTTTGTTCCCTCATTTTAAAATAAAACCAGGGGCCAATCATATGGTCTACACATTTATGAATCAACCATGATATGGTCAGCAAACGTGAAATGAGAACACAAGTAAACAATGGACATCCCCAGGCTATGTGTTGTAATGCAACACTTCAATCATACAACCAAAAGGAGTGATGTCGAAGTTAATTTTAAAACAAATCCAATCCTGTTTAGATTAGCATAGCTTACTCAAACAAATGGTGATGATTACAAAGTGATGCATTATTCATTTGTGATATGCATGTGAAAATTGACGGTGACAGCTTGATCTAACACAACAGAAAACCAACACGTAACTGTAACATCATATGGTCGACATATGATTTGAAGAAACAAAATGACCAACACCAGGTGAAGGGGTAAGGAAGGTGAGATTAAAACAACATGAAGTTGGAATTAAGGATGTAACAACTCTGCATTTTCCTAGACTCTCTCACCCGTCAGCACAGTATCAAAGTCCAAAAAAAAAAAAAAGTTGAAAAACACCCATTTTCCATCCAATCCTCATGGGAAAAGAACAATGCCATCTCAGTATTATTCTTAATCTCCTACAAGAACTCTGTTTAGATAAAAATGCAGATGTGGTCTCACTAGCTAATGAGTAGCACACACAGACCAGCCCGCAGAGCGCTGAGATGTACAGAAGATATACAACAAACCTTTAGTTTTTATCCCTAAACACTATCTGTTCCTCAGCATCTGCCATTTGGTGGGTTTAAGATGTTAAGAGACGAGATTTAGAACAGCTGCATCTGTTTCATAAGCCTCTTTAAAGAGGGCCTGGATCCTCTGTGGGTAAGTAATGGAATATATTCAGAAGCAAGTGAGCTATAGATGTACCGTTTAACGTTTTGGAGGTCCATATAAATTCACTGTATATTTAAAAAAAAAAAAAAAAAAGATTCATGCTGAATTTGCTACATTTAATTGATTTCATCCTTCAATTGCACATCAACTTTAAGCATTATATATATATATATATATATATATATATATATATATATATATATATATATATATATATATATATATATATATATATATATATATATATATAGCTTCATTTCCCTGACACTGTATAATGTAACACGTCTAAAACTAAGCTTCCTGAAACTAAAGTGTTTTTTCACCTTGAAAAGTTTTAACCACTTCTGCAATAAAGTAATCATAAAGTACATCACTCTTAAATAAAATGCATCATCCTCAAAGTTGAATCATGACGCTTCAGATTTATGCTAGTCTTGGATCAATTATTTTATGAAGAGATCTGACTTCAAATGTGCTAAAGACAAGTACATACCATCGCTGGTGAGTCTCTGGATGAAGATATTTCTTATTTACAAATCGCCAACTATTGTTGTATTGTAGATTCTTCAAAGAATCATCAGACATATAATATAAAATAGAATAAAAGGTATGTCCATCATGAGACTGGCCTGAAACCAGAAGAATCAGGGTGAAGAAGGGTCATTTATATAATAATTAAAATACTGTATATTGCTTTCCATCATTTACTCTGTAAGTGCCACCCCTCGCCTAAACATTAGTATTTCCAGTAGGTGAGAATGCTTCTGACAGGGACTCCTGTTATGTACTATGTGTGAAAGGGCAACTCTGGACATCATCCAGACCTGACTCGTGTGTCATATAAGAAAAAAAAAAAAATACATACAAGAATGCATCCATTCGTTGTGCACAGAGTGTAGTGGTGTCGTGATAAGCTGACAGGGGTCTTAAGCTTACATCCTTTCATCCTGAACCACAGGACCACAGGCAGGGGAGCTCAGAGGCAACAATAACATAAGAGCCCGGAGATGAAGCAGCCTAATTTTCACGGCTGCCCAGGTTGGCTGTGATGGACAGTGCCAAGGTGCAGGCAGTGCCAGCGTCACACCGTGATGAATGGGTCCTGCGGTGCGTCGTGACTCACTCCGCCTCAGGCGGGCACTGCCCCCACCCCCTCTCCTCCACTCTTGGGTGCATCTCCTCCCGTTCCTCCCCTACTGCAGCAGATGAGTCAGAGAGGCTGTTACAGTAGGAGATGGCTGAGCAAGGGGAGGGAATTAATAAAATAAAAAGGAGAAGCCTGCCATTAGGGACCCTCCCTGGCATGCACTCATGACACAGTTAATTTAATTTAAGGTTTTTAATCTTAGATGGAGAACTATGCTTTTATATCTATTTTTCTTCTTGGCAGGCAGCGTTTTTGAGCTTTCTGGGGAGTTCTAATTGTTTTAAGCGCTTCCTGGGCAGGTGTCAACCGTGACGGCCTCGGTTTAGAGGAGAAAGGAAGGGTAGTGGGCACAGACTTGTCTCCTGGGTTTAGGAAAATCAGCTGAATGTGTGTCAGAAAGTGTTAGAAACCATGTGAGATGTGAACAGGGCATTTTGGACTGTAATGTCTAACACCTGACAACTATTCAAAACAGACCACCGTCAGTCCACTTTTCTGTTAGATTCACAACACTCCACACACACACACAGACAAACGTCCACTCAGCTCACACACACACACCCATCAAAAAGCATTGCCAGGCTTTGGCCTATGTTGTGACCTCGGCTTTCCTTGTGTCCGTCATTGCTGAACAGGTGTTAGATTGTGGACTGTGGGGTCACAGTGAGGAATTTCTCATTTCGGTGGTGTTGACTGAATGAGTTGTCCTCTCTCTGACACGCCGACAATCTGCCAGAAAAGAAAGAGAGGGCCGTTCCAGTGATTCTAATAATAGCCAGTGTTTTACTGGAAATATCTATCAGCGGAATGCACCAGAGATTCTAATCACATACACCAGTCATCATAACCATTTCAACAAAATCACACAAAATACTAGGACTACTAGACTTCACCACCACACACACTGTACGGTTATATTAGGTTTCATGCCGTGTGTAACTTCTATAATTCTCTTATATACAAGGATCCTTTTTATCCGCACAGTTTTAACATGATGGGGACAGAATGCATTTAATTTAAGGATTGCTGTGTTGGATTGTGTTATATTATAAAAGTATAGTGGCCACATATCAGGGCAATTCATGCTAATTGTCATATCCTTGTTGGTTAGTTTTAACTTGTAGATGCCTTTGTGACTTTTCCTAGATTAGTTGACCCAACGAAAATTAAATTATTTAGAATTAGTGTTTTAGTATTTTCTTTCTCGAAAAAACAATGATTGAAACGAATCATTGTGGGAAATAAACATTTTTTATTATTATTTGACATTTTAAAGAATTATTTTGCCTCTTTGCTGTGGGTATTTGCCACCACTTCAAATAGTAAGAAATGCATAAATGCAGCCTATATCTCAGCCACAGCCACCACAAGTTGACAGCCAGACAGCGATGCAGCTAGATTTCTCCTTTTACAAGATTCCAGGCAGGAGTCACAAAAGTTGCAGTAATGAGCAATCCATTACCTTTGGTAGGCTAATTAGAGTCAAGCTAACTCTGACGTGGAGCTGAGCTTTCATCTGGCTGTTTGTTTTTAGAGTTTAGTCAGTGTCAGGGGAGCTGGAGTGTTACTGCATGGTGAGCAGCGGTGGTAATTGAATGAGTTCATGTGTCTGTATTTCAGCACACATGGGCACAACTGATGGAGCGAATTACTCTACGTGCAATAAAGAGAATGACAAAGTGTGCCTCTCTGTGAGTGTATGTTTATTTATCAAGATGTTGAATCCATCATGTTCAATCGAAGCCTGCAAACCAGCACCCATTCGTCCCTCAACACAAAAACAAGAAAAACAAGAAAACTTTTCCCCTTCCTCCTTGGCCTTTGCATTTTCCATTGACCCGCGTCCTAGTCGACCGGGCGCTCGATTCGAACCGCTTCCTCCCTTCACAGCGGCAGCAGCGTCACATGGCCTAAATCACATCCTCTGCCCCTGACAGCGTGCAATGGTGCTGAAAACATCTTTCCCAGCTTGCGATTGTAACAGATTAGCAGGCACATAAATCACAGGAAAAAAAGAGCAAAAAGCTGTCTGGGAATAAAACAGTGGTTCAAGGAAAAGGGGAGGGGGTGGGGAGGGTAAAAACCCAAATAAATTTACACGTTTTTCAATTTCAGAATAAATCTATAAATTAACTCAACCCAATCTTTAAAATTGGGTTGAGTGCAGCTGGCAAATTTCTGATGCTCCAAATAATCATAAAAATGAGATATACATCTAGGGCAAAGGTCAGCTTTATATCATCATAGTCATTAAGGGATTCATTGACTGTTTGGCCTTTTTCCATAAACTCTGTCAGGACCACAGTGTGGCATTGAGATCAGGGAACTGTGAGCCAATATAACCCCTCATTTGACGCTTAAGAGAATTGTTGCAATGTTCCTAAAACAAAATATATGTTACAGTATAGGTTGCAAATCATCCTGCTCATGCGAGTGTGTTTGAGACCTACTGATGTTTCACACATGGGTTTCCTATTAGTTCATTGGTTGAGTACAAGGTTGAGCTTGGATGTGAGAAACAGAGAGACGTAGGGATAGATAGTGTTTGTCTAGCACTTGCAAGCATTCCTGGAGATATTACGGAAACTCTACAGAGACTATTATGAGTGAGTGGGAACAACAGGGCTGCTGATTGGCTAAACCAATGCAGAGAATTGAAGCAGGCTGTTTCTTCGGGGATCAATTCATTCCCTCCTAGTCCCTGACCGGGCACAAGACACATGGAAACGATAAAAAAAAAAAAAACTCCATCATATGGGATAGCTGAACAGAATACATGGACTACATGCAGGGAGATCATGGGGGAGGAGATGAAGTCTATTACGTTGCGTTCAGAACGGCCGGATTGTCTTTCACAGATATCACAGCAACAATCGAGTCTATTCTCCGTATCTACCAAGGGAAATAAGATGAAGGAGTTAGTGTGGGGCCATTGAAAGCATGACGGCTTCCATTAGGTGGAGCCAATAATATCGCCTTATATACAGAATCAAATGGTAAACCCTTATGAGGAACGTTGATTTTAGAAGAAATAACATAATCCTGTTCTCTAAATGCTGGTTAAAGGGTACTGTAATAAAAACCAAAAGCAAAATCTACTTCAAGCATTATATATGGCTGTGCAAGCAAAACACACAACCAATAAAAATTCTATAGGGGATTTCAGCCTATTACTTCACAGAAATGCTGCCATGCATTTTCCTTTGTGCCTTTCACCCTTAGAGTTAACAGTTCCAAATCATATAAATATAAAACCTTTCATTGCTCCATATGGCAAACAGTTCAACCAGGGTGTGTTTTGCGGAAACTAATCAGGCTGATGTATAGTTTATCTTAGCCTGCTTAGACAGAACTCGCCTTTGTCACAAATGGTGTCCTTATGTTGTCAGGGAAAGAGATATGTAGTTTATTTTAAGGGGGTTGTCGGTACCACCCATCTGACAAGTAAGAGGCATCCATCAAATCCAACCTCCCGCGCTCATTTGGGACAAATGCACTCAGCTCCTCTGGAATCACATTCATATGTGGAGCAGCAGAAGAAGGTATAGATGAGAACAGAGCTCCACCACTTTAACCATGACTGATGCAGACCTGCTCCCTGGTGTGAAGGGAGCTACTGGTCCATTGTTGACAGCTGGTAGTTAACACGGGTATCGTCTCTCAGATATCAAACGCAGTGGAGGTGAATGGAGAGCTCTTCCCTGCCTTGACATTGTATTATACAGCTGATGAAAGGACCACACTTAACTTCAGTGCTGAGGGCTTTAAAATAACAATGGCTTGGGGGTCAGAGAGAGCCCAACCATCATTGTTATACATTTTATTTTATGCTATGTTCCCACGCAAACATCAAAAATAAACTTTTACACGTTACAAACAAATCTTAATTTTTAGAAGTGTCTAGCTATGATTTTGGTTTCCACCGCCACAATACAATAAAGTAAAAGCTATGTTTGTTTTACACATTACGCTCATCTCTTATTTCCAGTTCTCTATTGCTCTGAGCACCACAAATGAAATTACATTCACCCCCACTGTACTGGGATAGCGACAGATATCTTAGAGATGGATATCTTGAAAACTGAAGAAGTAAAATAACTGGTTCAAAATCATTGTATACCCATCTGAAACAAGTTTTTAGAAAATGCTTTGTGTGCATTTTATCATTCTATTATATCATATCACGAAAACATTGTATTTGTTTTCATTTACCTCAACTTTGGGGACCATTTGCCTGTTTGCCAATAGAGTCTAGTGTTGCGGATGTAATGGGGAAGATGAAGTTGTCTAAGTCTCACTAATGGAGACCTTTGTAAAATCAGGGATGGCTGTTTCAGTTCATTTAGTCTTATGGACTCGTTGCCTGCCAATCAAACTCGCATCTTTGTTCAGGACTGATTGTTTGTACAACAGGGAGGAAGAAAAATTATATTTCACGATAAAGTGCGTTAAGGCAAAACAGAGGGGGTGAGTTGAGTGGAGATGAGAAGTTGTCAGGTGCTTTAATCCATTGCCCAGCTGCAGGTCGGCTGCTATTGCAGGAGAAGATTTCGATCGATGGCAGCACCCTGGATTAAATTACAAATTGAGTTTAGCGGGGCTGCTTTTCCCCTCTTTATTTCTGCCGTGTCCCCCAGCGAGGCTCCACAGCAGGCTATTTACGGTGCCCTCTTCCTGGGTAAGTTAATAATGTGAGCCCAGCCTGGACGCAGCTTGACACACACGCCCGCACTGAGTCATTTGGGCTGGAATTGCTCAGACACACCCAATCAATCATGAAGTGGGAAGGGGTCATCCCCAGAGCAGCCCCACCCCTGCACCTCATGGCCTCTCACACTGGTCAATACCAGGCATTATTCTGATCAGAATTGCATTACATTTTTCACAGTGCACAGCAAAACGCCATCCCTCGGGACCCACTTACTGGCGAGATACTTTAATATGCTATTGTTGATTCATGTATTTGTCTAAATTGCCTTATTGACCATGCTCATTGACTTTTTATTAATGGATTCAGTCTGTTGCACTAATGGTCAAACACACTGACTCCCCACAATAAAAAAGTCTAGTGATTATGAAAATGAGGGATGCACTGAACCTCAGGGGCTTTGAACAAAGCCGGAGTTCAATAAGACTCAGCAGCTAAGCCCGCAGGTGACCCAGTGCAAGCTGCTCTGGGATCTGAAGTAAACAAACCATACATCAACATCAGCACATGTACACAAACACACACACACGTTTGATGGAATATCTACATTGTCTTCTAGCAATCCTATTTGAAGACAATGGGGCATGCATGAACAGAAGCAGATATGCAGAGTAGGTATTGTTGTTCCAGTGTGTTTGAAATAAATCAAATCGCTAACAGTCATATTTCTAGGATTGCCGGGTTTAATACATTAACAGAAATCATGGTTTGATTCATCCCTCTGAATCCAATGTAGAAAAAACATTTCATTTATTTTTTTTGCAAACCTGCGCTCACAAGTGGATGGTAGTCGGACTGTGTCGGTAGGTGCATTTAGGTTATGTGTGGGTGAGGTCTAGGTCTCTTAGGGGCTACATACTGCAGCTGTTTATGGGCTCCACCGCATGCATCTAATGAGGGAGATGCAGTCAGGGTAATTACACTAAAGTTGTTTTCCCCACAATCGGCGTAAAAGAGAGAGAGAGCAGCAGTGGGAGTGGATGTCAGGCATGAGTTGGTGCCATTTGGCAGACAAGTGTGAAAAAAGTCAGTTGAAGCAACTGATTTAATGATCTTTCTGCACATACCCTAAACCACAGCTAGCCCACAGGCTCCGTGAGTTCACCTAGTTGCACCCTTTTCTTCCTTTTCCCTGCTAACGCCCACGCTGCCTCCATACAGGCCCTGGAAATCACATGACGAGACAGGGCCCTCACTCCCCGAGAGGACGTCTGGGGGCTGAAACCACATCAGCCCACCACAGAGTAGCGGTGAGCACCACTCTGATCATAAGCACGATGTGATGAAAAGGCCCAATGACAGCGTGAGAGAGAGCGAGAGATATGTCATGAAGAGGCCGGTTTGTCCGAGAAGTCTGGACTGTGGCTTCTCTGTATGCAACAAGAAGGGCATTTGCCATGACAAACAAGTGTATAAAAAGAGTCTGAGGCTTGTGGTTACCTTCTATAGATTTTAGGAATGCATATGCATTATTGTATGAAAAGCACAGACATTCAGAGGTCGTGCATTCACCAGAGTCTGTTTATTCTCACCATGGAAGGCATCAGAAAGCCACATTTCCCAATTCTTCTGTCCTTATTGCAACTACGGTTTTATTTCAACCTGTTGTATTACCCATAAATACAGCCATTGTGACTCTATGGGTCATGCTGACTTTGTGTTGGCCAGATCCGTTACAGAGACTCAAGGAAATGAGGGCTGGGGAAAGCTGTCCAAGCCTCCTACAGCTTCCAAATAAATATGATTCTTAAATGAATCATTTCAAACATTTGTCTCTGGGTTAGACTGAAAGTGAACACAGAAACTCGGCGCCTGGAGCAGCCATTATAGCTAACTGCAGACTTACTGGAAAGACAATGCAGCCTACAGTATATCAGAGGAACTACTGATGTTCCTGCTTACATCGATCCTTTGCCGAAGAGGAACACTCGTGCACCAAAGTGGGACCTGTTGACAACCTCACAAGGCAGCCGGTATCATAAAACTGCAAGATCACAGGGTAATGAGAGAATCCATCTGTGCTGAAATACTTTGGTGATCACAATATGATAAGGAAAATATAAACAGGCTTTAATAATAGAGCACTTTGCAACTTCTGTTTAGAACACACACACACACACACACACACACACACACACACACACGCACACACACCTGTACTTACTTATGGTGTCCAGAATTTGATTGAACTACTTTTAACGAGGCTTGCCTGCATCTTATTACGTAGCACTGAATCAGTCAAATATATAGGAGCTATACTGGGAACATGGAACAACCTCAAACATTTCCCAGAGTCTCCTCCTTGTGCTCAGATAAACGCATATGTCATCACTATCAAGGTGCTCTGGGACCGCGGACTTCATGTTTCATGTCGGCGAGGTCTGAGGTAGTGGGAGACTGAAACGAGGGGGTGGAAGGATAACAGGATGATCCGTAAGTGATGGGGGAAGACCCACAGTCACAGTCTGCTGTGTTGTCAGAGAACATAAAGATGGGTCAAGGGTTAATTGTGGACACATTATGAGAGAAACCTGGAGATTTCTTGAATCAATAAGACACTCTCCTATCACATATTTGATGTTTATCTTGGATTTTCACCATGGAAACCAATAACACAGTGCTCTGTGTAATTGCATGAGAAAACGCTGCTGATGGCAGATTATTGAGAACGGAGAGAGGAGGGGACTTTGGAGGTGATAGGGGAGGTGGAGGCAGACAAATTATGCAGCAATTAAAGTAATCATCATTAAAGATTTTCGTGTTTCATCTGACTAAGAATAACTAAACCTTGCTATTACACAGTCTAGAACCAGGTGAACTTGATAAATTTGTCGGCCCACCAGGGTGAGAGGAGGAAGAAGAAGGAAAAAAGAAAGATGAGCGACAGTTCCATTTCAAGATAAACATCTATTTTCTATCATTGACAGAGAGACTCAAAAAGTTAGAATTCTGCATATAGAGATACAGTCACACCTGGCCTGTTGTAATCATTCCTCAAAGTGTCTTGTGAATGGAGTTAATGGCGAACACACAGTCTGGGTCACGCTGTGCCAACAAACTCAGTGACAAACCTACAAGAAAGTCAGTCAGTCAGTCATTTTCTATACCTGCTTATTCCTCATTAGGGTCACAGGGGTCTGCTGGAGCCTATCCCAGCGTGTTACGGCGAGAGGCAGGGATACACCCCAGATGGTCGCCAGCCAATCGTGGGGCACACACACCATTCACTCACACATTCACACCTATGGGGAATTTAGAGTTGCCAATTAACCTCAGCATGTTTTTGGACTGTGGGAGGAAGCCGGAGTACCCGGTGAAAACCCACGCAGACACGGGGAGAACATGCAAACTCCACACAGAAAGGTCCCAGACCCCGGACCAAGGAGGTCCTGAACCTGCGACCTTCTTGCTGTGAGGCAACAGCGCTAGCCCCTGCGCCACCGTGTCGCCCCCTACAAGAAAGTGTAATCAATAAAATCTGAGGATTCCTCCACTGGATTTTCATGCACATTCATTTGAATTAGATACACAGAGGCAAAGCTTTAAACCAAGGAAGAGCATTTCACAAACATTTGAAAAAAAATATGTGACATATGTTTTTTTTTTCCTTTTTTTTTTTTAAAGATCTTTATGAGTAAATACCAAACCTTAGAATATAGACCGAGCAGTCCAACCAATGATTTTGTCAATGGAAATTGCAAAATATTTGGCTTTGGACCACAAACATTTGATGTCTGTAAAATATGTTGTATAAGTGTATAAATAGGAGGAAGCTTATCTGACACATGTTGCATCATTATCATGATTGTACCCGTTTTTTTTTTCCCAGCACCCTGTGCAGTCCTTTCTCCTACATCCAAATGGAGCTTGACTTTCACTGCATTGCCTGATCCTGTGTGAATCCAGTCTAAGCCCTGGTTTTCCATCTAAGTGAGTGAGCAGAGTGGTTTCCAGTGTTTCAGGCTTTTCTCCACATTTCAGCACATAGATCCGTAATGGTATGTAATGAAACCTGCAGGAAAAGCCTAAAAGTCTCTAGTTAGCAGAGGTATGCAAACAGAGTGTTTGCAACACCACAAACCAACTTTAATGTATGTTACTTCACATCTATCACATAATCTACTGAAATTTCTAATTACACCTATTATTGTGAGTCAGGGAGCTTATTGTCTGAATCTTACAACAATGTTGTTCTGGTGTCACGAAGTGTATCTGGGATTTCACAGAAACATCAGCACTGCTGTTGTGTTTGTTGCCCACAGCTGGCTGTGTTAGCATCACACCGCTAAAATAATAAGTGCATTTTCAAACTGAGAAAAGGCTGTGTACACTCAGAGAGAAAGAGAGATAGTCTATTTTGTCAATATTGTTATCTGACATTCATGCCAAAGAAGCACACAAAATTGAAAATTTAATTGAAATAAGAGAGGGAAAGGAGTGAGTTTCAGTTACCACCAACTCTCTGAAGACGTTGGTAATTTTGCTCTAACTGCATGAGGCTACTAACGCTGGTCATTGTGAATTGGAGCCTCATTGAACCGTTTTCACAATGAGGCTCATTTGCATTGAAAGGGGCCCAATTATATATTATCTAATTTACATAGTAAATAGCAAAAAAGCACAGAGATGCTATTTGCCTGGCAGTGCGGTTTGGAATGCATTTCACCCTTTTGGAGGTTCTTTCTGAATTACACAGTTTCGTTGACTTCCACCTTAGTGCCAGTAATGATCTAATTGGATCTTATACATTACAATAAACACATGAGGTGTTATGCTGACACATACTCACACTCTTGTCTATACCCACTCACCATCCTCTCCTTGCCACCACAAACACACACACCCTGATGTGGAAAAGCTCACCCACTCTTTCACATTAGGAAACACTTATACTGCAATTCACAGACACATTCACACACACAAGAGCACTAAGTTCTGATGGGAATCAATGTTAGTATAATATTACAGTAAAACATTACATTGATATGTTTATATGATATGATGGATTATACAGTTACGATGACATTTGTTTGAACAATTAATGCTGACCTGACTACTGTATGACGTAGGAGATAGAGTGTTGCAATGTCTGAAAGGATTTGAATTTCATTAGCTAATCACATCACAACACTTTAAGTATATTTTGTATTGATATTGTGTTGCCTGAGATATAATTTTCAGAGAATGTTAAAGGATAAGTTCACAAGTGTTTAATTGTGTCTTTAAACAGTCAGGTGTCCATATGAACACAACATGTTTTGGTCACTGATCAATTCTCCAGTTAACGCTGATCATTAAAAGACTCCCTCCAAATGCACTGAAAAAACAAAAAAAACTATTCTTGAGCAAAAACATATTTAAAATTTTATCTGCAGATAATGAGACTAGCTGTCCAGCGATACACTTATAGCCTTTTAAGGTTAAAAAAAAAAAACAACAACATCTTTGTGTCTCCACAGACACATCCAACCATATGAAACTAACAAAAAGAGAGTATTTGGCCTCCAAAAAAGACACAAAAGGCACAAGAGGACAACTATGGATTTTAGCTCCTTTCAAAATCCATAGCACTAGTACTAGTACTAGTAGAGGAATGATTACAGCAAGAAACACGAATACTGTTTCCATCTAGACTTGATTTGCCATAAACATGCGATCCCACACCACATGCAGTAAAACTCCCACTATAGCTCAGATTATGGAATCTTCTTCAAGTAAGCAAAGAAAACTCAATTGTTTCTAACCAAGGACAGATGATTAAAAGTTAGCATTTAGCTTCAGTCAGTAATGTTAAAAAACATTAACCAAGCCAAGCAACGTGGTATAGTCATGGACTCCGACCTGAATTTCAACAGCAACATTAAGACAATTATAAAGCCAACCTACAACCACCTGAAGAATATATCAAGGATTACAGGACTGATGTCTCAGCAGGATGTGAAAGCGTTTTTCTTCAGTCAACTCAACTACTACAAGTCTTTACAGGTTCGTACCTCTCAAAAATGGATCAGACAGCTGCAGCTGATTCAGAACGCTGCTGCTCAAGTCCTTACACTAAGACCAAAAAAGTGAATCACATCTCTCCAGTTCTAGTTCTAAAGTCTTTACACTGGCTTCCTGTCTGTCAAAACAGAGACTTTAAAATACTTTCATTGGTATATAAAACAGAATGGTTTTGGGTCAAAATATATTTCTGATCTGCTGCTACATTATAAATCATCCAGACCACTCGGACCGTCTGGGACAGGTCTACATTGTGTCCCCAGAGTGAAAACTAATCCTGGAGAAACAATGGTCAGTTTTTATACTCCACCATGTGTAAGACAGTCCATAACAGCTGCAACTCTCAGATCTTTTAATCTAAGGCTGATGACTTCTCTGTTTGCAGCTGCTGCCTTTTATTACACATAATGTGAGGTGTTTGATTAATTTATTACACTGACTGTAACATTTAATCTTCTAATTTATCCATCTTATTCTTTATGATCTCTTTTTTATTTCCTATTGAACTCTTTTTAATTGTGTTTAAATGTGTTTCTATTTTGCCTCATGCTGCTTTTATAGTTTGTCTTTATGCTTTTTATGTCTCATGTAAAGCAGTTGCCCTGTTAAAATGTAGCTATGCATGTGCCTCCTGATGTTATTATGAAGCCACGATAGCGCCCAGCAGTACTTTATGCGTGAACATGTGTACCGACCCAGATGGGTATTTCTAATTACCATAGATTAACACAGTTAAAATACTAGCAGGCCTTCAGGAGACCACCACCCAACACATGCCAACTGTGCAGAGCTGGTAGCTACAGTGGGGAGTTGATCCGCAGGAGGGGGTGTAATGTTTTGGTCGTGCTGCCTTAAAGCACCACTGACAACCGTTTACATACCAACCAAATCGGCCTCCATATCAAGAGCACATGTTGGAACTGGACAGGAGCAACGACAACCATAAGGTGTTGCAAAAATCAAATGGTTGTTGTTTGTGACTCTACGGTTGTATGTTTGCAGCAGAAAAAAATGATTAAAAAACTATTCCATTTGAGCCAGAAGCTATATTTAAAAAAAAAAAAAAAAAATCCATCCATGCCAAAAAACAAACAAGAGAACAAACATACCAATGAAAAAACAACAAAAGACAAACAACAAATACCGGCAAAATATCAGTTAAAGGCTGCCATTGATGAATCACAAATGAAGCATCGTCAGTGACACAAAACTTCTTTGCAAGCATGAAAGCACTACTGACAACCGTTTACATACCAACCATCATCCACAACAATGTTATATGTTGGAACTGGACAGACGGCTGCTGTGACAACCATTAGATGTCGTATGAGAAAATGACTGTGGGTAACTACGCAAGACTATAGGCATTTAGGTTGAAAATAGAAAATAGGGCCTGACTTTTGTGCTTGACCTTTTTTTTTTTTTTTTTACACTTCACTCATGCAGGGAAGGTCAAGTCAGCTTAGCTGGTGTTTTCAGATAACAATCTGCTTCACATTCACATAGCTGTACACATTTAGAGCTGGGAGCCTCTCAAAACAGTCACAGACTTCAGCTGATCATTGAAGCAGTTGAAGGTTTTGGATTTCCACACTTAAGAAGATCAGCTCTTTCCGAACATAAGATCACTATAGATTCTCACAATTATGTCAATCATACTTAATACGCAAGCAAATTCTTCTAAACCACAGCGTGTTTATGTGTATCATTCGATATCAACAATACCTTTTCTTTATAAATTGAACTTCCAAACAGAGGAAAGTACAGATTCAATTTCTGTTTTTTGCCATGATTGTTTTTATTGAGAGCATCAATCATGTCGAGGTACATTTACTGTTTCCACTGAAACTAGGTCCACTTTTGTGCTTTGCTCTCCATGTCATTCAACACAAGTATCTGCTATAGTCTGCTATAGATACCTCATCTCATAACCAAAATTTAGACTTTATGATATAGACGCTGCTACAAAGCTCACCAGTTCCCTTAAAATATCATGTAACTATAAATGAACATTCACAAAACTGCAGCTGCAGACCACATTTTACAATTACGGCAACCCCAGATTTATACTTTCATTCAATCTCATTCCACTTCAGAAAGCTTTTACAGACTGACATACTTGCAACGAGAAGAGCCTCTCATGTGGAAAACCTAAATACCTTAATACCTTTCTCAAGGGCACCACAAGGTTGTCTGAAAAGGAATGGAGATACGTTACTTCATATACCTTTGTCTAGGGATTCAAACTTGAAACCGATGAGTTACAAGCCCAATCTTAACATAAATCAAATTCTCTAATGCATAATGTAGCGAAGCACTCACTTGATTAGTATTACACTTCAGTAAGCCTGGCTCACTATGCATTAAAACAGTTCCTTTTGCATAATTAATGAGGCACTTGGTTCCAAGTACCAATTACGAGGGGTACAATGGCTGAGTCCAATTGAACACTGCAGCCATCTGCTCCAGAGCTCGGCTGCCTAACCAGGACAGAGGCATAAATAAAGCTCGAGCATCAGGCCCACATGCAGACTCAGACCAGCTGCGTCTTTGTCAGTGTGGATGCACGAACAGGATGTTTCTGAGGATGCAGAGACAGAAGGGAAGGGGAAGAAGAAGAAGAAAACATGTTGAGGAGAAGTGAGGGAGAGAGGATAGAGGACAAAAAAAAAGGAAGAATGGGTTACAGTGAGGACATGGGAACTGTGGAGGCGGAAGTTACTGAGAGAAACTAGGAAAAAGAAAAAAAAAGTTGAGCCTATTTTAGCTTGGCTTTCGGAATGGCAACACATTGTGGTGTCATGCATAAATTTTGCTGGTGTTGCAAAAATCAAATAGGTGATGTCTGTGGCTCCACTGTTGTATATTTACAGCAAGAAAAAAAAACAAACAAAAAAAGTACTCAACTTGAGCCAGAAACTACATCTGAAAAATGAAAATAAAGCATTTTCCACACATCCAATCTCCGCTGTCCATGTCAGAACAAACAAAAGAAAAAGAACAAACATAGCAGTGAAAGAACAATGAAAGACAAATACCAGCAAACAATCAAGTAAATAAAAGGCCCCCCAAAAAATGCTGGAATCAAAATTGAAGCATCGTCATAGACACAGATAGGCCAGAGCAGATAAAACTGCATGGTGCGTGTGAACAAACGGCAAAAACGTCTTTTCCTTCAAAAGAAGAATAAAAGGCTATGAGTTAATGAGAAAAATAAGCGCTGTTGAGATAGATCAGTGTTTACGGGGGTAGGCTGTTGGAATGTATTTGTAAGTAAATCACTTTCGGTGAGAAAGCATATGGGGAACGGAGGAGAGCAGAGACAGCTGTGAAGGGGGCAGCTGAGCAAATCAAAAACATCTTTTGATTGTTTCACTCAACAAAAGTGCAGGGTATGTTGTAAAGCAAGCAAAACAGCAATTGCTATACAACAACAATGAGGAGGCTTTGTACAGCTTGAGCGGATGATACAGTACTTTAAATTGAGATCATCAAGCCATCATCATCCCAGTCAGAGTGTTCCGCAGCAATCGTTCTTGGAAGCACGTCCATCATGTAGCTGCCTGAGTCATCATACTGCTAATCCATCCAGAGCCCTGACAGCAGTGATGTGTTGCTGCAAATTGAGCTCCACACTATGGCCGGACACTGCAAACAGACCCGCGGACAACAACAAGGACCTCAGGACTGTACTATTGTGCACCAGCAGGCATTTAGACCCAATGTAATCTTATTATATGGATTGCACAGAAGAAGCTATGTTAAGATGGTTTCTCACAATAGATGGTGCTGCTGAGGGTCTTGTTTCCTTGCTTTCGTTTTTTTTTTTTTTTTTTTTTTTGGTGCTGTTGAGTCTTGGGCGGCTGCCTGGCTCAATTTAAACAGAAACAGAAGACTGTAATAGAAGCCGACTGCTTCCTCCTAAACAAAGGCATGAAGTGAAAATAGTCTTTTTTTTCCCCACTTGGGTTTTTTATCATTTTCATCATCAAAGGCTAACAGAAGATTTCTCACACTCGGCAATGAAAAAATGTGCCTGCATGCATGTGTGTGGATGCTGTAACGTGCTTGCTAAACCGATCTGTCTCAGGTTGATCATCATTCCTGGTGATAGAACTCTACAACTGAACATTGTGAGCCTTTAAAAAACAGATTAATAAACATAATTTTCTCCTCCCTCTGACAGCAGCCTGGAAGACATTACAGCGAGGGAGGCAGGCAGACCTCGGATGATCTCCAGGAGCAGGATTAGCAGTATTAACCAGACAAATTAGGGCCTCTGCGCCATCACCAAGCCAAAAGTGAAACTCCCTGACTTTCATAAACAAATCTCCCCAAGCTGTTAATCTAACTGGTATCCCACTTCTGAGGCCACCCGGGTTATCCACCTTCCTATTGGTTATCCAGCTCAGCATTATAGTGTCAAGGTCATGTTCACCTATTTCAAGTGATGGAAAAACAAATAAGTGAGCATAAGTGTATTGAGCAAAAAAACGGGTGTGAAAATAAGCAGAACAGTGCTTCATTTGTAGCCAAACTGCACTTTTCCGGTCTTATTTGCTTTATCAGTCAAAGTTGAAGAAAATCACCAAGCCTTCACAGATGTGACACTGATAAATGTTAAGCTCAGGGACATTCTCAGTCTCATTCACATCTGCAATAAAACACCTGTGTGAGTAACGAGGGGTTGTGTTACACCACGTAGGAAGGAACATGGCTAATGCCACATCTCCAGACCCTCAGCAGCGTGGGTTTTAGAGGAGCAGGAGATTTGTTTCAGGGAGGCTGTGCATCACAGTCACTGCAACTCTATGCTATATATCATTTGGCAGGGCACTGGGGCTGCCAGAGCAGGGCAGAGGCCTCAACCCAAATAACATCAGATAAGCAAGTATCAGAAATTTTACACTGATGAAAATGTTAACCTCCATCCACAGGAGGTGAAGAGAGTAGACGCCGCTGTGTCCTGTAAATAAAACCGGTTCCTCCCACAGACTGTATAAAAATAATAGATGTAGCTACTGTGATGTCACCTATTGATTTGTGGACTCATTCTGACTGTCGCCAGCCGAACCCTTAAAGCTTGATAAAATTAGAGCAGGCGAATAGTAGACAAATTCAACACGTGTACATTTGCACGTAATAGAGATGTCTATAGAGATCCAAACTGGTTTCCGTACCAGGCTGTAAAGATGTTTATTTCTGCTGTAAAGTTGTGCATTTTAACATGAGGGTCAATAGAGATTGACCCATTTGTTACCAGCCTCAAGTGGCCATTCAATAAAATTCAGTTTCTGGCATTTCCAGGTTGGCTTAACTTTTCAACCCTGGAGGTTGCCGCCTGTCAAACATTCCTTCATTCCTTCAGCTCATTTGTCAAAATGTGACTTTGTGTTTAAGGAACAGTGTGTATGATTTAGTGGCATCTAACAGATTGCAGCCAACTGATAACCCCTCACATCACCCCTCTCTCTCTCCAAGCATTTATGAGAACACATGGTGGCTGTGAAACTCATGAAAAACCTGGAAGAGTGTGTGGTCTGTCCATTCTGGACTATTAAAGCTGCAACATAGTGAGCTTCTTGGAGGTGGAATCCCCAATCCCTATGTAGAGATAAAGGGGTCATTTTAAGGTAACAATAACACTATTGTTATGTTATACACTATATTCTACATTAATATCCTATGTCATATTCTAATAGTGCATTCTTATGAATATTTTAGAACATTTCTTCCAATAGATACCCCTAATTCTGACACACTAGTCCTTGAATGGATTGATTAACTTCAGTGATTGGTTATTGTAAGCAGTCTGACCTGGTCACCCCTAAGTGCCACACAGGTGTGGCTGCCAATTACCGTACATCATTTATTGTTTATTTCCCAAATTGTTGCTCATATCACATTAAAGTCATGGATTATAGCCAAGTTGTATGTCTTTTTTTGTTTCAAACAAATCAAATTTCAGTATGTTATGGTATATACATTCCAGTGGCGGCTGCTGGTCTTTCAAGAAGGGAAAGCTCATTTTTAGTCGACATCAGCTTATCAGCTTGTTAGCTTACTCACTAGCTGTAGCAGCTGTGTGAGGCTGTGATCACCTGGGAGTGCTTTGTGACGGTGGAGGCTCACGACTGCAGCTGCTAGTTGGGGAGGGTTAAAGCAGAGTGATAGAAGGCTGCTTCCAAAACCTTAGTAAGCACTGCCTACTGACTAGTAGCTACTACTCGAATGCCACAGTAGTAGTTTCTATGTAGGAAGTTAGCCAGTAGAAGGCACAATTCAGATGTTCTACAGCACCACCACCTTGCCCTCCCAGTGACTACTGGGGTAGTATGGTTCACTTGCACACTGCAAAAAAGGCCAGATGTAGAAAACCATCGAGTTAGTGTTCGCCTACCTGTTGAAAGCCTACCATGGTATTCAAACATTCTAGATAGTGGATTCCTCATTTTTTAAAGAGCACAGACAAATCATCATGAAGTTCAGCGTCAAATCTCGCTGAGGCCATGTCTACTCCCCAGCATTTGATGGGCGGGACCAAACCCAGCATTCATCTAATAGTCGAGTGGAACAGCCCACCCTATGCTTCCCCATTCAAGTCTATCGACGTCGAGCTTCAATGCTGTTAAATGCACTAAATTAATGAATGAGAAGTCACGTCAGTAACCTGTGAAAAGCAGCTGATTCTGAACTATTCTGAACTTTTTATATTTTAGAGGAAGCTGAGGTTCCTTGCAGTCACCACTGCCACATTGTGACTAATTTAAACTTCTCACATGGATTTTTCAATTTCTAAAACTCACCTAAGATTCTTTTTTTAAACACCAAAAGGAGGACAATGGTTAAAACAAAAATTGACCAGACCCAGTATGTTGGCATATTCAATTTCTGCACCGAAACATATTCAAACTCATTGTGGGTTGTGTGTTTCATGATCCAAATGTTGTTGTACTGTACTGACACACAGTCCGGAGGAAAAACTAAGTATGATGACGATCCTATAAGGTTGTGACAGAAGCTGGTGCATCTCCTTCTACAGCAGATGATTATGTTGAGATAAGGCTTGCCTGCAGCAGTGAGCCATCAATGCAATCAAACAATGACTCCAAAGCCACTTCATATTTTTCTACATAGCCAGACTTCAGTTAAGTGTGAGTTATTAGTCTCTGGGTGACAAAGTGCCTCAACAAACAACTTAAACTCCCATCAGGGAGTCCCATCATTAGTCACTACATATATTTGGTTTAATCAGCATGTATTCACACACACCAGAAATAATCAACAATATTTATAACAATATGCACAGTGCAAGAAGTGCAGGAAGTGCAAGAGTATTTCATATCATTAGTATTTTCATAAGTATTTTCATCCACCTGTAATCTAGAGGTATTGGGAGCCATCAGAACAGTATCTGAAGAGGATCTGGATTCAGTCGTCATGCCTGACTTTATCATTCACGGCACTTTATGCCCGATACACCATGGAATGCAAAGCAGCCTGCCGTTCCCACCATGAAAGGCATGACCTGCTCTTCTGACCAAAGGAAAAAAAAAGCTATAAATAGAATGA
This sequence comes from Lepturacanthus savala, assembly GCA_030544235.1. Taxonomy (NCBI): domain Eukaryota; kingdom Metazoa; phylum Chordata; class Actinopteri; order Scombriformes; family Trichiuridae; genus Lepturacanthus; species Lepturacanthus savala. The sequence goes on along the minus strand of CM060482.1, from coordinate 12,907,892 downwards.
ATTCTGAATATAAAGAGACCATAATATTGGAGAATAATATTGACACTTTGCTGTATTGATTGAATATCCTCTGTGCCTGTGTGAGTGCTGGATTAGCCGTGTTTACCCAGGAACGCTCTGAGTACAGTTCAAGGGCAAAGGTTTGTAGTTTCAAATAGCTGCCAGATATACACATGGTCAACATTAACCCTCTGGGAAAAGTCTGTGTGTGCGTGTGTGCTTAAGCAATAGAAGGGGAAGCAGAGAATGGGATATTGAGAAAGAATAAAAATTAGGGAATGATGACGACAATGACAGGAGGTGTGGTTATGTTTGTTGTGGATTTATTTTAATTCAGTGGTTGTATTAGGGAAAGGAAGGAGAGACAGGGAATTAGAACAATAGAGTGAAGACACAAAAACTTGTATATATATGCACACATAAGTGGAGGCAGGGAGGCTGAGGTCAGTAAAATCAACAAAATGATATTTGAATCTGTTATGGACATCTTTTCATGTCAGCAGCTACAAGTGGCAGCGATGTGGTATTTTCCCAAAACCTGTGTGAACTTCCCCCCGAAATCATGTGATGTTATGTCAGTAAATAGCCAATATCTACTGATAGTGGTTTGTGTGCTTTGGATTAAAAAGCTCTCATGGCAAAAGATCTAACGCCGTGGAAGCCTGCTTACTTTGGACCAAGCATCCCATCCACATTCATGCTTTGAATGTTCACTGCTTGATTTCATGCCACTAAAATTACATCAAACACAAATTTAATTCAGACAAACAGACGGGATCTATACTATCATAATTAAAGGCGAATAGGCCAGAACAATTAGGCCTTCTTAGTGGCTTTTTCCAGGCCTACACTTTGGGGCTATACCTAAATATCCTATGCAGGATTTGAATTTCAAAAAATTCTTCATATTTAACATGTTGCTTCTGATGAAGGTGCTCTGTTCTGATTGGCCAGCTTCACTCTGGCAGCTCAAGAGGCTGTGTAAACAAACAGAAGCACAATTTCAATTTGGCCATGTTTAACATTTGTATGCAACATCATAACAGTAACCAAAAGACGATACGTGTTCTTTAAAAGGGAAATGATGTTCAAAGGGTTTTGATTATGTTCAAACTTGTTTACTGAACTACAAGAAACAAAAATATAACTGATTCCACCACTGGTCAGTTGCCAGCATCTTGGTGTGGTCTGTGACGACATCCAGGCAGATAGAGGACGAGTCCTCTACCACCAACAACTCCACAGGACTGTGTGCACAACATGCTGGGAAAAAAACCTATGAAAAGCTCACTCAGTTGTGGAGATGTTGGAATTAAGGATGTGTGTGGTGGTGGTGGTGTGTGTGTGGGGGGGGTATCAGCTTCTAATTACAGCACCAAAAACCCAAATCCTTCCTTTTTTTGGGTGCAACTTTACTTTCACATCTGTCTTTCATATTTCATCACAACATAAAGAATATACGCTTTTATGGCTTAATGATGTGATTATCAGAAATGATGAGCCTGACTTCTACTAAAAGCACTTCATGTGTGTAACTATGTTAACAAACAGCCAGGCTAAAGTGTTCTGCATCACCTTGAAACAAGAAAGGCTCCTTAGTAACCTGGCGAGAAAAACTGTTGACCCTTGTTAAAACATTTTAATACAACATATGATTCATTCAACATAATTAATGAAAACCATCTGCAATCAGTAAGTGGCAACAAACACTAACATGATGTGTCCAGATATGCAGTCGAGGTTGTCAAGTCTACTTATACACAGTTAAAAAAAAAAAAAAAAAAAAAAAAAAAAAAAAACATAGCTAAAAGTTTATTACAGTCTTGAAAAGTGTCCGAATGTACAAGGTTTTGCAATCTATTTTTCTATATTTACAAGCCCCTGCTCTGTTGTCTCTGTTGTAGCCTCTACCTTTCTAATTTCCAGCTCCTTTCCCCAGCCGTGTTCTGTTTGGCTTCCTTGCCTGCAGAATAAATAAATATACTTCAGCGTTATCGGTTTTCTGTACAGCACAGCTCCCCTGGTCGACAGAAACATGTCAAACTGCGCAAATAAATAGCTCCCCTGTAACCCAAATACAGTGTAATTGCTCTGATCTGCTCTTTTCCTGAACATGAGAACCAGCTCAGAAACTCCCACTGCCCCCACCTGGATCCGCCAAACTCTGTCTGCCCCAAGCACTTTAACGTCTCCACCTCTGTCCACTCAGCCACCCGTTTCCTCATTTTATGGAGCAGGCCATGGGGGTTCCAGGTCCCCACACATCCCTCTATTATCATGTCAAACAGTGTATGACATCAGTTCAAATGGGGAGCTTAATGATCTCCACAGGGAATTAAAGGGTAATTCAGATAATATGTAACATACTGTAGAACGTTTATAATGGCAGAACGTATTTGCTGTAAGCTGCAGTACATTACATAAAAAAAACTGCATAAATTGAAAACATAATGAACATATGACGTGCTAATTATCAGACTATACGCAAGTAATGCTACACGGCAGCAGTTATAACAAGGTTGAAATAAAAAAAAAAACAAGAAGGCATGCCAAGTAACACTCATGTACAGTACATAAGGGGAAAATCATTACACCTCATTATTTTTCTTTTTTACAATACCAAACACATTTCTCTTTACCGAGTTAATTGTTGTCAGCATGGCATTTCATATCCAGAATGCACAAAGCAATCAAAACACTTAATATATCTCAGGTTTCAGAAGCAGTTTATAGGTCACAGATATGAATCAGAAATGACCCATTGTGCAATTTTCGTGTTGGAATTCCAAGAGTGCAAAATAAACCTAAAATAATACCAGTAATTCAAAAAAAAAAACACTATGTATTTATGTATAGGGAGAGCTATAGATATACAAAACAGCCTATTGCATATCCTCTTATAATAAACCTGTCACCAATCTTCTGCAGATATGTCATTTTTGATCATGCAGCGGTGTAGTAGTGCATTAGGTATACTGTTATACTTGCACTCATCCATCTCGCCCCTCTCACCCTCTCTTCGTTCACAAAAGGGCAGGTCACTAGGTGACACTAATTAATGATTACTCCACCGTGAATGAAGCCCCCATGTGTGACAGGTCGCATGACAATCCCTGTCAGTGACATCATCATGATAATTACTATATCTGGCTCCTACACATGGACACCTTTGAGGTTGATGTCATTTTATTTTAATACAGGCATGAATTACAAAGACTGAAGTCACTGCAGTTAGACAGGATCAGTTCTCAGCAGGAGAGCACAGTGAAGTTGGCTCGTTACTGGATATTTGCATTCACTTTTTCATTCAGCTTTCAATCAGTTCCTGTCAGTTTCAGCTTAACTAAAGACTGCACATTCATCAATCCATGATCTACTATACAATTACTGGTCACTTTCCTGGTTCTACTGAGTTTTTCACATGCTGCTCATCACAGAATGATCAACATGCTGTAACCTGAAGTCAAAAGTGAACGTCAATATCCAATAACGACGCTATCTCTATGGAAATGAAAACGACCATCTCATGACCATGGGTTAGTATCTAATTTTTTAACCAATATCACAAGAGGGACTCCGTAGACACCCATTTATCTTAAGACACTGGGCGACACGCCACCTTGTGACATCTAATAGACACAGGGGTCTACATCACTACAAGGCTCATTCAGATTCAAAGTAGTGCTTGAAATCAATCAAAAGCATATTAATTTAACTTTCAAACTGATTTATTCATTACCACTATTTCATTTACTAGAGACTAATAAAAAATTATATAAAGACTAATCATGGATGTTTGTAACTTTGTTGAGCCCAGTATTTCCCAAGAAAAGAGCTGTACTGAGCCCATGGTCATTGAGGTTAACTCAATGCCATAAAGAAGAATGATATATCCCATTACATTCAATATATTTATGTTCTCATCAAAAACAGACAACACATATACTTGACTGCATGACCTGTGGATCTTTTAAGTATTCTTGACTTGACTCACAGCAACAAGTACAACAGTTTTGCTCACCTGTTGTTGCTGGAGTCCAGTTTAGCGTCATCCATTCGTTCAATCTCCGTCCAACATAATTAAGCTAACAGATCAGCAATTTTTTAAAAATGTATTCCTCCTCTTCCTCATAGTAACATTCCTGCCAAAGCATGTCCATGTGTTAGCCACTGCCAGGCTAGCAGTAGCGTTAGCCTAATTATCCCTTCATCAGCATCAGGTGTGTGGCAATGAGCTGTAGGAGAAGCACAGAATGCTGTTAAAGTGATATGTTTCCCTCCTCTTTGTAGTTGATTTGTACTTTCCCTCCATTTTACTTGGTAGCTAAATATACACATAAATAATAAAAACAACACATCACCTTTACTTTAACTTGACATTGACATGACACATTTACGGATACACAAAGATATCAAAATAGCCTACTCAAATAAGGTAATAAAAACATTTTTTTACATGTAGGTGCAGCACAATGAAGTAAATGTCTAATTTACTGGACATTTGTGTTATGATTTTCAATGTACATTTAACAGTTCTGACAATAGTATGTAAGCATGTGCAAAACAGACTGTAAACACATGGGTTTGGTGGTGGCTGAGAGAGAAAACAGTTTATGAAATCTAGATAAGTTTTCGTCACTGAATGCATTTTCATTCATTCATTCTTTCAAGCTTTATTTATACAGGGCGATCCAATGACAGCAGTAACCTCTTTTGCAAGGGTGCCCCTTTTTACGCAGGACAATAATAAAAAAAAAAAAAAAAAAAAAAAAAAGATGACACAAGCAAAAACAAACATTAAGACGTCTATTATGTTTTTTGTGTCAAAACAATGAAAAGTGATCCACAGTTTGGCCAACATTGACTCACGTTGTGTGCTGTGTGAACTCAGTATTCAGCAATGCATGTCATGTTAAGAAACAAACCAAAAAAAAACTGTATACTGTATACATTTTCCATACATCCACCTCACACATATGGTAAACACATTGGTCAGAACTGAAGTGTTCACACAGTCAGCAAAACAGAAGTCTATGTGGACCAAACTATGAATCATTTTGTATTGCTTTCAGGAAAAAAGGCATTTATAGTGAACATATCCTCCAAAATTCTATTCTTTTCTCATTTATAATCCACCACCTCCAAAACAATATTTTCAGGAAATACCCACACACCTTTTTGGTAAACACATATTCAAAACAGAATGATTGATAAATATCATTCATTTCTGCAGTAATCATGTTGAAATATATAGAATACATTCACAGTGGCAGACAAGGACGAGGTGGCCACATTCATTGACCATTACTGATGAATGGGAAGGTTTGTGAATGTGAAGACTAAGTTGTCGGCTGCAGTTTAATGTAGATCAAATTTAATGTGTATGAAGACATCCAGGGCAGAGGTAGGGTAGAGATCTCTAACCTCAATCTTTCTTTAAATCTGACTTGTATCTGAACCCAGAATTCACACCAACAATACCTCTGGGTCCAGCAGTAAATAGAGGGATGTTTTCCCCCTCTTGTGATATTCAATAGGTTCAGCGCAGATAAACTGTGGGGACACAGTAGTTGTATGCACCAAGCCCAGCGCTGTTTAACTCTCTGACCTCCTCCATATGACCCTAGAGGCCATTGTATCACAGGTTTGCTCAACTGGACTTCTCTGAGAGAGTGGGATCGTTTACCTCCATGGGAAGACTGCTCCTTGTGTGTGTGTCTGTGTGTGAATCTGGATGCTCTGCAGTTCGAGCTAAGGAAATGAAAAGTGTTTTCAAATGTTTTCACAACCTGGAAGTGTTTAAGGACCTTGTTAATCACTACCACACGTCCGAAAACATGTTTTGACAGGATCTCACTCACCCAATGGCTAGACACCTTCATGCTGGACTACGCTATAGCCTGTACTATGAAACCAGAGTTTACCAATACAAAGCTCATTCACAAATCTGGGTTTGATGAAAATAGTCAAAATCAGCTAGCTTGAATTTCCTAGCTGGAGCTAGTGTGTATTGTAATATGAACCCACCAAGCAGCTGAATATCGCTACGTGCACTTCCAACATCATGGTTCAAACATTAAGAACCCACCTGATCCTTATTTATACCAGTATCTACTCTGGGCTCTCCCCTGCTTTCCAGTGTGCTTGGAATAGTCTTACATCGTTATCACTTGGTGCATGTCTGAGACGTGTAATTGTTTCCATCCATGTTGGAGTTGTTGTTTACATTAGAGAGCTTTGCCAGCAAAGTAAATTTTTGTAATCGCAGCAAGGTATCGGCAACAAGGATGGTGCAGAATTACTGTATTTACATGAGGTACATGTATTTTACATTAGTCCCAAATTTTGACTAATTTCTGCTCATTCTAGTGTCCAGTGGATGTCACCTCACCCTCTTGGTAACATCTTTTATAGGATTAACAAATACATTTGCTGAGGTCATATTGTGTGCCACAGACAGCCTGAAGCACTTCCATGTTCCTCTCTCCATCAACATGAATATCCCCACTTCCCATTGAATCTCCCTGCCTTAGAAACCAAACATTACTGCAGCAACTGACTTTTTCTTATGAAAGACGGCTGCAGGTATTTTTAAAGTGCTGCTCTTTAATGCACCGCCAGACACTTAACTCTACTCTCCTGGTTCTCCATTGGCATGACAGTTACAGTTACTTTTGTTGTCTATGATTTACCATGCAGAATAACATGGTCAACTTTTATAATATGATGCTTTGTTATAGAGTAAAACAGTCTTTCTGAAACATTTTCTGTCATCCTCTTTTGGAAGGAAAACACGAATCAAAGCACTCTTGTTTCTGGTTCTTCCAGTCAGGATTTCAACCACACCACAGCACCGACACTGCTCCTCGTTAAGGTCTTCACTAACATCCATTTTAACAGAGACAGTGTCAGAATTTAAGTCTTAGCATTACAGGATCTCAGTGCTGCACACAACACATTATAGACTGACTGGAAAATGGGCTGTAAAATTCTGGCACAGTATTTAACTGGTTTGGAACCTATAGAACACGGTCGACATGCAGAGCTCCCCAAGGCTCTATTCTGGGGCCTCTTCATTTACATTCCCCCAGTATCTCATATAATGGAAAACAACAACATATGTAACTATAATTATGCAGATAACACACCATTTTACATAAACATAGCCAAGGGACTGAAATCACCTTGATTTGCCTTACATCATGAACTTAAAATGTCTTTGCTGATTAACTACTCTTCAATCACAATCACCAAGTAGGAATTACTTGGTGATTGTGATTGGGGGCAGGCAGACAGGCAGGCAGGCTGTTGTCCTGTACATCACTCTAGTTTCCTACTAGCCCAACGCCACCCCCACCTTGCCCCCTTTAGTGGCACACCCACCTCTAAAAGCTTTTTTAATTATGGCAGCCATTAAAGCAAGGCTGGCTCTGGTCTCTGACTGATGGTTGTGTATGCACCACTGCTCCTTTGAGCCAGCCACTTGCTTACATGCACTTACTGTACATGAGCATGCACGCATGCACACATACATGTACAGTACATACAAAAGATATGCACACATGCATACAAATGCACCCGCTAAATGCCTTGACCAGACAAGCAGACTGTCTCCAGTGACATTAAATCTACCTAATCATCTTTTTTTTAAGTCTGCAAAGGAGATGGTGGCATGCCCTCATCTACTCAAGAGTGAAAGGAAAAGGACAGGGGGAAAAGAGCAAGAGAGAGAGAGCAAGATGAAGAGAATGGCAGAGACAGAAGAGGAAAAGAGGCAGGGGGTGGAGTAGAGCTATAAAACACACTTTCTATGTGTCTCTCTTAAGCAGAGGTATGTGTCTGCCGCTAGATTGTTCTCATAAAAAAACTGCTAAAAAATAAATGCGGGGCTAAATATAGAAAGGACAGCGTGGCAGAATAGATGACTCATCCATTAGAGAATACACTTCAATTATTGATCCCCTATCATAAACCAAAAGTGAGAATGATGACATCATGCACTGCTGTGGTCAGAACATAATTGGGGAAATCTAGAACAAGTTTGAGTGCCTCAGAGCCAGGCAGCTACAAGAACATTTACAAATGCAAGTGCTCCCATTCTACAGTAGATTTACCTGTGTGAATGTGTCTGTGTTTAAGAGATCCTGACGGCATCTGGTCTATAATAACAGTCGAAATCTAATTGTCGCTGTTCTAAGAGACATATTCGACCCCCAGGCTTAACAGGGTCACGCTTGCTTCCTGTTTGGACCAATGGGAAGGCTCTATCAGTGTTCTGACAAGCTGCTACAGCCACTCTCAGGTTACACCACCTGGGTCTGGGAGCCACAGTGCTCCCCAGGGGTAGTTTTTGGAGGTGTCCATATGTGTTGTGTGGAAATAGGGTGGGGTTCTGGGAGGGACGCGCAGCCTCAGAGCTGCAACTGCTCACTTCAAAGGGTCCCTGTCCTTCGTATCCCTGAGGGCACCCAGCTGTTTTCCCTCCTTTGCACAGCCAATCGGCTGGCTCACCTCACAATGGTGGATGACAGGGGACCCGCTCAAAGGCCTTGAAGTCAGACACCTTCCCAGCAGCCCCGCCTGATGACCTTCCCTGTGTCTCTGATGCTCAGCGCATCCCCGCCGATGGTGGCTTCACTTTGATCTGCCCCCAACAGTGTAACTCGAGGACGTCACATCAGGACGACGAGACTCCCTCTGGTATAGCTATATAAACCATATGGGATGGCCTGCTGTGGTTATACTATCTTTAAAACGGACACTTATATTATACAAGTTTGAAACATATTGCAGGACTCTCTGTTATTGGGGGGGGGGGGGGGGGGGGGGGGGGGGGGGGCAAAAGAAAAGAAGAGACAATGGCCAGAACAGAGACTCCCCTGTCCTCTGGGTTATAATTATGCTTGTGAGAGGGTCTGGTGACCGATGATTCTCTAAAAGGTGAGATGAAAGATTTCCATTATGTGATGACATTTAATGATAACCTTAAGATTTTGTTTAGTGCTTTAAGTGCATTTGTTCCTCTTTCTTTTCTTTGCATTGTTCTGTAATGCAGTCGGTACTTTTAGGGTTTGGAGTACTTTTCTAGTTATATAAAATACATTTACTTCGGATTAATTTGTCTACAAGATGACAGAACAAGATCGTCCATCATTGTAAGTTAGGAATCTTCATTCTAATATGTCAAAGTTTATTTTATTGCAGCTTTATTGCGACCAATGACAGCAGTGCAGGATGACTGAGGAAAATACAGACCAGACTCACAAGTTAATTGGCCATAACTCTAAGTACCGCTCATGTTCTCCTTTAATCTCACACTTCTCAGGTGATGGATATGTCAAGCAGACCAAACCACCAAAAAAGCCTTCATTTGGGAACAGTGACGCATGACCTTATGGCACAGCTTCTATTTTCCTCCACTACCGATGGCCATCACTCATGCTGATCGAGTAAACCCCAGCGTTAATAGATTTGCTACGGAGAGGCTACAGGCAAAAGTACAAATGTATTCAGGCTGAGCCCCTGAGGTGCACCAAGGTGATACATGGTCCCAGTAACAGGTCAGGAAATGTTTATGAGCAGACCAACTGGCTCGTTAAAGGTCAGAGGTTATATAAAAAGCCAAATTGGGTTAAACTGTGTCATTTGATAGACACTAGAGGGAGTCTGAACGTTCCCCCTCATGCCTCTCAGTGAGAACTCCTAAGCTGGCTTCCTGGAGATGTTTATTTTTAGTATTGGAGGGACTTTAAACATTTTAGGCAGAGGGAAGGTTCCAAGGCTGAAATCCACCGGTGTTAAGACTGAGTCACTTTCACCCCCCGTGATGTCAAAAGACAAACAAATAACAATGTGGTACCAAGGCCCCCCTTTATGTGACAAAGATTTTGCCACAAAACAGGAAGCTTTTGTTGCATTTGTGCCTTTCGTTTACACAGCAACAGCGTTGCGGTGTCCTGAAGAATATTTGTTAGAAACATGAACTTGGTGGTGAACCGAGGGCTTCTGTATGACTATGCTTCCTTCAGTCTGTCACCCAGCCATCCTAAGGTTCCTGGCAGCTTGGGATTATCAGGAGTTAGAAAATGAAACAACACACGACATGCAACACAGTCACTCCCTGCCGATTCAGTGGTTTAAGTTACAAAGTTACACCTACTGACCTGACATGCATACTGCAGTGTTCTCAATAGACTTTGCAGATCCTTGTGCACAAACAGTATCAAAAAGAGGGGCCAGGTTTTCAAGCCCTTTTTTAGGAGTTTGTAGTATAAATTATGCCTAACACCTGGATCCAGGCTGTGGATGGCTCATCCAGGGACTCATGACTGATAAGTACGAGCAGATAAGGACACATCCTGGCTGAATATACCCGCCATTTTGATTTTCTTGTAAAACTTGAAAAGAATTGACCCTGTGAGATTGGAGGTTTTGGTTCTGGCATTGTTGTTTGATAAATAATCTTTTACAAAACGCCTGTTGCACAAACCACCTTGATTTAAGATTTTCCTTAGGAAAGAATTTAGTGGTGGATTTGAAACCATTAGCAACAAGAGTTTGTACTCTATCAAAGAAATGTTTCCATTTACAGCTGTTTCAAATCACATCTTTCATCCTTTTTTTAAAAAAAAAACAACAAACTTTCCTTTCTATATCTTTAATCTGAGAATGACAAACATCATTTATCTTAAAATCACCCTGCTTGCATCCTTTCTTTTTTTCACATTTTGACGCCACAACAGTGAACAACAAAGAGTAATGGGGTGAATTTATTAATGAGAAACTACATGGAGAGAAATCAAAGCGGTCTGCTGTCATTATAGTTGACCTTAAGTCATAATAGTTGGACGGATGAAATATAGATAGCTTTGGTTATTCTAATCACTAGTGTGAATGTAGTACCAGATGACAACAGTTTAGGACATATCACTCAATGCTTGACAGGTTGAACCCTACAATACAAAGCTTTGGAAAAAGTTAAATGGGAAGGTTTTTTATTCTATTTTTGCAGTATGGTGGAATTTCTCTTAATTCTTCCTGCTTTTCATCTTCTTCATCAACTCTCCCTTCTTGAAGTTCACAAATACCGACTTCTACCAGCATCTACTCTTACTCTCCGGGGAGATCCTGTTTTGCCTCCTCCCTTCATTTAATGAGGATGCTCCACATCTATAGTCTAATCATCAAAATCTTGTTTGCTGCTAAACACAATATATTTTTATAGGCCGAATCATCATCAAATTTATGATTCAATCAAACATAATCATAAACATTACGCAGCGGATTTTTTTTTTCCCTTATTGAATTATCAGTCCAAGCTTTTTCAGCCCCAGCTGTACTTAAGCTGAACTGTGCTCCGAGGTGAATACTACTTCATACTTCATCGGAGGTGGTCCTTCGCCTCCATGTCATCGAGGGGATCATCGAAATCATGCGTCATGGTCATTTGCCAAAGAAACAACAATAAGACCCTTCACATATGTTTTCATGCTTTTTGCAATCAAAATATAAAGCCCTGACTCAAACTCCATGGTAGTGCCTGAGGGGCTGACTAATGATATTTTTTTAAGATAATTTTTAGGGCTTTTTTGCCTTTATTGACAGGATAATAACAGAGATACAGGAAAGGAGAGTGGCCTGCTGCAAGGATTTAAACTGGAGACTCGCTGCTCAGAGTATAGTATACCCATGTGGTATGCACCCTACCCACTCAGCTATTGGGTCACCCCCCTAATGATGAATTATTATGTTAAATAAGAGACATGGCTACCAAACAGCTGCTCATTGTGTATGTATCTCGTGTATTTTCACTTGGTTTCTTTCATATCATCTCCATTTATTTCCCCCCTGCTGTCCTACTTTCCAAATAGATTGAAAGAAAAGTTCAAATCAGTTTTTGGTTTGTTTTCCTTCCTGATCCGGAGTTGTGGACAGCTCCACAGCTGTGTTTGTAGGTATGTTTGACAGCTGTGCTCTAGGTGATTAAACATGATCTGCATACACATACTGTATGTGTGCATCCACGGTTCCGATGTGCACCTGCCAGTCAATCAGAAGAGTGTTCACCCAGAATATGGCATAAATGTTAATATATAGGCATGTGTAACAATTATTGAATATGAATAATACTGGTGTTTAAAGCAAAACACTTTAAACATCAATATGTTTTGTGATGGACAAGCGGGAATGTCGAAAATTAGGAGGAAAAGTCTTCATCCTCTGGGGACGATGAATGTTTGTACCCAGCTTAACAACCTGTCCACTAGTTGACAACAGCATTTTACTCAGGTTGGACTGACAAGCTATCCCAGAGTATGGCTAGAAACATTTGGAGGAACATCCTCTGTGAAGTAATCCACTCCTCTTCAATAAAAAAGAAGGAAAATCATAATGCTGACATGTCCCAAATGTATACCACTTCCTTCCTGCAAAGTAATTAACCCTCTGTGGTACCATTGACAATTTTCATCAGGTCTCAAAGCAAAACAGGAGTGTGAATATTCTTCTGGAAATAGTTCCAATGGAGATGCATTCAAATGCACAAACCATTTATGACTTGATTGAAGAGTTGATAGAGAACACTGGTGATTATAAGATTTTTTAATTAACAGTTAATGATGGACTTTCTTTTCCTCGAATCTGAGAAGAGAGAGGAAATTAAACAAAAAGAAATCTGTGTGTGATTAATGGAGCCTGAGTGTATTGACCTTTCCAGAGCTGCAGATTTGAATCTCCTCCATCCATCCATCCATCCATCCATCCAGACTTCCTTCCCATCCCTCAATCCGCATTTAAACCTCCCTTTATCCCTCAGTCTGCTTGTTTTCCAGTGCCAGCGTCTGTCATCACTCCTGCTTCCCTCCCTGACCTGGTCTCTCTCTTCTCTTCTGTGCCTGGTCCTCTTCTCAAGAAAGACATTGATTATCAGAGGACACGATGACAGGTTGCACTGTCACGGAGCAGCTCACGGAGATTCAATCAGTCCATTGTTGATATGAAGGGCCTCATATATTAATATCTCTGAAGATTAGGGATTAAAACTGGAGAGAAAAAAGATGAGCACAGAAAGATAGAGAAAGAAAGTAACTGCAGGTGTTAATCTTCTACTAGAGTGATAAGTGATACCTTCCTACTGTTACTGTTCTTTCAGCATACAGATGTATTTTATATTGAGCGACACTGAACACACAATAGAGACTGAAATATGTTCCAGACTTTAAGATTGATACTATCAATAAAATAAAAATAAGTTTCCAGCTAGAAATCAACACTTTTCTTTCAGCTGATCAAAACTGGAAGAAAAAAAAAAGTGGCAGCAAATGAACACTGGCACAACACCTTGTACTTGCTGTCAGACATCCTTTGCTCTATCTCATGTTTGATGGATGACTATTGATATCAATGCAGAAGTCTGAAAAGAGCCGGAGTTGTTCTGGGCCCCCAGTGGGGTTTCCTTTGATTACAGCGACCCCTAGTGGCCGATAATGTTTAGACCGATACAGCTCTCTGCTCTCTGCTTTCTCACATACAGCAGTTCTTCTCACATGCAGTTCGTCTTTTCAACCAGCACATCTGTATCACATATGAATTTCCACTCTGGGATACATTTGTCAAAAATAGAAAAGGGAAAAGGAAAGGGAAAGGGAAAAATGCAAACAAAAACAATCATTTACGCTTTCTATGTTTGGAATTTTATCCCTGTGAAGCCTGTTTGATATATATGAAGGTGACTTTTCAGTAATATTTGCCCTTGTTACTTAGGTTTGGAACTACTTTCTGCAGAACAGGGACAGGGCAGCACTTAGTAATTTGTTGTTGACTCAGTGTAGTGTTAGACTAAATCAACACTTTTAGAATGTCAAACAAAACACAAAATGCTGGTTTGTGACAAGTGAGTTATTCTTACACATCCATTTTTTCTAGTTAGAAAAGCCTTTTTACTCTTTGATTTAATCAGAAAACTGTTTTTGGAAAGAGAGGCAAATTGATTTGCTGTATGCACTTTTACTTTTACTTTAGGATGGCAAATCGATATAGCAATATCTCAAAACCTGGATTAATAAAATCTAAACTATATAAACACAACCATAAAATGACTTTATACAACATTAAATGACATCACCCATACAATAATGCCACCATACCTGAAGCTTTGCCTCCATCTTAAAGGTAACGGCTGCAGAAATGAAAAGAAGACACTAGATGGCAGCCAACACTCATCTTTTAAACCCTGCGCTCCGGGTCTCTTGACATCTCACCGGGCTGTCTGTCGCCTGCAGTTCCTCATTCAAACTGAATTATACTGTGAAATAGGATTACGTGTCAAGCAATGCAATGATTGAGCACAATTGTTGGAGTTTGGCAGGAGAATGGGATAAAAAAAGGAAATATACAAACACGCATTTGTATTTGTCATGTTAATGTGAGTCGTCTGTGAAACGAGATTAAGATAAGTCTACCCTGGGTGTCAAATGATGGGTATCGTAGGATCCACGCTGCTTTTTTTTTTTTTTTTTTTCGTCTTCAGTTGAGTAAAAAATAGCAGCTGCTTGTCAGGCGGCTCCCCAGAGAGTATACACACTGAGTTATGGCCCTATAATTATGTGCAGGAGTGAAAGTGTGTGTGTATGAATGAACGTGCTCCGCTTTAAAAGGCGTTTTATAACGGCTGCTGTTTCTTCAGATTGTGGGCCGGGGAGCCGATCTCCCTTTATGGGTTCCTGTTTCCTCTCCCATTGAGCTCGCTGATACCCCGGGCTACTGAAGAGGCTGACTTAAATTATACAGAGACACGTTTAGCAGCTGATATAATCTAATAAAAAAAGGAGAGAGATCAAGAAACCTCCTAAATCGATGAGCTCATTCCCATCTTTCATCAGCATCTCGTGCATTGTAATGAGCAGTGAATCTATGCGTGCACGCAGTCAGAAGGGGCGGAGGAGAGCGGTTGTCTTGAAGACTTTCCTGCACCCCAACCCTTTGATGTCTCAGTCGCAGTGGATTAACTGGGCCTCTCCACGGGCCTCGTCCTCTCTGCTCTGACCTTACAACTCCGGGGGGTCAGCTCCCTCGGCATTAGGTCTGCTGAGCCAATTAACCTCTGAACTGTGATCAATTAACCCCTTAGAGCGGCACAAGCAGATAACACCGCATGCGTTATTCACGGAAGATTGAAAAAGGTTGATCCAAAGGGCCAGAAACACCACAGACAGAAAAAGGGTTCTGACCCTGAAGACAGACGGATACGGATGAGTCTTCCGGAGAAAGAAGAGCGAGAGAAAGAAAAGCTCATCTATGAGTCTGGGCAAAAATTGAGCCGTCGAGAGCCGGGGGACCTGTGTAGTGATATCTTGCATTTCAGTCCATTAACCTGCTCCTAATGAACTGTGCGTTATCGGGGGAAAGTCTTTATTAATCACACACCACCGAGGTGACGGATCGATACTCTTCTGCAGATCGGTGGCTGACGTGGGACAAACAACCCGATTGCAACATGCATGGCGCGACACTGCAAGAGAACCCTACTTTGGCAGCTGTGAACCACAGCTCAGACGGGAGATTGTGGTTTGTTGTGACAGGTGTGGTGTGAATACAGATCCCATCTTTCCCAATCAATGACTTTCAACCCCCCACTGCGATTTAACGACAGGCTCAGGGATGAAGAGGTGCCCAAAACGTTGTCAGCAGATTAGTGAGGTTTGTTCCGTGTTGGACAAACTCGTGTCAAAAATATCGTTGAGATATCGGATCGGAAAGAGAGAGAGAGGCACTCGTACAAGTGGAGCCGGTCGTTGTTGCTGTTGTTGTTCAGCTAGTGGTTATTTATTTGATCTAATCTTTATTTGATTGCATGTGAAATGAATTGAGTGGATGGGATTAGAGAAAGGGGAAGATGCTGGATAGGTGGAGAGAGATGGAGATAAGGGGAGGGGGTGAAAGAGGAGAAGGAGATTCGTGGTAAGAGAAAGAGGGGGAGAGGCACACAGAGAGAGAGAGAGAGAGAGAGAGAGAGAGAAGAAACTGTTATAACGTGTGTTCGCTCTTCCCACTCTCAGCATCCCTCAGTTTCTGCAAGAGGCTGCAGCTTCCATCTCTGTAGGATCTCCACTGGCACCAATGACAAGATCTGATCTGCCTGCTGCCCAGTTAACCTGCTTCACTCTCAGCTGGGATCTTTTTTTTTATTATTTTCTACATGGATGATCACAGCCTCCAGCATATCCATGGATTTCTCATACCACTACTAATTTGACTCAAATCCCGGGAAAAGAGAAAACAGGAGGAGGGGGGGTGGGGGTGAATGGAGGACTCCAAGAGGTTTATGGAAGCAGCACTTTAGCCTGCTTTGGACATGGGACCGGGCGTCAGCGGAGAGGGATCCGGTACCGGAGGAAAAGCATCTTCCTGAAGAAGGAAAAGCCCGTCTGCGGGAGTTTTTTTTTTTTTTGTTATTTTTATTTATTTTTTTTTTTTGTGCGTGCTACCGGAGAGGGGGGAGCTGTGGGTTTTACGCGCCGGAATGATGCGTCCCAACCGCGGCTTCATCCTGCTTCTCCTCAACGGAACCGCTTGTTTGGTAAGAAGCGAGCGGGAGAGGAAAAAAAAAGTCTCTAAAGAGCTCTTTACGCATTTCGCTCCAAACGACCTTACATTAGCCAGGTAATACCTGCGTCGCGAGGTGCAAGCCTTGGCGTCTGAGCCTCATTTGCGTCCCGAAACTTCCAAACTCGGTCATATAAGTGGGCTAAACCAAACGTGTATATTCACACACGTGGGAACTGTAACCGGGAGCCGAGGTGATGCTGGTGCAAATGATAAATTACCACATGTCCAGGTCATGTGTGCGTCTCGCAGACTGCGGAGATATTCTCTCCTATATTGTGGTATTTTCCATGGCTTTCAGGCCTATTTTATGGCAATCCCTGTTTTATACCAGTTCTCCACTATAATTCCGAGACAATAAAATTCACTTTGACCGTACTCGGCTCAGGTAGACTACGGCGGATCATTTATTCCCAGCGGACACTCGTGCGTGGCAGCGCGCAGAGCGCACGGCGCCGCCGACTGTCCGACACCACGCTGTTTGTCTGTGCGTATTTTGAGACACATCAGTGTTTTAACGTGTCATTCATTTTACATTAGTGGTTCAATTAAAATGCGAGACATAACTTAGCAGACAAAGTGCACGTAATAAATTAACAAGCAGGTGTAACGTTACCAGAGGAGGGACATCATTTAGAAGCTGAAATCAGTGTCATGAAACCAAACTGCAAACCAACTTGTTTTATCCTCCAATCACATTTCTTTCAGTTTATAAATAGAGATGTTTAATTTAAGGGTGTATTCTTCAGGAAGGAGATCCTTATTTAACTCCATTAACACTTCAGACACATATTTAATCAGCTCTGATTTTAATTACCCTCCTTAGCTGCACACAGTTGCTCCTACTGTGTGGAGGATCCAGAGGCTGGAATGATATTTTGTGTCAAAGATTCACAGAAACAGGAGTTAAGCAGCACATGTTTTACTCTGAGGACAAAGACAGATGGTAAACACACAATTTATAGTACAAAACGGAGATAACTCGAGTAAAGTGAGTTGTTTTCTGTCCTTTATATGAGCTAAGTCATAATAAAAGAAGTAGCCTTATACTAAGAGATCCATAGAACCTCCCTGTGGATTCACACTGGCCTGTGTAACACCAGATGTACGACATGAGCTGTTTCTGTAGCCTTAATGAATGCTTCCGAAGTTACATAACCTTACAATCAAATCTGGATCACCCACTCCTCTTTCATGTGCGTTTGCAAATTTATAAAAAAAAAAAAAAAAAAAAAGCTGCCTTTAATGAGAAATCAGCTCTTGATTCACATGAGAAAACTTGAAAACATCCTCTGCCCGGAAACCCTGTGGGCTGAGCTCGCTCATCATAAGGCCCAGGAAATGAGCACGCTCCAAAAAAACACAAGTGCAGTGGAAATATTCAAGTGAGGTTGAGTGTCTGTTTGATGCACCTGTTTGTGTCGGCGTCTCTTCAAGGATGACCTTGTGGTTTTCCTATTAAGGTGCTATTCGGGCGCTCTGACTCAAAGTAATGACCCTTTTGTGATTTGAGGTCTAATAGACGGCGGTTGTAGTGGACTAAATGCACACAGATTTATTAAGTTAAGAGAGGTTCTCTGAGAAGGAAGAGACCACACGCTGGTGTAAAATAAGGGAATTAGCGCCCTTTCAGCCGCTGTATAACTAGATACAAGAGTGTTGGATAATAAGCTTAACGTGCACTCATACATTGTCTTGGTTCTGGGAGTGTTCTTTGAGCTGCAGGGCTGCAGCCTATTGTAGCCCAGAAGGTCTGTGGCAAATGATAATGAAATTAATTGGAGCTTTCCCCCCTTCTCTGCAGACCATGTTTCTATGAAAAACGTACATGACATCCCCCAGCAGGAGATCTTGGGTAATTCATAAGCCCCGTGACATTGATAAATTATGGAGCAATTAATAAATTAAGTAACTTTATATTATGCAACACAGCGGTGATTAATAAACGTATAAGCCTACTATGTATTAAAAATTTGATATGGATGATTTTCTGCTGTAATAGCTCTGCAATTCTCAGTGGGTTTTAGGTCCAGAGGGACTAATATAATGGAGATGACTATTAACACAATGTGTCACTGTTGTGGTTTAAGTGATGAATGATATGTTTCAAATATTAATTATTCTATGTATTTGAATGAAGGGTTGTGTATAATATCGTCCATCTCAGTTGTGTAATCGACTGCCTGAGAAATTATGTTCATTTTTTGTTTTTTTGGCAGTGGTTAGTTATTTTTCACCTGTGTTCACCACATAATGCTCATCAAGCACATGTTTCGGCGGGCTAAACGTCTAATGGGCATATATCAAGGGATTTGTGCAAAATTGAGAGGATATTCCGATATTTATCGTTCCCTTCACTGTCAGTTTTTGGTCAATCAGAGCCAAGATATGAAAGTTGCAATCTTTAAAAGGAAAAAAAACCTCAACATTAAACAGATGCGGCAGACGTGAGGTGAGCTGAGCTAACACGCCATGAGCAAAGAAACACACAGGTGCTTATGGAAGATAAGTTGACACATTGGAAATAGAAAGAACACTCAGAGTGGTGTAAGGTGCAGGTGAAGGAAATGAGAGGAAGTGAGAGGTGCCGATGGAGAGAAGGGAAAAAAATGACAGGCGTCACAGTTTTTCCCTGTCCCTTTTGCACAAAAACATCCAAGAAAACATATAATTACAACCGCAGCACTTTGCCTGAACTGTGCACAGCACAAGGTTGACAATCTGAATCCCATAGAGACCAGCCAGTGGAATCTGGGAGGGGTAAGGTGAACCCGACCTTTCTTCAACATTCTCAATAAATAGAAGAATAAAATAACTCAGTTCCTCCAGTGAACTGCAAATACTCTTCCCTCACAATTCCTGAAAAATCATAATCCTTTTTTCTAAAAAATAAGATTGTGGTTTAATCAATGTGCATGTTTTGTGTATTATTTTTAAAAAGGTGCAATTTTTAACTTAATGAAAATGTTACACACTCTGAGGACGGAGGAGGAGAGAAGATAAAATAAATGTTTGTGCCTATATACGCTTGCACGCCCACAAACAAGCTTATTTATTCAGGAATTCTGACCTTGTATGTGCTGTAACCTTCATGTGGAGTTCGCTGGGGATGCAGGGGCTCTGCTCTTCATACATGCTCACAATGAACTCACAGCTGCGGTTTAATACGAGATTTTTTCGAGAAGGGATGAGCGCAAGTTAGCCTCTCTGTGGCCATGAGGAACAGAACCGCTTTATCCTCCCTTTAATTGCTTTCAATGTAGATGTTGACCATCTTACTTGATATTTGAAGTGAATTCCACCTCTGCAGCGTTGCGAAGGGTGACACTTAAGATTGCAGCTTGAATATCGCAAAGACTTCCATTCACCGTTCAGTTTTAGGGGCCAAATTCATCACTGCACATAGGTAACTCAAAAATCTAAAGAAAACATAACACATTCGAATAGGGTGCGCTTCTGTTTTTCCATTTCTAAACTTTTTATCATCACCCTCCATTTGACTTTGCTGTAAGCAAGGAATCATGAACTTATTTTACATGGCTTGTTAATTAAAAATGAAAAACAAAGGCTTTACAAAGCCAAAAAAAACCCACTCTCAATAACAAAGACGAAATTGTGGTGGAGCGTTACACCACAGCAACGGGACACATGAATCATAACAAAGCAATACAACAACTGGAAAAAAAAGGCATAAAAATTCTAGCGAAACCGACCGGAACACCTTGAGATTAAAAGGCAGCATCAGGCTGACACTAATACTAACCGCATCAGACTCCTCTCTCCATTTTGGCCTGTCATTAAGCCTCAGATACCCATCCTCCTCGCTGGGGTCGCTGACCTTTTCCACCCACATACATCCCCAGCTAAGCAGAAACGCCACCTTAATCCTGAGAAAACAAAATGGAATGGCTCACTGTCTGATGCAGTATACACTATCGTATATTGAATGCAGACACAAATGTGAGATGGCAGCAGCAGACTGAATACGTTTTTTTTGTTGTTGTTGTTTTGGCTTCCTTGCTCTCGAGTCTCCCTTTTTGCCATCATTGTGAAAATCTGCGTGTCGGAGCTCATAATCTTCCACTCTACATCCCTCTTCATGTCTCCCACCCAGACGACAGAAACACAAAACTCATTATTGTCAAATTTATATCTTATAGGAAGGTTTGGCTACAGCTACATACAGAACAGTCCTGTACTTTTCCCCTGTGAGGGCATAAAGGATCATGAAGGAGTGATGTCAGAGATATAGCTTGAAGTGCTGAAGTTGAATAAACCTTTCTTCCTTTTACTTGGGCACAAACCAGGTAACAGGTGTTTATGCTGCACTTTTGGAGAGAGAAATTTTGCTACGATTTCTTGGAATAATGATAGATTGTAATTTGAAACCACATTTTAATATAAAAAAAGAAAAATGTTGAAGGAAACTTTGGTTGAGTTGGGCAAAAATGAAAACCTCTTTGGTTACATAAAAATAAAATAAATAAAACATTTATTATTAGAATTCTTAGAATTGTAGTTATTTTAGTTTTCCTGCTTTCAAATCCAAAGCACATTTTTAACAACTTCCATTACCCAAATTGTAATTCTAATTCTGTTGATAATCTAATAGGATGATTGTCAGTGTTTTACCCTATTTTACACACACACACACACACATGCACACACACACACACACACACACACACACACACACACATATATATATATATATATATATATATATATATATATATATATATATATATATATATATATATATATATATATACTATTTTTTTTTCTTTTTTGCAAATAAGTAAACACATGATGAGAAATCACAGGGACAGCTGGTGTTATAATGGACAGCCTCAGTAATTTCCTGCCTGTGGTGTAAAACAGCTTGAGTTATGCACAACCACAGCATGACTGACCCCAGCGGTTCGCCTCTTTCTCCCCTGACCACCCGCTGAGGAACCCAGTGGAGAACCCACACTCCACTTCCTCCCCTCAGCCTCTCAGCACCCCCACAACCACAGCACAGACAGGCAGAGAGAGAGAGAGAGAGAGAGAGAGGGAGAGAGAGAGAGAGAGAGACAGAAAGCATGCTCCCTGACACACTGACAGCCCTTCATTGTGAAGCGCCGAGCTGTCCTGAGACAGAATGCGCTGTCTGTTCGAAAACCAGCACAATTTATTGTGGCATTGCTCTCTGGGAGCCTGCACAGGAGACAATGCAAGACCCTGGAAGAATATCTGCAGGTTTGTCTGCTGGTCCAGATAGTGAAGGGTAGATTACAGTGCACAGCTTTAAAGAAAAATGATTTGTAGCCTTGGATAGAATGAGTGGGCGGAACTCCCTGGGGAGTCATATAAAGATACGCTTGACTTTCACACAAAGGAATAACTAAGGATGGGAAAATCCATAACAGACGTTTTAATTTCAGAGAAGCTCTGCTGGCACCGGCAACAGTAAAAGTTGTTTTTGCGGCAGTGTGAAAATGCAAACTGTTAGGAAACGCTGTAAATAGTTCCAGTATGGAGTTAAATTCTCATAATTTCAAGATCCAAACGACATTAGAGGAAGGCCTTAAGGGAGCTGCGGATGTGGATTTATTTGAAGAGGGAACACCTGGCTGTCGCTGCAGTTTAACGCTGAAGGAAACCGAGGCTTTTCTGATGCCGCAGGCTTTGGGGCTCGCGCCGTTCGCATCCTGGTGTGACTGGGGGCCGCTGGATGCTACGCCAGAATGAGACCCGGGGAGCTGAAGTCCATTTAAATTCTCGATCCTCTCACAATCTGTAAACAGTCTGTTCTGTGTGAATGAACAGGGAGCGTGCAGTTGGCCAGCGCGCGCTGTCCAGTGATGGTACAGTGATTTTCAGGGTCAGAGCGGTGCACATGTCCAGACAAGGCCCACTGAGGGTCTCTACGTGGGGGTTTCCAATTAAAGCAGTGCACAGCCACGGGGATCAAGGAATTTGGCTGAGCTTGAAAGAGAGGATTTCAAGTACAGTAAATGGATAATAGGAGCATTTTAGAAGAGCACACAGGGATTTCTGCATTGAATTGGGATTGTTTTTTTGTAGAATGTAGGACAGTGAGTAGTCACTATTATTTTAACCTTCATTTGTCCTCCCAAAAAAGTCCATTTGAGCAGATGTGCAGTTCAGGGCATGTGGTGTCTGCTTACTTTAAGAATGAAATAGAAGAAAATGCATTTTGTTAATGCATTGAAATTGTCGTATAACTGCTGCCTCTATTGTTGAGGCCTGGTTCTGTTTAGGTAACTGTAGGCACTTGTAAGGTTGAGGATAGGTCACATAATGATAGAAGAGACCAATGTTAGTGCGAGATGAGATATAAAAAAAAAACAAAAAAAACGCTGTCCTTGGTGTTGAATTGATACACTGCAACATTTTTCATTGCTACACTGAAAATTAACAAGTGATTCAAACACGGTCATTTAAAGGGCCCACATATCGTAGAAAGCGCAGGATTTGAATAGCTTTTTGTTTATAAGGTCTAGATTTCAAAACGCTCAATCCACAGAGACATAGCCAATGTGCACACAGCCAATATTTAGATACTGTGCCTTAAAAGGAGTTGTCAGGATGTTGTGATTTCACAGCTATACAACCCCCACCCCAACAGCCAATCAGAGGCGAGGTCATTAGTATTAATGAGACAGACAAAGTATTCCTTCTATGAGAGAGGAGATGTAAAACTATATTGAGATGCTTTTTGGTACCTAATTCACAACTTGTGTAGAACATTTAGGTGTTTAAGTTAGGTAAATATTGCTAATGTTTCCAGATTGTGTCTAATCCACCAATTGCAATGCTCACACACACACATCTCTGGATGTGACGGTTTGTAGAATAAGCATGTGTGATGGGATCTTACTTCCCTACTCACGTTTGGTTTTATCTTTTAAGGACTTTTCCTGCTGAACAGGAAAAAAAAAGTCCAAATTCAGCAAGGGAGGCAGATTCTCGTTTAGTACGCTTTAGGGAGAGACTTCTCGAGTGCCTGAGCTGTTTGGCACATGCAAATCAATTAGTTTGTCGACTTGTACGCATGAAACCTGCAAAATGCACCAGACAAAACTTCAAAGCAATCAGTGGACGCCTCTGTGTTCACCATACAAATGTGGACACATCTGGCGGTGCACCTCTCGCCTCCAGCCACAACCGCAGCTGTATTTAGGGCTGCCCACTAATGGTCGGATGCCAGGATTCATTGCCTTTTAACGATAAGTGTGAGTGCATTACTCACACAGTTACACGCACCTCCCAACAAGTGCTTCAAATACAGACAAAATAGGTGTTTGGTCCATTCGCTCCATGGAAGCGATTCCTGATTAGTAGGCATTGTCATTTGGATGTAAACATATACTGTGTGACAGGTTTCTCTTGGTAGGAGAGTCTTGTTACACAGATTACCTGCTGGGAGCCCCACACTCAAACCACAGTCTGATTTTGGCCTCTATAGCACCATCATTGATGCGATTTAACTGCCTGGGAGAAAGGGTTTTTAATTTAGCCTTAATGACTATTTAAATTCAAATTTTGGTCACATTAATGGTCACATTTGAGCACATTAATGGTTGAAGGACATATTTATATGCGTGTTATCTTTTTTTTAACCCATTGAAGCCTATGAGACTTTAAGTCTATGACTGTCATTTTATACTTAAAATAAAAAATCGAAATGGTACTCATGCAGGTTTTTTTTGTCTTTTCTAATGAGATGATAGTAGACAACTTAGAAAAAAAATGATTATAAGCAAAAACAAAAACAAAAAAATTAAGTTTCCACGTGACTTCCTGTCATATGACGTCATCAACTTCCTGGTCCTTCCTTCTGAGAACATGAAGAAATCCCTAGATTTCTAAGGTTATTTTATTTAGAATATTATGAGTTTCAGCCATGACATGTATATATTTATTTAATCATTCAAATCTCCACAATAATTCCCCCAATATAGTTCCCCCATTGTGAAAATGGTAACTATAATAGCCATTAGAATGCTACTTACTTTACTGCAAAGAAGTGACTTTAAAATGAAAAAAAAACATAATATGATGACGCAACTGATATAATTATATGCATGAAAATCTGGATTCAAATGGGTTAAAGCAACTGTTCAGCTGTTTGTGTTAATATGCTCCTGGGCGTGTGAAGTACTAGAGCATTACATCAAGCCACAGCCCTTCATAAAATGTCATTCGAGTGAGGTTTTACATTCCTCCTGAACCTCCCTGAGATGACTGGAGAGTCCTGCCAGCTTCTACCAGACAGGTGTGAATACTGTAGCAGCACTTTAATCAGCTTGGTCCCATCAGCCTATGCTCTGCTCGCTGCTCCCTAGGGGGAGACTGGGGGAGAAACCATCCCTTGCCCCCCCCCCCCTTCTCCACCCTCCTCGCACCACTAACTTGTCGATATCTTATAATGTAAAAATTTGATAGCCAATTCAGAGCCCTGCTTCTCTCTGAGCATACCGAATGAGCCCGAGTCTACTGGGAGCACACAACTGAACCTGTCCAAAATGAGCTGGGAAAGAAGGGGGGGGGGGTGCAGAAAGAGAGAATAGGTGTGGAAAAGTGTTTAAAATAAAACGCTCCAGTCTGGGGAGTTTGTTCACCCACTGCAGATCTAAGCTCTAGTGACCCCTGAGAAACTGGAGTAAATTATTCATTAAGTCAAATGACTTGTTTCTTGTGAAATTACCTATCTCTTTTTCACCTCCTCTTGGATCTACACTACCCAGAAGAATAATTAGTTATAAGGGCACAGCCATTCTCAGACTTTAATCATGTAACATTGAGTCTTCTGCAGTGAGCATATTAGATCTGGAGACACGGAGAGGAGACAGAAAAAGAAAAAAAAAACAGAATAAAGCATTGACGAACACTTAAGAAATCTGAGCTGCCTGGGACTTTAATTAAAAATTGATGTCATATTAGAGATGGAAGATTTCAACACAACAGCTAGAGGAAAATTGAGTGCTTATTGAACTTGTCTGCTCCCCAGGACAAGCGTGTGTTTTCAGCTCTGTGGGGTGGCTCCACGGGTTGATTCTCCGCATCAATCAATCAATCAGTTTACTTTATTCCAGATTTCGCCCCTATCCATAAAAACAGATATGATTTCACACTCGAGACACACATCACCCGTACACATCCCAGTAAGCGTTTGTTTTGTGATTTGCAGGTCAAAAGAGTTTGATCTTTTAAAATGCTGTGTTTCAAAGTGAAGTATTTTCTGAATTTAAGTCAGTGAAATGCTGTGGAGGCAAATTTTTTTATGTACTGTAGAAATCTTAAAGTTCTCACATAATTAATCCCATCTTTTCACCAGGAAATGACCAAATCAGTGTTCAGTAGAATATACATATAATAAAAATGAAGCACTTAATGGGACAGCGTGTAGTTTCCTGGCGCCATACGGCGGCCTGATGTGCAAGACAAAATGATAAATCGTCCTCCAGGTTGCCCTTACACTGGATAAACCGTGATAAGGTGCCCTCTAACCGTGCCCTTTTTATTTCTTCTTCACTCGTCCGTGTCCACCACCGATCCACCCAATAAATGAATCATTCTCCTTTTAGGTCTGAAAAACAACTGCCTGCTGTGTCCAACAACAATCCTATGAGAGATAAACCTTAAAAAAAAAAAGAAAAAAAGTCAGATACTATAAAGTTGGGTAGACCTGAGGCAAGCTGCAAAACCAAGTGATAATTTGAGGTTACACATAATCATTTAATTAATTGTTATTCTAAAATACTCATTATGGCTGCCTTAATAAATTATCTCAGTGGTCTGTAGTAATAAATTGCTAATTCCCAAGGTGACGTTTTTTTACATTGCTTGTTTTGCATGAGCATTCATCCAAAATTTTGAAATATCCAATTCCTAAACATATCAAACCAGATAATGTTGAACACAGAAAAACATGATTACTCATTTAACAAAGTAGGTGCTGGTCGATTAATTGCTAGTCTCTGCTTTGCTTTAGTATGACTTATCCAGGTTTTATCTGCACCAGTACATTTTCAGCAGCCTGGCAACTTAAGGCTTAATGTCCAAACGTAATCGAATTGAAACTTTAATTTCGGCGCAGCATCTACCTCTTTGGCTCACACACTGGCCAGTCCCCGGCTTCCATGAGAGTTATGGCACAGATTTCACTTAAGTGGCTCCCTGATCTCTGTGCTGTATTATGGCAATAGTGTGCTTCTGTCACCAGGGGAAAGCGGTTAAAGCGGTGTAACTGTCACTGTAACAGGCTGATTATTGCCTGTGGAGCTGGCAGACTTGCGAGGATCGCTCCCCTCTCCACACTCCCTGCTGGGAGAGAGGCCTGGGGCCTGTGCTCATTGAGGCTGAATGACTCACAATTACCACGGCGACGGAGCCTGCAGCCGCCTCCCATCCTCTCCAGCCGTTTCACTGACTCACTTAGTGCACATGACAAATGACAAGATCACCCTGAACCTCCGCCCCCTCGCAAAGACCTGATTGCCCATCGCCCACATTTTGCCTACTGTACTTAAAGCTGGCATACAGCATGCCAGGCCTCATGAAACAAAACAAACTTCCCCGAAAAAGTGTCCTGTTATTCGACTGAATGCGCCATTTCGAAGCAACAATTAATTGTATTACATGTTCTAGGAAGCGTGCGTCTTTAATGGAATGACTGACACTGAAAAAATAAAAAAATAGACATCAACTGTGGTGCATCATCAAAGGGTGACATGTTATACTTGATATTAAATATGAAAGTGAGTGAGATGAATACCCAAAGCAGTGTTAGTGCTGTGTTATATGCCTGTAATCAAATCAATGTCAGTGAATGCATGCTGAAATGTGAAAGTACTCCACTAAAGTGAAGTAATGCATTAATCTATTGGCAGAGTGGGGGTTATTCTACACCATTTCAACTTGCTTATATTGCATAGCTCAAAGTGGGAAGCTTGTGATAGTTAAACACCTCATTTACTCTCTTAGTTAAAAGCAGAGTGGTGAGAGAGTTGTAGCAGTATGCAGTTTTTTTTATAATGGAGTGGAAAAGTAATGCTTGTTATAGTATTTAATGAGAAAGGTGTTATGTGCTGCTATACAAAAACGATGTGGCAGTCACCAGACCAACAACTATTGAACACATGTTAAAATGCATGTATATGTAAAAATAGATACTACAGTCTGCTTCTAATAACATTTACCTAAATTGCTTTTAAAGGCATCATAGTGGTTTGGGCAACTGCAGAGTTTTGTGTTCTCTCTGCAGAAATAATTACAGAACTGGCTACAGAACTAGCTATAGTTTTTTTTTTTTTTTTTCCCCCGAAGCCATATTAAGCTCATTCTAACATTTGTCTTTGACAATGATGCTGCACACTGAATCTGACACCTCCAGCAGTGCCAGACACTTAAATCTTCTGTTCAACAATAGCACAGTGCTCACTCCATCTCTTCTCCTGCAGCCTGGACTCTCAGGCTCTCTAATGAAGACTGTGCGAGTGAGGGAGGGATGCCGAGCTCAATACAAGAGCGTCAAAGCTCACTGCAATATGTTTTTGCGCAGATACGGGTTTTGGCTCCGTATGAGAGTCTCTCTGGACAAGCGGCGGCGCTGGCAAAATGATCAGGATCTTAAAAAGGCAAGGGGCAGTTTCATAGAAATCAAGAGTGACATATTTTTCAAGAACCCTGAAGGGCTTTTTTTTTTTTTTGTGCTGTAGGACACCGCGGGGGCTCTTAAATGCTATCTAGGGAGGCAGGCGGAGTGCTACCCTCTGTGCCAAGCAGCCACTGGCTCATTGAAGAAGAGAAATCAAACACGAACTACTGCTTCAATGGGAGCCATGGGGAATGGTGTATTTGTCATCAAAGTCATTCTGCCCCCACCACCCCAACATCTCCCTTCTGCACAAACAAAGATACTTCTGGAAAAGATTAAAATCAATATGTCTTCTGCTCCTCCAAATTCGCGTTCATTATTAATGAGTTTGGGATTCTAATAGACGCTATCATGACTATCTAATGAGAAACTAGTCCTTGTCAGATCTGTTATCGGGCCCGGTGGGGAGGCCAAAAGCTTCTGAGCGGCAGTGTAGCGTAGCGGCAGACAGGTAACCGGAGGAGAGGCCGTCTGGCCTTAACTCCCCCATGGGAATAAGGCCAGATTAAGGAAAGAGGGGAGTCCTCTCATCTCTATATCTCTATTGTGGCCTCGACACCAGACCACAAGCACACCAGCGGAAACCCTCGCAAGGCGGTTGAAATGCGATACACGTTGTTATGAAAGGAAATACATGTTTTCAGAGAGACAGAAAATCAATACCGCTGACTGACTGACTGTGCGAGTGAGCAAATCTGAGCGAGCTCGGAAAAACCTGCATAAAACAGAATAAAAATGAGTCAGACTTAATAATCCTGACTAAGCCGGTATAAGGGAGCCCTTGCAGTCAAGACAGTAGATGGATCAGAGCACAGACAGAAATGCATGCATTATGCATCGCTGTAGAATCTCTCCGGGTACAGCACTTACCCCGCAGTTCACATTTGCATCACTTATTGTTCACGTTTACTACAACTCAAAATTCACAAAACAACGTGTGCTCTCTCTGCCAAACCCAAAGGACATAATCATGCGGGATACTTCCATGGCACATTAGACAGAAGCTACCTGTAAATAGATAATTACCATTGAATAATTACCCATTACCTTGCTCTACCATTCACATCCTCCTCACAAAGCTACTGCTGAGCACAGCAGCACTATCTTATCTCCCTCACTCCACTTCCCCTCCTTTCAGTCGATGTTAACATCTGACAGTTTTGTGTGTGAGCCGATTTTTTTTCTTTAATTAAAACACTGGAAGTCTTAATTGGACATTAGTCTTTATTCTTCTGTCCCCCTGCTTGCCACCCCCCCCCCCCCCCCACCCCCCCCCCAACACTTTGATTCTCCAACCAAATATTTCGAGGCAATAATAGTTCCCCCCCCTTTACCCAGACTCACACCGCAGTGCTTAGGAAGCAAAAAGCTCATTTAAAAAGCAGGAAATGCAGCGTCGTCTACTTTCCTCCTTGAGTTTGTTCATGTAATTTCTATCCAGTTAAATGATCTTTAAGTGACCTTTTCTCACTCCAAAAGAAAAAAAAAAAAAAACGGGGATAGGTGGAGTCAGAATGATTAAGATAGCAACTCGGATGAAGTTTTGGCAATACAATAATGAGTGTTTTTATAACTGCTATCGTGAATCTTCTTCGTTTTGGTTCAGCATCCGCTGTCAGAGAAACGACTTTAGAAGACATTTTCTTAATGACAGAGCATTATTGTTTTACAGGATTACAGCCTCTGAAGAAAATTGTCCACCCTCACAAATATCGATTAAACTGCCCGTGACCATGGGAGTAACAGACTTTATGTGAATCCAGTTTCGGTGTGGATTTTCTGTTTGAATCCGTTCTTTGATCCCTCTGGCATCTCCAGCAGCTCGAAAGAGGCATATGAGCCTATTACATGTGAGCTTAGGGAATTACATCGGCTCTGTGAAAACTAGACATAAAGGAGTATTTTCTCTTGCAGCCGAGGTAAACAAAAGAATGTAATAATACCGATACCTGCAAAATTTCAACCATTTATTTATATATAACTTTGATAGAATGTCACGGTTACTACCACTAGAGTATGAACGGTAAATTAGGTATCGATTAAACCTTTAATTTGTTTTCTGTCCACGTTTCTTTCTACCTTGCTAATAACTGCTGCCTTTCTTTCTCTATTTTCTCACCGCCCCCTCCTTCTTCGATCCCCGCCCCCGCCTCCCCTCTCCAGGTGGCCCTGGGTCAGGAAGACGACGGTTCCAAGAGCTCTTCGGACGACTCCTCCAAGACGGTGGGCCTCCTGAGCGGCCAGGCGCCGATCTCGCCGCTAAGCCGCTGGATGCTTCACAGTAAGAGCAGAGCCGCCAACGCCACGTCCCTGGAGCTGCCCTACCGCTCCCCTGTCCCTTTCTCCAAGCAGGAGTTTTCGAAACAGGAGTTCTGGGAGATGTTGGGCAGCGACCTGCTCAAGCCTGACGCCAGCAGCTCCAGGGTCAAACGCCGGCCCATCGTTAAGACCGGCAAATTCAAGAAGATGTTTGGCTGGGGAGACTTCTATTCCAACATCAAGACGGTGCGGCTGAACCTGCTCATCACGGGCAAGATCGTGGACCACGGCAACGGCACGTTCAGCGTCTACTTCCGCCACAACTCCACGGGCCAGGGAAACATCTCGGTCAGCCTGGTCCCGCCCGTTAAGGCGGTGGAGTTTGACCTGGAGCGCCAGAGCGTGGTGTACCCCAAGGACTCCAAGATCTTCAACTGCCGCGTGGACTATGAGAAGGTGGATCGCAGCAAGCGCACCTCGCTGTGCAACTACGACCCGTCCAAGACCTGCTTCCAGGAGCAGATCCAGAGCCACGTGTCCTGGATTTGCTCCAAGCCTTTCAAGGTCATCTGCATCTACATTTCCTTCTACAGCACAGACTACCGCCTGGTCCAGAAGGTTTGCCCGGACTACAACTACCATAACGAGATGCCCTACCTGCCCTCGGGCTAGAACACTTGGAGGGGAGTAGAAGAGGTGGGAGGGGAGAGGAAAAGGGGGGTGAGTAGGAATGACTGCATCATTTGAGGAGGAAACCAGGGCTGTGAAATGTCTTCAGCGCCACAGTGGCAGTGAGACACCTTAAATAACCCTCTCTGTAGCCTGACTATGTAAAAACATATATGCAAAACAAAAACTACAGTATGCAGATAATGAGGCATTTGGGATGCTTAACTGCATCATTCATTAACTGGACTGGTAGTGAATATCTAATACCACCAACATGCACATTCTTACCTCAATCCAGTATCTAAATGCCAACATCTCGCCAGCTTACTTCTTCTTTTTTTTCCCCCATTAAGTCATTTGTGATTGTCATCTGGATGTCATTTTGATGCCATTTACAATATTGCAAAGTCACAAGACAGTAGTTTCAGATATGATTCGCTGGAGAGTTGTATACAAATTGAGAAACTTCATAAACACACAGCAGTGTTTAAGAGCATACGCTGTAAAGACAGAAACAACCATGATAAAAAAACGCACCAGAGGGAACACAAAGCGTTGTTTTTTTGTTTTTCCCCCCGCAGAGAACATCTGAATGTAAAGTGTAACCAACCACAGGATCATTCAGGTAACACTCAAGGTCTTTTAAAGGGCATCATTTTTATGTGAACTGAAGTTCATCCCAAAACGCGTTAAAAATCCCTCTTCTTCTTTCTCAGTGTCACCCCCCCCCCACGGCCCACACATGTATTCATCCCATCATGGTTTATACTGTATGTGCAAGACGTCTACTCTAAACACCTGCCAAATATATATCCTGCAGTTCTGCCTTTTTTTCCTTTGGATGAAAGACAGAAAAAGACGGAGATAGAAAAAAACTAATAAAATTAGAACGAAAAAGCAATTGCTCAACAAAGATTCGGGGCGAGGGCTTAAGACTAGTTCAGTGCGAGGGAAATAACTAGATTTTGCATGAAGATAGAATCGGTCCTCCACACTTAAGAGAGAGAGAGAGAGAGAGAGAGAGAGGGGTGGGGGAGTGAGAGAGGTAGAGATTCAGTGAGCTCTTTTAATTAAAGTGGAGAAGGAGACGTGGAGTATGCAGCTCCTTCTATTGTCCCCTCTGTATGAAAAAGATTACATTTTGTTGCCGTCAGGATTCCTGATTTCATGCCTTGATAACTTTGACTGTGTGAGGGAAATTGCTCTCTCCCGACAAATACTGTGTTCACTAAAGTCGGTCTGTTATCTTGAATAAATGAAAATATTATCATAATAATTACATATAATTTAATCTCCTTTAGAACTAATTAAGGTTTCAACGAGAAGGGGAAATGTATTCCTTAAAAATCAAGTCAGCGGGTAGGAGGATAAGACGACGTTCACGGGGATTGTTGTGTTTTTTAGCGTCGAGCTCGGCCCGGTTAACCGCTCTCATTAAGATAAATGGCCGTCTCGTGTTGCTCTCACAAACAATATTAGTGCAGAGCAGCAAAGGAGCAATGAACTAGGGAGCCGGACATTTTGTGTGTCGCTCATACAGACACAATGAATTCTTGGTTCATTAACGATGAACGGTCGCAAGCCAGGTGTGAGGAGTCATTAAACGGTGATATCGGATTACAGGTTTGACGCCGATGTGCCGTGATCCCGGGGATATAGCTCAGGTTTGCGCACGCAGGCGCAATCGGCTGAAGCTGTGCAGCGATGTCCCAGGTGGAACCTGCCTGTGCAGCAGTCAGCAGTCACTCTGAAGCTGCCCTCCTGTGGGGGGTAGCATGAGGCCAGACATAAACGCAATTGCCTCGGCTGCTCTGTGCAAGCTTAGAGAGCAGGAGTAGGAGGAGGGGGAAAAAAAAAACAGCCGGGGCACTAAAGATAGTAACAAAGACCTGTAAATCTGCACATCAAAGCTCTGAGATTTAATTTACTCTTAAAGAGGGGGGTATTTCCTCTCCGCGTGCGACCAAATCGACTTGTGGCCCGGAGCTAATGGCAGCAGTGCCCAGGCGGGTCTGCAGGGAGACGGGCAGCGACACCACCTGCGGCCCAGGCAACGGCTGTTCGTCTGGCAGAGACAAAACTGCGCCTCCTCTCGCTTGTGTTTGTTTTATCGGAGTAAATATTTCATATAGCAACCTCACTTGTTGACAACACATGTATCAGTCTGGCTTATCTCTTACTATAAGTGTCTCGTAATCAGGAGGCCTCACGGAGAGGATTTTTTTTTTTTTTTCCCGGATGCTAATCAGTGTGCCAACCTTGAGAAAGCATATAGGCTTTGGATGGAAGTAATCAGAGTTGCCTACTCCACACTAACCCTTTATGCAGTACATATTCGAAAGCACACGACAGACGTCTGCATGATATTCAGCCACATGCCCCGCTGTCTTTACACCATTGTCCTCTCCCTGTGTGTGCCCCGACTAACTGGCCACAGCCTCTGCACCGTCCCTACCTCCCTTGTCCTGGTGTTGAACCCTGCTGCGGGTAGTTCCTCATCGCCACCCTGCCCACCCTCTTGTACAGTGCTGAGCTGAGCTGAGCTAATCTCTAAGAGCTTAATACCGGGCCCGCTGAACATCAGCAATGAGAACTCCCCTCTCTCCTTCTATGTCTATCTGTTTCGTTTCTATATCTATATCCCATCAAACTAATGCGTGTGCACACACACAGCTCTAAAGATGTGCTGGTTTAGGTATTTTCCTCTCTCCTGTTCAAAGCATCTTACATAAGCCCCTGGATTGTGAGGACATGAAATCTCCTCAAGAGCATGCCAACGGAGTGCCCGACACAGATACGCCCCAGTAACCTCAATACTCCTCTCCCTCCCTCCTGCAGGGCATCCGGAGAGAAGCTGGATACTCACACATGTTGGGATCAAAGCTGGGCAACATGAGACTACACCACTGAAGTGATGTAGAAAAAACAAAGACACGTGTTGGGTTACCTGCTGGGAAGAAGATCCTTACCAACCTTCTCAGATTTACAGCAATACTCTCACTGAGACTCCTAAAGAAAGGCTGCTGATCTAAGTGTAAAAGACATGAAAGTCACGTTGCTGTGGGATGAACAGTGTTGTTACAGCAGCAGCCTTACTGTTGACCCATCCAGTGCCAACAGACGTGGATATTTGGCCTTAGAGACTGCAAGACAACATTGATCCACTCAACAAAGAATAGTAACAAACCGACTGTCAAAAACATAAATATATATAAATATATATATATAAATATATATATAAGCTAAGAGTCCTCAGACATGAATAAAGTTGTATTTAAATGTGGGTCATGCAGTGGAGGTCGTCTGTTTTATCTTTTTGTTCCTTCATGGTTTTGTTTCTCTGTCATGTGGACGATATATGGATGATATGATGGCATTTACTGTGGTTTTCAACATTCTAAAAATCAATAAAGTACACAGAAGTACTTCAGGCACTTCGATTGTAGAGAAACAGACTCCAGTCTTATATCTGCTCGTGCTGCATGTGTAGGAAGAGCGTGTCAACAATGTCTTTATTTTCTCATATTTGCATACCCACACTATGTTGCCAATGGCAAAGGAAAGATGTGACAATTCTTTTTTTATTTTTTTTTTTATTTATTTATTTATTTTTTTTTGCTGAGAGCATTTGCAGACGTACATGCAGAAAGAGAGAGAAATAGAAGGAGAAGAAAGAGCAGAGAGGAAATGGGGGGGGGGGAGGAAGGAAATGTTTCAACTGGAATGATGCATGAACACAACTCCTAATTAGCCTCCTCTTCTCTTTTTTCCTCTCACTCTGTTTCTTTGTTGTGTATCTTTGCACCCCCCCTTTCATTTTAAGATATAATTGACATTAAATTCATTCTACTTCTTAATTAAATCCAAGACAACTGTTAACGAGGGGATGGGTTCAAACATTCAGCTCACAACATCCCTTTAAAGAAGATCGATTAAGGCATGGCTGGCGGCACAGCCAGGCCCTCCACCCCCCCTCCATGCCCCCTAGTTCCCATAAAAGTGCTGCCTGCCTCAGGATAACCTTGCCGGAGATGATGAAAGGGAAGCAAATAAGTCAACATGGAGAAAGAAGAATAGAAATCTAATTTGGAAGAAAGCAGTGTTGAGGCTAATGTGAAATATGTGAGAGCAGCATACTGGGTCAAACATGCACATGGATACACCATGGATATAAACCACATGCACGCAGAGGGCGGTGACTGTAAGCAACAATCACTGATAATGGACACAAGGGTTTACAACACATGTGGGAGCTTTTGCTTGTCCAGAAAGAAAACAAAACAACAACTATGTGACAGCTAGCTTCTCCGAGAAGAAAGGGCATTTCAGCATGAGTAATGGGAAGCTGGGCGATAGTCAATTGAGAAAATAACTAGTCATGGCACAAGGAGGCGGGAGAAGGCGTGCAAAGCTTAAAATGATAAATAGACATTCAGAAAAATAACCTTGAGGTATAAAAACCTGTGTCCGGAAAAAATAGTGAAATATGAAACAAGAGGCAAGGAAAGTGAGTGAACAGAGAAGGGATGGCCCCACTTTCTTGTTAGCAATCTTTTGAATAACAAGGTTATCCTATAGAATAATAATTAGGAGTAATTTTCTTCCATGACGCGTTACACCATAAAGTGCCGTATCACTCCGCCGGCAGATATTGCGTCCTGGCAACATCATCCCCGAACGGTGTTGACGACGTCAAGGCTGAACTGCCTCGCTCTCGTTTCTTTACACTTTCAAATCATCAACGAGGATTAGACTGGTGCACCAATTTGATGATATAAGGAACCAGACTGATACCGAGGTTTTATTAAAAATCTGATTTCATCAGTCATCTGTTACTAATATGATCCAGGTCTCTCCCTGATGACAGCCACATTAAAAGTCTGCAATGAGGACAATCTTCTTTGCATAATTCTGTTTTTTTTTATCTATTTTTATAATTTGTGTAAAGGACTAATATATCCCCTAACCTCTCCTAATATTGAATAGGTGTGTTGGGTCATCCTCCTAACCCATCTGAAAATTTCATTAGCCTGGGGTTTCAGAGAATTTGGTGTCTCATTATTGTGTGGATGCTGTTTCAGAGGCTCTTTCACCCTGAGAAGAATGACATATATATATATATATATATATATATATATATATATATATATATGTCATTCATATAAAGTTGTACATACAGTATGATTAATTTAAAGAAACATTATCAACAATGTATATATTGTAAATATATTATTATTATTATATATAACCCTTTATATGACACTATTAAGTCTGTCATCATGTTGAACACACGACTGCACATCTTACAGAACCTGATTAGGCATTCGTTACCTGGATACCATCTCCATCCAGATGCAATTTATTATCATACCTCGGTGTGCTCGCCGAATTCAAATGCACTTGATGTTCCTTGATATTCTGGCTTGTGTGTCTGTGTGGTCACCATCATGCTCTTGCTACGGGCACATCTATGTTGATGAAAAAGTATGTACACATGCAGGACCATAAAAATAGGTATACTTAAAGTGTCCTTTTGGATTCATGTTCCAGCATCCTAAGGCCATGTTTTTATTAACTGATGTCATAATGCCTGGACGGCAAAAAAAATGTGTTTTTCTTTCCCAAATCAGACCTAAGTCATATTTGGAGGTGGTTTGAAAGGTGACTCCAGTCTGATTCTTGGAGATGCAATATTAGGGTGCTCAGTGTGGATACGTCGGTGAAGTCTGGACACACAAACCACTTGCAAGTAACATTCCAATCAGTCTGTCTTGTAGATCTGATTTGAGATACATGTGTGACAGGTAGGCCAAGTCTCAGCCACAGAGAATCATAGATGACAGGTTCTATTAGACGGGGAGAAATACAAGATCTGACTTTCAACCCACACAGCTCCTACCTGATGGGAGCACTACAACCCTTAATTGCAATCCACTGTATTTCTAGCCAGACTGGATGCAGGATGCGGGCATACATGCTCCACAGAGACTGAGAGAGGCTGGAAAATATAGTGCAGTGAGTTGCGGAATGGGTGGGGTGGGGGGGGGGGTTTCAGGGCTTGAAAGCACAGATGGCCTAGGGCTACAACATTGTAGAAAGAGGAAAGAATAACTGAATAAACTAATTAGAAGGACACAGTTTCACACACACCTCTATCAATTCAACACTCCCTATTGTGCCTCCGCTTGAGAAATGCGTTTTATCTATAAATCATTTGTACGCAGGGAAAACAAGACATTGAGATGGAAATAGTAATATCAAAGCTCAGGGTTCCAGGCTTCACTGCTTCCTGTAACACAATAATACGAAAAAAAAACATGCGATTTGGGTTGTGGTGGAGGATAGCGAATTGCTTCACACATTGACGCCAATGTGGAAATTCAAGCTGGGCGTCTGTGTCACGCAATGTGGCAGGATTAGCTGGAGGCCATGATGAAGACATCAGGGCCGTGATCTCTGCATTAGCCAGAAAAAGAGGACATTTCCACTTAACTAAAGGAAGCGCTGGAGAGGAGGGCTGATTTAAATTCAGTGACAAGGCTTTAAATACCAGCCAGGGATCACAGTTGTGCCCTTTGGCAAAGTAATTATTCACTCTCTTATAAGACGATCAGGTGTGGATGTGTTGCTGTGTACGCGCACAAGCTTTTGGCCGGTGTGTCGACATCTGTGTGTGTGTGTTTGAGTGAACTAGGAGTGAGCGAGGGAGGTGTGAAATGTTACAGTTCCTCCTCTTTTTTCGTATAACCGAGGTGTTTATGCCAAACTCTTCAGAGGGGAGAAAGTGTTCAGCGAAGGGCTCATATCAGGTGATAAACGTGTGACGGAAGCGCGAGAGAGAGAGAGATAGAGGAAGAGACATAAAACAAGCGCTGGTAAAGGTTAGCTTTCCACCCCTCCATCATTGTCTCCAGCCAGCTTGTTTTCACCTCCCGTCCATATTTTGTCTTTTTTTACTTTATAACCTTCAACCAAACGCTGCGTGATCTCAGGGGAGAGGAGCTCCTTCCCGCTGAGGCCAGACAGAGGCCCAGCCCAGGGGTGGAAAGGGATCAGACTCTCGTTGGGAAACTGTCCTTCAAAAAGTGCAGCCTGATGGATTTTTTTTTGGCGCTGGTTCTTTCCCAACAGATTCTCAGCGCTTCCTCCTGGCAATGCTCCATCTCCCATGAGCTCCCTCTGATGCCCCTAAGTAAGTAGCACAAACACACACGCACGCACACATTCACACACACACACACTGTTATGCCAGTATGTTTCTGCTGACATACCAGTCATTAGTTGTACTGCGGGGATGTTCGGTTGCAGGTTCTGATACTTCTCATTATCTTTGGGGCTTTTCACAGTAAACTACCCTCTCTAAACACACACACACACACACACACACCGATCTTCCCTCTCCATGGTTTTTCATGGGAGGGTTTGGGCTCACATTGTTACCAGTGCTCCCGCATGCATTCATCACACACCCAACAATGTGCAGACTCAGCTAGAGATGATGTGCAAACACTTCAGTCAGTCTTCTTTTGCTTCTTCTTCGTTGTCATACTTTACTTTGCTCTTCCCTCCGGATTTCACTTTTCCAACCATTTCAATTCCTTCTATTAGGTTGAGTGTGAAACATGTCTGAGACCTGATCCTGCTGGGCCCAGAGGTTCCCTAAAACTGAGCTGCAGGCAGCGGGGAAACCAAATAGCAGAATATTCCCCTGCAGGCAGGCACACACTGCAAATGGCACATTCATGAATGCTGCACATCAGAGCCCTTAGGGTTGCCACCTTCAATGTGGAAAAATAAGAGACACCTTGCCAGGGGGACAGAAATCAAACGAGGGTCCGTCGGCTCTCCGCCATGAGATGTTGAGTGTCCAAAACTTCATTTCCTGCGTGATGTTGAATTTTAATGCACTTATTGCTCTTTTTATGCATCAATTTCAAGCAGTGGAGCAGCTACAATATGCTGCTCACACACTGATGCTTCAATATTAATAACCTAATAATGTCATATATAATAATACATCAGTCACGTTTGCAGAGGGGCTGGGACTTCTGCTTTTGATTTTGAATGACGTCATTCTGATGTTATATTACTCATCTACCTCTTGTGAAGCTTTTTTGGTTTAATTATATGTCATGTCATTCCAAGCAATTAAAAAGGTAGTGCATGCATTAGAATAGGTGTGAACAAAACTGTTTTCGGTTATGGAAAATTATTTTTTTGCAATAAAAGGTGGCTAGTGCTCAAAAATTAAGCATACGCAGATGTGCCAAAAACTGCAGTTGGTCACTAGACGTTGGAAAATTAGTCCATCACCATATACCCAGATGTTAAAATATACAACTTTACTATTAAATATAAATAAACATGTTTACAACCTGGTAAAGAAACGAATATGGCCTATTACTTACCGCTTGAGTTACAGGTGTCTCACCACAAATTGTCTGCTAGATGCAGCTCCAACCCAGCTCCACACTCTTATCCAAAAGTTTGCGGAGGAGAAAAAAACAAGATGACAACAGCCTAAATCCTGAACGTGAAGTCTACAAAACCATCGGGTGACATCACGGTGACAATGTCCAAATACAGTCTATGTTGGCAACCCTACAACGGACAAAAAGCACATTCCTCTAAAGTCAGAAACAATTTTTATCAGAGTTTCCTGACAGGAAATGAAAAAGTTTCACCATCCTCCTCCTGTAAAATGTCTAAATAAACCTCTCGCTGCAAAGACTCTTTTACTGCTGAGAATGAAGTGAAATTGGTGGCTGAGCTTTCCTGTTTACAACTCGGTAAAAAAGGGACAGCTACGATGGATACTGGGATCATTACAGGAAAGTAATTGGAAGACTAGACTTTAATGTGACCCCTCAATGACAATGGATAGCCATGCCGTAAGTCTCCGTCTGACATTTTAGAAAATAATAAAGGGATCACAACCCAGTGTTTTTTGGTATGAGGACTTAAGATTTATAAGAGAAATTCAGATTTTCAGATTTGATCTGTCTCATGTGAGTTCCTCACTTTGAGGAAATGTCACAGGGTGATGAGTGCTGTGGGGTGATTTTCACTAGGCTGCTATGATTTTATGTATTTTATTGTGTGTTATTTTATTTCCAATCCCTTAATGTGTGGTTTGGTGTCATAAATAAATAAGTTGGGGTGGCCAAATTGCTTGCAGGTTGTGTAACTTTATGCATGTCCTTTTTACATGGACTCAAGTAAACCATGTGTATTGGTGTATTACAATCTCACAGTACCTTTCTCCTTGCATTCTCCTCTGCTTAATGGATCCCGAACCACTGGTTCTCAGCCATCCTGCCCAGACAGATGAGACTACCAGGTGCATTCTCTTCTCTGGCTATGTCATTGTCACTGGATGGACAGTTTGTGGCATTTTTTACCTGGCGTGCGGCAGCATCAGCAACGTTGATAGTGTTGGTGCAGTATATGGGCGACCCAACTGAGTCGAAGCTGCGAGTGAACAGAGATCTGCTCCGCCTTCAATTACGATAAGTAAAGGAACGTGAACTGACTGCCATTGTGCATGTTTGATGCGGCTCCTCATTGTGATTGAGCCTGACAGTGATTGTCTGCCGCTGCGTGTTCCAGTGGCTGCACCGCTCCCCCACAGCGGTGCTCCTATGATCCAAAGAGTAAATGTCCAGACTGAGATGAGTCAGCAAGGATCAGAAATCCCTGAAAGGCCGATAAGCAAGATAAGTAAAGGAAAGTGAACCGGCTGCTCATTTCTGTGGATGTGCGAATACACTTCTAACTGTGGTCAGGCACCAGACCAGACTGAGTGCTAACCCACGACTTTACAATATTGGATTGGACTGTGTATTAAAATCCACTGAGGTTTTAATACAGGAAAGTGACGAGAGGTTTTATGGAAGAGCTTGCATCAGTTGTTTGGTTTTACTTGCTTTTTATTCCTATTTTATTCTATTAGAACTATTTAATGTACTGGCCATTTTACTGTCGTTTTATGATAATTCATCTGCAGATAAGTACAATCATGCCATATCTCAAAATTCTGCTAAAGTGCACAGAAATAATTTAGCTGCATTAAAGAGAATTCAAACTGTCTTCTGTTGTTTTTTGTTGTTTGTCCTTCATTTATATTGGTTACGATAACATTTTCATCCTTGAACATGTTTGCTAAAAATAATTTTGACAGAGCAAGATGCAAACATTTCAATCTCAGCAGTTGACTAGGTTAAGAATATGTCACAGCTCTCTGGATGACAAACTGTTTCACCTCTTAACACACCCAGGTTTTTTGCTCAACAGTGGTAGATTGGCATTCTGTTCTCAGTACAATAACATGCATGTATCCCTTCGACAATGACTATATGTCGGTAACGTCTGTCTGGTCAAACCACCACTTTGATCCTGACAGAAATAGCTAACTACTAGATGGATTGTGATGAAATTTCATACATTCAAGGTTCTCAGACAATAAATCCTGCTGATTTTGGTTCATCTAGTTCCACCAGCAAGTAAAAGTTTTCACTTATTTTGTGAAATATCTCAACATCTATTTGATGCACTGGCCCAAAATTTGGTACAGAAATGAATGTCCTTCACATCCACAGCCAGCATCAGGTCAATATTTTAATTTGTCTTTGACATCTGTACTTGGTAATATTGTGTGCCCATCAGCAAATGTTAGCATGCTAAGATGCTAAGCTAAATAATTACATCTGCTGAGCATCAGCATGTTAGCAGCAGGCATGTTGTGAACATATTTACATTCATATTTACCTCCGAGAACACAGTGAAGGCTCATATAGTCTTGTTTAAATAGAGTACGTCCAGTTACTATAGTTTTACCACTGACAACCAGCATGTTGCAAATCAGCAACACTCCAATTAGAATGGCTCCTATCTATATAACATACTACAATCAAATATGACATCATTTGCTATTGTGAACTTCAAACATGACCTTAACTAAAACATCTAGGAATAGGCCTAATAGCAGCCCCAGGAATCCATACCATTTGCCTGCCTTACTATCCTATGTTTCAACCTTCACCTAAAAGATTTTAACATACAACCTGTACTATATACTACTATACTACTACTAATATACTGTATATATATCGATATATATAGATATATCGATATATATATGTCAAAAACACCTCAAATAGACATATATAAATGACAAAACATATATTTCAGCTTTCAAATAATTGGATTATTGAAGGTGCATGGGCCAGGGCATTCTAATTCATCGCTGGATGCCTCCTGCATTATGATGATAAATGGCTGAATCTGCAGAACCCTCTTATTGGCTTCAGGTTGTCTTTTCAGACATATAATACTGGCTAAAATATTTTCTACTGTGAGATTTTCAATTTAGGGTCCACTTTTGAAGATCTGAATTCTCCTGCCCCTCCTCCATCCATATATATATATATATATATATATATATATATATATATATATATATATATATATGGAGAAGGGGGGCAGCAGGATTCAGGTATACACACACACTGCTGGAGTAAGGCAATTCCTTTCACACTGAGGGATTTCTTTCTGCATCAAACAAGTCAGGCAATTGGAATTATGACTGGGGTCAATGCTTCAGATGAAACACCAGGCCTCCCCTCATTTTCTAAATTCATTTTGCACCTACCCTGCCACTGTCCTTGACTCCTCTTGACCCTTCCACCTTGGGGGGAATTGAGTTATTCAGTGGTACAGCTATCACTCTGCAGCCATAACTTTAAAAGCTGACCTTACTGCCTCTCGCAAACATGCTCGACCAAGCTCTGGTTTATTGATGGAGGCTCTTTAACATGGTTCCTTTGTCTCCGCC
Organism: Lepturacanthus savala; assembly: GCA_030544235.1. Lineage (NCBI taxonomy): Eukaryota > Metazoa > Chordata > Actinopteri > Scombriformes > Trichiuridae > Lepturacanthus > Lepturacanthus savala. The sequence goes on along the minus strand of CM060482.1, from coordinate 12,864,861 downwards.
TGAGGCGTGACGAAATAAATCAACTTTACCAATGTCTTCTTAATCCCCTTCCTACATCTCTCCAAGGAGTTCTGGGAGCTGGTGAGCTGGTTATCGGGGTTCAGGGGCGAAAGGTCCACCTGGTCACTGTATCTGCACGCAGTGACATGTCACTCCTGGAAACTGTCATACAACCGATCTATGACATAGTCACACATTTGGGTTCACAGATGGTCCTTTCTCCATCCATCAATAATATCATGTTACAGGAGGAATGCGTCAGGTCCCATTTGTTGAGCGTGAATAAGATTACATGCACACGACACACATTTAAATGCCTTTACATCTCTACATAAAGGTATCTGAGCCCTGAGTCGCAAACAGAAACACTTGTAGACGACTGATAAGGCAGTGGTGTGTGGGTGAGGATTTAGAGTGGGGAGGGTTATTGTGGGATGGAGGTGTGTGGGTGATGTGGGGGAGGGCAGCACAGGACGAGGGCGGGGAACTAGATGTTTTATGAGGCCCTTAACATTTACTTCCCCAGCGTTTCAATCCGCCGTGTCTATTAAGGACGGCTGCTCCTCCTACGTGTTCCCCATCCATCAAAGACAGAGAGACACGAGGCCCCACACTGACGGACAGCTCGATATGATGGAGGGAGAGAAAGTCGCATTAGACAGGGAAGAAAGAGAAAGTGGGAAAAACAAGATATGGAGGAGGAAGAGAATGGAGAGAAGAGAGGGGAAAAAAAAGGTTGCTGAGTGAAACGCAGCTGAAACTACAGAAGAACAGCAGTGGGAAAAAAATGCTTTCAGGTACAAACAAAGGGGCTAAAGAGGAGTTCTGCACAAAGAGCTGAAGCAGCATTTGGTCTCAGAATATGCTTTGTTCAAGGTAGGCTGCTGTCTGTTCGCAAGGCACAGTCTGAAACGCTGCCGAATTTTTGTGACACTGCACGATAAACCAAACGCACGCCGCCTGCCGAACAACATTTTGCGAGGAGCAGTGAAGTCAAACAAGCCGTAAATAAAAAGAGACCCTGAGAAAATGGATGAGGTCTCGATTCGCTGTGGCAGAGTGTGTGAGGTGTATAGGTCAGGGAGGTGTCCAGCTCTGTTCAGGGTTTAGTAATATGTGCAGGCCCTGCAGGTCACCGCTATTAATTACAAACTTAGCCAGCTACCCTTCCATTAATCTAAATTTAGAGTCTAGACTAGCTCCCGCTTGATGCAGCAGCTACAGAGCTTCTGTGCCAACCAGCCAATCACATAATAGATTTTCTGCCCTCTGGCCGACCAAAGACAAGGTCCACTATCTGCAAACTAATCATAGCCACAGTCTGACATGTTCAACATGCTGGCAGCCAAGGTCAGCAGACCACTGACCACCACAACACACACTTGAGGCAAGAATTACCGGAAATCACAATGGGAGACTGCAGCAGCTGAACATTTCGACCACCTGAAACACATAAAATTAGGCTTGTTAATGAATACATGGAGCTAATGATCATTGCCGTGATGAACAGCTGGTTTGCGTAGCCGTTCATCTGCCTTCGGCCTTTTATCTTAATTAACGGCATACATATGTGCACCGATGTTCCCACTCTGAGGCAGCCCCGTCCGGCAATCGCCTGCAACATGCATAGGTCAGACAAGGAAACGCGGGGAATTCGCTTTACAGCAGATCAACAAGGAGAGAGGGGAGAACGAGAGGGTAAATGAGACAGAGATGGAGAGAGGGGGAAGAGGAAGAGAGCCAGTCGCTGAAGGAGACAGGGAGAGAGGGAAGGGAAGGAGGAGAATGGGATAGAGAGTGGAGGAGGGTTATACCATCCTGTAACCTTGTGTTCCCCCAGCCATACTGCCCCTGGGCTGCTGTACCCCCCTCCAGCAATTAATCATCTGATACTGAGCTTACTCAACCGACAACTAGCTCCCCCACATCCTAATTAAGCCGGGAGAGGAGAGGAGAGAAGAGGAGAGGAGAGGAGGAGGAGGAGGAGAGGTAAAAACTAAACAGCAAACCAAAGAAGAATAGATAAAAGACAATGACTGACAATGCAGAAAAAGAGGCACAGTCGAGTTAACTACACTCAAAGCCCGAAGCAAAAGACAAAGAAGGAAAAGGGAAGAAATCCAAAACCCAAGGCCAGTTCCTATGGATCGGTAGTGAACATAATGAAAAGCCTGTGCCAGCCTGCGTCGAGGACCATCTATCTACCAGACTGGTGAAGCAGGCACCACGCTGGTGCCAAGGTTATTCTACAAAGCTCAAAGACTATGTGTATGTGTGTGTGTGTGTGTGTGTGTGTGTATGTGAGCGTGTGTATATTACACAAAATAGAGAGGAAAAGTGGTTGTGTGTGTGCATGCGTTTATAGAGTGTTTGTGTGTGAGAGTAAATGCTGCAAGATGTGTAGGTTGCATGCGAGTGTGTGTGTGTGTGTGTGTGTGTGTGTGTGTGTGTGTGTGTGTGCATGCCTTGTTTTCATTCTGGAGAAGCCTTTTCATCTCCGGTCCAGGATACCGGGAGACTTGATGTCCTCGCTCTTCTTCTCCCTGGCTGAGACACACTTGCGTTGTGCCGGCCACCTGCCAGCCAATTAGCTGAGCGGGCAGAAGCAGCTGCCCAGAAGCAGGTGGACGTCCATCCCAACATCCCTACCACCTGCTAATGCTAATGGCTCTGATCTCAGGGACCAGTAGCCCGGTCTGCCATGGGAGGCAGGTCAACTGTGGATAGGAATCACAGAGGCTGCACTGAACGAAAGCCTCAGAGAGGCCCCGTAGAACCCTCTAACGGGCATGTTAAGAGACCAGAACATACCATAACTTTAGTCCAGCTAGTGATGGTAGAGCTTCACTATGTTATTGCCAATTCAAATGTCTCTAAGAAAACAACACTTTAATAAAATATCGCCCCTAACAAAAACAAGTTCATAACTATCCTGTCAATGCACGGCTGTAAAACATGTTTTATGATACATGACAAATGCCTGCTTTCAACAATAATTTGTGTCCAATATATTTTTTGCCCCAAGCAAACAAATGACCGTGTTACAAATTCCTAAAATGACATTTAGGCTACTCCATATCACTCATTTCAGCTGATGCACGTGTCATGTTCTGCTCATACATGATCATGCACAGCAAAGCTGGTGCCAAAAAAAGACATTTTTTGTGTGGAGGGGGACTTTAGGGTTTGTGTTTTTCTAAATAAAAAAAAAATAAAAACATTAAACACCAAAACCAACAAACCAACAACATGCTCGTCTACTTTCTGACTTCAATCCATGTCTATGATACTCCTGCCCCCAAATTAACAACAACTCACAAATATTGTGTGATTTCCTCCATATATTAATGCTAGTTTTAACAAGCTTTAATCAGATAGGAGTAAATAATGCAATTTTTGAAAACTGATTTCAGTCATGGGTTAATGTAAATTTGGTGCTCTCGAGTGGTGCAGCAGGATGTTGTATGTGGGATTGATTCAAACTAAAGTCCAGCAGCCACGTTCACTGCAGTCATGGAACATGTCATCCAGTGACAGTAATGGAGTTCTGTGACACAGAGGAAAAACGCTGTATCAGGCTTTAGGCTTGTAGGATAAATTACCTTTGATGCAAAAACTGTGTGTGTGCATATACTTTTACTATACATTTTCAGAAACTTAATAATATGACTTCATTTTAACACTGGTGTCCAATATGTATGGAAACATTACATAGAATAATGTTTCCGTCTTTTTTGACAGAAGTATTTTTCTGTATTTCTATGCATGTCTAGTCTAGAAAGGTTAATTGCATCAATTTTGTGCAATAAATATTAAGCAGTTCTTTGACTATCATGAAGACACCATGTAGAGAAAATGTAAAATATTTCATAAAATAAATATGGGAGTATAGGAATATAACAGACAGTAGCAAAGAGGTCATTTCTTTACATGAAAAAAATGTATATTAGGACTTACATTTCATAGGGATTTTACCATTTGAAAACTGATACAGATCAAAATCAGTCACACTGTCCCTGAGTGTGGCCATCCGCAGCTCAACCTTGTACTTTCCATCGATCCCTCTTTACTCGCCATCGCTCTGCACAGTGAATAATTAGCTCAGTCCACAGGTGGGGGCAGTGATGCGTTGCCTTTTCGCCATCGGACCCCAAAATAGGCCTGCTCCTCTCCACCTCGTAAAACGCCTCGACCCTTTTTCACTTTTATAGATGGAGGAGTAATATATGGCTTTATTTACGAGGACAGGCCCTGACAGATTTAATATTTTAATTTGGTTTTATGACCTGAACATAGGGCCGCGTAGGACTCTTTATGAGCCATCGACATGAGCGAATGGAGCGAACGGAGCGACGGGGACCACCAGGCGGAGAAAGGAGGGCCAGGAAGTGACAGATACAGCCATTCCTCATGTATCTCTGCCTAAATACCAAGCATATCTCTGCCTGCTCTAACCTCTGCCCACACCAGTTCTCCCCCGCATGTCTCTATCATCCACCTACAGCCCCCCCTTTCCCCCCCATCTCCCTCTGACCCATAACTCCAATGAGAAGACATGGCCACAGAGCAGACAGTGCAAGTCTAATAGAGGGGAGATTGATGGTTCAAACGATTCAGGGCTAGAGCGGAGGGGAGATTCATGCCTGAGAACCTCAGAGATATTGGTTTAGAGATTGATGAATCAGAAGATACAGCCCTTAACTTTCCAAGCTTTTCGTGGCTTCAGCAATAACTTGCCAATACTTTCAGAGTTCAGGGTTCAGACTATTAACAGCTGATATTGGAGCTAGGCAGGGGTGGGTTGATTGATGAATGTGATGATTCAAACTCTTCTGTGTAGATTGGTGGTCATTTTGAAAGCAGAAGTCAAATAGTTTTTCACAATCAAAAAAAAAAAAAAAAAAAAAACAATTCTCACACCGATCTGGTACCATGAAAAGTTTGATTACTTTTAATGGAAATCAATAGGGTTTCAGCACTCGCTCTCTGGAAGAATTTTTAATCAAGAGAAATTCATTATTTCATGAAGGCACAGACGAACACAGGCGCACACACACGCGTGCACACACATATACACACACACACACACACACACACCGACATCGCTATCATCTGCTGTTCGAAAAAGGACCAATAATATCCAAGATACCCTATAACACAGGCACTTCTAATTTTCCACTAATTAAAGCGTTTAGTGTTTAGACACCAAATTAAAGGCTTCAAAGGTTGATTTAGTAAAACTTCCAAAGCATAAACTCTGACAAAATATATAGGAGGTCTACAAAGTGTCATATCCAGTGGGACTTAGAGCGGTTCCCATGGGAACTGGCAAATGAGCGTCTACCCAGCCTCACCCTTCCAGCGCACTGCCGGGAGAGCACAGTGATTATCGATCCATCTGGGAGGCGAACAGCTCAACCAATCAATGGCTCTTTGAGTCCCCCAAGGATTGTGGGATAGAGGAGGAACAGTGTGTGTGTTCGGGGAGAGAGAGGGAGAGGGGGGGACGTTGGAGTGGCGGTGCCAGAGTGATTTCTGTCCAACACAAATCACCAGCTTAATTGACAGGCTCAAAATTGGTTTAAAAGGCCTGGTGTGTCCCTCCCCCCTCCCCTCTCCTCCCCGACTCCCCTCCCGCGCGGGCATCAAGGCAGAGCGCCGTTTACAGGTATTAGTGTCATTATCCCCCCCGGGGATGGAGGTGAGGAGTCGGTCAGCGCCTGAGCAATCGCGGACAGAAGCAATCAAAACACAGACGTTAGGCACAGTTCATACACTTGCCTTCGCTGCGTGAGCGCTACTGCTGAGTGAACAACCATTGTTGACACATCAGAGCAAACTGGTTAACCAAATCAGACCTATTTTGACCCATTTTAGACCCACGTAAAATAAAACCTCAGATTTAATTTACCCTATGTTGGGAATATTTTCTTAACTTTGCCACCAGACCTTCCCTTTGACAGTACATTTTCATCCATATAGTTACCGCCCAGGGCCGTTGCCGCCACTGAGGACACCGAGGTCATGACCTCAGCATTGTTTTCCTTTCATTCCTTCAAAGTTTCCTTTCATTTTAATTTTACCCGTAGGCTCCGTTTCAGCATGTAAAAATGTTAACACAACCACCCCCAAAAAAAACAAATACATAAAGCCCATCTAATTATCATGACATCAAAGCGGGATCTTGTGACAGAGATGCTCATATATTTGACTCGATAAAGCAAAATTCAACACCATCGTGACATTATTGCGACAGCAGGTCTATTTTTAGAACAACGCATTTGAATGAATCAAAGGATGCAACATAAGAGGCTGCATTATTGTAAGTTAGCATTTCTTCTAGCAAGAAAGGTGAAATGTAAAAATTGTCAAATTGTAAGAGAATAAGAAAAATAGTATATTAATATTATATATGTGTGTGTGTGTGTGTGTGTGTGTGTGTGTGTGTGTGTGTGTGTGTGTGTGTGTGTGTGTGTGTGTGTGTGTGTGTGTGTGTGTGTGTGTGTGTGTGTGTGTGTGCGTATACATTATATGAATTACTATGCCAGAATATTACTACAGCCTTCATCTGGTCTTTTATAATAGATTGGAAGGGATTACTTGGAATATTTATGTATTTGCTTTAAAATTCATATAACATCCATATTTCTCACACAGATGGACAGTCACGAAACTGTCAGTGATATCTTTTCGACATGGAAATATAAAGAACATTTCACCAATAGAAACGGTCAAGAACACAGCGACATCAGGTGCAGCAGGCTCTGCTAATCATCAACCACGTTGCTTCCCGCATCGATATATGTATCACTAATTATCCACCTAACGTTAGTGTTTATGGTAATGTTCGTTGTCCAGTCTAGTACATTAATGTATGTTAATGAAAACATACAAGGAAAGAAACAGGCAATGCAGTTACTACATATTGATTAATATTTGATCAGCACTGCAAAGTTGATAGATTGCTTGTTAACTGCTCATTTAAATAACATGTTTTGTTATAAATGAAATAAATCACATTTATCTACAAAATAGGTGCAGGATTAAGTAGTTGCCCCAGAACATTAATTTTAAAATATCATTCCATGTTGCATGAGTTCAGTTGGGGAGTGCTTTCAGCATGAGCCCCAGTGATATTTTTTATATACTTGACAATTTTCCTTTTACATTTCAGTGAACTTTGTGTAAGGCTCCAGTGGAGACAAAGAACTGTCCTGTAGGTTTTGACCTCATAGAGAAACAGGCCAGATGAGGCTGCTGTTTTTTTTCTGACCTCTGTAGTAAAATTTTAAGGTCAACAATGTCGAAAGCGGCACTGAGAGCACAAGAACAGATACTTTATTAAGCGTCTGTGTTCATATGCAGATCGATCACAACTTTGAAGTGCTGTTTCTGTGCTGTGGTGAGATCGAAAACCTAATTGATAAACGTCTATAGGGCTGTTTGATGTTATGAGACAGTTATTAACTCTCCAGCTGTATTTGTTTCATGCTGATTAGTTTTGTGTTCCCAGTCCAAAATGGCCCCAAATGTGGCTGATTACAAATAAAAATACATATATTATCACCTCATGTTATATTAGATTTTTTTTTTATCAACTTTCAATTTTTTTTTTTCAACTTTTGCTTTCTATACAACAATCGCTCGATTTTAAGTGGTAGCGTGGAATGAAGTCACAAATGTGATGAAGTCGTGAAACAGTAATACTGAGGTAATCATGATTACAACACTTGTAGGCTATGTGTCTGTTACAGCATGCATTATAACAACTAACTTAGTGAGTACTATCTAATTTTTAAGTGAAAGTACATAAAAAAAATAAAACCTTAGTGCTTATAAACATGAATCTTAAAAATGAATTGGTGGATTAATCAATATTCAAACTCCTGCTTAATATAGTCATCATTTAGAGGACATTCGTCTTACAGTGTGTATTCAGGCTGTAGAGAATATGGGCCCAGTGAGAACACTGCAAAAAAAAAAAAAAAGTGGGTCACTTGAAAATTTCGAGGCAAGAAACTTCAATAAAATCTTAAGAGGGGGAATTAAACTAAATATTTAAGGTTTTGCTTCTGAGCTTGCTCATTTCAGATTTTTGTCCACTCAAATGTAAGCTCTATTTACTTATAATTTTAGATTGCAATAACATTAGCCCTTACTTCTGATAAGTTTCCCCTATATTGGACTAACTTATAATAATATGATGGTAATGGGCAAATTTTCAAAAATGTTGAACTATCCCTTTAACACAGCAACCAGTCAGAAGACAACATGTCCTATTTGAATGGGTTTTGCCCAGACAATATAATGTTTGTGGCTAACTGCTGCAGCCCTGCTAGCATCAGTTATCCGCTATCTGCTAACGATCCACAATGAAAGTAAAAAATGCCAGAAAGATGTTGTCCTCACATTTCACAATAAAGAAAAAAGTGTTAGCAGAACTGTTGTCCCTTGTATTAAACCACAACTTAAGGATTTAAGTATCAACAACTCACCAAATTATTTTGAAGCATACAAGTGTCTTGCTTTGTTGTGCTAACTTACATAATTTCCTTAAATGTCAGTAATTTATATCTTCAAGTTTTACCAATATAAATTACTTTTTTAATTTGCATTGAAACTGATTTATTTTAGTTGTGGGCTCTTCTTCTTCTTTGCCCAACAAGTCACATCCTGATCAAACTGAAGGCTAGGGATGGTCTTGCCCCCATGGGCAGACTTAATAATTAACAGGCCTTTAATTAAACCTATAACCGAGCAAATGACCCTGGGTCCCTGGAGAGCAATGGGGGTGTGTGGGGAGAGCGGTGTATGTATGTGTGTGTGTCATTTGTGTGGGTTGAAAAGATATCAGATTATGGTAACAAACAAGGAGGAGAAAGTAGCCTGATGAGCACATATGGTAGCACAGCCTGGCCAGCTCATTTACTTTGACATTTGAACAGAGCCGTCGCTGCAGGAAGTGACTGTAAGGAGGCAGATAGAGAGACATCTGACTCACAAGACTGACTGACACGCCAAGGTCCATCCATCTGAGCCCAGGTGAATGGGAGGAGAGAGTCGGATCAATAAGGCAATTGTTTGATAGAGTGTTTGTGAGTGGCTGCATTTCCAGCTATTGAGCTTTCTGCGTTTCTAATAAGGGGGAAGATTTATAATGGCAGCAAACTAATGAATGAGTTGAATGGGGAGCTGACACTCAGGATGCGATAACCAGTGTGCGCTGGAAAAAATAAGCATCTTAAAGGCAATGTGTGGGATATAAATGTGAACCACAAATCCAGGCAAAAAAAATTGAATTTTTTATCAGTCTTAAACTCATGGACAAATGATTTAATATATGTTATATGAAGTTGAGTTACAAATTAAGAGGAATTTTTCAGTTATGTGTGGTGGTATATTATGAAACCAAAGCCGTCAGAGTCCTTTATTTAATAACTGATTGTGATGGACTTGCAGATTTACTCGCTATTTAAAATAAACTGCATGAACAGACCGATCCTATATTGTCCAATTAGTTCTCCATTTCCTACATCTCCAATTAGTTTCCCGGTAATGTCAGACTTCTCTGCTCCGGCTCCACCAAATATTACAAGACATGGAGGGTAGGATCTAAGAAATGCCATCATTTTCATCAGCCTAATATTGCAGAAATGGGGGTAAGATCATCTTTCTCATTGGTTACAGTGACAGCACTCTCATTTAATCAAATTAAATCTCAAGGAGCGTGTCATGCCACACACCCCCTACATATTTTCCCTCTCTCTCTCTCTCACACACACACACACTTACACACACATGCACACGTTTCAATCTTTTCACATGCCTGCACACGCTTAGGTTCTTTCTTTAGCTTCCAAGTGGCACAAGCACTCAGAGATCCAATCAATCACACCTTTGCTCAGGCACACATGCACACAAATACACACAAAGGTGCAAAAGGTGCTGAGGCGGACTTGCTCCAAGTTCGCTGCCTGACCAATGATATCCACTGTCTTACCCATCACTCCTTGGGTGTGAGCGTTTGAGCTGTGGCATGCAGCAGAACAGATCACTCTTACTCTCCATTAAAGAAACTGTGGTCCCTAACGCATGCGCTCCTTTTTTTAAATGGTGGTAAAGAGGAAATTAATCTCTCCCTGGGCTGCCGTGGCAGGATATTAATCTAGCGGCTTCACTCATCTCTTCATCTTTTCTCTCTTTGCCTCATAAGCCTTTCCTCATCAGCAACATATGCATAACCACAGGTGGACAACGAGAGTAATTGAGTAGGATGTGAAACTCAACCTCGCGTCTCTATGCTTCTCGCCTCCTTTTCCCCCTTTTTGTCAATCCCCCCTCACACCGTCGCAGTTGTATAATTTGCCTGTCAATCTGTCCTCAGTTATAACAGGTAACTGACGTGAGTTTTTTATGCTCTTGAGGAGAAAGTCTGTTCAGGATTGACTGCAGCTGAGTCCCGAGCTTAGTTTAGAGCAATTTGGCCTTTGTTAAAAACAACAACATCCGTAATTACCGTTGTAATTCGATTAAATGACATTCATAATTAATGACTATATGCAAACCTCATTACCTTCCGCTGCTTGCTTCATAATCACTGTGGACATCTGAAACAGCTAAAAGACAAAAATAACCATGTTCTTCAAGAACGACGCCGGCATCTCCCTTCGTGCCACTCAGTGACAAACACCCTGCGTTGGTCTGTAATTATGGTTCTGCTGGGCTGATCAATAACAAAATTTGAATTTTGAGGAAAACGCTTGGTGATATACACTTTTTTTCCTTCGGTCCGAATCCATCGGTGAGTATTTGACAAATCAACGGAGGTAATTGTGGGAGAAAAAAAAATTATTCCTTTATGAACAGTGTTCTTATCGTTCCTAAGTGCATCTTTGCGCAGTATCTCCCCCCTGGGTATATTAATAGCGTTTTTTTTTGTTTTTTTTCCAGAGCAGCTCTCAGCTGAGGAGCCTCGAGTGAGAGACGATAAAAGCAACATGATTCTTATCTCAGCATTAACCCCTGTGCTGCTCCCAGAGTGCACGCCCACCCGATGCATCAAGGTGAGGCTGCCGCGCGGACCCTCAGGGAGACAAATGGGGCCGATAATGCTAAGTTCATTATCTGTTACTGACACATCAGTTGGGGGTTAAGCCTAATCTGAGCCCAGAGGAGTCCAGCCGCTTGGCCACGGCGCAACCTGGCTCTGTTACAGCCCTTAATCGGATCTGAGGTTAATGTGCTGCCTCTATGACAAAAGAAGCGCGAGAGGAGGAGAAAGTGACTCCTCACCTCACGGGCAGACGGAATAAGCACCCTCCCGCTCTCCCCATGGATCCGACGCTTAGCCCACGCGACGGAGCCGTGACTCGGAAGAAAAAAAAAAAAAGAGTACGCCGCAAAATAAATATCATTAACCCACAATTAAAATCCGGTTGCGTGTCCTGACATCCTTTATTGTTCTCATATCTGTCTCCAATTACAACATGCTGGAGTAATTACGGCTGCATTAAAAAGTAATGAAGTTATATGTGCGGGGCAGTTTCCACAGGGCAATCTGACAGAAGGTAGAGAAAGAGGAAATGACTGGAGCCGGCGGAGGAGTCGCTCCTCCTCACCCCTGAGGTGAAAGGCCGACCGGAAGACGGCAGCACCCATGACGTCCGCAAGTCAGCTGATTCCTCCTCGTGGCGACGTGGGACCGATCACTCCACCTCGTGGGAAGCTTTTACGTGTTTTTAGCTTTTTAACTAGTCGACATGATATTTCAGACATGGAGCCAGGGTCGCACCCAGAAGCTGCAGGATATAAATGGCCAGTCTTTGTAATGTGTGTTAACAGATTTGAGACAGAAACACACAACCTCTCAAAGGCTCTCTCTTATTAACTCTATCACTGCAAGTGTTTTAATGTTGGAATCACATTTCTGTGTGTGTGTGTGCACACGTGTACGCATGTTGCCATATAAACGCTTGCTTTGTGTGTGAGAATGGGCGATGAATTGCCTGAGTGAGGCTGTTAAGGGAGGGTCAGAAATGAGAGCAAAGCAATTTGAGGTTGGAAATGAGCGATGTCCTTTCTCATTTGAGCACCACAGAGGCCTCAGCCTCTCAGACGCCACCTCCTCTTATATGTCACCATGCCCATTGTGTTTCAGAGTTCCCCCTGTTGTGTTTGTCTCTCGGTACGCCGGAGTAAGAGAGCGAGGAGGAAGACGAGTGGTAAAAACAACTGTGAGCCACAGTGATTTGGAAATGAAATATCGGCCCCAGCCAGTGAAGAGGAGGTAATCTCCCTTTAGAGGAAAAGACAGCGGATGAAAAAGACAACTAAGCGGGGGAGAGAGAGAGAGAGGGAGGGAGGGAGATGGAGAAAGAGAGGAGGAGTGGAGAGAGAGCAGAAGCAGCAGAGTGAGGGAGCGTTGCGGTGCTGGGGTAGATTGAGCTCATGTCTGAGCTGCTCCACACATGAGTGGAGAGCTGACACTGACACAGCACTGGTCCTGCTGGTCTGAGAGCTGCTCAGAGAGATGTGGCTCTGAGGGAAGCTCAGAGTCCCAGTAGCATAACCTTACTCACTGTACACTATACATTTTTAGTTTATTTCAATTATGTAAGTTTAATGCATGTTGCTAGTTATGCTGTACAATATAAAGTAGTGCAGTAAGTTTATACTATCATTTTATTATCATTTACAACAGTTTGCCATCATTGTTTAGATACATATATGTCGACCTTTCTTATTCTAGGTTGGTCAGGAATGGATAGATGAACACCCAGTTAAAATAGTCTTGTAACCAGCCAAACTGCAGGATTTTCTAAAGGATTAGTCAATATGTGCCCAATGTTTGGGTAAATTTTCTTTAAATTTGATTTCACTCCATTGCTGCTAGTTATGTGATAATTAATTAAAATTAATTAATTCCTTTGTTTTTTAATTTAAACAGACAGATGTGTCATTTTCTTTTCTGGGCAAATGGAAATGCCAGCGGTTAGCTGTTAAAAACACACACACACAGTTTGCTGACAGTGTCTTCCTAACATACTCGCTCGCTGTTAGAGTATGAAAAATTGTCCAGATATACTACAAGCTATGTTCCAGCTCCGAGTGTGAGATGTTTATAAATGCACTGGAGGGAAGGGACAGAGCTGCTGCCAGGAGCAGTGCAGTGATTTACTACACATCTAAATCCTTATACACTATGTACAATTGTACATCCAAATAGTTGGTTAATCATTTACTTACAAATGATCCCATGAACCATTGAGAACTGCTCAATAACAGTTTTTAATTGACTTAATTTATGAATGGCGATGAAAATGGTGAAGGAAAATACTACCATTAAACACATTATAAACAAATATATAACAACATCGATATTTATAAGGAAAACGACATTTGAAAATGAATATAGATACTAATGTTAATTAATTTAGGAATAATGCTGTATGTCTTATGAATTAAGGATTTACTAATACTTAAGTAGTGCTTAAGCATGCACAGTTATTAGAAAGTGTTCATATGGAACATGAATGGGAAGCTACAACATGCTATAAATACTCAAAAGACAAAAAAGCAGCATACCTTTAATTGACTTTGTATTTGACTCAAAATATTTTGGTTTAATAAAAAAAAAAAATCTAAATCTTTTTAAAATACACACATAAAATGGGTGCAATTGTAGAGAATAAGCTCCATTTAATGTCATTATAAAGCTTTGCATCATCAGTGGGAGCTGCAGTCCTGCTTTGGATGGATTTGTCTATAATAGATGTATTTTTCCATCAGCCATCCAATAATGTTAACATCCCAGCACTATTGTATCTTGACTGCTTTGTAGGCTAATTGAAGCGATTACATTCCATGCGTTGAACAGCTTCGACTTTTATCTGAACCTCAAAAGTGGCTTCATTTACAGACAGACCGCACACAAGTTCCAAAAGGCAATTATGTAAAGTGTAAAATCTGTTTTGATTGTGCTGTATTCTTATACCTGTGACCACTGTTTGATGGTCCGCTGACTCCGGAGTCCATCATGGAGTATTTGGAAGTACATTACTGAGGTATAAATGAGGGATGTCAGCTGGGCCTGCCTGGCACGTCTTTTATTATTGAAGATGTTTTGGGATGGAGCAAAAAAAAAAAAAAAAACAATACCTGGCTAACAACACACTGATTCAACACAATGACACTGGCAATAACTGCGGACACAGATTGGCACAGACAGGTCAACAACAATGGATTCTTTGATGAGCATCAATCAAGCTGCAGACTCTCTTGGAGCTTTGATGGAGTGCTTGTGTGTTGTTGTCGAGAGGCTGCCTGGGAATGGAGGTTGGTGGGGAACTGATAATGGGCTCCAGTGAATCACAAGAGATGAACCCCCGTTGAGAGATGGAAGGCGGGGAGGAGAAGCGGATGGAGGAGGGAGCAGCAGGACGAATGATGAAGAGAAGCGTGTAAGGAGCGGCAGAGGATGGGGAGACGAGAAAAGGATGGAGCAGGCTGGATGAGGAAGGAGGCTTGTCCCCGAACTGCCCATCCTCCCATCCCCCCCCTTCCCCTCCACCAGTCCCCTGCTGGATTGACCAGCATACAGACAGCCAAGGCACCATGACGGACACTCTCCTTCTCTAATGAGTCCCAGTCACAGCTGAACACACCGCTGTGCTTTACAGCATCAACAGAAGGGCCTGCCACCATGAAAAACTGACTGCCTGCTACAATCACCAACACCACAACAAATAAACAGTCAAATGAGGTCCTCCTGCAGTACATCTCAAATATAATTATGTTTGTTTGTGGCTTTGAAGGTGTGCGAGGACTGTTTTTCAGCCTCTTGCCATCGCGGGCGACCGGGACACCTGCAGCGTGTTCCCAGCACGCGCTCACTCTGCATTGCTTTCGCCTCTTTGCCACCTGTTCTGTGTTCTTCTTGAGCGGAGCCAGCCAAGTGCCTACGCCAGATAGCACCATATCACATAGGCATGCTCTTTGGCTCCGGGGTAAGAAAAGAAGTAGGAAGAGAGAGAAAAAAAAAACATTGTATCGTGCGGAGCGTTCACTCACATTTCACTTTCACTAAACCCATTCAGTAATCTCCTTATGCGTGTGACATGGCGGTATCAGAGGAGGTTGTTGAGGTAACTGTCAGGGAATTTGATGCGAGGTCCCCTGTCACAGTCACTTTGGCTCGCTCCCGTCACTCAGCCCGCCGTTTCCCCCGAGGGGCCGCTGACAAGAGCGGTATCGGCAGGCGGAGGAATGGCAGCGAGGATGTCCTAGAGGGCAAACCTGCCAGTTCACATTGAACGGGCATTCATGCACGTTCGGCTCTTGCTTGTGGAAACCGTTTTTGATCAAATAAGTGGCATTGATTTTGTGGAGCCTGAGTCTTTGTTGCCGTATGTATATTGATTTTGTCCATCTCTGACGTGTCAGGCGGGGGGTGGAAAGTAATGTGAAAAATGCCCCCCCTCCCTCCTCCTCCCTGCCAGAGAACCAATGAGGCAGGGCCAGAACACAGCAGGGAATCCTGCCATTAAAGTGACGCCCGCTGTCCGACCACATTACAGTCTATTGTTTTTAAACCGGGGCTTTCTTGATGAAACTGGCACCTTACAGGCAAGGATGCAGGAACCGCAACTCCCATCTAACTAAAACAGAAGTAGGCAGCCTGTCAACTGTTCAACTGATGGACTTCACACTTGGTGGTGTACTGAGCATCCAAAGAAGCATTTGGTGAGTGTGAAGTTGTTTGGAAGAGCGATTCTTGAGCAAAAACCAGAGGCCATGCAATCAAACATTGAAAACAGGCACTGCGCTAGCATAGGATAGGATAAGATAAGATATGCTACATTAAGTAGAAAAGATTATTCCACATGCATTGCTCAACATCCATTATAGTGCCCCAAAACATGCAAACATGTGTGCTATCTGAGAGTACGAGTGCAATCTTGTCCTCACCCTATGGATGTATTAAAGAAACTGGATAGCAGACTGAAAAATGGCTCCCGATTCATTTCATTGGAAGTTTCTCTCCTGGTGCATACGTCCAAAAAGTTTCCTGGCTTCCGGGTTTATTTCCGCGTCATGCGACCCATAAAGTCTGCACAGTAGAGTCACCTCCCATGATGCTCTGGGGCCTCCCATCATGCCCCGGGGCGATGAGAACGTGTAAATGGCTGACCACATTAAAAACAGAAAAATAAATCAATAAAAAAAATAAATCAATAATAAGTTAATTTGTAATTAACTGGGGTTATAGCTCAGGGTGCCCTGTCAACAGTTTTATCGGCTTCGCTTTTACTATTGCGTTCTGTGGGAAAAATGCTTTTTGGGTCGCATGGGATTTTTTTGTTGCAGTATCGCGAGTGACCACTGGGAAAAATCGGCGTGCCTGCTGAGAGGTGGTACCCTATCCAGGTTTTATAATACATCCATGCCTCACCCTGAGTCTCCTGTGGGGGTCTGTGGTTTGCTCTGCCAGTGAAATGAAAGCAGGCCTCTCTAATAACAGCAAACTTAATACCAGCGCGAGTCCCTTAATGAGCGTGCCCTGTGTTTGCTCTAGGCTCATATCTGCAACACCGGTGGGAGAAGAGGCGAGGGAAGGGAGGAGGAAGGAGGGAAATGTAGTTAAAATCCCCCATTAGCGTCACCTCCAGGGCAAGCATGCGCGCTCTCCAGGCGGCGGCGGCGGTGGGGGCGGTGGCCTGTGTGTCTAGTGGGGGGTGGGGGGGTTACAAGATGCCCGTCCTCGCCTCTGCACAGCTGGAGCTCCTCGGATCGGCGGTGTTCACCGCCGTTAATATCACACAGAAATTACTGTGGCGCTTATTAGAAAACAGCATGGCACCTAAGATCTGAGGAGAAACAATCTGCCACAAGAGAGAAAAGGACATGTCAGAATGGACGGTGATTGTAGCTAATATTACATGTAAACATACATATATACATATACATACACACAAACATATATACATATATATACGCTACTGTTCAAAAGTGTGTGTGTGTGTGTGTGTGTGTGTGTGTGTGTATATATATAGATATATATCGGATGATGGAATATTTACAACACAGTCAAACAATTAACTAGCAATCCTTTTAGCAATTAGCATGTCGGGAAGGAACAAAACTTAACAAAAACAAACCATTGCAATCATCTCTGCTTTAATAGTCTTGGTGAGGTCCCCTGAGTGTTTACTAAACAGAGTGATTGCATTGGAGATTTGAATATTTAATAAGAGGAAGAGATTGGAGAGGAGCCGTGTCTGGGGAGAACAACAATCCGTTTGGACTCGCTGGGCAAATGAAGGAAACTAGGCTGAGCTCACTGAGTTTGTCCCTGTGGTATTAATGAATTTTAAATGAATTTCAGGGAATAGCCATAAATACACTTCAAAAACAGTGAGTGCGTAGTGATTCTCTGCTTCGCGCGGAGACAGTATATCTGTCTCTTTACAATGAAGCTGCCCTGAAACCACAGCTTTGGGTATTAGGGAGCAGACGCGCGGATGTAACACTTATCAGGATTGGAAAACTCTCTGAGGTAGATTTTGATGGAAACGTTTATTCTCCACCTGCTGCAGTATGAAATTCCCCCTCCTCTAGGATGGATGGATTTTCAACTCAATATATTTCACACCCATCGTAGTGTGCGCGAACTCACCTACAAATCAATTGAGTTTGGCTTTTAAGAAAATAATCCATAAACAAAATATGTGGCTGCATGACATTGGAATTCATTTCTGAACTCTTTTCTACAGCTACAGACTCATCATATCTATTAAGACATCAAACACCACCAGTGAGCAACCTCTGCAGACGGAGGAGCCCCGTGTCTCTGTAACCTCAGGCCAGGGATGTGCATGTTTTGTGCATTTTTTCTTTTAACTACGTGCAACTGATCCAACATGTACACAAATCAACTTCAAAGGGAAAAGATGAGCACCTTCATTTAGAATTTTCGACTTTCGGCTAAAACTTTTTAGCTTTGAAAGTCACTCGTTTATAAACTGTAATTGGAACAGACTGTGACATGTCGACTCAATCTTTTAGGAATGGGTCAAGTTTTGCTTTTGCATTAATATTACCTGGAATACCAGGTGAACATTTCAACCACTTATCCTTTACTTTTATCTATCTATTAATTTCAGTTCAAATCGTCATTGGTCTTTTGATTGAAGGAGGCTTGTCCCTGACATAAAAGTGGAAATTCTTGCAGGAAAATCCGCCTTAAATAGCAGAACCAGAAAAACTTCAACACAACAAAGACACACCATGACAAACTCAGAAAGTGCAGCATAAGGACATGAGAGGAACCAAAAGCTAGCACTCACACACTCTCAACTATATGTTGCGACAACTGGCTCGACAGCAGTTCCAATAATTCATAAACCTATTTGGGACTGACTTCAAATTAACTGAGTAACCCCATAATCTTCCCAAGTTCCTCCTGGCAACATTCACCCCCAGTGGGAACAGGTTTCCCTGGTTGGGAATCACTGATTTTTTTTTTTTTTTTTTTTAAGAGTTCAGTGACATCTTGCAGCCAAATTTGCACAAACTCAACAGCATTGCCCCCTCCCTCCTCCTCCCTGCAAAAACACAATAACGTCGCTTACATTAAAAACACACATTACCATATGCACACACATACACATACACGCCGAGCTTGAAGATTTTCTTGTGAGTCCGATCCAGGTCTATTAGGCAGGCATCAGGCATTCACTGTGGGCCAGGTCTGGCCGGGCTCCCAGGTTAGAGGACGTCTCCTCCTGGCCCTCTCTTACCATCTGCTCCGTCCAGAAGGCCTGAACCACTGGGGGAGTGGGGGGGGGGGGGTAGGAGGAGGAACTGGCCTACCAGATTCAACCCAGAGGAGAGGAGAGGGAAGGGGAGAGGTTGGGAGAGGTTTGGAGGGTGGTGGGCTGGGGCTGATGGAGGAGCAGAAAGGGCTGGTGACAGGACAGGGAGCAGGGAGGAAGGAGGACAGACGGAGCAAGGCAGGGCCCAGGTGCCCTGGGGGGAGTTACAGGGTCGTCTGTTACCTGTCCACCTCTGACCAAAGCCATCTGCTGCAGGGTGAGGAGGAGGGGGAGCAGAGGGGGGAGGGGGGGGTGGAGTGAGATTGAAACTTGTGTACCGCCGTTCAGGTTTTGAATTAGTATTTCATATTGCACTCGGACATGTCAGTTTTTCTAAGAAGGCAGGGTAATTGAAGAAGAGAAAGGTAATTGAGAACAGCAGGAAATAATATTAATGATGGATTGAGCGGGTAAAGGACTGAGGGAGGGAAAGAGAAAGAAATGATTTTTTTTTTTTTTTTTTGCATGAATATGAGAGTTTAATTGGACACTGTGCTTTCAACTGGGTGAATGCAGTGGCTGCTGCTGACGCATGGAGTTTTGAAAAAATTGGGTTTGAAACAAGAGGGAAATTTCCTCACTGAAATGAGAGATGGAGCGATATGGGAGAGGCTAACAGGACAAAGAAACAGGTCAGCCACTTCATCTGAGCATTACTCTCTCCCTGCTGCCAAATCCCATTCCGAATGAAACGCGCCGCATTGTTGGAAATAGAAATTTATCACAGCATTGCATACGAGTTCCTGATCTCTCATCCACTGACATTATAATTGACACTTCAGGAAAATGCAGGAAGGATGCCCAAGGATATAGAGAGCGTACAGTATATCCCTGCTTGTCTGTCACGGCTCTGGCCTCCTTTTGTCCTGCTCAACTGTGGCTCCCTCCGAGCCAAGCAGAAGGAAACAGACGAAGATTTGTGAAGGTGAGAGCAGGAGATTCTGCAGGCGAGGCAGTGCTGGGAGTAAAGGATGGACAGAGCTTAACAGTGGATTTACACAGAGGGCAACTCACCAATCAAATGCTGAATGAGTTTAAATTTAGAAAAGCTTCAGCTGCTGTCTCTGGACACCGAGCTCACAATTTCTTCTTTCAAAAAGGAAGTTTGTCGAGCCCATATCGTTTGTTGCTGGTGTCCTGACTTTGCTTTCAGCAATTCAGCAAGGACGTGATGGAAGTCTGCAACAACTGATTGTCAAAGGATGCAAAAATAAAGTGATGTCAATCAGCGTAACAACAAATCACCGTTGAAACCAGACATCTTAACAACACACACAGCATGACCACAGGATGCACATTAACATCAGAACAAGTGGCATGATCTAAATTACTTGCTCCACAAGCTTTTCAAAATTCAAGCTATTGGATGTAATTCATCACATCCCGCCTGCAGACTTGATCGAAGTCTTTTCACCAATTTCTCTAAAAAATGAAATTAAATTGAGACGCCCTTTGAAAAAGCTCAGAGATGTCCATCATGTGGAGAAAACCCTGTAACATAAATAGATTTATTCATACTTAAATTCACATACAAAAAATGTAATTTTTGCACAGTGCTGATTATTATCGGAATATTATAACATGGCTCTAAATTGTGGCCAGTTCAGTACATTGTTTGTATTTACTGTTCTTTATCTAATATAGTTACTGCGTCTGGTAGTTGTTTACAAGAATTACTGATTCATTTGTACTTCTTGGCAGCGGCGCAATGGTTCGTTTGAAATACACAAGAAACTCTTGAATTACTGCTTTATGTGGCTGTAAACCAAGTATAATGTGACTGGCTTGTCATGGAAAATTGCTTCAGAAGTTGCATCTCTCCAAAGATCCATAGAGGCTTAAATTACTTCACTACATTAAGCCGCTCAGTGTTAGAGAACAATACCGAGTCCCAACACATTTGAGCAAATGAAAAAAACAATTACTTATATGGTAATTATTTATTTGCAAGACATTTCTTATTAACGTCTAATGTGAAAATGTAGTTTTCTTTGCTTGCATCAATTAGAGGAGGCCAACAACAATCATGCCCCATTGATGGTAAAGTACACCAAAGACGTTTATAACAGTGATATATTATTTATTATTGGTGCAATTGTTACAAGCTCTACTTAAAGGGAAACTTTTATTTAGTATTGCAACTCCATTAAAGGCCACATAACGTGTACATTTCCAGGTCTGTAGTTATATTAACAGGCTCTAATGGAATAGCTTAACATGATTTAAGGTCTTTTTTTTTTTTTTTTTACACGGGGAGCAACACTCACCTGCCTGTCTGCTTTGATCTGTAAGGTCATCATCAAAAAGAGTTAAAGACAGCTCTGCAGGTCACAGCTCGCCCACAACGGCATTTGAGAGCTGATGGATTGTGTAATTTTTTAATTTAATGAGGGAAACCAAAAAATACCATTAGATGCCTAGCATTAGCTGAGCAGCGCATGACTCTGCTCCACTGGTCTGGAAACAGCTTGTAAATAACACTAAAACAGGTAAAGCACCTATTGCTATTACAATGGAGTCATAGCGATGTGTGAATTAAAAAAAAAAAAATCTATCTATTCTTTTAACATAGACATCTGACATTAAAACTGTATATTCAAGGATTCAGGGATTCAAGGATTCTGTATTGTCATTCAGCACACGTACACATGATGAATGAAATTTGATTCCCTGGTCCTCGGGCAGCCCAATTCTCAGTAATATTAAATATATTAAAGACTAGAAATAATAAAATACTATAAAAATATGCAAATATATAAATGACATAAAATGAGAAAATGCATGTTTTGTCCTCTTAATTTTGTGGGATTCAGCATGATGTAGCATGATGTCATCAATGGCCAAATCCTGTTTGGCATGCCCTTTTGATGATTCGAAAATAATTCAAAATTGAATTTAATGACACTGAAAGCTTGATGCTCTGATCTCCAGCTTAACAAGGACTTTTATCATCATTACGAAAGCACAATTGGACTGTTGGAGGTGGATTTTTCCCTTGAACGCATGTAAACATTGTTTTTCAGGCTGCTTTCCCAAATACACACAAGTTGAGTCAACTTCCTGATAGATGGAGCTGACAGATGAGCCGGCCCAGCCGGCGGGCAGCACCGATGCCAGGCATGGCTGGCGATATCCGTTTTTTAGCTTCTCCCCCCCGCCGTGCCACAATTAGCAGTCATTAGCAGCTCTGGGGAATGGGAGGAGGAGGGGGGGGTGAGGGGTTGGGGAGTGTTGAGGTAGGGGACGGACTCCAGCAGCATGGCGGGAGCTTACAGTGCTAATCAGGCCTGCTTCTCCATCCCTTGACTCGACTCATTTGTGCCTCCACAGTAAACAACCCTGATGAGTGTGCGTGTGTGTGTGTGTGTGTGTGTGTGCAGAGAGGAGGGCGCAGCAGACAGCATCACAACTAAACAACAAGGGACACTGTCTGTCATGTAAAGATTGAAGCAGATGAGATAGAGTACTTAACACAGTCTTGAAATCCCAAAGGATCAATACTTAGCCAGAGTTATTACTCAGTATATTACATTTATATTGGCACCACCACTCTGAAAAGCCACCCAAGATGAACCGCGTGAAATTGATGTCAAAGGTGATTCTGCGCGAAAGGAGCATAAAACATAATGTGGAAGCAAAATCAAATAATACTGGAATCCATACAGCAGGTTAGCATCATAAGCACTCTGGAGCAAACCTATATGGCTATTCTTACAAATAAAGACGAGCTCAACAGCCATATACCGCAAAGTGGGTCCCGTGAAAGCGACAGTGATGCATGGGGGGGAAGCTACAGAGGAGGAGTGACTTCTCATTTTTTTCCGTGGCAGCCGACTGGCAGCTTGTCCTCTGCCGTGGCCCTCCCCGAGCTCTCCGAGCGGCGGGACGGCACCATCTCATCTCCCACGCTGTGATTTGTGCGTCCGATCACAGAGGCGGCCACTTTTACAGCTGCTATATTGTCAGGGCTAAGCAGGATGTGGCATGCGGAGCTACCGCTGTGTATATTTCTGTGTGTGTGCGTGTGGTTGTGTAGCTATCTATGAGAGGAAGACATTCATTTGCTGTATCATTTCGTGCTGGGACAGTCAACCCCCCTCCGCACTCGCCCTTTTTTTTTCCCCCCCTCTCCCTCTCTCTCTAAAGCTATAGCTCTATAGCTGGCCTGTCTGCCATAATAAACAGCTCGCGTTGGAGAACTGATTTTAAACCAGGGCCATATCGCATATTTCTGTACATGAGGGGAGGGAGCCTGAGAGAGAAACACATCAATAAAGAAGACACCGTTTAAGAGGCAGACAACCTTTACAAAAGAGCGCCGGGTTTAATGGTCTGGCCGCGTGGCTCATAAACCACAACCGCATCCAACTGCAACAGGGACCGAGAGCCAGCTTTTCCTCAAGGCTGCTGCAGAGAAACGTTACCACCCTGACTGCTACACCACATCGTTATGCATGAGTCAGTCAGTCAGTCACAGACATAAGAAATCAGAGGACCTAGACGCCAGAATGCAAGGGGGAAACCTGTGGACTAATAAGCATAGTAACAAAGCGCCGGAAACCACAAAACCACACCGCGAGAGCACCGGGAGTGAAACGAAACTGTAAAGTCGCAAACAGACGGCGAAACAACGAGCCCAAAGTCGCTACAGAGCTCAGTGAAGCCGAGGAGAGCTGCAGTCCAATGACATCATTCTCTAAAATAAAGAAAGCGTTTCAACCGGTCTGGAGCAAGTAAACTTGATGCAAAGTGGATGATTATCAGAAGGCGGCGGTACACACGGCTTTGATAAACACAGCAGACCAAGGAGAGGTGGCTAGTCTGGAAACAAAACCCAGATACAGACAGCCAGCTATGAGACAAAAATGAGATCTTTGGGAATTTTGTTTCAATTGGGCTAACTGTAGTTCTATTGAGCATGTTTAATGCTGTCCAGAGACAAATCTAAAGAAATGCATGTTACAAGAATAATTGTCTTTCAAAAAAAAGAAAATAGCAGTTCATTCAAGGGTCCTATAATAAAAATCCTATTTAGATCCAACATATTAGAAATATACAGAAGTAATATCAGCAAAATGTACTGATATTTAATGATATTGTTAGTATTATGCAACAGTGTGTGTATAGGAATTTTTTTTGTATGTTTAGAAGGGAAATCTCTTTTGGTTGTATTGTAAGGGATCCCACACATCTGAAACATGAATCAGATAAATATAGTAAAAAGTATAACATTTCCCCACAGTACCTTAAAAGTGATATACTGATATAAAGTAGTCATCCCTTAAAATTAAACTTAAATGATGGGTGCACAATATTTAAAATCTTTTACCTTAAAATAACATACAGGCGCTTATATGAACATTGAAACACTGAACGTTTTTTTCGCACTGTAATTGCAGCCATTAAATGGCAGCCATTAAAATTCTCTTTCTAATGCACTTTCAATGTATTTTAATGTATGTTCGCCCGATTATCCCTTATTTAACATAATACTAGCTTCAACTATCATTTACTTTCATTCATTTAGGGTTAAAAATAAAAAGTGTTCACCTCCCCAGCTGATGACAGTCTTCATTATACACCCACTAGTCTTTAAATGGTCAAACCAGGCTAGTATAAATGAGTGTATGAACTGTAATAATTGAACAGGAGACAGTGGCATTGAATAAGGCACAAAGCCACTGGAATTTCTACAAGTATATTACATACTTTAGATGTAAATATATGCAAATAAATGCAAAATCAGACACTGACCTCAACTCGCCAGACACAAGAGCAGTAAATATCCAAATATCCAACTTCTAACCATCGTCTGCTTTGCCAGCTGCCAAAAACACTCAGCGATTTTTCTCATTAATATGCAAATTTGCGGAATCAGATTTTTGTGTTGGATTGAATTAATCCCTGCCACCCCTTCTGCTGCTGCTGTAATCACAAATTACAGACAGGCGGCTGACGGTAGGCTAAAGCCTTGAATCCTGTCAGAGGGTCTTTTACCTCAGGGGAGAAATCCCAATCAACACAACTGGTCAGACACACAGATACAGCAGCAGCATAGTAATTTGGCATATCCACTGTCAATTTCAAAGGAATATTAATTTTCCCCCCTTTCTCTTTTCCTTATCTCTCCGTTCTTGTAGCGTCGTTGTGGAGCAGCTACAGAAGGCCCACGCCACGGCCG
The DNA here is from genome assembly GCA_030544235.1 of Lepturacanthus savala. Classification (NCBI taxonomy): domain Eukaryota; kingdom Metazoa; phylum Chordata; class Actinopteri; order Scombriformes; family Trichiuridae; genus Lepturacanthus; species Lepturacanthus savala. Next base: position 12,839,808 of record CM060482.1, on the reverse strand, counting down.
GTTTCCTGACATGTTAATTAGTGGGCAATTTGCTCACATTTAACAAGGGGGGGATGTTTGAGGAGATAAAAATGCCTCCACCCTCTCGGCGGTACTCCGAGCTGCGGAAGGGCGCATGTACAAAGAACGAGATTGAAGGGATGCTACTGCTGCAAATCGATCCTGCAACATAATGATGTGACTGCAGAAGACTTGTGAAAATATATAGATGGAGCGGGTCGTTACATCCGACGCCCTCTGGTTGCTCAAATACGCGCCAGGTTGGAAATTCTGTATTCCCATGCACGTGCCGTGCCCCGAAGAGAGCGTTTTCAGGAAGCAGCCGTGCGTTAATATGCATCGCACGCCCCGCAGAAACCTCCCTGTTGTTGTTGTTTTTTTTTTTAGAACTTAAATATTACAATGTAATTGTTTTGCGTTGCTCCGCGTATGTAGATGAAATCTGTTTACGTGTGCGATATTGAATCCTGTGTAAATCCTAATTTAATTGAACATGTGTTTTGTGTCGCCTCAGCAGCCTCTTCCCTGACCCAGATGGCCGTGTGATAAAATAACAAAACGACACAAACCTCCACCTGTAAGACGAGCGACGAGTCGGGTAGATTCGCGAGCGGAGTCGCGGGCGAAGCGGGAAAGTGTGACGTCCCCCGTGAGCAGGATCACCGGCTACATCTGCGAGCGGGGAGAGGCAACACGAGGGGAAATAAAACAGGCCTCATTCAGATGACAAAGAGGGGATAGAGGAGCGGCATTATTTCAACTCCCCTCTGACAGTGCTCTAATTTAATGAGGCGCAATGTGAGCGCTCGGGTGAGTCTTTGTCTCACATTGTCTGGATCAAGGTCAATCTGTATACACAAGGGCAAACAACAACAAAACAAAGCCTGGCCTTGTATTAAAAAAAAAAAAAAAAAAAAAAAAAAATGAAAAAGCCAGATTACAAACTACCGACAGCGCAAACAAGAAAAGGCCACGCTGGACACCCAGAGTATCCCGGTAATTAAATGTAATAGCGGACACGTTGTAAACAATGTTTGCTGTGCAGAGTGGTAATAGCATTTTATAGAGGAGGGAACTCGGCCAGATTATTAAACGGCGTCGCTCACCTCCCCTGATGTGCTAAAGTGTGACTTTGCAAACACGGCTATCATGGTTGCAGTGATGACAGCCAAGCAAAAACAATGATCTCTTCCAAGAAAAAACACACACACACGCACAAAGAGAGAGAGAGAGATAGAGCGAGAGAGAGATTGACTTGGAGAGACTGCAGCTCCAGCCTCCTGGCTTCCCCACGTCCTTCCTCCCTCCATCTGTCTGTCACCAGACACGCACGCCATTCCAGGCAGCAGTCGCCTGGCAACATGGCTCTGCCTCCGAACATATTTCCCAGTTCGGGTAAGATATACACTTTCAGCTACGGTGTTATTTCATTAGAACAGAGCATGTGGGTTTGTGTTTCCGCATCTCGGTCTCCAGCCACCTGCTTTTATTGGAGCCTGCCCCCGGTGTGTTTGCTGGGGGAATATTAAAAAGACGACTGCCGTTGAATGGGATATTATAACATAATTAGCAGGGGTTCCGGGCTGGCACGCCGCACGAAAACAGATGGCCGGCTAATTCTATTAGCAGGGCAAAAAAAAAAAAAAAAAAATGACCGCATAGCGCCCGAAAGAGCGCCGCGTGACCTTCAAGGCCCCACGAGTGGCCCGGACATACGAACCCCCCGAACTAGCACAAGACACTTTCACTCACCCCGGACAGTTCCCATTACTCCCTTCATTAACTGGCCTCTGATGGAAATGTTTGGACGACGGGTTCCGTGCAGAGAAAGCCCCACATGGTTCAACTGTCATGTTTCTGTTTGTCAAATATACAGCTCTGGAAAAAATTGTTTACATTACAATGTTTAAAAATCATATATTTTTTCAAGTTGTGTAATAACAGTAGATTATACCAAATGTTTCCAACTTCTCAAACTTAGAGAAATATCTAATTGTAATTAAGTTAATGGTTTGTCTTCATTCAGTTGATCGCTCTGGAAAAAAAGAAGAGAGCCCTGCAAAATGATCAGTTTTTCTGATTGTACTACTTATAGATATGTGTTTGGGCAACATTTTTGTTTGAGTCTATAAACTACTGACAACATTTCCACCAAATTCCATATGAAAATATGATCGTTTTGTGTTCAGACCTAAAACAATGCAAAGAAACAAGATAAGATTCATTTTCAAACAACATAATACTAATGTTTACACCTAAGAAGAGTTCAGAAAGGAATATTCGGTGCAATAACCCTTATTTTTAATCACAGCTCCACAAGTCTTTACCATTGTCCTTGGTTCAGGTTTCACCTAATCAGTACCTCTTTAAGCAGAATGATGTGTGCATGTGTTGGAATTCAACAGACACTGGAATAGAATGGCTGGAATACATGTAGAGATGCTGGTTTTATATATTTTAATTTAAATGCATTAGTGTCACCTTGGCCTTTTCAACTCCAGGTACCTGTACTTGTAGCCGTAGTCCTGACTTCTGCTTTTGTCTCCACTTTGCTCTGTTTGCTTTGGAGACAAGTGCCTTCAGAGATATATTGGCTGTGCTCAGGAGGTGTTACTAAAGTTCCGGGTGGATGAGGGGGGCTGCTGTCTCAGGGCTGTTGCCTGTGATTGCAATTCAAGTACGTGTCATCACAGCTCAACTGCAGCAAACACAAACAAAGTAACTACCATTTCACTTCTGCTTGTGCTTTAACTTTTAAAAAAAAAGAAAACAGCGAGGGAACAACCATTGAACTGAATAAGTGAGAATTCTGACTGGCATATAGCTTAGCTTTTTCAAACGTGACCTTATAGCTATATTTCTGGAAAATCTCAGGTGTCATTCCTAACATAAACATCATTTTAGACTTTATGCCAAAGGTGTTCTAACATATTTTAAAAGTCCTGAGATTGATTTTATCGCAAATGTCATTTTTTTTTTTTCCCAGAATTTGACAAAGCGCCAAGTGTATAGATGTAGAAAGCCCCTCTCCTAAGCAGAATGTTATTAATGTCACTCCCTCTCTAGGTGCAGAAACATGTGGCGTCGTTGGTATTGAACATGTTTGTGCACCTACTGTAGGCCGGGGCCTGACATTAATAACATTCTTCTTAGGAGAGAGGCTTTCTACATCTATACACTCGGCACTCTGTCACCCAAAGGTCTTAATATCTATTTTGATTTGAAAACATTTTCTGTGATTGATTGGGACTGATGGCTACCATGTGACTTTTAAACGATGAGTCTGATTTTACCAACAGGCATTTTAGCACAACGACTGTGGAGTTGTTGCTTTTTGTTGGAGAATTCTCACTTTAAGATTTATATTGTAGTTTGCTTTTTGCCTTTTGGCCCTTCACCTTTCATTGGAGATTTGGAAAGTTTGTTGTATGCTTTCACCATGCTACCGTACAACCTCACATTTTGTATCTACTATATATTTTTCTTTTTACTTTTTTCTATATTAGATTTTTCTTTTACTTGTGATGTCTTCTCTGCTAATGAAATTGGTAGGTGGTGGTTTTATCCGATTGAAGAAGGAGTTTTTTGCTCAAAGTGTCGGCTACTTAGCTCACCTGTTCTCATTTTTATTTAAAGGTACAGTGTGTAGTTTCTGGTGAATCGACTACAGGGTTTGTGTAATAATACTGTAAACAACAAGTATTATTTTTGACTCAATTAAACACTACTAAACGCATACTTCTGTATATTATATTCCATTTCTACCAAATCCATTTTGTTAAATGACACTAACCTTACACTGTACCTTTAAGGCATCAAGTGGCATCAATCAGTAAATTAACTGAGCAACAGATACTTTCTGTTTTTCACCTTTTCATCATTATATCAAAACTGTATTTGCTTGTCATATTTTGTGAATTTCTGGTGTTTCTGGTTTTAGCGGCATCACATCTTACTGACCAGCAGTTGACAGTGATTTGATTTGACTTTGACTTGATTGCTCTCTAAGAAAGGCCTGTTGTCTGTTATATTTCTGTTACAGCCAAAGGAGGAACATAGAGAAATATTACTTAAAAAAATAAGTTACTTAAGAAAATAAGGGAATGAAATGATTTTTTGGGGGGGGAAGCTTACAGCATGCAGCCCTCACTCCTTTGTATCCTACAGTGAAAAGCTTTTTATCTCGCACCTGAATAATTTGCCTGGATGTGCACACGCTTGGTCTCTCTCTGCCCAAATGAACATTGACATTGATTTTTTTTTTTTTCGTGCCGAATCTGGAATTAGAATTTTCATAATAAGACCCCATTTTGATTTGTATATTAGGGCGATAAGATGTGGTCATCTATTTAGCATCAAAATGTATTATTTCTATTGTTTTTCAATAACTTCAGTCTAAAGCCACTATTATGACCACAACAGTGTTAAAACCCCTGCAGCGTTAAAATGTTGTCAGAGCATAAACTATACACGCATATTACATTCTAAGATATTAAGAATATCTCTTTCGTGGTTTTTATTACAGATTTAAGAAAAGCACATTCATGTTTATGAATTTTCATCTGGACTGTCTGGAATTTTGATCGCACTGAGCCTGGTCGAAGCACTTTGGTTTAATTTTTAAAAAAGCGAATTTGTGGATCTTAAGCAGCTGAATATCATCTCACCGGCCACATGCGCAACTCGGCTCTGCCCCGAATACTGAGCGGAGCCTCAGCCTCTGACTGTCATTCTCACACCCACTCACTTTTCATCTCTGCTTCAGCCCCCGACGTTCTCCCTCCCAAGATTTCAATATGCCGTCCTTCATCCTTCATTTCTCAGTAGATTCCATTTACCTTCTCTATATATTTCACTGACACTTTTTTTTTTTTTCCCCCGGCCCTTTTTCGCTCTTTCTTTCAGCCCGACCCTCCGCCCCAACCCCCTCCATCCTTTCACTGTCCCTCTCCCTCTAAAGCAATCATCCTTCTTCCTTTCTCTCTTTATTTACATGACACCGAGGTTCTCTCTGAGGCAGGTGTGGATGGCTAAAAGGCAGGCTTTTACCAAACGCTTCAGGTTTAATATCTCCCTCTTTCTTTTCATCACAACCCGAGAGCTTCATAGCAGAACTAACAGTTCTTGTGTAATCGCATTGTCCTTCTGTAAATATCATGGGCCCGGCCTCATATTTTATTACCACCTCTATCACTAAAGACCCCCAGTGTGGCCCAATATTGTTTAGGCTTGAGGCGAGTCAACGCCAAGCTCATATCTGCCACCCCTGCCCTGCACAAAACACCGCATGTGAAACACAGAGGAATTCCCCAGTATATTGTGATATGAAAATGGACCAAAGCAAGACTTCACTACTTTTATTCTCATATACAGCCTGCATCAGAACAAGCCGAGGTGAATACACTAAGGTTTGACCTGCTGCTAGAGGAAAAGTGTCTAGATAACCAGAATCTGTATTCTTCATCCTCTGGGGACCTTGAATTTCTGCATAAAATTTCATGGTGATCCACCATATAGTTGTTGAGCAAACAGCAAACTGTCAAAGGGATTCATAAAGCCTTAGACATCTCATACACCTAAACTTAAAGATCTTTCCTTCTACTCGGAGTATCGAATTTAACGTGTTGATAGGGAAGCGTAAAACAGAGCTAGTCGGCGCACCGATACAATTTTCTGCTTGGAAATGGTTAAATATTTGAGAACCGGTTCACGCTCAGAAAACAGCAGCCTCCATTCTTTACTTTAATAATCGCTAAGGACGACTGCAGGAAAAGTAAATTCTGCACAGAGCGTGGCTTCGTTTTCATGAACCACAATCATTGCCGGCATCTCTTCGTTGTAAAACACACTTTTTCCGTCCAGAAATTCACACGCTGTTCTTCCTTCAGTGCAAATATACTAATTATCCGGCTACTTTAGTCCACTATTTTTAGTCAAATTGTAGTTGAGTGGCAGTTTTAGAGCGAGAGAGATTCGTGGAAAAATACACTCGCCACGACAAACGCATAGATCAATCAGGAGAGGCACACTGAAAGAATAAATGTTATTAAGGAATATATTTATTGTGTGCAAAAAAGGAAAAAGTCAAAAGTTTGAACGCACTTTCCCCATTTACTTGCATGAGAAAAGGGACATAAGATATTTCCAGGTCTTTGTGGGGCTCCGCTAGAACGTCTGGCATATAACTTTTTATATACTGCATGATTTGCATGTAAATCATGCAGTATATAAAAAGTTTTATATGCGAGACAAAAAAGTTATATGCAACCGCGGTTCAAAAAAACTCCTTATTTATCCTGAACTGACTCTTTCTGCAGGCTGTTATGTTAGGCCGTTTAAGCTTCTGTCTTTCTATTGTATTATTTGTAGCTAAATGTCTAATACTACGGGATCAAGAAAATAATAACACAAAGATTTAAACTGAGATAAATTGCTGTCTGAGTTGGCGATAGTGGTGCAGATATAACAAGATATAAAAGATGTTTTATTGAACGTCCTAAAGGAATGTATGAAAAACAATAATTTAATGTCCTTGTCTTTATAACCTTAACCTGGTACTGACAGAAGATAAACTGACAAACAGAGAGCAATAAGTGAGTATTAAAAACTGAAAATTCACACAATAGCATTAGGCTGGTTCTCGATTTATTAGCATTATATGATTCAAGACAATGGTTGCATTTTTTATTTTAACAAAGCCTTAGATTTAATTGAACATCCATCATTTATGCAATCGTTAGAATATTTTGTTTGGGGTTCAAACTGTATGAAGGTAATTAACATGATGTATAATGATATAATAACTAATTTTCTCTCCCTCAAGAATCATCTAATCCAATCTATTAAAAAGATTTCAGGTTTAACCACTGGTTAAACAACAGGGTTGTTCTTTCTTGCTCCCATCTATTATTTATTACAGTCGAAACATTGTTAGATATTTCCACACAAAAAAAAAAAAATAGCTCGGACATTTTGCCTTTAAAAGTGCGAGGTAATCATTTGATCAAAACTCAGCTGGCAGATGGTACTAACATCTTACTCGGGAGGTCAGAACAGATCTCTCTAGTAATCATGGTGATAGATGAGCTCCCTGAAGTGTCTGGACTACATTTGAATTAAAAAAGCGAACTAATTGCTGTACATTCCCACAAACTGATAGATTTATGAGCGATTCCGGTTAACAAAAGAAATACCGAAGAGGTTATAAGTAAGTAGGGAAACTGGAACACCCTCTCGAATCATGTAAACAGCTTTTTCACCAGCCGTTCGTGACAATTTAAATTAATCGATTAATTACACAAATGAAAACTTTATATGGGGAAAACAAAGATGATCTTAGAAAACAGCTTGTGGTAAAATCGTTAGCAGAAAGAGCTTTTAATGTGATTGACTATGAGACAGTGAATGGAATGATGAAACTAAAATCATTACAATAATTCACACAAAATAATGATGGATTCCGGTTTAGTATTCCCTCTATAATATTTGTGTGGCGGGATAGATTTTCTGTTAAGATGTGATTTCTGTATTGCTAAACTACCCATTAAGCTGTCTAAATTTCATCAGCAGGTCCTCCTATACTGGAAACTGATTTACAAGCACAATTTCCCCCCACACAGCTCTCCGATCTGGAATAACAGATATATCTTGTTTAAAATAAAATCTTTATGTTATTGTGATTGGCTGCAGAGAGATATTTGGTCTACTTTGCATGAGATGGATTCAAGGGAGAGTCTTCTCGAGTGCAATAAATTCAAACGCGAAGCATGCAAAAACAATTCTCAGTGGTTATCAAGGCAATTCCACAAGTAATGGTGAATAGTACCGCAGACGTCTTCACTTTATATAAACAAAAATGCTCAAAGTAAATTGCAAGAGGCACCCTCACCTCCCTTTACTATTAAAAAAGGAACAATCTATTGAAAGATTATCCTAAATAGATTATAATCAGAATGGGAAACCACATAATTCACTCTCCATATTTCACCCAAAGATAAAGAACCGTATTTTAAAATAATCAATGATTGTAATGAGTTTCCAAGACTAACATTTATTTAAATGAAAAAAGAAAGAAAAAACACAATTGGAAGTTTGGAATACTACAATAGATATTTCGGGATATTGAAAAATGTTGCCAAATTAAAAGGTAATGTTATTCAATTTGGGGGGAAAAAATATAGAATTATATGCAATAGCCTGATTATTATGGCTAAACATATTATCCACATATGTAGATTTACTAATGCCAGACCAATGCTCATAGACTTCTGTGTGTTTTTGTGTAAAAACCTAAACATGAATGACTTAATACATTATCAGGAAGCGTTGAAATGTATATAAAAAAAAGCCTTAGATGTTTACAATTTGAATTTTCTGATTTCTGATTGGTTTATATAGTAAACCTGATATAGTGTTGAGAGCAAGCTGAAGCCCTGGCTTTTGACTTGAAGTTATATTCACATATACACCTTTGGAACTCGAACAATGTGTAACATTTAACATTATAACACAAAAAAAAGCATGTGTCCCCTTTAAAAAAGGTAAGGTTATATACTCACAAAGGTAAACTTAAAGATCTGGTACTATGGTACCTTTTTTGACACATTTTCAAGATCACTGAGTCTATTCTAATGCTAAGTAGAACGTGCGATGCAGACAAAAAATCAGCCTGTGTGAACGCTGCAGGAATGCGATGCATTGCATAATTGAGATTTCAAAACAATTTGAACTGTAAGATCGCGTCAGGTTTCCTAACAAACCAAAAGGCCTTTTTCAAACGTAGCCAGAGGTCACCGGCTTATATTCTGTTCCTTCAGCTGAGGGACTGAGAGAAACGATGTTTACGGGTGCACTTTAAAACTTCCTCTGAAGAGAGAAGAATAAAAAGGTGAAAACCCTGCGGCGTATTGAGTCTCATTAAGCAGACAGTCTTCCAATATTCCTGCTTTGCTCGTCATTCAGCCGAAACACAAACTCCGACTGCAGAAGTTACGTACGTGCTGCAGCACTGGGGGGCCTCAGGGCTCATGCTAAAGCTTCCTAGCATTGATTTGGCTTCCCGATATGATGTAGTAGCGGCTAACGCCTCAACGCCGCGAATTAAAACTATTTTAAATAACTGAAAAAAACAAGACAGAGGAGACAGAGCTGAGTAATATTACAGCGCGGGAGGCCCCCACCATCACACCGAGCCATAACAAAGCTCATTTTTATTGTTTCACACGACACCAGCCCTTTAAATCAGAAACAACCGTCTCTTAAACCTCAACGCCGGCGTCACTGACCCTGACATTCTGTCGCCCCGCTATTGCACTGTCCTTGTAATCCCACAATACGCCATAAACCACTAACATGCAGCACAGGGGGTCAGGATGATGCAGGATTTTCTACATATTTCCTAAACATTGCTAAGCAAATCAACAGCAAGTGACTAAGCAGGAGACAAAATACGCAGACGAGTTTCACGCCTGAATTTCCTCAGGCTGAACAGATGTTTTTGTCCGGCAGAGATCTGAGCTGTGTCTTTTCCTCAGCACAGAGGGGGGATAATAAAAAAAAAAAAGAGGAGGAGGGAATAGGTGGAACAAAGCAGACAATCCCCATCAGACTCTGTGTCAGCTGCTCTAAATAGTCTGTCAACATGAGCCTCACAGACTACCCCGGCTATCCAAGAATGTGAACAAAAACTCTCTGCTTTTTTTTTTTTTGAAAGGCACAACGCGGACACACGTCACATGTTTGCCTGTGTTTCAGTCATGAGGAGTGTCTGAAGTGTTTTGTCTGATGTCCTTCATTATAATTAAATACCCATCTCTCATGTGCTTCATGACGTCAGACGGCGTGTTAACGGATTCCCACTGGAGCAGCACATGCAACTCACAACTACAACCTACTTCCTGTTCATGAACTGATTTAACGCTCTTCTATGGGAAAATCTTGCATAGGCAATTGGAATAAATAGGAAGAAATTATGAGTTTGCATGTGCCACCGCAGCCAATTAGAGGGAAATTCTACAGTTAAGAAACTTCGACAATAAAGACAGAATTGTAAGTAACGAGGGCCACAAAGAGCTGAACACGTCAAATACATATGTACAGTCTGTGGCTTGATTTTCATTTAAATTCTATGTTTATTATGCTGTGATGAAAATGAACCCAGGTATCGGTGTTCTTTACCGACCCAGAAACCGCTTTTCATTTACTGTTAGAAAGAAGCTTATTGTGTTACAACTCATCTTACCAATATTGGATTATGCTGATGTTGTATATCAGGCTGCATCCAAAACCAATCTTGTTCCTCTCATGGAGTTTATAATAGACTATGCAGATTTGTTCTTGGCTGTCCTTTCATAACTCATCGTATCACAACGTATGAAACTCTTTAATTGTCCCACTCCCGTCATAAGACAGCGACATTGAGCGCGGTTTATTTTTTTAAATGAACGCATTTCAATTACCCTCACTGTTTAAAACAGTTTACGGTACCTTTGTCTTTAATTATCAACTGAGACACTGTATACAGTCTCCGTTTGTGCAGTCTCTAAGTCAATAGCTAAAAAAATAAAAGGCTTTATGTTTACAGCTAATCTCCCCGATCCGATATCATCTTTCCACTTGCCCTGTTTTCTTATTGTACAATCAGTTGTACATGTCCATAATAACACCTCTTATAATTATAATTATATGTACACTCATTAATACTTTTCTACAATCTATGAATGGATGATCCGTTTTCATGCTCTGCTTCGCTTTCGTTTGCCTAATTATTTTATATTCATTGCTTTTTTTGTGTGTGTGTCTGCAGTTACACACTCCAAATTAGCAGCAACGGAGCACTATTACATATTGTACAAGGCATCATGCTCATAGTCATTAGCTGGAGTGACAGCCCAATGATGATTATTATTCCCACCATTGCACATGCACCTTTGTGCATCTACTGTAATCTATTCGTTTGTTTATTCACTTTGAATCTCATGATGATGTGGCTCATTAACACAACACATATCACCTCTTGTCGTTTCGTAGGATTAGTCTTTAAAAACAACGGGGAAAAAAAGAGATAAAACACATTCACACAAAATTTGCGGCCAGGTATGAGTCATAAATTGAGGGGAAAGTTTTCATAAAAACACGTAGAAATCTTAATTGAAATGAGATAGGATGTCAGGGCTTGTGCTTCAGGCAGGGAATATATTGTTTTACAATCACATTTCGCTGCCTCCTGTCGCAATAGTTTTCATATAAGATCAAGAGAAAATGGAAACCACCCACTACCACGCCACTCCTGAGTGATATGGCTGGTTGATTATTGTCATTTAATCGTTATAATTTTCTCTTAAATGTAATCCGGAGACGAGGAAGTCATGAAGTACGAGCCTGGAGGACGAGCAGTTACTTGTTCGAATATCTGCGATGAAAAGTAAATCGGGGACGCTAGTAAGTTGGTGTTAGATGTAAAACTCAAAGTTCACAGACACAGTCAGGGTGAGTAATTAGCCCAGTGCAGCAGATATAGTCGTATTATCCCCCGCTGAGAAATAACCCAGACCGAGAGTGAGAAACAGAAAAAGACAAACTTGCAAAGCCTTACAACTCAAGATAATTCTCAAGTGCAGTGGGGGGAAATTGGCAGATTGAAAAAAAAAAAAAAGAATAACAGAGAGAGGCAAAAATCCTTTGCATTTTAATGAAAACTTTGGATTGAATAGCAGCACATAAACAAAAAAATATAAAACAAAACAAAACAAACAAAAAAAAGCAAGGTAAAAAGCATCAGCTTTGGGGATTTGATGGAATTTTTAACCAGGTAGGGTGTGTGTGTGTGTGTGTGTGTGTGTGTGTGTGTGTGTGTGAGCATTGCAGGCTCATGGCGAGGAGCACTGACACACAAACTCACCTCACTCTGGTGTGAGGAGAATGTCTGATGACTTCGGCGTGGACTCGTCAGCTCACCTGAGCGATCAGGGATCAGTGGAGGAGAGGCCGACTGAAGAATTCATGAGGTCCTGAAAAGAAGCGACGATTTCACCGAGTCAGCTGGACAGAGATACTTTACAACTAATGGAGGGTAATAGCCAAAGTGATGGACCAACATCCTCACAGTGACCTTTCAGGTATGCACAAGCTTGTTTATGAGACTGTTTGTGTGTGTGTGTGTGTGTGTGTGTGTGTGTGTGTGTGTGTGTGTGTGTGTGTGTGTGTGTGTGTTCGCCTGACAAAGCGGATAGAGCAAAGCTTCTTGAAGGACGAGTGACCTCATACATCATGCTGGCATTCCTTTGCACGCTGGTGAAATGAGGGATTTTCTATCCCACTCCCCCTTTCCTCACATTTGGCGCTGCTACACACACACACACACACACACACACACACGCCTCAAATGTGTGTCCCTTAATGTCAAGTGTCGCCCCCTTCCTCTGTCTCCGGCCTGCTGTTTAATTACACGTCCGGCCGATCGGGTCCGAGCCCCTTTCACACTGAGCTTCTCCTCCAACGTCCTTCTCTCAAATGGAGTTTTTTTTTTTCTTCTCCCCTTTAGTGATGTAACTGAATTATCTAATTTGTCTTTCTCCATATTGCATCTCCAGCGTTTCCCTGGCACGGTTCATGACAAACGGACGCGGCTGTGATGATTCTTTCCCCTCTGCAGTGCGGCAGCCAGGTGCTGCCCCCTCTCGGGTGGTGGTATGCAAATCAGCTGCATTCAGCTTCAGGTGCTGGGAAAAAAAAAACGCTCTATCGGGAAGCTCATATCAATCGTATTGAGAGGAGAAAACCGCGCGTGTACAACTAACAATGAGAATCTATGGGTAAAGATTCTCCCCACTGGGCCAGGAAACATGGCGCCAAATCAGTAAATTAGAACGTAAAACATTTTTATCTACATTTTTTATTGCAGATTATAGATTTTACTCATTATATACTACGTGAATCCCTAAGCAACTCCAAATGAGGCTCATTCTCCCTCTGCCTTTTCCGTTTAGTCCGCTCTGCCTGCAGCTTGTGAGTCCATGGGGGGACATTAGGGGGGTTTTGTTACGCAGTGACTGGCCTCGCTTTTCATGGCCAGGAGGAAATTGTAGTCCATGGGGGGGGGAGTTAAAGGGAAAACCATTTGTTATCAAGCATCAGACATTTATTCATCAGGTTTATCTGTCATCACCTATCACAAGCGGCTGTAACAACATACAATCCTCGAACACTATAACCGCTTGTTGGAAGACGACAGTAGGGGGGAAACAAAGAGGAGTTTCTACAGTTTTGGATCTGGACGTATCCTAATGTGAAGAGGGAATGCATTTCTCCTACACTTCCAAACTCATTCCGGGGCAACTGATCCATTTGGATTTTACAGCTGGTTCTGCTGCCCCCGAAATTGTTAAAAGCATAAGCGCAGCAAAACAAAGTTTCTTTTATTAGCTGTTCCATATAGAGTATATCAGAAAAATATCCATCATTTTTGAGAATCTATATATCAAAAACACTTATCCAGTAAAAAAATAAAAAGTCATTGGTCTGTGGGTCATAGTTATTAGCGGAGCTCTAACGTGGGTCAGAGGTGTGTGTGGATGCCAGAAACTCACATATTCTGTCCACTCTGAAATCCAATTTGTCACATATCCAAAGCTAAAGAGACTTTCACTTCCATTTCAATAACCTTAAAACAGTTTTTTGAACAAGTGACGCCTCGCTAAAATATCTTAGCTTCCCATGATTGTCAAACCGGTTCTCACAAAGAGAGAAAAAAAATAAAAAAAATACACACACACATACAGATGGAGGCATTCAAATGCTTCAAATAGGAAAGCAATCCAGGCACTTCCAATATAAGAAAATGTAGTAATGTTTTTCTAAACCTATCTTATTTCTTTCAGACGGAGTCCCACTTTTAAGGACACACACTCACGCAGTCGCATCTTCAAGTGATATTAAAGCTACTTAGTCGATCAGATCAGCCTTTAAATTGCCCTCACTGTGATAATGTTGCACAAACTAAATGTTTTGTTGATGTTAACACAAACAGAACTCAGAAACAAGGAGCTTTCATTAGCCTTAACAGATCCTTTGTTATATATCATATGACAAAAGCCATATTGTGTCTTTTTTTTTTCCTACGTAGGCCGTAAAAAGAAGACGCCTGAGGAAATGCTTCACTGAACATAAATATGCCATTAGAATTAGGAATCAGGACTCCCCCATGGCTGGGCACTTCAGTGAATATCACAATGCTAATGATTCCTTATTGCATATAGAGGGTTGAGCACATTAACATGTTCACCTCTAGGCCTATGGGTTTTCTCTATATGCTCATATTATTTCTTTGGGTTGAAATTATGTTTAGTTCTGCAAATAAAGTTTCATGTGAACTTAGAGCTGAGTTTCTTGTCGATATTTCAGTGTTGGTGTTTAAAAAACAGTTTTTTCAATGAAGATTACTTTAAATTAATCAGAAATACACTCTATACATTGCTAATGTGGTAAATGACTATTCTAGGTGCACGTGTTTTGGTGCAATATCCACATATATATATATATATATATATATATATATATATATATATATATATATATATATATGTGTGTGTGTGTGTGTGTGTGTGTGTGTAAACAGCAATTTGTGTGTGTGTGTGTTTTCAAAGGTAACCAATCACATACAGATCAAGTAGCATTGTGTGGCTACTATTGGCTCTAAAAACCCTGACAGAGTCCGTTTGGAAGGGAGGGGGGGACTTAACGTCAGGTCTGAGTTGTGCTCGGGTTGGTTGAAAACGGCGGCCTAGTGTGCAGATGGTGATCTCTCTGTCTCTCTCTCTCCATGTTGGTGAGAATGGCAGAATCACTTTGAAACACAAAAAGAGACAGAATCAATTTGTGGCACTTGGTTTTCATTCTGTGGCGCTGCGCTACACAATGGTCTGTGTTTGGGAAAACTGACATTCATGATCACGTTTGTTTAGATAGATCAACTAATCATGTTTTCCTCGGTACAACTAAATCACTAAACTTCAGAAGGGAAGGTCAAGCTGCTATGGGCTTCTGCCCGTTACCATGACACTGCCTGGAACCTGAACTCGGCCTGACTATCAATCAGCAGGCAAAGCACATACATGACCAGGCGACTGTATACAGAAGTGGACACACGCACACACACACACACAGATGAATCAGTTTCCTTTTGCCATTGAAGCCCCCTGTATTATTAGAGTGCAGTACAGTGTGCAGTGAGTAATCTGGAGATGCAGCAGTAAGCTCAGCAGTAACTCATCTGAGCAAAAACTTGCTGATTAGCACTGGAATTATCCTATTAACAGAAATGATTTCACAAGCTTCAGCATACAAATGAGTCACTTACAAAAGTTTCATCTGATACTACTGCGAAACTTATTAAATCATTTAATTGTGAGATTAAAGCGGGCTAATTGGACAAACCGGCACTAATCACACATGACAATAGGACAGCCCGAAGGCCTGATGGCGGCTCGCAGTGGTTTATTTATATGAATCTAATAGGAAAGACTGAAGGGACAGAGGGGTGTCAGTAAGGAAATGAGATCAACCAAACAACTGAAACTGTGATGGGGAAGAGATTGGAAGGACACAACGTATAATGAAATGTATTCATGAAAAGGAGGGAGGACATAGATGGAGAAAGGAGAGGAGAGGAGCGTGTGTGTGTTCCAGGAGGGTCACGTCAGGTTAGGACTAAGCACCGAGACGATCGGAATAAAGACACAATCGCTGCTCGCTGAAGCGGACACACATGCTCAAAACAACGTGAGACCCAGAGATGATAACGCTGGAAGTAGCGGACTGTGATTAATCAGTGACAGCTAACCACTAATTACAACCCCCAATCAATTACCTCAATGCTCATTATCTAGTCAACACACCACCTGGAGAGCACTAATGCGCTTTACTTGCTGTGGGCAGAATCAGCATATACACTTGTCTTTTAAAAAGCACTGACATTGAAAGGGAAAGTGCAAGAGCATTGCTTTAAGAAGGAAAAATGGGACCGGAGTGTATGTGTGTGTTCTTTGTGTTTAGATAGAATCACGCATGAGCAGCAGTACAGTAAGTGAATAATCCCCTATATGTGTATTGATGGATTGTGTTTTCATAAAGGAACAGAAGGCACACATGTGTGTCTATGTGTGTGTGTGTGCAGTAAGGGGTAAAGTCTCCACTGTGGCCACAAGCCTCCAGCCTTCGCTTTACATTTACAGCGAGACTAAAGATTAAAGCTCTTCTCCCAGCAGCTCTCTAACAGAGCACAACCCAATTACACCTCGCTGGACCTACACCACCAACCAAGGGGGAGAAAAGACGAAGGAAAAGAAAGAGGAAGACGAGCGAATGAAGAGCGGGGCTTGGGAGGGGGGTGAAGGCTCGCAGCAAAAAAAAAAAAAAAAGAGGCAGCTGACTACAGAGGGGGGAAAGGACACGGAAGGAGAGATTGTTTTGAAGGAGGAGTGAGAGAAGAGCAGAGTCGGAGGGATGAGTGCGATGCAAAGGAAGGTGTTAAGAACAGAAAGCGAGGGGGGAAATTGGATTGAGAATATCAGAGGCGAGAGGAAAGCAATGTCAGACATCTCCTCAGGGGATCAAACACTGTGTTCAGTTAAAAAAAAAAAAAAAGGCAAATGGCAGAAAGAGCTAAATGTTTGAAAGTTAAGGACCTCAGATAACATGAAGCATGCAACATGACTCCAGGGAGCAGCCTCATGTTTCCCAAGCCGACTGGTCTGTGACGCTTTGAACCGCAGCAGACAGCAGAGATATTTCTGTCTGGCATAAAGCTGCATCTAGCAGTTATTTTCATGATTGATTAATCTGCAGATGATTTTCCCAATGAATTTATTAATTGTTCGGTCTATAAAATGTCAGAAAACGTGGAGAAACGCTCCATTTTCTATTGATCAAATGGAATATGATGAAAGACTAAATGAAGGTAAGATGACAAGTCGATTAATGCCCTAACTAATTCGGCAAATCGAAAGAAAAAAACTTATCAAAAGTGTACAACGATGTATTTGTATGTGCAAAGCGTTAATTTACACACTAAATCAAGATGTTACAAGTAATTATCTGCTTCAGCAGCTTCTATGTCAGTGATCAAACTGTCCTCTTATCAGTAACTATCTAGAGCTATAATTGAATTACATTTATTAACAGTACTTTGCATTTGATAGCCTTATTGAAGAAGAAAATTTAATTTGTTTATTTAACGTGTACGTACAGGGGCAATTACTGTATGTAGCCTGAACTAGTTTCCAATGTTTAAAATAGGTTCAACTCAACAGTAACATACATGTGAAACAAATTATATATTAAATGTGTAATTTTCTGCCTTTAGTGGGTAACTCAATCTAAACAATAACATAAAATGGAGTTAGCTAACAGTTAGCATTGTTATTTAGCTCTGGTTCTGTAGGAGGCTGCAAATCTGCCTTGACAAAAAGTAATTTAGCTGCAAAGTACAACAGGCTAAAACTGATGTTAAGCACTTGTGGGTTACAATTAAAACAATCAGCGCTCAAGTCGTGGAATTCCAGCACTCGGAGTAATTCACAAATTCATTCAAGTCATATTTTTGTTTTGTTTTTTTGCTGTGAGCTGAGATTAGAACGCCTCTTCACTTTTTTTTTTCCTGAGAGCCTCCCAAAACATTCAGAGTAATTATACAGTTGGTGTTTGTACCTATCAAAGAGTTTGAGGCAGCAAACTCACACAGGCCGAGGAGACGGAGAGATGGAACGGGGGAGAGATTATACACGTCTGTTGCGCTTCCTTCTGCTACCAGACACTGTTTACACAGAGCGAGCTGAGTTTATCAGGTCTGGAGAAGTTGATTGATGATGTGGGTTTTTTGGAGCCAATACCAATTCATCCCCAAAGTTGCAAGCTTGCGTCCTTGTAAATTCTCTTCTTGGCAGGATGGAGGATCATCTGGACTAATATTCCAGACCTCGAGGCACCAAGGACGTCGTCACGCTCGGTCCAGATTCTTGAGTCCGTACCGGGGCGGGTTTTCTTTAGTGCTGCGGGAGGTGGAGTCGGGTTTCGCTTTTTGACACGAGAGAATCCGTCAAGCTGCCGCCTGTGACAGAGCAGGGACGGGTAACAAAAAGCGAAAAGTAATTCCAGCCGCACACTTAAGGAGAAGTGACTTGTCACGTTCAGGGGGTTGACTCCATGGGATTAAACCGGAGCTCACTCAAAGCAAACCTAAACCTCTGTGTTTGGAGTTTTGCGCTCGATAAATGATATCTCAGATAAAACCTAAACCTCTACGCTCATTTATTCATCTTCTATAGGGTCACGGGGGTCTGCAGGAGCCAATCCCAGGGTAATACAGGCGAGCGGCAGGGATACACCCCAGTTGGTCGCCATCCTATTGTGGGGCAACACACACCATTCACTCACACCTATGGGCAATTTAGAGTCTCCAATCAACCTCAGCATGGTTTTGGACTGTGGGAGGAAGCTGGAGAACCTGGAGGAAACCCACGCAGACACAGGGAGAACATGCAAACTCTACACAGAAAGGTCCCAGACCAAGGAGGTCTTGAACCTGTGACCTTCTTGCTGTGAGGCAACAGCGCTAACCACTGCTCTATACCCTATACCAATCCTCTATACTCTATCATAGAGAAAACAAATTAACATTTCTATAACTTCCAACAGACATCCAGAGGAGCGCTGATCATTCAGGAGCAACAGGACTGTGTGAAAATCTGCTCCCCACACACCGGGTAAGGGGCTAAATAAATATGGCATGGCTGTGTGTGTATGAGGGTGAGCGTGTGTGTGTGTGTGTGTGTGTGTGTGTGTGTGTGTGTGTGAGGGGTGTCGTCGAGCCATGACCTTTCGGCCCATTTGCTTTGGGAGCTCGGTGGTGCAGCCTGAGCAGGCCACTCCTCCAAACTCTGGATGGGGAATTTTAATCAGCGGCGTGCCGACGGCCGTGCATCATGCTTAACGAGGCTAAGAGAGGGATTTCATTTACCCAGGCTCAGGTAACAAATGGAGCACAGTGCTCATAAGACAGCCCTGTTTCCCCTATCCCTGTCCTTCACTGAATCTCCCCCCGCCACCGCCGCCGCCTCACTGAGTATTCTCATCTAAAGGTTTATACCCTTGAACAGTTGTTTTCCTTTTGTCGTATGCAGAGCAATTTCAACTTCAGCAACTGCACGATTTTTTTTTTTATTCGAACAAAGTCTATGTATTTGTTTTACCTTGCTTTTCCTTTACGATCCAAACGTAGCTTTCGTTCTTCGCTTGACCCTAACACAGATGTTGCGGTTTTGTTGATGCTCTTTCAGAGGAGGTTATTTTTAAGGTCATACATGCAGGGCTGTAGCCAGGATTCCTCAAATACCAAAGTCAACATTTTATTTATATATATATATATATATATATATATATATATATATATATGACCTAATATTAATGGCATGTTTAATTACCTTATTTACTACTTATATGGATCAAAACCCCCAATTCATAGACTAATATTGATGGATAATTCTACTGTGACTGAACATGACCTTAAATGATTTTAATTCATTGCATGTCCTTTCACATTTTAGCCTCAGTTACATTTACAGTAGATTACAGGTTAGCATCTCTATTGGCTAGCTGTTGCATGCATCTGTAGGCGACTTCAATATTTTTCAGATTTTCTTGGAATATTACAGTTTTCACCTTTTCTCCACTTTGCCTGGTTGTCCTCTGCCTTTCTTGCTGGAAGGAATGCTAACTTTGATTGATGCAGCCTCTTACGTTGCATCCTCTCATTCATTCAAACGTGTCATTCTAAAAGCAGATCTGCAGCCACGACAATAATGTCACGACAGTGTTTACTTTTGCTATTAACGGGTCAAATATATGAGCATCTCTGTCAGGTGAGACCTTGTTGATGTCATGATAATTTGGTGGGTTTAACATATTCGGTTTTTCGGCTTTGTGTCAGCATTTTTCACTTGTTCATATGTAGCCTAACACGAAACAAAACATAAGTAAAAAAAAATAGCAGAGTTCATGATCTCAGTGTCCTCAATAGTGGCTACAGCCCTTGTATTGGATTCCATTATTGCTTTTTTTCCCCTTTAATATTTAAACCAAATCAATGCTCTCTCTTCCACAGGCCAAAGACATAAAAGTTAGATGTCTTTAAAGCTGCAATAATCAATTTTTATATTACGCTGGCTCTAATGTCTACATGCATGTGAACTGGGAATGAATGCTAGTGTTGTGGCATGTCTGTTAGATATGCAAATCAGTACTAACAGGGACGCTAAAGTGTCTGCCATACCAACTTTATAAGGTGATGTAATGTCAGTGCCGATTCACAGCTTGTTTCCCATCTGTTCTGCAGGACTCCTCGTTCTCGTTACCACGGACGATGGTTCTTTATGACTCCGGTTGTATGTTTGGGGTCACGCTGCAGAACAAATTCAGGATTTCGCATCAATAATGTCGACATCTACGGCGCCTTGAAAGGTTTGCGGACCACCGCCGCTGTAGGTTGAAACAGATTGAAGTTAAGCCTCTTACCGGCTGTGAGCGCGAGGGGTTGAATCAGCCGTCCCCGTGATTCCTCTGGTCGTCGCCTCCTAGAGACGCTTTCGGTGATCGGTGATGCCAACACCATTCTCTTGTTGTGTTTTGTTATTCATTACTTTAGATTGAGCATTTATTGTCCCTTTGACTTCTGACTGTGAGCCAAATGTCTCTGCAGGGACATTGAAGCTTTACTTTACTTTTCAAATCAGTCCCCCGCACTCTCTCGCCCAGTGTTTTTTACATTGAGATAGGCTGGAGCGCCACCCCCCTCTCCCCTCATCTGATCTCATCTTCCATAATATCTTCAGGATTAATTCTCTGAAGGAGGGTGTGTTGTGAAATATTTGCTGTGCTAATTTTAGACTGAGTTTTCTTCTTTTACTGAAGTACAGGAGGTGGATTTATGAAAGAAAAGGGGTATTTCCAAAGAAAATCATGTGATCCTAATCATCTACTGAGCTCTTGCTGTAAATAATAAGGACACTGGTGTCACTTATTGGCCCAAAATGGACTATGTTACTCAGAGGAGCCATGTTTCTTGTGGCCTTGGTCCTATTTACACCATCCCTCATCCCTCGTTATTTCCTCCCCCCTCTTTCTCTCTCTCTCTCTCTGTCTGTCTGGTGTGACGAGCGTTGTCCTGATGAGTTCAACTCCATCATTCCTTAGCTCCACAGGTCTCATTACAGTCAGGCCAGTAGGGAACATTCTAATAAACAGATGAAGATGACGCTCTTACAGCCTGTGCATACACGCACACAACCTTGAGAAAGATTACGCCGGGGACGAGTACAAAATAAAAACCTTTCACTTGATTATTTCAGGCAAAATAAATCACAGGCCTCAGACACACACTCCAACCTCAGAGCAAGAGAACCGGCGATACAATAGCATCCGCCGAGAGAGCGCGAGCAAACACGCGGCCGCAGATAACGGCGTTCGTTGTTAGAAGGGGGAAAAAAAATGGACGCGCTCGCACACATTCGTGCACACACTCGAATAATGAAACGCATACAGCCACGCACCTTCCTCTGTTGCACTGTGCACAATAAGTCTTGCTTCATTAAAGCCAAATCTCATCCACTATCAGTTTACAACCACAGAAGTCGTTTGAACCGCCGGGGAAATACAATTCCATTCCGTTTCGGGGTTATCTTAATATATGAGCTTGTCTCCGCCACATTGGTCTGCAGTTATGAGCCAGGCAAACACCCGCAGCACCACAATATTGCACCGGCACATTCGCAGGACAGATTGGTGCACGCAAAGCAATTAGCAGCTCATATATGCATAATTGTGTGCATGTGTATGTGACTCCAATTCCCATGTCTGGTTCTTTTTCTCCACTAATTTCTACATCCGATGTTATTAACAACAAGCTAATTGTGGATTGTTTGTTTTGTGCGCGCGTAATCCCTGAAACATCCCCGTCAAGAGCGGAGGATTGTCCTACGATGGCGTCTATAAACGTTTGCCAGCAGGTCTAAGTCTCAAGGCTGCAAGCCGCCGCTGCCTCTTCAGGGTACGTTCCCTGAGATTTAACTTGCTCGGACACAGCGAAGAAGGAGAAACAAGACAAATGGGGTAACGGAGAAGACAAATCTCTCAGCGCTGTCAGTGGCTGAAGTGCTCCGGCCATCCATCCTCCATCGCTCCTTCATTCACTATCTGTCTGGCCCTATCCCACCTGTATGACACCCGATCACTCTTCATCCCTCTATCCATCCATTACTCCTGTCACTTCATCCTTACATTTCTCTGCCCCAAGGTCTGAGCTCCCCCTCACCTGTCAAAGATGATACCTTCTGAGTGGATTACTTGTGGTATCACGAGGGATTGATGGTCAAATATCCCCTCACAAAGGTTATAATATGCTCCGTTTAGTGCTGCTTTAGGCGGTCCTGCTGCGGCGGCGCTACATGATGACTGGGTACCGCTTTCTTGTAATGGATCACAGTTTGAAAAGGGTTAATAAGCAGTAACGGCTTCATTAATGCATATTCATTTTTCATAGGTTGATGGATTATAAATAAATGAATGAGACGGCGATTCTTGATCAATTTATGAGCTAGCTAAAGCAAATCAGTGTTTCATTCATGAATCGCATCTCATCTCAAGGACAACAGATGAAAATGAGCCCTCCAGGCCAGAGGTAGGTTAACCTGCAGCTGTTCAGCAGCTCCCTGTGGCTCTGACAAAAGATTATATGGAAATGACTGATATTTTAACTTTAATTTGCCATTGTTGAGGGCTTAAAAGGTTTTTTTTTTTAACGGTCTCCGTCTGTAAAAATATATAGGCTATACATGAATAAAAAAAAGAAAAAAGACGTTTCAGCATTTCAGCCAAGCACTATGTGCATCATAGCCTGTGGCACTTTATCCGCCAAATCTCTGGCTAGTCTGGAGTCTCCATTGTTGGGCGAGATATGGATTCCAAATTGTCTTTTCACACCTATTCTGCAGCACAACGACCCCAAACATGCAACCAGAGACATATAGAACTCTGTCCAGCAACAGATGGTTTAGCCCCCACGGAGCCCTGATCTCGACGTCACTGAATCGGTCTGGGGTCACATAAGCAGCTGAGACGCCTAAATCCACTGGAAGAACTGCTGCAACTTCTCAGAGATGCAAGAACAAGTGATCCGGGCTGTTTTATGGGACATGGTAAAGGGACTGCAGTTACACTACTCACAGTAAGTTGCGAAAGGCTCTGTGGATTTCATACACTTTTGGGGTAATAAATATTAAATGAATGAAAATGGTGTTTCTTCTCATTCATTATTAGTAATATCAAATGGGACTTTTACTTATTTCATTAAAATTCAGACCAAATAGGAAAAGCTGGCCTGACAAACAGGACTTAGAGTACAGTGTCTTGCTCAAGGACATTTTGAAACGTGGACAGGAAGAGCTGAAGAATCAAACTGCCAACCCTGCGATTGGCCAACCACAAAGGCAAAGTGTGGTCAAATGTTGATTATATTTAGGCTTCTTCTGTTTACTGAATGAAGTTAGTAAATAAATAATCATATAAGCATCATATTATTATTTCGTAAAAATCCTTAATTTACTTTTTAGTGATTTCAGTGCAGATTTCTGACCTTAATAATTCCTTATTACTGATCTGAGCAATAATAAATTAATTCAAAGTATTAACCATTCATAAGGCAATAATTGCAAGTTATAAATCTTTCATTTTTGAGCATCCCTCATTAAAAATGTGTTTTAAATCCATCGACTTTGGTAGTAAACCGCATCGGTACAGCTAAGATGAACCACAGAGCTGGTGGCAGCGATGTGAGGGCTGATCTGAGGGTTTCGCCTTCATCTCGTGCTTGACCTGGTGCCGAGTGGGGGGATGCTGAAAATATCAGAAAATCCAAGATTACATTTCAAAACCCCTGACTTCAAACCACAAATCGGACCCTCGCTGAACGCTCTCCACTTCCCTCTGTCACCGCTCCTGTCCTCCCTCCTTTTCTGCTGCCGGGCAGAGCACAGCAGCAGGCATCAATCTGGGGCTCGGCTCTTCCTCCTCTTTAGTGACGGCGGGCTGACACAGACGCAGAGCTTGTGACAAGCTTTCACAGCATTGACCTGCCACGCCTCGCTCTCCTTTCTCCCATAAAAGGAGGAGTGAATGATGGGGAGGCGAGGCAGAGGCATGAGAGGGAGAGCGAGGGGGAGGGAGGGAGTGACAGACTCATACAGCATGCATAACAACTGAGCCTCTCCACATGCATCGCTCCATCCATCTCCCCCTGACTGTCTCATCTAAGGCCAATGGAGACACACAAACACAAACGCACACGCACACATCCTTACAAAGACACAGAAGGTTGGCTGCAAGCTGCTACACAAGCTGACTATCAAAGCTAGAGAGGGAAAGGGAGAAGGAAAAGAAAAAAAAAAATCACAACTCGGCACCTCAAATTCCAGCTCATACGAGGAAGGTCACACGACTTGAGTTAACAAAGCCTTTTCTTATCTCAGGGACATCGCCATAAAAAGCATGGAGTGACATGCACGCCCACTCGTAGAGGACCATATGTCTGCCATGTTCACACCCTTTCAGTCCAGCGCACGTGCACACACGCCTTGACCTTTCGAGGAAAATTCTCGAACTCTGAAATATCAGCTGCAAAGCCTATTTAGGGATTATCAGGTATTCTATAGACTAAGCCATCAAAACCTGTCCTCCCTTCAGCCGCGGGTGTTCAGTCCTACAGTATGTGACAGCGAGGTGTGCGGAGCTCTAGGTTCACTTGCCACTAGGTGATGCCATATAATATAATAGAATAGAATTTGACAAAATGGGCGAGACTCGCCGTTTGTCCCCTTTATATTATTATGTTTGTGTAGTTTATCCATTAATCCATCTCTGTGTTTTGCAAACACAGCCTATACTGGGTGTGGTTTGAGTTTGTATTTTATATTTCAGTCCAGATCGTTTACATCATTTCGGATAAAACAAACACAGGGGTATTAACTTGGTTTATTGGTTCAATTTCGTTTGTTAGTTAATTATTTTTCATTCAAATCGGTCTCTTAAGTTTCCTTATGCTCAGTGGTCCAGGGGCGAAAGGAGGAAATGCTTTTTACTTCCTGCTTTTGTAACCTGGAAGGCATCATCAGTGACATCATTGGGTGATACCAGCAGTGGGGAGATGGGGGATTATGTTTCATTTATTATGTGTATCGTTTTTGATATTCTGTGATTTATTTCAGGACAGATGTGTTGAGTTTCACAAAATGATGAACATTTCCTGGGTTTATCTTATTTTTGTCTGGCATAATGCCCATTTTGGTGACACTTGGGGAAAAATAAAACACTTTTTTGACATGGAAACTTTGAGTCTGCCTCCTATAATCCTTCACTCTGGCCAGGTCTACAACATATAATGTAATAATAAATATTATCATTCATGAGGAAAAACGTTATATATAACTTATTATAATTATTATATTATTATTTAGAGCAATTATCTGAATAAAACATCCATCATTAAACATTGTTTCTTTGTCAAAATGAGTGACTCCAAGCAAAGTGTACTTAAAAACTATTAGATGAAGGAATTTAAGTTATTGTTTTACATGTGTGAAAAACACATTATAATTTAACGCGTAACAGTGGGACATGGTTTGGGGGGGGTTCTGGTTTTGGTGGCTCAGCCTTCAGCATGGACTGTTTGATGAGGGATGATGAGTGAGGCTCAGAGATGAGCTTCCTTAGAGCACGCTGGGCCTCGACTGGTCAACGTGCAGAAATCCCTGTTAAAGTACTATCCGGAAAAACAGAGTCGATAACAACAGATGTGTTCCTCGAGCGAGGTCATGGACACCAAGCCAAGAGCCGAGTCTGTGCGCCGCACAGCTGGATCTATGAGCCCTTGTGATCAGACGATGTAAGTAGCATGGGCGCCGGGGATTGAACTTTGATCACGACAGGATTAAGCTTGAAACTAAAATATGTTACTCACTCACACTGATGCGGTGGCAAGCTGAATGAGGCCGAGCATTAATGAGCCGGTGAGCGGTGGATGTGGCCAAACCGCATAATGAGAAATAATGAAGATAACTGGAACGAAGGAGGCACGAACACGGCAAATGTGTTTTAGGAGTTGAAAGGAGAAGTTTCAGTTATCAGGGATGTACTGCGGAATAATAGATGTGAGATTTTATGTTTGATTTATACAGAGCCGAACCAACATGAACATTTCAACATGGATTCTTATTATGATTATTCATGTATAAACGTTTGGTCTATACATGTCCTAAAATGACCTTCCAAAAGCTTCCAAAGCGACATCTACAAAACGCTCTTTTGTGTCGACCTATAGTCTGCAGGTCAGAGATATTCAGATTAAGAAAACTAATTAAAACAGAGAATATTACAGTTTAACCACAATGCTGTGGAATTTCATGGTTTCTCACAAGCTTGAGTTACTATGGTTACGGGGACACAGGATTCCCAATCATAGGTTTTCAGGTTAGCCGTGAGGCCATTTCATTTGCCCAAATTACAATGTGTTGAAACTGTTAGTTTGAGCAAAAAAGTATTGAGAAGAGGAACCTAAAGTTCCACATCGTTTGACCGGGTTTATCCTAATCGTAACGTTGGAAACAGTAGACTGATCGCTCACTGATCATGCCTGATGATAGTGAACTGGAAGGTGCTCTTTAGGAGGGAGCTGCAAATATCAAAAGGAAAAAAAAAGATGAAGGCAGTATAAAGACTTAAAAAGCCTTAATTGCTTGGCTAGTTCATTATGAGGACATAAAAACCATTTCCACAGATATTACTTTATGTGTGTAAAGCGGTTTGTCCTCGTTAAAATTTGAAGATGACCTAGACTGAAACTTACTCTACATAATCATTTTATAAATATAATTTCATAATATGAAACAGGTTAGGTGGTGTAGAAATGTGGGGAATTTGTTTTGTATGACTATTTTTTTTACTAATTACTAGGAGAGAGCACCCATAATTTAAAAAGGGCAATATCTGGAGTGTATATTAAAAATGCTACCTATTAGCAAAAATAAAGTCTTAAAAAAAGGTGTTGGTTCATAAGGCTAGAGAGAGATTGAGTGGGTTTATTGACCTTGAATAATGGTAATTTTATGATGAACAAAAATTACTAACGTGACTAAAAGTAAGATAAACTCCAACAGAAAGAAACTTTCTTGCTGTGAGGCAACAGTGATACTGAGCCACTGTGCTCAACGAATTTCAAAAATGACCATTTTCTGAATTGGTCTGAACAATTAAACAAGTATTTTTGGAGGGTTTTCATTAATATACAAACCTTGGTGTAATGTAAATTGTAAAAGTTCATTAGTACAAAGTCAAGAGGTTGTGATGTGTAGCACTAAAAGTTAGTACAGTAACAAACGTAGCGAGAGTTCCCGCACATGCTCGGTGGCGTCTGCCTTACACAGAACTACTCTCCAGAGACTGAAAAGCATCATTGCTGTTATCTTTGGAATTGTTTCTAAGAAAAAAATAAAAACTACTGTCGATCAATTCATCATTGTTGATCTGCACATGAGATGAATGAGGCAATAAGAAAAATATAAAAACTCGCTTGACAGAACTTTTAACAGATGAATGAGTTTGTTTTTTTATATACATATTGCATATTGTAAAATAAAATAAACCCCCATGAACATTAAAACACACAGTTTTTGTCTTCTTTTATTAAAACAAAAATATATATATTTTATAGAGAATTACTCTAGAAAGAAAAAAAAAAAGCAACACTTTGTACAAACACTGTTTAAACCATCATTACATGGAGCAATAGTCTTTTTAATCCCGTTCCAGTTGGTTGATCCTCTCCATTTGTCTTTTTATAAGGACGGTGTACACGTAAGACATTTTACTATACGCTAAAAGAATATGCCGGGAAAAAAAATCATATTTAGAGGGACTCAGCATTGACTTTACATTTTCAAGCCAGAGCGGTTCTCCCTGTGAAGGACAAGGAGAATAAGCTTCTGTCTTTTAAACACTGCAGATAAAGGATATATGGAATACACAAGGCTTTGTGCTTACGATCCATAAATATCCAGGTTCAGATTTCATAGAATTCAGCCCGATGCCACCTGCAGTGATGTGTAGTACCTGGTCTGCGACTTCAGTCCTGTAAATCTCTGCTCTTCCCATCCGAGTTGTGGGTCTGAATCTCCCGAAGCCGAATCTAGCCAAGTTGTGGGTGTCGGATCTGCGGCGTCTCTGGAGCGAGCGGAGGGCCGGCAGGGTGGAGCGCTGAGGTTGCCGGTTTTCGGGACGACAAAAGCAAAGTGAGGACGCGAGCGTCTCTCCGGACTGCTAGGACTGTTTGAGGCGTTTTCTCGGCGGACCCAGGAAGGGGCACTGTGCTGAGGCCAGGGAGTGATAGGCCTCTGCTACCAGGTGAGGGTGAGAGTTCACCATCGACTTCCAGCCCGATGTCTCCATCACATCGGCTGCATGGCTGAGAGAAAAGACGGGAGAGGAGACAAAAAAAAAACAAAAAAGTTGCAGAAGAGAACTCGACAGAGCAGTAAATGGAAATAAAAGCAACAAATTAATAAACTAGTTTCTCCAGAGTTTGAGACTGTATGACTCCATCTGTGTTCAGCTCTGAGATATTAAGGATTAGTCATACCAGCTGGCAGGGCTGTTATTTACTACTTTTTTAAATAACAAAGTTAATTGCAGGGACTTTTGTAAAGGCCTCTGATTTTACAGAAAATAAGGATGTTGATCTGTTTTGATGGGAAAATAGTCAAAAATGAGAATCTATAGATACCAAGTGATACATAAGCAGTTAATAATAGGACAGGTGATTAAAACTTGAAAAAAAAAATTATGGGGCCTTTAAAGAGAATATTTCTATTTCCTAACATATTCTGCTCCTCTTAGGTTGCTTTCACACCTAACCAAGCAGACTCGGTTTGCTTGTGGGCTGAAATTCAGAGGAACTGTGAGACTGAAACACCTGTTCATAGGTGTCAGAAGTTGGTCGACTTCATGCAACACAGATGTGGGCCGGTTCTCAGAAACCGTGGTCATAACAGCTAAATATTACTTTACTGATTCACAGGAATGATAAATCATGAAGATTCTTCAGTTCATACAGTTAATATTTGAGTTCATAAAAAAAATGCAGACACTGCCCTTGTTTTTAACAGCCTGATATTAATTTGTCTTAATTTTCTGTAAAGTAATACAAAAATTGACACATTTCTCTTCACATTTTGATTCAGGAGATAAAATGCAGTGTTCATAATGCATCGAAATAAAAATTCTTATAAGGACTTAACTCATGTTTTAAACACACTGATACTATATTGAACACAACTGTACATTTGTTCCTGTGTTTGGTTCGGTGTTTTCAAATGAACCTCAGTTGGTATGTTTGGTTCGTATGAGCCAAATGAGGAAACGGGCCCCTTAAAAGCAGACCAAACAAGGACTAGTTTGAGTAATTAGTCCACATCAGGCAATAAAATGTTTACTAATTAGCATAGAGACTCCAGCGTGGTCCGCTTTAACACCTGCAAACTAACCGAAATTGACGTTTATCTTCTGGTAGAAATAAGCACCAATTCTGACTCATTATATAGCGACACGTTCGCACATTGCTATTTACTCTTATCTTTCTCTATTACATCCTCATTTTTGGCAAAATATGCAACTCCAAAATGAGTCACGGCTGCATCTGGAAAACAATCTGCAGATGCACTGGACTCGCTGAAGACGCATAGCGGCGACGCACTATTTTCACTAATGAGGTCATATGGGGTGAACATTACTCCAAAGACCTACCACAAGGTCCCCTTGTTGGGACCTGAGTCTGTGATCACACTAGAGGGACCTCACCCAAAATTTGTCATTTGGTACAGAGTCAAACGGACTGACACAACCTCTTTTTGGAGGTCTTGGTCTGCTTGATTAATGTGCAATTGATGCTTTCACACCGATGAAAATAACCCAAACTAAGCGCCTTTGGTTTTAATGGACCGTTTGATGTGCACCAACTGCTGTTGGTGTGAAAGCACCCTTAGATTCTATACGGCAGTGCGGCTAACAAGCTTCGGCAATGACGGCCAGTAAGGAAAACGGAATGTAAAAATCTTGTAATTCCAAGTAATTGCTGGCTAGTTTTACCCTGTGGCAGTCTTCACCCTCCTGACCCCCTCAGGGTGCTTGGCTGCACTATCATGCACACCGCTGTGTGGCCTTTAATGACATTTCTCATGTGTTATTGTGTGCACATAAATAACGGTGTGTGTGTGCATGCGTGTGTGTGTGTATGTGTTCACATGTGTGTTTGTGTCTTGGCATGTCTTCACTTGGCACTCCAGCATGTTTGTTTGTGTGTGTGTGTGTCTGTTCGTGCGTTGATCATATGTCGTCCACGCAGAAGCTCCAGACCACCAGCCGACCTTTGACCCTATTCTCTGTGGAGGAGGTGACCCCCTGCTTACAGTAATGGCCAGTGTGCTGATGCTGAGGCAACAGGCCAACGAAAGGGCACAAGGAGAGCAGCCACAGCAGGAGAGGAGGGAGGGAGGGAGGGAGGGAGGGAGGGAGGGAGGGAGGGAGGGAGGGAGGGAGGGAGGGAGGGAGGGAGGGAGGGAGGGAGGGAGGGAGGGAGGGAGGGAGGGAGGGAGGGAGGGAGGGAGGGAGGGAGGGAAAAAAAACAACAGGGAGGTGAAGGAGAGTAATGAAAGTCTGCAGAGAGACAGGAGGGGACAGAGGAGGGAGAGGAGCAGTGGGCTGAAGGTAAATTAAAAAGACCTCAGTCGGCTGTAATCATAAGGTAAACCATCACTATTATTATTATTAACAATACTTTTACAAAAGCAGTATTTTTCACTGGACCTAGGATACATACACATACACTACTCATGTTGCTTTCACACTTTCTGTGATTTCTGCTATGAATTTACTGGGGCCTAAAGATACATGCTCGACTAAAAAAAAAATGTGTAAACAAAGTGGATAAAGACAGTTTGGGTGGCTTTACTCTCTGCTACATCCCCGGAGAGGGTTGGAAAAAAAATGAGAAAGAGGAAGGATAAAGAGGACTCCTATTGTCTCGACTAAACGACTGCAAACTGCTCAGGAAAGGATCGGTCTGGAAAAAGGTTGAGGTGCTGCTGGGGGGAGGATTATTGGCTCCTCTCTGTCGTCTGTTTTCTATATTCGTCCTCCAAATTGATTTTTGTTTTGTTGCTCTTGTTGCTGTCGATTGTGTCCGCAGGAGCAGGGTTGATAACGCTTTGCTGGCCGGGAGTCCCCTGTGGCCAATTTTGCCACCACCACAACAACGCTGTTGCAAATTAAACTGTCATAACGCCCATAACCACAATTAATGACTGGGATTAGGGGCTGAAATCTGCATTACTGAACACCTTTAGGCACACATGAGCTCTTAAGCACAGAACAGGGGAGCAAGAGGAGGAGGAGGAGGAGTTGGGAGTGAACGGAGGAGGGCGTGAGATGGATCTGATGCCGGAGCAGGGCCAAGGGACGGAGCGAACAAAAGGGGAGAAGGAGAATGTGCACGGCAGAGAGGCCGGGAATTCAGAAAACTGAGTGAAAGTGATGAGCAATTTTGGTAATGGCAGAAAATACTGGATCAATCACTTCTCTATAGACATAAATAGCAGTCATTGATGCTAATAGGCCCCATCTTACCTAAACAGGCTGCCTGCAACATGATTAACATCAGCAGCTGAGGTGTATTGCTAAATGGCCCAATATGATATGGCAGCAAAATGGTCTTATCTAGGGATTAAATTAAATTTCCTCGGGAGACAAAAATGGCTCCCGCTGAAAATTAATGACTTCCTTTCAACGAAAAGCAAAGCGCATGAGTGTGTGCGTGAGTGTAAAATTGAGAAATAAAATGTTTGCCTTTGGTGCGGAAGCGGTTCCTCAAGACGGATGAAGCGGGCTGCGGCCGCGTAACTCACTAGTTGATGAAGTCCACGGCCTGAGTTTTAAGCTGGTCGGCGCTGTGCAGGTCGGCGAGGATGAGGACCTCGGCGGCGTTCTCCGCCGACAGACTCGCGCACAGGGCGTCCTCGCACATCACCTTCAGCCTCTCCAGAGCGTACTGGGGGAGAGAGCGACAGGAGCAGGGGAGAAGAGGCAGGTAAACTGAATTACTTAAATGACGCCGCCACCGACGAGTGTTGTCGCGCGGCGTAATGACACGGAAACACGGAAATTACTCGGTGGCAAAAACGATTGAATAAGAGGGGGGAAAAATTGCTGAAGAAAAAGCAACAGTCACAGTGATGCAGTCTGAGGAATAGTGATGCTGGGAGAGGGGATCACTTCAGTGTTTGGAAAAAAATGTTTGATTACAAAATTGCACGGAACAATAGTCTCTCACACACGCACACACACATATACACACACTCTTCAGAATGTTCAGCAGAGCTTTTGTCCACAAAACTCAATTTAACACTGATTTAACTGATGATGTACAATAAATAACACTCATGTTTGGCTGTTTGACACGTCTGTCATAGTTATTAATGCAACAAAAAAGTGGTAAACACTTATCCTCGTCCTTATAATAAGCATTATTTAATATTTAAGGCCCTTACAAGTCCCAATAGAAACCCTATTAACATTATTATGCATTAATAAGAATATATAAGTGGTAATTAATGTTAAAGTGTCTATAAAACGTTTCTTATAAATGTCTTAACTATAACTATATTTGTAATGTGTTTTAATATTTTAATTATTAACACTTATTCTTCATATTTAGTCTTATTGTAATTAGAGTCTTATTAATGCAAAATATAAATGAATTTCCAAGACTTATTGCATATTAAATAACACTTATTACAAGGACTTTAATATAGAATGTTTCCAAAAAGTGCTTTCATCCGGTCTCGTACCTTCGCTGTTCCCCAAAAATCATTTCAAACATGTCAGTTAAAGAGGCACTGCATGCATTTTCCAGATGAAGTTCACTTAACTCATAAGAAGCACCACACAGCCTGTTAGCACGTTTCCTCAGGTGCATTTCTGTAGACATTATCATGCATACAGGCTTGTGTGTAAATGAACGTAGTAACAGGTGCACATGCGCGCACACTCTCTGCACCTTGTCAGCTGCAGCCAGCAGGTCATCAGCCATCTTGTCCAGGTTGGGGGCCTTTCCTGTGTAGATGAAGCACATCATCTCTTTGAAGACATCTGGCTCCACGTCATTTATCTCCACACGGTTCTGAACGGGAGGAGAGACCGGGAGAGGAGAAGACACATGGGGGTTTAACGGCGTAAAATGCAGGAGAGGAGAAAAAGAAAAAGACAGATGCTTTGACAATCTTTCTAAAGCACACACAGCAGTTTTTTTGTTTTTTTGTTAAATTCACGGGAGCGCACGCGGTAACGCGCGCACATACGCACACGAAAAGAGGAAGAAAAAGGTCTGAACACGTTTCAGCAAATTCCAAAATACACTTTAGTACATGTATTTAATTCTTTTCAGGTGATTCCTGAGAATTAATCCTGAACATTCATTCCTTGACAGAGCCTGCAGCAGAGGAGGCTTTATCGCTTCCCCCCGAACCTTTTACCCCCGCACGGAGAGGCAGAACAAAGCAGTAAACCGATTAGAACAGTGCTTTATCGTCACCACGGTGACCGGCGGCGTTTTACCGGGGTCAGCCTGGGTGTATCAACAGCTTAGTGCATTCATGTCAACTCTGACCACTCAACAACAACATAAACACACAGGGAAATAATGGTGGGAGAAAGCAGCCGGTTGTGCTTGCAGCACATGGGTCGCCATGGTGACCTTTTACAGGAAGACAGATAAACACACAGAGGCATGGAAGCGCACGTGCAATTTGAACAGGTAAACAACACAAATCCTCTGCCCAAATGAAAAATGCTTGAAAAATAACTTTCCTCTTCACAGCTTATGCCGTCTTCTTTTTTTTTTTTTTTTTTTTTACTAAAACTGTTTCTTGGCACACGGAAGATGAAAATTGTTTGTGTGTTGAAGTGTTAACAACATAAATGAGGGAAGATAGCACCACATTGGAAATCACATGAGAAAACGGAATAGGACTTCCTTTCGTATTATGAAGGCAAGCTTACAGCTCATAAACAGACGCTCTCCTGTAGTTACAGTGTCTGAAGCTCCCCTCTATTCACAGAGCAGTCCTCTATTAGAGTGGTTCTTTATGAGCTCATTTGTCTCTCCTCTATAGAGTGCTGCAGAGGAGTGTTAACCCATCTATCTGTTTTCTCCGAATCATATGGGGACGTGGCCCACCGTCTCTCCCTCTTTCTG
Source organism: Lepturacanthus savala (assembly GCA_030544235.1). Taxonomy (NCBI): domain Eukaryota; kingdom Metazoa; phylum Chordata; class Actinopteri; order Scombriformes; family Trichiuridae; genus Lepturacanthus; species Lepturacanthus savala. The sequence goes on along the minus strand of CM060482.1, from coordinate 12,805,409 downwards.
ATGAAGACGCCCACTTAAACAGCAATTAAGATGCATTTCCTGGCTCTGTGCTCTATAATTTCCCCATTCGTGCCACGCAGGCATCAATATTCCGCTGACATGACGGCTAAATCACCGAAGTTCAATCTCACCACCTCGTATCAGATGAACACGGCTGACTGTGGCAAGGAGGCTCCCTGCATCACATGCGTGCCCACACATATGGAAACACGCAAAAGCACAAACCCCACAAAGGATGCATAAAGGGAAGCAATAAGGCGCAGGCCGCAACCACGAAGACAGAAACCGTTCAGGCCATCGACGGAGGTTTAAGAGAGCTTCATATGAAACCACTTTAATACTACGGCACTTGACACGACAGTGAGCAGAACCGGAATCAGCATACGATTAAATACAAAAAGGCTGTTTGAATGTGAAGATGTTCCTCTTCACATTCTGTCTGAACACATGTCAATAGTTACATTGGATGCAATTACTTTTTTATGTTTTATGACCCGTGTCTTTTTTTACACTGGAGTGAATTTACAAAGTGAAAATCACACTTTGTGCAATGGTGACGCGATATATTTTGGTACGATTTTTGCTTTAATTTAGATGTATGTAGTTCCAGAAACGTGGCGACCTAGTTAGAGCAGTAACGATTCTTCTATTGATCTATCATAATAATGGATTATGAGTAATAATAATAAAGTATGAGTTTTGGACCTAGTTGTTACAGACTTAATGTTTTACAGAATGAACATTTTTCTCTATTTTAGGCAAGAGTAATGAAAATAAGTGTTGGTTGCAGCCCTAGATGTAGTCTCTACTGTAGCTGGCTGGCTAAATACTAACATACATGCTAGCTGGGAATATACAAATGGTGACGCTGGCTTGTTGTGGAGTTACTGGAGGGAAAGGGAAGATCTCTAAGCTGAAGCTCTTTGCCTCACTACCTAATATTACAGTTCAGTGTTTCCCAGAAATAGTCCAACCTGTGGTGCAGCACCACAGAATGAAAACATAGCACGACAGTTGATTCCACCTCTTTATTCAATTTTTTTTCAACTTAGATCTCAAGTTAACTCCGCCCCCGCCCTCCTCCTCACACTATGGGGAAGAACCTCCACCCACCACTATTCCATCATGGGAACAGACTTGCACTGCAAGACTTTGCCGTTTAATTTCCCTACAAGCAAACACTTCATGCCTTCAGACTTCAAAGATGCCGTATCACACGCAAAACGTACACATTGTGGCTTTAAGGAAACCAGATAATAGAGTTGCAGTCAACAAGACATGAAAGGAAAACTCGCAGACGCGGTCGGACGTTTTTTTTTGAGAGGCGAGCGCTTCCTGATGCAACGCGGGGAAAGATTACAATGTAGACACGGGACTCGCCACTGAAGGGAAAGGAACAACGCGGTCAAACGCTCCACTCACCTTCTTGCTCTCCTCCATCTCGTGCTCAAACATGGCACCGAACACCGGCGAGCGAGCTGAGACAAAAAGATAAAAGACAAACAGAGAGAGAGAGAGAGAGAGAGAGAGAGAGAGGGAGGGAGTTTGTTATTGTGTGTAATTATGATACATGGTGAGGTCTCTGATATCTGTTAACAGCCTGCCATGGGGCCAGAGGGGAGCAGGGCGGATGACTGACAGCAGCGGCAGCGTTAGAAGCATCATGCGAAAAGAATCGACTGCAGGTCCTGCTGACAGACTCATGACGGCTCCTCGGGTTTGTTAAAGCAGTATTTAATGCTGATAGACCGACTTGACTGGAGCCGGTTTGACGCGTTGTGCTTTAATTAAGATCTGTCTTCCTGCTTTTAGAACATGGTCACATGCTGCCACTCAACGTAGATAACGCCTACACGCTCTCGTGGAGGGCCACTAAGGCTTTCATGCAAAAAGAAAAAAAAAAAAAAAAAAAGGCGCAGGTTTTTTTTCTTCCTTCTTCACCTAGCTCGTTATGTCGCCATAATCCATAAACGTTTGCTTCCCGCCACAGGAGGACATTGTTCACCACGGTTTACAAATCCTCTGGCGACAAGGACAGTTCAGATTATGCTTCCGTTTGCAGAAAATAACAAAAAAAAATGCAAAAGAAAAACGTGCTGGGAAGTATGAGCCAAAGTCATTTAAAGTAAGCAACAGTTACATTATGCCTGAATAAAAGCAGTTAAATTCAACCAAAACAAGTGAATAAAACCGCTTTAAAAAGCAAAATATTGTGTACTTCCTCTTTTATAAAGCAAGACATTGAACCCCATCTAGAGAAGCTATCTTTAATCTCCAGACTTGCTGTCGACTTGGGTATTAATGTATGACCGTATAATATACAACATCATACAAATCAAGCCCTGCTGTATGATAATTCAGTGTGGGTAAAAATAACTATAGAAAGAGCAAATGCAGGGAGATTGGCAGAGGAGTTCTACTTCATGAATACAGATATCGAAAGTCTGTGCTCTTTGGATCCGAGGACATGACATGAGATAAGTGTCAATTATCCGGTGCGACTGTGATTACCTGACAGCTGACACCAGCCTGTGTATATCTGGGAGCTGTCACTTGTTTATACATGGCCTGAAGAAGACTGGGAGTTCAGACGTGTAGGTGTTAAGCCTATTGATTAAAGGCTTTTTTTCATTTTTGCAAAGCAGTATGCTTCGCTTTCCTTTGGCTCTGATTATTTTATCAAAAGGCAAAGGCTCCTTCTTTTTTTCTTTTTTTAGTTTTGGTCTCATGGTCAAGGCAAAAAAAAGAAAAAGCCATTTTATTTTCACCCCTAGTCATGCCAGTCGTGACGGTGGTTAGTTTCTGTGCGAGACTGAACCTCCGTTGTCTGTAGTCCATCAGCAGCTGCTTATATAACAGCGGAGAAGGAGAAAGTGAGAACTTTTTTTTTTTCTTTTTAAACACACTCATATCAACCAGCATATCATCATTTTTTCCTCTGGTTCACTTAGTTTGATTATGTGCTCATTGGGTAACACTTTATGTTATTGTTCACTAATGAATGCTTAATTAACTAGTGATTAAAATTTAACAAATGTTTTAACACATTATTAACTACATGCCAAAATCAGTGATACACTAATTCATTTAAGTACTTAAATAGTGAGTTATTAACTGCAATGCTGCTAGCTACCCATTTAATTACTCGTCTGGAAACATGGTGTCATCAATCAACTCTGCAGAAGCTACAAATATATATATATATAATATGGAAAATTATAGTAAAATGTGAGAATGAGCTAATAAGTTAAATTACAAGATTATGCAGTGGTTATAATTTTAGTGCAGGGCTTTAATGCAACTATGAGACTCTTCCAAGAGTAGTTTGGTTATTTAGCTTAGCTTAAATTGACAGCTGAAGTCAAGCAGCTCCTACGCGTAATATCATATGGGAGTGGCATCATGTTTCAGCCAGTGTCAGGTGGGCAGACTTAGAGCAAGGAGAAGATTAAAGCCTGTAGATGCTGATTGGTAAGTGAACACTGTTCCAATTGTCTTGGCTTGTTTAGAGATCTCTACAAAGAGCTCTCAAAAGGTAAATCTGTTTTGTTTGCACAGGATTTAAGAGAAGCTTAGTAGCCTGCTAACATTTGTGGACAGCTGATTAGTAAAAAAAAAAAAATCAAGTAAAAACACCTGGACGTATTTTAGATTCTCAGTTCATTCCAGTTACCGACAATAAAACAATCACTTTGGTCGCATGTCAGGTCAGAAACAGACCAACAAAACCTGAAAAAAGTTTGTGTATTATCATCTTTAGCCTGAACGAATTTAGCCATGTGCTAAATATTTACACTGAACGGCCAGGTAGGACTGTGGGGACAAACCTACAGTGTGTCTGCCTGGTGCAGCTCGATACTGGTGAGCTCATACTGCAGCAACAAAGAGAAGGGGAGGGCGACACAGAAAGAAAGACTGAGAGAGAGGGTCATAGAAAGTGAGAGGAGAGAATGAAAGGAGGAGGAAGATAAGCATAGACAGATTTGGGGAGGAAAGGGACCTGAGCAACATTGTAGGGGAGAGAAAGAGATAAAGAAATGTAGACTGACAGGAAGACAAATAACAGAGGGATGTTGAGAACACTGAAGGGAGAGAGAGAGGCTGAAACGAAGAGTAGAAGAGAGTGGAACAGTAGGAGGAGAATCGTGAATGGAGAGAAAAAGAGACAAGAGAGAAAATGAAAGAAAACAAAGGAAGGGTAGGTGACATGGAGAAATAGAGAGCCCGGACTGGTATAAAGATCACATGGCCAAAGTGGAGCCAATTTGAGTTGCGCTCCCTCCTTCGTTTGATCCCTCTCTGTCCGTCTCCACGGCGATTAACAGCCAGGAGAGTTGTCACGGGAACGGCGGAGAGGGGGAATAACGAGGAGGAGGGACATCATCTGGACCAAGTGGAGCAGAGAAAGAGAGAGAGAGAGAGAGAGAGAGAGAGAGAGAGAGAGAGAGAGAGAGAGAGAGAGTGAACCGGAGAAAGGGGGGGGGGGGGGCCCAAACCACAGCAGCACATAATTAAAATGGCTCCTCACACACACATTTCAACAAATCCAATAATGAACAGCCTCTCCTTGCCTCCGCGGAGACACACAGTCCACTAGTTTCCTCAAACTTTTCACGATCTGATGCTCGGTGCCTTCAAAGTGTCAATACCTGCTTTCTGATACCGACACACAGGTGCTGAAAGTGTCAATAGCTGCACGCTACTCTGTATGGTTCGTCAATGCATTCAAATGGAACTGTCCCTGTGGTGAGCAAAATAATTCATTAAAATTCCAAATTTGATGAAGTGTTTCCTCAGGAATTCTGTTGCTGTCGCTGATGAAAACCATATGAAGGTGCATTTAGATTGAAGCTACAACTAACGAAAATATATATATATAATGTATACGGAATTACAGAAACTGTGCCACCTACATCAGTTTGGAAGAATTGTAGTGCTATAACAATTTGTCAATTAGTCAAATGATCATTAATTGTTTGTCAAATCAAGATGTGTTGGAGGACTAGATATTGAAGAGTAAAAGTAAAAGATTTTTTTTTCCTCAAACTCACTGCCTTTCTTCAATAACTCTCTTAACTAACAAACCAATGACTCATTTCAGTCTGATGAATGCTGATGAATGAATGATGTTCATGAGGAGGTGTATGATCATGAGATTTGATTATTGGCATAATCCGCGCCCGTCAAATAGACAAATAAAAACATGTTATGCTCCCTCTGTAGGCTTGTTTGATTCACAAATGTCAGAGAGTAAAAACAAAACAGCTTTCAAAAAATCAGCAGACGAATACGTAAATTAGTGCCAGCGGGGGACCTGGAAAAAAAAACCTAAATCAGAAAATATGAATCCAGCGGCCAACAAATGCGTAATCAGAGCAGCACGTAGATAAAAACATCTGCCTAAAGCAAAGTGGGGTGTGAGGAGAGGCGGTTATAGGAAGAGACAATCACTGGACAATAAACCAGACCATGTCACATCAGTGAATGATTTTAGTCACCAGAAGGCTGCGTAAACCTAAGAGCAGCTCAGTTCTGGACATCCTCTGTCTGCCAAATATACTTTTTTTTATCACAAAACTGCTCTATTCGGTGGTTTTACTTTTTTTTGTACTTTTTTTTTTTTTTTACCACGTCTGTTTGTTTTGGCGTGAGAGACCTCTACAGATACTTTTTCTCCTGGTAAAAACCTACTGAACAATGAAGACTGAAAGAATCCTTCAAAACGAAGGAATCCTTTGAAATTATAGGTTTGACATTATGTCCTGGAAGTCTATGTTCCAGAGACACTCACTATCAGGAGCTGCTGTGTCCTGTCATGACCACTTGAAAATCCTTTGTGTGTGTGTGTGTGTGTATATATATACATACATACATACATACATACATACACACACACACACACACACACACACACACACACACACACAAGGGATATATTTAGTATAATGTATGTATATGTATGTATATGTACATGTAACAAGTATAAACCTACTGTATATTTAACGCATCTGACGCACCTGTATGTGATAATTGAAAAGCATATTCTTACCGGCCAGGATTGCTTTGTGCGCCTGGAATTTCTGGCCGGCAACACACAGGGAGCAGTCGGTGAATCTGGAGTTTTCCCACAAATCTCCGAGCTCCTCGGCCAGCCTGCAGTCAGGAACCTTCACCATGTTCATGGTGTTCTGGCCTGAGATGTTCACCGAGTCCTGAACCACGCTCACCTGTAAAGCAAACACATATTCAGAGAACATGCAAATGGGAATAAAAGTTCATTCGGTTTTTAGCTGCTCCGGATGATGTCGTTTCAGTGTCTGTTTTGTGTCATTAACATTCACTGGTATATACAGAGGCAAATAAAAAGCATGCCCTGTTCGTAAAAAGACGACAAATCAGACAATCAAACATGCTGGGAGTGATTAATGGGGGTTCTCTGCCTCTGTAATCAATACATCAGCCACTCAATATGGGGGCTATTCAAAGACAACCTATTCTTCTCGCTTTATCCAATCAGATTAGCTACACTCTCAAACAAGCCAGAAAATCGGCATTGAAGTCAAACTGGGTGTGTGAGTGTGTGTGTGTGTGTGTGTGTGCGTCGGTGTGCAGGAGTTGTCTACGCGTGTGTGTCTTCCCTGCTGACTTCACCACCTGTTCCAGACAATGTCAACCAGACTCATTTATCTCTCGACAGGACTCACTGCAAACACACACACCCGCATACACACTCACACACCCACACACACGTGCACTTGAGCATGCATGAACACAAATCCTACTAACCATACTAATTACTAAGTGATTTCCGACAGCCTGGATTAACTGACTTTGAGTTTTTTACCCGGTCGTTGTGCTGTCGAATCAAATACAACAAGTTTGTTAGACACAGCCTTCTTCACAAGTTTGGTCATATAGTTCCATTATTTGTGTGATGAACTGCAATCATTTTAGAGAGGAAAATATCTAGTGGCTATCATGGTTCACTGCATCATTGCAACAAAAATGTGTGAAATTGTGCAGAGTCATACTGAGCTATCAAGTTTCCTCAATAAATGATCCTCATTATTTTTAATTATGTTAAACAACTGCCTGTTGAAAGTGCTTTTTATTCCTGGGTGGACATAAACTGTCACAGTTGATCCATAACGACGAACAATGAACATCTGAGGTGGAAATATCCTGGTTCATTGAACAAAAAGTTAAATTTGGAACATGTCATATTAACTCGAGAAGACGTTCAGCTTTTACATCTAATGACCAACTGTGACCAACAGTTGATAAAAAGAAGTTCTGACTCAACCCTCATATGTTCATGGAGCTCTGGATCGTGTGTTTTCCCATCTGTACTGTTGTGTATGAGGACATTTCACATACCCAACTGATGGAGAAAAGAATAATATTTCAAGTTTAAATAAAGTTCAAATAAAACTCCCTGTATTTGAAATAATCTTCCTCGATTTCAGTGTTGAAGAACTTTAAGATAATTATTAAAAATAAACTTTCAAATACTACTTTATGTAGCTGATTAAGTAGTAGAACATATGACGGTAATAAGTACAATAAAGCCTAACGCAAAATTTGCTAGATGAAGTGTAGTGTATTGTAATACGTTTAGTGTAGCTATTAAGTTTAATTAAAGATATTAAGATTTTTTTGGTACTTAAAACCACAGACTTGTGTTGTTAAGGACATCACAACTTCAGGAAAAAGTGTATAGTGCCTTTTAGACTATGTTTTGTTCTGTTTTCATTGACAGCTACTAAATACACTCAGTATAGTGTTAAGAAAAAAGCTAAAAATCCCTCTTGCAATGTGACCTTGCTGTTAAAGCCTCAGTATGGGAAGCTGGCACCCAAACACACACACACACACACATACACATACAAAAACCAAGACAGCCAAGTTCACTCCTCATCCTTCCTCATCCATCCATGTGCCTTCCTATTCGTTCAATGCCACATCCATCCACCTATTCAGCCCGCACAAAAACAAATCCTGGAAATGGAGGAAGGACAGACAATAGAGAAGTGCATCGCGAGCAAGAAGTTGAATGTCAAAGAAGCTTGTTTGCTCCTGATGGGGTTTTGAGGGTTAGCCCGAAGGGGATGGAGAGACAGAGAGAATGAGAGAGGAGAAGAAAGATAAAAGGAAGAAGAGAGTGAGAGAAGGGAAGAGATTTGAGGGAGGGAAGGAATTAGGGATAATAAAAGGCAGAGACAATACAGATGAAGAGATAGTTGACGACGGACAGACAGAATAGAGGGAGAGAGATGCAGACAAAGATGAGTGGGGATGTGAGGAAGCTATTGGTGGGATCTACACTCAGAGATGGACTCTCATATGCTGTAGCTCATTTCTGGCACAGAAATGACAGGGACACATGGTGAAGAAAATGTGACTTTTCTGAAGAAAAGAGCATTCTAAGTATTCCTGTGGCTGTGCGTGCATGTGCGTGCGCATGTATGTGTGTGTGTGACAGTCTGGTTTCCACAGCTGGCGGTATTAATCACACTCCAGGGGGATGCAGGTCTGACTGACTAACGTGCATCCATCTCCACACACTCACAGAGGAATGCTCACACACATACGTATGCACGCACACCCACACACACACACACACATTCACATGAGGAAGAAAGAGCCCCTCGTACAGACGCTGGCATTCATAAAACACTGATTACTGTAGCAATACAGAAAGCCAGGGAGAAAGGGAGAGGGGGAGAAAGGCAGCGGCTGTGTATAAAGGAGGAGAGGGAGAAAATCAACAGACAGACAGAGAGAGAGAACAACAAAAGGGAGTGAAAGACAGACAGACACAGAGGGCAGAGGACAGAAGTGCAGTGAGCTCAAGTTGGAATGAAAAATGGCTTTGGGAGAAGGAGGAGGAGAAGGAGGAGGATGATGGCGAGTCCAGTACTGTGTCCCGAGTACACACAAAAATAAATAACCAAGCGCCGAAAAGCGAATTGGAAGGAAAGCCAGTGAGCCTGGTCAATGTGGTTGGGTATAAATAGCCCAATTAGGGGCTCTCAGACACAGCGTGGCAGAGCCCGTCTAATTACTGGCTAACTTGACCAATTATTCCACTGTTTAACCAGGCAGAAACTAAATCGCCGCACCTGGTTATTTAGACACAGTGGCTGCCCCGACAGTCTTCACGCTATTAGCTGTCATCTTCAGTCACTGTCAACCTCCTCCAAGCCCCTCCTCCTCACACACTGATGAGCGGACAGGCGTGTAGACTGATTACACACGTCGATTTGAATAGTGTCACAAATATATCACAACTCATTAATGTATTGTATGCATAAAAATCAAAACCTCACACAAAAACGCTCTATTTAAAACGTTAACGTGTTGGTTGCCTTGTGATGGCATTGGCACATTTATCCACCTGGTTATTTTATATTTGATGCAAGTTGGGTCTAACGCCTATTCAATTACAAGTGCCAAATGTTTCTGATTTGTTTATTTAGGCCCCATCCACACGACAATAATCCATGGGGTCGATGGGGTCGGTAAAAAGAAGAGAAGAAAAGATATTTTATTAGTCAAAAGATTTTTGCAAAGCATTATGGGAAACAAATATGGCCATAAGTGTCAATGCTAGCTGCAATACATGATCAATAATTGGAAATATATGGACAATAAAATATTGGATCTACCCGTATGGATTTATTTTACAAAGCCCCTCAAGAGACACATGTTCCAGGGTGAATAGAATATCTTCTACACAGGCTATGATCGCACCGAAGGCAGAATTGGAACGGCACATCTGTTATCCCCTACTTCTGGTCACGTGGTACAGTGATGTCATTGTCAACAAAAACGCAACACAATGGCATTATCAGATCTTTTCACTCTGGAACCCATTGAAAGAAAATACCGTAGTGGGTCGCTGAAGACATCCGTCCACAAGGTGGAATCGGCATTAAGTTTGAGTTACAGAATTCCGTTGTCATGTGGACTGGGTCTTAGTGATAGGGCTAAAGTGTAAAGGTCGTCTTGATGGTGACACTACAGGAAATTCCTGCTTCGCATGAATGCGCTAAACCAATATGTTGGCAATCTGCTCAATAGAATATGCAATCTCTTGTATACAAAGCATTTTGGAGCAGGCCAGAAAGGGCACATTCATTTGAATGCACTGCAGGGGTCTCTGCAAAACAATACAGAATCTACAGGCCAGACAAACCCTAGCCGAACCTATATAATACCGGGGGGTTTGAACTGGACTAGTCCGGGAACATTCTCGTCTCGGCCAAAAGATATACTTTGGGCTGTTAGAGCGGCATAAAAGTTTCACCAGACTCAACTTTTGCTGCAGCACATGCATGAAAGTGCACATTCCTCCAGGAACTGTTGTAATCAAATGTTTACTTTACAATTCTCAAAAAGAAAGTTAAACGATCTAAAATCTTGTCTGTGATTATATCAGACTCCTGTGTTGTGTTTTGACGTCTGATAAGCCTTTAAACTCATTAACCTGTCGCTCCAACTCCATTTCCTGGATTGTAATTGTCTCACTGCACTGTTTTAACACAGGGCTCATTTCAGTGTAAATGTGTAAAAAAGGGGATATGGGTTCATCACCTCAGTAATACAATACATATATGTATCGGCCAATAGTAGCTCATCACAGATATATTGGTTTCATCATATCACCTGCTGATAAGTGACATGCATTTAAATGTTTGAGATATGTCTTAATTCACACTGGCAAAGTTTACTGTTCTGTTGTAATATCACAGTCAGAAGTCATACTTTCTTAAAGGGAATTTAAAGGATTCTTATGAAAATGTTTGTTGATACATTGTTATATACTGGCACAGTGCCTGTAGGAATTATGCTTTTCTATACAAATATAGAAGTGAAGTGCTGACGCTTGAAAGTAGTTGAGAACAGCATAGTGAAACTTGAGAAATACTAGTTCCTGATGAGATTACTGTAACATGGAGGACATCCAGCATAGGCATCCAATCCACACAGAGAGTGAGGCAGGCTACAATTTATGTTGAAAGTGCAGATCTAAATCTATATATCAGTATATCACTGTTTAAATTGTGTTGATAGGTAAAGTAAATCTCTTACTCTGTACTTTTTCCTGTATACTTTTATTATGTTGACTGCGCAATCGGTGCAGGGAGAAACGGGACAACGGAGCTTTGAATTGCAATGAAAGTGCTGGGAAGCAACATAAGGGAGGAGCGCCGTGATACAGAGCTTTACACTGTAATGAAAGTGCATGCAGGATAGAACTGTGATTCATAAGTCTATGGGATTTTAATTTTTAATGATAACAACAATGTATTGAATATCTATCAAAAAGTTCCACAAACAAGGATACACAACATCGTGCCATGTGCAAGCTATATCCGAGGTTGATCTGACAAACAGAGAGAAACGCGAGCCACAGACACAAAGATGCTTCTTGTTTTATAGATAGAATAATTGTATGTTTTAAATTCTCAAATATCAATGTCAGTATCTGCCTCAAAAGTCTGGTTTTAGTCTATCAGTTCTGCTATATACCCATCTTTCATTGCATACAAATTCACTTCCCTGTGAAATTTAGTCTGGACACGAAGGAACAATTTTTCCCTTATCCAGCCAATCACATAATGGGGGAGGGCGCAGCAAGACGATGATGGAACGCATAAAGAGATTTTGTTGATAATTGTGGATCCAACATGGCGGCAGTCGATAATTTACTTTTCAATGCAGCCTTAAAAAATGTTCCAAGTTATTTACACTGCAACTTTATTTTGAAAAGTGAACAACTTTCAGTGCAAAACTATTTCATTATCATGAAGTATTGGGTATGTTTGATACGATTGACCATAAGCTACATACAGAGCCATATGATAGACGTTCATAGCACCCAATAAACCACTCTGGGCTTTCATAAACCACATCTCCAATACGGACATATTAGCAGACTGAATATCAGTCATGAGGTCAGGTGTTAGCCAGGTAATAACACTACAGCCAGGTAGTTAAGTCATAAATGAATGAATGACCGACACTATTTATGTCTCAGTGGTGTTAATGATGATGAGGATAAAGACGATGATGGTGATAATGATGTGACAACAACCCATTTTGTAGACAACCCTAGGTAAAGAATAACAGGAATGAAGAGTCATCACCTCTCTATCACTACAATCCTCATTTGTTTTTGTAATTAAGTTCCTAAGATAAGTAGTGACTAAAGCACTCGCCTCCCTGTTAGTTCCTCACGCATTAAGATGGATCTGTCATAAGCTCCTTCTCGACCCTCCAGGCAACGTAGAGTTAATATTGAGTTTCGGTACCAAGATTTATTCATAACGCATCAATCTTTTTCCGCCTGTTTACGTGTTTGTTTATGGATTTACAGTGATTTACCATGCATGAAATAGTATAAAAAAAAAGAAAGAAAGAAAATTCATTACGCTTTGAAGCACTTTTTTATATCTCCCAAGTGTCATTTTTCCCTCTTCGGCCTTGTGCATTTTCAGTTTGACAGTCAGTCAGTCAGTCAGTAAGGAGCGAAAATGTCTTCCAATGCTATGCAATTGTCAATATGAGTCAGTGGCACTTGCCAAACTTTCATTGCAAATATGACAGAAGGTTTTCGAATATGCGCAACTTTAGAGCATTTAGATTCAATATTATTTCAATGGCTGTTATAGCTGTCATTCCAACAAACTATAATTACTTTATTATACTTGTCTAACATGGAAATAAGCACATGATTGATTGACACAATAATTCACAGTGCAGTCTCCATCGTTGCCTGCTACCAGACAAACTCCATGTCTGCCAAGCTTTGCTTAGAAATCCTGTTTGTGTTTGCATGGCCGGAGGTTGACCATTCCAAGCATGTGTGAATATTTATTAACTTTTTTCTTCTCAGGAATAAATACACATGCCAAACTCCATTGGCAGAGGCAGGGCCTGAAAGCAATTTAGAGAAACGGCTGCCATGGCAAGCAGCCATTTCCAGAATGGTAGCCGTATTTTAATTGTTCATAATTGGAATAATAATGTCCTTTTTAATCACAAGCCATATTTCCATAATAATAAAAAAAAAACAAGATGGGTGACATATTTTACACAACAATGTTCTCACATTTACACACATACAAGCACAGTTATAGTGACTCAGCTCTATTAATTAGGAGAAATAAAAATATCTGCAGAATAAATTTAAAATATAGCTTACAATTACAGGCCATTTGCAGCAAATAAAGAAAGGCAGATCCTTCTTTAAAGAATGTATAACTGGTATTGAATTGTAAGCTCAATGTCACTTTACTCAAATCCACCCTCTGTGGTTTATCAGTCCTAAAGTACTTTACCAACAATGTTCCGTTGAGGTTACTACTTGTCTTTTCTCTCATTTCTGGCTGTGTCAGTATCGGCTTTACAATTTTAGTTCACACTTTACTTTCTGTTTTTATGTCCGACTGAGTAAATCAATGCAACAGCACTCTCATTTGCCTGGGTGAAAATTCTACACAGAGAGGGATAGAATACATGAAAAGTGGGTCAACAAGGAACTAAAAGGTTCAAATCTGGTTGGCTGGTGGGGGGGGGTGGGAAAAAAAACGCTCCACTGCCAGTTGTGTTGATACCGCTTGGGAGGAACAAAACAAATGTATTCCAAAAAATCCATTACCAATCTATTAAAAGTTAATTACAGAAAGGGAACAGCAGAAATGTATGACGGCTTCATCAAGGACTTCATTATCTGTTGTTTGCATGTTTAATGACAATTTGATAGCAATTTAACCTGAATCAAACACTGTACTTTACATATTTAATTACACACCGCACAACGTAGCATAACAAGGTAGATCTGCATTAGCCAAACAATTAAACAAGTGACCAGCAACTCCAACACTCAAACACTTTTCATCTGCAGCAGCCTAATAGAACTGTGATCTTTAAACATGTCATTTAACCCCCGAGCAGAAAACTCATCACCAGCAGAATTTTATAATGCATGACTCGTCCTCCAGTCTCCAGCCAGTAAATAGGTATGTCACTCTGCAGCTCCCTTTCTATCTCACGCTTTCGTTTTCATCTTCTGCACCCTCTTAGATATTACTGCTTACAAAAATCAAAAACAGAGCAACGGCAGGATATGTGAGTCCTAGTTACAGTAGCAGTCCTCTGGCAGCTGCAACAAGTGGCTATACAGATTAATACACACAATAATAGCAGAATCTGGTTTGGTCCCGACACCATTAAGCAAACAAAGTCCCAAATCCCGACGCTATTCTAAGAAACAAAACAAAGCAAGTCAAAAATAAACCCTGCACTCACGCTCCTCAGAACACACCGACTAGAACCTCATTTTCTTTAATACAGTCTATTCCCTTCATCCAAATTGCTTTTCGTTGTTCTTGAACCTGCTTATTCAACCTATAAGGCGTTTATTTTACCGTCCTAACAGCATTAGCTGTATAATAGGTCTTTTAGGCTCCTTTGTTGCACAAGAAGTGATTGGGTTCATGTTTCTTGTTTGTTTTGGAATAAGCAGAAGAAGAAGAACAGCTCTGTACTGGCTGTACCTTGCAGCAATGCTTTAAGCTAATGTCAGCATTCTAAATAACTAAAAACATGTGGATGCTGTGCAGGTTTAATAATTACAGTGTTCATCATCTGAGTTTTGCAAATGCCCAGTGCTAACACATTTACCTGATGCAAGATAAAAAAAAAAAAAAAAAAACAGTTAAGGTCACAATTCATCATGTGGAGGCCATGAATGTCCAAAACTAATTTTCTGTATATTTTCTTTTTCTGATAAGAATGTTATACACGTCCATCTATAAAGCAAAGTGTCTTGTGTGTCTGTGGTTTGCGTATCTCTCTGACTGTCAGATCCACCTCAGCTTGCACATGGCAAGATGTTGTACATCCCTTTTTTGTGGAATTTTCTGATAGATATTCAAAACATCATTATTATCTATCAAAATTATCTATCCTATAGACTTGCATATCACAGCACTATCCTGCAGTAGCAATTTTGTTACAGTATAAAGCTCCGTATCACAGTGTTCCTCTTCATATTGCTTCCCAGCGCTTTCGTTACAATTCAAAGACATCAGCTGGTTTAGCTAGTGTTTTATTTCTCACCAACGCCAAAACAAAAAACTCCATAAGGAAAGTTCACGAGTGCTGCCATCTTTTCTTCTTTCAGAGGAGAACCACACTCTACTCTACACACTCCAGGTTGTTACACTATACAGGAAAAAGTGTGAAGCAAGATATTTATCATAGGTCCGTAAAACAAAAATCTACTTAAGCTTCTACTTTTCTATAGGAATACATACCTTCTACAGTCATTGCACAAGTATATATAAAATAGTCAAACAAAATAATCTGTAATGATGAAAGGAGGATATTTGTAATAAGTCAAAGGCGAGAAATTATATTCAAATCACATTTTAAAGGCACTAGTGGGGTTAAAAACCACATAATACACATAACAAAGGCAACATCACCAAGTCTGGATTTTAACTAGATGTTTGACTGTTATAAGACTGTTATGAATCTTTTGCTAAATTGAACCTTCTCTTAATCACACCACTGTATCTGCCAGTTCATCTGTTACAGTGGGACCTTCAGCAGCTGTGCAGGGACCCAGCTGTTTCAACGTCCATGGTCCAGTGTGAGACAGACAGACAGACAGAGCCACCATTGACATTGCTATTGAGGTATGTGGGTGTATCTGCACAGACAGAGGCATATTTCATGCATGAGCTGAAGTCAAGCTGCTGAAAAAGAGTCACGGCTTGCGCCCCGAATCACAGCGGAGTGTGTTGTGCCTGACCAACCTTGTTCTTACACGCACAGATACAGACGCAGACTCTCAAACATCACCTCTTTTACTCTGAAAAGGGTACGAGGGCAGAAATCAAGCTGGCAGCGGAGGTCGTCCTCTTCAATTTCTCCTCCAAAGTTTTCTGATTGTGTTAAATCTGTCATTGATGCTTAGAAAACTGCTGGCCAGCGTACATCCCACTACACGCTGTCTAAAATCATACATGGGGGTGGCATAACACCAGCTTTGTTTGGTTCAGTGCAAAAACGACAAAGGGGGTATAATGAAGAGTCTTCTTTGTTCTCTGTCTTTGTCTTCATTAGTGCAGTATCTCTGTGTAAAAGGGCTACACGGTCAGTCAGTATCATCACTGTCAGTGGGCCGGAGCCTCTGCAGCCATTTGGGTCTATTTTTAAGGAGTTTGTGTTTTTGTCTGTTGAAAGATCACAGGCACTAAAGCCATAGCTTTGATACTCTGAGGCCCGATCTGGAGTGCTTGACGGAAATCTGTGGATATAGACAAGAAATAAATAAGCAGGGAAAAGTTGCTTTGTTTGTTGAGTTTCTGCCGTCTTTACTCTGGGAGAAGCAAAGGGATTTTGATGGGATATAAATGACCTGAAGATGTGGTGTTAGTGCAAAGGCAGTAGGGCTGGCCCCTGGTAAAAATGTTCAAACTATTTTGATAATAAGGCAAAGACGGGATTGTTGTACTGGTGTACCAGGTCGCCCCTGAGTGGAACATGGAGCTGGACCAAATATATGGATATGGATATTTGACGGTATTTTTTTTCCAAGCACTATTAGCTATTAATTTCATTTCCTAATAATTTTGAGAATAATTACTGCAGTAAATTGGTTTAGAATGAACAGACTAGTATTAAAACAGGTTTGACCGGTGCCAAAAAATGCTGCTGCAAAGAAGTCTTATCAGTCCTCTCAGCAAACACGTCTTTGAGTGACGCTGGAGTTGTGTGAGGACGCAGATCTCAGTTTCATGCATTCTTCATATTCTAGGACATGTTTGTGGCGGAAATGGTGAAGCTGTGGCTACAGCTTTAACCTGATATTTACAGATTACGATTGTTTAATCAGCATCAGATTTAGAAGTACCTCCACACGACCAACATGGCTCCTCTTTTTGGAGGACGTGACATCCACCCTGATGGCAGCCACACTGCCCTGCTCACTCCACTAGCTTACCGGAAGCTGTTAGCCTGCACACTGCAGCTAAAACACCAGTGGTTTAAACCTTAAACCGGAAAGCCCTGGCTCTAAACTGCTTACGAAAGTTTCTGTCCATAACTTGTAAGCTACAGCTACCAGCAGATGCTTGTTTACTCTACCCTACCCCCCCACAGACAGCTCAGCTGCTGCCGCTGCGAGACAGACACACATCCGGCTCTCTCTGTGTGTCTGCTAAAGCAGCCACACTCCACAGAGTCATGGTAGTTTCAGATGGACACTAAAATTCCTCATAGCTTTCAGGGGAGGTTATTTTTTAATGTCTATTAGTAAGGGATGCGCCAATAAACATTTTTTTGCCACCGATTGCTGATTATTTATGAGCCATTTTGGCTGATACGCTGCTATACCATTTATAGCAGCTGGTATTAATTACTACAGTCATTGAACCCTAAAACCCTATATTCATTTGATTGTGATTTAAAAGCCCCTGTCCATCTTTTACACAGATTTAACAACTCTTATTGGCTTTTTCACTCTCAAAGCTTTTAAGGCACTTACAGTAATGTGTTGACATCATCAACACAAATAGCAGAGACTTCACCATAGAAACTAGTGCAACCGTGAAGTTTAAAAGTTTAAAGCTCTTGTGTGTGAAACAATGTGAAACAAGTTGACAGAAACTGCACACATAAAGATAATGTACCTTGGTGCTTTCTGTCTTTATATAGGCACATATTAAGCAATATTGAAATTCAACAATCTCATATTTACACTGAATATTGTCAGATTCCTGATGCTGGCGGATTAAGGCGGCACCCCTACTATTTAATTTACCAAGCATCTACATGATTACAAATACCGGTTTAATCAGTTCACAAAAAAAAGAAACTGGTTTAGGCTTGTACACCCAGATTGGCAGTCTGGTGAGTGTGTAAGAAGGCAGACTGCATTGCTGCTGCAGGTGGTTCAGGATCATAAAAAGTAGGCTATTTTATTTATTTATTTTTTTTAAATAGCCTATGAAAATGTTTAACTGTGAAAAAGGCAAAATGTGGTCCCTTTAAAAGATCCATTGTGACTTCTAAATGTATGCCAAAAAAACTATCATAGTAAAAATCCCATTGCAACGTAAGGAGCCTTCCCTCAGAGTGCTACAGTACAGTGCTAATTCTCTTCCTATATCTCGCCTTATACCAATTTGTTAACAACAGTTGTTGGTCAAGAGCCAATTTTTTTCCTTTGCATTGCAGTTCTGCTTATGCAAAACTACAGTATCTTCAGTATTTTTCTTAACTCCTAGTAAAAAAAATGCTATTATTCTATTTTTGCCTACACAAACACAAATTTCTATGTATCATTCCTTTTGCTCCCTATGTCTCTTCCCACCTCTGCCTTTTTTATCGTGCTCTCAGAGCTGGAGTGTGCGCATGTCTGCGTGCGTGCGTGTGTATTCGTGTGTTGTGCGGGGAGGAAGAGCAGCTGGAGCATCTGCAGTCGTCTCCTCTGACAGCAGCACGGCATATGGCAGGGCCCTGTGAAGGATGGGTGCTGTCACCCGGCAAAGTGCTTACCACCGACAGGAGCACTAACACCATGAGGAAGAGGAGGAAACAGCTGAACATCAGCACCCCACTCATTTATTCTCCCACCACCACCTCGCCCCCAGAAGGGTCACAGCGGCGGAGCCTTAAAGAAAAGACCTCCAACCGGCTAGTGGCGGCCAGGAAGCCCCACCGCCGCGCATTGCAGTAAATCACATCAAAGATCCTCTATGAGCGGGAGGTAAACCAATCGAGAGAAAAACACTGGCACTTCTTCCAGTTAACACATGCGAGCGATGAGCATCACATATGCACTCTCAGCACCCGCCTGTGTCTCACGCAGAGGTGCACCGTTGTCTTGTTTTTAATATTTTCGGTTTGAATGCGATATTATCTTCAAGGGGATGTTTCATACACATTTCCTAATCTATGTTTTTGTTCTGGTTGGGTGCCCTGCTAGAATATCTGTGCATGATTTACAATAGTGCTGTGCGATATGCCCAAAATCCCACATCTAGATACAGATCCAGACGACAATATATCACAATATAGCACATTTTCTGAAAATAGTTTATATTAAATCGCCACATAGAAAGGCCTGTTTCTTATTACCTTTTGAATTATATACTCAACAAATAAAAAGGTACAGTTTTCTGGTCTGTGTGAGACTTTTCATATCCGAACCACGTCCATGTGACAGAAGAAGCTGTATCCATGCAAAGCATCATCCAAATGATGAATTATATTGCCAACAGAGAATCCGATTGGAAATAAGCAAGTGGACAATGTGAACAACCTCATGAACAATGGCTTCCCAATGGATGGCCAGGAGTAACAATGCAAACAAAGCAGTCAGAGGAGGTTGAAGCCCTGGATTTTGACTAAGTTTTATACCTTTCACCACAGATATAGATATCCAACAACATAACAACATAGAAATTCTCAGACAGAAAATATCACAAGGCATGTTCACTTTAACAGTACATATCGCAGACTTTTCCTGTATTGAATAAGATCTATTTGTGTTCTCTCCTCTCTCCCTTTCTCTCTGCTCTAGAAATATTAATCAACATTAATAAGCCTCTCCTCCGATTGGCCGATTTGACAACACCCAGACCTTCTTATCATCAAAAGGCAATTAAAATCTCAATTTCTACAATATGAGACCTTTAATAAACCTGTGACAGTATTAAAGGTAAGTATCTATGTCTGTAGAAGAACAACTCTCCCACTTCACAGTGACACAGTGAGTAAAAACTCTCCTCATCGTCCCCCTCTCGAAATTAATTAATGTGCAAATCAGACTGCAGAAAAATATGCGCTGCCTCTCAATTTCAGAAGTGTTCGCAAGTTGAATAGAAGGACAATAAAATCAATGTCAATCCAGTCATTATCAACTGTCATTCTTTCTCTGCCTATTCAGCTCGTGGCGGTTGTTGCAGGGAGCGTATATTCAGCCTGATTGTGGATGAAAGAACAAAAATCAATGGATTCCAGTTAGCCTCTTACATTTGAAAGCAGCTTTTAAAACAGAGATTTGAATGAGAAATTGAGATGGATAAAGTGTGGCCTGTGTACGATCTATGACAGGGGGCAGTCAAATACTTAAAAACTAGTTTTGAACAAACCATTTTAAGCAACTAATACTCTGAATGTTTTATACCAGTATCCCTATAGAGGTGATGTGACAGCTCTTTGATCTGGATGTGGATCAAAGCCTATTGAGAATGTATTGTATAGTCGATTAAGACAACTATGGCTATAGACTCTATACAGTATGCTAAGCCTGCATAATGGCCACCAAGAATATCCTGAAGCCACAGTACACTGGGGGGATGGAGACAGAGCGTCCTCTGTGAAATAAACCAAATGAGTCCAGGAGCAGTGGCTCTATGGGAATGTTATCACACCTAATTTCCCATTTTATCAAGTTGTTAGACCATATTTTAATTAAAAACTTTGTCTCCTCCTTCCCCCAGGTGCTACCGCGACTCATTCTTCCTTTTTCCGGTTCCGACGAGCCTGCTGGAGCTTCCTGTAATTGGTGCGAAAGTTTAAACCAAGCAACAAAAAAAAACCCCTTTCACGCTGCAATCTATTGATCCGGTTCGGTCTAGGGGAGGCTTCACACCTGTATATTTGGTTCAGACCAAGTGACGTCCAACATCCAGCCGGCTAAAGGTTGACCCCTGTGTTCGTCCACTTTTCAGCAGACAATTTAACATGACTTCAACTTCTCCCTTTCAAACGGCCCCTGCTTTTCTTCCAAACAGCCTTCCAGAGTAGTAACCTTTACAATGTCAGTCAACATGACTCTGCCTGCAGGCAAAGCACAACAGCACATGATTGTTGAAATTTTCCAGGAGCCTTAGGCTGACTTTACACAGTGAAACTTTTACACTGACTGGACTTACAGTAACAAAGGAACTTGTTTCTACACACTAGAAGAGTCTCAGTTACCTCT
This sequence comes from Lepturacanthus savala, assembly GCA_030544235.1. Classification (NCBI taxonomy): domain Eukaryota; kingdom Metazoa; phylum Chordata; class Actinopteri; order Scombriformes; family Trichiuridae; genus Lepturacanthus; species Lepturacanthus savala. The sequence goes on along the minus strand of CM060482.1, from coordinate 12,784,399 downwards.
ATTTAAGGCCTTGGTTTTAACATACCTAGATTTAGTGTATCTAGAGAAGGGGTGGGCAACCCTGGTCCTGGAGAGCTACTGTAGGTGCAGGTTTTTTGTTCCAACCAAGCAGGAACACACCTGATTCTACTAAAAAAATCATTAGAGCCTTTACTATGGAGCTTCATTAGTAGAATCAACCTGCAGCCACAGTAGCTCTCCAGGACCAGGGATGCCCACCCCTGATCTAGAGCATGGTGCAAACCCAACGGTGAAGATGTGGTCCTCAGAAGATGTGGTCCTCAATTTCTGAGAACCATAAGAGCCTAATGAAGTCCCAGTTAATACATTCCATGTTCAGTCTGGGTCCATCTCCTGCTGCTCTCATGACAATCTATAGCAGTCTGACCTTAGAACGAGAGGTTACCTGTGGTGCTGACGGCAAAAGCGAGAAGGATTTAACCTCCTTTACCTCCGTGTCTCATTAGAGAAATGAGAAGAGAAGGTAAAAAAAACATGTCACATCCACATAAAAACATTCTCTCTAACAAAATTCAAACCTCTCTTGCTTTTTTTGTAACCAGGATCATCATCTACCTTTTTTTTTTTTCTTTGTTCTTCACCTCTGTGTCTCTGTACCTCCCAGCATACCCACTTTTCCTGGGAAGATGTTTCTAGCAGTCTCTTCTCACTGTGCCTTGTTTCCCTCCTTCTTTATCTCTCGGTCCCTTATGCTTTCTTTTGACAGCTAACGCTGCACCTTTAATGGGAGCTATCTCCTCATTAAATACCTGCAGGTGTCTGAAGAGCAGGGATGGAGAGAGAGAGAGAGAGAGAGAGAGAGAAAAAAAAAGCAATGGAGACAGAGAGAGAGAGCTGCTGCTCATGGTGTTGTTCGGTCCTTCTCCGACATGACATATAGCTGGTTTTCCTGTGCTAAATTTGAATTACTAATGTCTCCGGAGGCAACTGAACTGAGCACAGGGACCAAGGGTCAGGAGGAGAGGTTGAGCTGGCATCTCCCCTCCCATAGTGAGCTGGCTTCCCCTCATAGCCTTTTTTGCCTCTATTTGACACTACTAAACAGAATGAAAGAGGAAGAAATACGGGAGGTGAAGGAGGGCAAAAGGAGACGAAGCTGAGAGGAGACAAGGTACACGAGGGAGGGCTGAAGGTAGGGTAAGAAACGTGTGACACTCAAAGTGGGAGGCGGGAGGAGATGGAAAAAAATGAAGAGAAGATGGAGTGGGGAAAAAAAAGGGAAGAGGGAGAGAGCTGGGCTCTGGGGCGACGGGGTTCTCAGATGCAGGACGGGACCATCTGGACGAAAGTGGAGCCAGGTCTCTAATGGTAAACACTGGGCTTCACTTTCTCATGGAAAAGGACCAGGAAAAGAGATTCAAACACTCACTTCACACTTTCTCACCACCGTCCACCCAGCGAGCGAATCCGCCAACCGCCCTGCCCACATGTTGGTGGAACAGCTACCAGGCTTAACGATTGGCAATCTCGTCGTTTTCTGCAAATCTGACTGCCAGGCTGCTTTTTTTTTCTCTCCAATAACATACTGCCTTCCAGTATGCGTTAGAATTGATTTGCTGCTTGTCTATATATCCAGTGTCTGTCTGGCTAAGAAGATGAATTCTGTAGACCCCTCAGGTACAGACAATGTTCTCCAGCCTTTTTAGTTATCTACACTCCTTTACTGTTTTTTTTTTCTTGTACTGTTACTGTCATATCTGAAGTGTCAATTAAGTGGGCTTGGTTTATTGGCTTAGATTCACTGTGGGTAGGCCTAACCAGGAGGTGGGCTGTGCATTTTCAGAATTCAAGAGACTCGGAAAGATGAGGAAGAGACTCTGATGGAGCTGGAACAACGAGAGGGAGTTATTTATGCTAGCGGCTGTTAGCCTGAGCTGAGATGTGTCACATTTCAAGCTAGTGACATTTGCCTGCAGATTGTGACGAGAAGCCATAGACAAGCATCTTCGTAGTGAGCCACAGCCACCTAGCAACCCGCACGGTGTTTCTCTGCGTGCTAGAAGCTGAGGCTGATGCTTACAGTTGTCCCATGGGGAAGGTGAGACATGTGAGCAAACGCTGGCCGCTGAATGACCATGTCAGTACACGGTTGTTATGTAAAGCACATGGATTTTCCTTGTATGAGATGCGTTATATAAAACAGGTTAGCTTTTCTTGCTTGTTGTAGATGACTAATTAGTACAGCAGATATTTATGGAGGAGGAGGCAGCGTCCTCTGAGGAGTAGAACCAGCAACCTCGGGCCCTCCTCCCCTTCCAGGAAAGTGGGTAAATTGAGAGAGGACTCCTCCAGGTAAACTAATCCCTCTCTGTGCCAGATCGTTCTCTCCGGCAAACAGTCTCATCCTCAAAATGACATCCCAACAAGACACGCCTGCACAAACATACACCAATAAGACAGTCACACACACACACACACACGCACGCACGCACGCACACACACTTCTCCACCCCCCATCTCCATCCCACATGGCTCAGGAGAAGCAGCACTGCCCCTCCTACCCCTCTGTCAATAAGCCCGGTTTGGAAGCACTTTAAACAGACTTGAACATTTCTCCGCTACAAAAAGGGAAAACTTCAAGACATGCTCTCCTCCATACCCGCAGGGTTAATTAGAATTGTTTTAAACAGCCACTGCCATGCTTTTTAAACATTTATGGGTGCATGCATTACAACGAAGGCATTATCATATCCAGAAAGTTTAACCTCTTCTCTGCTCCCTGGCTCCATTATGAGAAGCAAAGGGGAGACGAGAGAGAGAGGACAGTTGACCTCTGCTGCCCCCTGTGTTACAGCTGAAAAACAACAAGGGAATTTTCAATGAGGAGCAGCAGCCAGCTTTGGATCAGAGGAGCCGGAGCCAAGCCACCATGCCGGCTGAATGACAATCAGCTTGTATGTTGGTGATGAGAGAGATCTAAACCCAGAGGCTATGTAGTACCAATACATACATATATTATTCACTAACAGGGACACACAATGAGTGGTAGTGTTGAATAAAAAGATGAGTGAAAAAGGAATTACAGTTGTGATTACTGCAAGGCAAAAACCGCCAGTATAAACAAAGAATTGGAGTATTCAGTGTTCATTATTTTTACATTTAAATCAAATATTCTTGGGGTAACCCAAACAGTTCCGCTAATGTACACAGACACACTCTTCTCGATCAGTATGGAGAAAAAAAAAAAAGAGAAAATCGCAATTTAGGTTTTAAAGGTCATTGTTCTGTGTTTGTCTGCCATGTTGAAATATGCCATTTGATGAATAGTTATATTGATCGAACAATATAATCAGGGTTATTATTTGTGACTGTGCTCCCTGTACAACAGGAAAAATTTGCATGGGATTAAAAATGGAGGTGTGAACTAAAAAAAAAAAAATGGCCGATGAAAGGTTCGAGGGCCTACCTCACAGAAAAGTGTCAACTTGTCATCAGGCAGCAGACCGTTGGCCTCGTCCAGCAGGAAGTCCCTCCTGATGAACTTTTTGAAGCCCCAGTCCTTCCCCTGGACAAAGCGGTACGCCCTCTGGCTTTCTGGAAAAGGAAAACACGCAGACAAACAAGGAGAAACAAGGTTATTTTGGAGACTTGGCAACGTGGTTATGTCGTTTGAATGTGCGTGTGTGGAGGGGGGAAAAAAACAAAAAGAGAGAAAGTTTGTTATTGAGTCCTGGCTATAAGCAGCGGAGGAACAATGGCGAAAGAGGCTGGGTGCAGGAAGTATTGCCTGCAGGGAGCTTTTAACACTTCAGAAGAAAACAGAATCTCTCTCTTTCTCTCTCCCTCCTTCAGTCTCACCATCCTCTCGCTGCCACATAAAGACTAGTGGTAAACATGAGACAGAACCGCTGTGCCTCTTTAGCCAAGAAGTGAGAAATTGCAGGGATCAAAGCAGTCCAATTATCATGTGTTTATGGAGTGCCAATTATCTCTGACAGTGGCAGGAAGGATTCCGCAGCACTGAGTTGCACCACGAAGACACAAGAAAGGTGCCAGGGTTCGTGTGTGTACAACAATCACACCGTGGGGGCGGTCACAGTTTGCGTACAGTCAACCAACAGTCGCAAATTCTCAAATACGAGGTCAATAGATAATAGCTATGGACTATGACAGCCGGAGAGATCACAGCAAATTAAAGCTAATTGCCGAGAGAAAGGAAGCAAGGCGCGAACACATAAATTCTGCAAGTAAGTGGAGCTCCATTGGAGGGATGTAACACCATTCTTTGGAGAAATTACATCATTTGCCATTTTGTTAATGAGAAGGAAACGCTTCCCAGGGCGGTGTTCTGGGATTTCTGAATTTATTCAGCCGAGCCGAGCTTGGGTGACAGACCCTTTCTACGCGAATGGAGACATTGTTGTCCGTTCCCATTAGGGCAGACACGGCTCAACGCATGGTAAATGTAATAATTTAAAGGCCCAATATTTCTGGATTAAAAGGGTCTGAAAATGACTAGACATGTGTTAACCATTTTGTTGAACTTTGATTATCCTATGTTTTCAACAATTTACAAACCATTTTTTAATTTAATCAAGGAACGGTATTTGGCCAGACACACATTGTGGGCATGTGTCAGTGTTTTAAGTTTTAAGGCGCATTTTTAGGATAAACCCGTTCACATCTTGATTGTATTTTCTGTTAAATATCCTTAACCAGATGAAGGATTTTAGTCATTGGACATCTGAAAGTTAAGTAATCAAGGGCAACGAGCAGAGAAATCATTAGCATCAGCTCAGCTGTCTGCACCAAACAAGAACCCAATTTATTTAGTGTTTTTACCTTTAACCTCCGGGTCAGTTTGCTTTTGGTTTTCTGTATAAAAAAAAAAAAAAAATTCCTGAATGTCGGGATCTTAAGCAATTAAGACGCAAGCTGAGTTGATTTTGCAGCAGCTCGCCCACCAGCCCCATCCAGACATATTGTCTGCCAAACAGCATCAAAAAAACACTACTTTTTAACAACAAACTGCTTTACTCTGTGTTTTTACTCGATTTAACCACCATTTTCCATTTGTTATGGAGACTGAGACCTCTAAAAGATAATTCAGCTCCCGGTAAAAACTTTCATGACATCATGAACTGTTTTGCTTTTGTTTTTATTGAGGGACCCTGAGCAGCATTAACATACACTTGGATCATTGAATTTGTTAAGATTAGGCAGAAACAAATTCACTTTAAAAAAAAATGAATCTTTTATCAAAAAAAAAACAAAAAACAGGGGTCATCTGATCCGCATTTGCCTGCCCTACAAAGGGTAAAGTAACATCTTTTCCATCTACAGTGCATCTGAAAAGTATTCACAGCGCTTCACTTTTTCCACATTTTGTTATGTTACAGCCTTATTCCAAAATGGATTCAATTCATTTTTTCCTCAAAATATTCACAGCCTTTGCCATGAAGCTCAAAATTGAGCTCAGGTGCATCCTGCTTCCACTGATCATCCTTGAGATGTTTCTACAGCTTATTTGGAGTCCACCTGTGGTAAATTCAGTTGATTGGACATGATTTGGAAAGGCGCACACCTGTCCCACAGTTGACTGTGCATGTCAGATCACAGACCAAGCATGAAGTCAACGGAATTGTCTGTAGACCTCTGAGACAGGAAGGGTACAGAAAAATTTCTGCTGCTTTGAAGGTCCCAATGAGCACAATGGCCTCCATCATCCATAAACGGAAGAAGTGGTCACTCTGTCAGAGCTCCAGAGTTCCTCTTTGGAGAGAGGAGAACCTTCCAGAAGGACAACCATCTCTGCAGCAATCCATCAATCAGGCCTGTATGGTAGAGTGGCCAGACAGAAGCCACTCCTTAGTAAAAGGCACAGGGCAGCCCGTCTGGAGTTTGTCAAAAGGCACCTGAAGGACTCTCAGACAATGAGTAACAAAATTCTCTGGTCTGATGAGACAAAGATTGAACTTTTTGGCGTGAATGCCCGGCGTCATGTTTGGAGGAAACCAGGCACCGCTCATCACCAGGCCAATACCATCCCTACAGTGAAGCATAGTGGTGGCAGCATCATGCTGTGGGAATGTTTTTCAGCGGCAGGAACTGGGAGACTAGTCGGGATAGAGGGAAAGATGAATGCAGCAATGTACAGAGATATCCTGGATGAAAACCTGCTCCAGAGCACTCTTGACCTCAGACTGGGGCGAGGGTTCATCTTTCAGCAGGACAACGACCCTAAGCACACAGGCAAGATATCAAAGGAGTGGCTTCAGGACAACTCTGTGAATGTCCTTGAGTGGCCCAGCCAGAGCCCAGACTTGAATCCGAAGGAACATCTCTGGAGAGATCTGAAAATGGCTGTGCACCGACGCTTCCCATCCAACTTGATGGTGCTGCAAAGAGGAATGGGCTAAACTGCCCAGATAGGTTTACCAAGCTTGTGGCATCATATTCAAAAAGACTTGAGGCTGTAATTGCTGCCAAAGGTTCATCAACAAAGTATTGAACAAAGGTTGTGAATATGTATGTGGTTTCTTGGTTTTTTTATTTTTAATAAATTTGCAAAAATCTCAAAACAAAAAAAAAAATTTTTCACTTTGTCATTATTTTTTGTGTGTAGAATTTTGAGGAAAAAAATGAATTGAATCCATTTTGGAATATGTGGAATAATGTGTGGAATGTGGAATAATGTGGAAAAAGTGAAGTGCTGTGAATACTTTCCGGATGCACTGTACATACAGTGTATCAGCTCATTGGATTTCTGCATGGACCCAACCAGAAAGCACATTTTCAAACCTACCAGACATACTGTGAGTATTAAAAAGGGTAGTGATGTGACTGGCAGGCTTAAGATTTGTGAGAGAAGCATCCAATTTCAAACTATAAATATAATGTAAAAGTAATAATATCCCTGGAGAGGAGAATAGCTATATAATCAGAAGAATGATTATCTGACATTTAAAATGGAAAATAGGAATGATGAGCCTCATGCAAGAACATTTTCTTATTTGAAAATTTTCTGTGAGGTTTTCTCCTACGAATGTTCCAAGTTGATAATCACATTCTCTTAACTGTAAAAACTTGCTGTGAATTGCTCATTTAAGCTTGATATAGTAATCACCACCCCCAATAATGTCCATATAATACTTTATGTTGTCTATACTTGTGAGTGAGTTTCATTCACAAAAAAAGAGTTTTCAAAACAAGAAAAACATCACGCTTTCATATGATATAACATGCTAAAAGTGTCTTTCTAAAATAAAGTGTCAAGGGAGCTGAAAGTGAGATATAAGACCAGAGAATATTATAGCCTACAGTAGGTGATTTTACACTGTCAGCTGCAATGCGAAATGGTCACTGGACAGAGATCTACAGGGACATCCTGAGGCAGACAAATCATGAAATGAAAAAATAAATTAACTCAGTAAATTGGCAGCTGTGATGATGGTAATATGGTGAACAGAATATAAATATTTCTTGAGGTTTTGCTTTACTTTGATTTTAGATTCTACTTTGATTAAGATGTAAAAATACATATGAAAAAAATCTGTGTGCTGGTTCATGATTTCTATGACAGGTCTGAGAAAATAAGAGAAAATGCTGAAACCCTCATATGCGCCTCTTAAGAAATAATCTGTTTGTACCAACATCCCATTCTATATTTAACTGATTTGACTCCACATATTTAAGGCCTCATGCTTTTACCATTTAGAACATGTAAGGCTCCTGCAACATATATCCAAGATCCAAGTCAGTTAAGTTAATGCAAGATGATGGAGACAATCATTGCATGCACCTGGACGAGCTTTATCGGATGATAAAGGCATTGAAAATGTAGCAAATTCATGTCCACAGGCTAAGGATCGTATAGAGACCGGATTTCACGAATACGATAGGAACCCCTGGCTTAAGACATTGTTAATCTGCTTTGTGCCTTCTTGTGTATTGTATCGTATTCACGTCCTGCGCAAGCTCAAGAATTTCTGCTGGGGGTTTCACCTGGAAGTGGAAGGAGGCGCCAACGCGGTTATAAATAGTAATGTTGGTACTGGAAAAGTCAAACGATATAATATTGTAATATCAAACCAAAAAACTGTTGTGTTGGTTCACATGGACTTCCAAACGCTGCAAAATGCACAACATACACGCTAATGCTTCTCTGTCAAAGTCCTCGACCACCATCTTTGTTTGTATGCCGCCAGATGTTTTATTGATGTAGTTAAGTAGCTGCCTACTGGAAGTAGTCCTAACACCACTTGTAGCGGAGTCAGTCATTAACTGAATTAAATGAACTCCATGTGTACTTAGACTTTGGAACAGACCACCCACAAGGATGCAACATCATGCGCAATGAATGATGAAAATGACCTTTAGGACTTCCTGGTTAATTCCTGGTTGATAAAAACAACCGAAGAAGCTTTAAACTACACTTTAATCACATGCCAAGAGGTCATCACTGAAAATGTTAATTCTTCCGCTGTGCGTGCATGTTATATGTGTTTAGCCCCAGCAGCTCAAACTGATTTCACGCCGAGTCGCTCTTGCGTAGAGATCCCAACAGGAGATCCGCTGACAGATCACAGTGGGAAGCGCTAAGATGAAGTGTCAATGCTGCTGTAAGATCCTGTGTCAAATCCCTTGTCAGATCCCCTGGATCTGAGGGAGCAGGAAAAAAAAAAGGGGAAGGGAGGGGAATCAGCAGAGGAGTGCAGTGCATATGCAGTTATTCCCACCACTGCTCATGCAGGGGGTCCTTCACTGTAATCCCCCATCTCTGGAGACTGTGTATGCTGAGAAGCTGACAGGAATCACTGTGTGAACATGCACGCACAGACACACACACACACACACACACACACACACACAAGCATGTAAGCGAGCCAAGGCAAAAAAAAAAAAAAAATACAAATCTATGCGTTCCACTTTTTCCACAGTTATTCATTATTCTGTCACCGTGTGTAAAACAGGGGGTAGTGTTAAGTGTTTAAAAAAAACCTGTTTTTGAGAACAAAGATCTCTCAAGCAAAGCTGATGCGGTTTCAGAGAGAGAATTAAACTTCCATGACCTCAGTAAACTGTACTTGCTGTGGCCGACACACAGCAATACACTACATACCTGTGTATGTAGTGTATTGAAGAATACCTGAAGAAAGCCTGCTGACTTTCACCCGCTCCTTCATGTCTTTAGAAATGTCTGATAAAGACGTCGTCTGTGAGACCCCCAAGGTGCAGAATGTCCTTGTGAAGTTGTGCTATTTGGGTATGAAGCAAGACTGGCAATGATGAGTGAGGACTTCCCCTGTGGCAGGATCTGCAGCTAAACTCGGATGTGAGGAGAGAGGGTTGGCATGAGTAAGACGTGGGGAGGATGAGGTGAGGAGAGGAGAGGTGAGAGGGAACGCTGAAAGAAGCTCCAGCAGACGGAAAAGAGAGGTGTGACTTCTTCGGTGCTCACAAGTGACAGCGAGGTGTGTGCGCACGCGTGCGTTTCTGCGTGTGTGTGTGTGGAGGTGTGAATGAATGACGAGGATGGGTGTGTGCTGAGCTCAGCTAACGCCATGCTGCCATCTCCAGTGGGGCATCAGAAACCTGTACTGGCAGAGAATCAACTGCAGGTCAGATCGCTGGCACTCACTCTCTCAGTGAACTGGCCAAGGTGGCAGGAGTGGAACCGCTCCGCCTGAATACCAAACAGAGCGGGCGGGCGTGCGACTGAAATATCAGGAAATAACGAGAAAGGTGTGAATGACGAAGGAGAGGGAAAACTAATACGCATAGATATAGATCTCATTAAGGTGCAGGGAAACTTTCATAAAATCAGTGTGAAAAATCACAATTACGATGCAGGCATGTACAGAGACGACTCAATAAAGAACAGATGTTTCCATCATGCACTTAAGATACTTTGAAGAGTGCCGGTTCTCACTCGGGCCAAAAAAAGACTGAAGGTGATGAGGAAAAGTGAGAAAAATTAGGCATGGATACGGAAACAGGGAGAAGAAGAGGGAAGCGGGAGAGATTCCAGCCTGTTTTAAGTGAGCGGAGCATCCACATTCAGAGCCAGAACAAAAAGGTCGCCAGAAGACAAGCTGGCGTGTCGAAAACCAACAGCCACAGTTAAGATCTCTTTCTTCCTGTCCCTCACTCTTCTTGGCCTTTTACACATTCCACCTTAAAAAAAAAAACCACACACACACCAACCACAGCTTCCACAAACCCTCAAATATATTGATATATTGTGAAAGCTCAAATAACAAAGTCTTTAACTTACTAGTATCAGAGTTTCAAATCAATTTACAGCTTCACATACAGACAATAATTCAGAGCATAAAATCTGATCTCTACTGAAGATGGAGCTCTATAAACTAGTGTCAGTGCAAACATCCCTACTGACATTCTTTCTACCAATGGCAATACCATCCGATTATGTAAAGATGGACAACGGCCTCTGCTCTATTAACAGGGCTCCACCCCCACACACACAGGATGCCAGATCACCTCCATCAGTTACTGAGGGAAACCGACTCTAACAGGTTCACGCCCAGGGCTTCAATTAACTGAAACCCAAAACAATGAGCACGGATTCTCCGGCTCCGAAATATGGAAGTTAAAAAAAACAAACAAACTGCCTTTAGCTCGACTCTCCGGCCAACTCATATGCACACAAGCTCGCTTACCCTTTGGCTAGAACACAACACACACGCACACAAAAAAAAACCACTGTCTGTAGGGGAGACTTAACAAGGAGACTATTTGAATACAAAACAGCTTGCGGCAGAGGATGAGAACTTTCCATCTCTCCTCTCCGAGCTGTCAGAACAGGAGTCTGCAGGGGGGCAGCTGTTTTCTCTGGCACAGGGAGGAGGAGGGAGAGGGGGAGGTGATGGAGATTTGGGGGTGAGTGGGGGGGCGTCGAGAGACAAGTTACAACCCACCTAACAGCCTCAGAGGAGCGAACCAGCACATTAAGCCAGGGAGAGAAATGATGTGGCCAAGCCGAGAGTAGGGGAGTACAGTGCGGGGAGGGGGGGAGGGGGCCACCACTGCCGCCTGAATCTATCTCCATTAGCAAGTACAGACCATCAGAGGATCCAGACATAGACACACACTCTCTGGTGGTGGTGAGGGGGGGGTTCCAAGGGCTGACTGATGTGGATGAACGGGGGGGAGGGGGTGTTTCATCAGATAGCGTCAAGCTTCCCAGTCAAAATCTGCATTCAAATGTCGGGGCCGTGTTTATATCTCCTCCTTTAAACGCTGCGGGGATACTTTAATTCACAATATGCACACGCCAGTCAAGCACACTAATAAATCTCATTTTATACCTGCTCAGAGCCCGGATGCAATTAAACAGCGAGCAAATGGCCCATGCGTTTGCATTAAAGACAGAAAGCAGCACGTCGGTGAGACTTAGCCTCGTCCAGGAGCTACAAAGACAGAAACTCTCAGACAGAGAAAAACTTCAGCTCTGTCCGCGTTTAGCTGCCCCGCTATCGGCTTCGATAGTTTCGCCATAGTTTCAAATCTTTCTTTACCGATTAGCTGCCGTCTTCGTAACTCCAAAGTGCCCAGGCGCTATGCAGGTGTTCAGAAATATTCCCCACAGGGATGCAGTGTACACGCAGCCCAAACAGTGACCTGCCACATAAACAGTCCACAGCCAACCAGCTTTCTTAATTAAGGCACTTTGTTTTTATTTGGCTTTTTTTTTTCTGAGAGGCCTGGATTAAATTGGATTCTAAATGATCCAGAACCGATAGAGCAATCTTTACTGCCGTATTCTTAGACGGAGTGCTCACTAAACTGTCACAAATTTGCTGGCAGTTGGGTAATTTTCTCCTGTGACAGGGCAAGAGAAGTGGAGGGCCTAGGTCTCCCCGAGGGAACTGTGGGAAGATTGGAGGAGGGCATATGGCAAGAATGGGATGGGGTGTGCACCATGGAGCATTTATAGCCAAAAGCCCCTTGAGACACGAAAAGAGAGGAGGAGAGGAAAATGAGTTCCTCTTCACTTCACTCGGCGTTCCCTACATTCAGGCTTTTCTGGGGTCATTTAGGGAAGGCGATGTTCACAAAATGGCCTTGCGGTGAAGTCGAACCCCTCAAAGGTCTCTTTATTACTCATACCGCAGACAAATCCTCTCTGCATTACCACATAGCCACCAGCATACAGTATAATAGCCATGAGAGAAAAGCTTTATGGACAATAACCGCAGTGAGGTTTAGTTTTCATTAGCATGCCGCTGAGAATGAAGGGGTTGTTTTCCGCCGTTGCAGGACAGAAGTGGAATGAAAAAAGGTGATAGAACTAAAAGAAAGTGACATTGTGAATATGATAGTGTGTGTGTGCGTGTGTGTGTGTGTGTGCCAAGTTCATATGGGCTGAATGAATGTTTCTCAGCAGGAAAAATTATTTCCCTTTCTACATAACCTGCACCGCAGGGGAGTTGTACACAGTCGCACCGCATAAGACTCAGACTCAAACACGCTTCCACCCGCTCTTCTCCGTATCTCTCTCTCTCTCCTCTCTCCCTCCTCTGCTCCCATCTTCCCTCCTCCACGCTTCCTGTACAGTATGCTGCAGGGTACTGAGGGAGAGGGGTGGTAGCCAGAAAACCTGATAACCAGGAAGCAGTCACATCTGGCCCTCGCTAATTCAATTCCACACAAGTTTGCTTTTCCTCCCCATAACATAACCTAATTAAAAAAAAAAAAAAAGAGCCTGAATCGGAGGCACATTCATTTCCAATTCATCAACGGGGGGAGAGGCCCACGAAGACTTCTAAAAAGGTTGGGTCTTTTTTAATTAAAATCAAAATTGCCCCACGCTACTTTGAATTATATATTTACAAGAAATGAATCCAACCAGCAGTGATTACACAAGCCCATATGGCTATCAATACCCTCACATTATTAGACACACTTGGAGTATTAGACACACTCCGCACCTCCTGCATTTACAAATTTCAGAGCCCATAAGACACAGGTGTGGCAGAAGTTTTTAATTTCCAACCTGTCAAACTTTGAGAAAAACCTTAATTTTCTGCTGAACTTTATATGCGCAGGTTAGGCACGAATAGCTTTTTCAGATATTAACGGCAACATATTTCCGATGACAGGCTATGGAAATTATAAATGTGGTGGAGAGTTACAGAGAATGGAAATGAGGGCTATCTGTTTCACAGTGCACATCAGTGTGAGTCGGGTTCGGCTGGGGCCCCGGAGATCTGACTTACCCATAGCTTTGGTCTCTTCTCCCTTGGCATTGAGGATAGAAAACTTAAACTTGGCGCGCACCTCACTTTTTGGACAGCTGACCAAGAGCAGGTAAAGTGACAAATAGTCTTTACTCTCCTCATCTAGACCTTTAGGGTTCACACGCAAACACCTGGAGGTACGAAAAGAAAGAAAGATTGATAAGACACCGGTAAAGTAACGGGATGCTTCGACCTCTTGTCTTTTCATAAATTCAGCAATTCAGCAACAATATTATTGTTAAAAAATGGATTTCAGACCAATTCTGTAAAGACTGTTGAAGTCCACCTGAAATCGAGGATCTATCATCTTTCCAGTATAAACAGGATATGCAGGTGGGACAAAACATTAGAAGGAATTTGACGGGACCATTGAAAAGTTGACATATATGCATGAATGCATGTGCAGAACGGATGGGCAGCGGTACAGATCGTTACTCGCCTTGATTGACAGGTGGATGTAATGACACGATTGAAATTGCTCTGGGTAAGATGACAAGTTATTTTTTTTGTTGTTTTTTTTAAACTAATTTATTGAATTTTGATATCAAAACTTTTTTTCATGCATTTTGGCAAATATATAAGTGAACAATAAATAAAAATAAATAAGTGAACAATATGACCAGAGATGTCAACTTAACTGGACAACTTTGACCACTGAATCCTTTGTGGAGTCTCTATGTACTCGCATACAACAGGCAACATACATAAGCCTTCTAACGCAATAACATACACATCGTACCATTAGAACACTGGAGTGATAGTTGCTGGAAATGGGCCACTATACACCCATGTAAATGTGTGTGTTAATGGAGTTCAGCTCAGAAACTCTGACAATCTTTTTTTATTACCTTTTCATGTCTCTGTATGTTTCTGAAGCGCATTCATAAAGCACCAGTTTATGCGGAAATTATTTGCTCTATATGAAACACGGTAGTTTCCATTGGCCTTATATGGTAAGGCGCTGCATCTAAAATGTTCCATCCTTGGATTTATGGTCATGTATATTTCAACAAAACAATGGTTTCTGACCAGGCCTTACAGTGTAGTTCAGATATAATAACATCATCAAATGTTGCCAACGGTAACAACAGACCCTCAACTGATGGATTCTATGACCCTCTACTGCATATAGGATAAAAACACACACACCGCAACATAAACACGTGTCAGTATTTCAATGTTAAACAGCAATAAACCGGCTGGACCGAGAAGCTGAAATGCTGGAAGCGAAATGTTTCACAGTCCCAAGTGGATTCAGAAAAGGAGAAAACAACTCCACCACAGTAAAACCACAGAAAGTATCCAAATATATGACATTGGTGCATACATACATTCAGTGGTGGGGAAAAATGTTTGCCCCCCTTCCTGTTTTCTTTTTTGCAAGAATTAAGTAAAAACAAAATGCACTTTTTAAATAAAGGTTTTTAAGTGAGAAAAAAAAATGCAAACCTACATGGCCCTGTGTGAAAAAAGTGATTGCCTCTTAAACCTAATTACTGCAATCAAGCGTTTGCGATAAATTGCAATGAGTCTCTTATAGCACTGTGGAGGAATTTTGGCTCGCTCATCTTGGCAGAATTGTTGGAAGTCAGCCACATTGGAGGGTTTTGGAGCATGAACCGCCTTTTTAAGGTCATGGCACGGCATCTCAATAGGGTTCAGGTCAGGACTTTGATTAGGCTGCTTCATTTTTGTTTTTTCTTCAGCCATTCAGAGGTGGAAGTACTTCTGTGTTTGTCCTGCTGCAGAACCAGAGTTTGTTTCAGCTTGAAGTCGCAAATAGATGGCTGGACGCTTCTGGGAAGGTTCACCACTGTTCCATGTTTTCTTCAATTGTGGATAATGGCTCTCACTGTGATTCTCTGGCTTCCCAAAGCTTTGGAAATAGCTTTATAACCATTTCCAATCTCAATTACTTTCTTTCTCATTTGTTCCTAAATTTCTTTAGATTTTGGCATGATGTCTAGATTTGGAGGATCGTTTAGTCTACCACACCTTGTCAGGCAGGTCCGATTTAAGTGATTTCTTGACTAAGAACAGGTGAGGCAGTAATCAGGCCTGTGTGTGGCTAGAGAAACTGAAGTCAAGTGTAATAAACTACAATCACTTTTTTCCCACACAAGACAATGATTATTTGGATTTTGTTTTCTCCCTTAATAATAAAAAAAACTTCATTTATAAACTGCATATTGTGTTCATGTGTGTTGCCTTTGACTAATATTTAAATATGTTTGATGATCTGAAAAATTCAAATATGACAAACAATCTAAAAAAATAAGAAATCAGGAAAAGGGCAAATACTTTTTTTGGTTATTCAACTAAGATTCGCAGTGTTGAGCATCTCTATGCTGAAGCTTAATCATATATATTTTTTTGTTTACTAGAAAGAAGCCACAAAAGAATCATAGCTTTGTAAAAGAAAAAAAAATAATAAAACTTGCAAATAAGATATTTGTAAGATGCAGTTTGTTTGCTGCACAGTAACATGGACCCCGGCCATATGGACTCTTACATAATGAGAAGCTGTGAAAGGTGTGACTATGAAAACACATTTGAGATGCAGAAACTTTACAAGTATAAAAATAAAAAAAACATAATAAAAAAATAAGAAGAAAAAGTGTGTCCTCTGTACACAAATCAGAGCCAGAATCATACTCCTTTAATCAAGTGATTCCTTTGAACAACTTTTGTAAGGTGAAAAAATAATGGCAGTGACTGAACTGAACAGGCAGTGCCATCATTTCAGATGTTTTATTCAGGCACTAGTTGGTACCCCAGCCCCCAGCCCCCCCCCCCAAACAGGCTTTAGCAATTCATTGATGCAAGTCTTTTCGTTATTTTTATTATTGGGAGTCCCAGTGCTCTAACAACAACCTATGAATGAATTGCTCACTGATAAAAGATAAAAAGAAAGGCGAGAGTGGACTAATGGCACCATGTTTAACAACAGCATGCTGTATGTTGCTGTTGTTTTTGAAGAAAAGCCCAGTTTTTCCTCAGAAATTGTGCATATCCATTTGTTTCTAATTTAAGCCAATAACTTGGCAATCGCAGACTCACTGTTGTGTGTTATTTTACCCAAGGCTACGGTTATTACTTTCAGCCCCCTCAAATTGTCTACATCCGTGTGAGATATTGAATATGTTTCACTGCTCCCGTAAGCTCGTCTGTGGACATGAAACAGTTGCATGTAAATTTATTTTAATGCTATTCCATATCAAAGGCTGGGAAGTGTATCTTAAGTGTAGCACTCAGTATATATCCTGATACATACATGATGGATTTAAATGAGGGTTTTTTTTGAAGATCCTTTCCAGATATTTTTATGATGTATATAAAATACTTTGGATAATTATTTGTCCGGTGTGTTTTTTCCACAAAAAATGATCTTGTTAAAAGGCATTAAATGGCTTCTACTCCTTCTCCTCCATTAAAGAGATCCATAATCTATGAGTATGCAAATATAGTGGATGTATTTCATTTAAAAAAAAAATGTTCTGCAGGACAGAAGATGTTTCTTACTTCACTATAAAGTCACCTCTCACTCGTGGCTTCACGTTTGCACAATAAATCACACTTGTATAAGTTTAATATCAACTCAGGATTGGCTCCAAACTACTTGTGATGTCACAAATCAAATCTGCTTTTCAACAAGCACTTTCCACTTTCAGAAGCATGAATGTGAAAATAGCTTTCTAGTGTGAAAGCGCTGCACATACATCATTCTGCACAGGGAAGCTCAAACATACAACTGTAGGAACAAGAAGAAAAACACATTCATGAGTGGAAAGGACTAAGAAATGCTCCTGCATGGCATTTTATCCTTAATAAATAAACCTAGAGTGGTGACACTGGTTGATAAAATATATATTTTTGTACTTTAAATTCCTGTCATTTATCAACTGACATATACGGGTTGGCCTGGATGATATATTGGTCGGGCTCTAATATACGGTCGGCCAGAAAAAAAAATCTATCGATTTAGATTGAAAACTGCGATTTCAGGCAAAATAATGTAAAGCTTTCCTGACCCAGGTTTTTGTTTTCATCAACTATGTTACGCGTGTATGCAGCCTCCCTGACCTTACACTACTTAAAGTTAAGAGTTTTTTCTTTTTTTTATTTACTACTTCTTAGATGTAGCCTATGTAGAGCATGTTTCTTGTTAATAAATAGGACTAAATTTGAAATGAATTCTTGACTTTAGTTTTCATTCTTGCATTAGAGTTATGCCATTCATCCTTTTAATGGTATGATGTAAGTTTCTTGTAAATGTTGACTCAAACTTGATTTGAAGAAAACCGTGAAGGAAACCTAAATTCAGTTTAAAATTAAAATCTAATACAGTATATATACTGCAAACCAGATTCAAAAGCAAAAACTCTCAATCCATCAATCCAGCCAATTACCCATCCACCAGTCCATCTGAGGCCAGTTCACAGTGGCAGCAGGCTAAGTATGGGATCCCAGAAATCCTTCTACCCAACCCTGGGTCCTTCAGTTGGCTCCTGCAGCTTTCTCAGACCAGGCTGCTTATGTAATCCTTCCAGCATGGTTCTAGGTCTCCATCAGAGTCCATTCTCATCTTCAAAGCAAACCAGTGTGGATTCAATTGCTCCTACTGAATCTGGCTCCAGCTCCGGGGATTTAAAAGGCGTTTCGAGGCCAGATGGGGTATGTACTCCTTCCGACACGTTTAAGGTCTTCTCTCGGTTGGATGTGTCTATGATCCAACGAGGCATCCAAATAGGAAGATTATCCACTCTAATCCGGTGGGGACGCAGAATAGAGTCACTTTTTACCATTTCAGGGCAAATCTCATCCACCTATGGCGTCTTGCCACCGTAGAGTGTTTTGACTACTTCAGTGACATCTGCTCAAGAGATGGTCACTCTGCCATATTCTTCAAATATTCTTCATGCGGCATCTTAGCAACGGAGCTTCTGATTTGCATATACATTCAAAGTATTTATTAAACCATAATAAATCTCACCCAGACTATTATAACGTGAGGAAAGAAAGACAGATTTGGCTTAATTCAAACATGCGACAAAACTTATTATTCCAAACACATACGAAAGTGAACATCAGTGCTACTACAGCGTAGCCGGAGGCGCAGTAGATACCACTCAGAAATTGCTGTGAAGAGCTCAACCTGTATCATTAAATGTCCCCATGTGTGAGCAACGCACGTGGATGTCGATGGATTTAATCACTTGAAATTGGAATTTCAATTCTTTTAATGTGAATGGGGCGGCATGCTGAGAGAGTTTTCTGATCACTGGAAACCAGTGAGCTGCATTATCAATATGCGATAATAAGCGCAACACAATAAGCCACTAACCATTTGAGTTTGTCGTTGGTTCCTGAGGAGAAAGTGGAGCTTTTGATGACCTCGCCCATCTCCTCACGACAGAAGCTGAAGTTGTTGATGGTCCACATGTAGGAGAACTTCACCACTTTGATCTGTGCAGGAAAGACACAGGAAGGGCTGGAACCAGATCTTTTTATTTATATATTTATCTATTCTATATGGGTAAGTGGTGTTTGGTCAGCCTGGACTTCAAAACCGCACATCAAAACTGCCTTTCATCTTAATAAACACTGACAACAAACGAAAGAAGAGAAGAAAGGATCTTGTAAAAGCGGCAACAGGAAAAAAAAAAAAAAAAACAATTTTCGCAAAGATGTAGGGGGGAGGGATGAAAAAAACAGGCATCATCAATGGGATACTTCATCTAGCGTGGTTCTTAAAAGCCAAGTGATGTCTGAACTAGCAAAGGATGTACAGCGAAGACTAAAGCAAACACCTTTTCACAGTATGGGGAACCTGTAAAGCAAAGCACAAGTTATATGAGAACCCCAACATATGCCAGAAACAATTCAGGCCAATAATAATATAATAGCAATAATATAGTAATAGTATAGTATAGTAATATAGTAATAATATATAATATAGAGTTATTGAGACAAGTAGAAAGTACACAGCTCATCAATGCAATGCGGTTTCTGATTTATCAGATTTTTTTTCTACTGACTTGGTTGACAAGCTTTCACACACCTTAACTCTGAACAACAGCTCATGTTGTATTAAGTAATAATTATATGCTCAGAAAACAGCAAAACTAACTATTTATTTACACAAAAATAGGTTTTAAAAAGAAAGTTTCACCAAAGGGGCCCTTTATCCTTCTTTTTGTGATTTCTATTGTTATTTGTATCCTGTTATGATGATGCATGTCTCTTTTAAACATGGTTCCACATCGCCCAAGGTCATTCCACAGGTTATTTACATTGCCCACACATATTTCAGATCATATTTGAGCTCAAACATTCACAGATATATTTGAACATATTCCACTTTTGAGCAGAGTGGAGCAGAGAAGCCACCAGAACCGGCCAAGTAAAAAAAAAAAAACGCACCAATTCAATGTATTTTCACACAGTGCGACCAGCAAGTTCGATTAATTAAAAAGATAGAGAGAAAAAAGGAAACGTCTGGCGCGTCTGGTTGTGAACTGTAGTTGAGAATTTATTAAGACTATTAAGTTATCTATATTCAGTTTTTTAGAACAAGAAAAATCAACAGCTATACACATGTATACATCTATGGCCATATTAACCCACTGAAACAAGAGGTGACGACACACAGGACCCCGTCAGGTATTGGATTTTCTCAGTTGCATGTAAACTGAGACAAGGACAGAAGTCCGACAAGACGCAAAAATGGAACTTTGACCACAGCTCCGTTAAGCTCTGCATGCAAACGTGTACAGGCCTTAAAGAGACAGGTGCTAAAATGGCCTGTTTTAGACAGAGGCTATAATAACAGGCTGTGTAAAGGGCAAGTATAAAAAGATAAAATAAATTCAAAGATATTCCCACAGAGCCCCAGAGTTAAACTATAGACCTGGAAATGTGCATGATATGTCCCCTTTAAGAGCCGGTCACAGAGCCACACACACACGCATACACACACATACACGCACACACAAGTCTTTCATCTCTCCTCACCTGAGTATAACACCAGCTCTCAGCAACAGGGCCGCTGGTCATTTCTGCAGGAGGATGGGGGCTGGGGACTCTGGACATCGCCAGCCTTGATGCAGAAAGGATGGCAGCCAGGTGTGGGATGAAGTCGGATGGGGCGGAGAGGGGAGGGAAGGGCCAATAATCAATCAAGCTGGCTGCCTCTTATCCAGCACCTGGCGTAGGGAGAGCCGCACAGAGAAAGATCCAGAACAACACCAGGTCCAGACTCCAACAGCTGCGGGCAATCTGTAGGGACACAGAAACACAGTCTTTAAGAGAACTCTGCCTTTAAACCAGTCAAGTGCATGAATAATATGAGCTGTGAGTACTGAAAGGCAGGCTGCTGTAGCTTGGCTTCGCTTTAATAAAGAAAAAGACAACGGTACAGTGCAATGCATGTGGGATTAATTAATTAGCTGTAAGTCAGGTTGCACATCAAAATAAAAAAAAAAAAAAAATGGTGAAGGCAGATCTAAAAGACTACAAAACAGCCGTGTGTAAAACATACAAATTACTGTGTTGGTGCAGGTCTGTAATATAAAAAAGGACCTAAAACCGATGAATGGATAAGGAAAGCATGAATTATTGTTGTTTTTTTACAGTGACTGCACACTATATCCTCAAGGGAAACATGGGTCAGAAAGTACTCAAAACCAAAGACTTTGAATTGACTTATATTAATTAATTAATTAACAACTCAGAATTAATCAAACACAGTCAAAGTTTTTCGGCCTAGCTATTCAAATGGCAATGAATTTTACAATTGACATTCAATTTTTGCCTAATTCTCGTCAAAATGAAACGCAATTCAATTTAATTTTGAATCAAAATAATTCAAAGTAAATTGAGGATCGCAATCCTACTTTGCACATTGAATTGCCAAATGCAAAATGCATTGCCATCTAAATACTGTTAAGAGACCAAAAACACCTCCATATCCGTGCATATGAGCCTGTATGTGCATGCGCACTACCTAATTGAATGGTTAGTCTAACTGAGCAGTATTTCCCAGTCAGTAGGATATAAAGGGTGTGAATATTTGTATTTTAAAAGAGGCTTCAGCATCCAAAAGCACAGCAGCAGCATGCGCCTGCATTTATCGTCGCACGATTTGATCCCTTTCCTTTTTTTTTCTTTTTTCGCTTTGAGAGAAGCAAGAGTGCTGTGCCAGCCGTCCGATTCCAGCCAGGCTGCACCCATCCACCGTGGCTCTAAGTGAAGGGCAAGACTTAAGACTTTCATCTCAAGCTGCCAGTCTCCACTCCCACAAACACACACGCAAGGTCAGGCACTTTGAGAAAAAAGGCAGCGCTGGCTAAGGAAGGTGAAACTTGTTTTTCTTTACACGCGCCGGCTTCCAGGATTTTTTCATTCCAATATGCTGCGATTGCGATTTTCACTGCCACGGCCACGTCACCTCTTACTTTCTGTTTGTGGTGAAGAGAAACGTCCTCATTATTTTTTTTTGTCTCATTTCTGTTCCTTTGCTACACTCGCAATCTCTTGGGATTGAACATCTTGTCGGGTGGGGGGGAGAGTAATATAAAAAGGGGCCACGTGACAGTTTGGTTACAAAGCTTCATTTCTCTGCTGCCTAAAACTCTTATTTCCGCTGGTTTCATCCCCAGCTCATCTCGAGTTCCTCTCTACACGTTTCATACCTAAGTCACCACAAGGTCTCGGGGTCTGGCTTTTCTCACTGAACCTGCATGTGCCTGCAACCTCCTGCCAAAGAAACTCTTCCACTCCACTGCTTAATTAGTGGCTGATTGAAAGAGAGGTTCAGGACCTGAGAAAACTTGGCAGAAACTATCGGACCAGGAGCGCAGACAGAGAGCGAGAAATGAGAGGAGGGGTAGAAAATGAGAGAGAGAGAGAGAGAGAGAGAGAGAGACCTCTTTTCGAAGGCGACATCCAGACCTCCACGGCTCCAGACCCAGACGACGACTTAATTAATGTTTGGAGATAAGGCCTGCATCTGATCTTACTGAATCCAGTGCCCCCCCCCTCCCTTTTTTCTTCTTTTGTGCTATTTGTATCTGATGAAAAACACTGGTGGCATTTTCGCTCAGTAAAACAATAAAATATTAATCACAAAACTTGGGAGAACAAGGCGGCACTGATTTGCAATTTAAATTACCTGAGACTTCCTGGCAATTAATTGCAGGCTATATGAGTGAGTGAGGGTGTGTACGCAATTTTTTTTAGGTTTTTTTTTTTTTTTCACATGGATGTGCGGTTTCTCTGCATGTGTGTCATCGTGCAGGCTGTGTTTTGCCGCAAATCTAAATCGCGATTCACCTATTGCTTTTCCTGTATCCGGCCCTTTAAAAGAGCACCGCGGATTCCAGGCAATCACAGGGAATCAATTTAAGAAACGGTGGCAGCACTGCTAACAGTATCACAGCTTTCTAAATAGACCCAGATGACACTTAACAAGAATAAAGCTTGGGTTGTTTTTTTTTTGTTGTTTTTATTCCCCCCCCCTCCATCCGTTTCATGACAACATCAAGCACAGAGCGGCGGGTAGGAAAGCGGCAATAACAACTCCGCGAGACGGAGGAGACGCGCGCTGATCATAGGACTCCCTTCGAAGAAATGTCTTCAGACAGTTCATTTGTCATGGGAATCCGATGATGACTGCGTGGATCAGAGGAATGACTTAATAGGTGATAATGCGAGAAGAAGAAGAAGACATAGAGAAAATAAATATCACCACATGACAGTGGATGGTGATTTACAAAGACTTTAGCTCCCCTGAGGCAATTAAAAAAGCGAAGCAGAGGAGTTAACGGAGGTGCCGCGCTTCAGACGAGGGTCGAAGTGGCTGTTTTAGCTACAATCAGCGCCTTGTCGTCGGAGGTGGGATAAAGAGCAGTGGAAATTAGGAGGTGTGCTTGGAGGCAGCGATACAGGAAGGGAGCAAACGAGTTTGCATTCTGCAGAGAATATCTTAAGCTCTCCTCCAGCAAACACAGAAAATTAAGAACCACACAAAAGGCTGCAGAAAATACAACATAATGACTCACTACTTTTAACTTCTAATCGAGGCTCAAGAATATTGTTTATGAATTGTTGTACTGAATTGCATTTTTGTAGTGAACGGCCTGAGCTTCACAAAGACACAACCTATTAAATGCCTACAATTACATATGCATCATTGTGATTTGGTGTATGAGTGGTGCGATGCCCGCTCGGAACAACAACATAATTGTTTGGTTCCCAGTACCGCTCCTTGCGGTATCGCCGGGTGGCAAGTTTAGTTGCTTAGGCCTCCAGAAGTGGTGCTTGCAGCGTCATTTAAAACTGCAGGATGGGTGCTTGCAGCATTCTTGGAAATGATCTCACCAATATCACACCCGAGACTACGGCTGAATGATTTTAAGAAAAAAAAATGAATTGTGAGTTTTCTGGCAGTTTCATTCACAAATTTCTTTAAATCAAGTTTCAGCGCAATGCTTAAAACCACCACAGACACTTATATCATAATTTTAAAACAATAATTGCCATCACTCTTATGAAAGAATCAAAATAGATTTCAAATGTCGTCTAGGACAAAAGAGCCGTCTATGTCTTAGCTTAAAGTAGAGTAAAAAAGTCTTTCAAATTAAAGTAGTGCAAGGTGGAGGCGGCATCTGCATGTAAAAATACTTGATGAAAACAAAACCTGGGTTAGGAAAACAGCAAAAAGACAGTCATACTTATACATACAGACAGACAGATTCCTTCCTCTATAGGTAGAGGATGGTGCTACGGCATTATGTAAATGGTACCAAATTGATCATGGTTACTCTAAGTAACTGCAATAGCAGTGTTGAGGAGATATCACATTTTGTAATATCAGCACAGACTCAGCTATATTGAATTTCTTGTTCCATCTCTGTCCAGACAAGTTCTGGACCAAATTCAGTGATAATTGCTCAAAATTTTAAATACGGGTGATGAAAACACAACAACACAATAATCAGAAAAGACGCACTTCATTTACAAAAAAGTAAAAAAATAATTTCCTTCTGAGACTCTTGGTTCAAAAGTTACAGGCCAAAGTGTTAAGTTTTTTGTTAAAGTGCCACCATCTGGCCAAATTGCAACAATTCCAACACTGCACTTACTTATTATTGGGTCATCCAGCAATACACCTGTCGAGTGTGAAGTCAATTGGATGAATTGTTGTCCTCACATACAAGAAAAATACAGCAATGTCTCCTGAAATTATACAGAAGGATGTAGTGCTGCATCAATTAAATGTTTAGTCCAGAAAATACGGTCCAAAGCACAAAGATAATGAATTGACAAAGATTCAAAACATTAAAAAGTTAAATCCTCATGTTTCTGAGGCCAGAACAAGTGAAGGCGTTGCCATTTTGCTTGATAAATGAGGATTAATCAATCAAAAGTTGTTGGCAATTCATTTTCTGTCAGCTGACTAATGGATAATTGCTCAAATTCTGGATTGAAACGCTCCGATAACGCTGCGATGGATTTGCGCTAGCAGCTGTTCCGGCTAAACAGGACCTTAAAAACTGGTGGTCGCCACGAAAAGCAAGGAAGCGACTAATTTGGATGTTGTTTGTGCGTGTACTGTATATCCATCCCAGCCTCATCCCATGCCTGCTTTCACAGAGCCGAGCCAGACGAGGGGAGTGAGATCTGGAGCCCATTTATATTCATTACAGAGAGGCCGTCTGCTCTCACTCTGCCAGTCCAGCCTCCGAGATGTCTGTCACATACCTCAACACGCCAGGGAAGAGTCTGACAAACCGCAGACATAGATTCTACTTCCTCTGTATAAACAAGAGGTAAGCAAGGTGATGCCGCATCTGGTGATGCCCCCCCCCCCATCAGGATGAGGAGCTGTAGGCTGCCCCGGACACTGGACCGCACCGTTACAGACACGCTACACACATCATGGGCCCATGTTCCATTCCGAATCCATACATGATACTCAGCTCACGGTGGAATTCATTGGGGAAAGCATCTACAGTATTTCTGCCCATATGCTACACCCGTCTGCAAAATCCGATCACGTCAACAGCTATAGAAGGCACATTTGCCCTCGAAGACACGTTTCTGGTCCTTTGTTCTTCCATCTGTGCTCGCGACGATGTGACTGGCTGCTGATGCACATGTCGCGTGAGCGGCCAAGTCAACCTGTAAGTCTGTGGGGACGATGCATATTTACGCGGTATATGTTCAATATGCTCAGCTGTGACTGTTCTGTTCTTATGAATCTTTTCAAGTTGAATGGAAACAGACTTGAGTACAGAAGCACAGAAGAGGTCCTGTGACGCTGCATCAGAAAACAAACATTTTGGGTAGATGAATGACAGCTATTCTTACATTCTTATCGCTAGTGACATGAAATATGCTTCTTGCTGTTCACATCAATAAGCCCTATGAGGCAGATTTGAGATTTTGAGCTACATGAGCAAAAGTGACTTGACTTCTTTCTTAAAGACCTAAAGACTTTTTCTTCCAAAAAAAAAAGAAATAATATTTTTGTCAGATATTTTGTTTATTTGACAGACAAGTTTCTCACGACTGATTACAGGGTACTGCTGAAAGAAGGGTTTGCTCCTTCTACTACTCCAAAAAAAACAAAAAAAAAACATCCCATCATGTTATGACCAAGAGTTAATCAACATGACATTTGGCTATGACAGAGATGGCATTAATAAAGGTGCTGTTAATAATAATGGGTACTTGATTTGATATTTTCAGCTTTCATCAGTTGCTAGAGTTGTCAAGATGACATGCATGCTGCCACAGTACTCCTGATCTCAGATAATCATAAGAAATAAAGGGAAACAACTGTTTTTTGTGTTCTTATGATTATGGGTTTATTAACTTGACCTTGCTATAATGAAAAAAATATATATACACTGTTATGTGTGTCTTCAGTGCCAGAGAAACAAGGGAGGATAGTGTTCCTGTTGGGTAATAGGATACTACATCTTCAAGATATGATGATGACTGACCATTAAGAGCTTTGCAGGCGAGGAGAAGGATTTTAAAATACTTTCGAGATTTTACTGTTGCTTTAAAAAGTCTGGTTTTTGGTTTATTTAACAGCGACTTCAAAAAGGTGCACAACATTACCTTCACTATAGCTGCTGCTGATAAGCCAGTTATGGGCAGTTTTTATGTATTTAATGGTTACGTTCATCCCCAAAATCTTCAAGTATGGCCATATGGCAGGGACTTCAGGCGACCAGGCCTGCTGTGAAACGGGAGGTGATGAGTGACAGAAGAGAGAGATGGAAAGCCTTCTGGAATTCATTACAGCCTATTGCTCAGACTCTCAAAAAGGGGAAATAAATTTGTTATAAAATAAATCAACAAACACACACACACACAGACAGGTGTCGCTATTAAATTCACTTTTACTTACAAAATGAAAGGGGAATAAAACCCTCAGATCCACAGAGCCACCCACTAGCCTCTCCCTTAGGGCCCCGCTTCCTGCTGGGAGGAGAAGGAAACTGGCGGCACTTTGCCGCGCCACCGCCACCAGGTGAACGAAAGGGATCACAACAGGGATCCTGGAGTGTTTATAGGGTCACCTTGTGTGACAAGAGGCAGCGCGCCAAACAGCGAGCTACAGAGACGGGCTGCAGAGTTCAGAGGAACTGAAAACGTGCCAAAAAGCCGGGGCTAAGTGACAGAGTGTCGCAGCTTTGAGCGTCGTCATGACGCATTTCTGAACCTTAATCAAACGCCCACATGCTACCTCACTTCTCATCAGCTTAGAGTCGATTCTGCGCTCTTCGAACATCGCAGCTGCCCCTTCCCAGCGGCTCTGGTGGGGAAATCTGACAGAGGGTTAATGAAGCCTGTTCATTATAAGGTCAGATTCCATTAAAAGAGGACGGGAACCCTGATGAAAGCATGCAGGGAGCATACAGGGAGCATGTGCAGATGGATCAGCAAGATAGATCAAGTGAAGCTGACCCCCATTTCTAAAAATCATGCACAGTTGGCTGGAGCGCCTATCAAATAAGCACACACACACACACAGGGATCATATGAAGGCAATAATTCAACCCCTTATTGTTAGGAGAGATTCGGGAGGCTGAGGCAGTCAAGAGGAGAGGAAGGGAGCACAGAGGCGTTTCTGACACTAATGACAAGAAAATCCAAAATATCGGGGGGAAGCTGTCGCAGGTGAGACTGGCAGAGAGAAACGGAATTGCCTCCCGAGGTGTGGAAAGAGGCGCCCGTGAACAAGGCTGGATATGGAGCGTGTATGGAAACACGTCTGCTATAAAAACTGTCGGCCCATCTTGCCTGGGGGCACCGCTGTTAGCCCTGACATTCACTCAGAGAGAGAAAAAGAGGGTGAAAACAGGGATAAGAGAATGCGGGGAATAGCGGGCACACATGCATGACGGAGCACAAACGCAGCGGCGGGTTGGAAAGACGCTGGAGTGTGTCGGATCCGGGGCCGCGGGAGGTGTGATGGATTAAGAGGCGCTGGCAGAGACACAGGCCCTCCCTGAACCGTGGAACAAACCCCAGCAAGGCTACATCACTATCCCTCTCCATATCACTGATGGTCTCCTCTCTTTCTCGCTTCTTTTAAAAAAATAAATAAAAAATAACACCACCTAAACTCCCCATTTTCTCTGTCTCTCTTAAATCCACTCAAGATTGCTATAAAACCAGGCAACCATGTCAGTGCCGCAGCGCTTCCTTATTGCTTTAGTCCATCCCTTAGATCACTTCTCTTGCTTTAGGAGATATAAAATGGAGAAAATCAGTTATTTGCGCAGCTAAAATAACAGAAATACCAGAAGACGGCCCACATTAATCCACATTAATAAGCCAGCTCAGTAAAAATTAGGAGCGTTGATATCTCGAAAGCTGTACTTCACAGCATTAAATGCTGATCCCTGCTATGAGTGAGAATTTTATTAGTGGCACCACTGGTGATAAGCAGCCATTGCATTGATGTGTTGGACTACAGTTCTAAGAGATTACTTTACAAAGTTGCCAGTAATTAAATTAAATTAGCTCACTTAAAAAATTAAACTGACAGCAGTTCTCTAAACGCCCCAAAATATACGAACCATTCTGCTGAGATTAACCATGCCAAAAAAACATCCCGGTGCTGAGTGCTTCATTTAATTAAAGGTGGCAGCTAATGATTATTTTTGTTATTGAGACTCTGTTGATTGATTTTCCAATCAACGGGTTTTTGTTTGATTTACAAAATACAAAAAAACAAGTCTAAACCCTTAAGAGATTCAGTTCGGTATCACTTATGACAAAGAAATCATCATTAAAAAAGCAGGTACAAATATGTTTTGCAGTTTTGCTATAAAAAAAAAACAGGCAATGACCAGATTGTGTTGACATGAAAATAAAAAAAAAAAAAGCTCTCAAATCTGTCATATATCGTCATCATCATTCAAAATAACCAACGGCCCGCAGTGACATGAAGCTATCTGAGCCTAATATAATGCCGCAGCTGAAAAAAAAAAAGACACAGAACAAGAGATTTTTGTCACTCTTGCCAGCCTCCTTTCTTCCATCTCCCCATCTCTTCATCCTCACTGATCTTCCCTAAATCTGGGCTTTGCTCATATTGCAGAGCTGACCAGCTGCTGTGTGACTGAGTTTCCCAGTAAGGTCCAATTATAACTCCAAACACAAACAACAGAGCTCCTCCACCACAACATTCCCCTACTCATTTAAAACCATCTTCACGAGTGATTTAATCTAACTTCGGTGAAAATGAGCATTTTTTTTTTTGGAGTGTTTGTAAAAATCGCCTGACTTTGCCAGAAAAAAAAGGCATCACAACTGCAATCTGAGAAGGAGTGTGTGATAAATTCATGGTCTGGTATACTTCATTACACACACAAATACCTTTACCGCAATGACTTTCAGTCTTGGCAAATCACATTACACATGCAAATCAATCTATTTGCATACACTTCTCCCAATATCTTGCACACTCAGCAAGAAGCGCCCAATATTACATATTCAACAAGACCGACCTGCAAGAGAGATAAAGGGCTTTTTGAGTGACACAATCCTCTAAAAGCCCTGCACTGCTGCTGAAGCTCTTCGCGAGTGGTAACAGTTTTGCGCGGCTTTGCGCATGCAAACCTTAGATAAGACCCTGTGTGAGTGTACTGGTGTAAGTGTGAGTATATATAAACATAATGCCATCCTGCAAAACAAGCAGCACGGAGCTTTAAGTCCCACGTCTAAAGCCTTGCGGTCTGTGCTCTTGTGCAATTTGTCCTTACACTACTTCTGAGTGGGCCCTTCGCCTCGTTCGGCCATTGATTGCGGCGTCTTTCCAGCGATGGATTGAGAAGTTCGCTCCGCAACGGGCTGAACAAAACAGACACACACACACAAAGAAGGATAAAAAAAAAAACACATGTATACAGTAAAGTAGTGGCCCGACTCGAAACCAAGCTTGAAAACAGCTGTTCTTTTTTTTATTTTCAACAGCGTTTTCTTCTTTGTGAGCACTTTGTGCTACATTTTATATGTATGAAAAGTGCTTTATAAATAAAGTTTGATAGATTGATTGTGTCTGACTCTATACGGTCTGCTGTGAAAAGGGTCTTAGTAGCAGTATAATATTTCTGAAATGTTCATCTT
Source organism: Lepturacanthus savala (assembly GCA_030544235.1). NCBI lineage: Eukaryota > Metazoa > Chordata > Actinopteri > Scombriformes > Trichiuridae > Lepturacanthus > Lepturacanthus savala. The sequence goes on along the minus strand of CM060482.1, from coordinate 12,754,523 downwards.
CAGCCCTAATAACAGTCTCTTGCTGTAATATTTATTTGTTCTGCTGTATTCACTACAGTTGATTAAGAAATCTACCAATATTCCACTAAAGGTGGAAATGGATAGATGGAAATATACAGAATTGGTGTTAAGCTGGTTAATATTTGGTTCCTGACCTTGTCTAAGGGAAAACATCTGAACCATAAAGTGAGCCCAGCTGGGAACCACTGCAGTACTACAATGTAATAAATTTGCCCTCTGTACCAGCAACACAACAGTAATCTGACAACAACTCTACGAGCACACCCACGCACTAGAAAGCTAAATCTACTGTGAAAATGTTGAGATCTGAAAAGATAAGAATGATACACTCTGAGGTAGACATCAAACCACACTGAGCCATGTAGACTCTACTAAAACCAAAAATAAATGCTCAAAATGAAATGAAAATGGCTGCAGCCTGCTCCACCTCTCTCTCTCTCGCTCTCTCTCTAGATGCACACTTACGTATTATTATCCTTCCCCTCTATTTTTTCCGCCGTGCGGAAAATCTCCGCATGAAGTTTCATTCTCACGAAGTGAGTCAAGCTTGAAGCAAAAGGGGAGCGCTGCGCGGAGGAAGAGGGAGTTGTTTTGTTACCGCACTCGGTGCAATGATGCAATTTATAATTAAAATGCAAATAGAACGACAGGGAGTCTCTCTTCACCTTGTTTTCACTCTGCTCCTGCATTCTCAGGGGAGGACCATCTCTGCCCGGGATCTGTGTATCCAAGCAAGTAAATCAATTTTCATATGAAGCACTAAAATCAATTTGACATTTAGGCTATACGGAATTTTGAAGGTACAAGCCACTGCTTGGCTGAGAGAGGAAAAATAAAAGTTGAGATGCATGGAGAGACACATCTAGCCTGTGGCTAGAACACATTTCTCCACTTTGCTATGATGATGTCTGAGGGAGTTTTAAAAAGCTCACATCCCCTAACTGAAGGCTAAAAGCAATTATCTCGGCAACAAGAAAACACGGGGCCGGTCTGACACATCCGCCATTGGCCTGTCTTTGTTTTGACTGTAGCTTATCACAATAGGTGGCTCAAACATCCCCTAAGCTTCAATCTCAACAAACAACAAAGACCAACACTGTGGAATGAATAATCTCGGGGGAGTTTTTTTATTTCAAAAGTGTGCATGACAGAGAAAACGGGGGGGAATGGAGAGGAGGACTTTTTTTTTTTTTTTTTTTTTGGTGGCTGTCCTTCAGCGTGACTTTGCCATATAACACATTTCCAGCTCAATTATCTGCATCCAGTGGATTTCAAACACATTTAGCAAGGACCAGAGAGCTTGGTAATTAGCTGGAGCTCTGGCTCATAAGGGGACCGAAAACAAAGCCTGTCTTTAGCTCTATCTTTATCTCCTCCGCTTGTCTAATCTCCTCTGATCCTTTTCTATTCGCGGCGGGCGCTGCACATGTGTGCGCCCGGTCAATACGTGGACATGCCAACAGGTTTCGGGGCTTTCACGGCATCACGGCCTGACGCAGTACAACACGTGTGTTCTTTAAGAGCAGGTTTAGACATGAAATGTGGTTTTCACCCAGGTAGCATGTCTGTCCACTACATCATAGTCATCTGCAGGATATAAGGGGATCCATAACATAGATTCACATTAACGCAGAGTCAAGTGTTTGGTTCAAAAGCCATGTGTTGATAGAGTGGGGGGGGTGCGGATGGATCGAGGGATTCAGACGCTTGCTGATCTGGCTTGCTGAAGTCTTTTAAGGACTTAATCCAGGAGTTTGGTCTCCCTTGATCCAGCATGAGGCAGTACTTACAAGTGAGTCACCTGCTATTCCAATATACTTAGAAGGACTGTCTGGGAGAAATATTTAAACTTAGAAGGGAAAAGAATAAGCAAAAAAAAAAGCAAAGAAAGCTGTCAAGAGGCATAAAAGTAAGACTCATTCAATTTTAAACTCTCACTCGCTACTCTTGGATACCATCTCCACTACATCGATTAGAACTTTAAAAAACACAACAGGCTGCTGCAAATGCCAGAAATTAGAAGGTGCTCCGTGCTCTCCGGCAAAGCCCGAAGGTTTAAGACTTTTGGAACAAGTCCACGGTTGTAGGAAAGAGATCAGCAGCAATGACACTGGATCCTCTCCCATGGTTATATGTGCTGAGTGACCCGTTGGTCACTGTGAAATACTGTGGAAATGCAGAACCGATCCAAGGACACTAATGGTTGGAATAAAGAGAGGCCCCCCCAAGTCAACGGTTTATAGAGTTTGAAAAGGCGGCCTCAGTATATCTTAATATGGGGCAAACACTAGATCTATATTTCTCAGGATAAATAAGGCTGGTAAGTTCTGTATGTTTACTCTGTCTCTTTCGTTATTTATTTCCCTTTGAAAATCAATAAAAGGTAAATATAGTGCGTCTGTTGTGCTCCGTTTGACTTGTAGAGGGAGGAGTGCCACTGTACTGTAAGTAGTTTGTGTTTAGCAGTTTGTGAGCTGCTACGAACGTGTTAAGTGTTACCGCATTTGTTTAGCTCAGCGAATGCTACATGCTAGCATGGGATAATGCCCTGAGAGCGCTATGAACCAGCCATACCCAGAAAAACGACCATCAAAAGGCTCACCGCTGAACAAGCTGCTGCACCAGCGATGGTCTCCGATTCGGATCATTCATTTTTTCGATCAAGAAGCGGGACACAGAGGGCCGCCGCAGTGTCACGGACGGCTGGCGCAGGCCACAACGGGCCACCGCTGCAGGGACACAGGCCGCTGTAGCGGGACGCACAGACACGCAGCCCGCGCGGCTGGAGGTACTCAAGACCATGACCCCCGGATTCATATTCAGACCCACAGCCCAGCGATTCAAGGTCGCCTTCGCCACCCCTCTATTCCAGAGGATACTGGTAAGAAAATATCATTTAAAATTAGTTTTTGTTCTGAGAAAAAAGTTGTTACATGGAAGTGAGGGAAACGATGATGAACAATTATATTTTAGGTCGATGCTATCTGCTTGAAAAATGCAACTTCTCAGCTTTTTCTCTGAAAAGTGGATTTTTCTGATGAAAATGACCTACGTCCGAGGGTTTTGTTGAATGCATCTAGAACAAAATGTTTTTGTGTCTAAAATTAGAAAGTCTCTTTTTTTCTCCCGCTCTCTCGCTCTCTCTCTCGCTATATCCCCTGTTTATATATTCATAGAACTGAATATTCCGGTTGTTTGAAAGATCTGTGAATTTGGTCAAAGAAACACTGCTGGGGGGCTGACAAGTGTTCTAAATGACTCTGGCAGGGGGGGGAAAAAAAAAGAGTGAAGCCACAGAGCAACTTAATTGCAGAAACGTCGACTTTCCCAGTTCACATCTGTCCCTCACATCTTTAAAAACGAACAACTTCCGCTTTTTTTGTTAAGAAAGTCATTTGTATGCATGACTGGCCTGGATATGAACTTAAAACCATATTGAGGTTCTCGTGTTATGGGAAGATAATCATCACAGAATAGAATGGATCGACTTTATTTCCATTGCGCGGCAGCAACGAAATTGTTGCAGTACAAACACCTGAAAAAGACCAAACCACAACAATCAACACAACTCGGCATCTCCGCCTGCATTGAGTCAAACAGCATGCGTGATGAAGTATGAAAATGTGATGAGCGTGAATATTTTATTTTCAGTTTGGTGAGAGTACTCATTATTTATCTTATCTTTCTATTCTATTATTATTAATTCTATTATATTTCTTATCGTTCCTCAGTATAGTGCTGAGTGTTTCGGATATTCAAAATTGTAAAAAGACAATAAACCTCAAATCGTAAAAGAACTGTGTTTAATTAATGATGATACTATATGCAACAAATGTATTCAGATATGAGTGGTATTTTTTAACAGTGAATGGCAAAGCAAGCGTTGTTTCTTATATAAAAAAAATGACAAATATATATATATATATATATATATATATATATATATATATATATATATATATATATATATATATATATATATATATATATATATATATATAAATAAATAAAAGGCCCATGTGAAGATGTTTAGTCCTTTGACAAAATTAAGAAATAGTATGATATCTTTTAAATATTTCAAAAAGATAAATCCTCCTTGATAAATCCTCAAAAACTACAATGCACTTATGAACCCTGCTTCATATTGTCCTTTACAGACTTGTAGATGTGATGGCATTTCACACAAAAATACAACATTGTGCGAAAAGGGAAAAAAAAAAAATCAATACAATGCTCAAAGTACGTCACAACATTATTAGAATTCCAGATATAAAGGTTAAGACGATGTCAGACGCGGGTCACCAACCCTCCTCTTCCTGTTTTCCATTTTAATTATAGTTTTGCCGGTTTGCTTTGGCACAGGATTGTTGCCTTAGGTAAAACCGCTTAATGTCTATCCCCAGATACCCATAAAGACTAATTTCAACAAGGGACAATTTCATCTTCCCTTCACAGCTTGCGAAATGCCATTTAGATGCTTTCTCTGGAATTACTCACATCCAGACATTTTAAGTGAGCATCTGAATTTTTATTCCCAACAGTTACAATATACACAATGTTGTATATGTTTAAAATATGTAAAAGAAAAAAAAGTGTTTTTTCAACAAGTCCTGTTATAGTGAACTGTTGTAATATGTAGAGAACAGTGGATGCTTCCACAAGGGAGCTGTTTCTGGAACAGCGTCGTTTTCTCCCTTCTCTCCAACAATTATAATGATGAACTGTGCCAGCAGCAGTACTGGACAGTGGATTTGTGAGATGTCGTCTTAAACGGAGTCAGGTGGGCAAGAGTTAAAAAAAAAAAAAAAAAAGAAAAAAAAAAATGGTGTGGGTAAACTTGGTCTGGATCCGTTCCAGCAAAGTACACTGTTTTCGGAGAGGAAAAGGGGACTGAAAAGAAGGAGGAGGAAACTTCAGATATCTGGCACAAGGCCAAACATTTTGCAGTCGTGTATCCTGTTTTCTCCCATTTACACAGCGTGTCTCAAGAGACAGAGGAGCTAGCTGGGAAAACCATCAATGAGCCAAATATCAATGACAAGAAAACATCTTTTGGTTTAGTAGATGTGTTCCCACTGTCTTCTTCTATTAGCATTAAGCACTTCAAACACAGTGGTTTAACACACACACACACACACACACACACACTGACCAACTGTTTACTTGTCATGCTGTCATATCACTGTGCTGGAATATGGGGATCAAGGCCAATCTAAAGCTGTGGGAGGGAAGCTGTAGTTGGCATTCATCCACGCAGCTCATCCTTACCTCTGGGAACAACATTCCTGCTTTTTTCCTGCGTCACGGATAATCTCAGTCTCCCTGGAGGTGCTCAACATCAAAATCCATGTAGCGGGGGGGTGTCGCCATACAGGATCTATGTAAGCAGTGGTCCTGCTTTGATGAATTCAAATTAAAATTCAGACCACATTATCTTCTGGTAAAAAAAAAATAAATGAATAAATGACCCGTAACCCGATTTGTCTTAGGACACGCCCACTTTTCAATGGTCCAATCAAATTCCATCTAACCTGTAAATACTGTTCAAGACGTCACAATACAGAAGTTCTCTGTAGAAGAGTGCTCTATTTGCTGATAAATGTATAACATAATTAACTATCTTTTCAAGAGTCAAGAAATGCAAAGTTGTATGATATATACAGCTCTGGGAAAAAATTGCATTTTTTCCTGAAATCAGCATCTCTACATGTATTCCAGCCACCTCCCAAGAACAATGTGAAAGACTTGTGGAGAACATGCCAAGACACATGAAAGCTGTGATTAAAATGAGGGTTATTGCCCCAAATAATGATGAACTCTTCTTAAGAACTGAACTCTTCTTAAGTGTAAACATTAGTATTATGTTGTTTTAAAACGAATTTGATCTTGTTTCTTTGCATTTGAGCATTTTGCATTTGAGGTCTAAAAGATTTTTCCTTTTTTGTTATTTTGACCATTTGTCATTTTCTACAAATAAATGCTCTAAACGATGATATTTCTATTTGGAATTTGGTGAAAATATGGTCAGTATTTTCTAGACTCAAACAAAAATGTTCCTTTTGCCCAAACACATACCTATAAGTAGTAAAATCAGAAAAGAACTGATAATTTTGCAGTGGTCTTTTATTTTTTTTCCCAGAGCTGTATATAATGGACACAGACAAATATCTAATAGACACATCTATGTCGCAATTTATCAACCTAGTTTGCCAGCAATAAAAAAAAAAATCTAAATTAAAATATTGAGGACATCTTATCAGAGTTTTTCTGTTCCTATTCAGCTTTTATAGCTCATTTCAGATACAGAATTCACACTTTTACTGTGTAGAAACCCAGTCAGAGTTTACGGAGTGGGGAGGAGATTTGCAGACAGGTGCACATGCGCTGCTCCCTGTCTTATTGCTTTGCTGTTGCTCTTTTCACTGAAGGAAAGGAAGAGGAAAGAGAGCTGCGCTAATAAGTTCAGTTCTATCCATCGGTTGCACTTGGTACGACAAGGGTTACTCCTTTGTGTGCCCCGACGTCACTCCGCCTTCCAATTACCACATCTACGCACACGTGCTGACACACGCTCACATACACTCATTTATATTCAGGAGACTTTTAAATGGTCCCCATTACATTCATAAAAGATGGATTGTCTTTTAAAACCTAAAGTGATCTCCTCACCTTTTATACATTGTTATCTATACATTAACTAGTACATGTATTATACAGTAAGGGCTGGAAATGAGCCATCTCAGTCTGAAAATTGTCAATCTCAAGCCTTTATTATTTGAAACAGGAAGAAAGGATAATTACACTTATAATACGCGGTGGAAAATACGGACGGTCAGGTGCGGGTGCATAGCAAAAGTAAACTTTATCATAAAAAAAAAACAAAACTGAATCATCAGCAGAACTAGGCTCAAGAAATAATGAGCGAATCATGCCATACTTCCTCTATATTATTAAAAGAAAAAAAGGAAAAAAAAAACAGCACATGTAGACAATTTAAAACAGGCCATGTTTATAGGTGAAGGAGAAGCAACATGGACGATATTTAAAAATAACGAAATAATAAGTTATGTTTGGAGTCACCGTTTAATTCAGCAGCAGTTTAATTTTCTTCCATTTCATGTTTATCAAATGAATACACATTTGCTCTTTTGTTCATTCATAAATATCCGTGTTTCTTCCTCTCGTCCACACCTGCCGGGTATCGCCGTCCACATAATGAAGAGACGACATGCTGAATTAAAAAAGTAAAAATATATTCTGCTTGCATGGAAAATAGCCTGTTGACATGTTTTGTTGACAAGTGACGGCTGTATGCCTTTTGAATAGTTCTATGACAACTGAATACGGCTTTAAAAGTGATACCATTCCAACCGTTTCGATATTTACATATCGTTTTCAGGTGACATTTTGAATATTCATTCCCTCAAGAGCTGTTCTTGAGATAGCGGCGGGCACTGAGTGCCTGCAGTCGTATGTCTTTGTTTAGCGGCTGGCAACTAAATGCCAAAATCTATTCTCGCACTACTGAAGTGGAAAAGACTGCAAGTTTGAGCAACGTGCCGACGCCAGACAAACTGTGAACGTGTCGTATCATCGGTATTAATCAGCCGGCGGCCCGATTTGAGATCTTCATTACCGGCGACTCACGGGGAAGCCGGGATGAGGAATCGCTGAACCCCCCCCCCCGCAACGCTATTATGATAACACCCACCGGATGACTGCTGGCGATAGGGAAGGTGAGAAAACCCTGGATGTCGTCCTCCGAATACAATCCTTCATAATTCATGTTAAGGTTACATGTGGTCTGCTCAATATTATTTTGCGGCGCTGAGCCTTTCTGAGGGTCATCAGATGCTTCCTGGTGCTGTAGTCGGCTTCTGAAAGCGGAAAATGCCAGGGAGATAAAGCTGCACGGCTGCCATAAACGCGCACGAGCACGCGCGCGCGCGCGCGCGTGCACGCACACACAGTGACATTTCACATCTCAGTCACATCTCGCAGCGAATCTGGGAGCGTAACCAACACAACCGACCGAATCCGAGCCTTCCTAATTCATCTCGCTCCCTGTCGCTATCTCTGAGAGCACTCCTGCCACTATCAAACTTTGGGCCCTAAAACTCATCTTCTCCGCCTATCCTGCCATTTGAAATCCTTCACGGCTGTAACTAATCCACACGTTTCGCCTTTTTGTCTAAACGGCCCTGAAAAATCAGACACAACAGGTGGCCTTTGGTGGGGACCCCCTTTGAGATTATCGCTCGCTAATGAAGTCATTTGAGGCACATTCCGATCTCTGAACGGCCAATCAAAAGCACCGGTGACCTTCTCTGCTCCGGCGGCTGCCAACATGGTGGCAACAGCAGACAGTGATGGAGATAAACAGAGAAAAACACAAGATAAGGTGGAGGAAAAAAAAAAAAAGCAGCGGGGAGATACTTCAATATATAACGAGAAAGAGTGCAGTCAAAACAAATGCATTTAGACATCGACATGTTTTTTTTTCAGAATAACTATGCAATTAATGTATTACTGTCAGAGGCTGTAGCAGGCCCAGTATTCCAAAATCCTTCCTTACCTCACTATTACTATTATTGCTATTAATTATCATATTAATGCATACAGCTTAAGGCAGTAATGACTGCCTGAAGCTGTTTGAAATTCCACTGGTACTTTAAAGGGCCTGAGATTTGTTAGTGCATATAAGAAATCCACCTTTTACACTGACAGTCAAGG